>CM069543.1:20841818-22089318 GCA_035773235.1 Eospalax fontanierii
TTCAGACTGTTTCTGTCTGTAAAACCTATTCTTCTGCTCAGGTCGTTGAAACACTTGTTCTATACAATGAAATGTTGCCTGATTGTAGAATAGAAGGAAAAGCCAAGTAAGACTAAACTCAGTTATCATTGTGTCCTTTTAAAAACATTTATTTATTGTGTGCGTGCGTATGTGTGCATGTGTGTGTGTGTATGTGTGTGTGTGTGCGTGTGTGTGTGTGTGTGTGTGTGTGTACAGAGGTGGGGAAGGGAAGGTGTGGAGGTCAGGGGACAACCCATTGGAGTTATTTCTCTTTCTATGATATATGTTTCAGGTATTGGACTCAGGTTGTCAGGCTTAACAGCAAGTGCTGCCTTGCCAGCTGAGCCATCTTGCTGGCCCCATTATGTCTTTTTCTTTGAGACAGAGTCTCACTATGTAGCCCAGGCTGGCCTGGAACTCACGACTTGTGTAAATCAAGCTAGCCTCGAACTCGCAGAGATCCCTCCTGCTTCTGCATCCCCGGGGCTGGGGTTAAAGGTTGCACTACCAAGCCCAGATCCTTTTGTCACGTTTTGAGTGTTTTCACGGGGTCCACTTCGTTTCTGCCTGCTATTCATACAGGTTCCTCTATCGCTTGTCTGGATGTTGCTCTTGGCTCCTTCAACCCCTGTGGTTTGAATGATTTTCACAAGGCAATAATCTGGCCATTGCTCCCTCAACCAGTGATGCCATTTATTCTTAAGAAAAAGAGAGGAACCTTCAGGAAGGGGGACCGTAAACTGCGTGCGCTCTCCCTGTCCCCCTTTCTGTTCCCGTGTTGCCTGGCTCTCTACCAACCTGACTGTCACAGCGAGGTTGGTTGTCTTCCTGTTCTTCAGACACCCAGGGCTCCCTCCCAACTCGTGACCTCTCTGTGGAGCAAAATCCTCATCTTGGCCCAGGTAACTGCTATTTTCCTTTCAGATCACAGCTCTCTGTTCATGGAAGCTTTCTGAAACCTCTAGATTATGACAGTTTATGTGTCATAGACCCTCCTAGATCTGAATTCCTGCATAGTCAGCCCTCTTTATCTGTTCTGAATCCATGGATTCAGGCAATACAGATGGAAGTAAACTTAATAAATATGTAATATATTTAATAAATATAAATAGAATAAATATATCGTACATGAACAGACTTTCCCTTGACAATATCCCTTAAACAATGTACTTCAGCAATTACTTACATAGCATTTACATCTTACTGGGCATTCTACATAATCTAGAGAAGACTTAAAGCACACCAGAGGATACAGGTTCACTACAAGAGGACACCACACCCTTCTCTCTGAGGTCTTGAACATCGACAGGCCTAGTATCTGAGCAGTTCTGGAACCACTGCCTCAGAGATACTGAGTTATAACTGAACTTCATGGTATGGTATTGATCTCAACGTGTAATCATCCATTTACATGTAATTGTTTAATTAGTATTTTCTTCTGTTTTCCAGGCTGAAAACATCATACTTACCACAATATACCGAGGGCAGATTTTAATAAACATTTGTTGTCTGACTTGATCAATAAATAACGAGTAACCCATTTGAATGAAAATGTGTGTATTGCAAAGGGGGAATACATTTTGAATCTTGGCTCTAGCAAGTCTACCCTTCCCATCCTGGCAATTTTCTTCTTTTCTGGGACTGGTCCAGTAGCTCGAAGTTATGGCACCAAGCCCATTATAACTTGATTTGTATCTTATTTGCCACTACCATGCCCTGTGACCTTCACATTAGCATTTTAGGTACTGTTAAGTCAGTTTATGAACAAGTCTCTTATAAATTCTAAGTATCAAACCTCTCCGCTTGTAAATCCCGAGAGCTCTACTGTGACCACTGCTTTGCTGACCTATTTATCAGTAATTAAATGTCTTTTTGATTTAATAAAATGTAATTGGTCTTCATTCCATTTCCCCTCCTGTAATGTTACTTGTGCCTTAATGATTAACCCTTAGGGCACATGACCTTTTGCTTAGGAAGTTTAAGATGCACACACATTGAGTCGATTTAATATGCCAAGCATTACACCAGGGAAAGTTTACAAAGGTCAAAGCGATGGTCTCTGACTTCAAGGAGCTCTGACTTCAAGTTGAGTTAGCTGTGCAAAGAGGGTTGCATTACTTTAGGTCAAGTAAGTCTTTGTGGTGGGAAGGCAGGTTGAGGCACACAAACAAGAGATTTAGTTGTGCAAAATCAGTGCCATATCTGAGCTTTTTACTTGGAAGAATTATATATTGTCAACTCTTTACTTACTATTGGGAGAATTTATATCATAGGTTAAACGTGAATCTTTCACTCTTCATTAAAATTTTCCAGTTGCTACTATCTAAAGGAATTATGCAAGGGCCGCCTGTAAACCTTCATGTCAACTGCTGATAAAATCAACCCAGTGGTTTGAAAGACGATATTGTGTTATGAATCTCAGAAGCTCATTACAGCTTCTTACATCTGACAAGATTAACAAAAGAATGACTTCATTTCAGTAGAGTAAACTCTAAGAAAGGACCCATGGCTAGATTTTTCCTTTTCACAATGCATTTCCCATGGAAACTCCAGGACTGACTCATATTTATAAAACTGTGACATATTTTTATACTGTTGATATAACAGTATTGTATATTTTGGTCAATAAGATGCATTATATTTTATTATAGAATTGGCTTCATAAATGTGATTGTGTATGCATGTGTGTATATATGTGTGTATGAATGTAATCATAAGAACAGCAAGTCATTCAGAAAGAACATTTCTGAAAGTCAGTAAAACAAAGTTTTCTCTTTGTATTTCACATTTCATTTTACTGACTATTAGGACCACACTTAGAATGCTACATATTACCTAGTAGATGGTTAAGTGAATGAATGAATGCTAAGGTATCTGGATAGTTTCCTGGCACATGGCTTTTATTTAGGTCTTGATGGTATAAACTATTTGTTTCCATGAACTTAATTGTTTTTATTAGATTTTTTTTCTAGAACTTGCATGCATTTGTCATGACTTTACCCTTTCAGTTCAGTTTTTTCTTTTTTGAAAGAAATATGCACTTTTTTAACAGTCATAGAGAAAAAGTACAAAATTCAACCACATGAGACCATCAAGGCAGGAAAAACTATATGACAACAACATAGCCATACAGTCTGTAGAGTTAATACAGTAAAATATTCATTCTGTATAATTAGTATGTGCTACCTGGCATCAATGCTGCTTTCTAAAACAGGCCAGGGTGGTAGCCATGGAGATAGTGTACCTTACAAGAAAAACATAATTAGAAAAGAATAAAGAAACTTACTGGTTCGCCTGCAAGTCCCCTGTCTCCTGTGCTGCCGGGGAGTCCTTGTGTGCCCTGGACAGAAAAATGTGAAATGTGTAGAACAATTAGTGTCTAAAAATGTTTTAGCTAGTTTACAAACCTTGTCTTTCCTTATGGATTCTTTCCTCTTTGTTTTTTTCTTCTTGTCATAAAAGGTATATAACATAAAATTTACCATGACCACAGTTAAAATACCGCTCTTCAGCATGAAGCAGATTTGCTGTATCAAGCTGTTATCCCTACAACCCACCTTCAGAACTTTTATCTTCCCTAAATGAAACTCGAATGACACACCAACTCCCCAACAATGTGTCCCTTGCTCCCTACAGCCACCATTCTCCTTTCTGTCTCTATGAATTTGACTAGTGTAGGTAGTTCACATAGGGAGGTCATATAGTATCTGTCCACTGTGCCTGGCTTATGCCACTGATTAGGATGTCTTCAAGGTCCATTCTTGTAGCATGTGACAAAACATCCATTTTAAGGTTGAATAATATTCCAATGGATATACATACCACATTTTGTCTATTCATTTATCAATGAACTTAGGTTGCTCCAGCTTTGGGCTATTGTGAATGTGCTGCTGTTAACATGCATGTGCACTATCCAAGTCCTGGTTTTCCCTTTTGGGTATATTCCAGAAGTGGAATTGATGGGTCATATGAAAGTTCTACATAAGTGGAAACACAAACCTATCTTCTTTTTAAAATTTTTAAAGATATTTATTTATTTACTATTCATGTGTGTGTATGTGCATGCGTGTGCACACACACACAGACACACACACGCACACATATGTGGACATCAGAGGACAACTTGCAGGATTCGGTCCTCTTCTTCCACCGTGGAGAACTGGGGAGCAAACTCAGGTTGACAGTCTTAGCCATAAGCACTTTTACTGGCTGAACCAAATCACCAGTCCATAAAACTGTTTTCTATGGGTCCCTGTCATTTTACATTCTCGCCACCAGCCACACACACAGACTATCTGCTCTGGCTTCCTGCCAATGCATTTTTCTGAGGCATTTATTCATTTATTTTTGAAATAGTAACTGATGCACAGTGTTTTGTAGTGCTCTAGACTCCCTTACTGACCAGTGATACAGGCCATCTTTCATGCTTCTTGGCCATTCATGTACCTTCTTTGTCAAAATGTCTATTCTGGTTCTTCATTTTTTTTTCCCATTGAGTTGAGTTTTAACTCTTTTGGTCATTGGCTTGTAGAAGTTCTTTATATCTACCTTATATATTCTTATATTTATAATATTCTTATGGTTAACCCTTACTCCAGACAGTGACAAATAATTATGCAGAATTACTTTAAACTTAGACTTCCTTGTACTTTTAATATTGAAATAAAATTTGGTTTGTTTTTAAATTTTTATTTATTTATTCTGTGTATGAATGTTTTGCCTGCATGTATGTAAGTGCACCATGTTGTGTAATGTCCATGGGGATCAGAAGAGGGTGCTGATCCCCTGGAACTGAAGTGAAGGATGGTAATTAACCACTATATGATTGCTGAGAACTGAACCTGGGTCCTCTGCAAGAGCAGCCAGTGCTCTTAATCACTGAGTCATTTCTCTAACTCCTCCAAAGTTGGTTTAAAAATAGTATCTTTGGACTGGAGAGATGGCGCAGCAGTTAAGAGCACTGGCTGCTCTTGCAGAGGACCCAGGTTCGATTCTCAGCACCTACATTGTGGCTAACAACTGTCCATAACTCCAGTTCAAGGGATCTGATGCCTTCTTCTGACTCCATGGGCATTGCATCACATGGGTACACTTACACACATGCAAACAATACACATACACATAAAATAAAAATAATAAAATATTTTAAAAACAGCATCTTGGTGACATGTTATTAAGTATGCCTAACTCTCTCTGAATATTGGTCAAGATGTAGAGGTTTCAGATTCTAGATTACCAGAAAAACTGTACTGGACCTCCAACTTCCTTTTTTATTCTCACTGTTATGTCACATCACTCGTGGCACTGTAAAAGTGAGTCACAGATATGAAACAGACTGTGAAATCATAGCTGGAACTCTAAACCAATGGTTTTCCCTGGTCCTTTCATTCAAAAATTTACCCAGCATCATGTTACCAGATGTTAACTATTAATGATTTGCAAAATACTGACTTTATTTATAAATTTCATCATCTATACATATTGACTGTGGTAAGCCTAAAAACTATATAGGTATTTGTAATCACTATTTTATTGTAAAAGCAAAAAGCTAAGACAAATACTATATTACACCAGAAAAAAGATATTCAAAAGGCCACGTGTTGTCGAGGCTATAGGAAATGAGGAACCCTCATTCATTGCTGGCGAGAGCATAAACCAGACAGTGTTTAAGGATGTCAGCCTGGAGGTTCTTCAAAATAACAGACAAAATGCTGGGGAGACAGCTCAAGAGGCTGGGGAGATGGCTCAGTGGGGAAAGTGTTTGTTGATAAAGCGTGAGGACCTGAGTTCAGATACCCAGAACCCATGTAAAAAGAACCAGGAATGATAGCACATGTCTGTAACCCAGTGTTTGTGGGTGGTGACAGGTAGATCAGGGGCTTGCTGACCAGCTAGTCTACCTGAAGTGGCAAGCTCCAGGTTCAGTATCAGACCCTGTCTCAAAAGGTAAGGGTGAGCAATGGATAAAGATAGACAATATTGGCCTCTGGTTTCCACATGAGTACATACAGGGAAGTGCCTTCACACAGACATGTTCACACATGTAAGACCTTCCCAATAATAGACACAGAACTAAAATATGATGCAGCAATTCCACTGCTGTGTATCAAAAGGGAGAGAAATAAGTCTGTTGAGGGGACTTGTACTCCCACATTTCCTGAAGCAATAATCTTAATAGTCAAGGCATCAACCTAAGTATTCACCATCAGATGAACTGATGGAGAAAATGTGGCATAACAGTAGAAGACTATTCAGTCATAAAAATGAACGAAATTCTGTTATTTGTGATAACCTGAATGGAACTGTAATATAATATACTAAGCAAATTAAGTCAGGTCACAGAGACAGCTACCATATGTACTCACTGACATGTGGAAAGTAAAGAGTTGATCTCATGGAAGAAGAACAGAATGGCTATTACAAAAGACTGGGAAGGGTTAGGGGGACGAAAGGGATGAAGAGAGGATGGCCAGTGGGTACAAGACTGCAGTGGGATAGAAGAGATTACTGCTATCACACAGTACATCACCCATGACTGAAGATATTACATTGTGAATGTCAAAATAGCTAGTTGGGAACATTTTGACTATTCTATTTAGAAAGAAATACCATTTATCCTGTTCTGATTATTTAATGTGTACACATGCATTAAAAATAACATTGTAATCTACAAATAAGTCAAAGTTTTTAAATATAAAAAGATATGAAAAATTCTTGGGCTGGATAGATGGTTCAGTGGTTAAGAGTTCTCGCTGCTCTTCCAAAGTTTGGTTCCCAGCACCCACACTGGGCGGCTTACAGCCACCTGTATGTCCAGTTCCAAGGTATCCAACGCCCTCTGCTGGCCTCCACAGGTAACACCAGTACACATGTGGCATACAGACTGACAGACCGACAAACAGACAGACACATATACCTATAAATAAAAACCATATAGTTATCTGAGTTACAATCAGCAATATTTTGTTCAGTTTCTATGGCTAGAGATAAGGAAATGTGTTAAATTTTGCACTTCTGCCTGGCTAATACTCTGTTTCAGCTATGAAACTCATATGTGATTTTCATTCATTCCAGGATCCTAAATTAAGAGACAGGATGAATATATTGGTCTTGCTGTGCCTCTTATACTAACTGAACCATGTAACTGAAGCTCAGGACTTTAACTAGCATCTGCTCAATTTTCTTTGTTAAGCATGTTTGGACACTGTATCAACATATACCATGAATGCTGTTGATTGGGCAGAGAAGCTGTTTCAAAATCTACGAAACAATTTAAATGTTCTCTATTTTTATTGAAAGTGAGGAGGAAAAGCACAAGTTAGCTTCAAATAATATTAATTGTAAGGCTTTTCAGATGCAATTATGATGTATTATTTTGTAGCTTAACTCTCTGCTCCGTGGCTTCAACTCAGTAATTATGAGAATGATGACCATGATAGTAATAAAAACACTGTGGCTATTTATTGAGAGTCTGTGCTAAGTATATTATAATAAATACAATTCATTATAACTATGAAGGACATTAATTTTTAAAGATTTATTTTTATGATATAAAAAATTGTGTGTGCGTGTGTGTGTGTGCGTGTGTGTGTGTGTGCGCGTGTGTGTGCGTGCGTGTGTGTGCGTGCGTGCGTGTGTGTTTGTGTGTGTGTGCGTGTGTTTGTGTGTGTTTGTGTGTGTGTGCGTGTGTGTGCGTGCGTGCGTGTGTGCGTGTGTGTGCGTGTGCATGTGTGTGTGTGTGTGCGTGCGTGTGTGTGAATGCCATATATGTGCCAGTGCTCACAGAGACCAGAGGAGGATGTTGAATTCCTTCCTTGGAGCTGGAGTTATAAGCAGTTGTGAGTCACCTGATGTGGGTGCTGGGACCCAAACCCAAATCCTCAGGAAGGGCAACAAGAGCTTTTAACCACTGAGTCATCTCTCCAGCACCCCATGATCAATATATTAATTTTTAAGGGTAGAGAAACCAAGGCTCAGAGGTTAAATACTTTATACAACGTCAAAACTGCTAGTAAGGGGAAGAACCAATATTTGACCAACAACAAGTCTGATTCCAATGCAAGACATTTCATACAGGGGAGCAATGATAGAGATGAAGATAGATTTCTCACTGACGGCCAAAACGAAATTGCCTCCTTATGGTACTAAATGAAAATGGAAAGGACATCTAGAATCCCATATCCTGTGAAAACAGCCTTCAAGAGTAAACGTGAAATAAAAGACCATTCATAACTCAAAACTTGCACCATTGGAAGATTTCACTAAAAGAAATCTAAAGGAAATTTCATAAGCCCCATGCTAATGACATCATTTAGAAAAGCAGGTCAATTTATCAAAACGTTCTGTCCACTATACTATAACATCCACGTGTATTATGAATTCTTCATTGTAAACCTAGCTTTTGATTTGATATAGATAAAATATTTGCCTTAATATAAATTATATAATATATACTCCAGATATGTATGGGAGAGATAAGGATCTTTTCTATCCTTTAACATAAATACTTCCTTTGTGGCATTTTTCAGGAGAAGTGTGCTGACTCTGACCTGAATAACTACTTAAATTCATAATGAAGAAGGCAGCTCAAAGGTCATTAGTTAAAGTGAGACTACTCAGTGCTACCAGGAACTTTGAACAGCGGCAAAACTAACAAAGAAACCCACAAAGAAGAGCAAATCCAAAAACGGCACACCTACAGCCAGTCACAGCAACGAGAACGATTAGAAATGGATCAATGCTGCAATGAAAAGGCAGAAATTATTAACAAAAAGCAAGATCCAACTGGAATATGTTCAGCTTAAATATCAAGACATAGATAGAAAGGGAATTAGTGGGAAGAACATGCACACTGCAAACCAGTGGGGGCTGGAGACACTGAGCACTCATGTCAAATAAAGTGGTCCAAAATGAACGGTATCTCTAGGAGGAAAAATATTACTAAGACAAACAGGAATATTTTCAGTGATAAAAAGATGAGATGATGAGGAAGAAATAATAGTTATAAATTTGAATAAAGCTTTAGGAGAAGTCCAAACTACATAAAGGAAAATTTGAAAGAGTTAAAGAGGAATTTACTGAATTTCTCCTCTCCCTGTAACAGGGGAGCCTTGACCACGATGCAGTAAAATGTCCACAATCTACAGAAATACTGTCAACATGGGCGCAAAATCAAAATCCCATGATGAAGATTAAGACATAAGACATGTTCTTTGGGAATGTTTTTAGTTAACAATACAATGCCAAACACAATTCTTTGTCAGGACAGTCGTTGTTTTTCTCCTTTTAAATATCTGATATTTTAGATTTGACCATCAAATACCCTGCTATTGCGAGAAACAACAGGCAGGGGGCAGCAGACCTCAAACGGGAACAAGCGACTACTGTCCAGCAACTGAAACACTTGCCCGAGCCTTTCTGACTCCTTAGACATAATCTACATGACCTGATTATATAATTTAACTATGATATACATTTATATGATGAATTACAGTGTCATTAAAATTATTATTCTGGGTGAAAGAAATGGAAATACACATGCAAATTCGTGTGCTTTTTATATAATATCATATGTGTATATGTTCTACATGCATGTGTTTTTGACATTTTCCTTTACTTCATGTTGGTACTCACAGAGCTTACTGATGCCCAGGGGAAAAATTGTATAATTCAGATAATATGTTTGATTGTAGGAAAATATTTAGCACTATAAAATATTAAATAGTCTTAGAGCAGTGCAAAGAAAAAGCAACACACACACACACACACACACACACACACACACACACACACACACAGAGCTCTACACTCCAAAGCTCAAGACAGTTGAGTTCAAATAAAACCACAGGAGAGGCCTCAAGGAAATTTCTCTTATTAACTTTATTATGTCCCATGACCATTATACTTTCTATCATTTTATTTTGAAATAAGTTTTACAGAAAACTAACTTGTCATGAGAGTGAACAAGAATAACAATAATCACTGCTAGCTCAGAAAAGATATAATCAGGGCCCAGAAAAGCCACTTGCTTACCCTGTGATCTAGTGACCGAAGGAGGGGAAAGAATATTCTTTTATTCTGACATACCGATAATACTAAATAATACTTGTTAGAGATTAAAGTCATACTTATTTCAAATATATTTAGCAAAATGTCACACTGTATACTGTTAATGTATGCATCTATAATTATTTGTCAAAACCTCCAAAGGCAATATTTTGCTATCTCCCTATACCAAGACAGATTAAAAATTATTCCCAGCTTGACCATTAATAAAATAATAATTAATAAAACTACTAAAACTTACTGGTTTTCCTTGAACTCCTCTCTCTCCAGGGCTTCCCAGCTTGCCCTACACAAAGAAATAAAAGCTTAGACATGTAGCCCCTTCCAAAAACAACATGAAGAAGAACTTGAAAAACCAAGGAAGACTTAAAGTGTTCATAGTTCATGTGAAATGTTTTATTACTTACAGTAAGACCATGAGGCCCTCTTTTTCCTTGATTTCCCTTTTCGCCCTAACAAAACATCAATATCAGATGAATTAGAAAGAATCTTAATTGTGATCTTATACATGGTATCATACAGAAAACAAAGTATTAAGTTCATAGAAAAAAAATTTGAGTGTATGTGTGGTAAAAAACAGACTTTGGAAAGAAATACATCACTTTTTAGATATGTAGGACTTCAAGGCTCCATCATATTAAACTGCATACAAGGAGAAGATGAACAGTTACCTTGGCACCTTGTACACCCTGTTCCCCAGGGAGGCCATCTGATCCTCTGGGCCCCTAGAAGCAGAAGAAAATATTCCATTGCTAATTTGAAATGTTCACATTAAAAACAAATTTATTTCTTCTTATTAATTATAGTTATATGGGGTGTGTGTGCACCATATGGAGATCAGAGTACAATTTTGTGGAGACAGTTCTTCTACCCTTATGGGTTCCAAGGATCAAACTCAGGCCCCGAGGCTTGCATAACAACTCTTGAACCCCTGAATTCTCGCCAGTCCTGTAATGTTTCTTTTTAAATTATGTTTTCTTATTAACAGAGATACTGTGCTGCTCTTTGACAAACTCATTTTTATTTTTAATGTCCCGATTACAAAAAAAGAACACAGCGAGGTACATGACTGAACTTTTTGCCTGGGAGAATCAAACCCATGTTTTGAAGATTTCTTGTTCCATAGTAAGTCAAATACAAAAACAGTTGCTGAGGCGTCTAGCAAATAAGTTATTATTGAGGCATTGTGCTAACTTGAATGTCTATTTCGTAGTCCTCCATGATTTATTCTTAAACATTTAATTTATTCTAAATTAACTTAAACAATATTGGTTTCTTTGGCAAAATAGTTTTCTTGAGTTTCATAATTCTGGAACGGAGTTTTTTTCTTTTTCTTTTAGAAAATGAGGGCTGGTGACATCAAACTTTCTATGTGCCTGCTGGAGAGTAGCTACTGTAAAACAGCAGGCACCAAGGACAGGGGCAGAGTGCTAGAAGCGGCCATGTAAATACAAACCTTTCTAATATTCACTTAGTAATTAGTTGCAAAGAAGCACTAGTTGCGAAAGTCATTCTCTCATAAATTAACAACATCGTTTTCCTTTTTAAATTATAGATATCTTGAAGGGCTTCTTAAGAGATTTAATGCTATTGCTTCTAAATGGACATCCAATGAAAAGAATTAGAAATTATTCCACAGATACATAATTATAAGAGTTTATGACGAAACTTTAAAGTAAAAAGTTAGATTCTGAAAATGGTAAATAATTCAAAGGCAGAGAGTCCCACTGAGGATCAATAGGAGAATGCCTTAGGGAGACAGCCTTGGCACATCTGTCTCAGGAATGGAGATACCATTCTGCAGTGCAAACTGAGCAGTGAAGGACTTATTTGAAGTAGAAGGAAAGAGATAAAGGGTCAGCATGGGGAAGGGTACAGAGGCGAGAACTAAGATGCTCAAAGGATGGAACTTTGTTTAGCCAGGGTATTGATTACACATAGAGAAATAAGAAGAAAGGATACCTGGGATTTACATGGAAGAGAGTTGGCAAGGAGGAAGGGAAGACAATTTGTGTACAGAGCAACAGTACAGACATTTCTGCATCAAATGCTGATTTGAAGGGGCCCCTGTGCTGACTCCAGCAACTTCTTTCACATCCCAGCTGAGAAAAGCATGATATTATCCAAAGCTATTTGCTACAGTAGGACTCTGCCTGAAAAAGACTGGAAAACTAAATTGCAGTTTTTATTGTGCTACATCTGCAAGGGCAAGTTGAAGAGCATGAGTGGAATTTAATTGATCAACTAGCTGAAATCACTCTGTTCATCCAACAAGCATTTATTAAGTGCCTATGACAAGCTATTGTTTCAGGTTTAGAAGACATGGTAAGAGAAGAAAAAATATTCTCAAATTCATAAGCAAGCAAATAAATACATAAAAGTAAAGTACATGATTAAAATGATTAAAAAATGAAATGGTCAATATAATGAGGAAAAATAAAGGCAATCTGGGGCAGAGGGCACTTATTTAGATAGGGTGGTCTGAGAAGTCTTTCTGAGGTGTCATGTGGGTAGATGTCTGAAGGAGGTGAGTGAGGTTGCAAGCCCTGAAATAACCTGGGGGAATGACACTGTGGTAGAACACATGACAAGTACAAGTGTTCTGCTTGAGATGCTCAGCAACTGTGTAACTGAAGATGAGTTTAAGGCCAATGGTTAAAGGATGACCTTGAAGTCTATGTAAGAAGGTTGCATTCACTAAGTTCATAAAGCCTAAGATTGCTGCATGAGGGGTTAAGAACACAGTTCCAATGCAGGCTTATCCTGTCTGCTTTAGGCAACAATCAACTAATTAGCTAAAGGCTTAGCTTTGAGTTTCCCTCTGGTTATAGAAATTCTCCACTGGCTATTGTACACACTTCATTCTATTCCTAAGACAAAATAAACTTTAGGACAAGACCTAAAAATAATTAGACGAGCAGTATTATAACAAGCATGTAATTTGGCATAACATTTTTATTTATTTTATTCTCTTAAATTTGTTTTTATATTTTATTTTTATGAGTATATATGTGTGTGTGTGTATGTGTGTGTATAATGTGTTTATGTATGTATGTAAGTGCACCCATATCATGCAATGCTCATGGAAGTCAGAAGAGGGCATTAGATCCCTTGGAACTGGAGTTACATTTGTTAACTGCAATGTGAGTGCTGGGAATTGAACTCAGGTCTTTTGCAACAGCAGCCAGTGCTCTTAACTGCCGAGACATCTCTCCAGGTCCTTGGCATAGTACTAAAAAAAAACTGCTTGAAAATATCTCCTGGCTCTCTCATGTGTATTCTCTGGGTGGAAGTTAAATAGAATTAATAGAATTAAACAGAATATCTAATCTTTTCTTTATACTGTTAGGAATGTTGAAGCTGACCACAGTGAGCTAGTAGAGGGTTCCCAAAGCTGGAGGGAAAGTCCAATAGCTTAACTCTATTAAAAAAAAAGCCATGCTTGTTGAAGAGACAATACTTGAAATATAGCTAAGTATCTTAAAGAGTTATCCAGATATGTGAATAATTAACCTAATCCCAAACACATTAAGCATTTGGCCACAGGATTGTTACTTCATATAAATGCTACAATTAAAGAAGAAACCAAAACATTAATACAAACACATGTTCAGTTTATGTAAGAAGACTTTTATGTGAGCATTAAACTCGTTTCTATGATCCTTGCAATGAACTCTGATAAATCAAGTGTCCATGAATGAAGAAAATTGCTGCACTCTCAAAACAGATGGATGGAGTGTATTTACATGTTCTTGAACCGTATCTGGATCTTTGTATGACCCCACATTAATTTTAACTCACTTGCATGCCTAACTAATGATGCTTAGCAGTCTTCTTGTTCTTGGTTTACACAGCTGGGACCAAGTGTTCCGCTGAACAAAATTAATGTTATTGGTACTTTTAGGGAAATGATTTCTATTATAAACTTTATTTTCAGAGGGAAAAATCTTTATCTTACCATTTGGGACACTTCAGATATTACCTAGCACTGAGTCTAAATACAGATACTACGAGGGCTGCTTTACCTTTAAATGATATGTAATTCCTTGAAGGGGTCAACATGAAGAATTAAAAAATTATTTATTTGTTTTTATTTTATGTATATGAATATTTTGCCTGAATGTATATTTAGGCACTTGTGTGGTATAATTCCCAAAGAAGCCAGAAGAAGATGTTGGAACCCCTGGAACTGGAGTTATAGACAGTTGTTAGATGCCATGTGGGTGCTGGGAACAAGGTCCTCTGTAAGAACATCTCTCCAGACCCAATGTGCAGAATTTTTATGGTCATATTCACTTTACTTTTCCAGAGAAAAATATTAAAATATTTCATATTTCTAATATGGTTATTTTAACTCCTCTACTCCAAGTAAGTCTTAAGTAGGATAGTCAGAATATCAAATTATTCAGCTGTCTACCTCTATATACCACTGCTTTACAGAAAGAGCACAGATTTTGAAGATATCTTGTGATCAAAGGCTCAATTCACACCCAAGGGTGAAGGAGAGGTTAACTTTTCCTGTCATTTCTCCTGTTGGGCAGCTAGACACAGAGGGGTATACTAGGCAGATATCAAGAAATTCTCATGTTTATCTCCAAAGACTCAACTGTGCCTATGAGGGGCGTGGATGAGTTTGTACTGACTCCCCAGTGACCCAATAAGCCACCCACTGTCTTTCTAGTCCCAGAGCAGAGAATCTGCTAACTTATATCATCTATACAAAGGAAATGATTTTGTGTGTTACAAAAATTAGTTT
Organism: Eospalax fontanierii; assembly: GCA_035773235.1. NCBI lineage: Eukaryota > Metazoa > Chordata > Mammalia > Rodentia > Spalacidae > Eospalax > Eospalax fontanierii. The sequence goes on from CM069543.1 coordinate 20,856,661, forward strand.
TAGTTTATTGAATGACATAACTGCTCTTCAGTTGGTGTGTTTATACCAGTTGAAGGAAAGGTTAAGCTAAGTAATGCTTTATATATATAGGATCATAAGAAGAGTTTAAGGAATTTATGACTGGCTTTTTAAAAGCTTATAGTGTTATCTTTTTCAGGTATTTGAGGGGCAAGGCTATGCAATCATCACAAAACAGGCTTGAAAAACTTTCATGATCTTGATATGTTTAGCTTGCTTTTGGGCTATGGGTCTTGAAGTCTGCACAAATTTCTTTTGGTGTATTTTAGTACTGCATGATATTTGACAGCTTTTGGACTGTAAGATACAGAACACTGGAACGTCCAGTTGGTCTGCTCCTGGGGGATAGTTGACTTAGGGTTCTCTTGGGGGTACTACTGAGTGTTTGACAAATTGTAGGAAATAAACAAACATTAGATGTATGGTAAGTTGTCAGGCAGGCAAAATCTCTTGAGAATGGTTCTACCATATTTGGTATTCATGTGACTACTGGATAGCAGCATAAACCACAAACAAAAGAGGAAAAACACATTAAGCACCATGATCATTCTCTGTGGCTTCAGAATGCACATACCTACATGTGGGGTTTCCCTCCCGGATCCTGTGGCACAAAGGGTGACAGGTGTGTTGAAAGAAATGACTCTTAGCCTTTGTGGTGGCTGTGGAGGGCAGTCCAAGATCTCAAGCCAGACACCTTTTCCACTTACCTCAATGGGCTGGAAAAGTATTTTTATATTTGTGAGCAAAAGAAACCTTAGAAATTATGGGCTTAGGATATTAATTTCATGTCTTAAAGGAAAAGGCTTGAAGAGAGAGGAGTGGCTATACTATGAAATTACATTTTACTGCAAATATCATAGTCTTCAGATTTTTAAAAATGCACTTTTAGTATGTGTATGTGTGTGACTATACACATGTGTGCTATCTATGAAGGCCAGAAGAGTACGTGTGATCACCTTACAGGTGGGTGCTAGGAACAGAACTGGGGTCCTTGCAAGGGCAGCAAGTGTTCTTAACAGGTGAGCCATCTCTCCAAACCCATATTCAACTTTCTCTCTCTCTCTTTTTTTGGTGCAATATTTATTCATTGGCTAAAATATTCTTCTAGTAAAGAAAGACGACTTCTCACACACCAAAGCTTCCTTGTGTATAATCTACTGAGTGAAACAGTTTAAAATAGTGACAAGAAATTTTGGGAGTCAGTATTTGGAAAGGGAGGGAAGACCTTTGGAGATTTGAGGGTTGAGAACAAAGTGACAAATCAGGAAAATAAGAACTTATGTGGTGAGGTTAGAAACCTGCGGAGTCAGTTGACTGTGCACAGGATTTATGAGCTCATTCAAGCAGTCAAGCAGGTACCATGGTTAGGGACATAGATCTCAGCATCAGTGAGACCAAAATCACTTAGCTGCAAAAAGTTCACATAAGAGTTTTTTATCCACCTGCCACAAAACTGTTTGAACTTCTCCACTATGACTTATACAACACTGGACACACATGTTTGACTTGACTAAGGATTAGGTGCTTGCCTGGTGTAAAGTGCTAAATGACAGAGTACAAATCACTTTATCTTTGTTTTAAAGTCATTTAGACTAGAATAGACTGACTATCAGTGTTGTTTGTAGACTGTAAATCTGTAAGCCAGGAAGAAAAAATAGCTTTTCATAAAATAATCTCTCTTCAATCCTCACCTAAAAGTCAGGCATAAAATTAAAACTGCTTTTCAAAACCAACAGTTCACGGTGTCATTTTTCCATCTTCCAATGGGGAAATTGCAATGTTTGTTTTTTAAAAAATCTTTCCTTTAAGAATATTTTTGAAATCTTTGTCAGAGGTCATGTTTCTATAAGTTCTAAATATTTTCTTTAATATCTCTAAAATTTAAGTCAAGGCCAACATACAAAATGAAATTCTTAAAGCTACACATTCAGATGAGGAAAACGTTCACTAATACTCCACGTAGCATCAAATAAGTATAGGCTTTGGAATAAGATATACCAAGGCTTGAATACTGTTTGTGACATGTATGCTTATGTCCTTTGAGCCTTTGCTTCTTTATCTACATCTGTGCTACAGTACCATGTCTCCTTAGGACGGTTTTGTGTATTACATGAGATAATACAAGTAAATCATGTAACAGGCAAGCAGTAAGTGGTGGCTCATTGCTTATAAAAAAGGATTTAATGTTTAAGAGATGACCAAGGAGATGAAAAATCTTTTCTCCTAATTGCACTATAATCACTAGACAGCACTGATTAACATACTTGCTTTACAAGCAATAAAGACTAATTCGCCCCTTGTATCTTCATTCTATTTTTTTAACGCTTTATTTTGTTATACTTTATCTTGGTACATAAATCTGGTGTGAGTAGAAATATAATTTATTTGAAGATCTTCATGTCCATCTTAAATGATGGAGAGGCCAGCAAAAAGAAAAATTCTACATGATACTGTGAAATAGGTAATAATTAAAATGAAAAAGAATGATTTCTATAAGTGCAAATTATTATTGGTCATATGTCAATTACTATAGGCAGTTCATTAAATAGAATAAAAACAAAGGGAAAACCAGACGAGAGGCAAGCACAGTTCCAGAGCTATTTTAGTAAAGCATGTATCACGTACGCATAGTACATCGACACATTTCTTTGATTATGTTACTCACTCTTTGTCCTTTAGGACCTGGACTCCCAGGTGCACCCCTTGCTCCCACGTGACCCTATATGTTGCAAGATAGAATTCATAGAAATCTTATCAAAAGAGAAGTTAGAACCTTTCTTATGATATTATGCAATTTCCTTATTAATTTAAAGATAAAATTCATTATACAACACCATGCCTCCCTCCCCAGTATTCTGCTTTTGAAATATCTACTCTTGTTTTTGTGTTTTTGAGACATCATCTCCCAGGAGCCGTAGTTGGCCTGGAACTCTACGGAGACCTGGCTGGCCGGGATCTCACAGAGATCCCTTTGTCGTTGACTCCCGAGTGCTGGGATTAAAGGTATGCACCACACACTTGACCTGAAATACTCTACTCTTTTGACAAATGTCATTTCTGGGTGTTTATGCCCTGGAAAAAGGCTGGGAAGTTTTAATATTCTTGAGTGAGTAGTATTCAGGAAGACACACAATGGAGATATACTTAGTCAGACCAATCTAATCTGCCTGGCCCATTAAAGAAGCAATGGGCTATTACTGCAAAAATTTCATAGCCATGATTCAAGGTATTTATGATGACCCTATCTTATAAAATGTGTATTTTTTGATCCATGGAAAATGTTATAAGCTATCTCAGACTAATGCATTGAAAAATAGCTTACAATGGAACTCAAGTTGCTATTTTTAAGTCAGGTATAATATAGTCTTCCACAAACACTTAATTAGAAAATAGAACAAAGCCTTGGGTACAAACACAAATCTTTAGAGGACAGTTTGATGATATGACCATTTAAGCAAAACAACAATTTGCCCACTGGGACTTATCACCTCCCCAGCCATGAAATTTGACAAGGTTTTGACAAGGCAGTGCCAGACATGAAAGCCATTCTGTGGATCAGTCGGTCCTTAAATCTAGTCAGAAAGTAGTCGGTTAACCCTATGATCACCATGTCACTTTTGCACTAGTGAGCACCATGTATCTTGTACATCTGTATTGCAGCATGCAGGGTCCAGCACTAAATACATAAGACCACTGATGTATTTTCTCCCCAGCAGCCAGCATAGCACCTTCCAGCATTGTGAAAGCTAGCCAACAGGGAGAATTTCCTGACCAGTTTGAGGTTGATTTCTGCACATAATGCCACCAAAATGTTGGTGCCTTCAACAATAGGGACTTACCATTCAGTTATGGTGGGCAACCAGGAGCAACGGCAATAACTTGTGTCTCTGTGACTTCCTTGACAAATAACTCTTAGACAGGACTGGTGCCTGGCACTGAGATTTTCATTTAATAACCTATGTTCCTGTTATTTACTTATGAACTTTAGGTTGATAAAAATATACCGAACTTTAGGATCTCACATTTACTTATTTGTTGATATGGGTCAAGAGACTGACAACCATGCTCCGGATCAATCTTTATTTTAGAGGGCAACATTATGTCTATGAATATACTAGAAATCAGGCTCCCACTTTTAGAATAGATGTGTCATAAAATGTAGTATAAACCATTTCTTGAAAGACAAATTCTGCTCAGGCACAATAGAGGCTGAAACTTTTCAGATTCATGTTCACAATAACTCAAATTTTGACAATATAGGGATGATATTTCACTATCTTTCTGTAAATAATGGAATATACTTAGAGCTTGTTTTGCTTACCAAATACTTCCTATGAATTTTAACTGGTTATTTGAAAAATTTAAGAAAAATATATTAGAACTTATGCTCATGTTTTGTTAATCCATTTGATAACTGAATTTTGATCACTGATCATGTTTTCTTACAAGTGTTCATTCAAAAGAAAGAGTAAATGATTTTCAGTTGAGGTTAAAGAACCAAAATGGTTGCTAGAAGGAGTAAGATAATTCAGGATATCAAGAAATATTCCAGAACATTAAAATCATTTGGGAGAGCAGTAGTCAGCACAATCTTATATATGACTTATTTTACATAAGCTAACAAAGGAAGATTCCATGAAAACAATCAATAGACTTAAATTAAAATAGACATTCTAGAAGGGATTACAAGGTATATGTTGTACTTACAGGCAATCCCAGAGGACCTATGGGTCCTGGAACTCCAGGAAGACCTGGATAGCCCTGTGATTTAAGTGAAATATGAAGACATAGAATCCATTATCTTCATTCAAGAAAAACTACTAAATCACAAATAGCAATGAAAATAATAATGTGATAAACCTCCCTCCTATCCTAGGTATACAGAACCTCTAGGCTGTTATTTTATGTGTGAACTATGCAGATTATGAAGAACAATCTTCCCACAGAAGTCAGGGAATTCCATACTTAAGGAACATGAATGTGTATGAATACCCTAAGCCCTCCAATTTAGAAAGATTTGCTAACGCTAATTCTGAGGCTGCCTCAGGGGGTAAGGATACTTGAAATTGATTAGCTTTATTAGACCGTTAAGTTTCCTAGCTGCCACCAGCCAGAAATTACTAAAAAAAAAAATCTTACATAGATCTTCTGATAATACAGAAACTAAAGATGTGGAGTAACAGCTGGAAGGAATTTGTAGACAGTATCATGGGCCACCAGACCCATTATGATCTATTTTCTGAAAGGGAGGAATTTTTAAACTGATAAGAAAAAACCACTTAAGGGGAGGAGAGATGGCTCAGTGTTAAAGAGACTTGTCAGCAATCCTAAGGACCTGAGTTTGATCTCTGAGATCCACAGGGTGGAAGGAGAGAACCAACTCCCCGACAAGTTGTCCTCTGACTGCCAGAAGCATACTGAGGCTCATACACACTCCCACATGACAAAATAAATAAATACCCATTTAACTTCCTAGTACACTGAGAAACTATTTAATAAACTAAAAAAAATAACCCAATATGAATTCTATCAGTAGCAAGAAGAGGAAAAACACAAAGGTGGGTGGATAGAGGGTGGGGATAGATCTGGGAGGGGTTGGGGGAGGGAGGAACATAATCAAAGTATACAGTATGAAGTTCTCAATGAATCAATAAAAGTATTTACTTAAAAAATTATCAGTTTGGACTGGACAGATGGCTGGGCAGTTAGGAGCACTGACTGTTCTTGCAGAAGACCCAGGTTTGATTCCCAGCACCTACATGGTGACTAACAATTATCTATAACTCCAGTTCCAGGGGAAATGATGGCCTCTTCTGACCTCTGTGGGCACTGCATGACCAGGGCACACTTATGCACATGTAGACTACAGAGTCATACACATAGACAAGAAATACAACATTTTCAAACATTATCAGTTGCTACTGTCTTGATGTAAGAGAATAGGATAAGTTTCAGTGTTTAAGCTCTGAGGTATCAAAAGCTATTTCATAACTACAAACTGACAGAAGAGTGATTTGATGATGTGTCTAAACTGAATTATAGAAGAGCAAGCCGTATTTTAATTGACTTGTCTTTTTAATCCATTATAGCTAATTTATAGTCATTTAAGTCCCTAAAAACTATAGAATCACTTCACTAAGCCATCTCACTTGTATGCTTTCTCATAGATTTGGTACCACATCCCATCATTCTGGGAGATAAAACATTTAAAAAGAAATTTTTAATAGAAATTTATTATAAAATAGCATTTTCACTGAAATTCCAGTCAAAGCCGTCCTACTTCTGAAAGACCCTAACTTTATTCCTGTGTGCTTGGGAAACAGCGTTTTAAAAATTCTCTAAGTTCTTACCATGACACCCTTTTCACCCTGGGGACCCAGTGGGCCTGGACGTCCACGATCCCCCTTTCAAAATAACAGAGAGAGAGAGAGAGAGAGCCACATTGAGTCATGTTAGCAATGGCTGAGCTGAGGCTAGAAAGAAACCTACCAGATTTATACAGTCTGCTTATCTCATCTCCAATACTTTATATTTTACAATAGAGTAACTTTACAAAGTTTGCATTTTTAACCATATAATTGCAAGCCTTCTAATGCAATAAAATTCTTTCACGCTCTTTGCAAGGGAACATGTTAAAAGTCTTATTAAAATAAAGATAGAAATTATGGATAAATAGGACTTAATATGAAGCATGTGTCCTAAAATTTTATAAACAAGAATGCTTACAACTTTATGAGATTGAAAAGTATAAAAATTGTGAAAGAATGAAATGTATTTAAAAGTTAAGAAGATTAAATGGATTCATTTGTACTCTTTCATTTGAAGTATTCAGTTCACAAGTCTATTGAATTATTTGCTGCTTCTTTAGTTTTTGAATTCTTTAGATACTCTGGATACTAATCCCCCATGAGATGACTAGCTGCTAATGATTCTCCCCTATTTTATGGACTCTCTCTTCACTCTCGTAATTGTTTCCTTTGCTGTGCAGAATCTTATTGGAATGGAATCTCATTTTGTTAGTTTTCACTATGATTCTTGAGCTGCTGAAGCCTTATTTAGAAAGTCATTGTCTATACCTAGATCTTGAAGTACTTTCCTAAATGTCCCTGGGATAGTTTCAAAATTTCAAAGTCATTCAAAAATGACTTCCTCCTTGCTGAGAGACAGAGGATGGAGCTGTTCTGCATTTGCTGGACTTCACATCTTACAGTTTACTGAGTATGAGGGACAGGAGGATCCGAGTAGTGTTCTTTCTAATGCTCAGGCAGGTAAGTCCAGAAGAAGTTATTTGTCTGCTGAGTTCCATTGGCTTTTTTTTCAGTAGGGTTTACAGCAGCTGTGACCACTGCTAGACTGAATTACTTCCATTAGTCTCAGTATATAGACCCAGTAATGCAGGAAGGGAGAACCCTCCCTCGGACTGCTGCTGCCATCTGAGCCTGTGGGCTACCTGGCTAGATGGCCCCTCATAGCAGAGGTACTCTGACAGTGTAGTCATGAGTGTGGAAAATACCCAGTCACTGTGGTATCACCATGTATCTCCACAGACTTGTGGATATGCAAGGAAGTGCTTGGTACCATTAATCCTTCATCTCCCCAACCACTACCAGGTTGGTGAGTGTCTTCTAATTCATATAAAAATTCCATGAAAGTTGCATTTGGCCTAGGTCTGGAGTTCTTAACATAAAACAAAATAATGAAAGACATTACCTTTTCACCAGGACTTCCAGTTATTCCAACTTCTCCAGGTAAACCAACAGGTCCCTTGTAAGAAAAAATATAAAATATGTGCATGCTAAATCACCTGTATGTACTGTTTCTATTTAACACTTTCTAAATTTTATATTGGAGTAAAATTCTTTGTGGTTTAGTTACAAAATCCATTTCACATTAGAATTAACATTCAGTCAATTAACAAATAAATAAATGAAAGCATAATGCATGATGGGTACTATGTTGGAAGACAGTGAGACTGAAATTCAAATGTAGTTTCTGTTCTTATGAATTAATAATTAACTGAATATTACTGAAAATTCCTGCTGCTTTCATAGCTGCTTGATATGAATATATTAGCATAACACATCACTTTAGTCACTACCCTAATATATTAGCATAATAAACCACTTTAGTGACTACTCTCTTTGAAAGTGTCTTAATACAGACCCATTTATTTCTTCCTTCAGTTGTGTAGCAAATACGTGATGTCTATTCTGCACTGTGTTGATTGCTGAGACAAGGTAGATCCAGGAAAGAGCTATGATATTGATACAGAGAATAAAAGAGAAGGCATTCTGGTAAGGAGAGTCAGGGAAAGGCTGAAGCCAGATGTTGAATGTGTAGCTTGAAAAAGAAGAGGTCAATCAGTCAAGTGAAGAAGGAAAGAAGGTATTTTAGGGCAGTATATAGCCTGAGTAAGGAATGCATCTGCATTGGACAAAGTGGATGAAAGTCATTAGTAACACTGTTGGGAGCAAACATGATTCAGGATCTGTGGCTATGTTTGTCTTCATGCATTATCTATTATTCCTTCTTTAATCAGCACATAGGGCAAAAGTGACAATATAAATGAATTTTATAAGAAGAACATAGTCTCTCTCCTCTCTTAAATTACCAGGAAGAGTTAGCTTTCTACTTTTACTTAACAACATGTGGCATGTTCTCAATAGTTAATAGATAGATATTCTGCTTAGATAAAAATCTCTTTTATGTTGTTGTTTTTTTGAGACAGAGTCTCCCTTTAGTACCATCTGGCCTAGAACTTGCTATGTAGACCAGGCAGGCCCTGATCTCATAGAGATCTACCTGCCTCTGTGTCTTGAGTGCTAGGATTAAAGACCTATGCCACCACATCTGGTCAGTGCTTAGACAAAGCACTGTGCCCTGATAAAGTGACTGAGATTCTCACTGAAATAATGTATAGGCATGATTCTATCTATACAGGTTCACATTTATATAAGTATCTAACTAGCTGCAAATCAAATGATCCCAGATACAATAACATTCATTAAGCATGTTGTGAGAGCTCAATTTCATCCTCACAACCACTATATAGTATTAGCAGGATTCTCCTTTGACAAATAAAGTAGATGAGTAAAGTATCTTAAGTTAATTTTTTTGTATTTTTAGTGTATGAACGTTTTGTCTGCATGTATGTAAGTACACCATGTGTGTCTAGTGTCTGTGGAGGCAGAAGAGGGAATCATATCTCCTGGAACTGTAGTTAAAATTGGTTGTTAGCTTCCATGTGGGTCCTGGGAACTGAACCAAGGTCCTCCCTCTGCAAGAGCAGCAAGTTCTCTTAACTGCTGAGCCATATATCCAGTCCCAAGGTAAGTATCTTGCTGAGGTACAGGAGTTTAAATAGATAGGTAAGCATGGGTGCCTACTAGTACTTAAATGTGACTATTCAAATTGGTATATCCTATAGAAAATATATGAAATTAGAAGATGTGCTATAGAGAGAAAACAAATTTATAGAACTAAATATTGTGTTTATTATATATTATAAAATGATAATGCTTTAGATATATCATTTTAAATGAGTTATTAAGGTCACTTCCACCTCTAGAAGTTTAATTATATATGTAACTTGCATTTTGACTTGCATTCTATTTCTTGGTTATCTGTACTCTTAAGCACTATGTTAATATTATTGCTAATATTCAATCGAAAAAAATATAGTAGTTTAAGTCTGTGGTTCATATGTTTAAGGATGTGAACATCTTCATTTTGAGGCAGTTATGATGAATGCTCATGGTCACTTATCCTACTGTGCTCATTGTCACCCAGACAAAACTAGTTTGACAGATGATAAAATGACCTTTGGAAGATTTGTCAGTCTTCCTAATACATGAGCCATTTCCTTATAACAATTAACCTACATGGGTATCTCTACGCTACTGGCTGTTTCTATAGTGAACTCTATTTATACAATCAAATCTGAAGAACAATGAAACATAGCAATCTGTTTGAGATAATATGCAAATAGTAGAGTATAGACTGATTTTAGTCTAAACAAACAAAACCAACCAAAAATCCTGAAAACTCAGGATTTATGTGATTGAATGGAGCAGGCCTAGGTTGTAGTTTGGATGTGGTTTATCGCAGATCTGTCACAAGCTGGATCTCTGGGAGGGTGAATTTTGGGACGAGGTATGAACCTTTAAGTGTGTGGGTACGGTACTGATAAGAGGTCATTGGGTCATTGGGGTCATATTTATTTCCAAAATTTCCATTGCATTCTCTTGATAATTTTCCTCTTAACAAATTTTTCTCAGTTGTCTCCAAATACTTTGATAACTGCTTTTTACTATCCTTGTTGAGCTTAGAGAAGTTAGCTCAGTCCTTACAAATCTGAAATACATGACTTTAAATGTATTTGTTTAAATGTATTTGTTCCTTAAGTGTATATTACTATTTAATCTGAAACTATCCACACATTCGCCAACATTAGATGAATCAGATGAATTCATTTCAATTTGAAACCTACCAACTTTCATTCAATTAAAAATATCAGCTATGAACCAATAGTTTTTTATTTCTTAAAAGGAAAACATATCTGCTGAGTAAATCTAATCATCCATGATTTTAAGAAATATTCTATTTTCAAATGTTAATATGTGAAAATATGGTCCAGGAGAGTGTGTTCTTAGAAATACTCACTGCTCCTTTCTACAGAAGTATCACACATGCCTGTGCTATTGATGCCAGGCTTTCCAAGGAGCTTGCAGCTCCCCTTAGCATGGGCAAAAAATAATCCTCCTTCTTACTGATACTGGGCTTCTCTATGTAACTTATTTAGAACAAAGAAAAAAGATGAGGAAATGACATTTGCCACACTTACTTTCTTTTAAAGACCATGAAACCATGCTCCAGAGGGGCATTCCTGGAACCTGGGTCTCAGAACGCAGATGGCATGTAACAGACCACAGGCAGCTCATAGACAGAGTCAGAAAAAACCTTAGCTTATTTCAAAGCATTGATATTTTGATATTGTGTTACACCGAAGTTTTATGTAGCTTATTTTTACTGATGTACTATGCATTTTAAAACTGGTAGATATGATGGCTGTTTACATGAGAAACATATGGTTTTCTTCACTACTTTCTACCCCATGTTCCAATGCTCCAAGTTATAGTGGAACCACTTGAATTAAGAAGCCCATCTTTCCTAATCACCTTAGTAACACTAGTAATAAAACCTTCCCATCACCTTAAGATGGAAAAAAATTGTGTTTATTTTTGTCCTTTTTCCCTAAAAATGCGATGAATTAAAATATGCATTGACATGAAATTGTAAAACTTAATTTAACTCCTTTTGTTTATTGGGTCTCGTAGAAATCACTAAACAAACTAAAATATTAAGAAGTGCATTGAGCTAAATTCTAGTTTTGACTACAAGTCAACTCTTTAATAAATGCAAAATATGCTGCGGAACACAGAACTAAACATGTTCATTCATTTAACAGGTCTCATGTTAGAAGTTGCAGAGGCTACAAAAATAAATTAAATATACTATGGATTTCCTAATCCAGTAAAGCACAAGGAAAATGCTTGTTATACTTTATAAGCCAAATAAAGAAAAGACAAAATTTTTTATCAAAAGCAGGAGAGAGACTATGTGGAAGAAGACATAGGATAGACTTTGCAGAGAAAATAGTATCTGACATAGAGCTAAAGATTAGCAGGATGCAGTGGGAAAAGCATATTCTAAACAGAGACAGCAATTGGAGCAGAAATTGGATGGTAGCAAATGGTAAGACATTTGAAAATATAAAATTGTTCTATTGTGGGGGTCTGGGTATTGAGCAAGGCAAGCAACTCCGCATACCCTGAAGGGACGGCAGGTGTCTGGCCTGCTCTGCCTGATGTGATAACCTGGCCGCAGGGAGCTACTGTAGATATGAGTCTTCCTTTTACCCACCCTAGACCAGAACCAGGTTTTTGGGTTTCGTTTCCTTGTTCCTGAACTTCCATCGCCTTCCTGCCCTTTATCCCAAAACCCCACCTTTAACTCTCCCGCCTTCTATAACGGTCAGGAGGCCTCCCTCCCTATATAAGCCCCTGCATTGGCTCTAATAACCGAACTACCCACCGTTGCAGTATCCCGGGAGCTCCTCCTCCCGCCCCACTCTGAGCCACCTGAGGCCATGTTTGATCCTTCTCCATTCTCTGGCATGGCTGGAGCACAACAGCCCGTGCAGGAGAGTGCAGGAGATGGAGACCCACCCACATCTTATCTGAAATACAGGCCTTGATTGGGCCACAGACTGGATCAAAATATTGAGAGTTTGAGTGCAAAGTGAGGAATTAGTGTTTGTAGAAGAATGTGTGTTTGCACAGGAATCACCACTGATTCTGTGCAGAAGAAGACAAAATCCTATCAGTACTGAGTGGACAGTGATGTAAGAGTATTGTGCTTAATGCACAGAAATGAAAAAAAAAAAAGGAAATGGAGAGAAAGAAAGGGAAGGTCCTATCACAGCCAACATTAAGTCATGAAGATGATGACGGCATCATTCAAAGAAACAGTAAACTCAGGAGACAAACCAGTGTTAGAAGAGAGAATTAAGCCCATAGGCAAAGGTGACTCTTCAAGTTGAAACCCGTAAGACTAACCTCCTCAAGTCTTTCCTAAAATACTAATGTGTGACTCTCCATGGTAAAGTCAATGGTTGTAATTACAAGAATGATGTAGCCTACATAGTAATAATAAAAATGATTGCTATCTACAGCAATAATAAAATGGGCAAGAGAATCCTTCTGTTGTTGTTGCATTGAAACGGAGTCTCCCTGTACCTCCAGATAGCCTGGCCTCAGTCTCACAGATTAATGATGTGTGACACCATGCCCGGCTAAGATGAAACTCTTAATGAAGACTATTTGGAGGTGAAAAGAGAAAAATAAAAGGATCTGGGGTTGTGCAAAGAAAGTTAAGGGAGACACTTTACTGGAAGAAAACTCAACATTAAGGACAAACAATGAGACAGAGTGGTGAAATTTGGCAAATGCAACGCTGTGGCGACCTCTAAGAACAATGTCAGGAGCCTGTGTATTTGATTATGTTCGCCTAAGGGTTAACGGCGTGTAGGTGAAGGGAACGTGGGAAGCATCCTGTGTCGATTACTTTCTTAGGACGTTTGGCAGCAGAATAGACATCATTACTGCTGGAGACCATGGTTTGCAAAATTAATCTACTGAGAACAGACGTTTTGCTCTGTCAGCAAAATGAAAGAAAGTTCACCCACAATAGAAAAGTATCCTTCTGTTTCATAGAATGAATGGTTTTTTAACAAGCTGATACTGAGGCCTAATCCATTATAGCTGGTTAAGAATCAACACAGTTATAATAGAGAGAGGGTGGCAGGTTAATCTTTTCCCCAAGGGCTAACTCCTAGCCAGCTCCTTAGCTCCAGTCTGCCTCTATGCACTGGAAATGTTTCAGAAGCTACAGAACTCGAGCTGGGAGGCAGGTACTGAACAATGATTCCTTATAAACTTCATTTCCTTTTCTTACAAGCACTTTCAAAAGAAAGACTGGGGCTCTGACTTGCATAGTTATCCACAAAACAAGCACCCTAGATACAAACGAGACCCCAGGGCAAAATGCAACTGAGAGCCAGGAAGGCAAATATTTTCATTTTTAAAACATTCCAAGGTGGATTGCATGTGGAAATTGGTACTTAAATTTGTTACCAACGGATGCTCGAACAGAAACACACAGGAAGCTTTCTTTGTCGCTGGGAAAACTGGCTATCCACATGCAGAAGAATGAAACTAGACTCCTGCTTTACTCTGTATAAAAATCAACTCCAAAATGATGAAAGACCTTAATGTAAGACCTGGAACTTGGAAACTGTTAAAGGAAAAAGTAGAGAAAACACTTCGAGTTAGAGGCACACAAAGACCTGAGACGCCATCAGGAAGTGAGAACTGGAAACATGTGAAATTAAAATACTTCCTTAGAGCAAAAGAAACAGCTGATTCAAGATTTAACCTATAGAAGGGAGACAATATTAGCTACACATCGCTAAGTCTTTTGTTTTATTGTTTCAGCTCTCCACTGCTACACATTGTTGTTTATCACTGTTTCTGTGGATTAGGAACTTGGAAACAGCTACAGCTTCCATGGGCAGTTATGACGGCTCGGGTCTCTAAAGTAGTTGCTTGACTATGGCTAAGTGAATCCATATCCAAGAAAGCTGTTGGCAGGAGCCTTCACTGTCTTGCCTCTCCTTAGGGACTGATGATATGGCAGTTTGCCTCCAATATAAGTGATCCCAGACAGAGTGAGCAAGGAAGATTTACAGTGCCTCTTAAGACCTAGTCACAAACTGTTGTTTCTGTCATTTTCCACTCATTGGCAGTATGTAACTAAGTCCATCCTCTCTTCTGCCTCCTCTCTCTCTCCCTTCTGTTTCCTTTCTCCCTCCCTCCCTTCTTTCCTTTTCAGTGTGTGGTACATGTGTGGGTATGCATGCCCATGCACAAACATCTGGAGGCCAGAGAAGGACATCAGGTGTTTATGCCTTCTTTGGCGTTATGTAAGTAGACTCAAGTAGTTTAAAAACAGACAAGGCTCAAATCTTTTCTGTTGTGTATTAACAGAATAAAAAGAAGTTATCCAAGTTATAGCTTCTAAGAATTTCCAGCAATATATACCTTTGGGCAAAGAATTTCCATCAAGCTTTTCCTAATGCCGATTCCACATCTAACACACAATAAAGAACATGGCTAAGTTTTCATATAGAACATGTCATATTTAAGAGCTAGACAATCATGTAATAATTTAAAACATTTCACATTTTGCAAAATGGAATATGTAATAGTCTATTTAAAGATTTGCTAACTGAAGCCAAAATCCAGAGAGCCCAAAAGTCTGATGTATAATAAATCAACTTTTAGAATTGAGAGGAAATATTATTTTCCTCCAAAGCCAGTAAAAACTTTAAAATGCTCTACTTCTGTTTTTTTAAAGTAACCACAACCTATTTACTAAATGAGTAATATGAAATTAGAATATCTCCTAGTTGAAAAGGTATTATAAAACATTTTTGTAGATAGTTCTTATACTTAAAATTATCTTAAAAATGATCATACCTTAACTATTTACTTGGTATGCTATTCACTTCTGCACGAAGCATAGTCTTCTTTTTAACTTGCAAACAACTACATTACAGGATAAAGAATTAGGGACCTCAAAGCTTCTGGAAATTATGTTAAAATATAGCTTTTTACTTTTTAAAAAAGTTACTTTAAAATGCAAAGCAAATTCCCTAGAATTCTGTTGCTTCGTATTTAGGAACATATTATTAGCATTTTTTATTCTCTTTTCAAAGATACACAAAAGAAAATTAGCCATCTTACCACGAAAAAGTCCAGCACTCAGTTAAATGTATGAAATTGCTGGTATTTAACCATTTTTTATCTTAGGAATAGCAATTTTACATAATCAAGTGCACACTTTCGATTTTTGATGATGGGAGAAACAGAAGTCAGTGGCACTTGGAAAATTTTCAGTTTCAAGTACTACATGGGAATATGTGTTCTCACAGCAACTTTTTTTCTCTACACCAAGTTTTTAACCATTATACTTTTGTCTAAGAAAATGCTAATTAAACTGTTGCTAATTTAGACTGGGAAGAGGCAGAAGAGAGGAAAATAGAAAGTTATACAATCTGAGTACCAAAGCATTCCTTTATTATTTTTGTTTTTAATTTTGTATGTAACTGTGCATCTCTGTGTGTATGTGTGTGTGTGTGTGTGTGTGTGCATGTGTATACAAGTATACATGTGCGCATGTGTGTGTGGAGGCCAGAAGGCAAGGTAGTTCTCCTCTCTTACCACTCTGCTTTTTGAGACAGGGTCTCTTAGTGAGTCATGCTCACTGACCGGCTAGTAATTTCTGGGGTTCCACCTGTTTTCTCCTTACTAGAGGTGTAGTTATCAATATGTATCGCCATACCTGGCCTTTTTAAGCACATAACTGCTGGAGTGCTGAACACAGGTCCTTCAGTTTCTGAGACAGGCACTTTACCAATGGAATCATCTATTCAGCCCAAGAATCCTTTTTATAAATATGATGAATGTGAAAACCTTATGGAACTTTCCAGTATGAATATTCTGATGAATATGTGGGCTTTAGGGCTAATAAATTTGTGGATCATCAGGAAAAAGTGGTTAGCTCAGATACTGAAAGTAGAAGAGAGCATGCATATTAAAGAGAGGAAATCTTACAAAATTAATTATACATAGAAAGAAAGTAAACTGGTGGATATGTCCATTATTTTTGTTTATGATTTGCCTTCAGACTTTTTCATTTGAGAGAAATTTAAGACTCATAAGTATGGCTTAAGCCTTTTTGATTATTTGTTTATATCACTGTTTCTCAGTAACCAGTCTTTGGGTCCCTTAATTTCTATTTTACAAATAAAACCTATAAGCTCATAAGTTATTTCTTTGACAGTGTGACTTGGACCTAGCTACATGAGCTCACTGTGGTTTGAGATATGTAACTTGATTGGTTATCAAACACCTAGGACATTAAGAAAACACCTCTGAGTGTCTGTAAAGGCTTTTCTAGATCATGCAACCCATACTCATCACTGGGATAATCCCTTTATGGATTCATAACATGGTGGCATTATTAGAGGTAGGACCTAGTTGGAAGAAGGTCACTGGGGATATCTTGGGGACTGTCTCTTGCTCTGGCCTCTTCCTCTATGCCCCTTTCACCACTTGCTGTCTAGAATCAAGAACAGCCTCTAGAACATGCCACAATTGCCATGATGTTCTGACAAGATGCATGGGTTCAACTTTCTACAACTGTGACCCAGAATTAAGAATTCCCTTAAATGTTTCTTTAAGATATTCAGTCATAGTGACACAAAAGCCTCAGTAGCACATAAATACGTCACCATTTAAGAAGACATGACTTAAAATTTTTTTGATCTGGATGATCAATAAAATCGGAAGGGCACTGCTCTTAAATCTAGCACATTTCCTGGAATACAGAAGATAATAAATCTATTATGAATACCCGAATGAACAACTTAAATAAAGAAGAAATGGTAGAAACATCAATGAACCACACATACCCTTCTGTAGGAAATAGCTCATTGCTCTTTTAACCAGCACC
Source organism: Eospalax fontanierii (assembly GCA_035773235.1). Taxonomy (NCBI): domain Eukaryota; kingdom Metazoa; phylum Chordata; class Mammalia; order Rodentia; family Spalacidae; genus Eospalax; species Eospalax fontanierii. The sequence continues at coordinate 20,873,815 of CM069543.1, forward strand.
TTCAAAGTTTAGACCTCAGCAGACTGACCTACATCTAGGCCTGACCAAAATACAAACATAAAAGCTTGGCCATTTTGGCTCAATGTGTGACTATACTGATGGGACGTATGTTACCTATAGCTCCCCAAAGAACCGGTTGCGAACTCATTTCTTGTAGTGGAGGTGGAGGGCAGAGGAAACTATGTAAAAGCTCCTGATTTAATAGTAACGGTGGCCAAACTCCAGAGAAGGTTAAACTTCTAGCTGAAATAAGTTTGATATGCTAAGGTTGGTAGAACCTGGGTTAGGAAAAAACTGGACTCTGAAACTAATGTAGGGGACATCTGGATAGAGGCCCTTGAAGAGTATTAACTTTTAGATCCTGAACTCACAATTGGGTTTCAAAGAATTCTTAATTTGGGACCTGTACAAATTATTTTTTCTATTCCTGTCACCAAATACCTGACAAGAAACTGCTAAGGGAACAAAGGATTTATTTTGATTCATGGTTTGTGGGTATAGATCCCCATGGAGGGGAAGTCATGATACAGTCCATGGTGGTGAAAGGGTGTGACTCTTGTCATCTTGGTGGCCCAGGAACTGGAGGAGGAAGAGGAGGAGAGGAGGGACAGCACAGTGTGAGGACAGAGGGGCTGGCCTGCTCAAGAGTCCCCCTTCACTTCCTTCAGCTAAGTCCGACCTCCAAATGTTTGCACAGCCTCTCAAAATAATGTGAAGCAGTTGAGGATTAAGTGTTCAAATACCCAAGCTTTTGGGACACACATTCAAACCATAACAGGAGAACTTTCCCAAGACATCTGGATTCAACTCCTTGGCTAGAGCCTCAAGATATTGCACAAAGTCCCACATTGGGCAAGGCTATGAGGCCATGCTATGGCATCACTGAGGCCCTAGAACTGGTGGATCTGACAATACCAGATTCATCAATGGTGGGGAAGGAAGCCATGTAGTGCTTACAGCAAGTCTCAATAGGAAGATTTTGGAGCAGAGCCATGCCATATATGGTAGAGAATTAACTATGATTTGTAAAGCAAACTTAGTGTGCTGCTAGCATCTCACCAAAGAATCAGGTAACCACACATTTGAATCTATCAATGATAGGCTGAATAGTGTCAGACTCATCTAACAAGCTCAAGTGCTCCCACACAACCCAAGCTGGAAAAAAGAATAGAATATGTTTAGACTAAGGAGAATTTGTTCATTGATTTGACCCTTGAGAAGACCCTAAGACTGGAATGAAGGAGATTTGAGAAAGAAGCATTTGGGTGGACATACTGGGGTAAATGCAAAGGATGAAGAACTTTACATCATGTGACAATATCTCCTGGAAGTAGACAGAATGACTTAGAAACGGACATCAGCAAGCCTTGGTCATTACCACCTCTGTGCTGAAGACATACATGCAAATGGAATTCACATGGCTGACGAGAAGGAAGGACAGACATCCTTGTTCTTAGTAAACAAGGATAATTTAAGTGTTGCTGCCTTTAGATATGCAAACTTCCAACAATAGAATATGATATTGAACCTACAACATGGTACCACTCTTTAAGGAACATACCAGCCTCCAGAAGACAAGTTCATTCTGGAAAAGTTAAAGATGTATTCTAAAAATGATATCCACTTTGAGAATGGGTTGGCTTTCCTCCTCCTAGGCCTCAACAAGTAGTACCTAAATAAGTTATGCCAAATACTACACCAGACCAGATTCTATATGACTCAGACATATATCTATATCCACGAGGTCTAATTATTATATCCACCATCCCGAAAATACCCAACATGAATATGACTTTCTGAAGGCACAACTAAAGTGCCTACTATGAAGGGATAATTAATAAGAATAGGCATCCTTCTGCAGGATGAAGTATATCTATTGATTTGGATATTTATATGATATTGTGCCTCAAACAGGAAAAACTGATGGGTTTTAGAAACAAGAGATATGTGGTAGTTTGAATGACAATGTTCCAAGTATTTGAACATTTTGTCCCCAGTAGGTGGTGCTGTTCTGGGAGGTCTTAGAAGGTGTGGCCTTGCTGGAGGAAGTATGCCACTGGGGGCAGTCTTAGAGAGTTCTTAAATATTGCCAAATCTCAAGTCACTCTCTGCTTCCTGTGCCTACTTGAAAATATGAGCCTCGACTTTCTTCTCCTTCTCTGGCTACCTTTTCTTCCACCACATCTCCCCACCATGACAGACTCTAATTCCCCTGGAACCATAAGTTCAAATAAATTCTTCCTTTTATAAGTTCCCTTGGTCATGATGCTTTACACAGCAACAGAAAAGTAACCAGTGTAGGGTAGAATTCTACTTATCCTTTCCAGTGTCACAGTAGAGGGCTCTTGTGTTTCTATGCTCACAGAATGTGAGTTCTTCAGGGATGGAGCCAAGTCCACAAAACAGACATGATTTCATCAGATGACACTGAACTATAAGTGATGGTCACTTCCTAAGTATTTTAAACTCCTTGGTCCAGGTATCAGTTGGCAAAGAAAAGAGAGTCACTGTCATGGCACAAGTACCCTGATCATGAAAAAGAAGGAAATATTCCTATTATTTATAGTCCAAAAAGAATCTGCAATGTTAGGGATTGTAACTGGTGTCACTGATTACTCTTCTATGTTTCTTTCAGGAAGAGAATCTTCCAAAATCTTTAAAAAGCATGCATGTTTTTAGGAAGATTTGAGAAGTAGAATTGACCAGCACAAGATTAGTGAACCAAGACAAGGCGCCCAGATCCTCCTTCAAAGAGGAACTTGTGGCTCAAGGTGTCTGTAGCTTCACATTTTGCTTTAGATCCAGAGAAGCTTCTTGAGTAAGGGCAAGTGTGGCCCATTATAATGATGCTTGAGATAGAGTACAAAGGCTCAGGTACTCAAACCCTGCAGGGGATCACTTAGTTGGACCAAGAGAAACAGGAGCTTCTTACAGACTTAGTGGGACCTATGTATCCTCCTCTACTTTTCCCTCTCTTTCTACAACTCCTGCGTCCCAATCAGTTCTGGGTAGCGATGCAGCTTAGCACTTTGTTTCTATGCTCTAACTCAGACTTCCACAGTTTCTTCTTCAGTTCCTGCCTCCAGGTTCCTGCCTCAAGTTCCTGCCATGAATTCCTTTGGTGAGGTGAACTGTTACCTGGAATTGTAAGATGCAATAAACCCTTTCTTCCCCAAGCTGTTTTTGGTCAGTGTTTATCACAGCAACAGATAGCAAACTAGAACACAACTGAAGAAAAAAGAATTTTATGGAAATCCTATATTCACGAATACTTTATAAAAGCGTCATAAAATAAATTCACTGTTTTATTGTCAACAAATATAGTTGAGACCATAATACATGTCTGTTATACTAAAGAATGTATATTGTCTATGCTATATATTGTTAGTTAAATTTAGAATGTAGGCAACTACTTCATTAATTTACAGGTTTGAGGTCTTTTGAACAAGTCTCTTTGAGGGTCATTACTGTTCTCCTTCAGGCTCTTGCCTTGTGGATACATAAGGTCCCTTACAAAATATAATTGGTTGGTAGAATATTCAAGAAGAAATGTCAGCTTCTAACCCTTTCCCGATAGCTAAATCAATTTTTATTCTCCAGGAACAAATCTGCAGTCAGGAAATAAAAGTTCAGAATGAAGCTTTGCCCCAGGAAGGTCTGGCAGTGATCAAGAGACCATGCCTGGAATGTCTTGCGAACAGATGCTTTTAGTCACACTCATGTTATGGGAAACCTGAGAATGGAAAAGCAACTTGTGCTGCACTAAATTTGCCTGGCAGTGTGGCCCACAGTGAGTCTCTTGGTAATAAATCAAAGGTGCTATGTGAATATCGATACAGAACTATCAGCTATCTTTGTTGACTTTAGGCTATTTGTAAAGACAAAAACAATAAATTGGAAGAGAAATAAAAGGAATTCTCCTGCAATGACACTTGTATTGCACAACACTTGCCTTGTGAGGTCTTCCTGCACCTCTAATAACTAGCAGGCCTGTTTACACAGAGGAATATGTGCTTCTATACATAGCCCGTTTTTTTCAGATATTAAGAGCTAAATTAGTTCTGTATGTCTTTTCATGCAATTCTTATATTATAGGAAATGTGATTTTTTAAGGATTCTATCTAAACACAGGATTTGAGTGAGAAAATCAGCCATCTCATGCTTCCTGTCTTTTCCACTGAATGTCAAATGCTCTATTTAATAATGGGGAAAATCACAGCGTGAACTGTCACGTTCCTAGTGCAAGGACTTGAGTTCCGGTTTAACTCTTTAATTCTGAAGTAAGTCATCAGAACAGCTTTAATCACATCTTCTTACTCTAAACACACACACACACACACACACACACACACACACACACACACATACATGCACGCACACACAGTGTGGACAAAATCATCTCTTTCACATCTTCCTGATCTGAAATGCTATTACTTTAACCATAAGACAGAAGAATATCATGCAGATATTTTTAAAGTCTCAAAAATCTTTTGGTCATGTAAGAATGATATGTACATTTAAAAAATGGAATTTTAATACTTCGTAGTGAAGAGTTTTAGTCAGTGTTCTGAATAAAACTATTTATTGACAATATCCACAGTAGATAGATTTTGCTATCACTCAGAGATAACTTTATCCTTTTCTTTAAATACATAAACTTGCCTCCTTAGCTTGCATGAGGTCTTTGAGAGTGGGCTCAGAGTTGTCTGTTTTCATCAAGTCCTTGCCTGCTGATGTGTTTGGCACATAGACCTCAGCAAATATTTGTAGAAGAAATGTCTAGTATAATCTGGGTATTGACTTCTTAATTAAAGTATTAAAATTATTGGAATATTTGCCCTGTACTTGAACATACAAGTGTTGAGACCTTTACATGTTTTCCCCCAAGTTTCAGAAAAACAGAAAAGGGGACATGAAATTGTGGCAGAAGAAAGGAATCCTCAAGAGCTTTTGTCTCTCAATGCAATGACAGGTACATCTACAGTTACCTGACAGCTTATTGTGGTCCTTTGCCACAGCCCTTGACTGACACTTATGACATCTTTAGAGCTCAAAGATAGGATAGTGTCTTTAACATGGTGCAGAAAAATGTAAAAGGCTCCTTGAAAAATGAGATATCTCTTGACATGATGAAGTCATACTGGGCCCCATGACCTCATTTATTTATTGTATTATGATCTCTTGTATGACTTATTCTTGATGGCTCTGAGCACCCATCTCACATATTTTGGCCTAAGTGATCTATTTTTCACTTCATTCTGCATGTTCTGGATTGAGTATAATGTCGTTCACTACTTTTCCAGTCATGGCTTTTAGGAACTTTGGGTTTGGCCTTTGCTACACTGTAGGATGTTCTGAGCAAAATTAGTGATCCCACAGTGCCTTATTGGTAGTAAGCTCTCTCTATGTAGAGAATGGGTCTTCGACCACATGTGTTAACATTATTAAAAATGTGATGGACATACTGAAGTTCAGTGATGCCCTTACATGTTGAAAAGTTGGAGCAATTTCACAGGAATTTTCACGACTTCTTAGGCTCCTCCTGCTGACGTATTGAAGGCGGTAGAACTGCCACCACACTGCCTTCCCACTAGTGTCATTTTCTCATTGTCACAGAACAAGTGAGAATGCGACAGACCTGTATAAATGTGCATAGGTACCCTCCACAGAGCAATGATTGCTTACCTACAGGAGCACCAGCAGGCCCTCAGAGTCTCTAGCAAGGAGAACGTTCCTCCTAACCTGTACACCAGCACTGCAAAGGGCACGGCTCAGTTTATGAGTAGAAATATAATTCCTGCTTACGCTTTGAACTAAACCATGCTGAATTCTATAAGCCATTATTTGCCTGTCATAAGAGGCCAAGACTATAAACTCTCAGCTCTTTGAGGGTACCAAAGTTATTCAAATAGATTCACTTTTCAGTCAAGAAGCAAGCATGGTAGGGATTTCTCTGCAAAAGCCTTGGGGAGAAATCTGTGCTTTTCAGATCTGGAGTCCTTTCATTTACAAAGAGGATGGGAACCTAAGCGGTATTCTCTTTCTTGAGCACACTGATGACTAGAACATCATTACTATCACCAAATGATCTGTGCACCATCACAGATACCACAGGAACTGGTCCAACGATTGAGCAAGCAGACATGTTCTAAGCTGTGTCTTGTAGAGGAGAAGGACAGAGGAGAGCTCAGGTTTCAGGTGGTTCTAGACTTTAAGAGTGAGATGAATGGACACATTTTCAGACTTCCTAGCGGGCATGTGCATCTTTCAGTCTCTGAAATGTTCTTGAGGGGATATCAGCATAGTTCAAGATGACTTGTTCATCAGTATACATTACTGATTATTTGGATGACAGAAGGGCACATTCCTAGAATAATATTTCTTAAGGCTATTTCATCTTCCCAGCTGGGAAGATTTACAAGGCAGCCCTGAGTTCATTATCTTTACAGTGCCTGCTTTCAAAACTGGCTTTGGCTGGGATTGGGGAATTCTGACCTGGGGATGTTCGCACCATTTCCAGGATTGCTTGGAATGATCTGCGGTGTCTAAACTGTTTGTGTAAATACCACGGCTAATGTTAATCTCTACTTTCCTTTTCAGAGTCTGGAATTTTAATACCTAGTAGAAGTGGATGCCTTTAATGAAAATAATGGATATTCAGTCTCTAAGGAGCTTTCCTATAGACAATATTTCTTTTTTACATGCGTCACAACATGCTGCTGGGATAACAACAGTATCCCTTGAACTCCAGCAGGGAAGGAGTCAGGGAAGACATCCTGGTTTTCTTTGGACTTCATACACCTTTTCCTTTCTCTGCCTTTGCTCTCCACTCTTTCACTATAATGAAGCCTATGACTACCGAGTCCCATCAGTGAATCATTGAACCCAAGAGTGTTTGGGGAATCTCTGACGCATGGTCTTAAGTTATCTGTATTAACACTGTTTCCATATGAAACACACCAAAATAATAACTACAGTCACCTTTCATCTTTCGTAAAGGCGGTAGGAAAAACAGAAAATGATGTCACCACCATTTATTAAGCATCGATGTGCAAGCTGCATCCTCTGAAGCTTTTCCTTTCTATTCTGATAAAAACCATCTTTAACCTTAAGTTTTTCAAGTGAGGAAGAACTGTAAGATGAGAAATCCTATCTCTTTTACCTGAAATAAAACCTATGTGATTTCTAAAATATCCCATCTAGGCCTTTTTCTTTTCACATCACAGTTACTTTGATTTGTCAGTTTATCTTTCAGTGTTCAAATTGAAATGCAAATACTGTTCTGTTGGAATCCCACTTTTCTCTGTTTTATATATTCACTCCTGTTCTAGAGAGTGGAAGGGACATAAACAGAAATGCAAAGTGCAGATTACCCCTCAAGATGCTTATAATTAAATTAGAGAGTCCAGGTACATATTAATATCAAACATATAAGGAAGAAGTCATCCTATCCTACAAAAGATAATGTTTTATGAAATTTAAGAAGAGATAAAGTTTCTTGTAGGTTTAGAGATTTAGGGAAAACATCCTTCAAGTAGTATGTGAATTATGTCTTTAAAGAATAAATAAAATTTAGATATACAGAGGCTGAGATGGCTCAGTGGTTAAGAGCACTGGTTGTTCTTACAGAGGATCTGGGCTCAATTCCCAGCAGCCACATGGTAGCTAGTAACTGTCTATAACTTCAGTTCCAGGGGATTCCATGCTCTCTTCTGAACTTGGTGGGCACTGCACGACATAGTTGCACTTACATACATGCAGGCATAACACTCATACAAATAAAATAAAAATGATAATTAAAACATTTTTAATTAGATATATAGAGACAGGAGGATGCGATATTTTAAAAGGGAACTGAGGTGAAGCTTGCCCAGTCATTAATCTTTGAACATACTTGTTCAACAGATACCATGTGCAAAGCACAGTCATATACATAGCTATATTCCTGAGATTATGGAGCTGTTATTCTCTCTTCAGTATCTCTCCCCCTTGCCACTGACCTAAGGAACATAGCTATCATCTCTCCTAATAAATTAGCAGTAAATTTGCTGTCGATCTCCCTTTATCTTCAATTTATCTGAAAGCCAACATATTTCTGGTTTATAGAATTTGATTCATAATATTAATAAGTCCAACATTTTCTAACTGCCTAGAGGGTAAAATGAAGTGGCCGTGGATGGCAGGCATGGGGCCTCTCATCACTCCATCATTGCTTATGTGTTCAGACTCTTCCTCTTCCCTTTCTTTTCACTCTATGATCTAGGAGCACAGGATAGTAACAGTTCAGTTCACACTTGGTCTTCCATGATTTCAGTCTGTAAGCCCGTCTCTCCAGCTATCTAGAGCCTTATCCACTTTAGGAGATCTCTGTGTTATTCAAGGTCCTGCTCAGAAGCTGACCGCTTTCATTAAAGCATCTCCTTGGCCCCACCTGTAGAGTGCATTGTCTTTTCTTATAGTCACAGAATGCTGTAAGACAAGGCCCATGTCCTGTCTCCCAACTAATATATGAAATATAGGAACACTAATTTTAACTTTTAAAAAGTATTCTAATTATTATTTTTATTTTACGTGTAGGAGTATATTGCCTGAGTGTATGTCATGCACCCATGTCATGCAATGCTCAGGGAGGTCAGAAGAGGGCATTGAATTTCCTGGAACTGGAGTTGTAGATGGTTGTTATCTACCATGTGGGTGCGAGAATAGAACCCAGGTCCTCTGCAAGAACATTCAGTGTTCTTAATCACTAAGCCATCTCTCCAGCCTCCCCACCCTCCAGCTTTTATCTAACACTGTGAAAAATAATCAGTTAGATTATCTATATCTATCTATCTATCTATCTATCTATCTATCTATCTATCTATCTTATCTATAAATATCTGTTAGAATATTGAAAGTTTCAAAAAGCCAGTGAAGGAAGTTTATACAGAATAGCTGTGAAGAAAATAGATGTAAGATGTATCAAATAAGAATTTATGAGTCTGAAAATCACCTAAAAGTGTAAAGGAAAAGAACAAGATGAATTTTCATATTCTTTTCTTATTTCATATCAGCTGAGTTTTCAGCACTTGGCAATGGGATGGGATGTGCTAACTCTGGGGACTGCTGCAAGGAAGCCTGGCATGGAGCTCAGAGAGGGCTCAGGTGAGTGTGTGGCAGCTTTTAATGTTGTAGGACACTGTGGAGTTGAGAAAGCTTTGGGATTGATCTTCACTTGTTATTGATTTTTTAATTGTTTTAGATTTGCTTTACAAACACTGGCCCATAGACTACTTTATGTAATCAAGGAGTCATCTGAATTAGTAAGGCTGCAAATGGTGAGAGAAGCATGTATAAAACACAGATGAGCCTTAAAGTTGACACTAGATGTGACACTTCAGCTGATTTGTGGAGAAAATCTGGTATTTATGAAAGGTGTGGTGCTATACAGCGGTAACTTGACACTTGTGAGGTAGAGGGCAACATGAAAGTCAGAGAGAGAGAGAGAGAGAGAGAGAGAGAGAGAGAGAGAGAGAGAGAGAATGGCATCTGGCATCTGTTGTGAGCCAGGAAAGGTGGAAAGACAAGTAGCAGGATCCTTAGTGTCTCCGGCCCACATCACCAGCTGACAGCATGGCTCTGTGGGACACTCCCGTGCTTTCGGCCTCGTCTTTTCCTTTTGTGCTGTTGTCCCATTGTGTGTCCATATTTTGGCGGCATCATGAGAATGTCAAATTTTGACTCAAGCATATGGAAGTCTTTTAAGATTGTACCCAGTAGCAAGCATAAGAGAAAAACTGTGTCATTTCTCCATTACCACAGTTCAACATACAGTTATTAATGTACAACACAGACGGCAGGTGTTAGTTGTTGGGAAAGCATTTCTACAGGAATAGTTTAATAAAAAAGTGTGCGAGGGGTCAGAGAGATGGCTCAGCAGTCAAGAGCAGTGGCTGCTCTTGCTGAGGACTTGGGTTCAATTCCCAGCACCCACAGGGCAGGCAGTGACCATCCATAACTCCAGTTCTGGGAATCCAGTGCCCTCTTCTGACCTCCACAGGTATTACTGGACCTGGGTGCACTTACCTACATGTAGGAAATACACTCTAACACATAAAATAAAAACAATACTAAATAAGATACATTTTTTAAAAGTGTACAAGCAAAATAGTCCAAGGAACATAGTCACATCAAGAGCTGAAAGACTTACAAAGGAAGAAACTGAATCTGACTGATTGGGGTGATCTGAAAATCTGATTGGGAAAGACGTGATGGTGAGACAGGCCTAGGAAGATGATGATTGGCAGACAACAGGAGTGGGAAAGGTCTTTGGATGTGGCAGAGACAGACTGAAATAGGCTGACGTACACAACACATCTGCACATTTAAAGAATGACAAGTGAGTGAGTTTGACCAGGTCACAGAGAAGTGGGAGAATGAAGGAACTAATGACTGTGAAGATACTTGTAAAGGACAAAAATATTTGCAGGTGTCATAAAGACCAGGGTTTCATGGGGAAGTGAGTAAGAAACCCCAACCCAACCTAAAGAACGTTGGGCAATTTTGGCTGCTGGGAGGGGCAGAGACAGTCTCTTTCAAGCATGGACCTCTTGGTAGGTTAATCAGGCTCCAGTGGATGGATCCACACTGAAGGACATTTAGGGACAAAAATCAGACTCTATAGACATTGTTATACATACATATGTACATATAACATACTATATTAAATTGAACAGGGCAGTAAGCAGAGGGGTGAATAGGGGAGGGGATTTGGATACCATCAAATTATATTGTAAAAAAGTCACAAAAATTCAATTTAATCTTACAGTCAATATCCTTAAATCCTAAATAAACACTTACTCCCCGTCTGATAATGTACTGTGCTCCATGTCCCTTACATTTCTGTTGCGTCTGTGGCTTCTAGGTCTTTTCTGATTTGAAAAGACAAACTGATTTCATTTCCCATGGTAGTATTAACACGCTAGCAAAACACAGGCTTTAGTTACAGAATTTTTCCAAAATTCATTAATCAGAAAAAAAACTATGAGCATATAAACTATGTTTTCCAGCTAGATTCTTTCCATCCGTTACTTTAAAGAAAAGGTCACACACTGAAAAGGGGTTATATGGAGTACAAAGTATCTGTGATTAAATTACAATATGGATTTCACTGATTTTTTCTATGGTCAAGCAAGAGAGGCTGACAGGACACAGCTCAGTGGTACAGAGCGCTTGCCTAGAACACTTGAGAGGCTCTAGGAAGAATACCCACCACCACACCCCTTCCCACGAGTATTAATATGTTATTGGGCAAAGATACCTAGATTACATTCCATTGTACCACTTAGTAGGAATGATAAAAAAAGGAGCCATTTTATAAACACGATAGAACCCAAATGCAATATATCCCAACTAAATGGGAAATACAAATAAAATAATTCCCCTGAAAACTTTTCAGAATAATAAAAGAAACATTCACTTAACACTTCTAAAACTTACTACGTGGCAATTCTTTTATCCTTACAGCAAGATTTCAAAATATGTCTAATGTTCAGAAAAAATGTTTTAGGGAGCACTTCACACACAGAAAAAGATTTCATTGTTCTTGAAAATATTTCCTGGTAAGAGTCTCGAGTGTTTACTAGGGGGAAAATGATAAGTTCCAAATTCCATTAGGATTTACATATATTCCACATAAGTGCAAATAAATCCATTCTGTTCCTGATCAGCACAGAGAATCAATGAGCAGCAGTTGTACCATCTGCCTGCTAATTTGAATCTGTTTTCTGATTTGAAATTAAGATTCTAAGAAATCACACTGGTGTTTACTGCTTTTTTGCTAATGACAAAAGACTAATGAAGGTGGCATACACATGGCAGACTCAATAAGAACTGGTGTGTTCCAGATAAAGTATAACTTTCAAGAGCAAAAAAAAAGAAGAACTACAGGCCTGTTCCTCCAGCCGTCTGTTTTTATAAATAAAGTTTTCCTGGGAACAGAGCCAGGCTCATTCATTTATGTGTTGCCTGTGGCTGGGTTCACACTACTGCAGTAGAACTGAGGAGTTATGACAGAGCCCATATGGTCTGGAATCTGAAATGTATACCACTGGGGCCTTTACAGGGACATTTGCTGACCCTGCTGTATGCTATTTATAATCCTCATAGTTTAAAATTTAGCCCATGAATTACACAGACCATAAATATTTTTTTAAAGAAGCGGAAGCACAGAGATTTCTCCTCTGCCTCATTCTCAGGTTGCTGTTGGGCCATCATGTTCTGTTAGAACACTCAACAAGTGGCCCCAAACGACCCCTTTACCTTAGAGCTTTCCATTATTTCCATCAGCAAATCCCATTACTTATTTTTAATATAATTTTTACATTGTTTTGGGAATTTCATACATGAGGAATGTATTTGTACAACGTCCACTCTTCCTAGACCCCCTGGAGGTCCTCCCATGACAGGTTAGCAAAAATACATGTAAACAGGAGCACCACAAAATGGACTCAGTGCATTACATATTTTTATAAACGTATGTTATGTATATTTAACAATAATATCCAAAGGCAGCTGGAGAGATAGCTCAGCAGTTAAGACCTCTGTAGAGGACCTGGGTTGTTCGTATCCCAGCACCCACGTGGTAGCTAACAACCATCTGTAACTCCAGTTCTGGGAGATCTAACACCCTCTTCTGTCCTCTGTGGTCACTGAATGACACCAGCACACGTACATACATGCAGGCATAACACTCATACACATGAAATAATAATAAATAATAATAAAAGACACTAACATCCAAAGAAGACAAGGAACTGTGAAGGGATAAGGGGCAAATTTTTTAATTTAAAAAGCAACATATTATGTGTCTTCAAAGTAAACACATGGCTAGAGATTGTTGCCCTTTTACTGATGCATAAATACTATACATATGTGCTGTTGGGAAGACGGAACCTCAGTTGAGGAATTTCCTCCACCAGATTCACCAGTAACTATGTATCTGGGACATTTTCTTAATTGCTAGTTAATGCGGAGGACCAAGTCTCCTGTGGGAACTGCCATCCCTGAGGAGATGGCCCTGGGCTGTATAAGAAAGGAAGCCAGCCAGTGAGCACTGGGCCCTGTGCTTTCTACTTCAGTTCTGCCTCGAGCTCCTGCTTTGGCTTCGCTTAACCATGGACTGTACTGAGAGCTGAAACACACCTTTTCCTTCCTCAAGTTGTTTTTAGTAAGTGTTTTATATCAGGAACAGAAAGCGGACTGGAACACATATACAAACTGCATACAATGTACTAGTAACTGAGGAAAAATGTTTTCATACAAACACAGCTTGAAGGGAAATCTCTTCCAACCCTTCCAACCAAATGCCAGCTTTAGAACCCTTCTAGACAGGAAGTATGAATACCATTTCCTCAAAGCTGTGATTAACACTGCAGTGCTCACACCCAAGAAAATGGAAATGTTTTCAACCAAAGAGAGTTTGTCTACTAGCACATGTCCTTAGGATCCATGCCCCAACTTTTGTTCCTTTTTCTTAGAATATCTGACATAACAGAACTGATATTTCAGTAAAACCAAGTCCACACATATTTTCTCACTGTCTACATATGAAACAACTTAAGGATGAAGTCTCATTGAACGATATGTGTAGCACTCAGAAAGTGTTCAACAAGTGCTTTTGAATGACAAATAAATGAACAACAGTTTCATCTGTCTTTCTTTGGGCATAAGTAATCACACTGTCTTAAAAACATAAAAACATAAGTTCCAGGTGATGAATGATGAGATGTACATACTTATATTATAAATTTACCACAAATCACAGTTTTTTTTGACGTATCTTCTTGTGTTATAGAAGTGTAGCCACTCTTGCAGTCTTTAAATCACGTGGAGAGGAGTTTTTTGTCCCTTGCCATCACTCTGTGTCCTTATAGGGAAAGTGAGTATTAGGCAGCATAGACCTGGGACCTGGGTTTTGCCTGTCCATTCAGCTACCCTAGTTCTTCGGGAAGAGTATTTAATTCATTAATATTCAAGTTTACTGCTGATAAATCAGGACTTACTTCCGTCATTTTGAGTGTCATTAAGTTGTTCAGTACATCCTTTGTTATTGCCCTCAGGCACGTTGGGTTTTAAGGGCAGCCTTGGTGCTTGGGTTCAATATAAAGTTTCGTGCTTCTCTTTCATTTCACCCTGAGCTGCGCAGGGTTTTCGTGTGATGTGGATGATGTAACACTGTCCTTTTGTCTCCAACTCATCTTTTCTCATTTTTATGCTGTAATCAGGTGCTGTCTTTCCTCAGCTTCTCTGAAGATATTTTTCTGCATGAATAGTTGTACAAACATTTGTTTCTGCCTGGGAATGCCAGAAAGGATTTCTAATTCCCTGTCTTGCTCAGCCCTCTCTTGGGAAGCTATAGTCTAATAAGGGCACTTTTGTTTATTACTCTTTAACATGGCATGAATGATAAATACTGTGTTCACTGTATTATTATGTAAGTACAAGATCTTAGTTCAATTCATTTCCCCAAAATAGTTTACTGAGTGCATATCTACTAAGTATTAGACAAAATGATATACTAAATGTAAAACAAGTCTTTACATGTTCATGGTGTACTTGGCTTCTAATAACACCTGTGTTTTCTGCTTTGAGTGCACTTTCATATAAAACACTCATTTGCCTGTGACTACAAATTTACCTTTTTGCTTTTCTGTTGTGACTTTTTTTATTTTTTATTTTTTTGCTTCTCCCTTAAGGACCACTTAAAATAATATACTACTACTTTGAAATATTTCTGTTTGATGATGAAGTGAATCTAATGTTGTATTCATTTTTCATGCTCTTCAACTTTAATAGCTATAGAGAAAATTTCCACAGAACCACAGCTAATGTAGTATTTTGTAGTACTTGGTAATTTGCTTCTGCCTGACAAAGGGATGCCACACTTTGGCGAGTACCTCAAATGCATGCAGAAATAATGCCCTTTTGTTTGCAATCAGAAAACTATTGGCATCTCATAAACAGTTTGCTTTCAAGTTGCTTGGAATTGCTTTTCCAAGAATGGTGAGCTTGGTTGGAGTATCCTTTTAGCATTTACTTCCCTACAATTGGCCTGGAACTCCCATATCAATGCCATGTGCCTTATCTGCTCATAATCAATAATATATATATATATGCATATACGTACATACTTCATCTTACTTTTCAGTGTCTTCTTGTTTGTCCTCCCCGCTTTGAGACAGGGTCTCTTCTAGCCCCATCTGGACTAATCCTCTGCTCACTATGTAACTGAGGATGATCTTGAACTCCCGATTCTTCTGCCACTGTCTCCTCAGTGCTAGTTGACAGGTGTATCCCACTACATCTGGCTCCCCATCTAGTGTTCTGCACCTTCATCAACACAGTACTAGAATTCATAACGGTTTCTTAATCAGATTAGGGATGCTGTTTACATATTTCAAAGATGATGTCAAATACATGATCCTAAGACATAACAAGTGGTGGGCATGGTGGCGTGCACCTTCGAGAGATAGAGGCAGGTAGATCTCTGTGAGACTGAGGCCAACCTGGTCCATATAGTGGTTTTGGAGGTGGGCTGGGACTAGGGAGACTGTCAAAAAAAAAAAGCACTAACCTAAGACATAACAAGTTTAATATGCTGTGGTTTTTGAAAACTTCTCAAATTGTAATGTGATATGTGTGACCCTGTGCAGTAGACATTAGAGGGTTAGAGTACCTTCTCTTCAGTTTCAGCTTTGTTAATATGCTATCTAACCATGGGCAAGTTTTATAAATTGTCAGAATCACAGGCTTCTTTTGTGTAAATGGAAATAATATTTATTTAATTAATACATTTCCATATATATATATATATATGAGGGTTATATATTTCAATGTATTCAAAGTACCTAGAGAATCACAGTTTTCAACACTGGGTAGGTATTTGTTTTTATCATATTCCGTGGAAAGATCTTAGAACAGAATGTACCATGGATATCCATTCCTTAAGAAACCCATCAGTCATGCCATTTTGGAGGTGCACACAAGAACTTCCATGGACATGCATAGTTTAAAAACAGGAGAGACTAGAATATGCCTTTAAAGAAAAGGGCAGTAAGACTCAGAGTGTGCTGAGGGGCTGTTGGTAAACATTTACTTTGTGTGACTGGTTTCCTTGGCCTCTGGGTCTCTTCTAGGAAACAAGGCTTATGATTTCAGTAGCCCCTTTAAAGCTAGCAACTTTCCCTTATGAAAGAAAAGAAATGGAACATAATCAATAAAGCAAACTTGTGTCAAACCAATTTCATGGGAATTCTACCAGAGAACAGGCAAACTGACCATGATATAAATGAGGTTTTATGCTGAGCACGTCGAAACCATTTTCCAGTTTCTTCAAACTCTTTCTTGTTTCCATTATAAATATGTTTCCATACTCCCTAGAAATTAATATCTGACAATATTTTAAAAGTGAGTTGCCAGGTTGGCTTAGGATATTACAGGGTAAAACTTGAGGTTGCTCTTTTCACAAATTTGCCTAAACATTAGCTCAGATCTTCCTAACCATTAATCCCCGGCGGTGTACTTCAAGGTTCCATTTAAAGACAAGACACATCAGTGGTTACTTATATGAAAAGCAAAATGTTTAGAGCTGGGGACTGAAATCTTGGGACTTGAACTTCCCAAACACAGCTTATGAGCTATACGAATTTAGACACTTTTCATAACTTCCATAACTTGCAGTCCCCTTATTTTCAGAATGGTAACAAGAAAATTTAGAAGAGTCACCTCAAGGTTACATGACAGACCAGGTCTTTAATACACAGATTGCTTTGTTTTTATTTCTCGTTCAGATTTCATCACTTTCAGGCTTTGAATGAACTAGTTATAAGCCTCTAAGGATCACTCGTCTCAGTGTCTGTGATTCTAAAGGTTTTCCAATAAAAGGTGGAGTCCTTGATTTTGAGGATTAATCATGACCTTTCTTCCTTCTCTTCGTGCCAAACAGTCACTTACTACACTTTAGCAGAGGAGAGGGTAAAGCCGAGGATGGGGTAGCTTGCTCACGAATCTTGTTAAACTGGCAAGGTAAGAAATGCATGAAGAAAAATCAAATAAGCCGGGATATATAATACAATATGCCTAATTACCTATTTTTCAGTAAGTTCCTTTTATTTTATGAAACCTGTGTTGTTCAAATGGAACAAAGCCCCTCACTTTCTCATAAACATACAATTTATTTCAGAATACATGTGAATCCTGAAAATGCCGACTTTGTACTAATTTCTGCATATTACTTATGAACTAGCTGGCAAAATAACTATTCAAGATCTGATTCATATCTAAATCATACCTGGGATTAATATTTTCCCTTAGCCATTTGGTTTTAGGAGATTTATAGTGTTTATCAACTTAATTCTGCTATCATATTTGATAATAGATTTTGTTTCACAAATGTAAGAATTAATTGGACAAGTTTATTTTTTTTACACACACATGACTGTGTCTAAAAGTATTTTGTTAGTTTCTTGTGCAAGATGTTTGAAATATTGGTTCTGACTGCTTTAATGTTTTTTACTTTGAAAACCCATGTAGCAGGAACCAGCAGGTAAAAATCAGTGTTATAGTGGTTTTCTAGCATTTGTGGATCTAGGTTCCATCTAAGCAGGACACAGTAAAATGATAATCAAATAAGTCTACATAGTAGATACTCACATAATGTGGCACAGAGAAATATGTCCACATGTGTGAAGTGTATATAAGAATCAGGTCAGGAAAAATGCTTTATCTACATCTCAGAAATGATAATTTCTACCTGATAGGAATAAATGAATATTTGCAACCAGTTATTTGGAAATACTGAATCATCCAAGTGTGGTGCAAAAATTACAAGCTGATTGTCTATCGTGACTGAACCTCTTTTCCATTTAACTTCCTGCTCTTCCATTCCCACCTCGTTCTCTTCATAAGGAATGGAAATCAGCATTCTGCTCTCTGTCAGTGAGGCCAGTCCTCAGTTTCCACTTCCACTCTTACCTCAGTGCCTATTTGTCAATTTTTGAGCGTTCCATACATGATTACTGTACATGTGTTATTTCCGTGCCTCTTGGTCTCCCTCCAATTCCTCCCACGCCCTGTCTACTCCCTCCTAATTACTTGTCCTCTTCTTTGATAATTATTGTTCTATGTACACAATACATCTCTAAATGCACTGAGTTCATTTAGCGGTGCTTCTGCGTCCCTGTGTTTAGGTGTGAAATCTGGCTATATTTTAAGAAATGAATCAAAGTGGCAAGACTATGGGGCAATCAGGAATTTATTTAAGTGGGAATAAATATGGTAACTGAAAGTTAATGTAATCAGGGACATCTGATGGAAAACATTCTCACATCTTAAAGTAATAGACCGCTAAAAGGTCTATGGAGGTCATTGTTGATGCTTTCTCAAAGATATATCTGTTTCCTATTTTAAGAAAATGCCTACATGGATTTGAGTATCACCAACAACTTTGAGGGTAATCAACAGCTATATAATCGGACTGAAATCCTGCTCAATGGGAGCTAACTATTGTGTGTGGTATTGTAAACATAGCCAAATATACATGGTTGGAGAAGTCACAGATCCTAGAGGAAAACCTGCTTTTGTTACATTCCTAGACAAATGTAATTTCTTACTGTATGCTAAATATGTATCCTTATTTACAGACAAGTATAACTGTCACCACTCATTAAAAAAGCTTCTTTTTTGCAATAGATAGAGATTATTACAGAGTTACACAACTGGTCACACAGAAATAAAGTGTCTGTGAGACGCCCAGCCCTAAGTGTTTCATCTACAATGGAACTTAAGGCTCACTGTAGAACAGGGAGTAGAGCGCATACTGCTGCATCTCTCAACCCTCACCAATGAAACTTCCTCATGTAACAGAAGGCAATGAACACAGAAGGCCAGAACTGGCCAAAGCGTGGAAAATAAGAGACTACAGAGTGCATGTGCCTGGATAGGGCACCTAGATAAACCTCACCCACCCAGGGCTCAGGGACCACTGCAGAAGAGGGGCAGAAGAATTATAAGAGCCAGGAGTTGGAAGACCACAAGGAAACAGAGTTTTTTAGGTTTTTGGGAACTTGCTCATATGAACTTACAGCAATGATGACAGCATGCACAAGACCTCTGCAAATGCAAACCAAACCAAAACCCAGCATTGAACTGGGCAAATGGGCAGGAGGCCCCATTCTTAGCTGAGGAACTATTGGCAACTGATTAGTGCTGGATGAGGGAGAATTGGTTTTACTTAAGTGAGTGATACTAAATACTAAATCAGGCTCCAGTGGATGAAATCATACTGTAGGATACCTGGGTATAAAAACTTGACTAGACAGGCCTTACTTAGCATATAACAGAATCCATGAAATCTGGGGGAGGGCTACAGGGTGAAGTTAGGGGAGGAGTCTGAATATGATTAGGATGCTGCTCTAGTTTGCCTTCGATGTTGTGCTGAAAACACTGATCAAAACCAACTTGGGAGGAAAGGGTCTATTTAGCTTACAAGCACAGTCTATCAGCAAGGGAAGCCAAGGACAGGAACCAGAGTACAGACCGCGGAGGAACAGGGCTTACAGGCTTGCTCCCCCAGCCTGCGCTCAGCCTGCTTTCTTATACAATACAGTGGTGCACAGAGGTGACACCACTCACGGTGTGCTGGGCCCTCCCATGACACTCCACAATCAAGAAAATACCCACAGACATGGCCACAGGCTGGGAGAATGGAGAAAATGCCTCAGTGGACTTTCTCTCTAACCAGGTATGTCAAGTTGACAACTAAATCTATCCAGCACAAATGTGATGTATGAAATACACAAAAATTATGGAGGCTGGAGAGATGGCTTGGTAATAAGAGCACTTGCAGACGGGGGCCCGAGTTTGGTCCCCAGCACCCTTGCTAGGTGTCTTCTAACCGCCTGTAATGCCAGCTCCAGGAGTCCAATGTCCTCTTCTGGCTCCTGTGGGCACCTGTACTCATGGGCGCTTACTAACCCACCCCAACCTGCCCACATATACAAACAAACAATTCCATGTAGAAAATAAAAATAAAATACTAGTCTGGATCCATTTGTTCCAGCTTTCAGATGTCTCATGCAATGAGACTAGAGAGGATTCACAGAAGCTGCCAAATTGGCAGACAAGAAGAGTTGGGATATTAAACTTCTTAGAAGAGAGCCCTGAATTCCTAGAATTGGAACTACTCTTTCAAATAATATATACTGGAGTATTCCCAATAAATAATACACAGCTTTAAAGGCCAATTATATGCTGAGGATTGATTAGATTCTTTCTTGGTTTGCAACTCACATCCATCCAATCTGTCAACTCAAAGAAATAGATTTCAGTCACATCCACTCCTTAGTGCAGCTGTTGTCACGCCAGGCCTTGCTTTCTCTGTCCTTCACAATGGAGCAATAGCCTTCCCATGGGTTTGTCCCCCTGGTTTGCCCTTCTGGTTTTCTTCCCACTATGCTCCAACTTCTCAAACTACCGCAAGCAGAGTTCAGAAAATACAAGTTTTGCCATTGTCTTGCTTAAAACACTTAGGGATTTTTCCTCGACTTGAGTATCAGATATTGAATAATAGTTCTGAATGACTGTCATCTGTTACTTATAAGTAACATATCACATGGCTTCTTCTTTGGTCCATCAAGGTTTATTCACAGTGGCCTCTTTAAAAAACAAAACCACAAAACCAAAAGTAAACTCAGGGAGATAGGGTTTTGCTATGTAGCCCAGGTCAGCCCTGAACTTGAGACCCTCCTGGGGTCTCAAGACCCCAGGGATTTGCAGACCCCCACAACCATGCTTAGCTCAAACTGGCTCTTGTTGAGTTCCTCAAAGCAGCCATATGCTTTCCCATTCGTTGGTGTCACATATAAGAGGCAACACCACCAGAGTGGAGGTTTTATTTATCAAGATCTGACTGTGTGGTTGGCACTGTGCTAAGTGCTGTGTACATTACTGTGCTCAATAAGAAATTCTATTGCTGTCACAAATTCTGTTACTGTGATAAAACACTTTGACTAAAAACAACTGAAGTGAGGAAGGGTTTATTTGGCTTACAATTCCGGGTTACAGTCTATCATTGAGGAGAAGACAAGGCAGGAGCCCAGACTGTTAATCACATCACATGCCCAGCCAAGAGTAGAGAAAAGGAATGCATCCAGGCTACTTGCTTCTATGGTCAGCTTGATTTCTTTACTCACACAGTTCAGGTCCCAGCCCAGGAGATAGTGCTGCCTACATTCAGAGTTGGTCTTGACCCTGCTTAATTCACAATCAAGACAACCCCCACAGACATATCGTGCCCACAGGCCAAACTAATTAGATAAATCCATCACTAAGACTCTCTTCCCAGGGGATTCTCAAGTTGTGCCAAGTTGACATTTAAAACTAGCCATCCCAGGTAGTTATTTTCATGAATGTGTATTAAAACCACAAATATTTTGAGAGTAGAAATGACTTCCTGATGTGAGACAAGAAGCAAATGAGGAAATATAACAGGAAGCTCTTTCTTCTTCATTGCTTGGCTGGTTCCTATCACTCTGCATGGCTACAGCTTATGAGTCTATTGTTTCTCAAAGAAAAAAAAAGCCTAGTTTTCTTTCCTGGTCTAAATTTGGCACCATTATCATGGTTCCTCTAGTTTTCCTTTATAGACCAAATCACAGTTTATAATTACATACTCCTTTAGATGATTAGTTAATATTTATAAGTTTCATGAACACAAGGTCCAGATATTCAAAATACATCCAATGCAACCAGTAAAGTCTGCTGAACAGATGACCGAAGACAGTCATCAGATGTTCTAACAATGGGGATTTGACTCAGTCACTCAGGATGGATATTAGAAAATCTATTAGAACAGTCCTAGCTATCTTCAACACAAAACCATTACCTTATCATATCTATTTACTGATCCTCTTTTTGAGACAGGGTCTCCCTGTAGCCCCAGCTGGCATGGAACTCACTATGTAGACCAGGCAGGCCTCAAACTCACAGAGATCTGCCTGTCTCTGCCTCCCGAGTGCTGGGATTAAAGGCAAGTGCCACCATGCCTGGCTCTTCAAATATTTTTACCCCAGAAAAATATGGTGAGATAATTCTATATTTATTCTTAAAAATGTTATGCTAGAATGAGGGACACACCTCACGAGAAACTGGAGACTCACAGGGCACATCTGGAGAAGGCAGTTCCATGTACAGGAAGTGATTGTAAATTTTATGCGCTCTATCACAAAGTGGGTACTAATTAGTATGACTAGAGAAGGAAAAACATTACTCAGTTAAGGCAATTAAATGACTGTAAAAAAGATCAGATAGAAAACTGGCTGCTACTGTACACTGGAAAAATCTCACATTTTCAAGACTGAAGTCATGAAATGCAGCTATGTAAAATAAAATATGGAAATTACTGAGGGTCCCACAATTCTTTAGCCAAGGGTTATGTTTGTACTCAACTCAGCGCAGGTAGTAATGTTTCATAAAATAAGGTCCTTCATTTCACAGCCTTAATGAGAAAAAAAGTAGAATTGGAAAGGTCTTTTTGTTTGCTGTCTTATCAAATGCTCAAAGTATCTTTACAATATCGAGGCTAAATTATTGTTACACTAAAAGTAATATCAAACTGATCTGACACTCGTAGTAACGCCATATGATCTGGGCCAAATGACTATTTGATAATATTACAACATTAAGCATGGTATGGTGTGGCGATTAGGATCTTGAATTCAGAAATCTGGGTTAATCCGGTTTAGTGATGTGACTTTGAACCAGTAACTTTCGATTCTCCATTTTCCTAATTGTGACAACTTCAAAGACAACCCTGAGCATTAAACAAAATACCACAATAGAAACCACCATCTAGCACTGGCTGAGGTCTGGCACATAGCAAGTGATCAATAAATGTTATTCTTCTTCCGGTGACTTAAGTTTAGCATCTGCCGAGACAGCCCATGTCTTTGGACAGCACTGGCGTCTGTTAGTTCTTACACCGTGTGGAGCTGGTCCAGCACAGTCAAGTAACACTTGAAAATTCAATATGTAAAATGTGAAAAGATGTTATTCATTGGAATTTTAACTTTAAATACTGATTCCAGCACACACACACACACACACACACACACACACACACACACACACACACACCATCCTAAGCAATTTGACACTAAAATGCCATAACTTAATTTCTTGGTCTGATCTTTGAGACTATGTTATGAACCTATTTGATAAGTCACTTTGAAGAATGAAAGTACTATATTGATAAGACTTTTCTCAGCCAAAAACAAGAAAACAAAGCTTACCTTTTTTTTGATTCAGGATTAACTGGAAATCGCAATGATTTTTTAAAAAACTTAACCCTCTATGTACTTTTATTAATACTTAATGACAAAAATAAGACTATTTGAATATTTTCCTCATTACAAGCCAGGAATAATGGCTGTTAAATGACTTAAGCTTACAAAATAATATTGTAGAAAAAGTTGCTTTGATTTAAGCCTTAAGACAGGCTGTGGTGGAATTTGCTCACTAAGTAATCAAATAATATCATTCAGTTGTTTTGTGACGATTAGCCCTGCACACTGTAAATAAATGCATTGTGTTAACTTATTATGTATAATGTAGCTCATTTATTATAAAGTTTTTTCTCTTGTTGTGGGTCTGTGGGGTGTGCATGTGTGTGTGCTTCTGATTTGGCCTTGATGACTACAAAGTCCCAGGACCTTCCTTCTTACCCTGCCTCCCAGTGATGAGACTGCAGATGGCTGCCACCATATCCAGTTTTCATGTGGGTTCTAGGGATCCTAACACAGTTCCTCAGTTTGTGCAGAAAGCACTTTGTAGGAAAAGTACTGAGCTATCTCTCCAACCTCATAAAGATTTTCAATGCATTTCCTCATCGTGAAAATAAAATTACTCCCAATAGACCCAAATAAAATATTTCATGAAACTAGCTTTGTGGTACAATAATAGTGTAAATCTAAACAGTTTATAATAATAAAAGAAATTTTACTTTCTGCTTTATTATCTTTTGGTTGATTTCTATCCTTCAAGTCTTAAGAGATGTTAGCTACAAATTACTTTATGACCTAATTGGATTTTAAAAAATATTTTATTTTTTCTATTATTATGTTATGTATATGAGTGTATTGCCAGCATGCATGTAAGTATACCCATGTTATGCACTGCCTACAGAGAACAGAAGAGGATGTTGGATCCGCTGGAACTGGAGCTATGAATGATTGTTAGCCACCAAGTGGGTGCTGGAATTAGAATCCAAGTCTTCTGCAAGAACAGCCAGTGCTCTTACCAAATAGTCTGAGTATTGAGAGTTGGAGTTATCGACATATGCCACCACATCTAGCTTATGTGTTTTTATTTTATTTTTTATGTATATGAGTTTCGCCTGCATGTGTGTAAGTGCACCCATATTGTGTAATGCCAGCCGAGGTCGGAAGAGGTGTTGGATCTCCCGAAAATGGAGTTATAGTCAGTTGGTAGCTACCATGTGGGTTCTGGGAGTCTAACCCCAGTTCTCTGCAAGACCAGTCAACGCTCTTAACCATTGAGCCATCTCAGCAGCCCTGTTTTATTTTTTTTTAATAATGAAAAATGTGAACATCAATTTTAAACTAAAGTTAATGGAACTAAAATTGAATGTTAAATACTGAAGAGAAGAGTGCTCCTGAGGTCATAAACCTAATCTATGTTTGATGGAGATATTCCCTGGTTCTCCTTCATTTCTCTTTTGTGTAACCGTCTTCATTTGTCAGTAGACACATCACATATGGATTTAAATATGTAGTGGATAAGATTTCTTCCAACTCTTGCTAACATATTATGGCCAGCATTTCATGGTTAACATGAATCCTGAGAAACACAAATGGTGGGAAATGAAAATAAGAATAAAACAAACTCACTGTTTCTCCAATTTTGCCAAAGTCTCCTTGGTCTCCCACTTCTCCCTGTTGGTGAAGAATAGAAAACTGAAAAAAAGACGATTTTCCAAAAAATTATTCATAACAGTTATTCCAGTTTTGTCTTATTATAATATCTAATCATAACACAGAAACGGCAACAGAAATCAGAGTTATCAAAAACTTTATTATAGTTTATCTATAGAATGTGGCCTTTTCTCAATTTTCATTCAAACAATAATCTACTTTTTGAAATTGAATTCTTCTATCCATTATTTTGAATCATTTAAAAACACATAAATAAATTTTAAAGAAGATAAGATTTTATTTTTGATCTGTAAAAGTCACTCTGAAAGTGGTAGGTAGGAATAACAATAAAGCTTCTGCCCACGAACATTCTCTGTGTTCCCCACAAACAGTGCTAATGGTGTGAACAGAGCAAGTGCCCTATGAGCCAAAGCAGCCAGAGCTGACCTCACTAGACACACCCCTCCCCGCCTCAAGGCACAACTATGCAGCCCTTAGAGCTCTGGACCCCAGAGGTTACCAGGATTCATTGGTAGCAAACTTGCCCTAATCTACTTGGCACCAGTTTTTAGCCTAAGAAAGGCCTTTTATAGTCTTGATTTCTCCCAGTTGATCTGAACACGCCCATTTCATTGCAGAGATTTTAATGCATCTGATTTTGGTGTGCTTCCCCACTGCCTGTTGGAGGTGCTAAATAAAACACTACTGACTTCCAGTAATGGATTCTGAAACTCATTTGAGCTGGGCCCTGCATAGCACTGGCTATCTAGCAACGCTGTCAACAGAGGACCGTCTCGGTAGTGGGAAACAGCATGAACAAAAGTAAGGACTAATTAAAGCAAAGTATAAGATTAAACTTGAGTATCACACAGAGTGTATGTGAGAGGCATGTGTAGTCTACTTACAGAAAAATTAAAAACTTAAAATAAAATTAGTAATTAAATTGAAGTGTGAGGCAGTGACATATTGAGTGACACATGTCATGGGCTGGTTTGAATGAACAGGTGACACAAGCATAAAAATACGCATCATATTCAAAAATCTTTGTACGAAGAAACCACAAAGTATATCAATTTCGGTAGCAACTGCATATGGAAAATGTTATTTTTATGCCTTGAATTAATTAAAATATACTATTAAAATGAAGCTTGCCCATTTATCTTTACATGGTCTCACACCTGTGTTTTACAGTATGTATTTATGGAGTAGCACTGATCTGACATGCTGAAACTTAATATCCATCATGAGAAATAGTCTATTCAAATTTTTCTGTTCATTCAGCATGCATTTACATAATTAGCAAATAGTGGAACATTGCAGTAGGGTGCAATACCTAGATTTAAATAAATAGCTCATCCGGCAGCTTTTGTAGAAAAGCTGTGGCCGAACAATCTGTGGACTATTAATTCTCTAGTCTGCTTCCTTCCTCACCCATAAGTAAAACAGATGACCTTGGTGTTGCTGACAGGAGACTTGCTCTATAGCAAAAAGCTGAAAATACTTGCACATCCCCTGCATTCTTGTTTTAATATTCAGAGAGGTCGGAGGTAAGACTTGTCTTCAAGAGGAGAGAATAAAGGAGGGATGGACGGAAAGGGCAGACAGAAGGAGGGAAGGGGAGAGTGGAGAGCAAGACAGAGGCAGAGAGGGAGACAGACAGACACAGAAAGAGAAAGAGAGGAGAGAGAGGAGAGAGGAGAGAGAGAGAGAGAGAGAGAGAGAGAGAGAGAGAGAGAGAGAGAGAGAGAGAGAGACACTGCCAGGCCCCAGGAACATTAACCTGGCTTCTCATGTGGTTGTAGAGTGGACACAGACTTTCAATAATAATGGAGATTAAGTTTCCTGCTAGGTTGCCTGGATTGAAGCTCCATGACTGGATTTCTTAGTGATGTTTGGCAGTACAGACAACTGCTTAAGCTCTCTGTAAATATTGCCCAGTACAGGAAGGTTTTTCTATATTACTGTGAGTTCAGCCATAGACATGTTGCTATATTAAAAGATGCTTTAACTTTCATACCTTCCCCAATATAAAAGCTATATTTAGCTTTTCCTTAGAGTTTAACATCATACAAATTGGTGAGTTCAATATAAAAAAGAAACAGCTTGTTAAATTTGGTAATAATGCTCTGGCTCTGTTTTGATTTTTAATTCCAAGCTAGTATCTTTCAAGCCTTAATACACACATTAAACTGCTATTTTATAAATTTTATTAATTTATTTACTTATTTTCATTTTATGTATATGAGTGTTTTGCCTTCATGTACATCAGTGCACTCATGCAATATCTGCAGAGGCCAGAAGAGGTGTTGCAGTGCCTGGAACTAAAGTTATGAACTAGAGTTGTTAGTTACCATGTGGTTGCTGGGAATGGAACCCAGGTCCTCAGGAAGAAAAGTCAGTGTTCTTAACTGCTGAATTATCTCTCTAGCCCCCAAATGCTGCCTATTTTACATTAGTTATTATAAAAGATCATCCAAGACTTGGAAGTAAAGAAAGAAATAAAAACAAAAACAAAAACAGGTGAACATCCTTTGAATGTCATAAAGTAATGAAAGCTACTGAATGATTATGTATGGAACAGACTCAGGTGGACCCACTGTTTATTATTTATTAAAGAACTTAAGCTTTATAAGTAATATTAGCATTTATTTCTTACCAGTGGAAAAATGACCCCCTAAATTCTAGTTTATTGCCTCTCTCTCACCCACAATTTAAACCCTGACATTTCTTTTTTAAATTGCATAAAATTATGGCTTATTACTTTGTGTCTTATTTGCAAAAGTTTGCTAAAATCTCTTCCTAACATTTCTTTATTAAATTACATATCTATAAAAACATAGATCTAGTTAAATACCTTCTAAATTTCTCTTTGAGCCATTTTTAACATCTTATTGATATCCTATAAGTTAAAATTTGTACATTTAATTTATATGAAAGTCATAATTGATCTTTATGAAAACTTATATTTAAAACTGATAAAGATGTCAGCCACTTTACCTTTAAACCTTCTGGTCCTGGTTCACCTATATACCCCTTGCGACCTGGTTTTCCCTAGAAGAGAACAGAATGAAAAAACAATAACCACAAAAATACATTTATTTATCTTAGTTTATGAAAATTTCCTACGATTTATAAAATATAGTCTGCACATATGAAATGAACAACATCAAAATTATTTGGTATTTATTTTATCCTGTGTATCAGCCATTCATACCACAATACTTGAGTGTCTCTAATGTATCATGCACAATTTTCAGTTGTGAGGATGGAGAGAGCACTAGGTACACCTGCCATCACACAGGGATGTCACTTTAGGGAAGGTGACAAAAGCTTCACAATGTACAATATGTGTGTGTGTGTGTGTGTTGTGTAGTAAGTTATGTGTGGTAATCTCTTTAACTTGCATTCATTCTATAAACCACATACATGCTTACAGATATATAGATATATTTACTGTGTTCTGCATGATGTCTGAAAGTTAATATTAGTAATTAAGATTGGAATAAAAGAACCTGCATTTGACTCAGTCACATTTCCGGAGTAATAGTGAGTATCTGGCAAACTGCGGTCACTGAAAACATTGAATCTTGTAAATTTATTATTTAACGAATTCTGATATTGTAGAAAGAAAAAATGTGTTTATCTATATTTCTTATCATAGTGTACTCATGATATAAATAAATAAGACGTCCTGGTACTGGCATTCACAGGGTTGGTAAAGGACAGAATCACAGTAGCAAGGAATTGAAGAGAAGACATAACTGCTGGGGGAGAGGAATTCAGTATCCTGGATATTGACACATTGGTGGATTGTCCTGCAACACATATCAAGCAACTGGTACCTGGTTATGTGAGATATTAGGGATAGCTTCTTGCCTCAACCCACATGTATCACAAACGCAAATGCACAAGGAAGAAAACAATGAAGGGAGAGGACTAAGCAGAACATTAATATCCATTCACAGCAGTATTATGTATTTGGATTTTATTTTGCTGTTGTCTAGAGATACTCTCATGTATTCAGGAGTTCAGGAAGTTTATCTAGTTATTGTCTTTTCTTTGCTTGAAATGATCAAGCAGCTTCTCACCAAACACAAAGCTGAGCGAACAGAAAACCATCCTATTATAAATTTCAGTCATTTTTCAATTAATTTGACATGTAGGGTAAGAAACCAATTGAGTGAAACAATTTAATTTCTCTGATGTTGACAAAACATTTTTCAGCAACCCATTTTTATTTATATTGATAGGGAAGAGCCTTAGTGAGACTATTCCTTTTCATTCTTAATAGTGCAATACTCATTTAAGCATCACAGCACACTGTAAAATAGCACACTGAATCTACATTGTAGAAAAATATCACTGGAATCAGCCATCAGTAACTTTATACTTGCTTTGGAATCAAGCCATTGTGAGCATCAGTAACAAGATTATGACCTATAGTCCTATTTAAGGTCTGGCACACTGCTTGCTTTTGCAGTGTTATACTTGAAAATGTAATATTGAAACCTTATTTCATATAATATCTTGCAGAGTTCTTTTCAAGATTAGGGCTGATTCATGTGACACACTTAGAGCAATTCTGATTCCCAAATCAATCTCTCAACAATAGAAGGAAAATAACAAATGAAAGATAAGTAGGTAAGAGCCGGTTCTCTTCAAGTACATTTTAAATAAGACCAGTTTTGCGAGGCTCAGATAACAGTTTTTATATTATATACCCTTTCTTACAAAAAATAAAATATATCCTTTCCAGGGTATGATAGCAATATGTGTGTTTATGAAATAAGGAGTGTGAATGAATAGTTACTATCTCATTAAATATAAAGCAATATTTAATAAAGTACCATTTGTGACATTATGAAATAAAGAGAATGAAATACTCAAGTCTAATTTCTTTTAAAATAAATATAGCATATATATTTTAATTATTTCAAATGCATACTTTGAAATTTAAATTCGTTTACAGAATTTCAAGAACAATAGTTTATATATGGCAACATGGTATTATCTGATTAAAAGGTTAAAAAAAACCTACTTATTAACTTTCCATAATTTCTATACTGATGCAGGTAAAACTCAGACATTTCTAGGAATGTCACAAAAATTACTTTTCTGCCCTATTATCGGGAGCACATTAAATGATTTACATAAATTTCTAACACCATAAAACCACTGGAAAATATTCAACAATCAATGATAATATAATGAAAATAGTACCAGAAAAACCAAGTTATAAGCTCACTTTATTTGTGAGGATTTTATGACCATTGTTAGTTATAAACCTTGTCCTTTGTTAAAAATTAAAATACTATAATCTTAAAATATTTATAGATAAGGAGGCTGGAGAGTTGGCTCAGTTAAGAGCATTGTCTACTCTTGCAGGGAACCTGGGATTGATTCCCAGTACCCACATGGCAACTAACAACCAACCATCCATGACTGCAGTAACAAGGGAATCCATTACCTCCCACTGACCTCCACAAGCATTGTATGACATGGGTGTACTTACATACATGAAGGCAATACACTTATACACATAAAATTAAAATAAATAAATAAAATATTAAAAATATTTACAAAACAGCTGTTTTCAAGGGACACATTTGTAGAATAATTATTAAAATAATAATTAACTTGAGACAAGGTCTTAGAACATAGCTAAGGCTAGCCTACAACTTTTTATACATGTCCAGGTTGGCTGTATATTCAGGATCCCTCTGCCTCCGTAAGTGCTGAGTTTACAGGCATATAAACCATGGTAGACTTTAGGAAATTATTTCTGCGATACCTACTCTTGGTCCCAGTTCTCCAAATGGTCCAATTGGTCCTTCTTCTCCCTTAAAAAATCAGAACACATCATGGCCTAAAACAAGCAATTAAAAATGAAAATCCTTATTTTTCATGCTTATTTTGGAATCTGAAGCTTGTTAAGGGATGTGATGAAAACAATGCTATAATTTTCCTGTATTTTAGAATCACATTATCCACATTTTAACTTTTCTGGTGATTTGTCCACATTTACCTCAAGAGGAAACTGTGATACTGAATTACTTTTAAATTGGAGGATAGTGCAAGTCATATACAGATAATTAGGCAGGCAGAGGAGTAATCAGGATATCAGTAATCACTGAGACCATTAAGAATAATCTGCTTTGTTGGGTACACAGGAAATCAGTATGCACTGGAGTATTTAGAAGTCATTCATACAGAACACGTTTGTTCTAGGAACACTTTGATCATTCATTCATCCTAACTTCCCTCCCCCTTTCTCCTATTTTTCCTTTTTAAAATATAGAATCTCTGATGTAGCCCATGCTGGACTCAAACTTGTGATTCTCCTGCCTCAGTCTATCAAGTGCTGGGACTGGAGGCACCACTGAACTGAACTGGCACGATATATATGTTTTAAATTTTAATTCTGTTTTAGGCCCTAGAAGTACAAAGATGCACGCATTAGACCCTATCCAAATGGAAATTATTGTTAAACAGTTTATTCTTAACTAATTTATAACCCCAATATCTCACAATCAAGTTCTTTATAATTTCAACTGGTAGCTCTAAAGGTAAAGACTGAAGAACACAATGAAAGATAGAGGAATTCTAGGAATTATTTTCTAAGAGGGGGAAGTTACAGATAGGTTTATGAAATATACTAATTTATTCCCCATACACAAATAGTAGGTATTATTCTAGACAACATATATAGACCTCCTTAGAGACATATATCTTATTTATCTGATAAACATTTTACTTAATTCATAAGTCAATTAAACTATAATTTATTAGGTCACAAATATAAAACAGGAATAGTAAATACAAATTCTAGTGCATATGAGTTTGATTCTGGGTTCAGATTCCTTAACATTCCATTGGAGACCACCAAAATAAATCACTTAATGGATCCAGCGCTCTCTAAGATGCTTCCAAGTTCCATCCTATACCTGCCAATAAAAATAGTAACTTAAAATCTTTCATGGTAAAAGTTGTCCACACTAAGGAAATTTTATCATTAAGCAGAAATTGAAGTCTTGCAAAAAATAAGAAGGGAACCCCAGATTTAAAATTTGCTGACTAGATATTCTTTTCCTTCATACCTGAGTTCCTTTGAGACCAGGAGGCCCAGGAGGCCCTCTGCTTCCAAGTAGTCCCTGGAAAACCAATGTAAATACAGAAAATAAAAGTTATAGATCTATTAACTTTCGTTTATTTTAAAAAATGTATGAGTGTTTTGCCTGCATTTATTTAAGTGCACCTGCATGTACACATGTGCAGTGCCTTCAGAGGCCAGAAGAAGGCATCTGATTTTCTGGAACTGGAGTGAAGGATAGTTGTTAGCTGCCATGTGGGTGCTGGGCACTGAACCCTGGTCCTCTGTAAGAGTAGCTAATCAGTGCTCTTGACCACTAAAACATCTTTCCAGTCCCATATTGCCATTTTTATCAACCAGCATTAACACGGGGGTGGGAAATACTATTGGGTATCACACAGGAAATTTATATTTGTTAAGTGACCAGGAGAGTCTGGAACTCATTTATCCATAATGAATATTCCTCAATCTCTTGATACAAACTACTAAAGTGAGGATAACTTGAAGAAGAAAGTGAATATGAATTTTTCATTGTGACTTCTATTAAAAGAGAGAGAGATGAGAGAGAGAGAGAGAGAGAGAGAGAGGGAGAGACATTATGTACGTACCCCTGGCTGTTCTGAAACACATTATATAGACCAGGCTGATCTTGGACTTACAGAGTTTTTCTTCTCTCTGCCTTCCCAGTTCTGGGGTTAAAGGCATGGACCACCATACCTGGCTCTATTATTACATTATTTTGTTAAACATAGCACAAGCTAAAACACAATTGTTCTCTGAATGAAAACTTGTTCAAAGTAACCATTTCAACGATCTTCCCAATTCCCATTACCCCATACAACATCTACTCAGCATTCCATTGTCTTATCAGTTCTGTTCTAACTGCAAAATAAGCCAGGGAAGCTTTCAAAAAACCTCTTCTAAGGATCATGCTTTGCATTATTGCTCTGAGTGATTCTGTAATAATTAAAAGATTTTTATATTATTTTAACTGTAGACTATGTGAGTTCAAAGAGCAAATCTACCGAGATGACTTGCATTTTTAGTTTTGGAATTTATCAGTGGCAAACAAAAGAGAGTCTTTATGCTAAATCTTGCTTGTTTTCTTGCTATGTTTCAAACACAAATAAGCAATGAAAAATCCAAGTCTGTATCACCCTAAACTTATGTTATGTGAATATCCTTATTCAAGAGACTACAATGTGTAGGGTAGTAACCTAATTTTTTCCATGGGATTTCTTATTTTTAAAAGGAAAAGACACATTAGGCAATGAAAATAGGCCTGTGATATTTCTGCCACATTAATGAGGTTATAGACAAAATCATTTCATTTTCCCCAAGGAAACATTTGTTTCCACACTTGGCCATGTGGTTTGAAGTACAGGACTCTAACCCTGATGACAGTGGTAGACACATAGAAAAGACTGAGGACAGGCAACCTCTTCTGTATAGAGACAGTGGTTTGCGCAGCAATGAGCAAGGGCTTGCCCTTCCCACCCCAATTTCAAACTCCAGTGAAACTACTGGGAGGACAGAAGGCCAGTTAAGATGACAAAGAGAAAAAAACACTGTGTGTGTGTGTGTGTGTGTGTGTGTGTGTTCTGAATCTTTTAGTATTGCTAAAATATCCAAGGTGCTGTCAAACTCCAGGACCGTCTTCTGCAGAAACAAAAATAAATCATCAAATTCATAGAAAACAGCCAAGGACCCCACTCCATAGCACAAAATCTTGGAAAAGAAAAATAAAGCTGGAGATTTTGTGCCTCTTGATCTTAAGATGTATTACAACACTGAAATCACCAACTTCCATGGCACTAGCTCTAAAAAGATGCATCTATTCAATCAGTGGAATAAAATAGAAACCTCAGAAATAAACCCCATCAAAAGATCTTTGACAAGGGCTCTACACAACAAGAAAAGAGACGCCTTCAGCAGTGTGGGGAAACTGGTTATTCATATAGAAAAGACGGACATTGAACCATTATTTTATGCCTTACTAAAACCAAGGTAAAATGGGTTAAAGACTCAAACTATGCTAAACAAGGGGGAAAACTGAGGATGACGGTGATTTATTGTGCATGACACCAAAGCATAAGCCACCAAACCGTGAGTGAGCTGATACCAAGCTGAAAAGTTTCTGTACCAAAAAGGAAACAGTCAACATTCTGGAAAGGCAGACTATAAAGTAGGAAAACATGCCAGCAAGGTGTACACATATCTGGTACGAGGTTAATGTCCAAAATATACAAGGAACGCCCTCAGTTCAATAGAAATGACCCAGCCACCCAATTATAAAGCAGGCAAATGACTGGGTTATTATTAAAAAGAATTATAAGCAGGATTGCAGAGATTTTACATCTATATTCATTGATACATTATTTACAATGGCCAAGAGTGTAAATAACCTGTGTCCACTGATAGGTTAATGAACAGGCTAAATGTGGTCTACACAAAGAACACAGTAGTTTTATAGCTATAAAATGAAGGAACTCCTGTCACATGCTCCAAGGTAGATGAACCTTGATTACATTATGCTAAGTGGAATAAGCCTGTTAACAGATCATCAAATACTGCAGGATTCAGCTTATATGAGACATCTATCTCAAGTACTCAAAACCATAGAAACAATCAGTAATTTGGGGCTGCCCTGGACTGTAGTGATGAAGTACAGAATTTTAATGGTAGAATAATATAATTTTTATGAAAGATGAAAAAGTTTTAGAAATCTGCCTTACAATAATATACATACATTTTAAGTATTTTAATACTGTACTGCACACTGAAAAGGCAGTTGAGAAGGTAGATTCCATGTCATGTGGGTTTTACACATACGCAGAGAGACAGAGACAGGGACGGAGAGACAAAAAAGACAGAGACCAAGAGACAGAGAGAGTTCTCCATATGCTGTGGGCTGGAGATATGGCTCAGCATTTGAGAACATATGCTGCTCCACCAAAGGACTGAATTCAGTTCTCAGTACCCATGATCCAATGACTAACCCCAACAAGCACCGGTATTCATGTGCACATGAATTCAGTTCTCAGTATCCATGATCCAATGACTTACCCCAACAAGCACCTGTATTGATGTGCACATCTCCCACCCCACAGATACATAGAACTAAAAACAATAAATTAAAATCTTTAAAAACATTTTTATAGGCCTGTTGGTATTTATCCATCTCAATTTTATATTTAGCAACTCACAATCTGCTTCCTGCTCTGTTTTAATATGATGGGTTTATCTCTGTCCTCCACACTGTTCATTTTGTACCTGTTGAATAGTGTCTCTCTTAATGCTTGGCTTTACTTGGCAAATTCAATCATCCAACTTAAATCCCAGTTTCTCTACAAATCTCTCAGAAATATGGTCACATTGGCTTCTCCCGTCTCTAAACTTGTAACCACTCACTAACGTGTTGCTTAGTTACCATGCTTTTGACTTTTTACATGTGGAAGATTTATGTTTCTACAAGATTATAAATTCCTAGTACACAGACGATCATGTTTTAATCCTGTTTTCTAGTTACTACTTAGCACAGTACAAATAGTAACGCAGAACAAGTTTTCCCATTATACAAACTCAATAAATATTTCTCAGCTGACTAAACACTGTCTAGAAAACAAAATAGTTAATTTAAGAAATCTGGGGCTGGAGAGTTGGCTCAGTGGTTAAGAGCACTGGCTGCTCTTGCAGAGGACCTGGGTTCATTTCTCAGCACCTGTATGGTGGCTAACAACCATCATAACTCCAGTTCCCAGGGGATCTGACACCCTTCTTCTGACCTCTGCAGGCAATGCATGACATAGGTACACTTACATGCATACAGGCAACACACTCAGACACAGACACACAAATAAAAATAAAATATTTTAAAAATAAAATAAGTCAGATATTTAAAAATGAAACAAAAAAGAAATCTGTCTAGAAAATTGTGATTTAGTGGATGGACTCTAGATGTTCAGGTCTGAGTGGAGGTGATCTTGGAAAACAGTCTGGAGTTAAGCATCATTGGCTTACCTTTATCCGGATAAACATATGACATACTAGTGTGAGCCAAGGCAAGAGCTATTTCCATATATCATGCAACACAGTTTCATAAATAGTAGGCTTTCTTTGAAATCTTATCAGTGCTGTTAAACAAGACGCTGTAACAGCTGGCTTCAGCATTCCTAATTCCATAGCCAAAGGAGCAACATAAGTAAGCCATTAGAGAACTAGTATAGTGTTCCTCTGTTTACCAAAGAACAGAGAATAGTTATGGGGTACTCTTACTTTCTACAGCAAGGAGGAGCGGATGTGGTTTTGTTAATGTTACAGGATTCTTAAAAGCAGATTTCTAAATGGGGAGGCTCTCAAGAAGGCTTCCTGAAGAATGTTTGTATCTATATACAAATTGACATGCACACAGAACTCCACAATCAGTAGAACCACAATTAACACAAGTTCTCAGTCACAGTTTGAGGTTTTTTAGTCAACTGGCAGAAATGAACACAAAATAAAAGGCTTCTTTAGAAATAAAAAAGCTTCTTCTCTGCCAAATTGCTATGGAAAGAATCCCCCCTTTTGAACATAGGGTAACCATGTATTTCAAATACAGTGCTAGGATTTTCTTGATGACCGTGTCACACAGTCTCAATAGAGCTTTAGCAATTCACATCATTCCCACCTCACACATAAGACATGTATATGAAAATAAAGGAAGTTTTAAGATGACTCTCTGATGGAATGTTCACAGCTAAAGAAAAACATCATGCTAACAACATCAGCATGTTTGGCTTGGTTTTTCCTGTTTCCAGAAAAAACTTCAAGGCCAATGAAAAAGACCAAGAACATAGACAAAATCAGATCTCCTCATCCTATGAAACATAAAATCAAATTCTTTCTTTAACATTTTATGGTTCTATGGATAAAAAAACCCATTTCTTCTAAAATGATGTTTTAAAATTCAGCAATATTCATAAAATAAATTTACATAAATAAATACATTTAGATTTACAATGTTGGTATTAATGAATCTATACATTCATATCTATTCAATAAATACATTAAGATAAAATACTCCAAAAGTGACCATTATTCATTGGAAATTCAACTACTGGTGTTTATTAAATATCTAGATTTCAGGGGTTTTTTGACCCACTTTTAGAAAATTGTGTGCCTGTTTGCATATGTGTGTATATATGTGTTTATATGTGGGTGGGGTATGTTTGCCACGGTGTGCATATGGAAGTCAGAAGACAGCTGTGAGAGTCTGTTCTGTCATTCACCATGTGGGTCTCAGTGGGAGCCTGATCTAAGGTTTTCAGACTTGGTGGTAAGTGCCTTTATTTGCTGAGCCTTCTGGAAAGTCCATCAACCTACCTTTAATATTTCAGCTGTGAGATTAAAAGAATGGGTGAGAAGGAAGTTTTTTCTATTACCACTGTAATCTTATTAAGAGTTCAGCTGACTCTCTTTAGTTCTTTTCGTCTTAACCAAATAAATGAAACAGAATCCCTAAACTGCAAGTAGCTGGTTCTCTACCCAGTATGATGTGCATACTTACACGCCAAGGTCGATGATGAATTCTCTTGAAGCATTCCCTAATTTCCCAAGACAGAACCTACGGCTCCAATTTTGAGGCTTTCACAGCATATTATCAACTCTCTTACACAGCGCTTCTTACAGTGTGTGATGATTTCTTTTAAATTCTCTACTAAATTAGAACTCCATCCACAAGAGTCATTATAACTGAGTAATGTTATGATCTCACATTTAGTACTTGGCCTAACACTCGGAAGCAACTCAGTACAGGCTAAACAAAAGAATTACTGAATGAAGGCATAAATAAATATGTTCATGTATCAAGTTCAGATGAAGGCTAAAGTAGACAGGAAAAGGCTTTCTGTATATTCTTTCTACTTCTTATTTTGACATTTTATTTTGATTTACTGCTGGCTATTATTTCTGTGTGCCAAATGGGTACCCCAAAATAAGGATCTTCTCTTCCTCAACCATATCTGAAAGTCCTCCCGAGTTCCTTCTTTATCTATATTCAATGACATCAGAAGCCCAAACAAAAGTCTCAGGTTTACCTTTTATTTCCCTTCTGTCATAATCTCCATTTACTTATTAAGTTGTCACTTTTCTATCTTCAAAGTTATTTTTATCCATAGCTAACCAATCCATCCTCCATTAAACGACTATCAAGTTCTCATTGTATATATGCATTTTTCTGGTTATTGTGATATATTTATAATCAACTTTTCTTTCAAAGATTTTATAGTCTAACAGAGAAGCAACTAGGCAGAAGAGTAGGTTTAACATATGCAAATAAGTATAACGCAGAGGAAGAATAACTCAGATTTGAGGAGCGTGGAAAATCTGGGAAATGTGGTATATGTAGGTAGATATTGACTAGATGATGGAAGGCACAGGAAGGAAGTCTGTATCTGTATTCAAAGCACTATAAAAGAAGCTGAGAGATTTGAATAAGTTGTAATCTCTGTAGTTTAGCAAAAGTAATTCTGTTTTCAAAGTGAAGAGGAATGTTGGGTACACATCTTTAATCCTGGCACTCAAGAGGCAGAGACAGGTGAATCTCAATGAGGTGGAGGCCAGCCTGGTCTACATAGTGAGTTCAGGCCAGCTGAGACTACAGGGAGACCCTGTGTGAAAAAGACAAACAAAAAATGATGATGAAAGAGAGTATGTGCCGTAGTTATAGAGAAGGTAGCTTGTGCTAAAAGAAAAGCTGTGTTGGGCTTCACCTGGAATCAGAAGGGGCCACTGGAGGATGAAACACGAGAGTTGCATGTGGAGACCTGTGCTTTGCAGACTCTTCTTCTAGCACCTTGGCTGTGGGTCTGAAGAAATGCCAGACTGGAAGCAGGGAGTCTAACTGGAGGTTTAGTACTCTAATCCTGGATAAAAAGAAGGGGGCCTAAACTACACTGGCAGTGAAAATGGATTCAAAAGAAAGAGGGGAAATTTTGAGTCCAAGAAAAAATCTAAATAAAGGCTCTAATTGATGGCATGAGGTTGTTCAGGAGTCAGGAAAAGAAGTGATGAGAAACATATGCAGGGCATGAACAGGCAGGCATACTTCATGGCCACAGAAAGGAAGTGCGAAAGACCACTGCATATAGGAATATCTGTGGGTGGCAGGTAAGGTTGCCAGACAAAATACAGGATGCCCTGTGACATTTGAATTTCAGATCAACAGTGAATAACGCTTAGCTTGACTACTTGCCAAATGTTGCACCTCCATTCGCTCACAAGTTTCCTTTCCCTTCATGTCACACCCCCCCTTGTCTGTTTCATAAATCCCTACTCAATCATCATGTCAGCGCAAGTACCTCCATGGCTGCAAAGCCAGCGTTCCCATATCCCTGTGCATAATAATTATGATTATTCAGAAGTGTTCCATGCTCATACAGATATACATTTCTTTGCTGTATGTATGTATATGCAGGGAATATGTGTGTGCATGCAGGTACATATATGAGCGCGTGTTCCTGTGTGTACCTATGGAGGCCAGAGGTCAATGTCCAGTGTCTTCCTCAATCACTTTCTACCTTATTTTATGTGGCGCTTGTTTGACTGGACTGACTGGAAAACGTTCCTCAAGGATCTCCTCTTGCTCCCATTCCCAGCTTTTTACATGGGTACTGAAAGGGGGTCTGACTTCCAGTTGTCATGCTTGTAAAGCAAGCACTTGACCACTGAGCCATCTCTTTACCTCTAGGCATTACATTTCTTGAAAACAGACACCAGAACTTTCATCTAGGGTCTGGTATAGTGGCTCCCACTTGGGAGATATGCAATAAATAATTGATAAATGAATAAATGTATTATTTCAGATCTTTATTATTTCTTGCTTAGACTGAAAAAAGATTTTTTAAAAATTGTGTGTATGTGTCTGGGTATGTTCATGTGAGTGCATGTACCTGCGGAGGCCATAGGCATCTGATTTCCCTGGAGCTAGAGTTACAAGTGGTTTTGAGACACCTTATGTGGGTATTGGGAATCAAGCCTGGGTCCTCTGTGAGAGTAGTAAGGCTTTAACTACTGAGTCACATCTCAAGCCTCTTGTCTAAATTTTTTGGTAGCTTATCCTCCTGTCATCAGTTTCTTCTCTGTTTAAACTATCTTTTATATTGACTTAGGTCTGTCTTTTAAAGACACAAACCACCTAGGATACTTTGCTGCTCAAATATCTTAGATTACTTCCTGATACCCATAGGATAAAGAAAAACTACTCAGCTTGGTGGTGAGTGTTTTCTACAATGTGGTCCCCTAGCTAAGTGGTGAAGAGCTCCAACTTGGCATTTGTATCTATGCTGAAATCCTGGCTATGCCACTCCATAATCATGGGACTGATTTAGTATCTTCTTTTCAAACTTATTTTTATTTAAACTTATTACACATATGTAGGTTTTTCTTGAGGGAATGACCTTTACAATACGGACATACTCTGTACAAATGACTTTTATTTAACCTTATAACCAAAAAGTTAATCTTAACTTGTTTACAATATAAGCGGGTCTACATGGTCTTAATTTCCTCTTGTAACCTAAAACATATAGCTTTGACCACTCATGACTCTTCTCTGTCCTGGACCCAAAGTAATGTATGAATGTGTGTGGATGTTTCAAGAAAGCGTACTGCGAGCAGCAAAGATAGTCATCAGAAACAAAGATATGAAGATTATCCCATATGTATTGCAAACAATAGGATTAAATAGATAACATGCTATATGAAAATCAAATTAGATAATTTGAGTAAAACATTTACTGTAACTACCCTATTCCGTGCACACACACAGTAACAGTAAAAGGTAGTAAAAAGGCTTAGGTTACTTCTGGAATTTTGTGCTACATCAAGCTTCCTCTCTCTATCATCTATCTATCTATCTATCTATCTATCTCTCTCTCTCTCTCTCTCTCTCTCTCTCTCTATCTATCATCTTTCTGGAACTCTGGAACTCACATGAGCTCACAGAGATCCACCTGCCTCTGCCTCCCAAGTGCCAGCATTGAAGGTGAGTGCCACCATGCCCAGCTTACATCAGTCTTTCTTTTGTTTTAATCAGTGGGCAAGTGGATATTTTTTCCGTTATTAATTGTTGTTTCTAATTTTCATCATATATATATGATAAATATATATCTTATATATATTTGATAAGTCCCATGTAAGCTCAAAATCTTAGCACAGACATGGGGAGGTGGGGAAGAAACTCCAACCCTACTTGAGGAACGATTGGCAACTGGTGGCTGAAAGGACGGAGATAGTCTATTTTAAGGGTGAGACTCTCGATAGGTTAATCATTATATATTTTAACAATGTGAAGGAGTTTTAGTGATCAGAAAATTTTCACCTATTTATTATGTGCTATGACTTTTAAGAACTGCTTTTGTTTTTTTTTATTTCTAAACAATCCTTTTGGATTGATTTATATGATTCACAAACACTATCACACTAATAACTGTAACAAACCAGGAAAATAATTTTCAATTGTCTGGATTCCAACCTAAAAAGTTTATTAATTATTAATCATTCTGATGTCCAGAAGATTATCTTCCCATTTAATAAGAAATGAAATTAGGGGCTGGAGAGAAGGTTAACAGGTTGAGAGCACTGGCTGCTCTTACGGAGGACTCAAATTCAATTTCCAGCACTCACATGGCATTTATCAATCATCTGGAACTCCAGTTGCAGGATATCTAACACCTTCTTCTGAACTCTGCAGACACTGCATACATGTGGTGCACTTACATACATGCAGGGCAACCACTCATACATATAAAATAAAAATAAACAAATACAAATTTTAAAAGGAACTGAAATCAGAAAACTCTAGAGATTCAATTCGGTCTGTTTTTTACCTTTGGTCCTTCAGGGCCATTTTGTCCAGGAATCCCAATGTCTCCTGGGAAACCCTAGGAAATATAAAAATATAGAATGTTTATTCCACAGTAGATTAAGTATATAAAAATCCCCTTTACCTTTATTTCATCCTCAGTTACAGCAATTTACATGCTTCAAAACTCAATGTTAAAGATCATTAGGCCATTATTTAATGCTGGGATGAAAAACCCAGTGTCCTAAAAAAAAAGAGATTTTTCATTATTAATTATTCACAAACTATCTTCAGACCTAAAAATATCCCCCTCTACTCCGGTTTAAGAGGGTAATTCTATATAGAAATTATCTAGTCCTGCAGGGCATGGTGACAAAGGCCTTTAATCTCAGTATTGGGAAGGCAGAGGCAAGCAATCCATGAGATTGAGGCCAGCCTGATCTACACAGTAAGTTCCAGGCCATGGGAGACCCTATCTCAAAAAATCTAGTCCTTCCATTATCACTGTGGTCCATAAACCTTGGGACATGAAGGAGTAAAGGAATGTACATTTTTAGATTCACTACTTACTAATTACATATGAACATACAGAGTTTGGAGGAGATGCAATCCTCTTCCATCTGACTGAAAATGTCCTGGCTTTCTCTGTAGGATATCAGTCAGCTTTGCATTAAGTCCAGCTATCTCATCATACTATCCACATTTGATTTCATATACTCAGCTCCTCTAGTTTTTTTTAAAACTTACTATTTTTCTTTAAACAATATTTTCTTTTATTATTTGCATTTTTGTGTGTATGAGTGTAATGCCAGAATGTATGTTGGTTCACCTGTATTGTGCAATGCTTGCAGAGGTCAGAAGTGGATGTCAGATTCCCTTGCAACTGGAGCTGTGGGCAGTTGTTAGCCACCACATGGATACTGGGAATTGAACCCAGTTCCTCTGCAAGAGCAGTCAGTGGTCTTAACTGCTGAGTCGTTTCTCCAGCTCCTGAACTTAGTATATTGCTGATTCCATTATTAGTTACTTAATAGAATAAAATCTGATCTGTGTATATTGTACCAGAATCAGAATTTCGCCTTTTAGAAATTGTATTTGCAGTCTTAAAGCCATTGGTTCCAGAAACAAAAACACACATCAGAAAACTAACCAGAGTCTGTGCTGGGAAAGGCCTATGATGTTGTTCTAAAATGATGAGATTAAAATTCTTGTTGATATGATGAATCAGATGATAATGATGCATCATGCTCAATTTCAAATAATAATACCATAATCACGGGGTTTCATTCCTACTGATTTTGTCACCAATAAAGCTGTTATAGGGTTTTCTGTTGACAAGGACAAAAGGTGAGACTGACTCAAAAATCAGCAATTTTTAAAGTAAAGAACTATGACGTCATACAAAGATAGCTCAATGGAGAGATAAATGTGCAGGGAATAAAAATCACGATGAGCAAGAAGAGGCAGCAAGGTTGACTCTGTGACGAGAAGAGATGAAAAGTAGCATCAATCCGGAAGATTATCTACCAGATTTGAAGCTTGGATTCTTTAGAGAAAAACACAAGTTGGAATTTTTGAAAAAGAGGCAGCAGTAGCAAAAACGCTCATGACCAGGTCACATGTCCAACCTGTTGGACAGTCTAACATAGGCTTGTTGATTGCCTTACTAATCAGAAAGGGTCTTAATATTTGTATGCATGCACATCTAAAACTGTATTTGCCAGATAATTTCATACCTTCTTTCTTGAACACATTTGGGTTTGTATATTTATTGGGAAGGAAAATCCCTGTGGCCTAAAAGTGAGTCTATCCTTCTAGTTCTTGCTGTAACACTTGCTAGTTGTTCAAAAATGAGCTCAGTATCTTACCCACTATTCAAATGCTCCATTAACCTGCATTTGAATAAATATTACCCCAATCCACCAAGTTCCAAGCCAATAGGCTTTATACTTCATTTTTAAATACTTCTTTTCAGTTTCCTCCTTAAAATTCTCACAGTACACAGTAATTTGACATGGTCTTTATCTTACTTTATTTCTTGTGTCAGGGTATAAACTCCTTGGGCATACCTCATGTTGTTCACTGTTCAACTTCCAGCAAGCAGTACAACATCTGCTGTGCAGTAATTACTTAAAATAATGTTTTATTGTGGCTTACTGACTGACTTGTTTATTTTTAAAAGAGAACAGTATGTCCCATGGCTACTTTGCCCCGCCTCCCAGTCTTTGTTTACAAGTCAGAACAGATGAGCCTGAAACACCTTATCATATCAGAAAGCAGAAAATCTCTCATGGGTATTGAAACTAGAATCATATTAAAAGAATTCAGAAAGTTGTTGAAATGGATCCAACTAGCCAAATATGCAAATAGCGAACTTTTTTTTCAGTAGTGGAAGGAATTAGAATAGATTCCATCTCATTAAATATATTTACAGTCCTAAGTGCAATTAAAGCAAGTTCAAAAATTGTCAATGAGTAGAGGTTAAAAGGAAGTCAACTCATTATCTGGGAAAGTGATAACCGAAAATCAACAATCAAGCACGCATTTGCTTTTTGTGTAATTCTGTACCACTCTACCCAAGTAGTAGATAAGGGGATATATTACAGCCCTCCCCGCAAAGAAATGTCAGAGTAAGCAAATCTCCACGTATGCATTCCTTTGAATTATCTGATGGATGTACTGCCGACTTTACACTGATAGTAACATCTCCCTCACACACACAAAAAAATAACTAGACAAACATTTACCAATGAGGCGGACACAGTATCACTTGCAGTCTTGCCAAAGTAAGCAAGCAAATATGAATATGGTCAGGGTTCTGTAATATGACTAGCAATTTTCAAGAAAAACACAAGACCTAGAGGCATGCAGAAGTACACCATGCAACCATAATCATCACAATTCAGACTGCAGAAAACGCTATGGGTCAAATGACTGAGGAGCTTTGACAACTAAATTATAAGCAGGGAAAGGGAGTGGTAAGAGAACTTGTAGATTGAAAGGCATAGCAAATTATAAAGGCAGGCCTATGCTA
The DNA here is from genome assembly GCA_035773235.1 of Eospalax fontanierii. Classification (NCBI taxonomy): domain Eukaryota; kingdom Metazoa; phylum Chordata; class Mammalia; order Rodentia; family Spalacidae; genus Eospalax; species Eospalax fontanierii. The sequence goes on from CM069543.1 coordinate 20,918,751, forward strand.
TTCCTTTTAAGGATGCGTCTTTGGGTAGTAAACTATAAAAGAAAAACAACTGCTTAGTTTGGGCAAAGAAATGGGTCTATGGTTGGGGTGAGACACAAAAATCTTTTGGGGTAACAAGTAATTCTACCAACCTTTAGTTACAAGGGTATTTGTCTTATAATTAGGTATAATATATATTTGTTTTATAGTTTCTTGTGACTATACTTCCTGTTTTGAAAAATAAAACAACAGTGAGAAAAATTAATGTGGTTATTCTGGTTAAATGTGGGATTTCATATATGTGCATATCTGTTTCATTATTACTTAAAATATCAATAGGACATGAAAATGATAAAGTTTCAAAGGCAAAGAACAGGACACAGGATGTGGGCAATCAAGTCTCATTATGGTCATTTAAGTTGAATTTTAAAAATTAAACATATAATGAAAAAAATCTCAGAAGCATCTCATTACAGTTATTAAAAGAAAAAATTTCTTTCCTTCCCATACAGGACAGCTTAGAAATTTGGTCAAAGAACATTTTCATTATTTTAAAAATTCATAGCCTGGCTACTTCCAAGTAGAGATATTTCAAATAATATATTTTTTAACATATAAAAACCAGGCTTAGCTGGATCCGCTGGGTTTTAATGATAACATCCATAAGAGAATTTTTTAATGTTCAAACTGTAAAGTCATATCTTTGCCAAACAGCAAAATTTCAGAGTTGACACACTGAAAGGTAAAGGCATATCCTTAGAGCCTATACTTTTTTATTCTTAAAAAGTACATTGGCATAAAAATATACATGGACAAAGGGAAAAATGTTGCTGGGACTCATTTCTTTAAATTTAAGATAACACTGGCAAATCAGGACATAGTCTCCCACAAGAGCTTCACAGATTTATTTAAGTCATCAGGCCAGAACTGAAAATATAATATCTCAGAGAGGAAAGGAGGGGCCTTCTAATAGACATATCCTGATCACAAACTGTTACTGAGAGGTAGAAAACTGAAGTAGCTTTAAAAATAATAAGTGCAAATGTGTGTCTCTTTTCAGACCCTTCACATCTGTTTGCTGTACCAAGTGTTCTCTCCAGTAAAAACAAAGTTTTTTTTATTATTCTCTAATCACTAAAGGCTGGAGACTCACATGCTTTTTTAAATAGCAGAACCTGGGGGCCAAAGCACCAGAAGATTTCATTAGTTTCCCAGGAAATCATAAAAGTGAAATACTGCCTTCTTACTTGGCAGTAGCCAAAAACTTAAGAAACTAGTGTCCTAACAAGGTAGATGTGTGATATTTTATGTCATACATCAAACATTTTGTGGTTTTCTAATAGGAACAATGCACTTCTGATTTCTACTGAAATATATAGTTCTTCTAATTAAAACAGCAAATGCATAAACAATCAGCATGTAAATAAATACAATGGATAAATTAATGAAAACCAGATCCACAACATGACCAGCCTGCATGATTCTCAAGCATCACATGCTGAGAGAGAAGATGCAGGCAAAGGTATCGACTGTGCATCCATTTACAGAGACTTCAGAGAATGGCAATTAACCAGGAGTGACGAAAAACATAACTGATGCTTCTTGAGGATGGAGGGGGAAGGAAGATTAGAAGAAAAGGATAATGAAAATGGTAGGACGAATCTGATAGACACGTCTGTTATTTTGACTTAAGAGTTCATGAATTAAAAAATTCTGAGGAATTATTAAATTGTATAATCTAAATATACAGAGTTTATTATATGTCAGTTATATACCTCAATAAGTTCATTTTTTTAAGGAATTGGTATTGGGTACTGTGATGCATAGTGTTGATAGTTGACTTGGCAGGGTTTAGAATCACTTAGGGGATAGATAAGCCTCTGGGAACACTGTGAGGTTATTTAGGTCAGCCTCTGAGCTTGCCTGTGAATGATTATCTTGATTATGTTAACTGAGTGAGAAGATCCACCTTAACTGTGGCTGACACCATTCCCAGGACTTGGGACCTGGCCTGCATTAAAAGGAGGAAGTTAGCTGAGCATGAGAATTTATCTCCCTCTGCTTCCTGAATGGGGATACAGTGTGGTCAGGTGCCTCAAGCTTTAGCTGCCTCAAGCTTCTGCCACCCAGACTTACCCGCCATGATTGACTGTACCCTTGAACTGAAAGCCAAATAAATCCTTGTTTCTCTAAAGTTGCTTTTTGTCAGAGTATTTTATCACAGGGCAAGTAGACTTATCAATAGAAAAGTGACTGACACAGGCAGTGTAGACAGCTATTTTCTTGTAGTTGGGAAGAGTCCGTAATGATGTGGACACCTCCAGAGAAAAGAAAGGAATTCATTCATTGAATGAATCCTCAGCCAAAATCAATAGATCTCGAATTTTGGGTTATTTTGGAGTTAGGTAGCATGTTTAATTATAATAATAGTTTAAAAAACAAATTTTGTATTTTGTATGGTAGTTTTAAAACTATTACAAGTTGTTGCTACAGACAACATTCAGGCCATTTGACTTGCATAGAAATGACCAATTCTTATTAGTTGTAATTGCTACTATGTTTTAAATACACAAAACAGAGTACAATTTGGCTTAAATTTATCTTCTGCATGGTTCCTAAGCCTGAAAAAAGGAGACAAATACAGTTTTTGATGAAAAAAATATACAAAAAATGAAATTAAGGGCTGGATAGATGGCTCAGCAGTTAAGATCACTGACTGCTATTGCAGAGGACCTGGGTTTGGTTACTAGCACACACATGTGGCTCACACAACCTTCTGTAACATAACTCCAGTTCCAGAAGATCCAACGCCCTCTTCTGGTCTCCACCGGCACTGCACACATGTGGTACACTTACATACATGCAGGCAAAACACCCAAGTATGTAAAAATAAATTTTGAAAAACAAAATTAAATTAATAAAAGCAATATGTAACTTAGTTTCTAGAAGGTGAAGTTAGGTAAAGCCTATCCTGTCATTTGCTGTACAGTACATTAAATAAATATTTTATGGCCTGATTCATAGCCAAATTAAAAATGAATCTTATTTTGTAAGTATATGCCAGTATTCCATGCATGTTCATGTGTACGGGTTCATGTGTGTAGGCATAAGCAAGTGCATGTGTGTACAGGTGTGCAGAACCCTGAGGACAACCTTAGATGTCCTTCCTTCATGCCATCCAGACAGGATCTCACTGGCCTGGAGCTTGCCAAGAAAGCTAGTCTGGCTGGCCAGCAAGCCTCAGAGATTCTCCAGTTTCTGTCTCCTCAGTGCTGAGACTACAAGCGAGCACCATCACTGCCACCTTTTTACATGAGTTCAGAAGAACAAACCTAGGTCCTGGTATATGCAAGGCAAGAACTTTGTCAATTGAATTATCACCTCAGTCCAATGAATCTTATTTTAATAATTACATTGTTACAGTTTCCAAAGATATTTTCTGAAAATAATTAGCATAGCTTCTACAGATAGGATTGAAATTTTACATATTCAAATAAGAAAGAATATGTGTAGAGGGAGAGAGAGGCTCAATAATGGAGATCTGTTACAGTTATAAGATTTTGTTCTCCAGCATCTCAGGAAATTCATGTCATGTCAGCAATATGGTGAGTCCTCATAGGAAAGTAGTAATGGAAAAGAAAGATTAAAATGATTTTTTCTGAGGGAGGATAAGCCATCCAAAAGTTAATGCCAACAAAAGTATTTGAAAGGGCAAAAATAATAAATCTGCTTTCCCAGTAAACTATGGAAACTCAACTTAAACACGGAGCAGCATGCAACTCCGGATGAAGGAACTATTCTGTCTTCTGAGGAAACCACAGGCAGAAAATATGAGATTCTGGAAAAAGAAGCACAAAGCACAGAGTCCCCCGAAGTATCTGGCTCTCTTTCATTCTCTTTTGCTGTTTTAGATGTAAAATGCCTTCCAAGCCAGACTTTTTTCATTATGATAGTTTTGAAAAATTCTGCAACTGACTACTCCTAGGCATGTATTTTTCTTTTAGTCATTCCATATATTTAAGCAGGAAACACAGCACAGCTGAATCCCATATGTGCAGCATCTTAAAAGCTCAGCAGAGAAAATCCTCAGAAAGAGTCAGTAAAATTCCTTATGATATAACATATCCTCCATTCCAAATAATACTCACAGTATTTCCGAAATCCTTAAAGGAATATATAAGGTCTTGGGTGAAGTCCATGTTTATTCTTTTAAAAGCTGCACTAAACTCTAGCAAACCTACGATTTTAAAACAAGCTTTCTATTATTTGATATTTAGGTTTCAATATCAATAGTAACAGAAAGATAGAGTTTAGCATACTGAGGAATAAAGCAGGGCATAGATAATCAGGATTATAAAAGTGAATAAGGAAATTGTGGGATTTGGTTTGATGTGCGTCTTCACTCTCTTGGGTTGAAATTTTTTTTGATTTCTTATTTTTTTATATGCATGAGTGTTTTGCCTACATGTATGTAAATGCACCATGTCATGCAGTGCCTGCACAGACCACAAGAGGGTACTGGATCCTCTGCTAGACCTAAGAACTGTTGTTAACTCCCATGTGGGTACTGGGAATAGAGTTGGGTCCTTTGCAATAGAAGCCAGTTCTCTTATCCTCTGAGCCATCCCTCCAGCCCCTATCTTTCTAGGTTTTGATAATGGTTTTGCAATTTATACATATGTCAAAAATCAAACTTTTTCCTGGTGTGTCATACATGACTATAATTCTAGCACTTTGGAGATGGAGCCAAGCAGATCGGGAGTTTGAAGTTGTCCTTAGCTACTTAGTGGGTTCATGGCCATTCTGAGCTCTGTGAGATCCTGTCTCAAGAAAAAATTTTAATTATGTAATTTAAATGAACACAGTTTGTTTTGTGTCAATTATAGCTCAATAAAGATGAAAAGTGAGATAATTAGGATTGGATGTTTTAGATAATCACTCTGTCTCGGTAGATAAGTTCCTAATAATTTTGAAGATCTTTAGAGGAAAAAAAGTAAAATTTGCTCCCTGAGTTTATCCTTAGGTAAAAATCAGTGAATCTAGGTTTTGAATCATTTCACAAGTACTGTCAGCATGATCATTATCTGATACATGTGTATGGACAGATATATTTTTAGGCATTCCGTATCTATTTACCATCTATCTGACTCATTCAGAATTCTTATGAATATCCCAAACAATCTACTTATTTAGCACACAGGTGAATATCAGGCACTGTTCTTGGTGCTGAATATATGGTGTGGAGGAGGGGGCAGATCCTGGCTTCATAGAATATATATTCTGAAGACCCTTTATGTCAAAGACTGTTTTCTTTTGTGTGCATGCGTATTTTAGTGGCAGAGAATAGGAAGTGTGATTAACAAGGTCAATTTAAATTGTTACAAGGAACATGTATGTATCTGTTGTTTGCTTTTCTTGTAGATACACAGCTATGGATCTAGGCCCACATGTTTTACATTCTCTTTCCCTATCTTGAATATCTCATTTTCTTTATAAATTATGTGTACTGCTTTGTGGAGCTATAACATGTGTTTAGGCATTTGAAGAGAATTTAACTCGCACAGAGAACCTGGCTTTGGAGCTGTAAGCAATTAATTCCCAATATAGTGAATTATCTTTCATTGGAATAGGTGTGTATCTTGTCAGCTGTATGGGTAGATTAACTGTGTTAGGTAGAGACATTGTGAAAACTTTTTAAGTGTGAAAAAGGGCATATATACAGATTGGGTACCAAAGACACGGAATGCATGGTCTGCTAACACATTTGCTAAGAGCTCTTGGGGAAACCACTGCCCCCCCCCCCATTCTTGGATTGGCCATTCCCTACTTAGTTCCAGAAGTGGACAAATACATAAAATCTCTCCACACACAGCAGTCTAGTCGCACGGCTATTGTGATGGACTTAAAGCATGTATAGCACTCGTCAGACTGACAAGCGTTCTCCTAAGGAATTCTGCTTGCAATCTGAGAATTGGAATCAAGCATGGTGGCTCCATTCTGCAACCTTGGCACAGAAGAGGTGTCGACTCAAGTGGACCACGTGAGTTTGAGGTTAGCCTGGGCTACACTGTGAGTTCACTGGGTTACAGTGAAACCCTGTCTGAAAACAACACAGACAGGTAAGGAGAGGGTTTTGTTTTTGTTTTTCTAAGAATGCTAACTCTAAGGACAATGTGAGCCTCAAGTTGCCAAGGGCAACCAAGACTACAACGCCTTCCAGTAGGTGAACCTAGCAGAGGTAAGTTAAGCCAAGGAACAGAGGGTGTTGTGATTATATTGGCTGAGTTATTGTAACCAAACAAAACTCTGGGCACGTCAACTACTGCACTTACTGGTGACATTAGCCAATCCTGTTGTTTTAATTCTTAAAACTGTTTTAATGAGGTTTCTCTCACTGTTACTACAAGATACTTGTCTAAAACTGGGAACTACATGCAACTATTTACATATCCCCACCTATTTCCCATCTCCTGATTTTACAAAGGATGTTCTGTCTACAATGCCCTACGTCAAATTGATTTATCCTTACTACTTTTTTCAATGTATATTTTTACTGAATTTTTATGCATTCATATAATACATCTCAGTCATATTTAGACCCCCTCCCCTATCTGCACTCTTCTATAGGCCCCTGTACCAGATTTCATGCATTCTGTCATTTATGTTAAGGCCTATCAAGTCAAGTTTGTGTCCCAGATGTTCCTTGGTGTGAGTTCATCCACTAGAGTCTGGTCAGCCTCTCTAGCATCACTCAAAGACGACCAGCTCTCCCTCACCCGGCAGTGATGAGCTGCCAATAGTTCCTCAGCTAAGATGGGGGCTTCCTACCCATTTCTCCAGTTCTATGCTGGGTTTTTGTCTGATACGAGTTTGTGTAGGTCTTGTGCATGCTGTCATCATTGCTGTAAGCTCATATGCGCAAATTCCTGGAAGCCTAGAAAACTCTGTTTCCTTGTGGTCATCCACCACTCCTGGCTCTTATAATCTTTCTGCTCCCTCTTCTGCAATGTTTCCTGAGCCATGGGTGGGTGAGGTTTAACATAGGAGTCTTGTTCAGGAACATGCACTCAGCGGTCTCTTATTCTCTACAATTTGGCCAGTTGTGGCTTTCTGTGTTAATCACCCTTTGTTGCATGAGGAAGTTGTGCTCCTGAGAGTTGAGAGATACATTAATAGTCTCTCTTCTTCTCATTCCACTATGTTATGTGAGCCTTAGGTGTGGAGGTTGCATTGCCTTACTTAAGTCATTTTTCCAGCAACCATGGTTCTTGGGAACCTTTCTTAATTCCCTGCTCCAAGTTCTGCCATCATGCAGTTTGCTGTCAATTCAATGTCATTTGCTCTATGAAGTCTTCCAGCACCTGCCTCAGTCAGATTCAGTAGCTTGTTGCTTTCTATTCCTGCAGAATTTTGTTGATTTGGCTATTTAGTACCAGTCACCCTATACTATGATTAAGAGCACATTTATCTATTGCAATAAGATGAGAGCTCTTGGAAGAAGATGAATGTAACTCACCCATTTTCCCAACTAGACATATACTCTAAAGTTATAGATGACATCTTATGTTAAAATATGTTCTGCAATATTAATTGGGCATAGCTCAGGACACAGCAGGAGCTCAATAAACAGATTTTTATTGGCCAACTTGATCACATGTACTTTTTTCACACTATTTGAAAATTACATGTATGCATGTTTGTTTGTATGGGGATAGGTGCCCATGAGTGCTGATGCCCATGAAAGCCAGAAGAGAGTGCCTGATTTCTAGACCTGTAGTTATAGGCAGTTGTGAGCCATCCAATGTGGGTGCCAAGAACTGAATTCGGGTTCTCTGGAAGAGCAGTACATGCTCATAACCTCTGAGCTATTTCTCCAGCCTTTATTAGCACCAATTTTTAAGTGACAATTAAAGACATAATTACTTGACCAATTCCAAATTTTAAAAGTTATCAAAAAAGTAATTGACTTATGTGAAAGAAGTCTAGTAACTCTAACAAAGCAACCTAATATAGCTAACCACAGGCTGGTCCTTGCTTATTCCCACTGAGTCTACTGAAATGTTAAAATAGAATTTAGAAGGATGATATGAGCACAATCTCCAAACTAGCCTTTTTCTCTAATGAAGGCCACCCTGATGGAAAAAGAGGATCTGCTAACTGGCCACTCCTGGAACTTCTGCAATTAGTGGTCTTGAATCATTTCTGTGATAAACAGCTGGGCCCATTTACTAAAAACATCATCCAAAATTCAAATACTTGGCAATAGCTATAGCCCAGGGGAGTTAGCAGCTGAATCAACAAACATCCTTATTACTCTGCTACCATGTTGAAGTTTGAGTGGGATTAGTGCTCAAAACTGATACTGGTATCTTTGCTGCTCTCGGGATGCTATGAATAGACCCAAGTACTGACTCTTCAGGGAGGATTGCTAGAAACTGTTCCAGCACCAGCAGCTGTAGCATCTGTTCCTTGGTGTGGATCTCTGGTCTCAGCCACCGAAGAAAAAGCTCCCAGAGTTGGCTCAGGGATTTGTGGGGCCCAAGAGCTTTCACATACTGGAACTGTCTGAACTTCTAACAAGATGCCTCAGAGTCATATCTATCCATGACAGTCATACATCTTCAAGACACGTCAGCCCTCAGGACCTCACTTTGTTCACAGAGGCCCAGGCTTTGAGACTTTGCAGTAGCCATCCATCCACTTATTGAGAGGCTGTGTCTTCCCAAATAGAAAGTTCACTGTAGTTCAAGTCCACCCTCCTATAGTATATCACAACACTTCTCAGGCACGGGCTAAATGACTCGTTACTATACACAATACTTTACACCAAGCTATACCACAGAATTCCAGGAACTTCAGACACAGAGCCAATGTGTAGCTTCCTAAGAAAACAGGACCAATTCTCCTTTTTTCTTAGAACAGGGAAAATATCTTTTCTCTTCCTCTGAATGACCCCTGGAGACACTTATGAGCACTGCTCTTGTAGAGGGTTCTAATATTGAAGAGGCCAGTCCAGAGGCTAAAGAGCTGGCAAAGGCAGCTACTCTCTCAGGGTCCTTGTCACATCACCTGCTCGTCTCAAACCTTTCTGAAAGGCCCTGGAGAGATGAAAGGAAATCAATATGTCTAAGGTACTACTTCTGTGGATGTGGGACTTCGAGTTCAGATAACTCATGGATGATGGATGCCTCCATTGATAAGGTTGTAAGGAAGGCGAAACTGGGAACTCCTTCCAATGTGTCTCCCAGGTTCCCTTACATCTCTTCTCCCTCAGTGTCTCCTCCCACTCCAGAACCTCTCCACAAGGCATATGAGGAGAAAACCAAGCTGCCTTCATCAGTGGAGGTAAAGAAGAAGTTGAAAAAAGAATTGAAGACAAAGTTGAAAAAGAAAGAGAAGCAGAGAGATAAGGAGAGGGGAAGAGACAAAAACAAAGACAAAAACAAAGAGAAGGATAAAGTCAAAGACAGAGAAAAGGAAAAGGAGGCCGGCAAGGAAGCCAGGTACCCGTGGAAGGAGTTTCTGAAAGAGGAAGACTCTGATCCCTACAAGTTTAAAATCAAAGAATTTGAAGACATTGATGCAAAAATGCGATTGAAAGATGGAATTGTTAGGAAGGAGAAAGAGAAGCACAAAGACAAGAAGAAAGATCGAGACAGGAGCAAGAGAGACAAGGACAAGAGAGACAAGGACAGGGCCAAAGATAAAGGCCGAGAAGACAGGATGAAGGCTCCCCAACACCACTGGTCCTAACCCTAAAGATGGCGCTCCCCCTGTTCAGTGTCCCCACAGTAGTGAGAGTCCGGCCACGCTTCCTGCATTGTCACCAATGCTCCCAGATAAACTGCTTGAGGACAAAGAAAAACTTAAGGAGAAGGGAAGGAAAAAAGACAAAAAGGAGAAGAAGAAAGAGAAAGAGAAGGAAAAGGAGAAGATAGAGAAGGAAAGGGAGAAAGAGAAAAGGGAGAGAGAGAAGAGAGAGAGAGAAGAGAGAGAAGAGAGACACAAGCATGAAAAATAAAAATGGAGCCAGTCGTTCCAGCTCCAAGTCCAGTTATCCCTGGGTTGACTCTACGCTGATATGCTTAGAGAAATAGAATTTTTTTTCTGAATATTTCCAAGTTTCTATTAGAAAAAGTGAAGCAAAAGAGTTTTACAAAGAAGAAAATTTATTTCAAAGCAAGTGATGGTTTTTCTGAGACACTTGTAATATAACTCTAAAAGCACAGAAGCATTTGCTTCATTCTTACAGAAATTTCATAGCTTGCTAAAATAAGTAAAACAGTAAGAACAAAAATCAACTTCGAAGTGTCTTGAGGTGATAGTCATATGGATGACTTTTGATGAGAAACAGTTTCTTCAATGCCTTTGGGAAATACTAACATTTATGAAAGATGTCTTCAGAAAATATCAATCAACTGTTAGAAAGATCTGAGCTTCGTGTTTAGAAGGAACTAGCAAAAAATATGTGTTGACCAGTTCTGTTCTGCTTTGTTGCCTGAGTGAATACCCATTTGTATGGGATAATTAGCTTAAAGAGTATTAATTTTTCCAATTATCCACAGACTCTTCCCTGCTCAATAAATGACAACACAAATTCTATAATCATAGATTTATTATAGTAGCTTTAGGTTTTTTCTTTGGGGTTAAAATGGAAATGTCTTTGGACATTTCATCTACGCTGCAGTTAGATATCAACCATTTACTGCTTAGAGTGAAATGTATTTATTGGGTCTTTCTCTAAAAATAGGCTTTAATTGGAAAACCAAATTATAGAAAGAAAAAGAGCACACAGACAGTTTGAGATGGCTAAGAACTCACGCCCAAGGGCGGACAAACAGAAGTCAGGAGATCCAGGAAAGAAATTCTTTCACTAAACAACATTTTCCAAGGACTGTACTGATCCTAAACTTTCAAGGAATGGTTCTCTAATTTTCATTTCAGCAGGTCTAATCAAACTCAATGCAATGGAGGAACTGGCATATTGAAGGCTAGTTTATTGAATACACGCTCCTTGAAGACAGGACATATTTTAACTAACCTCAGCACTTTTTCCCGTGATTGTTACTACATATTGAAAATGAACTCTAGAATTAGTATGTAAAGAGAAGCCTAAAGACAGGGACCTTCCCATAGCTAGGTGACCTTTGAGTTTTGAGAATCAGTCAAAAACACATCTCCATCTTAGTCATTTGTGTGTTTGTGTGTGTGTGTGTGTGTGTGTGTGTGTGTGTGTGTGTGTGTGTATTGCAGGGTAAGGATGAAGAGACTATCAGACTTCAGAAATTAGTGCCGCCTTGAAATATCTAAAAGACGTAGAGGTCAGAATACGGTTATTTCACCGGAAAGTGACTGGTAACTACCACAGCCCCAATTGCGGCTGCTCGGTCAGATGTTGTGTCAGTGCACAAACAGATTACTAAGACCTCCCATCCATGGTGTGTAGTGACTGATTTGGCACATGCATTCTTTTCCTTTATAATTACAAAAGAATAAAAGCCAGTTTGCATTCATGTGGGATAGGCAGTAGTCACAGTTTCCCTGTGTTCCCAGACCTCTATCATAATGATATAGTTTGAAGGGATCCAGACCATCAGAGCATGCTACATAACAACACTCCAGTGCACTAAACATACAACATCAAACTGAATGAACTAGAAAGCAAGAGGTGAGCACCACTAAGGAGGACTTGATGAGAGACGTACACTCCAGGTGGTAAGAATAAACCTTAGTAAGTTTCATGAACTGGCCACTTCTCTGAAGAATTTAGGAGTCCAGTATCATAAACATATTGGGCTAACTGCTATAAAGAAAAATCAAGCATAGTCTCATGTGTCTTCTCATCAAAACAAAGGACACTGAAAACAAAACATTCTTTATGTAGGAATACTACATTCTTCCATTTATACTGAAGACTGCCAGTTTCAAGTGGAGCCCCAGTCCTGGGCACATTTCAAGAAGCCCTTCTGTCTACATAATCATTCCAGAGGACCCTGCAGCATTAGAGAAGTTAGAGGTATAGGAAGATACAATATTAAATATTATAGTTTATGGTACTCTTCAGTGACAGAAACAGATGCTACCTCCAGTAAATCTGTAGCAGAATATAATAAAATCTTTGGGAAATAACAGTTGATGTCATAAGGCCCTACCACAGGAAGAGATGGTAGACTGTGAGGCATCAAGTGAATAAATACCCAGAACTTCCCATTATGTCCTGAGTGTTATGGGAACTGCCAAGGCATAAACTGAGATGGACTCTGAATTGGGAATGCCGTAACAGTGACTGAACCCAAACATGTCCAGAGAACACAAGAATACTGCATGTACAGACAGTCCAGACTTCACAGTCAGTCCTCAGAGTTACAGGAGATCCTCTCTCCTGGTTTTTACATAAGATAGTGTGGGTTAGAGTGGGAAGACAGGTACTATACACCCAGACAAAGGAGGAAAAGTCTGAGCTTAATCTGGGTTGGGTCAGCTGAAGTGGGTGCTAGATGACAATGGACGGCAACTGCATACCATGCATAGTCAAAGAGATCAGAAGTATAGAGAGGAAAGACTTGGTTAACAGGTAGATCTGTGAACAGGGTATCAGATCATTCTCTTCCCAGAGTTGAGACATAACTTAAAGTGAATGGCATGGCCATTTGGTAGGAGCCTGGATTGGAAAGGCATAGAAGAGAAACAAAGAGATCAGAGATAAAATCATACAAGAGATATGATGGATGACGCACAAAAAGGGAAGAATTTTTTTATCATATATTAATGCACACGGGAAAGTATATGACATTGGGGAATGCCTTAAAGTCACAATATCTTGGCCAATTGGCATCAGCTAGCCATTGGCCACCTTTGGACTAGAATGGGTGGTAGGGAGCATATGAATAAAAGATACGGCAGCAGAGACAGAAACTATGTATGGGTGTAAAAGATGGAATACCACTTACCAAGCCTAAAACAGCTATTGATGACTCCGACAGTCCAAACTGTTCACAGTAAAGATAAACAAATTCACCAATTTGGCGCCATTCCCTCAGAAAACTAACTAGCCACTTGGTGACAAATTTATCATGCAAAGTCCCTTCCAACCTGAAAGTTATCAGTATCCTCACAGACAGAGGTACTATTTAAGTAAGAATTTGAGTCTACTGTCTTCAGAGCTTCTGCTCCACTATCTCACAATTTACAGAATATCTGGTCCACGGGCATCTAATTCCACAGATCACAGAACCTGAATAGGAACCTTCTTCAAATCAAAGGAGATTCAAGAGTGAGCCCAAGACACTGTCTGTTCTTCTTAATCCATCCTGAACCATGTAGAGGCAGCCAGACTCAATGAACAGTGAAATAGCCTTCTAAAGGTATAACGAAATGATGCACAAGGCATCCATTAAAAACCTTCTACATCATGCTTTGTCCCAAATGAGAAAGATGTATGGAAACCAAGGAGAGGGACGAGACACTGTCCCAGTTACTGTAATTCACAATGACACACTATAGTCTATCCTTCTCATCACTCAAACCTAGACTCTACAGGACTGGAGGCTCCGGCATCCAAAAGTGGCCCCCTTGATAAGAAGCACAGAAAAGATCCCACTGAGTTAAATTATGGCTGTCCCTGAGGCACTTTTGAATTCTTACAGTCATGTATGAGCAAACAAATATAAAAGTCGCCACACACACGCACCTAACAGACCCTGAGAAACATAGGAACCAGATTGCTTTTACATAGTAAGGTAGGAGTTCATGTGGGGCACAAATGGCAGAGCAGGGGCCTCCTGGGACATGTACTTCAGTCATGATAGGTTAGGTTATAGCACCAGTAAGTTACTGCCAAGATCTGCTAAGTAGTGGCTGGGGTAAGGAAAGTTTACAGTGGATATGGAGAAGAGAGATGAGGAGCTACTTGTGGGCCCATGCGCAACTGGACTGCTGGAGGATGTGGGTCCTTTTCTTAACACAGATGGATCAAGGAGACTAAAAATAAGATACAGAGGCTTTAAATAACGTATGAAGGAAGTGATATGTTATGAACTAAATGTGTATCTGGTAAGAAGAATATTATTGAACAGTCAGAAAAAGTGAACATCTAGTAGGTCATAAAAAATCAGCAAGTTCTATAAAACAAAATGGCAGCTTTGATCCTAGTACAATAAAACTAGGTAGATCGACATCAGAACCAAAAAGGCTCCTCCATTTGGCAATTTTTAAACTGCTTATTTAGATAATTTCTGGTGACAAGGGAAATATAAGCTAATATGATAAAATATTTTAAAAGGGTCTAAGGAGATGACTCAGTTGAGAAAGTGCCAGCTTTGCAAGCAGGAGGACCTAAGTTCGGATCCTCTGCACTCACATAAAAAATTGGTTATGGTGGTGCAGACCTATAATCCCAGTACTCACGAGGCAGAGACAGGAGACGTGCTAAGGCCTGCTAGCAAGCCAGTCTAGCCAATTGTCAGTCAGAGACAGTATCTCAGAAAATAAGCTGAAACATTATCAAGGAAGAAGACATCTGACATGCTGACTAAAGTCTAGCATGAACATGCACACACATGAGCACATATACGTGCATACACAACACACACAAAAGAATGATGGTAAGCATACTTCAAGTAAGAATCTACAGGATACTTTCAAAGCACTGATCAGGGCAAAAGTGCTGGTGTGAAGGCAAAAGATCGCCCACTTTAGATGCGAGTTTGGTGATTTCTTGTAAAACTAAATTTACTTCTGATCTGGAAACCGTGCATCTTTGTTTCTATCCAAAAGACTGAAAATTTGTGCCCATATGAACAATGGATATTTACTGTAGCTTATTCATGATTCCTCAAAGTTGGAATAAACTAAAATGCCCTTCGGTAGGTGAACAGATGACAGAGCTGGATCTAACCCTAGAATTTTATTCAATACCAAAAATATGAGTTATCAAGCCACAAAACTATACAGGATCCTCAAGTGCATATTACTACATGGAAGAAGCTAATCTGGAAGGCTGTAGTTCCAGATTTATTACCTGCTGCCCAAGCCAGAGAGACAGTAAAAGACAGCCAGTCACCACGAGTTTCAGGGAAGGCGGGGCATGAACAAGAAGACTGCTTTTTATGGTAGTGAGCCTACAAATGACACTGTAATTACAGACACTTGTCATGGCACAATTTTCTAAAATTGTAAGAGATATAACATCAGCACTCTGGGGCAGAGGCAGGCAGATCTCTGTGAGATAAAGGCCAGCCTGGTCTACACAGTGAGTTCCAGGTGGGCTGAGGCTATGGGAGAGTCTTTCAAGAAACAAAACAACAAAACAAAACCCAAAATAGATACATAACATCAAAAGTGAATGCTAGTGTACTCTATGGACTCTGAGTGATTATAGCATTCCAATATAGGTCTGTCCAGGGTAACAAAGGTGCCACTGTCCTCGAGGGTTCATGGGACCATTGTGATCAAGTGAAATTTATCTCAAGAACATAAGGCTAGTGTTCCACTTTGCCTTCAATCACTGTGACAACACACTCTAACTAATACCAACATGGGGAAGAAAGGGTTTGTTTGGCTCACATCGCTGAGGTCACAGTTTATCACTGAAGGAGCCAAAGGAAGGAACTCAGGGCAGGAACTTGGAGGCAGGAGCAAGTACAGGTCATGGAAGAACTGCTTACTTGCTCTTCTGGCCCATGCTCAGCCTTCTTTCTTATACAATACAGAACCTGCCCACCCACAGTGAGTGGGGCCCTCCCACATCACTCATCAAGAAAATACCCCACAGACATGGCCACAGGCCAGTTCAATGGAGGCAATTCCCCAATTGAGGCTTCCTCAACCCAAATGTGACACTAATGCTATCCAGCACAGACAGGTCAAAAGGAAATCTCTGTAATATACTAATGTTCTATATGAATAGATTTAAAAAGAAAAAAACACTATTATCTCAATGGATGTTGAAAATATAACATATTCAACAATTATATGTATTTAGCCAAATGTAACAACCATTCCTTTTTGGTTTTGTCTTTTTGAGACAGGGTCTAGCTGACTTGGAACTCATTATGTAAACCAGGCTGGCCTTGAACTCACAGAGATCTGCCTACCTCTGCCTCTCCAGTGCTGGGATTAAAGGCGTGAGCCACCACACCTGACTCCATTCCTAATATATACACAATTCAGTTCTGAACCCTGCGTTTACATCAGGTGGAATCATTGTACTTGTAGCAAGCTTGGGAAGGAAGCGGGGAAACTCACTGGTTTCAACTCATCACAATGCAACCAGAGGAACAAGAAGTGGGTGGGGAGATCTGACTACTTAGAGTAGAGGCAGACTTTAAGTCCTACAGTTATGACTTTACACTGTGTAAAACTTCGAATTAATAGAGTGGACCATTCGCTATACAGGAGAAGCAGGTTGTAAAATACAGCACCTAAAGAGCAAATTCTGAAAGAGTTGTCCATGTGCGAACTGTGAATATCAACCCTCTGAGTCCTGCTCATCGCTGTTCTGTTTGGGTTTTTGTTTAGTTTTTCCTGGTCTGCTCAAATCAGTGGCTTGTGTATAGATTTTTTTTAAAAATTTAGAATTAAAGTTTATAAACTGGAAGGTAATTATAAGTTTGAAAACTTTTTAAAGATTATCACATTTGGTCATATGCAAGAAAGATTTTTGTCTCATCTCTCTCTGACAGCTCTAGCAGTTTTCATATTTTGGTCATAGTTTCAACATTTTAATATGTGAATTATAGGGTTTCATGTGGTTTCCAGATTTCATTGTTTGACCACGTACAAACTTTAAGTCATTCATACATACATATATACATATGTTATTCTAAGGGGCAATGTTATATTTTTCTGTTTCTATAAGAGATGAATACAGTGGATAATTTTTCCATTAGTAATGATTTCGTCCATTTCTTTGGGAAGACATTTTCTTTTTCTTCTGAGCAATTCAGATAAAATCTGGCCCCTGTGAAACCCTGAAAATCTTAAGTCTGCTGAAATATCAGGCTAAACACATTCCAAGAGACCTGTGAAAACTGAAATTCTATTTCTAAAGTGCTTGAGGAAAAAAAAGACTTCATTATTTATGAGAAAATGTGCTTTATCTTGGGAATTTTGTTGAAACATTAGCTTAATGCACACTTTTGAAGCTGACACGAGACCATCTCAGAAGAACCAGGCAGGCTCCTTAACATTTTTGCTTGCTTTTCTGAACACTGTGAATATTTCACCTTTCTTTTTAAATTACTCTAGTGTAAGCAAATGTCAATGGTGTGAAACACTACTCTACTGGAAGACCTAATGTGCTACTTTAGTGATGTACCTGAGCTCAAAGGACAAGCTTTAGGGGTGCACAGGAGCCTCCGTGATTTGTATAACATTTTGAAGTGAATTAAGTATTTGTAAACATGCTTCTTCGACAACCAGTGTTAAGTTTCTCACATCAACACAAAGCACTACTGTTATTCTAAACTCAGTATCTTCAAATTCCCATATTTAAAGTCATGTAAGCTGCAACTTCCATGTCAGAATTACTGGCTTTCAAATTTATACCTGTTTCTTCAGCTGTACCTTTAGATATTTAGAATTTTAAATTTTCTGTAAAGTAGATTTTGTAAATTGTGGTGTGTTCACTGCCTTTGTGAAGTGGTATATAATTGTATAATTTCACGTGTAAACTGAACTCTTGGGCTTTCAATACAGTATTCATACAAAGCAATAAATGTGAATGTTATGAAACATTCGAGTACATTTTTTATCAAAACACACAAGAATCTCTTTTTTCAGGTTCAGATACCTGAAGTACACAGATGGGCTTAGAATAATGGATGTAAACAGTTTCTCACACTGTGTCATAAGTTTTGGGTGATTTGGTGGGAAAAGAACTGAAATAATGTGTGTATTCGGAAATCACATAAGAGCATGGCTAGAAAACCCTAGAAAATTGTGATAAGTCTAATTGAAAGGAAAAAAATATTCAGGTTGCAAGATTTAAAATTAGAATTTGGAAATTAATTACCTCCAAACACATAATAATAATAACTAAGATCAACTCTTATAAAGGGGCTGGAGAGATGGCTCAGTGGTTAAGAGCACTGGCTGCTCTTGCAGAGGACTGGAGTTCAATTCCCAGCATCCACAACTAACAACTGTCTGTAACTCCAGTTCCAGGGGATCTGACACATTTCTCTGACCTTGTGGGTAATGTATGATATGAGTGTGCTTACATACATGCAGGCAATACAGCATACACATAAAATAAAAATAATAAAGTATTTTTAAAAGTTGAATCATGTAAAAACTTATAAGAGGAAAAACATTTAAATATTCCCAAAAAGCAGAAAAAGAGATTTGAACAAATGAAAGATCTCCATTGTTCTTGGAGAAGGTGACTCAATTCATAAAGATATCAGTGCTCTCTTCATTTCTAAGTACAAGTTAAAGCCAATAAAAGCAATGATGGTATTTTCTAATGAAGCCAGATAAGACTGATGCCAAAGTTTATGTGGAAAAAGAGCAACTCAAGTATAACCAGAAAAATACTGAAAAAGAAAAGCTAAGAGGATTTTCAGACATTAAAACATACCATGAAGCTTGTGTCATTAACATAACGTGGTACTTGTACATGAGTAACAATTCAAGAATAGAAATATTTTATGATTATAAAACAATGCTAGCAAAATAAATGAACAGTTCATTGACCTAATTCAAATTAACTTTCTTTCCTCTGACACTATGTTGCAGTTGTATGGGGAGGAGAACCATGAAAGGCTGGCCTCTACATATGACATGGTTGTGATACATATAAACCCACAGCAGCTGTGGTTACCTGCACAAAACCTGCCTGCATAAGATCAAGCCAGTTAGAAATTCCAGCATTGAGCAGGGAGAGGGTCCCAATGCCCCATCTCTCCCTGAGATGCTGACGGCTGCTGACAGCGGGAAAGTCTTATTTCTTTGAGGGGTGGGGTTGGCTGCTGGTAGACTGCTCCTGTCCTCGTGAATGAATGATCACACAAAAGCACAAATGGACAGCATTAATTTTACTCAGTGAGTTAAAAAAATAGGACAGGAAGTTGGAAGGGACATGGGAGATATGTTGGAGGGCAAGGAGGGAGTTGAGGATGGATATGACCAAAACACATTGTATACATCTTGTTTATTATTTTTATTTTGTGTGAATGAGTGTATTGCCTACACGTATATAAGTGCATGCATGCCATGCAATGCCCACAGACGTCAGAAGGGGGCAGTTGTTAGCCACGTGGGTGCTCTGAAACAAACCTAGATCCTCAGCAAGAGCATTCAGTGCTCTTGACCATTGAACCATCTCTCCAGTTCCACATGTATGAATATTTTTCAAAAAGTAGTAAGTTTTACAAAACACTTCCCCCCAACATTTAGGATCTGCTAAGGTGCTCTTCTGTAGATGTGTCTGTTCTTTTCAGCTTAACTTGGGATCCTACCCAGGTTCTTTTTATTATGACATGTCTGCCTTTGGTGCAAATTCATCCTATACTCCAAGGGTTATTCTCTTCCCTGGTTCCAGCTCCTGCTCGAATGAAATCTTAACTGGAAGACTGCCATAACCGAGCTTATTAGTGGCTTTCTTTTGTTACTTTTTATTGTAAACATTTGTCGAATGCTGTATCTGTGTCATGCTGTGCTGCAGTAAGTGATAGTAATAATTTTACAAGGTTACTGAACCACAGACCCAGACAAGTTCCAGGCAGAGACTTGGGGAATGTTCTGACTTCTTCTAAAGTCTAATATCACACTGGTTTGACAATAATTTCAATTTCTTGTAACAAAGGTACTTAAGTGATAAAGAACCGAAAGATAAATGCTGCTAGTTTTCATTCGTAGGCTAGCCTTTTTAAATTAGCATGCGAAGTAATGAGTTTCATAGTGGAGTTTCCATCCGTGCTTTGCTTTTGTTGATCTTCCCCTCTCCCCTCGCTTGCCCCCCTCTTCTGGCCTGTTTCTTCTCCGCACAGTCTCCGTTCTGCTTCCATATCACATGTATTCTCTCTCTTCCTCCCGTTCTCTTGTTTGATCTCCCTCCCCAAGTCTTCTTTCTCTCTCTTATTATTGAGTTTCTAGTTTCATGACCTATCACCCCCACATATATACACATATAAAAATAAAAATCCAGGATTTGTACATGAATGAAATGTGGGATTTGTCTCTCTGGGTCTGGGATACTTAAGATCATAATTTCTACTGCCATTCATTTTCCTGCAAATGTCATGATTTCATCTTATGGCTGAATAAAATTCCATTGTTATATGTACTACGTAAATGTGGTTATCGTTACTGATCATCATCCATGAGGTACCTTAAAGTGGTTTCCACTCAGCACTTTGGGGACTGACCTTTGGCATCTGGATTTTTTTAAGTTCTTCATGTGATGGTGATGACCAGTAAAGGTTGAAAAAACACCACAATTCTACAGTTGGCCTAGTTTCATTGCCAAAATCTTAAATTGCCATTTACCTAAATACACATTTTCTCTACTCCAAAACCCTAGTGCAATATCAAGTCATATTGACTAAACTAATCTCTTTAAATTGTCTCTGCTTTCAGAATTTTTTCTTTATTGTCTGAAGTTCATACAATAGCCCAAAGTGAACTTCTAAAGGTATATATCAGAGGCTGGAGAGATGACTCAGGGGGTAAGAGCACTTGCTACCATTCAGTATTCAGTTCTCAGTACCTGTGTTAGACAGGTCATAGCCACCTATAAAACCAGGTCTAAGAGTCTTGATGTCCTCTTCTGGCCTCTGCAGCAACTGATCTTACATGAAACTCACACACATGCGCTCTCTCTCTCTCTCTCTCTCTCACACACACACACACACACACACACACACAAATCCTCAGATAAAAGCATAAATCAGATGATCCCGTACCACTGCCTTGCCTGAGCTCTGATGACTTCCTACGGTGCAGATCATCCAGAATCCTCATCTCTGCATGTGACGTGCCCCCGTGTCTCCTTTTTCCATTTTACTTTTGTTTGTTTCAGTCAATGACATTGCATTCTTTTGATCCGGAACCAAATGGGGCCTTTTTTTGTTTTGGCCTTGGATCATGACAGTAGGTCTGGCTTCAGGGAGTCACAGTGTGGACAGCTAGTCTTCAGTGAGGGCTTCTATTAACCATATGCTGACGTGTCGTGTACGTGTTAATGCACATAATGCAGTAACTTTATGAGGTTGGTACTATAAATATTTCTACTCTGAAGATGAGGTGGGGCCTAGAGAGTTTAAATAATTGGCTCAAGATACTCAGCCTAACTCCGCAGCTTTGATTCAGAAGATATTAAGTCTACTGTTTTTTTAGATATTAATTTAAACCCTTTATCACCCAAATAATTAACAAAAGCTATCACCAAAGTGTATTTCTAGATCTTGCCATTTTAGCTCCCATTAGTATTTCTTTAACTTAACTATATTTTGGCATTATGACATCAACCATTATGACAAAACAGAGGCAACATTTTCTAGGTCCCCATTCAGAGACCTCCTCAGTGTCCTCCTCCTCCTCAGCATTCTTTGGCTTCTTGAGACTTGGCTCAGTGCTCAGAGACAGAGCAGATCTATTGAAAACATCCTTTCCTCTCACAGATGAGCTCACAGAACCTCACTGTCAATCCTTTTCTGGACTACGTTGTCCTCCTGCATAATTAGAAGAATTACCTAGTCTCCTTGTTTTTGCCTCTTTCCTTGTTATTCCGACCCTGCAGTAAGGCACATATCTCATAAAGCCTGAGAACCCATTTCCTTGCTCAGAAATCTTTGGTCAAAGCCTTCAAGATAAAGTCTAAGCTTAATATAACACATATGAACTTTTACCTGAGAAAATTCATCCACTGTGCAAACAAAAACTTTAACTTTGATTTGCTATTAAATACACTTTAAATTAATTAAAACTTTATGGAAAAAGAAGAACTAGTATAAAAGTATTACCTCCCACAGATACCTAAGTATTTTGTATTTATGAGCTAGAAGTTGTGATCATTGAAGTGAACCTCACTGCCCCAAAGAATCTTGCACTAATTCTTCAGAGAATACAGGTAACATCACTGGGCCTATGAAAAGATTTTTAATGGTGGTGAAAAGGAAGAATGGTACAGTCACAGGTCAAGTCCTTCTCTTGGCAGCATGGGAATCAAAGACAACAAAGGCAATGTTTGGATTGCTAATGAAAAATTATAAAATTTCAAAGGAAGTAGAAAAAATTAACATGTTTGGACGTTGAGGTAGTGAGGACATAATTCATATATCCAGTAACCGTGCTTTATGCAAAAGAAGAAGGAGGTCAAAACACAACGAAGAGACAGCAAGTCTTGTCCTAGGGCATGGGCTACTTGATGCTGCAGTAATAACAATTCACAGTATGTTCTTCTAAAATAATTAAATTTAATTCTGCATCCTCAGTATGAAAAGTCAGGTAACTCCTATTTGTTCTAGAAAAGTTTCCATTAAAATTGGTTGAAATGAAAGGAGGTCAGTTGCTCAAAACAACATCCTTCTTCTCAGAAGGAAGGATGACATTGATATTTTGTTATTTTAATTCCTGTTACTTCCTATCAATAAAATTAGAAGCATTTTTTGATATTTGATCTACCAACAATAAATGTTTTAAGATTAGAAACAAGTAAGAAGAGCAATTTACCAAGGAAATAGACAAACCCTGCGGAGTAGCTGTGGAATCAGAAGTAGGTGGGGTTTCCACAGGGAAAAACCGTCAGTTTAGTGCAGTCCTGGAAACTGCCTACAGCTCCGGCACAAGGAGGTATTTGTCCTCTGGTTTATTTATTCTATAGCCAATTCATGCTTTCAGCATAGCTGCTGCATGCATGACTATGAGTTAGATGTATATGTGTGTGCATGTATACATACACACATAGATGCTTTGGCATGTATTTCTGAAACTAGCATGAACTTCAGAAGACTTATCTCATGCAGTACATATTTAATTCATGATATGATCCATAAAATCCAAATGTTCCTCCTCAGAAGCTGCTGGACCATAAGCATTTTCAGTACAGAAAGCTGCTCCATAGAAGCCTGAATCCAAGGTCAAAATTTTAAGGAATATATAAACAAACTTGATATATGTAGTATAAGATTAATTGCATTTCTTCTAGAATATGAAGTCCAAATGATATATAGATATATATTTAGCAAGAATTGGAAGCATGTTGTATTAATAACTCTGTGGAGTTTTGCTTCCAATTTTGTTTTCAAAACTTATTAGTAATAGTTGCTATGCAGAGAAGATAAATCTCAGCTGTGATTTCATCAGAATGAAAATGTAGATAGTCCAGGCTTAGCACCTCTAGTCCAAAAATCTGGAATGTAAAATGTTCCAAAATCCTAAACCACATGATGTGCAAGTGGATAAGCCACACCTGCCTGTCTGTGAAGAGTCACAGTCAGACTCAGGAACATGGAAAACATTACACTGACATGCCTTCAGGGCAAGAGCACATGAACTATAAGTAAACCCAGGCATGGGTTTGAGTTCCATTGTCATTATGAAAAGAATTTAAAATTCAAAACTGGAACATTTCTGGCCCCAAGAACTTCAGATAAGGCATACTCAGTTTCTTTAGGATCCCTGATGGAATCAATGCAGTCTAAACTGATTTATACAGACAAACTTCAAAGAGGATTTTTACTAAGCTTACTACATTAAAAAAAACAGGTTTTGCCAATCAAATTTAATTTTCATCATTTTTTGTTTAAAATTTATTATCTTTTTACCTCTGGTCCTGGAGGGCCAGATGGTCCCTGGGATCCTGGGTCACCTGGTTGTCCCTAAAGAAGAAAGGAAAAATCAAAGTATGAATATTAACTTAGTAAATACAACTGAAAGAGGAAACAGGCATGCAACATATTCTGTCAAAGTTGTAATGACTTTCCAGAGGCTTAATTTGTAACCATCATGACTTAAAAATGTACTTAAATAAAATGTTTATGGATCTAATAAATGTTTACTTCTGTTAGAGATAGAAACCCATGAACTGGTTAAGTAGGCCAATCAAGATGTATGTGTGTGTATGTGTGTGTGTGTGTGTGTGTGTGTGTGTGTGTCTGTGTGTGTGTGTGTGTGTGTGGTGTTTCTCAGAGACTGGCTAAGAAGGCAGAAATAGGGAACTCTGGAGGAGGACTTGCTTTTTATAAATAGTCAGAGCCCTAGGCCATCTCTGAAAATTTCTCTCTCCCTCTTTGGTACTGTAAGCGGCTTGATGCAGTAAGCAAGACTCAGGAGGACTGGATTCCTTGTTCCTCAGACTTTCTAATCTCACTTCTCTCATCATAAAGCTAGGAAACACACTGATAGCATCAATGTTTCCAGAGAGTCATTTGAAGAATTAATGAGACCGGATGTGGGAAGTGCTAAGCCAGGGGGCACAGAAAACACTCACCAATGTTAACTAAATTTACAGTAACTAAGTTTCCATTTCCGAAGCTTACTTCTCTGCTGTCCTTCCTCTGCAATTCCAGGATCACTGTGATCCTTGCACTCAATTTTTGAGGACTTGGTCTCAGTGTTTTGGAAGCCAGCCTCTCAGACTCATCTTAAAGTTGTAAAATCGGGGCAAAAGTGGAGAAAGAAGTGGATGTGAGACCAGAGAAGGCTGGAGTTGCTCTCCAGAGAGGACTGTGGACTGGAGGGGAGACTACAAGGCGCCCCGCCTTCATAAGGAAGCCACCGAATTTGCTGCTTGTATCCACACGAGCTGCAGATTTGATTTAAATAAGCCAATCACAACATAAAATTGCAGGATGTGATATGACGTTGCCCATTTTCCAATAACTAAGCACAGTTTCCAAAGTCACTGGCGCCCTCCTCAGTGTTGAGGCGTCTGGACATGAAAGAGGACACAGCACAACACTTGAATTAAGAAAGTCTGGGGAGTTTACGCCAAAGCTCATTTTCAAATGACAGAAACAAAAATTGTGATCCATCAGAATCAGTACACAAGGGAGCCTTAAATTCTAAAAAAAGACAAGTATCTCCTAAAAAGAGCCATGGGTGTTTTCACTGGGGCCCTCTAGTGGTAAAAACCAACTAGGACATCCAAGAAAAAATAGCGTATCCTCTGGTCTTTGTTTTTAGATAAGCTGATTCACAACCAAATACTTTAAAAAAAAAAAAAAAGAAAAAAAATCCCAAACTTGTGGAACTATTTATTATTCAAAAACTAAAAAGTTGCAAGCCTTTGTGGTTGTTCATTTTCCTTTATAAAACATTTTATGAAGAGTTTTCAAGTAACTTAACGAATGGTATAATATTAAATAAAAATAAATCTCTTTAAATGAAAGAAACTTCTAGTATGGAAAGGGTTTGGGGGCTGTCAAGAGGTCTCAGTGTGCAAAGGGGCCTGCCACCAAGTCTGATAACTTGAGTTCAATTCCCAGAACCTGCATGATGAGGAGACAATCTACTCCTGAAAATTTTCATCTGACCTCTATATAAACACATACAGAGACAGAGAGAGAGACAGGAGAGAGAGAGAGAGAGAGACGAGAGAGAGAGAGAGAGAGAGAGAAGAATGCGAGAAATGGTAAGGATATACTACCTTTGTTTTCTTCTGTTTCAAGGAAAGACTATTTCCTAACAATTTCAGAGTGGTAATTTTCTGTTTTTTGAATACTTGTTGAACAAAAGCTCCCCTCTCTCAGAATGCACACACTCGTCAGACCATCCCTATATCTGGAAAATATTCTTTCACATGATAACTCAGATCCATTTGGAAACAACAGTAACATGTAATATCTTAGCTGACAGAAAACCAAAGCCAGCACATATAGATCAGGAGGACATCCTACGACTTTAACATTCTTTCCATGGGAGCGAACAAAGGTTTTAGGCAGGCACTAACTTGCATAATTGAGTGTGGGAGTTTGTTTCTTAATCTGATAACTGAATTTGTAGAAGAAACATTTCATCAAGTAGGAGCCTCCATACCAGAGAGGGTTTTCAGGTCAAATATATTGGTATTTGACAAAGTGAGACACCAAAGACAAAGTTCTCACATTAATTAATTGATATATTATGTAAGGATTGTGTTGGGGGGATGTCTGTAGGTCAGAGGTCAGCTTTGGATGTTGTTCCCAAAGCACTGTCCACCTATGGTTTTTTTGTTTCTTTTATTTATTTTTATTTTATGTGTCTGAGTGTATTGCCTGCCTGCATGTAAGTGCACCCATGCATGCAATGCCTAGAGAGGACAGAAGAGGGCGTGGGATTCCCTGAAATTGGAGTTACAGATGGTTGTTAGCCACCATGTGGGTGCTGGGAACCCAACCTAGGTCTTCTGCATGAGCAGCCAGTACTCTTCACCCCTGAGCCATCTCTCCACCCCCAATCCACCTGGTTTTGGGGACAGAGACCCTCACTGGGATATGGGACTCAATGAGTGGCCAGGCTAGCTGGCCAGCAAGATCCAGGGGTCTTCCTCTCTCCTCTTCCCCAGCACTGGGATTACAAACATAGAACACTGTGGTGCTTGAATTTAGGTCCTCATGCTCGCACGGCAAACACTTTATCGACTCTCCACTCTCATGAATATTAGTTATGAGTCTTAAGCTATCTTTAGCTCAAAGCATATATTTCTCAAAGGTATGATAAAACTAATGAAATGTCAATTATCTCCCTATGAGTACAATCCTTGTTAATGTTATTTTGTTAGAATAGGACAGAAAAGAAGCCAGTGAGGAAGTAAAAGCCTTATTGGCATCATTTTCATTCCTCACCATAAATGAACTTTATTAGCATTTCTTGTGATTTCTTTTAAAAATAAAATGTGAAGGCAATGTGTTAAAGGTAAAACAAAGCTTAGCTTAGGCTACAGAAACATTGGTTAAGTACAACTAAGCTCTCTAGTTTAGACTGGAGGAATATGGCTAAGCACTAAACATGTTAAAGTCTAATGTTCATTTTAAACATGGGCAACCAGATTCTGTGATGACTAAAGGTCATACAAGGTTATGATTAATGATTAAATACTCAAGGTCATATATGGTCACATATCAGAGCTGGGACTTGTACCCAAGTCTCTCTTAGACTCATTTTTTTTTCCTACTGTAATTAGAAAAAAAAAGGAACTTATAGTGATTTGCCTAATATAAACATGATATTTAATTAGTTTTCTCAAGATATTAATTGCAAGCTTATGAGAATGATATTGAATTCATTTATTTGTGTCAAGCTGAAATAATTGTGATGTATTATTTCTTATGATTATCCAAGGGGATAGAAAACCCTCAAAGCCTTCTTTCAGAAAGGAAGAAGGGGCCAAAGAGATGCTCAGCAGTTAAGGGCCCAGGCTGCTTTTGCAGAGGACCTGGGTTGGGTTCCCAGCACTGACATGGTGGCTAACAGCCATCTGTAACTCCAGCTCCAGGGGTTCTGACACCCTCTACTGGCCTCTACAGGCATTGCATGGCATTAGTATACTTCCACAGGCAGGCAACATACTCATATGCATAAAATAAAAATGAGTCAAAGAAACTTTTAAGAAGATAAGAAGGTTTCTGTCTTATTTTATCAATCACTGTAGATATCAAAAATGCTACATTGTCAGACACATTTTTGTTTGTTTTCTTCATGACAAATTCTCTTGCCCCAGTTATGTGTTTTGGAGTTTCTGAGTCACAGTTTCATGCAAAAGCCTAGGGTGCATGGCTGATTGGACTAACTGGCATAAGTTGAGGACAAAAAAAAAGTGAAAACAAAGGCCATCCATCAATACATCATCAGATAAATCTAAAAAAATTCTTTGCATCAATTCCTAAAAAATATATGTGAAATGTTATCCCTGTTTGAAATCACAAAAGATGAGCACAGTTCCAGAACTTTCTGTGGCACTGGTTCCAGAGATGTGAGAGTAGAATTAAAGAGAACACAACAACGTGCTCAGGAATATGACATTTTAATATGTACTTTAATTCTATACCCATTTCTATCTGTAATCACTTTTGTATAGCCATAATCAATTAAAAAATTTAAAACAATAGTAAAATATTAAATCCTAAATTAAATCCTAAAGTAATTTATTAAATCCATAAATTAAAAGCATAGACCAGCGACTAAGAGCATGGGCTGTGTCGTACCTGGTTAAGTTTAGTTTTTCTCAGATGTCCACTGACTGACTATGGGACCCTGCACAAGTTAACTGAGACTCCATGTCTCAGGATCTTTAAGTGTCAACTTTGTAGGATTGTTGTGACTATTAAGTCAGACGTATAATTCTTGGAATTCTGCCTGGTGCTTTGTAAACAATAAGTACTAGCTAATATAATCATTATTTTTTAATATTCCAAGATCTATTTTTGACTTAGGTTTTAATAATTTTATTTAAGTGATTTTAATTACTAAGTCATTTGATTTTTAAAATTTGAGGGGTTTCAAGTTAACTATAAATAACTAATGTAAAGGTATTATAAAACAAGACAGAGACCTGGACTCTTTGGGCTTACAGAGCATGGTATGTTAGTCTTTCAGAATGTTTCCTTAATTAAACTGATCCTTGAAAAAAGCTAAAATATTATTTAAGTGCTCTATGTTTTATGGATTAACTTAAGTAATACCTATGATAAATCACTGGGAGAAGGACTAACAAGATTTTATGATTCAGAAATTTGTGTTTGGCCTTGGGATGTGGAGGTGTCAAAAGAAAAGGTTCAAACCTACTGAAGGTCCTGGCTTTCCTCTGATCCCTGGCGGGCCTGGTGAACCAAGAGTGCCCTAAAAGAGAAAGACAATAGAAGGAAAAGAAAGTTGTTATTTTAAAAAAAAGTTCTGTTTTTAAGTTACTAAAAATATCAATGGGCGTATTCTCAAATTCAAAAACATATTGATGCCATGTTCTTACAAAATACATGGATGTAATAATAAGAATTCCCTTTCTTAGAATTAATGCATCATCACTTTTCACATTTATAGAAGTAGCAGTGTAAAAGTCACCTTGTCTCCAGGGTACCCCGGTTCTCCTGGCTCTCCAGCCATGCCTGGCTCACCCTAGGAAGCACAATTTCATAGACAGACACTTCATTATAAACATGACTACAGCTCAGGAAGGCCAGTAGTAATTATTGAAGAAAAACTTCCTGATTTTTCCAACTCTTAAGAAAATTTAATGTAATTGATATTACAAATGAGACCCCATGAAAAAAAAAACAAAATATTTGCTATGTTCTCTGTACATAGAAAACAACTAAATGTGGTAAGGAATTATCTCCATGATATTAATTAATATTTAAATCACCTTATCACCTTTGATTCCAGGCAATCCTTTATTCCCAGAAAGACCCTAAAAAAAAAAACAAAAACAAAGGTGACATTTGTCACATGATGGAAAAATAAAGAAGGACTCTCCATTATGCAAACAGAGTCATACCATTGGGCCAGGGATTCCTGAAGGTCCGATTGGTCCTGTAGGACCAACATTGCCCTGCAAAGAGGTAAGAAAAACATCATTAGGTTTTCGTTATGGTTAAAAAGACAATGTGGATGTTAATAATTGATTAACTGAAAGTGGAGTGCCTCGTTTTCAGCAAATTTTCCTTCTCTGCCTTTAAAAATAGCATCCATCTTTTAAACTTTAGGTAGCCCAGCCTCCTTTCTCAAAGCCTTCCCGTTCTGGCTCAGCCTACCACAGTCTTTCCCTCCTTTGAGCTCCTGCACCCCTACAGTTTCTATGAGAACTCATCTTGCAATAGTTTTCCAGACAGGAACCATCCTGGAGAAATATCTTAGTGTTAGGCTTCCAGGAAGCAGTTAATACATGAATTGTTTTGGATTTTTATTTCATTCATTATTTAGAAAATATTTATTGAGCTGTTACTCTGTGTCTGTCATTACAGTGATTTTGTTTTATGATTTATAATGTTCAGAATAGGAAAAAATTACCATGATTTTTTGGGATACATGGAGTAGAAAACAAAAGCTCTATTTTTCTGGGCTTATCTGATTTATTCATCATGTAATGCTTACTGAGCATAACCTGTGCCAGACACTACAACTGGTGAAGAGACAGAGAGGGAAAAAAACATAACCTCTGTTGTTAAGGTCCTTAATTTAATGCCCCAATCTCTCAAAAACAGAACTACCACTACCATCTCCAAGCTAGGCTTTTAGTTTAACAACAACAATGTGGTATTTGAAAGAAAAATATGAACAACATGTGGCAATCCCATAAAGGCTTGGAGACTGGGTGTGATTCTGATCACAGACGCCTCTGCTTGCTTCTTTCATCACCTCTCCTCTGGCTCCTCATCACTCTTCATTCTGGTGAACACTTTGGTTCTAACCTCTTGTTTCCAAATTTCCCCGATGGTAAGGAACTTTTAAAGTTGTATTTGCAGCCATGAACTGTGGCACAAAACTACACTTCTAGCTACTCTGGATGCTGAGGCAGGAGGATGGTTCAGCCCAAGAAATCAAGGCCAACCTGGGCAACATACCAACATAGTGAGATACCAGCTCAAAAGCAAAAATTAACAAGGAACAAAAAACAAAGTTAAGTTTGGTGGCCAGGGCCCGTAACCCCAGGACTCAAGACTTTGAGACTGGCCTTGGTTACTTAGTAAGCTTATTAACTCAGCGCTCTCTCATAGGGAGATTGTCTCAGAAAGCAGAACACAAACAAAAAGTTATATTTGTGAGATATTAAAAATGTCACTCAGTTTAGTTAAAATTCAAATTATTAAGCCATCATCCCAGACCCTGCCAGGCATCCACCATCCTTAATCCTCCCTCGTGGTCGATATGCTCCTTGCTTCCTCTTTGTCCCTTTCTCCCCCAACCCTACATGCAGCTACAATAGATTGTTTTCTTTCTCTGACCATACTTT
Organism: Eospalax fontanierii; assembly: GCA_035773235.1. Lineage (NCBI taxonomy): Eukaryota > Metazoa > Chordata > Mammalia > Rodentia > Spalacidae > Eospalax > Eospalax fontanierii. The sequence continues at coordinate 20,949,598 of CM069543.1, forward strand.
CACTTATTACTTTCTCTGAGCCTTTGAGGATACAGTGACCAGTTAGTAAACTTCTCCCCCGTCTTTGAATCTGTACATTTTCTGAGGTTAGAAGTGTGCTTCACTGGTTCTTTACCTCTTAGCCTCAGCCTAATAAATATGATGTAATAGTTTTGAAATAAAGTGTGGAATAAATACTGAAGAGATTAACTTAAAAATAAAAAAAACTTAAACATCAATCTCCAGAGTTCTATTGCTCAAATTCTAACAGTACATACAGTAGTCGACATTTATATAACACAAATTTCAGAGTGGAAAACATGACATTTTTACTTTCAGATGAGTCTTTAAGTCTCTGAAATATAACTAAGACAAATTAATCCTAACATGTTTAATCCTGAAATAAACAGGGCTATTAGTAAAGGGCAATATTTTCCAACTTCATAATTATTCATAGTTCACATCACTGCTTGTAATTTCAAACTCTGTCAAAAGGAAACAATTATTCATGTAATTTCAGTGGCTAATTTATTCAAAGTTCATAGCTTTAAAGCTTATGGTAGGCTCAAAAACACAATAAATTTCAGTGTTAGGAAATTATGCAGAAATAATCCATATAAACTTGGAAAGACATTTTGCAAACAAAAGTGTCTTTCTTTGTATTGTTTTTCCCCAGAAAATATAATATTATTAATTTTTTCAGTAAATATATTACTGTGTTTAATTTGGCATGGTAGGCTCAAAAACACAATAAATTTCAGTGTTAGGAAATTATGCAGAAATAATCCATATAAACTTGGAAAGACATTTTGCAAACAAAAGTGTCTTTCTTTGTATTGTTTTTCCCCAGAAAATATAATATTATTAATTTTTTCAGTAAATATATTACTGTGTTTAATTTGGCATTTTCAAATTAATGTACTTTGCATGTATAAGATCTTACTTCTTTATGACTCTAAAAGAAAAATCACAAAATAATCAGTACTGAGAGATACTAAAAATATGTGTTATAAAGGACTCATTAAAATAAAAAAAGGACAAATTAAAATCTAAATAGTAGAGTGTAGGACCGTTATATGACATATAAGAAATTGTATGGAAAATCCTTGTCCTGAAAACCTATAGATAAAGCCTTCTAAGAGCAAGGCAAGAGAGTTTCCAGCTCCTTAAAGCAATCTAAAGGTCCAGAGCTCCCTCCGTCCCATACGCCTCTCTGTGAGACGATGGGACACACAAAGACGTGAGGTAGTTTAGTAGAGGGGTCTGGATACAGCTCTAGGGGAAAAGGAGCCTCCATACAGCTGCAAATAACAGAAAACCTTTGAGTCCAATTAAGCCAAAGAGAAACTAAAAACACAGGCTCTTTATATTACGAACAGGAGCCACTAGCCAATCAATAAAAGTTTATGAGTATATTGAAGAAAAGACTGTTGGCTCTGGACTTTTCAACCATCCTACCATACTCAATATCACGACAGCAATTTTAAAAGAAAATGGTACGAGCCAATAGCACAGGAAAATGTAATCGTAGACAAAGCATGTACCATGAAATTGCATGGTACAGAAGGTACCAAAGGAGAAAGAAGCGTCTTTTACAACTTATCCCTTTGAAGAGACTGAGTCCTGCCTAATATCCCTTAATGAAGTCAGTGTGAACACGCCCATGCAGGCATACATATTCATATAAATAAGTTATTTGAGCTTATCACAAAGTATAATTATTTTTAAATCTATACCATAGGTCTAATTTTCTTATGTTTGAAAATTACTTTTAAGCAGGGTTGATACCTAACAATGACACTAAAACTTCTCATTTTCCTAAGTTTTTAAAGCACATCTAACAATTACAAATCACGCAGTATACTATTTCATAAAAATAATAGTTAGTGATACTTACTCTCAGACCAGGAAATCCGGGAGGACCGATGCCACCTACAAGTCCCTATTATAAAAGAAATGTGCAGTTATGATTCCAAACCATGGTGGGAATTTTCTGAAATGAAAATAGACATTTCTAGGAAACAAGTCAAAGTTATCTTCCATTAAAGTTCACTTCTGAAATTCTCTACTCTTAGATATCTTCCTGTGAAGAATAAACCTATACAGCAAGTTTTACTTTTCCAAAGCGCCATGTGTTTGGATGTTAGAATTATCCCCTAGACTAGAACACAAAATTCCTATGCATTCTAAGTATTTAATAAAGGAAGAAAATACAACCTGTACTCAAATCACAAAAATAACTGAATTGACAGATGGTCAGCACATATTGTTAGAAGAATATTTTCAGATTGTTAAAATATCATCATCTATTTTGAAGTATATTATTTAAAGTCTCTAGCTTTTACTTTTCTATATAAAGCAGAAATAATATCTGTTTTCAGCACCATAAAAATTGCCAACTCTTTGTGTCACAGAATTTACAGGGAATGAGGGACCAGAATGGCCTCTCTTCCCATTCCTTGTTTTTACATTTTGAAACACAGGCATGATATAAGTTAATTTAAAAAATTATGAACCAGGCTATATAACAGAAATTCAAATATCAGGCAAGGGAAGCCTCTCTTTGAGTTGTTGGTCAAGGCAGTCCAAGAGAATCCCAAAATATACTCCCCCAGCCCTTGGTTGACTACAAGAACTTGAAGGTAAGTTCCTAATACTGAAAATACTTCATACTCAAGACTTGAACTGGAACTCACCTGGAAGCCTTCTTCCTAAAGACTAGCTTTCATAGCATCAGAAGGTGCTATGTAAGGGAGAATATCAATCAGTGGTCCTACCCAGCCATAAAGCATACAAACTGCAACAATGATTGAGCCAGCAAATTATCTCTGTTGATTCAATAGTGGCACTTTTATTTGGGGAGTAATTTAAAGCTATTTAATTGAACTTAAGGCCCACTAGATAGCAGGGAATCCATGCACCATACTGTAAACATTACCAAGGACACCTGGTTGGAGAGGTCATAGACCCCAGAGAAGAACCTGCTACAGTCACTCTCCCAGATCAGTGTAATTTCTTAATATAGTCTAAATACTTCTATCCACAGCTAAGCTTAGCCCTCACAACTCTTCAAAGAAGCTTCTTTTTACAACAGATAGAAACAATTCAAAAGTTCCAGAACAAACTACAGATGATAAGAGATTAGGTAGGGCCTAGTCTCAACTGTTATACCTACAATGCAACTCCCACACCTAAGACTCATGGAATATCACAGAAAAAGAGGCAGAAAGATTGTAAAAAGCCCAAAGAACTGGACAATTGCTGTTCGATAATGTATTCTAGACCTGATAAGGAAGCTGTACTCATAACATCTCCACAATATGGCAGCCTAAGGAGATCTTTCACATTAGGTCTGTAAGCACACAAAGGAATATATATATATAAAATATGCTATTATTTTTATGTGTATGAGTGTATTGCCTGCTTATGTGTAAGTGCACCTGTGTCTTCAAATGCTCACAGAAGTTGGAAGAGGGCAGAGGGTGTTGGATTCCCCTGGAACTGGAGTTACAGACAGTTGTTAGCCACCATGTGGGTACTAGGAATTGAACCTGCGTCCTCTGCAAGAGCAGCCAGTGCTCTTAACCACTGAGCCATCTCTCCAGCTCTGACAAAGGAATATTTTTTAAAAACCTAAATAATGATGATTTTATAATTATTATACTTGAAATCAGAAACTCCCCAGAATCATGGGCAAGAAAACATTGGTAAAAATTCAACTTGTAATATTCAGGTATTTAATAGCTTATTTGGAAACCATCTCTACTTTAAATCTTGGCTAAATTTACCAAATTAGCTAATTACAATTTCAAAAGAGAATTTTAAAAAGAAACACTCTTCAAGCTCTTTATGATTTACATATATCTAAACATAGAAACTATTCCTAATTTAGACTACAAGGATTTTGTGTTGATTCTAATCACTGTAAAATCTGATGAATATGTGTATGCCATTGATCGGAGAAGAGGTTTCAGAGTCTCTTTAAGGAGAAAAAGTGAAGCTATTTGTAACCAAAATCAAAAACAGCAATCTGGCATCATTCCTTGTTAATACAATTACAATAATTTTAAAGTGGTAACTTTTCCAGGCCTGAATAGTAACACCTGAATTTACAGAGAAGTTGTTTTCCATAAAACACTAACAAGCATGGTGCATGCCTTCATTCTGAAAGTCAGTGTAGTTGCAAACCTTTAATGTTTTTATTAAGCACCTACACCTAAAGGTGGTCAAAATAATCAATTTTCATGATTATCCTTCAGTGACAAAGGTTTATTCAAAATACTTTCGACTCATTCGTCATATTGAAAAATGTCAGATTAGAGTGTGCACAGTTGTACGGAAGCCTGCCGGCTGGTAGTGTTTGTGACTATGATCATGCGGATCATAGTGCAGAATGACGTACGGATACCAGGATGGAGCGTCACAAGTACTCACAGGACTCCCATCCAGACCAGCAGGGCCTCGGTCTCCAAAGTCACCTGGAAAACCCTGGCACAGAGAAAGAGGAAGAGCATTGTCAAAGCCGGATTACAGAAAGAACCCGTTTTCACTGTTCCCTGATGAATTTAGGAACAGAAAGTACGCACTGGCTCTGGCAGAGTAACTCAGTCAGAAGATGACTCGCCACACAAGCATGTGGACCTTCAAAACGCACGCAGAAAAGCCACCGCAAGGTGGTGCACATTTGTAATCCCAGAGCTGGGGAGGGAGAGATTGCTTCATGAATCCCTGCCGCTCCCTCCAGCCAGGCCAAATTGGTGAGCACTAGGTCAGTGAGCAACTTTATCCCCCGACCCCCCGCCCCCAAATACTCACAAAGGAGGTTGGTGGCTCCTGAAGATGGCACCTCTTACCCCTACATGTGCCCACAAACATGCATGTGCACCGTATCCACAAACACACACATAGCAACATAAACACAAAGTGAAAAAAGAAAAAATTGGTTTCCTATCCCCTTCTCTATAATCCAACAGTTTTTGGATTACCTTTCATTTGATTTCTAAAAACATTTCTACTTTATTTTGAGGCAGAGTCTCACTGTGTAGCCCTGGCTGGTTTGGAACTCTATGTAGACAAGGCTTGACCGAACACATGAGATCTACCTGCCTCTGCCTCTCAAGTGCTAGGATTAAAGGCATGTGCCACGATATACAGCTATTTATGTTTTACAAACATTATTGTATATGCCACATAACATACAGAAAAAAGCACTGACAGAAAATTTGTTCATCATTACATAGTCACCGAATGAGAGGAAACCGAAATAAGACTGATCAGTTCATTGGTTATCTCTGCTTATCTATGTAGTTCTCAAGACTACACCCAAAGTAACTATTATTAAGTACTTCCCACATTTCAAGGGCTTTACACACACACACACACACACACACACACACACACACACACACACACGTCTATTCAGCAGATTCTAATAGCCTCATTTTGTATTTGAGGAAATTATATTGAAGAATTAAGGCTCTTATAGAGGTTTGCCCACAAACAGAGGCAGTCTGATTCCAAAGTCTATGCTCTTTCTACAATGCTATATATTTTAAAAATAGTTTATTATAGTTATATATAATACTACATGTATGCAGTGCCTTCAGAGGCCAGAAGAGGGCATCAGATCTCCTGGAACTGGAGTTAAGGATGATTGCTAGCTGCCATATGGGTGCTGGGAAACAAACCTGGGTCCTCTGGGAGAACAGCCAGTGCTCTGACCCACTGCGTCATCTCTCCAGCCCCTACAGTGCTATATTGAACAATTCATCATTCCAAGATAAAATATGAAAACTAAGTCTTTGAAGTACAATTTTACAAGAAGGTCTAAGACACCTAACACTGCAAATGTAGTGTTTCCAATGTTGAATGCCTACTGAGAATTCCACACTAAAACTCTGAAGGATGGCAAGAGAAACTATTTCATTAGGAATTCTATTTCAAAATAAAAGCAACTCTTTCTCGAGTTTTTTCTTTAACAATCTACCATTGGTTTTCTTGAACTTTTAGGTTCATTTTTAAAATCTTTATTTAGCTGGGCATGGTGGTGCATGCCTTTAATTCCAGCACTCAGGAGGCAAAGGCAGGTCAGTCTTTCTGAGTTCAAGACCAATCTGGTCTACATAGTGAGTTCTAGGCTAGTTGGGGCTAAAGGGAGATGCTGTCTCAAAAAAATCAAAAGAAAACCACTTTATTATTTTTTTGTGTGTGCAGGATGTATGTGCAGAGAGGGACATGTGTGCCATGACATACCCGTGGAGGCCAGAAGACAATCTTGTGGTGGTTCTCTCCACTTCATGTGGGATTCAGAGATCATATTCAGGTCACCAGGCTTGCATGACAAATGCCTTTATGCACTAGCCACAATGTGAGCCTTGAAGTTCACTTTCTAAAAGGCCTACTTTACAAAGTAGTTTATATGCTTTACTGTAGGCACTGCACTGTTGTTCATTTAAAAACTCATGAGAAACAAATAAAAGTACACCATTAAACTCCTATAATATTTATTTAGGTAAACTAGTTTACTAACTCCTGTATTTAACAGATTGAAAAAAAATTGTTCCCCAATATATATGTATGTGTTTTCAAGATAGTTTAACAACAGAAAAGGAACGGATGTTGTTCCTAAAATAGTTAACTTGGACTAAAAGGACAATTTCTCTTACTTTTTACTTAGAGGATAATGAAAGAATATCTTTGTAAACATACTGCAACCATATCCCCATCGGAGTCAGTGGAAATTCAAGCAGGATTCTGTCTACATTGTCCTGGGAAATCAGATGGCTGTCAAAAAACTTACAAACCAACAATACACCATTGTATTAATACCGACATGAGCTAACATGGATATCTGAATGCATTTATGTTGTCCAGATAATAAAAAGAGAAGAGGAAAAATATTGTCATACATCTGATAAATCAGAGATGATTGATGTTTTCAGAGAGATCAGAAGCAAGTTTTCTTCACTGAAATAATTAGGAATGGAGGACACAGTATTGATTCTCTTAATGTGACATGTCTAGACAGACAAATTCAGAGACGCAAAGTAGGTGAGTTGCAGCAGGGCTGTTCATGTAACAGGAGGAATGCAGAGTGCCACTGAGTGCTAGACTTCCCTTCCTGGGTGATGAATAGCCTGGTGGATGCTGAACTCTGAGTCCACTAAGACCTCTCAAACTATACAGTGTCAAAGGGTGAACATTATATGCTGTGATTCATGTATCAACAAGGTTATTCATAAATAAACAGAATTAGGACGAGGGGAGATGGCTCAGTCACTGAAGTGCTTGGTACAGAAGTGTGAGTACTTAGCTCAGATCCCCAGCACCCATGTAAAAAGTTGGGTGTGGTGGTGATGCCCATAACCTCAGTCCTGAGGAGGCTGAGGTAGGTGGATCCTTGGAGTTTTCTGTCTAGACAGTATGGCTGAATTAGGAACTCCAGGCCTATTAAGAGACTCTGTCTCAAAATACAAGGTAGAGAGCAATTGGGGAAGACACCTGACGCTGACCTCTGGCCTCCATAGACACACCCTGCCCCCAATACACACACCACCAGCAGCAGCAACAACAAAAACAAGGGACTAATGAGTCTAGAAAGGATTAGGGTTACCAAAAAAATTTTTGGGCACCCACTTAGGGCTAACTAAAGGATGTGCTACTTGAGACTGAACACTTCCCTATACCCAATCCGGACTGGAGCAGCTACTCTCAAGCAGCCCCCGACAGAGTTGGTGGTTTTTCCCTGCATAGGAGAAAAGAGAGAGAAGGGCTAAGAGAAAGCACTGTGATCAGTCCTTCTCCTCTTACAATCCAGACTTTCTGCAGCCAGCAGGAAATAGGAACTTTTTCAACTTCCAGTTTATCTCTGGTCACTGGATTTGGGTAAATACTAATGTCTATATCTTGACTTTATCCCTAAAACAATTTAGTTGGACTGACTAGAATCTATTTTAAGACTCTAAAAATGCTTATTATTCACTAAACAGCCCCTATGTAAACTCTATTCTAGGTAGAAATAATTGATTTTATTATTTTTATTCTTTATGCATGTTGATCATTATATCATCAGGTTTTGAAGAAATAGCTATGAAGTTTAGACATCTTGTTTCCTGGGAAACACACTGACTGCCATGAAAGCCTCATTATATCTGGCTATACATCAGATAGGATATTTTCTTAAAAGAGTCCCATGCCAATATTGAATACTGTCGAATATTTTGCTGCTTGTTATCTGTTTATTCATGCTTCTTTCAATTATAGAAACCACCGGCATGTATTTTAATGCTGGCAAGGTTATGATTTCATCATGAATCTAAATGTTTGTAGCCACATATCCAGAAAAGGATCTTTTATCTTGGTTGTAAACATGGAACAGTTGGAACAAAATAGGATGCCTTAGATCTTAGAATATGAGAGACAGTTTCTATGTTCTAATTTAAAAATATTTCTCCCCAGTGAAAGTCTATATTTTGTAGCTCGTTTACCTAGATAAAAACTATAGTCATTAATTTAAGTCACTGTGAAATGATATAATGGTTATTTCCAAGGATTAACATCAAATAGAGATGGGGAACTCCAGAATTTTAATCTTTGTGTGTTTGTCAGTTTCATGAATGTAACCTTCATGTTCAAACAGGTATGAAAGCTGAATTGTTGCTCTTGTACTGTATACGTTCTCTTTTTGTGCATTTTTGTTTTGATCAGTAACAGAATTCTATATTCTAAGATATATGACACTTCAGGGATTTCATCTGATCCCTTCAGGATGGCAGAGGATCTCAAAGGTCCACTTCCTGTTGTTGACACATCTGCATGATAACCTCCCTTTGTGGCCAGCAGGGGGAATTAGATTCACGAACAAATAGCATGTAGCAATAGGGCTGGATATGACCACCATGGCTGTGTCACAAACACTAAAGGCTCCTAGAAGTGTGAAGACCCCTCCAGCCAGCTTGATGATGTTGGCAGCTGCGTTGGAGGATCCCATAGGCAAGAAACTGCTAGAAATTGATAGGTTATGGACCTGGGATGGCCTATAACCCAAGGCTAGTAAGAACCCATGGCACTCAATTTACAGCCTTCAAAAGTAACATCTTCTCAGAGCCTGAATGAGCTTAGCAGTGAACTTTTCCTCATTCAGACCACCCGATGATACTGCAGCCCAGCTGATACTTTATGCCAACTGCCTGATGATCTGGGCAGAAGACCCAGTTAAGTAGCACCTGGATCCTAACTCATGAAAACTGCAAGGTAAGTGGTTTGTTTCAACCTGCCAAATTTGTACTATTTGTTATATGGCAACAGAAATAGAAAACTGATGACTACTCACTTAATCTTTAAACAGTATTCTAAAAACATACTTCTAAATTTTATCATAGCTAATGATCAATATAAGTCATATCCAAATACACATGACTGGAGAGATCATAGATCTCAGAGCAAACCCCAAGACTGCCACATCCCTAGATAAATGTAATTTCTTAGTATGTGCTAAATATGGGTCCTTAAATTTATAGGCAAGTATGCCAGTCATCACTCATCAAAGAAGCTTCTTTTGCAACCAATGGAAAATATTACAGAATTCCACAACTGGTCACACAGAGAAAATAAGTGCCTGTGAAGTGCCCATCTCTAACTGACACATCTACAATGGAACCTCCACAGCCGAGACTCACGGAACATCATGGAACAAAGTGTCAAGAGAACACTAATGCAACTCTCAACTCTCATCAACAAAGCTTGCTTATGCAACAGAGTACCATGAATACAAAGGACCACAGACAGCCAAAGTGTGGAGGAGTCTGCAGAGTGTGGGTCCCTGGACAGGACTCCTAGAGTAAATATTTATATTCTTAAAATCGCATCATTCTAGCACTTCAGGTTTGGCTATTTGGCCATAGAAAAAATTTTTATCTTTCTTTAGAAAACATTGTATCTATGTCTATATAAATCCAAATTTAAGAATAATAGTTGTTTAATGAAAAAATATTTCTTACTCTTCAAGTATAATTATTGTTATCACTACTTTAATTTTATTACTTCTGGAACCATAATAAGAACCAGATAGTAGTCAAGAAACAGAAGCATTGTATTATTAGGGAACATGATTTCAATATGAAAAATTACTGCATTTAGGGTGAGAGAAGAATTTTACAATTGTTTTGACTTTCCCCTTCCCTGTGTTTCTATTGTTGATCAAATCCTCATAATAATTTCTATTTTGAAATTTGTGTGTGTGTTTCTGTGTCTGTGTGCTTGTGAGTATGGAGGCCTGCAGAGGCCAAAAGAGGTTGGATCCCGTGAAGCTGGAGTTACAGGTGGTTGTGTGGCACCCGACATGGTGCTGGGAACCAAACTCAGGGCCTCTGTAAGAGCACCAGGAGCTCTGGAACTCTGAGGTATCTCTTAACCACCCTCATCATAGTTTTGAGCAGTTTCCATCTCCAGTGTTAGCACCACGTTCAGTCCTTCCTGGCATTCAGGAAGAGATTCTCAGAATTTCTCCAAGGCCTATATGATATTACACTGTGCTGGCCAGCCTCAATGATAGGCTTCAATGATCTTTGTTTCCTGGTATCCATGGACTTGTATTGTCCCATCCCACATTAAACTGTGACTGACTTATATGAGCACAGAGCACTGAAGTCACAGTGTATGATTTCCTAAGCTATGTTCTACAAGACACTGCAACCTCTCTCCCTTCTGCTCACTGACCTCCAACACTAGAAGAAGATGAAATAACATTTTAAGGCACTTCTATAGTCTTGTTAAAGGCAGGCCTTCCCCCACCAACTAGCATCAACCTGTCTAGTCAGTAAATAAGCCATCTTAGAGGTAGATCCCAAAGCTTGACTGAGGCTTTGATCCCACAGTCTCAGTTAAGCCTTTAGATGACTGTAACACCTGCCAAAATCTTGACTGTAACCTCAAGAATTAGAACTACCCCAATAACCCATTCCCAAGTTCCTGACCCAAAGAAGCTATAACAATACATATTTACTGTTGTTTAAGCCCACTGACTTGGAATTATGTCTCCTATAGCGCTAGGTAACTGAGACATAGTAACAACAGTGGGCTGTTATGCTGAATTTAGAGTTGACTACAGTCTCAACTGTTTTTCCAGCACATTTGTCATATTTGTTTATGATTCTGCAGAATTTCCTAAAGCACAAAGGGTAGATTTCTTTCTTACTGAGTCTAACAGTGCTGTTGCCAGCCATGTTATTTAGCAAACACAAACTGCAGAAGTGGGAGAAATGCTAAACACTCCTTGAGAATATATATATTTTTTTCCTTTCTAGCATAAGGTCTAAAAATAACATATTCAGGACTAGAGATATAGCTCAGTGGTTAAAGAGCACTGGCTGTTCTTGTAGAAGACCCTGGTTCAACCCAGCACCCATATGGTGGCTAACAACTGTCTATAACTCCAATTACAGAGGGTCTGATGTCCTCTTCTGTCCTCTGTGGGCACTGAACAACATGGTTGTACTTACATACATGTAGGCATAATACTCAGACACATAAAATAAAAATATTTTAAAATAGCATATTCAACCTAAATAGAAATTAATAAAAACTATCACCAAACAGTGGTAATAAAATTCAGTCACAATAAAATTTTATAAATAAAGACACACTAAACAGGCATATTGACATTAACAGAAAAAAAAAAAAAACTTCTTACAAGACTAAGCAAAGGGAAGAGATTGGGCTGATCTGTCCAGGATTAGAAATACCCAAGTAAAACCTAGATTTTACTTGTACACAATGTACACGTGAACATATATTACTAAGAAATGCTGACTTTCTAATTCGGGATGAAGGCTGGAGTGTGACAGGCTCCGTGATAGTCCATCTTGGCATCCTCTTTGTCCCACAAATAGAACAATTTGATCCATATATCAAAGATCAACTTTTCCTCACAGATGAAACTAACATTAGACTTTAGTGGGGCTTTGAATAATGCATAAGGCAGGCTGTGTTAGCCTATATACCTCCATTCTCAGAATGGCTTCTGCCTTGTTATTAAAGGTTTGCTGTCATTTGTACTCTTATTATTTCAATAAACTATCACTATTGGTACACTAGTGACACTTTATCTTCGGGCTAATCGACAGCTATCTAACTGGACTTAAGGCCAGCTTAATGGGAGGGAACTCATGTATGGTACTGTAAACACAACCAAATATATATGGCTGGAGAGATCATAGAGCCTAGAGAAAAATCTATTTTTGCCACAACCCTAGAAAACTTAATTTCTTACTCTGCTAAATATGTATCCTTAAATTTACAGACAAGTATACCTCTCACCATTCATCAAAGAAACTTCTTTTGCAACATATGGAGACAGTTACAGAGATCCCCAACTGCTCACACACAGAGAATAACTGTCTGTGAGGTGTCCAGCCCTAAGCAACACATCTAAATAGAACCTTTATACCTAAGGCTCAGGAGCATGGCAGGGCGGCAGAGGAAATATTAATGTGTCTCTCAAGTCTCATCAGAGAGTCTCACCATTCCTCATGCAATGGACGGTGATTATCACATGAAGCCACAACTGGCTAAAATGTAGAGAATACAAGACTCCTATATTAAACTTGTACCACCCAAGGCGCAGGGATCATTGTGGAAGAGGGGCCAAAAAGACTGTAAGAGCCAGGGGTGGTGGATGACCACAGTGAAGCAGAGCTTTGCAGGTATATGAACTTACACAAAGGCGACAGCGTGCACAAGACCCATGCAAACTCAAACCAGACAAAAACCCAGCAAGGGACAGAGGAAATGGGCAAGATACCCCAACCTCATCTGAGAAACTATTGGTAGCTGATCACTGCTGGGTGAGGGAGAGTTGGTTTTATTTAAGGGAGTGATGCTAGATAGACTGACCAGACTCCAGTGGATGAACTCATACCTAGGGACATCTGGAGACACAAATGACTTGATAGGCCTTAACATACATGTCAGAATATGTAAAATACAATGGGGAGTGTTAGGGGATCCTCCTATAGGGGAGGGGCCTGCATATGATCAAGATGTATGAGATGCATCAATAAAAATTAAAACAAAATAAAAAAGATTTGGCACCTACCACTCTTGCCATTTTTCCTTCAAAAAAAAAAAATGCCCTGGGCCCTATATTAGGCCCAGGCCCAGCTGCTATACAATCCCTGCATTTCTCTTGATGAGCTACAAAGCTCTCTGCATTTTCTCTTTGTTTCTGCCCTGAACATAATCACTCAGCTGACTCCACCTATAGGTGTCACATCTCTATGAAATCATGTTCTGTCTGGACATCCTCCAAAATATCACTGTGTGTCCCACTTCACAGCACCTTTCCCAGCCTTACAGATGAGGCAGATTCAGGGTCCTGGAACCGAGAACATATGTACTTGTCACATGATGGCTGAATATTGTTACTACAGACTGTTTCACAAAGTAGAAACCAGAAAATAGAATTGTTTTTCCCAAAAGAGGAAAAAATCACTGGAAAATTAATGGCAATCTATCAAAAGACTCTAGTGATGGTATTTTTTTGTGACCCAATTAACTGCAACTCTTCTCTGAAGCAGTATATATAAACATATATATATATATATATATATATACACACACACATATATATGTATATATGCATATAGATAAAAATATATATGGTATCTAAATTCTCCAGAAAGTGTATGTATCTGACATAGTAGTGTGTTATATGTATTTAAGATTGTTGTGGGCTAAAGATAGACGCTAATAACAGATGGTGAACAGAAGGATCTTATATTTGGAAACTCTAACACCAGGTTTAGAAGCCAAAACATAGTTTACTTCAAATGGACTCTTCCGACAAAAGGATACATGACAGAAAAGGAGGGGCAGTCCTTTCTATGGTCAGAGAAGTAAACATCCCTAAAGTCTGTTCCTCAACAGCAGTATTCTGTTCACTATCCCAAGGCTGTGATATTTTTATCTCCACAGGAAGACACCAGCACAATTTTGTTCTAAAACTTTAAATGTAATATAATTTTTTCTAGTAAGTCTGAAAAGACTGCTTGAAGAACATTGATTTGTGTGCATGCTTGTATGTGTGTGTGTGTGTGCAAGCATGTGCATTCATGTATGTGTGGGTGCAGGTACATGCTTGCATAGCACACATGTGGAGATCAAAGGACAGCCTTGAATATAAATCAGTCCTCTAGTGCCTTGAATTGTATGTTTGAGACAGGGCCTCATTGACTTGTGAGTTCACTGCATAGGGAAGCTAGCTGGATCCCAAGCATCCAGGGATCTCCTGCACCCAACTCCCATCTCTTCATCAAGAAATGTACAGACCCACATCACAGCACTCACTTTGTATGTGGGCTCTGGGGATTCAAATTGAGGTCCTCGTGCTTGCAAGGCAAGCACTTTACTGACTGAGCCATCTTCCCAGCCCAGAACACTGATATTTTTTGATAATTATTGTCTGGGTGTTACTGAGGGTAAATCCCATCTCCAATTTCATGTTTATCTTCAATCATGGAAAGTCAGCTGTGGTATACATTGTTTTTAAGATGTTGGAGCCACAAAAGTTTGTATGGACAACTTAGTACAAGAGACTGCTGATTAAATCAAGTCCACAGCCCTGTCAACGCTTTCTGAAAGCGACATCAGAATTAACATGCTGATTGCCGCCCTATGAAATGAATGCTGGAACACTGCACTAAAGGGAAACCACTTGGAATTAGGTATAACACATGAAGGCTGCAGTTAGCAGATGCAGACAAATCCTGTCTCTCTGCCTTCACTATTTTTCTTAAGCAACATAAATTTTCTACTTTGAATCAATGGTTGCTTTGTGTCTTTAAAGAATATGGTTCATATGTGACATGCTCCAAGACACATCTTACATATATACAGTAAAATATGTATAACAGAAAAGGATTATAGTGCTTTGAAAAGTCCTGACTCATAAAGATTATCTGCTACCTTTTTATTCGTATGAGATCTTAGGAGAATGAACTGTAGTTGAATTCACATACCCACATGCAGAGAGCAAAAGCACGTATAATAGTAGTCTCTTGTGCCTCTCTGTCTTGCAGTTTGGTTTTATTAATGGTACTTCAAGTTCCAGTCTTCCTGTAGCACCATCTGGCCTGGAACTTGCTATATAGATCATGCTGGCCTTGATCATACAGAGATCTGCCGAGTGCTGGGATTAAAGTTATGTGCTACCATATCTGGCTTTAACAGAAGTAATTTTTAATACAAATATTACATTTTAAAAAATCTGAGGCTAAATAATAAACCATGATCTCTTCATAGAGTAATTATTTCTTGAGCAACCAAAACAATATGTTCCTTTAGAAAGTGTCCATTTCAATAGCATTTTTGTATTTATGAAGTCTAGAAAAAGCACATCTTATTCCCTAGTCTATAATTTTTTTTTAAAAAAAGGCATCACTAATCACTAAGTTCGTTCACAACAACTTAATTTGTGTTTACACTGGAAAAGAAGTGATCATTTGGCCGGAGCATAAACATGTGATTTATAACATCATCCTAAACATAAGCTCAGGAACATTACTTAATCATTGAAAAATTTTGGTAAGGTTTTTACTCTTCTAAATTTTTGAACTTTATATAGAAATGAGAAGATGCCAATTAATATTGCAAACTATTCATATAAAACATAGATCTTTAGTTCGCAATAGAGAATGTAATTCACAGTCCAAAGAAGTTTATCTTCACCAGTATCTAAAAAGATTCAAATTATAATTTTAGAGATTTTGAAGACTATCACTTTACTATATGTGCCACCACGGCTCGATATCATTATATATAGCATAGAAAATTTTATTTAACAATTCCTGATCTTAGTTTTGGAGTTTTTACCATCTAAGCAAAAAATGATGATGCAAGTGTGGTAGTTAGGTGGGGGTGGAGATGGAGTACATGATCAAATTACACTGTGTGAAGTTCTCAAAGAATCAGTAAAATATTTTAAATGTTATAGAAAGCTTAAAAATTATTCTTAAAACTCAATAAAAATTAATAAAAACATCTTAGTTGTATGCTATAAATATATAATCATATTCCATATTTCTAAGACTCAATTTCTCTCCTTTCTCTGTCTGCCTCTCTTTCTCTCTCTGCAGTGCTGGAAATCAAACTCAGGACTTTGCACAAAAGTGCAAGTGATCTGCCACTAAGTTACATCCCCAGCCCAAGACTGTTTCCCTCTACCTAAATGTGAAGAAAGCACACTCACTTAAAGGTCAGAAATGGGGAAAGACTGCGCAACAGGTACCAAGTCATTGTTAGCCGTGGGAGTTATGGCACCCAGTGGTGGGACAGGAGTGTGACTGTGGACAAATATCCTTCATCATGTATTTCAGAAACACTTCTAAAATCATTCTACTAATGTTTGTAGATAATATGAGATCTACACAATACTTCTACTCACTAATCCTCAATCTGAACATTAAAATAGCTCTTAAATCAGCAGAAATTTTTAAGTGATGGTGTTTGGTATAAGCCTAGCCAAGAGCTTCATAGACATGGGCACATTTACACTTCACTTTCCCACTCTCTGTCAGATGTCTAGGTGTCCATTATCATTATCATAACTTTAACTCTGCCTTTGTATTTGAATATTGGCTTCATACCTAATTATTAACAGTGGTATAATTTAATAAACGACCAAGAGAAAATGGCAATTTTCATACTACACACATTATCTACTTCTTATACATCAAAGGCTCAATTCCCTTCCGTGTGACAGACTAGCAATACATGACCATACTTCTGATGAATTTTTAATGATCTAAATTGGAATACAAATATCCTTTGATGAATAAGCTGGGACTAGTGTCCTTCTTCTTAGTGCGAAAGTTATTTGAAGTGATTTTATTTGCACAGCTAAAAGGAGGGCTAGCATTCTAGAACAATATCTGAGGTCAATCTTACCATAACTGACTTGTGAATTAAACTATTTCTTACTCTAATTATACATATGTTCCTTATAAATGGTCCCAAACCATTTTGTGTTAAAAAAAGGAAAAGTGCATATAACATATGTGACGTATTAAAATATCAAACAACTTTCTACTCTAAGGAAAAATTGGATACATGTGTTCTTCAACTATAATTCTTAGGATCTAAGTCTACTTCAAGTTCATATATTTTGAACTAATAAAACTGCAAATTTTGCAATGTGAAGAATAGTACCATTAAAAGTCTAAGTATTTCAATATTTTTCTACAACTTTCTTGAACTCCCATTTTGAATTCAGTATACTCACATTGTATAATTTTATAATTCTCTAAGGAGTAATCATAAGTTGTCTGTAAGTCTCCTTGGATAAGTTCATAATTCATTATGGAGTAGAAAGCAAAAGTTTCCTGTACTTTGCTGTTGCCATGATCCACTCAATATCCATAGGAGACATACTAATCAATCAAATCAGTGATTACTCAAGTGATAGATGGCAGGGCTTTGGGGATGCTTGACTTGCTCACCAAGTCTACCATTGCCTGTTAGGGAAGAGTGGGGCTCTCCACATTTAAGTAGTTACTAATGGGCAATGGAGCATTTTAAACATATGAAATTATAATTGATTCTTCTAGCTTATTTTATTGACAACAAAGTTCGATAGGAGTAAAATGGAAAAAAAATTGAAGACAGACAATGGAGCAGATAAGAAAAAGGAGATGAGGGTCAGGCGTGGAGGCTCAGCCTTTAATCTCAGCACTCAGGAGGCAGAGACAGGTGGATCTCTGTGACATTGAGAACGGTCTGATCTGTATAGCAAGTTTCAGTTCAGCTGTAGTGATAGGGAGACTCTGTCTTAAAGAAGAAAGGAAGGAATACAGAAAGAATGAAAGAAAGAGAGAAAGGAGGAAGGAAGGAGGGAAGGAAGGAGGGAAGGAAGGAAGGAAGGAAGGAAGAAAAGAAGATCCTATTGATTTATCGAACAACTACAGCTCTTCTTGTTAGATTAGAAATTTGACATCTGATAAACAGAGAAGTGTTTTGGTGGGGAATGTGTATGAGGGTTAAAATATAAAGAACACACCAACATTCACACATGATAGAGTATAACTAAATAACAGTATACAAAATATTTAGAATTCTTGATAATTAAAAAATGATGATGGTTATAATGGTTGTTCCCATTGTTCTGTTGTTACACCACCCTTAAAGCTAATTATAAATGCTGGAAAACAAAATTTGAGACTTATTTTGTATTTTTTGACAGGTTAATACGTTTCTCTCGGTACACTAAAATATTCAAAGTGAAAATTTCCAGTGGTTGGATAGATGGCTCAATGGTTAGGAGCACTGGCTCTCCTTCAGAGGACCTGGGTTTGAATCCCAGCACCCACATAGCAGCTAACAACTGTAACCCCAGTTCCAGGGAATCCAGTGCCTGCTTCTGGCCTCTGCAGGCATTTCACAACATGGCACACGTACATACATGCAAGTATAACACTCATAAATAAATAAATAAATAAATAAGTTCTTTTAAAAAGTTAAAATTTCAAATAGATTTCTTCCATTTTGAACAAATATGAAAAAAATCCTACATCTTCTAAGTAATATGAATAAAAACTGAAAATAGAGATTTCTAGATTTATAGTTAGTGGGTCTGTGTTCAGTTCTTGATTTGACTGTTTTTTACCTATTCTGAGAAGTCTTTTAATATTTCTAAGCCTCATTCTCCTAATCTTAATGACATTACTATTTACTCTGAGATATTTTCAAAGAAAACTACAAAGCTTAAAAGAGTAAAAAACTTTAATAATTCTAATATTATAGATACATAATGTTATTGGTAACTTTTTTATTCATAAGCGATTATAAAATTTTCCCAGAGAATCATATTGAATTTAGGAGGGCAGCTTAAGAAGGCTGTAGAAAAACAGTAATTGAGACAACTGCCATGGTCCTTGATTATATTGTTCTATAGCTTGCGAAATTCACAAAGTTTTGTTGTTATATGGACTTGTAACAGATTTAAATCCCCACGGAAAAATATATTTAGAAAGCACCTGTATCCCATTTTTAAAATTATTTTTGTTATATATGTATGAGTGCATTGCCTGCATGTGTGTAAGCACCCCCTGTTGTACAATGCCCGAGGAGGTCAGAAGAAGGTGTCAGATCCCCTGGAACTGGAGTTAAGGATGGTTGTTAGCCACCATGTGGGTGCTAGGAATTAAACCCAGGTCCTCTGCAAGAGCAGCCAGTGCTCTTAACCACTGAACCATCTCTCCAGTCCTTGTGTCCCATTTTATTATCATTAAGGTATTATTCAAAATTTTAAGCAAACTATTATAAAAACTCTGTTCTTACAGACTCCGGAACACAGTGTAGCATAGAAAATCTACTCAGAAAACTGTCTTTGAATTACAATGCAAAGATCACTGATGGAAGGAAAGTGCCTAATTAGCTGCATTAACTTAGGGCAATAAGGTAGGGTGCTTCTGGACTAGTGTTCTCATTAATTAAAAATTCAGGTATCAGATGATGTCAAAAATTCATCCTAATGCTGAAAGTGTTGTGTTATATATGAAAATTCACATTCCTTAGTTTTCTAAGTTGGAAATTCTAAGAAATATAGGTAACGAGCCTCTCTGGGGTGTCAAACCCACATCCCGCAGGGAACCAGCAACCAATGTGACCCAACACAAAGCTGTGAACATAATTACAACAGTAGTAGATATTTTTAAAAATCCATATTGGTTTTGTGGTTCTCATGGATGACCTTGGCAGATGACAACATTGTGTCATGATGTCAAAAGGTTGGACCCCTCTGTGTGGACCCTGGGCCATCTAGTCAGGCAAGAGTAGGCTGGAGCTGTGTTTCTATCTGTGTTTTAAGTTTGCTGATAGAAATATGACATTTTAGCTCCTTACCATGAAGAAAATAATTTCTTCTGCTGGTACAGTAAATGAGTTATAAATATTACATTTAAGGTTTTTTTGAAAGCTAAGTTGTCCTTTACATTCTCACGTCTGATTTGGTACAATGTCAAGGTGGCAAAAATTAAGAGAAGCACAAAAGTAAAAATATACATAGACATTCTAAGAAGTAAGAACGAAACCCCAAATTCCGTCACACTAGTCCACCCTGAAGTTCAAGAAACAGGAACCAGGTTACCTGTCTTCCCGTTAGACCCTTCTTTCCACGGATTCCCGGAATGCCCTAGAATAGAGAAAAGTCTAAGTAAGCATTTGTTGAATGAATGCCTTAGGTACTAGAGATCTTTTTCTTGAATATCAATTAATGAAATATACCCAAACCAGAATAAATTGTCATAAAAACTAGTATGGTGCCCCAAAAGGCTTCAGTGTATTCATCAACTGAAGTGGTCCCTTCTCCAAAACAGGTTTCCGATATCATTCATGAATCCACCATCTGGGCTTCCAAATGGGGTCCTTCCTTTCCCTGGTAATAATAGCAATTTATGAGAAGTATGCAGTCACCAATAATGGCAAACCAGAGGAACAAGAATGCCTTATTTTCCATAGCTAGAGCAGGATGGCTGCTCTCCTGTCTCCATTTCTCTGTGTGGAAAGTTAAGTCAGCAAAATTAATTTCATCCTTGCATTGGCATCTTCCAATTGCATATGAAACCAACTGGGGCAAGGCAGACAGAAGGACTCTGTCACTGTGCTCAAAAATCGCCTTGTTCCTAGATACTAGCAACCTTCAGATTTCTGGTCATCTAAAAAACAGGACAGCATAATACTTAAACACCCAGGGTTTAGAGCTGGAATAACTGTGGCCAGAGTCTAACTGTTGTTACTACATGCAGATGGTCAAGGACATGTTTCCTTCTGTGTGCATGTTTCATTTTCTTAATAGGTAATAAGAATATCTTAATAGGTAATAAGAATAACAACGGTACTTTATGTGTAGTTTGTATTAAGGGAGTTAATTATGATGTACTGCATTGTGTATGTGTGTGTGTGTGTGTGTGTGTGTGTGTGTGTCTGTCTGTCTGTCTGTCTGTCTAACTATTTGGTAATGTTTGCTATTTTCATAAGTATCTTTTAAAGTTCTCCATTTTTAAGTCGCTTTGAGCTTGATTATGTATTAATTGATGTCTAAAGCATCCTACCTATTAAGATCATTTTGAGATCATAGTCATTTATAATCCTCAGAGACTAAGAAATCTATCAGAGATGGGGATGGCTGCACACAGCTATTTTCCTAACTATTAGAACAAACAAGTAAGACTTTGTGTGAGCCCTGGAGTTTGAGGATAGCCTGGGCAACATAGTGAAGGCCTGTGATGACAAGGAAATAAATACATACATAAATAAGTAAAGAAAAAGGCAAAGGGAGAAAAGGAAGGAAGAAAGATAAGAAATAAGAGAAACAGAGGGGCAAAGGGGGAAGGACAGAAGGAAAGCACTCTATCAGAACCATGTAGCGTGGTACTGATTATGCATACAGATGCATTACCACACGTCATTGGTTGAAACAGATGTCATTTACTTTCAAGTTTACAGTGCTTGATATGTACTCATGTCTTTCTGATGATCAAAAAAGCATTCAGAAGTGAAAGAGAGTAACCATGTCTTTACAGTTTTGTGAATTTACAAAGGATGGTTAACCATTAAAGAACACAGTAAGGTATTTATTTTTCTCAAACTTTACTAGAGGGAAAACTAAGACACACAAAAACCATATAAGCGTTTTTATATACTTATTTCACACATACATGTGTACATATATGAATATATAATATGTGCATATGTACAACACTGATTTTCAAAAAGGCCTTCTGCTTTCAAGGATATTTTTCTATTTGTACCAGTATGTTTTATAACATCATAACAAAATCTAGTTAGCTCTACCATTCATGGATTAATGAGAACTTTGATACATCCAAATAGTATTAGAGCATAGTGTATGACAGGCACAATCTCATGAAGTGTCCTCATATTGAGGTGTTAGACAAGCTTGATATTTTCATATCAACTGTTCAAGTTAGTGTGTTTATAGCTCTATGTTCCCTGACGACTAGAGTCAACACTGAGCTCAAGACCCTCCAACCAAGACAACAACACATTCCAAAGATAGATAGTTTAAATTTAGTTATTAACTCATTTGTTAGATATAAATTCACACCAAAAGGTCAGAAAAGGTCTGTGTCATAAATAGTAGTTGTTAACAATGGGAACTGAATAATCCCTGGGATTAAAGAAACTCTGCTCAATTCCTTGCCTGATGAACAGGTTACCTCCTCCATTTCTTTGCTGTGTCAATGGTTTTGCTGCCGTTTTCTACTGACAGCATATTCTGCTACTGGAGGAATAACTTGCTAGGTTCTCCAAAGGAAAATCCTCTGATTTCACCAAAGAGGATTGGATGTTCTAATTGTCAGGACAGCACATTTACATTCTTTGAATATATCCTCTCTGCGGGGCATACACAACTAATTACATGGAAGTGTGATTGAATTTACTCACTCAAAAACAATATATTTGAAAAGTCTATTCAGCAAAGAATATGGTTCATTTTCATTTGTAAAAACCACTTCCCAGAAATGAACATTGTAGCTTAAACTGCATTCATGTCAAAATGGAGTTGACGGTGAAGTTCCGAAGAAGCTACTCCAAAACCCTGTAGCAGTAAACTAATGCGACTGAATTCTATCATTGCCAGTTGACGGGAAATGAAATGAGGGAATTGGAAGTGGAATTATTAGACTCTATATGCCACTAATTGTGATGACACCGTTGTGCAACCTCAGCATTTTCACTGATCATTTTAAAGATAATGAATCATTTTCCTAAGATAATATCTTTATTCATAAGCATTATATATTTGTAAACAGCTGTGCCCTTTAGTTAAATTAAGGGCATGAGATGAAATTCTTTTCTGCTCACTATACTGTAAAATGTATGGCTCATCAAGAATTTGTGTCCAAAGATTAGTCAATTATAAAATAATTTCATGATCAGATACTTAAATATTTTAACATGCATTTTTTAAAAAAATAAACTAAAATATAACCATATACGATCATATCATGTTTCTTATAAAAAAATCCAGTAAGATTTACAAGCCTAATTTTCCTTTTTAACAGGTGAATTTTCTTGAGCCTGGCTTGCACTCAGAAAGATTATCTCCTTGATATCTGAGTTTACAACCCCCACTGAATCATAAGGAGATTACTCTAGGAATAATATTTGAAGGAAATAACCTTACCCTCTCTCCTTCAGGCCCCAGCTGTCCCGCTTCTCCAGGAGAGCCAATAAAACCCTGAAAGCAAGAAAAGAATCTGTTCATCATTTGCTTTCAGTATTTACCCAGAAAAATCCTAAGTAGAAGTATTTAAAATGTTATGTCTATTAATGTTAATTTTTAAGATGTCAAAACATGAATAATTTCCCTTCGTGTTATTGCTTTTATAAAAAATTTACACATAAGTCTTTTTATTGATACAGAAGAGTGAAGCTGAAACTACAGATGTGGCAGCTAATAAAAAATAACAAGAGCAAATCCTTTCCTGCACTGATGCTCTGGGCAGAAAAATATGAATGGGTATGCAGTGCACTACAGTATAAGGCTACGGGGTGCTTGGAAGTCTAAGAGGGGATGATTCCAGCGTGACAGGAGGACCCTGCTGAGAGAGCCACAGTGAGCAAAATCTTGCTAAGCAGGGACTGAAGAAAGAGCGCTCCAAAAATAGCCACCAAAACAACAGGATTTTAACTTGTGGCACATTTTCATTTATCATAACATTTCTCCTTACTCCTTCGATGACTCTGAATGGTTCACATTTTCCTTCAATTTTGGAAGTGGACAGGGATGCTCTCAGTAAGATAAGCCGATTTCCTGCTTCACAGATTTTCCTTACTCCCGACAGTGATGATGTTCTGCACCATCAAATCATCTCTCCCTTAAACTACTATTCACTTCTATGCTTCTTCACATCATCACGACTTCCTGGGTTTGGGTACATTCCCGTGAAGATAACGCCACAAATGTGCATGCCTTACTATCTAACACATCTCCCAGAAAGTTCAGGGTGGAACACAGACAGTAAAGATGGTTACCATCTTATTAAAGATGATTACCATCTACCGCGATGAGACTGTTCTCTCTGCAGAAAGTGAAAGCACAGCAGATATTTTTTTCAAACCCAATTTTCCCCATAAAGTTATGCCCCTCAGAAGCGTAAACATGGGATGCCCTATGTATTCCTGTCTACTTTTATTCAAGCATCCTTAGGCTGTTGAAAATGCATACTTACTCGGACACCCTTAGGACCCGGATCACCTTCTGGTCCAGCTAAACCCTAATGTGAACAAAGGATTGTCATCATGGCAGGGTGCATTTCAGAAGTTGTTAACAAATTGATAAAATATAGAGGTATCATTTCCAAAACTATAAAATTCAGAGCTCTTTATATCTAAAAAAAAATCGCAAATGTTCAACAGAAAATTTTAGAATTTCAAAACCAGAGGTATTGCTTATAATGCACACACAAATATTTTTAGTTATCTAAATATTATACATTGGCACATATTGTCAGTTACAACAAACCTTATTTCACTAAATTATTTC
This sequence comes from Eospalax fontanierii, assembly GCA_035773235.1. NCBI lineage: Eukaryota > Metazoa > Chordata > Mammalia > Rodentia > Spalacidae > Eospalax > Eospalax fontanierii. The sequence continues at coordinate 20,974,139 of CM069543.1, forward strand.
TCATTGGGAAATTATCTGTGTCATGTTAAAATATATAACATTCTAAAATATATTCAGGTAAAATTTTAAGAATACATCTTAAACTTTAAATTGTTGTCCATGTAATTTTGTTAACAATTGGTTAGTTTTATTTCTCTTTTCTTGAAGCTATGGCTATAAATGTCCCTTTCTACATTTAATAATTTTTTAGAAATAAGCATTTTATGAAAATCTAGGAAGGACAATGTACTCTAATATTAGACTACATGAAGAAGAAATATAAAGGAAAATACATATGAAATGATTAGAATGGATTTTCAAAACTACACAAAGGACTGAATTCAGTTCAGATGAAGTGCTTCCCAGTGTCATATGCAGCCCTGACCATTGTTTCCTGTGTTTTAATAAATATGTTATTAAATTAATAGTTATTATAGAGAGAATCTTTAACACTTCACTTTAGGCAGTGGAAGTACTGCAACATTAATGGGTCTCTTTTAAGACCCTGTTAGTCTCCTGGGCATTGTAAATTTGAAAATACCATCGCCTATTTCATCAAATAGGCTTAAAAGCCATGCTCCCAAGTCAAACAAAACCTTGTGTTTAATTTTTGAAGAATTTTTACAGCTTTGATTTTGAAATTATTTACCTAAGTGATTCATCACTTAGTAAAACAAAACTCGCTGTTATTGGAACATTAACTCTCAGAAATCAGAAGATACACCACATTCATGAAGAGGAACGTAAAAGGAAAAGTTTAAATATAGTCACTGCACCTGCCTGCCAGGGTAGCCGGGTGAGCCAATATCACCTGCGAATCCTGGAACTCCCTGAAATGAAAAATAATCAAAAAGACAAGACAACAAATCCACATGAGGCCAAAGGAGACAACTTTGATGTCTGGAAGCAATTTTCCCCATAAAGTTATTGAGTACTACTAGAAGGTGTGGTGCATTGGGAAAGGTGGTCATCAACCTTCCCCTGCTATGAACCTCGAAAGCTACAACAACTGGCTTGGGAAGACAGGCCCAGTGTTACAATAGTGCCATGAATATTATGGGAGGAACCAACTACCTTCTAATTGGATTTAAGGCCTACTTTACAATAGGGAGTCTACATCTGACACTGTTATTAAGGCCAAGGACCTATGACTAGACAGGTGACAGACCATAGGGGAGAACCTACTGTTATAATTCTGCTAAACAGACACAATATTAAACTGATTGATAATGACTTACTATTATACTCAACTGGTATATCTCTCAATTCTCACCAGAAAAACATCTTGTAACAGATGGTCAGCATGAAGAGAACAAGAGACTGCAGAGTGTTCAGCAATAAATGCCACATCCTCTCTTCCCAAGCTGGGATCCCTGAGGATCTCAGGGATCATTGGGGAAGAGGAGGCAGAAAGGTTCTAAGAGCCAGGGATGGTAGATGAATTCAAGGAAACTGTGTTGTCTGGACACCACAGGTTAGTTATACATACGAACTCACAGCGCTTATGACAGCACGCACAAAACCAGTGCAAACCTAAGCCAGACAGAGCCCCAGCTTGGATGGGGAGGGAGGCAGGAAGCCCCAGTTCTAGCTGAAGATCTATTGGTAATTAATGGATGCTACGAGAGGGAGAGCCAGTTTTCCCTTCTTCTGGGATATCTGGTAGGTTGACCAGACCCTAAAGGACAGACCCATTCCCGAGAGCACTCAGGAAACATAGACTTGATAAGTCTTAAAAAAGACAAATAATAATAGAGGACATGAAGTTAGGAGAAGATGTATACGGTGGGAATGAAGAGAGATCTGACTATGATCAATACATACTGTATGAGTTTCTCTAATCAATAAAAAATATGTTTTAAATTACTGAATATTGTACATTGTAAGTCATTATTGAAATCATCATTTTAAAATAAGCCAAATTTTCTGAAAAAAATTAATAGAACTGTCAGATAAAGGTACTAAGTGAGACACTGATGATTTATAACCAATCTAGGAGGGAAAAGTCTAGCTCTGTCTACCTAAATGAAGACAATTCTTCTCAAGGAAGTCTGGTATATTTCTTATCATTGGCATCTCTTTGGATTGAGTTCCTTCTTTATCGCAATTATTCTGCAACAGTCCTTGGATGTCTGAGCATCAGCTCCAAAACACTAAGGGGAATAGTAAGTTTCAAAACCAATCTCTCATTTCTTCCTAAGGTAGACATAACTTTATAGAAAGTCCAAATAAGTATCTTGCCTGATAAAAAAACTTTTATCATACTGAGGGTCTATCTAAAATTCACACAGATCTGGAGGATGCCAGGGGCTAAAGATTCATTTACTCTTCTGAGTGAGTTCACATGTTGAAATCCTAAACCCAACAGTCAGGCCTAGGGTTTGAGAGATAGGGTGGAATCCTCATGAATGAGATTAAAGTCATTCCAAGAACAGATCAACAGTTCAGTATCTCCTTTTTTCAACCATGGGAAGAAACAAGTAAGGTGTTGGTAACTCAGCAGACAGCTGTCACCAGAATTCACCCAAGCTGGAAGACTGATCTTAGACCTTCATTCTCTAGAACTGAGAAATAAAGCTTTGCTATTTATTTATGATTTTTATTTTTGATGTATTTTATTTTATGTGCATGAGCATTTTGCCTGCATACATGTAAGTGCACTCATGCTGTACAATAGCCACAGAGGCCAAAAGAAGGCATCACATGCCCTGGAGCTAGTGTTACAGATGATTGTTAGTTACCATGTGGGTGCTGGGAACCAACCAAAGTCCTTTGAAAGAGCAGTCAGTGCTTGTAACCAGAGTCATCTCTCCAGCCCTAGCTTTCTTATTTATAAATGATTTAGTCTACGGTATTTTGTCATAGCCACTCATATTGACTTAGATGCATACTAAATTCATTTAAAATTGACACACTTTATTCTCGACTTCAAACAAGTTTTGCTCAAAGAAAGCTAGTAAGACTGAGAAAAGCTCAAAGACTGAGAAAAGAAAACTGGCCTAGCATGCTGGCACATGCCTTTAAGCCCAGCACTCAGGAAGCAGATCCAGGTGAATCTCTGTGAGATAAAGGCAAGCCTGGTCTATATAGGGAGTTCTAGGCCAGCTGGGGCTACAAAGAGATCCTCTCTCAAAAAAAAAAAAAAAAAAAAAAAAAAAACAAAGAGAGGGACAGAGAAGAAACTATAGAACTGGCTGAAAAAATGAGACAAAATACCTTATTTTTTGCATTTTCTTTCCTTAATGTTTTGTTTAGCCATTTGTTCATCAGTATATTCAGAGTTCAGTTTTCTTAATTCTTAAGCCAAGGAAATACCAAAAGAATGTGTGCAAGACCGGAGACTGCTCTGTTTAACACCACATGGCAGCAGCAATGAAACAGTGGTAGGTTCCCAGATTCCTTATTATGTAAAATTCATTTCCAACTTATTGCCTTTGAGGATAGGAGACTAGCACTTTATTCTCCCTCTTTCTGAGGCACCCCATTACTTCCAGATTAAATACAGAAACCCTGAAACTCCTAAAAATTTGGGAAATCAAGTGAAAGAGCAGACAGACCCATGGAAAAGCAGACCGAGGGTTACAGCTTCAAGTGTCTTCAGCTTTGCCCTCTCTTTCGCTCTTTTCTGGCCCCTCTTCTTCCTTTGACCCTTGAAGAGTCGACTTTCTAAGCCCTGCACTTCATGCGTGCTTTACATCTCTGAGGTAGACATTATCTTCTCTGCTTTACATGTGAAGAAATAAAGATGCAGATAAGTAATGGCAATTGGTAATGTAATGGACTATGAATAAACACTGGCCTTCTGAGGATTATAAAGAGCTTCTTAATGAGCCACTGTCAGGATGTGGGTGCTGGGAACTGAACCTGGGACTTCTACAAGAGCAGCAAGTGCTTTTAATAGCTAAGCCATATTTCTAGCCTCTTGTAAATATTACCTTATTCAATCTGTTCAAAAACTATATGAAATAGATATTATTGTCCCTATGTTATACTGTGAAAAAAAAGATTATATATTTGAGCTACCAGTAGCAAGTCACATGGCGAGTTCATGGAGGATCAGAATTTAAAGTGATGAGTCTTGTTCCAGAGACCACCATCCATGGCTGCTCCCCTAGCACGAGTCTGGAGCACAGGTGACACTCTAGGAAAAGCCTTCCAATTATGAGATTTGCTTTGATATACATATAACTGTCTTCTTACGTGTCCCATAAAATTCTAAAATGCAAAGGCCTAAGTCAAGAGATTCACACAACCTCTTACTCAGATATGAGGATGGAATGGATTAGCCACATTTAAAAGGCTGCTTTTATGTATAGGTTACTGTCTCTCCAGTACCAACCATTCCTAGCTAAATTAGCTTAAATGAACTCAATTTTAAGAAAGAGCAAATCTGTCACAGAACAGGAGGATAATCTGAATCAGAATGGGTTTTCTCATGTAGGGATCTAACACATTCCAGCTACACAGATGAAAACAAAGAATTTCAGTCCATGTCTAAGCTCTGCTACATTAGACAACATCATAGAGAACAAGTAAGTTTCCTCACAGTCTTTATTAGGCCCAAACATACGGTGGGCCAACTGCACCCTAAAAATTATTCTGAAAAATCACACAAACACAAGAGCACCATGGCTGAGTTCACACTACACTTAAAAATAGATTCTAAAAGACATGGCAGTTTGAGTAAGTACGATCGTGAAATTCTAACACTTGTCCCAACCTCACATCTCATTCAAAGCATTAAGATTTCTGTGCAGCTGGCAAGACTTCACTGAGAATCCCAGCAGGGCTTCTATGGGTCTTCTCTATATAACTGAAATTTTCTCATTAGCAAAATAGAATAGGAATTGCTGTGTGAAGAAAACAGAACAGCATAGAAGAATACCTCAGAGTGAAGGTAACTGCGATAACAAAGTTGCTGAATATTCAATTAATTAACATATGCAAAATATTAAGTAACTCTACAGTAAGTTGTAGTTAGTGGTATAGTTTTACAAATAATATCAACTCAGTCACCTCATGATTAGAATCAAAGAGATGGGATAACTGCCACTTTGTTGACAAAGCCCCAGAAATGCAGTAAATCAATTATTCTCTTTTTCATGTCTAAGCATTTTCACAATTGAAATGCCAGTCAGCAGGCTCTGGAGTCCCCTCTGTCTTCACCTAAGGATTTTTACACGGCTGATGAAGATTGAACTCAGGTCCTCATGTTTCCACGATAAATGTTTTATGACTCAACTATCATGAAGTACATATTTTCTAGTCTTTAAAACTGACTTTGGACGGCTTAATTAGCATCCTGCCCTCAGAATAACATTGATACAAGAAGAACAGGGAATTGAGCAGTTGTGAGTCAGTACTGACATGGCTAGTTTCTTGTTGACTTGTGAATTTTACGTTTCCTTCACTGGAACCCACACATTTCTGCCAAAGCAGTATTCTAGGGAGTTGTTTTCTCCCGAGGGGCTCATTCCCACCACCCTTCTCATGTTTTGCTCCTGTAAATGTCCACAAGCTTTTCAGCACTTGTTTGATTTTCAGAATGACAAGATTGCACCTGCTATAGATACACACTTTCTTTGCCAAGTCAAGTAATTATTAGTGTTGACGACTTGTGCCTCAGGGACTAGACACAATGTGCCAATCACACTCAATGGGAGTCCATGAGAAAATTGGCCTTGCTTCTTCATTTGTCTATTCCCTTAGAGACTAGCCATCACTTTTCATCCTGGAGTTCTCTCCTGGGCTTCCCAGGGCTGGTTGCTTAATCATTGATAATAGCATCCATTACCTGTGGGAATGACTACTAGCTCAGCTTGTTTATAGAATGTTACAATGTAAAGAAGCTGACTAGGCCTTGGACTCCTCTTGTGACTTCAATATACAGCTTTAACCCCTCATGACCCTTCCTTGCCCTTGACTCAGAATATAATATGTGTGTGTGTGTGTGTGTGTGTATGTGTGTGTGTGTGTGTGTATATATAATTACAAACAGCACATCATTGGAAGTACTGAAGTGTCCCATTTATGTTATAAACAGCAGGTGTGATTAGACTGGTAAGGTTTGTGGTTGTATGTGCTGTTCTAGGTCAGAAGGGGCCGGAAGGGACGTAATCCTCGGATACGACAAGTCCCTCTTTTCCTTGCCCATTTCATGTGGAATGTATGGTTCTAATAAAGAGTGAGTAAGGCCTAGGTTCAGAGCACAGTTCAGAGAGAACTCAGAAGGAACAAGTTCTCAGAAAAGTAGAGGTTCCACCATTGGTTTAAATAGATGTTAAGAGTTAAGCTGTTTTTGTCTAGGCATTGCTGTAATGTGCCATCATACAATTCCCAAACGATTTTGACTTTTACATAGTTCATATGTGTACTCTGGATAACAATGAATTCTAATTTGAATGTTGATTGGTTTTAAGGAACAGACACACTTCTAAAATTGAATGAACATCAGGTGTGTGTTCAGAGATATACTGTTTCTGGGAAAGTGTCTGAAGCATTTATAAGATTCTCATGTGGAGCTGTGAATCACAGAAGCTTAAGAACTACTAATCTGGAATATATTTGACAAGTAAAGAAAGTGAATAATAGTAGGATATTATCACTTTCTGAAAATAATCTATAGCTAGGCAATTTAAAGTTTTGTTGTTGTTGTTCTAGATAGACTGAAAAGCACTAAGAAGAAAAGCTAAAGGATTCTCTTGTGTCTCTGAATGTCTGTTATTTTCGTGGAGGAGATGTAAGCCTTTTAAAAGAAGTACTTACCTGTTCACCACGGAGACCTGGGAGCCCAGGATGTCCTTTGAGACCCTGAAAAGAAAGAAGTGAAGATATGCCACAGGAAGTCAACTAATTGAGGCATTTAAATAACTAAAGATAGCTTTTAAGTTTACTTGGGTTATTTGTTTGGTTTTGTTTTTTAATACTGGGGACCGAACACAGTGCGGAACTCAGGGTCTCATACATGCTGGGCAAGCAAGCCCTCTACCACTGAGCTACATCCTTAGCTTCTAATTTGCTTTTTAACCATCACTTTTAGTTCCCTCATCAATACACCATTCTCCCTGTTTCTTCAGTCTCTAGAAGTCTAATGCACTATCTACTGCATCACAGACCCAATTACTGACTCCATATCTCTTATTAAAGTTAAGCATTTTGATTGAGTAGAGTGTAAATTTCTATGAAAAATAAACTATTTTTTTAAAAAAATACTTTTAATTTTATTTTAATTATAGACAACAAAGTAAATCTTTTATAAAAGTTTCCTATCTAGTAATGGACCCACTAAATTTTCTGAGGCTTTTAAAAAGTTGGTTTTAGTTCAGTGATGTTAAGACAAAATGCCTTCGGGTGTAATCTGTAACTGTTGAAAAGCTGGACCACATCCAGTCAGTCTCTCTAATCTAATCACTGCTGAAGCAATTCATGAATGAACTAACTCAAAGAAAAGAAATCCCTCAGAGATTCATCAAAGTAAATCCTGTAAAGCCATCTAAGAAACTGGGGGAGAAAAAAAACTCTTTCTAGGTACTAGAACCACAATGGAATCTTAATCTCTTCCATTAGTATCCCCCAAAACATGAAGTTCTTCCTCTAGAAAAAAAACTTGAGGGACAAAATGAAAGAAGTTAAAAGAAAATATAAGGTGAGAGAAAGAAGAAAGAAAGACATAGAGAAAAAGAAAAAAGAGAGGAAGGAAGGAAGAAGGAAGGGAGAGAAGGAGGGAGGGAGGGAAGGAGGGAGGGAGGGAAGAAACGCTTGGGAGTTTATGTTTATAGTTCTAATCAAACATCAGTGAATTAACATACCATTTCCAGAGACTTGTGCATATAAAAGAACAAAAATTTCTTTTCTCTGCTTTTTTTTGGTGTTTACATGTTTGTATGTGCTCATATGTGTGTGTGTGTGTGTGCTAGTGTGTGCATGTGCACTGTGTGTGCATGTACATGAAGAGGATATAGATAATGTTGGTTGTCTTATTTAATCACTTTTGACTTTATCTTTTGTTTGAGACTGGGTCTCCTATAGCCCCAGCTGGCCTGGAACTCATTCTGTAGAACAGGTTGGCCTCCACCTTACAGAGATGCACCTGCCTCTGCCTCCTGAGTGCTGAGATTAAAGGAGTGACCCACCATGGGAAGCTTCACCTTATCTTTCGAGACAGAGTCTCTCACTGAACTTGGAGCTTACTGCAAGTAATTTATTGAACAAGGCATGTTCCCAGACTAAGATTCCCTCTCTTAAAAACCTCAGAAATTTAAGCAAAATATAACTCAAACTGTGAAATAAATAGTTGACAAACATAAAAAATATCCCATGTGTACACTGGAAGCAAGACAGGATTTCAGGAGTTCACAATGCAACCTAATGGAATAATGAATCAGGATTAATCACTGAAGGTTTATAAGAAAAGACAGGTTTGGATCAATGAATTGTAAAGAAGGAAATGGTGATCTTGTTCCTCGGTGAACTTACCTTAAGTTCTTGGGAACTGCTATAGTTTAAATATAGATGTACCTACCAAAATTCCTGTGAAATTTGATTCCCAGCGTAACAGTGCTGAGAGATGGTGGGGGCTTTAAGAGGTGATTAAGTCCTTACGAAGATGAATACCTTTCTTGCGAGAATGAGTTATCTCTCTCATGGGACTAGATTAGCTGCCTGCACAGTAAGTCTTCCTTGGGGTTGCCCCTTTTGTCTTACCTCGTCCACAACTTCTCCTTTGCCCTTCTGCTTTCTACTGTGAGTGGTGCAAAGAGCACCAGACCCTTGCCAGAAGCCAAGAAGACACCAGCTCTGTGCTACCAAGCTTTCCAGTCTCCAAAAACATGAGCCAAGATAAAACTGTTCTTTGTAAGTTACCCAGTCTCAGTACTCTTTGAACAACAAAACATGGACTGAGACAAGAAGCCAAAAGAAGACCGAGAAATATTCAGAGTTTAGAGGAAAAGGATTTTGTGTTAACTGTATAAAAAATTAGAGGAAAAGATCTACCCTCTGTAAACCAGATCTTTTATGATGAAGCTATAAGACAGAGATCCTCCATGAGACAAAAAAAAAGAGGGACTGGAGCTAGAGAGATGGTTCAGCAGTTAAGAGCACTGGCTGCTCTTACAAAAGACTGAGGTTCAGTTCCAGCACCCACATGGTGGCTAACTGTAACTCTAGTTCCAGGGGATCCATTGTCCCCTTCTGGCCTCCAAGGGCACTGAACACTGGTAGACCTACACATAGGTAAAATACTCCTATAAAATAAAAATAAATTAAAAAACAGAGGGACAGAGGAGATGAATGAACTGTATTGAGTGGGTACATACCAAAGTCACTTTCAACAATCTCAGCTGTTAGAGCAGTCTCTGAAGTTCGTATTGCATCCACTTATACAGGTGAGAAAACAGCAGCACTTTGAGTTAAATTACTTAGCCAAAATCATGGAAAATCACATGGGTTTAAAAGGTATATCAAGAACTGAGAAATCTGGGGCTGAAGAGATGGCTCAGGGGTTAAAAGCACTACTGGCTGCTCTTGCAGAGGACCTGGGATCAATTCCCAGCACCCACATGGTGGCTAACAACCATTAGTAACCATCTGACTTTTGTGGGCTTTGCATGACCTGGGTGCACACAAGCAGGCAATGCACTCATACACATAAAATAAAAATAAATGAATTTTAAAAATTAAAAAAGAATTGAGCCATCTTCATTTTGAGTTTCTTCACATGACTCTTATAATCAAGTATAACCTGGGCTCACTCTCATCACTGTGTCCAAACTCATCAAAAAAAGAATATTTATTATCAGTAACACATTTATTACTTCGATCTGCAGTGTTTTCAAATATAAGCAGTGTTTTCACTGAGTTTCACTTCAGGCTTTTACATTTTTAAGTTATCTGAAGATTCATCTGAGTACAAAATATGAGACATTGGGCCCAGTTGTCCAAATATTTACACATTCCACAAAGCTAAGTTGTTTGCCTGCTCTTGGGTAGGAAACAAGAAGCACTCTCAGCACAAGATGAGGTGCTGGTTCCCTGGGGTGAGACTGAGCTCTAGGGAGGGCCAGGGAGAGTCAGAAAATGAGGCCTCAGGAGCTGGGCAGGAGAAACACAGGTTAGAGCAGCACTTTGCTGTTAACGACATCACTTGCTTCCGTGAGCCCTGAGTCTACAGCTACCGCTATTTGTCTTGGCACTGTTTCTCCCCTGCCCAGAGTGAAACAGCATCAAGTGGCCAGCTAACTTATTTAGACTATTTTCCCAGAAGCATTTTGTAACAGTGACAGAGATGTCAATCATGGTGTCTTCTGCACACATAGCTCCCTCTTAAGGGATTCTTCCTCATTCAGAGAGCCTGATTAGATGGCAATACCATGCAGTCATGACCTGTTCCTCATGAACTCACTCCCATCCACCATCATCCACCAGACTTGGCATTTAGCCCAAGGGAAAACAAAGCAGAGTCTAGCCTTTGTGGTGACTTCAAATGAGGCCTTTTGCCTAAATAAAGATTTGTTATCTTTTCTTAATGACTTTTGTTAGTGAAAATTTTCGCTATTTCATAGTAAGGATAAGCAGATGTAAAGATTCACAAAGAAAACACACTGAGATGTTGCAAGAAAACCAAAATTAAGAGCAACAGATATGTTGAGAGATAAAGTTGTTTAAGGCGGAGAAAGAAAGGCAACCTAAAAAGGCAGATCCACGGAGGACTACTGAGCGTTAGCAAGAATGCACAGTCCACATCTCTAAACACGCTGCTGTGCTATCCAGAGCTGTTTGCATCAGTGCCTGTCTCTGTGAGACTGTCATATTACAGGATCTATTTTTAGATTCTGTGTGATTCCTGTTCCCTTAATGTGCAGAGAGACTTGGAATGATGACCATGCTGAGATGGTCTCTGTTACCATTCTTTACAAGCAAAGGAGCCCAAGTAAAACAAGATGTTTTCTGGATTTGTTTCCAGTGTTAGTAATGTGACTACATCAAGTGCACTGGGTTTTCAATCTATTGTTTTCACTCACTAGTCATATCAAGAGAGCCTCAGTGTCATTATCTGTAAAACAATAGCACTGAGTGAGGTTATTGCTAAATTTCTATTGTTAAAATTCCATGATTACAAGAATCTGAAAGAAAGTGTTTTACTTTTTTAAATAAATAAGTTTAAAATTAGCTGCCATTGGATGAAATGCAAAAGCAGATCTGAGACTCATTTTTGACTCAGAGACATGGGAAAAATTCAAGATTGATGTACCTGAAAGAAAACCCAGGTGCAGAAACCTATAGGTATTTCATGGTCCCAAACCAATGATGGTGCAGAGATGAAATGGTCCCACAGGCTCAAACATTGAGTGCTTAATCCTCATCTGGTGACACTAATTTGGGACACTCTGGATGACACAGGGGCTAGTTGGAAGAAGTAGATCACTGGAGATGTGCTTTTAAGATTACAGCAGGTCCCCAGTCTCTTCCTAGCCTTTTGCTTCCTGATTGCCTTGAGGTGAACATTCTCTTCTTCTGCACTCTCCTTCCATAGTGTTCTTTCAACCTCCTGATGTGCCCATAATCAGTGGAGGGAAGGACTATAGACTGAAAAATCTGAAACCATGACTAAACTAAGAATTCCTTCCTTTATGTTGTTCTTTCAGATATTGGGGCTATATCTATACAGTCACTACATGGCCTCACAGCAAGCTTCTGTAGACAAAAACCATGAGGAACTACTTCTCAAAACAATGTCTGATCACAGATGGCAGCTGATTCTGAAGACTCAGAAACTTCTCAAACCGGTTTTGGAAACTGAGATACTTATTACTGAGACTAGAATGTCAGTCACCTGGGCTAGACAAAGAAAAAATGTCAAAGCCCTTCAAATCACACTTCTGCCTCTCTAGCTTCCACGTTGGGGGAATTTGGAGCTGTGTGGCCTGGCTCCTGGTTTCCCTGTTAGCAGGAAGGGCCGGGTGCAGAGATCGGAGCTATGCTGACGGCACAGCCTCCAAGCAATAGCTTTTGTATCGGATGCTCTGTGCCACGTTGGGTCGGGAACCAAGCCAAGGAAAAGAGCTCAGAAGATTTTTACAGGAGTGATGGGCCAATGAGAGATGATCTATAGCTAGCTATGGGATAGTGGAAATCACATTTGTCTCCTCCAGCACCGATTTTCTGCCAATCCTGATTCTTTTACTATTTTTCTGATTGAGTTTCAGCATTGTTATAGCTCCTTCCAGCTGTCCTTGCTATAAACAGTTTATGAAAGACTGTATACTTTTTGACTGACTGATAATCACCGTGGATCTCAATGGAAGCTTGCAGCTTCTTGCCCTTCAGCTTTATACAGACTTACACTGTATATATTCTTTACTATGAACTTTTAAAATAATTGAAACAGTTCTAGTCAAATAAGAATTCATGTGGGCTTATAATTATTATTTGAAATACAGGAATACTTTTGATATTCAAAATGTAATGCATTATAAAAGAATCTGTTTTAAAATGTTTGCATATTTCACAATTGCTCTAAGTTAGGCTTTCATGCAGAGGTGCGTAACTGTTGACATTTGCCTAACCCTCTTGGACCTAGAAAAACTATTTTCATTGATTGCACACTGCTAATGTTCTTACAAGGCAAAACAGCAGCCTTCCAATTTTAATATAGTGACTGATCAGCTATTTATAAAACAATTTAAAAAGCCATCTTGAAGCCAAATTTGGAATCACAACTTTGCCTTCTATCCAACTCAGCATGCATTCTGGATTCAATTTATTTGTTTTTTTGGCAAAAATTAGACAGCGAGAAGAAGATACTTTAGTTCCTAGGAAAATAAGAGTTAGACAAGACAGTGGTTAAGTTGAGGCAATGTAACCAATCACTGGGGGACACACATTGCTAGTTAGAGATGTTGATACTGTTTCAAAAACAGGAGCTAGGCTAACAGGGGGAGAGAAAGAGTCAAACAGCCTAACTGTGCTGGAGAGAAGGAAAGATACGTCAGCTCCCTCATTTTGTGATCTCAATAGAATTTATATTTTTCAAAGTTGTTTACATTAATCTTTATCTCAACCTTTTTTTTTGCAAACTGTGAGCATGCTCCCCACAACTTCCTTACAGTCATTTCAGTTTTAAAATCACTTGAGTTTGGTTTCTATTTAGAAGAATTTTAGTATTTCCAGACTTTTCCAGAGAGCGCAAATCATGAAGGCATTATGTTCTGTCATCCAAAGCTGTATTTAATTCCTTGGCTTTCAAGAAGAACAGTATCTTTTTCCCTCTTCTGTAGGGGCCCAAGAGAGTTAGAAACACTGGAAAACGAAATCCTAACAAATACTTAATGAGTTAACTCAGAAAATACCACACAAAATGACTAAGAACACAGTTATTGGTATCAAACAGTCCCTGGTTGAATCTGAGTTCTATCAACAAATAGGTGTGCAGCTTTGGTGATTTTTTTTTAGCTTAGATTCACCTAAATTAATTTATTTATAACATACAATAATACCCATTCCCAGGGCTTTCTTTCTTTCCTTTTTTTTTTTTTCCTTTTCTTTTGTTATTTGAATTGGAGCCTCACTATATAGCCCCAGCTGACCTGGAAACTGCTATGTAGACCATCTCAGAGATTTGCCTGTCTCTGCCTCCTGAGTATTAGGGTTGAAAGCATTTATCACCATACCTGGCCCTCCAGGCTTGTTTTTAAAAAGTGTTCACCAGACTAGAACATTGTACCTAATAAAATAGCTACTTTTGTTAGTAGGACTGTTTCCACAATAGTTCATAAAATGGCTTAACTGATAAAAAAATATAATTATTTCATATTACTAAAAACTCAAGTACCAGGACTGGAGAGATGGCTCAGTGGTTAAGAGAACTCTCTGCTCTTCCAGAGGACCTGGACTTCGGTTTCCAAAACCCACACTGGGCAACTCACAACCGTCTGTAACTCAGGTCCAAAGATCCAATGTCCCACTCTGGCTTTTGGGGGAACCTACACTCAAATAGGCACATACATACATTCTCTTAAATAAAAAATAATAATATAAATTGCTCTAGGACAGTGCTTATGTTTCATAATGTACAAATACACAGTTAAAAGTACCACAGATTTGATGTCCATGAGTTTTCCCTCTTTGACCCTACTGGATTGGGCTTACCTTGGTTTCTCCACTTACAAACCAAGGAACAAGTAAGTTAAATTTTGCCTTGATCTTAGAAATTCATCTAACACTTTGGGGAAGGATTGCAAGGATGGAGGAACAGGAGTCTGTGAAACAGAACCAACAGGAGCCTGTATTTGGGGCTCTGCTACTAGCATCGACCCTGTCTGTAGGAAGGAACTCAGGAGTTAAATGGAAAAAAAAAAAAAAGAAGAAGAACCAGACAAAGGACATCATTTACCTGAACTTTCTATGCAATAGTGTTTTGTATTTAACCTTCTGTACAGGAAGGAAGAGTAACAGGAATCAAACTCATTTTGAATGTATATTTGCTGTATATTCATATAAAATGCACACAGATAAAAAGCATAATGGAAAGCTGTTGTAATCCTGCTAAGCAAAGAACTAGTTTAGGTTCAGACCATGTCCTTATGTCTTTAGCATTCTTAACATTACCTGTTTTTAAAAAACCCATATATATATATATATTTTTTTCTATTAATACGTACAGTCAGAAAACAGAGAAAACATTTATAGAAATAGCAATACCATCTCAAATATTTCAGCACTTTTTGAAACAACTGTCAGCTCTCATAAACCGTGGATAGCTCATTTGTCAGAAAGCTACTTAGAGTCGCTGGTAAAGAGAAAAAGCAGGTAAAGCAGGTGTTACTTGACTTGCTCTGTGCACTTGACTAGTGCTTTTGACCAGCTAGGCTTGTACTCGCTTGGTCCCCAGTTCTGTTTTAGGGATGTGCTAGGAATTTTAGGATACAAGGCCCAACTGAAGGAAGTCAGTCACTGGGACGGGTTCTGGGATCTGTGTTGTCCATGGTCTCTCCTGTCTCTCTGAGTCCTGGCTGCCATTAGGGGAGCAACATTGCTCTTCCCACCATGAGTCTCTACTTACTACAAATCAGAAACAATGGAGATGGCTGACCATGGCCTGAGATCTCTGAAACTGTGAAGCCAAATAAATTCTTTCTCCTTTTAATTAGAATTCTTCTCAGGTATGTGTCACAACAACTAAAAATCTGACAAATACACTACTCTTCTAGACTCACAATTACAGATACATTGTGGCAGATTATTTATAGGCCATTAGGTATCATTTGGATATATGAAAGTTATAAGATGACTTAAAAAGTCAGCCTGGAGAGATGGTTCAGTGGTTAAGGGCACTGGATACTCTTGCAGAGGACCCAGGCTCAGTTCCCAGCACCCATACAGTGGCCAACAAACATCTGTAACTCCAGTTCCAGGGGATCTGATGCCGTCTTCTGACCTCCTTGGGCATTGCACAACACAGGTGCACTCAAATGCAAGCATACACTCATACACATAAAATAATAACAAGAAATAAAATAAAAGATGACTTAAAAGTGTCAGAATACACTGCTCTAATTTAAAAGAGAGAAGGCCCCGCCATCTTGTTAGCAACTGTGACCTTCTCCTATATGTGAATTTTGTGTCCTTCCATTAATTGGGGTCTTATTTTTCCCAAGGTCACATCTTTTATAGGCATCAATTTTGTGATTTAGTAAACCTAAATTTGTTGATTAATTTTCATTTGTTGAGTAAAGGAATTTAAACGCCGGTTTTAGGCTCAACTTCAAAATGCGATTATAGTCATTAAAGAATTCCAAGATCCATCTGACTTTCAATTATGTCAGAGTAAAACCACCTCTTACTTTTTCACCTTGCAAACCAGGGGGTCCCATTAATCCAAGAAAGCCTTGGTCGCCCTGTAAACAAAACACAGAGGTTTAATGTCTTGAGAGAAAATAGAAAGTTAAAGCTTTTAATCTGGGATATCAAGCGCTTCCGACATTTCTTTCTGATCTTGACAACCTGACAACCTGGCTCAAGTTCTGACTTATTTCTCAACGACCTCTCCGGCTTGCTTTCTCAGCTCTTTGCAGCCATTTTCTGGGGCTTCTTTATCTCTTCTAGCACTGGGTATCTGATAGTTTTCTGTTTCCAACCTTCAGCTCCTTTTCCCATGTTGTTCTTTTCTCTAGGAATGCCCTCACTCCCCAAATTACTGTCAGTTAAAAATATCTAAAGGCGTGTCCTGAAAAAATTCCACAGGGCTGTGCTAAGCATTTCTCCCTTTTCAGTGAGGACCTTGGGCATGGTGAGACTCTGAAAAGAACCTTGAGGCAACCAAAGCAGGGCCACTTGTGCTTCTGGGCCAAAGTGAGGCACTTGTCATCTACTCTGTGTAGCATCTGCAGCTCACATCAACAAACTAAACTTCACTGACCAGGGTTAAGGTCTCCCCACTGTGAGGAGGATCTATCAAACCTATCCTGAGGAATAAAGGGGCAAGAATTGTCTTGTTAGCTTTTTGTTTGATGACTGGCAATAAATCTGTTGCAGCGTAAGGAAGGAGAGTCTAATTTAATATAACTATCATTTCTAAGACATTGGGTTTTCACATATTTTTAAATTTTTACCAGTTTAGAAAAATATCTCTATCTCTCCAGATGGGCTTGGTGGTGCAGTCCTACAATTCCGTTTTCTCTGGAAATTAAGGTAGGAAGATCACAAATTCACGGCGTACCCTGGCTACAGAATGAACTCAAGGCTAGCCTGGGCAACTTCGTGAGACACTGCCTCAAAGTCAAAAGTAAGAAGAGTCCTGGAAAGGGCTGGGGAGGTGGCTGGGTAAAATGCCTGTGAGAAAGCTCTACAAATACCTGATTTTGAATCCGCAGAACCACAAATGAGCCAGGTGCAGTAGCCATCCCCATAATCCAGAACTCAGATGGCAAATCGAGAGGTGGGAAAGGAGAATCCCCCAAAGCTTGCCAGCCAGCTATCCTGGCTTATGCAATAGCAAACAGAGATTGGGTCTCAAAGTGGAAGGCAAAGAGCAACAGCTAAGGTTGTGCTTGGACCTCTACACATATATCAGGGATGTGCATGCCCACATGTGCTCAAGTATACATGCTCATGTATATACACACACCATATAAATAAGTAAATATATTATACAGAAACTGAAAGAAAAAGAAAAAAATGTGCTGGAACTATAGCTCAGTGGTAGAGGGCTTATCTAGCATAGTTAATATAGTTAAGGCCTATTCAACTCTAGTACCAGAAGAAAACAACATCATAAAACTACATCTCTGAACTCTGAAACTTGGATTTTACTTAAAGCTCATGGCACATGCGTTTTAATTTTATTCCTCGCTGTATTTCTCATACACAATAGTAACTACAGTTAGTATATGATTAAATAAAAAAGTAAAAAGTCTAACATGCTTTCAAGCTTCAACCCCCATTCTGAGCCAACCCTATATTTTGTACAAAGAAATCACAAGGAAAGATAAAACCGAGCATCTGATATAAACGTTGGTTGTTTGACCTGGAGCCTTTATTTTAAAGCTACCAAAACAGAGTGAACCTCTAATTTCTAAATGTAAGTAAGATAGTAAATATACTATATTTAGATATTTATAAAAATAGGATTTATATTTCTTGGATTTCATGATATTTTTCCCCATAATAATGAAGACATAAATAAAAATGTTCTCTCTCTGGAAATAAACTTGCCCCCTTTCTAGTTTTTTAAACTCCATGAACCCAGTTATATAACAGAAATAAAATTCCTAAAATTTTGTTGTAGAGAACTTTTAAGGGTTATCTGTAGAATCCATTATTGTAATGTGATTTTAAACTTACAGTAGTTTCTGTAAGCAAATTAAAAGATCACATTACAGCCTAGAATCATTAGAATTATTCAGAGATTTTTTTTTTTTAATTTGTGAATCATTATAGATAAAGTCATCTTACAGTTGTTTCACACTGATCAAGTACTGGTCTAAAGAGGCTTCCCAAACATTTATCTAAAGTCTTCATTAATAACTAAATATAGTGGGGCATGCCTATATTCACAGGACTCAGAAGCCTCAGATGAAAGGATTTTGAATTCAGGCAAATCTGGGTTACTTACAGAGACCTCATCTCAAAGCAACACAAAACAAAAAGTGGAGTAAGGGAGGAAGTTAACAAAAATGAAGGGTGTGTGAATAAAACTTACTACCCAACAACACAATTAAAAACGCAAAAGAGAGACCTAAGGGAGATACCGCGTATGTAAATAGTGCCGCTCCCGGAACAAAATTCCGAGTCCGCGGAGTATCTCCATAGGAGCCGCTAGACAAGTAGGCCCCGGAGGCCCTTTCGGTCCATTAGAACTAGAGGATAAAACCCTATTGCTGAAGATACTGCACACCTTCATTGCAAGATATAGAGAAAGCAGGCTGAAACTCAGCTGGAAACTTTCTCCAGACTGGCTAACTTTCATAGCTGCAAGGTCTGATCACAGGCAGCTAGGGGAGAAAAGGGGCCAACAGCCTCTCCCAGCCGTGAACCCCGTAAATTTAAAAAATGTTCTGCCAGTGAACTACACTGAATGCAGGCTCCTGGTTGCCCAGGATCCTGAGAAGGGGTCACAGCTGGGGTACGAAGTCCTAAACAAGATATTTATTTATGCTATTCCTCGAAAGCGCAGGTCACAGAAGGACTGGGAAGGGGTGGGAAGAATGTAAGAG
The DNA here is from genome assembly GCA_035773235.1 of Eospalax fontanierii. Classification (NCBI taxonomy): domain Eukaryota; kingdom Metazoa; phylum Chordata; class Mammalia; order Rodentia; family Spalacidae; genus Eospalax; species Eospalax fontanierii. The sequence goes on from CM069543.1 coordinate 20,992,831, forward strand.
GCAGAAAATAAGAAGGGTCACCAAATGCCATTCTTTAGGCAAGACACAACCACTACAATCATAATCTCATTAGTTATTTGTATAATATATGTGTGTAATATTGTCAAAGAGCAAATCTAATTAATAAAATGAACTAAAAATGCTTCATTAATTCTATAATTAAAAAAATAAAGACTTCATTTTTACTTATTCTCACTGGAAAACAGCACCTTCCTCCTAACTAGGACTTTGTTCTAGTCTTTAAAGCATTCGTTTTTACTGAACTATGTTTTGACCCACATATGTCAGAATATTATGATGATGTGAAAAAATCCTGAATTAGAAATCAGAAAACTTACTAATATCATTAACCTTGCCATTTACTGTTTATATGTAAGTCATTTATAAATCTATCCGTTCTGCTTCAACAAGAAAAATTTATTTTCCTGACTGCTTCTCTCATAGGGAGTTACTGAGGTCATTGTACAGTACAAAGGATCTGGAACTTTCCTGAATGTTTGCTAGAAGATACTATTTGGATTAATATGTTTTCATGTTCATATATATTAACAGTAAAATCTTTCAAGTTAAGAACAGGAATGCAGTACACGCCTGTAATCCTAGAACTTGTGGGACAGAGAAGGAGGTAAAGGCATCCTTGGCTACATAGGGCATTTGAGGCTAGCCTAGTATACATGAAACTCTGTCTCAAAGAAACAAGAACAAAAGACCAGTCCTCTCACTTGGAACAATAAAAGGCTATAGGAGACACAGTAAAATTAATGGTAAGACAAATCAATAATTTAAAATGATGGAACATAATTTACTTAATTCTTCAAAAATGTTTTATTTATTTTTATTTTATGAGTATGCCTATATGTAAATGAATCTGTGTCATACAATGCCTGTGGAAAAGAGAAGAGAAAGTTGTATCACCTGGAACTGGAGTTATGAATAGTTGCTAGCTGCCATGTGGGGGCTGGGATTCAAATTCAGTCCTTTTCCAAGAGCAGCCAGTGCACTTAACCACTGAACCATTTCTCCAGTGCCAATTTTACTTAATTCTTTCAGTATTTCTTTGTTCATTAAAATCCAATATTTCTGCTGGCTTCTTTAGGCATATAATGAAATACGTTTTAAAGAGAGAAAAATTCTATTTGTTTATTTGTGTGTATGTGATAGTGGGAGGACGGGGAGCACATTCAAGAGACCAGAGGTCAATGTAGAGTTTTGATCTCTCTACCATTCTCTGCCTTCTTTATTGAGATAGTCTCTCTCTCTCTCTCTCTCTCTCTCTCTCTCTCTCTCTCAGCCCAGAACTTGGAACAAACAAACATGGATCCACTTGTCTCTGCTCCCCAGAGCTGGAGTTAGAGACTCCAGCAGTTGTATCCAACTTTTTATTTTAATGTGGTGCTGGGGATCCAAACTCAGGTCCACATGCTTGCATAGCAAGCACTTTACCTGCTGGGACATTTTCCTAGCCCCTGGTTAAAATTATTTTTAAGTACTAAAAGTATATTACAAAGATGTTATTTCATTGATAAATAATTACCTTCTCTCCAGAAGCTGCTTCACTGGGGGAAAATCCTGCATCTCCTTTGGGGCCCTAGATAAGACAGGTAGCGTAAGTCATGATGATCACACTCTTAAAGAAAACTGACTCAGTTACCAATAGCTCCTCGGCAGGGGGACTGGACCTCTTGCCCACTCCCCTCTCCATGCCGGGATTTTGTCTGGCGTTCTGTGCATATTGTCACAATGGGAAGGAATACATAGTCACCTCCATCCCTCAGAGCCTCTACCTCTCCTTCTGAATGAGAGACATGGAGGTGCAGGTTAGAGGAGTGGGCAGTGGAGAAGGGTGCCAGGGCTGACCCAACATTCTCTCTCCTGTTTCCAAAACAACATGATGAAAAGCAAGGTTCCCAAACAATTTCCGTCCCCACCTCAAGGTATCAGAGGGTCCAAAGGTTTTTAAAAGAAGCCAAGAAATGGCAGACTGTGAGATGTTTAAATATAACGAAATACCTTGCAATCAATGGTTTTATTTATAAGCGTCATATTTTAAAATCTCTTAAGGACTTTTCTATTAGCATTATCTGATTTCATAATATCATTATATAACATTAAGTCTTTTGATTTAAAATTTTGATCTCATATAAAGTGAAAGATGGCAGTTATAGGAAAAGGAATTAAGAATGGGCCGAGGTGTGCTATTACTCAGTGGGGTGACTACAGATAGCAACTATGTATTATATGTTTCAAATACTAGAAGAAAAGATTCTGGGTATTTTCACTGTAAAGAAATTATAAATGAGGAAACATGTTTATTTGGATTTAAATATGTAGTATATATACCTATGAAAACATCACATGGCTCCACATTAATATCTATAATTACTACATTTTGTGTATTGTTATATACTTTTAAAATGCAAAATAAATGAAAACAGAACCTGTCATGTAATACACATAAAATAAATATTTTTGAGGGTTAGGGAAAGCACTTGCTAGCATGCACAATCCATAGTGCAGAAAAAAAACCACGATTTTTTTTTTTTTTTGATGAATCAGTCAAGGTATCAAAAAGAACCCTTTTAAATACTGAAATAGGGGTGTGTGTGTGTGTGTGTGTGTGTGTGTACTTTCAGGTTAAAACTTTGAGAAAATGTTGAGCATTCTAAAAATAGCCTTCAGTAAAAAATATTAGGAAAGTATAGAAGAGAAATCAATTATATTTTTCTCCACAGTGTTTAGTTACAAATTAAAATGACCTTGATTGAAGGTGAATGACTCAAATCATTAGCTGCGCACTTCAGAGTCTCCATGTATTGCTACTATATTTTGACAATAGGCATTTTGGAATACCACATCTGGACTGTGCCTGACTTTGCCAACAAGCATACAAATCCAAGTGTGGTGTGCTTTTAGAGAAACCTAGCTCTCTGCTAGACCAAGTGAATCCTGTTAAAGAATTATGATCTAGACTTGCCAGGGACCTATGTTCCAAGTCTAGCCTGAAAAGCAGAGAACCTCTTTTTAAAATATCAGGAAAATCATGTGATGCTTACTAGTGATGCTCACCTTTGGACCTGGCAATCCAGGCAACCCAGGATTTCCGTGAGGCCCCGGTATGCCCTGCAAATGGTCAAAGGTCTCATTATTCTTGGAACAGATACAAATAGCTGAGTTTCTTTTGACATTCAAATACATATTATATAACTTAATTAAAATAAAGGTTAAAACATAAAATAAAAACTACATATTTTCAAAGTTATTTCTTCTGAGATCTTTGATATTTCAGTCTTGGGAAGTACAGTTATATTATTTATACAGAATTATAGCTTCCAACTTTTCAATGAAATGTCTCAAAGCATGATGTCATTCAACACTCCTGCTCACAGAACAGCACACTGTGTCCTCTAAGAGCTGTGCAGGTAGGAACCCTAGCAAAGTGAACTGTTTGGTTACTGGGCTCTCAACCTATGCTGTCTGTTCCTTCTGTCAAGAGTTTGCTATTTTTACCTCATCACCACACCTGCTACAGTGACCCGAATAAGAAACGCTTCTCATAGGCTCATGTATTTGAGCACTTGGTCCCCAGTTGGTGGGCTGTTTGGGGTAGAGCTCTGCTGGAGGAAGCACATCACTGGGCGTGGCCTTTGAGATTTTTATAGTCTATCCCTACGTCCCAACCACTTTCTCTGCTTCTTCTGTGCAGATAAAATGTGAGCGGCCAGCTTCCTAGTCCCAGGACCGTGCTTCCCCTGGCTGTTTACATGTCTTCCTCACCATGATGAACTTTACCCCTCTGGAACCATAAGCCCAAATAAACCCTTCCTTTCTTAAGTTGCTTTTTTGGGTATTTCATCACAAATAGAAAAGTAAATACACCTACCCAAATGATTCGTAAAGTCTCAAATGATATTCCACCTCATTTTTAAAAACCTGGACATTCCAGCATGAAGTAATGTCTGCCTTCTGCCAGCTTCTATGGAAATCACTGCAAGGTATCACCCATCTTCCAGTTCATTGGCTATTGCCTCAAGGCATTTTATACGGTTCTATTCTGCTACCTAAAATATTTTGTTGCTATTTTACTTGCTTCATGGCATGTGCTATCTAGTTTTATGATCATAAATGTTAGAAAACAGACTCTAATTTATTTGTTTATTTAACATTTTGTGTATGAGCATTTTGTCTACATGTATGTAAGTACACCACATTCGTGCAATCCCCAAAGAGGCCAGAAGAGGGCATCAGATTCCTCTGGAACCAGAATTATGGATGGTTGTTAGCTACCATGTGAGTGCTGGGAACTGAACACAGGTCCTTTGCAAGAACATTCTGTGCTCTTAACCCCTGAGTCATACCTCTAGCCCCACCAAAGAGACTCTTGTATTATTAGTATGGCACTCCATACCTGTTAGCCACTTGACTATTTGTCTGATTGTACTTTACTAATAAATTAGCACAATCTGAATTTTAAAATTGATTCTATTCACAGAGTACATAGTATGTGCCATGAACTATGTTCATGCTTGGCAATTCTCCTTACTCTTACAACAATTTTGCAAGGCAATTACTTTATTCTTATTTACAAACGGGGAAGCTTAAACTCACACAACCAGTGTAAGAACTGAGAAACATAGTCTTCAGAAAGCCTTCTAGGTCTCCAGGTTCCCTACAATTATTAGCCTTTGCATTCCAATCTTATGCTTTTTGTTTGTTCATTTTTTGAGACAGAGCCTGGAATTCACTATAGAGACCAGGCTGGCCCCAGTCTCACAGGAATCCACTGGGCTCTACCTCCCAAGTGCTGGGATTAAAGATGCGTGCCACCACACTCAGCCATACCTAGTCTCAACATTTAAAATATAATAAATAGGTGCTTGCCTCTTTCAGATAAATAATTTCTTAAAAAGACAGGGGTTCAGCAATGTAAATATTGAAGATATGTCTAGAAAGATGAAAACTAAGGGAAAATACCAGATTTTATTGGTAAAGAAAGATATCAGATTTATTTATGAGGCGAAGTAGGAGGGAGAGCTCTGGAGATGAGTGAAAGAATTGCTGATGTGGGCTTCAGGGGAATGGGTTTAAACTTGTTTCACAAAACTCAAGGGAGTGTAACCACAAGCCAAGGCAATGGCTTTAGGAAAACTTTATGTCGATGGAAGTTTGGGATTTTTCAGAGGACTGAGTGCTTGTTGCCAATAGTATAAAATTTAGAAAGAGAGAACTTGCAGAGTTGCAACATTTGAGTCAGATAAGAACTGAGGGAGATGAAATTAGATACACAACTGATATAACTAGCTTCAAGAAGTATAGTGTTCTTTCCTTAAGGGATAGCAGACTGGGCAATTGAAAAGTGGGTGGCGGGAATTAGGGAAGGAGACATGTGTATCTTGAGTGTAGATGGAGATTCTGAATCTGAATGGAGGTCATCCTTTCAGGAAAATAACAACCTTAGAGTGGAGAAGGAATAGACTCAGTACAAAGAAGGACCAGTTCTCAGAAAGGCAAGAATGAAAGTCTCCTTGTAGAAGATGAAGTATGGACATGATTATACACTGGAGGACAGAGAACAGGCAAAAATTAGAGTGGATTTGAGAGGACTCCTGGCAAGTCATCAACTCTAGAGATTCAGAAAATTCTAAACAGAATTTAAACTTAATGGTAATTTATCTTAGTCTTCAAATGCAGAACAAAGTTTAGTGTGAATATAGACAGTGTAAAGTATTATTTTAGGGTAGTTTGTCTTTATGTTGTTTATAGGATATAAATCAAGATACAGAAAAGTGAACTGCTTAAAAGCCACTTGCATTTCTCTTCATGATACACAACTGTTTTCCTAGTTCATTGAAGAAATGCATTCTTTAGCAAAAATACACATTCATTTCTCTAGTTTTAAGAGAAACTAATTCTAACACACCAATAAATCTTTTGGGGGGCTTGTGTAATGTGAGAAGCTACCGTTGATTCTTAAGGCAACTTTTTTCCTTAAGAGATTCTTTTTTTCTAGTCCATGGCTCCAGTATTTTCCACTATGCAATCCAGGAATGCACTATTTTAAGGAGCCTGATCCTCCTCATTTCCCAAATAAACTTCACCTTGGAATATTGGTAACACTTTATAACTAAGAATAATGTCAGAAGTTGCACAGAACAGCCACTTCTCTATAAATCTGATCATATTTCTTGGACATTTTCACAGAGAATTATTTGGCTGCTTACACTCAAATAAACAAGGCCACACGTGTTCTTAAGCTTCTCTTGGGTTGCAAGGGTAGAGCTAAGTTTGAAGCACCAGGCCAGTTTCCAGAGGAAGCACATATTGTACAGGACCAGAAAAAAATTCCAGACTGTTTCTTCTAACAGCCAGGAGGAAATGAAGCCATGTACTCACCCGTGGTCCTCTCTTTCCTGATGGACCTGGGATACCCACCGGACCAGGAGGACCCTTAGGAAATAAACATCAAGGCATGAGGCAGGATAGAGAGTACACATGTCTTTCCTTACAAGTCTTAATCAGATTTCCACTTTACAATAATATTTTTCAGGCCCAGTTCCCAGCTGACAATGATTTTAAAGTAACATTAATCCCTCACCCCAATCAGCAGGGGTGTGGTAAAGCCCTACTGCCTGTTCTCTTTAATCTGTCCAGAAATGGCAGCATGAAACCCACGACGTATAGTTACAGACATTGTATCTGGTTTTTATAGAGACCGTAACTGCTACTTTTGTTCATGATTTTTACCTAAATTTACATTTATTATGGAAGGAGAAATTCAATTTAGGGTTTGGAGCCCAAGCACAGTTTTTTCTTTCAAATACATTTAAAAAGAAGACTCAACCTTGAGAAATGAAAGCACTAGACATTCTATGTTCTTTTAAAAGAACTGTACCAAGACTATGAAATGTGTTAGCTTGTTATAATGAGAAATTTTTTATGCAGGAAAGAATGTCTGTCTTATACCAAATGCAGCACACCAGGAGGTCACTAATAAAACTTAATGGCATCTAAAGCAAAGTGTAGGAGCAAAACCAGATCAGTTGTTAAGGCACTGAGCTCTTTAAATACCTTTTAAGATGTACCAATACAAAATAGTAAACTGCTCCTGTACATTCATACAGTGCTGTGATTTTTTAAAAACTTACTTTAACAGTCAGCTATGTAAGAATAAATGCTTATTTGTGACATAGTCAGACACATAATTCACCTCTGATAACTGAGCAGTCTGTTGATAAGACATTGCTCTTGATGTTTATAGTACACTGCACAAAGCCATTCATTATAGCAGTAAAAATAGCACAGACTTTGAACTCAAGCTAATCAACCTAGCCCCACCACCAACCAGCAGTATGACCTAATATGTTTCATTGTGAATGTGTACATGTCCATGGAAACAGCTCATGAAATAAAGGATGACCCCAGGCTGAATCCTATGTAATTTCCAATAGACCATTTTTTTAATCTATAAAGAGCAATTTTTAATGAGCTAATCTATAGAAGGGGCAAGTATACTTAAATTTATGGGAAATTTCAAAGGAAGGGAAAGGAAATGGATTGATAGGCAAGAGTCACTTAATTTAAGTTTAAAACATAAAGAGAAAGTACGTTGTTGAAAAATAATAACTATGTAGTAACTTTTTCATTTCTCATTCATATAGATATTAACTACTCCTTGAAAGCTTGCCTTGTTGACACACTCCATGGTATTATTTCTAATCTATCATAGTGAAGGCACTCTCCTTGGGCTTCTCAATTAGTTTAACAGCCATTAAAAAAAGTACAGACTTTTTCAGACCCAGAGGGATGGTTGGTTCAGTGGGTAAAAGTACCTGTTATGCAAGCATGACAACCTGAATTCAAATCCATAGAATACACCTAACAACTGGACAGCATTCATACAGTGTGTGTGTCGTTCCCATACATCATCTACTAGAAAGGGAGGTGGAGACAGGTGGGTTTCAAGAAGCTATCAGGACAGCTAGCCTGTCTGACACAGCAGGAAAGAGACCGCCTGAAAGACGATGGAAAAGGAAGACTGACACCAGAAGTTTATCTTCAGACCCCTACAAGCCCCACTCACTTCTTTCTCAACACACACACACACACACACACACACACACACACACACTTCATAGAATGCATGCATTCATATATATGAAGGGGAGAGGGGAACATTAGGCTAGGAAGGGTTAAATGATGTGGGGAATGGAAGGTCCGATTAGAGGAGGGAGTGTGGGAGGGATAACTAACATTAAAGGCCTTTAGAAAAAGACACATGAAACTTACCATTATAGAAGCTTTGTAAAGTACACACACAATATATCATAACAAAAATAGATTAAAAGGAGTAATCTTATAATAGGGGGACATTGCCCTTTCTAGACATCATAAGGTAATGAAAAAGAAAAAAAAGCCCTCAGTGCCAAGAATGGACTCCCTGTCTAGAAGCTGTTAACCAGTGGTCCCATAGATCCTCAAAAATTATTGGCCATTGCTCCTTCTCTTGATTAACCACCAGAACTAGATGGTAAGACCATATTGCTGAAGATATTACACACATGATCTATAGAACAAATAAAGAGACATGCAGCTGGTGTTGACTTCAGAGCCTTATCCTACGGGTTAGCATTCATAGTACTGGAAGGTGCTGTGCACCCTACTGAAAGGTAAAAGTAATCATCAATGTTGTCTAGCTGTGAATCCTGTGAATTATAATAACAACTGGTGTGGAAAGATATGCCTACCAGTGTAATAGTGGCAAAAATATCATGGGAGCAACCAACCACTCTTTAATTGGATTTATGATCCACTTCATAGAATGGAGCCCATATTTGACATCGATAACAGGCTTAGGAACCTGATGCTAGAGTTGTCACAGACTTAGGGCAAAACCTAACACTACTTCTGTAGTAAATAATTATCATGTTAAACTGACTCTTAACGACTTGTTACACCCATAGATTAATACATTTCTCAACTCTCACCAGAGAAGTTTCTTTATGTAACAAATGATGATTAATGGAGAAATCCACAACCACCCATGTGCAGAGAGCAAGAGGCTACAGAGTGCTATCCCTGAATAGGACACCTACATCAATCATCTGCTTCCCAAGGCTCATGGATCATTGTGGAAGAGAGGTCAGAAAGATTGTAAGAGCCAGAGGTGGTGGATGTCTACAAGGAAACAGAGTCTTCCAGCAGCTGGTCAGTTATTCATTGAACTCACAGCAATGGTGACAACTTGCACAAGTCCATGGAAGCTCAAGCCAGGGAAAAAATCCAAGAGCAGACATGAGAAAGTGGGTAAGAATTCCCAACCCCATCTAAAGTGTGGCTGCTGGGAGTAGAGACAGTTTCCTTCAAGTATTGAACTTCTGGCAGGCTAACCAGGCTCCAGTGGATGGACCCACACAGAAGGATATTTGTGGACACAAATTGGACTCTATAGACCATATATATATATATATATATATAATAGAGCACATTAAGCTTGAGTGGAAGCAATAGATGAAGAAATCTAAATACCATCAATTTCTATTTTATGAAAATCTAAAAAATTCAATACATAGAAAAATTTTAATTAAAAAAGAACAATTCACATTCTTTCCATTTAGCTCTTCCTGTGTTGTTGAGTTGTTGATTTGAATTTCAGTTCCCCTAAATAAAGCTAACTAGGAGAAATTGGACCTAAAATTAAAAAGTAGAAAGAAATTTTAAATCTCCGATTTGATTTACTACCCTGTCACAGTACTTTGTGACCAAAGAAAACACTATTCTATTTACATTGGAAATATGGTCAACATTAATGAATGCTGTGGCTTCAATATTTGGGTCCTCTCAAAATTCATAAGTTGAAAATTTAACTGCTCAGAATGATTATATTAACAGGTGGAGGCTTTGGAAGCTGATCAGGTCATGAGGGTAAAGCTCTCATGGATTAGTATCTCTATAAACAAGGTCCAAGACGATTCATTTCTCTCTCCCACCATGTGAGGGGGCAGAGATGTAATGCCATCTGCACGCCAGGAAACAAGCCTCTACCAGATACTGAATCTGTCAGCACTTCATATTGGATTTTCCAGCTCTGTAACTCTATGAAATAAATTTCTGTTTTAGAAGCCTCCTTTCCAGTTTATGGTATTTTGTTACAGGAAACCAAATGAACTAAGATGTAGTTAATATTAAATACTTGAGGAAAACATTTTATGTTATAGTTGAAATTATTGAATCGTTTAATTTGGTTGTTGAGTTGTTTCATAACCACTGAGAAAAAAAAATCAATCTTTACAGTTTTGTATTTCCAAATCTTTGTTAACAAATTATTCATAGGTGCTTTCTAGAAACTACTGAAGCAATATAATTGTGTATGGCATGATGTTTTAAATGAATTATTTTCTATGAATAAAGTACTAGAAGAGCTGGGTGTTGTGGCATACACCTTTAATCCCAGCAGTCCACTCAGGAGGCAGAGGCAGGTGGGTCTCTTCTGGCTCAAAGTATAGTCTACATAGCAAGTTGTAGGCCAGCTAGGGCCACAGGGAGACCCTGTCTTAATAAAAATGGAAGAGGCATTTCAATTTTCAGATTACTGAAAAAGTATAATTTGATTGAAAAGGAATGAATATTTTGTCTAAGCTAAATTCAAAATCATGCTTCAAAAATGTATTAGCTTAATGATTTTAAACAAGTCATTTACCTCTTCTTGTCTTTAAAATATGATAGAAACCTATCTTTTAGAGTTATAATCTTAAAGTTGTTTATAAAATATCTGTCACTGTTTTCTAATTTTTCAGTAGTTTCCTAATAAACTGTAGTGTAATTAAAATTTTAAAGGTATGTATGGGACATGGCAAGCCTTCAATAAACGTTAGTTACATATTATTATAGTATACATAATAGGGGATATGTATTCAGTAAACCAGTGGTAATCTCTGTCCAGTTAAAGTTTGAAGTTCTGCATCTTATATTGCTTTTGAACTTCATTTAACTTCACTCATTTAATAAACATAAATCTCCCGGCCCTCCTGGAATCGATAGCCTAGAGTAAAAGACAGGCATTAGAAGATTAAACAAATAATGACTGTAGAGAGCTGCGGATTGCTGCGTCTTAAAGATGGCGCCTGCTTCCGCCTTCCACCATCCCGAGGGTGAGTGCTCTCTGGAGTAAACAACTCCATATTTGGCTGTGGCTGAGATCTGGCCCAGCTTCCGCATGTGTGCGCCTATCTACTTTCACCACGTGGTAGTTTGGGGTTGGCTGGCAGGAGGGGATTTAACTCTCTGGCAGGCTTTCCCCGGGAGGAGAAGTAAGTCAGGAGAAGTTAGTAAGTTAGAAGCCAGAAAGTTGTTCAAGGTTCCTGAATAAACTGCATAAAGAAGAGTCTGGAGTTGCATCTTCCTTGCTGGACGAGGTGGTCGTGACAAATGACAAATTACACTTAGTGCTATGAAGGCATAGAACAACTGAAAGAGATTGCTACAGTGGACCTTAGATGATAGTATTGGAGAATGCTTCTCTGAGGAACTATTAAATTAGCTCTAAAAGTCAGGTGGGAATTTTTTAAGTGGAAATAGAAACAAAGAAGGGCACAAGCAAAATCAATGAACAAAAACCACATTGCTGTTGAAGAATTAAAACTAATAAACAAGACTCAGTGGAAATATGGTAGAGCACATCATATGATCAGATATACCTGCACAGGTTGGAACCAGAGTTTTAAGGTTATTCTAAATGCTTTAATCTTCTACCTCTGAAGGGCTTAAGATCATATATCACAATCTAATTATATTTATCCTAAGGATATAAAGGATGGTTCAGAATACATAAATCAATATACACAATATATTATATCAATATAAGGAAAGATAAAATCCATAAAAATATCTCAATAGATTCAGAAAAAGCATTTGATGAAATTAAACATCATTTGGTGATTAAAGCACTCTCAACAAATTAGATATAGAAGGAACGTGAATTATCATAATAAAGGACATATAAGACACCAAGTCAATATTATACTGAATGGGAAAAGGCTAGAAGTTCAGTGACAAAACAAAGATGTCTAGTTTATCATTCTAACCAACATACTATGTATGTAACCAGAGCAATTATGTAACAAAGAAGTCAGAGGTGTCTCAGTAGGCAAGGAGGATGTCAATCATTCCTCTCTGGAGTTGATGTGATTCAAAAACAGGAATACCTGAAACTTCCAGTTAGAAGTGATAAATGAATTCTGTAGAGGTGCAGTATATAAAAAACCCAGCATAGAGCTAGAATGGGAGAAATGGGCAGCAGGCCACAAACCTAGCCAAAGAAGTACTGGCAAATGGTTACTGTGGGGTGAGGGAGAGTCCATCTTTAAAGGAGTGACTAGATAGGCTGACTGAACTCCAGTGGATGAACTTGCACTGAGGGACATCTGGATTCAAATGCTCGACCAGACAGGACTTAAATATGACGAATACTTGAAATCTGGTGGGGGGAGAGGCTATAGAGAGGAGGGACAAGGGTGGGGTCTAAATTTGATGAAGATGTATTATATGAAATGTACAAAAATTCAGTAAAAAATGGAGATGAAAAGTAAAACAAATTTCAAATAATAATAATAATAGTAAAAGACAGAAAAACCTGCCCTTCTAATCATATCAAAATACTTATTCTTTAAGCCTCAGTCTTAAACAATAATGTCCATTAGAATCTACTACAAACAGTGGTCTTTAGGTGATCTTTCATAGAGATCCTCTCTGTGAAGAAATATTATTTTTATTACCACTGAATATCTATCCCACACATTTCTTCATACCCATCAACAGCATATGTCTTAATTCACCACAAGATACAGTTAAAAATGTACCTTCCTTATTTTCTTTATGAAAATGTGGGTTCCTTCAGAGCAAAGGTAGTGTTTCTGCCTTGACCACTGCAGAGACTAACTAAATATCTGCTGAATATATTATCGCTTTACAAACACAAACTGAATTACTACTTGGTGATTTAAAGGTGAGATTAGGGGATTAACACTCATCTTCTTACACTAGCATTTTTTGAGCAAAGTAAATGACTTCCATAACTACGTGTTGAACAGAACCAGCCCAGTGATTCAATGATACCAATACACTGATAATTATAAGTATTGCAAAGAGCTTAATTCTATATAGTAATATATTCATCAGATTTTAGAACCCTCCAACTCTATACTCTAAGAAGAGTTGCTCAAGTATATATGAACTTTCTTCAAGGAATAACCACAAGGAAATCCCAGCCAAGAGAATAGCATCATCTCATCCCATTCTATGGTTACTGGAACTGAACCAATGACTCAAGTTGTGTTTTCATTAAATAGAGAAATGCCTTAATATGTAGTTAGTATACACGCTATTTTAAAAAATTTGAAAGACATGTGTTCAAATTACTTGGGATATTCAAATTGAAAGGCAAAACAGAGCATTTTCAACACTGTGAATTCAAATAGTTTTTACATGAATTTAGAAAATTTCAAATGTTGATCACTAACGGCATGTGTATACCAAAAATAATCAAATATTTCACAGTTTTATTTTTATATTATTAAATAAGTGGGTTGGAAGTTCTCCATTAAATAAACTGATTTTTTTTCCAAAAGTAGGTTGACTGGTGATTTTTACATTAGGCAGGTAGAGCTTTTATAATCTATAAATGACAACTGACTGTATTATGAAATACATAACAAAATGTTACTCATGGAAATGAAAACATTTCATTTTGAATAATGATGTCAAAATTTGTCTTTTATTCAGCAATTCACTACAAAATAAGTTCTCTCCAAATCAAATTTTAGAGTCTTTTAATCCATTTGCTATCATTTTGATGAAGAAATATTTCATTGCTATATTTTTCTTTAATGTTATATATCCTTTCTGCATAACTAGGCATCAAGCCTATGCTTTTGCTTTTTTATAAAAAATACCGATCTATACTTTGCAGTTAAATTCCTGGTTGGTTTTCAATTGAATTAGAAAACCATATACTTTGCCCACGACTTTACCCAGAATTAAGAAACTTTTTCTGCCTGCCAATTAAAAAAATATATATAATTTGAGTGAGGGTTGGTTCTGGAAGATGTACTGTAACAAACATGAGATCACCATGGCAGGATACATGTCTGTGACAGATCTGATCTGTTCTGTACTGTACAGTTCAGATAACTCTTTATAATGTCTGGTAAGTTCGTGCATTAAGACACAGTTTAAAAATGAAAAAACAACTTACGGGAGGTCCGGTGTCCCCTTTTGGCCCTCTCAGATACTCGATTTCAAGCATTGAATTAAAATCCTCATAATAATAATAATCAGAAAGATCAGTTTCATAGCTATTTTCGATGGGATAAGTAGCATCAGGGTAAAATTCCCCTTCCTTCCTTAGTTCAAGGTGGTTATCCAGAGATGGCCCATCAGTCACTCTATGCAAGGTGGTGTTTAAAATCTGTTCCGTTTCCATGAGTTCATTGGTGTGCAGGTTTGCTGTGACAGCTTTCTTGAGGTTAGTCATGGCTTCTTGATTTACATGTGTAAAACTGGATGCAGTCTTCGTATGTAGCCACAGACTAGCTGCCTCCTCGCCATGCTGTGTGGTGTTGTCGGATCCGTTTAGGAGAGGGCTAAATTTCACTTCCATGTCCGTGCTTGCCCCACTGAGGTGTCGGTGTGTCATTGACAAGTTTAAATTTGTCTGTTCCTCAATGGTAGTTCCTTTAGATTGAATCCCATTATTTATGAGAGGCATACCAGAGACGTTTCCTGAATGGAGAGAAGATAACTGAAATCTTGGTGTCTGGTGTTCTTGTCTCTTATGCACTGTGGCAGAATCAGTATTTTTAATATTTGGAATGCTTTTGCCTTCAGTGAATGTCTTCTGTGGCAATTCTGTTTCACCAAATCCTCTAGGCAAGGGAGTGTGTTCAGGGTTCCAGGCTGATATGACCATTGTGTCAAGAAGGCTTGCTCCATGTTGGGATTCATCTGTTTGGGGACACTGCTTTTTCACATATCTGCAGTAGTCTGCAGGTGCCACAGCAGAAGGAATAATATCCAATTGGCATACTATTCCTTCAAAGTGGACAGAATTATTATTCATACTTCCCAAGGTAAACACACTGTGAGAGTCAAAGATCTGAACTTCTGAAACAATCTCTTGACTAAAATGTTTCTTTCCACAGTCAACAAACAGGGAGACAACTCGGTCTCTAACAGAGATGGCCAATGAGTGCCATCGCTCATCGTGGACACTGTAATTGAAAAGGACAGACTGCTTTCTTCCAATGTGTACTATTAGTTTCTTAGGTAGTAACTGCACTCCTAATTGCAGTCTGCTTTTATTTCTAATGCTGAAGAGAAATGCATTGTTTACTCTATGTGACTGCAACCCAATCAGTACCACAAATGGCTGTCTTAAGCTGACTGGTAAAATGTTCATGAGAGGAGACTCAATATAAGCATCATTTTTTAAAATGACACCTGAGTCTGTTAAGCGGAGCCCCTGAGGTGTGGATGATGATGGCACGGCAGTTACTGATGAGTTTCTTACATCTTTGCCTCCAAGGCCTAGTTGATGAAGAATATCTATGCCTGGAAATCAAGAGAGAGAGAGAGAGAGAGAGAGAGAGAGAGAGAGAGAGAGAGAGAGAAAGACAGAAAGGATCTTACTCTTAGGCATTCTTGTATTCATATACATATTCGAGAATAAAAATAAAATCTTCCTTCCAACTAATAGAAGCACACTCTACGAACAATTGTAACAAAAGCGAGGGAAAGGGATAATAGGACTTTACATTCAACAAGCTGAATCAAGTGAATGTGTATGCACACACACACATATCCCTATCTTTTAGCCCCCAAATTAATTCAGAATTTAGTTAACTCTCTCATTTTCTCTATTTAACTAGCACATTTCTCTCTCTCGTGTGTTCACAGATTCCAAAACACAATTTACTTTCTGAACTGAGAACTTAAATTTGATAACATCTATTTTAAAAGAAACTGAGATCCTGCTTACAAAAATAATTTGTAATTCATAATCCTATTTACAAATCAAATTTACAGCGTCATTTAAATTCTAGTATTTAAACTTTTGGGACTTTATTTGAAGCTCTCTGTAGACAATGCCTTAATTATATATTGCATTTAAATCACTAAAACCCTTGGACAATACCTGAAAGGGAATTTAAATTTTCTTTGTTGTTTCATCATATTCTATTTTTTTGGAAATCTTTCTTCCATTTTTTTCCAATTCTCTTCTGCAATTTTATCCAATCTATAGATTATCTTTCAATATTTATTATGTACTATGAACTTTATATAATGTGGGTTTAAAATAATTATGAATTTTTAAAAATCTATAGTTCATCATAGTCTTGAAATAGGACTCTGCTTGTCTCTGTCATTCACTTATGAACTCCTGGAAGACAGGTTCTGTCTGTTTTATCATTGGACCTCTACGAATTGCCTTGCAAATGACTCTAGAATTAATGAAGAAATTTGTCCTACAAGAATTCGATAAGATTTCATATTCACTTGAAGAACATGCCAAACATTTCAAAATGATGAATCCTTTCTTTAAAATGTAGCACAAAGTAGTCAAATGTATGATCTTTACTATCCTTTTAATCTAAATCTCCCCAGATGCATCTATGTGTTTGTAATACTCTCTGGGCAGAAATGTTAAATAATTATGACAGGAAAAAAGTAATAAAAACTGAAATTAGCTAGGAATATTTGGCACTATCTTAACTTTTTTTGGCAGGACATTAATACATATTTAATAATTTCTGTATATTACAAAGAACAAAACATAGAGACTCTCAGTCCCAAATCTGACAACTATGTACAACAATAGAATAATTAGTGTTGTTCATGAGTAATACAGTAACATAACTAGAATGCTTTGTCATAGAGATATTTACAAAACACTCCAGTGATTTTAGGTTAGATAAACTGTCATTTTATTAATAAAATTGTTGTGCTTTTATAGTTGTTACACAGGACATACATGTTTGTATCTAAGATACTATATAATAGTGAGTCTCAACCTTTCCTATCAAAGTATTCCTTAGTAGCTTTGCAGAACTGTAAGTACCTCCAGAGATTCAGTGGCATATTTTTCATTATTTTTTTGAGACATGGTCTCCCTGTAGTCCCAGCTTGCCTAGAACTCAGTATATAGATCAGGCTGGCCTCAGTCTCTGAGATCTGCCTGCACATCTCCTTCTGGAGTGCTGGGTTTAAAGGCACGCACCACCACACCCAGCTCAGTGGCATATTTTAAAGCAATGCTGCATAATCATAAAAATTACATTTATCATGTTATTTCATTATAAAATTTTAGTTATAATCCATAACATGACTTGTTTTCATATTCCATATAAATTACTTACCAGCTAATTTTTTTTAACGTGTATGAGTGTTTTGCCTGCATGTATATAAGTGTACCTGTGTCATCCAAAGACAGAAGAGGACAGTGGATCCCCTGGAATTGGAGTTATAAAAGGTTGTTAATGGCCATGTGGATGCTGGGAATTGAACCGAGGGCCTCTGCAAGAGCAGAGGTGCTCTTAACTGCAGAGCCATCTCTCCTGCTCCATCAGCAGCTAAATTTTTAACTCTACTTGCTGTTAGTCTTTAATGAAAATCTATACTCTTGAAATACATGTCATACACTCTATAACTTGGCATATGCTTACTCAATGCACCCTGACCCCAAATAATGCTTATCTCAGTCCTAGAAGAAAACTACAGAAACAAGTCTTCTTTAGAAATTACAGTGCTGAAATTTAAAGCATATATCATTAAAAACTATCTAAAACTATTATCAGCTTCTCTGATACAAAATATGACACACGTGTGATATCAAGGGCTAGTCTTTCACTCTAAGTAAACCTCCCCTTTCGAGAGTTCCTCTATTGTCTCAGATTACTGATCTGATTCAGGGGAGAATCTAGGAAAAGTATTATTTGAAATCTTAAGAATGTGTATATGTGTTTTCAGTACTTTTATATGTATAACAGTGTATTTCTTCCTTTTCTATTTTATTGTAGTATTTGTAGCTAATAACTTCTAAGACAAATGTGTTGAATATTTATTAGTAAATTCCCTGTGAGCAAACCATGACTGCATTCCTAAGACAAAATCTACTTGCTGGTTGTATGTGACTTTTCAATACTTGGCTGGGTTCTTGACTAAGAATTTATGTAGAATTTAAGCATCAATATAAAGTTCAACTAATCTCTGTTTTTACCTTTTTGTCAGACCATAAGATAATTTCATTGCTTTTACTATAGGACGATTTAGATAATTTTGAAATTATCTTATTTTCTCAGAGGTTTATGGGATCCATCAATAAGCCAGATTCCTCTTGTTGGTTCTTCCACTGATTCCTCATCTCTTCTACATTACATTCCTTCTGACATATGATGCACCTGGAATTGATCTTACAGGTTTATATTTTCCTAAGAAATAAGAAACTTACTCTAGGGGTTTAAATGTACTACTCAGAGATCGTCATATAAGTATTTTAATATGCATTTTTGTTGTCCTGTGTTTGTGGTTATCTTCTCTGACTTGAATATTTTGCTCTATTCTTAAGACAGTGACCATATTTTTAGCCTCTCCCAAAGCAGTCTTTTGATTTGTTTATTTTTCTACTACTTTTGTCCATTTTTTTCTTTTGGTGTTTTTGAGACAGTGTCTCCCTGTAGCCCCAGCTGGCTGGAACTCACTAGGTAGACCAGGCTGGCCTCAATCTCACAGATATCCACCTGCCTCTGCCTCCCAATTAAAGGCATGCACCACCACGCTGGGCCTTTTGTCCATTTCTATATCATTAATTAGTCTCCATTTAAAATCTTCATTATCTTTTCCTATTTTCTTCTATTTAGTTTCTTATTCTAATTTATTTTTTTCTCAATGTATATTTTATTGAATGTTTGTGCATTTCATACACCTCAATCATATTTAGACCCTGTCCCCCGTCAGCATCCCTCCATATCCCTTACTGGATTTCATACACTCTGTCATATATGTTAGGGCCACCAAGTCAAGCTTTTGTACCCAGATGCCCATTGGTGCAAGTTCATCCACTGGGGTCTAGTCAGTCCATCTAGAGTCACCCCCTTAAATAAGATCCACTCTCCCTCACCCAGCAGTAATCAGCTACCAATAGTTTCCTGGCTAAGGTTGGGGCCTGCTGCCCGTTTCCCCAGTTCTAGGCTGGTTTTCATCTGTTTGAGTTTGCACAGGTCTTGTGCATGCTGTCACCGTTGCTGTAAGTTCATATAAGCAAGTTCCTAGAGACCTGGAAGACCGTTTCCTTGTGTTCAAGTGCCAACCTTGGCTCTTACAATCTTTCTGTCCCCTCTTCTGAAATGATCCTTGAGCTGTAGGTGGGTGAGGTTTGATATAGGAGTCCTAGTTATTTGCTTTTCTTTTCTTATCTCATAGTAAAGATATTTAAGAAAAAAAAACCTTCTTGATTATTGCTGTGGTGATAGACTCTGGATTTGGGTAGGTGATACTTTCATTTCTTTTGTCTTCCAGAAACTATTCTTGTGCATTCCTTTTGACTTAATTGAAAGGCTATGAAGTTCCAGTTATAGTATCTTTTTGTTTTATATTTTTGTCTGGTTTTGTTATTGAAATCTAACCTACCAGTAGTGTGACCAGACAGAGGTCAAACTTGAGCAACCTAAAAGCTTTTCATTCTTAATAATGTTTCATAAGCTTTTGCAAAGGTGTCTGTGGAGAATTTGTCACATCCCTGGAAGCAACACTTCACTGTCTGCCGCATGCATCCTCTACACCTTTGTTCACGTTACACACTCAGTCTTTTATGGGTGAAGGGATAAGGAACTATTTTTGTCCATGATTATCTACTTAGAAACATCTTGGGTAAAGAGGAAGGGGCTGAATTTGGATTTATGTTATGATTTAATCTAGAAATGTTTTTCCCTTAAATATATAAAACTATTTACATTTACTAACATGGTGATTTGTTTAATATATCTGTCATATCTAACCATTTTTGCTTTTCAAAGTATTTTATAATGATTTGTTTCTTTTCCCTTAGTTCTCTTGAGATTGAGAAAGGTTTGTATTTTTGTTCTAAGGGTTGCCTTTAAAATAAAACATGCATATAATATCCCTAGTCTTTTCTTTAGACCCAGCTATTAATTCCTTCCATCAAATTACATATTCATTTTCTTCATTTTCTCCTCTCTTTACCCTTTTGTACAGTATCACTTAACATTAGCCACTAGGAGTACCTTTGAGTGTTTACTCTTTATTCTTCAGTAAGTTTGCATTTCATTTATTTATCAACATTAGATACAATTATTTAATTCCCAGCTTCAACAGAGAGGCAATCAGCAACATTAATCTATCCCGGATCCTCTTCTCCTTCCCTCTGTCTCCTGTGTTTCAGTGTCTTTTGTTCCTGCATTGCTAATATTTTTGTATGTTAGGGTGGTGTCTAGATTCTGCTCCATTCTCTTATCTCCTCTGAGGAACAGATCCTGCTTTTGCAGTAGTTTTCTAAGCCACTTCTCTTTTCCTGAAGTTTACCTTCCATCAGTGTCTTCAAGCATACTCATGGGAAATTTTTTTGGGGGGTTGGGCTTTTTAGAATTGCTTGTTTGTAGGCTTTTATGCATTCAGTTACATTGGCTATAAGTGCAGATTCTTTCCTTGGAATAACTTACAGATTGCATTCTACCGTCTGTAAGAGCTGACTATTACAGTAAAGAAAATCTGAAGTCAGTTCATCTTTTTCTCTTGTGTGATTCATTTTTTTTTACCATTATGCCTAAAAGGGTTATCTTTAATCTTTGAAATGCAGTGATTTATTACTATTATTGTTATTGTTATTGTTATTATAGGTTGCATACTGGCCCTTCTGGGTGGATGTTTCCTTGGGCACAGTATGCCCATTCAAAGTATTTTTTTTTATTTCAATAAGTTTTCTTGAGTTATATCTTTGAGATTTTGTTCCAATTCATAGTTTTAGCTTTCATCTCTACTAATGTCTACAATGAGTCTGCCTGGGCATGCTTTCCCTGTCTAACTTCTCTGTGACTCTTTGTAGTATATTATTTATCTTCATTTCCATTTGCTTTTTGCTTTTCTTATTTCTATTTACCTGGTTCCTTCAATGCATCATTTCCCTTTATGCTCCTTCCGATGTCATCTTAATTTATAAAGGTCTTTCTATGGCTTCTGAATTCCTTAAACTCAATTCAAATCCGTTTTACTGTCTTGCCGCCTCTTTGTTTTCTCTGAGTTGTTTCTGCTTGAGCATCTTCCTTAACACAGGCGATTTGGGCTTTGGTTTTTCTTTAGTGTTTGCAAAACAATTGGACAGAACATCTGTTCAATCGCAGCACTTCTTGAGCACATCCACATCTGTCTACCTTTCCCTGCGAGTTTCTTTGGTATCCTTCAATTCAAGCTGCAGCAATCCCCTTGAACTGCCCATTAGCTCCTAGTCAAGCAACACAGAGGCGTGGAGATGGAATCGGAAGCATGGCTTTCAGCTCTCGAAACTGCTTCAGTGTTCCCCGTTTCCTTCCCACAGGACTCCTTCACACAGCCCCACCTGTGTCAGAGCCCATCAGGAGGACTTCAGAGCCACCTCGGCCTGCAGCCTCTCTTTCTTTCTGAGGGCCCATTCCCATGGGTCCGCGCTTTGAAGGAACCCGTCACCTCAGGAAGTGGGCTTTTGCATTTTCTGAGCTCCCCTCCAACTTAGTTGTGCCATCTGTGCTTCTGCCCTGTGCGTTCTGCAAGCGTCCACTCTCTCCTCGGACCCCATTCCACCTTGTGTATCTAAGCACTAAACCTCAAGTACTTCCTTTATGGAGTTCTATTTTTGTTAGTGCTTTCCGAATTCTCAAGGTGGACACTATGCCATCTTTATGCGTCACGTTTTCTCTTCGTATCTCACAACGCTTGTAGACTATATTGATCTCCTCATTTTGCTGACCATGAAGTTGGGATTAGTTATTATATTTCACATGTTTCTTTCTGTATGACATGTAGAAGCAGAAGTAGGAAGATAGTATCATATGGTTTCATATTTATACCCAAAGCCTATGTCCATTTCACAGATGAAGAGTCCAAGGCACAGAGAGATGATATAATGGGATCAAGGTCATACAATAGGATAAATGGTAGAGCTGGATTTGAGTCATCAGTCTGAACTCAGTCTCTACACAGACTGTTTATCCCCCTGCCTCATAGCTGCTGTGTTTCCCCAAACAACTGCACATCTCCTTTACAGATCTCTTCAGTCACAACAAGCATTACTTTCTCCCTCAGAAATTTTGAGTTGTGAATACTTCTACCTATTTGATAGAATTTGTGGCTCAGGTGAAACTGACAGCCAACATATGGCTTAGCTGTTGCCTCTGAATTAAAATATTCCGTTCTGAATGGAGCAACAAGTTTCTTCAGGTTCAGAAAACTCACAAGACTCAAAAGGCCCCTTCCTAAGGAAGAGGAGAGCTTCAGTGGTGTAGCTATCTAAAAGTTGCACAACTGACTCCAGTGTTTGAGTCACCCCCACGCAGGGACAGGGACTGGCTAAGCTGGACTGGGATGGAGTTCTTTGTTTTTTTTTTTTTTTTTTTTTGATGTTGTTGTTGCTCTTTGTATCTGGGGTGAATAGAAACAGACTTCCCAGAAAGAATCACACAGCATCCTAGTTTTAAGTTGTCATAGACTATGCAAACTTGATGGGAGAGGGGCTGATGCTGAGAGGAAAGAGGATCGAGAGCTCAAAAATAGAAGGTATATGTGAGGAAGATTGAGAATGATAGGAGAAAAGGAAGGGAGGGACGGAGTAAGGGAGACAGGGAGACAGAGGAAGAGAGCAGAGACAGAGAGACAGAGACGTCCATCTAGAGGACAAGCTATTTAACATTTACTTTAAACCTTGCCTTAGATATTGCATTCTAGTTTGGAATTAAATTTAGGTATTTGGTACTAATGTACACAACAGTAAATGAACAAGCTGTCTGTAGTAAGTTACTAGTTCTATAAGTGGCCCCACCCACAAAATCAACCCAATTTATGCCACTTAGGAAATCAGTTACCATTCTTAAAACAATGGTGCTTATCAACAGGGCCCCACAGCTTCTTTAATTCCTTAAAGAACAATAGTTTGGTATTTATTAAATTCTTTCTATGTAATTAGTGCTGTTCTAAGAGTTTTACTGTCATATACATGTCACACTTTATAGGTAGATACTATTGATATTCCTATCTTTTAAAAATATTTTATTATTTTTATTTTATGTGTGTGAGCACATTGCCTGCATGTCTGTAACTGCACATGTGTCGTGTAATGCCCATGGAGGTCAGAAGAGGGTGCTGGATCCTCTGGAACTGGAGTTATAGATGGTGGTTAACTACCATGTGGGTGCTGGGAATCGAACCCAGGTTCTGTGCAAAAGCAGCCAGTGCTCTTAACCTCTGAGCCATCTCTCCAACCCTGTCATTACCATCATCTTACAGTGACAAAAAGTCCACTGCAATTCAATTGCAGTTCCAAGGCCATCCAACTAGGAAGAGTTAGAGGCACCATTTGGATGCAAGTAGTCTCTAAAAGCCAGTCCCTTAACTTAGTGACTTTTAGTAATGTACTTCATGTCACCTAAAAGCAAAACTGACTGTTTTGCTCCTTCCTCTGTTTGCTCCTGTAGAATAAATGGTGGTGTCACCAAGACAACAGCCGTGCTCTCTTTACTGTAAACAGCAATGAATGACTTCATTCAAACCATAGCTCCAACAACCACATGTTCTGACTCACAGACCTTGCTTCTGGCTTTGCATATTCAACTGCCTACTGAATTTATCCACTAGAAATTAAATGTCCCCAAAGCACTTCTAACTCAATATATTTTCCCGAAACTTCATTTTCTCCACTTCAGTGTTTCTGTCCGTGAATAGCCCCCGACAACACAAGCAGCCAGTATAATTTTTTGTGGGCATTGCATGACATGGGTGAACTTACATACATGACTCACTGCAGAATGTCGACCTGAGAAGTGCCATGACCTTCAGTGGTACCTGAACCCTGTGCCATCTGATCCTTCTCTCTCCCATCTCTCCTCCTGCCGTCTCATCTCACCTCACCTTGCTCCACACATGAGTCTTTTCTGATTCTTTAAACTCAACAAACTCACGTTGAACTCCTGGTACTTGCTCTAAGTACTCAAAACCTTTCATTCCTTGAACTAATTTCAATCTGTTTCTTTTGCTATGGTACATTTTCATAGTGACTATAACAAATTTCAGTGAGTTCTGTGGGGTTTTCTGATGTTCTGAAGTTGGGAGCTATCTTGGAGAACCTCTGAACTTGAACTTGATTACAGAACTCAAGGTAATTCTGGAAATTCCCCCCTTTACTTTACCACTTTCTCATTTTCTCTTCAATGATATAGCTGCTTACTCCACAGCACCCTCCACTCTCTATATTTTGTATTCTTTCTAAGTTACCAAAGCGAAGTTTTACCCTTCTCCCAATAGATCTTAGTTCACGTGTTAACTCCTTTCTAAAATATAGGTTTTTAAAAGAATTTTATTTTAAAATGTCTTATTTATTATTTTTGTTTTATGTGTATGAGTGTATTGTCTATAAGTATGTAAGTTCACTCATGTCATGCAGTGCCCACAGAGGCAAGAAGAAGGCATTGGCGCCCCTGGAACTGGAGTTATGGATGGCTGTTGGCTACCATGTGGGTGCTGGGAATTGAGCTGTGTCCTCTGAAAGTGCAGTCAGTGCTCTTAACCTCTGAATCATCTCTAGAGCCCCTTTATTTTTATTAAATAAAAATAAAAGATCCAACTACTTTTCTCAGGTTGGTCTCAAACCCCTGGCCTAGAGAGAGACCCACTTGCTTTAGGGCTCCTGCATAGCTGTGACTAGACACATGCCACAGACTCCCCATACACGGACACCTACTCTTACTTCTTTAGCTCTTTCATGCAATTTTTGTTTGTTGTTGGTTTTTATAGACTAATGAGATGTTGATTCTTTCTTGTTTTGCTAACAGACCCAGTATTCCGTGCTTGCAGAGCTGACTGACTGTCAGACACAAAAACTCAAATAAATGTGTCCTTCATTTGTAAGCTATATTGTAAGCAACATCAATGTTCTCAGCAAAAGTTAGTCATAGAAGGGGAATGAAGGGAGGTGGAGGGGTTCGGTCTTAGTGATGATAAAACTATGACTTACACCTCAGTCTTTATAAATTCAGTAACTTGTTATTGACTGTGTCAGAGTGTAAATTCTACATCTAAAGAAACAGATGTGGGAGCGGGGAAAGCTACCTTTGTTTGACACATACCTAGAACAAAGGCCTGTCAATCACCTAAATATTCCATCACAAAATGGAAGAAGGCATTATGTCTGTCCCTTGAAGTGTAGGGATCCTAACTTATAGGATTTAAAAGAACGATATTAATTTTTAGAAAAAAGTAAAGAGCAATAGAACTGAAGAATCTAAGAAATTGCAGTGTTATAAGCCTTACTACTAGAGAACTAAATTAATATAGCAGAACACCCAATTTTAATGGATTCCCAATATTCTAAATTTTCATATATCTTGACAAGCCAAGCCCTAAAAGCTTTGTTCTTTCTGCCATAGCTATGCGAAGTAGAAAAGATTGGAAGTCACATTGATCCCCACATGGTCAGCACTAATTAGACTCGGGGATAATACTAACAATTTTAAAACAGAGGACATGAAAGTGCGAGAAGGGCACACTGTTGAGTCCTGTGGGGAGTTGAAGGGGGCAAAGGGTGGTGAATAAGATCAAACACATTGCATATTCCTGGGATCTTGTTCATACAAACCTACAGCAATGGTGTCAGTGTGCACAAGACCGATGCAGACTCAAACGGACAAAACTCCCACACAGGACTGAGGAAAAGGAGGTCCCAATCTTAGTTGAAGAATTATTGGCAGCTCATAGGTGAGGAAGAACTGACTTTCTTAAAGGGAGGGACTCTAGATAGGTTGACTAGACCTCAGTGGATGGACATGCTTCAAGGAACATCTAGGAACAATAGGCCTTAACACGACAGAATGTATGAAGCCCAGTTGGGGAGGGGCGATGGGTGGGTGCCAATGGGAAAAGGGGTATAAAATTGATTAAGATGTTACGTATGAAGTATACAAAAATTCAATAAAAAATTAAGAAACACATTGTATACGTCTATGACATTTTCAAAGGATAAGTAAAATATTATTTAAAAATAAGGTGTTTAAAAAAAACCCCTCAGAATTATACGAATGCTGACTTAGTACTCAGCATATTTTTCTTTGTCAATTTGCACAAAATGACCAAATGAACTAAAGAATTTCCCTATATTCATTTAATAAGGTTTGGTTTAGTCACTTCTAAACATTGCCAAAATCATGACTCAAATATAAGCTTTCTGGCTCCAGTTCACTGAATTATGGGACTAAAGGAAATGATCTTGCATCAGTTGCTCTGTTTTAGTTTTCCAAGGCATGAGCACATGGGAAAAGACATGGATCTGGACTGTGGTCTTCTTTTCTACTAAAATTTATTGCACCCTCTTTAAGTAACAGGCATCGCTAAACACTATACACATGTTCTTACATTTCATTCCCCCAACAGTCAGGTATAACATGATTCTTATTTTCATTTTTCAGTTGTTGAAAATGGAACTCACAGTATTTCAGAAATTTGCTCAAGGTCACGCAGCTACTAAACTGTATAATCTGGACATAAACATGGGCTAATGGTGCCGGGACATCTGTGCTTAAGCACCCTTGGCACACTAGGCATGGCAAAGAGAATTGTTTCTTTAAAATTTTCTTAATGTAAATAACACATTTCTTTGTATCAAGATATAAAAGCAAACTTATTTATACACTGGGAAACGAAGCATTAAGCTGTGTATTACCAAGTTTGTTAACTGTGCGATGGCAGGGGTGGCTGTAGCTAGAATGAGAAGATTTTCTGTAGCAATAAATGTATTCTAGATTAATCTGCATAGAAAGCACTCCTCTTTTGGATGAGGATTCTTTTTGTTTTCTTTTCTTATCGAAATATTTTATTTATTATTTTTATTTTAGGTGTATGATTGTATTGCCTGCATGTATGTAAGTTCACCCATGTTGTGAAATGCCCATGGAGGTCAGAAGAGGGTGTTGGATCCCCTGGAACTGGAATTACAAGTGGTTGTTAGGTCTGATGCAAAACCAGTTAGTGCTTGCATCCATTGAGCCTTCTCTCCAGCTCCCAGATGAGGATTCTGCACCTACATGTCTATACATGTGTTTTTTATACTGAGGGGTCATGAGCCTGAGACGTACTCCCTGCTAAGAATTCACTGCAGGTCAGTCTGTTGGGATGCTTTGTGGAGTATCCTGCAACTCTGTCAGCCTCACTGGCAGTTCTGTACAAATGCAGCCACAGTAACAAAGATCCGCTGCACCAACAAGGAAGGGTCCCCATATCTGCAAATCCTCAGAAAACTCATTCTCCTATAAAGCACTCTTGAAAGAGAGTCACTTATTCACTGAGCTATATCCAACACTGGTGTTAGAAGACAAATAAAAAATTTACATCTATTAACAAGATATTTAAAATGACTTTTCTTAGCTGTGTTAAAATTTAAGAAATTACTGAAATAATAGAAAAACACATTGATTTTAATCTTGAAAACTAAGGAAAAGGAGGAAACGTGGTCAAGAATATATAGAAAATGAATTATTAGAAGAGATAGCAGCAGACAAAAGATAACAGATTTTTTTAAAAATGAATTAGAGACCTGAAAACACTAAGCACAAAGGCTTGCAAGGTAGATGCTGATGACAAAAAAAGGCCAATTCCTAGAGAAATACTTGAAAAGACATAACAATTGAAGGTTCAATTTCACTGTATTCATGGGGATTCAGATGTGGACTCAGGATAAGAAGAAGTGGGAGAGGGGCTGAATAATTTATAAGAAATTCTGAGACCTTAATGGGAAATTAAAGGTTAATTATATTGAAACATTGAACCAATCATCGTGAAAGATACAGAATTATCATATTAAGCGTAAGGGAAGCCCACCAGTGAAATAGTGTCACTAACATTATAGGAGTAACCAACTACTTTCTAATTGGATCCATGTTATAAGATGAAGCCCATACCTGACACTGATATTGGGCCTAGGAACCTGAGGCTAGACAGTCCATAGGCCATGAAGGAGAGATTTCTGATAAATATGGTATTAAACTGAATCCTAATGACTTATTGTTATACCCCCAGAATAATGCATCTCTCAACTTCACTAGAGAAGCTTTCTTGTCCCAGAATATGGTGGTTAACTGGCCAACATACAGAGAATAAGAAGCTGCAGAGTGCTTATCTTTCTAAATGGGTACCTGTATCAAACTTCTGCCTCCCAAGGCTCAGGGACCATTGTGGAAGACGGGATAGAAAGATTATAAGAACCAGAAGTGGAGGGCGAGAGGGAAACAGCTTTATAGACAATTGGTCAGCATGCACAAGTCCCACATAAGCTAAAGCCAGACAAAATCCCAGCACAGATGTTGGGAAGTGGGTAAGAAACCCCAACCCTACCTGAGGAACAATTGGCAAGTGATAGCTGAGAGGGGAGAGTCGGTCTCATTTAATGTGACTCTTGGTAAGGTAATCAAGCTCCAATGAATGGACCCACTCCAAAAGGCATTTGGGGACATAAACTGACACAAATATAATAGAGTGCATGAAATTTTGGGGAGTAGTAAAAGGATGCAGATAGAGGAGATATAAATACAATCAAAATATATTATATGAAACACAAAAATTCAATTAAAAAATTTTAAACTATTTTTATAATTTCTTTTTATCAAATCATTGCATGTTTTGTACAGAACATCTCAGTCGATCTTAATCATTTTTATATCCTTTTACCCCCTGGGAGCCGTTTCAGGTTAGTGTCCCCAGGTGGCCTCAGTGCGGGTTTATCCACTGAGGTCTAGTCAATCTGCCCACAGTCCCTTGCTTGAGGAAGACCAGCTCATCCTCACCCAACAGTAATCAGTTGCCAATATTTCTTCCGCAAAGGTTGGGCTCTGCTACCCATTTCTCCAGTTCCACCCTGGGTTTTTGTCTGCTTGAGTTTGTCTGGGTCTTGAGCATGCCAAGATCATTGTTGCAGGTTCATGTGAACAGGGTCCCAGGAGCTCGTAGGTTTCTATTTCCAAATGGTCACGCCCCTCCTTATAATCTTTTCGTCTTTCACAATGGTCCCCGAGCCCTGGGTAAGTGAGACTTAATATAAGCATCCTGCCTAGAGACCCACACTCCGAAGATTCCTAGTCTCCATGCTTTAGCCATTTGTGACCCTCTTTGTTCCTGGCCCTCTCTTGCATGTGGGAGCTTCATTAATGAGAGTTGAGAGATTCATTAGTGTCTTCTTACCCCTTGTTCTGTACTGCATAATAAAATTGTTAAAATATTTTTAAATTATAGCAATATATAGGAAAGTATTAACAACAGTTAATCAATTCTGGTCTAACTATCTTTTAACTTCTCTATTGTAATTATAAAAGCAAAATAAAAGCTAGAATTAAAATGCCATTTAAAAATGAAATAGAGCATTAGTCTTAGAAAATACTCATACTTTTTATATGGTATTATAGAAATAGAACCAAACTGATGAATTGATCAGCTTATAATTAATGGAATAGATAAGTCATTTTTGCTTAGGATATGAGTAAATAATTGTATAGTAGAATCCCATAGAAAGTTCTAGAGTAGACAATAAAAAACAATGAATGGTATAATACAGGGAGCAGTCACAAGTATTTTACCTAATAAGGTGTTTCCCCAAATTATATAAAGGCAGCAAGCATTTTGCTATTTACTGAATTTAAAAGTTATTTCAGGAAGATTCTGGTTCTGAAGATATGAGTGGAGCTAAGAATATGAATTTGTACCATTTAAGAAAGTGTTGCCTTCCGGCAACCTAGTGAAAGCTGTGCTCCAGGAACCTCTAGTGAAGAAGAAGGAGGAGAAGGAGGGAGGAGGAGGAGGAGGGGAGAGAGGGAGGAGTAAGGAGAAGGGGGAGAAGAGGAGAGGGAGGAGGAAGAGAAGGAGGAGGAGGAAGGGGAGGAGGGAGGGGGAAGGAAATGAAAGTGTCTGTGTTTTGAAGATAAAATGATTACATATTACATATTTTTTAAACCCTAAAGATTATTTTTTAAAAACTATTGGAACTTTTTAAATTTATTTAAAAATATAGTTAAAGTACATGAAACAAATTCACTATAACTATAAAAACCAGTCATGGTCATATTTCTATACCCTGATTGGAAACTGTGCAAAAAGAAATAAAAAAATCAATTTTATAGTATAAAATGTTTTGAAATATTTAAACAAATGAGATTAAATATCTACACAGTGAATGAAAGGATAAAGTTTGTGCATGTGTATGTGTGTGCGTGTGTACAGTACACACAATTTGAACTTAGAGAAAGGGTACTCTGTCATTTGTGACCACATGGATTAATCCGCCAACAATATGTTAAGTGAAGTAAGTCAGGAAGGGAAAATCCAACATGGATGTGGGAGCCCCAACCCTAGCTGAGTGCTGAGCATTTACTGGATGGGAGAGAGAGAATCAGCTGTGGTTTTGTTTGTTTGTTTATTTGTTTTTCATGGGTGTAATGCCTGCCAAGTTGACCAGACTCCATGGGATGGATTCACACCCAAGAGCATTTGGGCTACATAAATTAGACGTGAAAGGCCTTAAAAAATCAAAATAATAATAGAGGACATGAAGTTGGAGGATATGAGGTGGAGACAGAGATGGAGGAGGGGTCTGTGTCATCAAATACATTGCAAGAAATTCTCAAAGAATCAATAAAAACAAGAAGGAATAAGGGAGTGAGGTCAGTTCTACATAAAAGCATTAGGAGCCAATCCCTCCTTCATCCCGAACCTCTCCACATCCTTGAACCCCACGATCTTAATTCTATAAGTAAGATTTTGGAGGATTCTTGTCTAAGGGAGCACTGTAAGTTCAAACATTTGTGTTCCGACAACAAGGTTAGCCAGGTTCTTACATAAGTATCTCCCATGAAATGTCCCAGCTGTCTGGTCTACATGCAAATAAATGTTCTTAGTATCTTCCTTTATACGATAACAGAGATACTGCAGACTTATAATGAATATCAGATCAAAACAGATTTGGAAGAAAACAGTGCAGGAAGTCCAAAATCTTTCTCCTTACCCTTCATAAAGCAAGAAGAGGTGTGCTCTAAAGGACTAAGAACAATCTACTATTTTTTTTTAAGGAAGAAGGAACAATCTGAATGAGAAAGTTATCAAAATACTTAAAAAAAGCATAAATGAAAATGTTTGGAAAAGTAACTCAGGAAATCTCTCAGACAATATAACAAAGATGGAAAATCTGATCTTAAGTAAGAAAATAAAGAAATCATGAGGATCCAAAAATCTAACAGAAATACAAGAATGAAAGAAAATGATCAGAAACAAGGCGATAACAAAGGAAAATTCCCAAAACGTAGAAGATACTTCCTCATTTAAAAGGCCCACTGAGGACTCAACAGAAGGAACTGAAGAGAGTTGTACCAAGACACATTACTGCAGACTTGAAAACATCAAGGATAAGTAGGTAGTCAGACGTCAAGAAGTAAGCGGTCATGTGTAAGCTATCAAGAATTACATCCCAGTTATGTTAACAATAGCTCTGCAAGCTAAGCAGCAGGAAACAATACAAGTCTTCCAAATTCAGAGGAAACAATACAGACTACAATTCTGTGTTCTCTTAAACTACCAATACATGCAAGAGGAAACAGACACCTCAAAAATGCAATGTTCCAGAAGCTAGACAAGCCAGTATATGTCCTGAGGAGGCAATCAGAACATTCTCTCACCATAAAGAGGAAGATGGACTATGAAAAAACAAATCCAAGCAAATGGATCTTACATGAATGAGAAATGCCAATGATTCAGGAAATGACAGCACTGGTAGCAAATTATGAATATGTAGCCAAAAATTATGGACTCATAGGAGATGACAGGAGGGGAAGAATGAACATAACCTAAAATACTAAATCTTCTTCATTAATAATGGAAAAAAAATCAATAAAATATTTAAATATATTAGTAAGAAAGCAAAGATTACATCCGAAAGATGCCAACAGAGTTTAGGGAGGTCTCAGGAATAGGTAAAGGCAAAAGATTCTGTTTTCCTGTGCAACTTGATCTTTAAACCATGAATGACTTTGATACTTGTTTTAAGTTTTGAAAAATCTCATAAGTACAGATATACTTTGGAGACATCTAACCCAAGTCTCCAGCTCAAATAAAGATTCAATCATATTAAGCTTGCAAATGATATTTGTTATCATTATAAAAACAAATTCTTTGATAATGTTTTTTGACGATTTTTATTTATTTGTGGTGTGTGTGTGTGTGTGCGTGTGCACGCGTGTCATGTGCAAACAATGCCTGTGGATGCCAGAAGAACATGTCAGATCACCTGAAACTGGAGTTACAGAGTTACAGATGATTGAGAGATGCCATGTGGGTGCTGGGAACTGCATCTGGGTGCTCTGCAAGAGCATCAAGGGCTCTAAACTGCTGAGCAATCCCTCCAGCTCTTGATAATGTTTGTTTAATCTCCTAACTGGATGTTACTTATTCTGTCATACCAATTTAACTGAAGTTGTTTGAAAGGAAAAGTGCTTCGAAGATTCTCATAACGTACTATTTCCATTTGAGGATATTCAACTTTCTAACATCTGAGAGGTCTTTACAGAATTTTTCATTTTGTTAAAAGCTTGCAAGAAATTTTGTGGTTATAAGACCGAAAGTTTTGTGTCCTGTTATAAAATAATACATTTCATAATGTATAAACAAAAAAATCTGTTAATAAATATTCATTTCCCTATGTTTTCCCTTACCTGGACTCCTAATCTTTTGATAATGGCACATTCTGTAAATTATTAAGGTTATAAGACAAATGGCTAGCAACTGTGAAACAAGAGCATATCTAAGAGAAAGAATTCAATTTGAGGTTCTTCTGTGTACATCTGGACAGCTACATACATCTGGTCCTCAGTTTCTTCATGAATAATGCCTGCTCTGCATTATGAAGACAGGAAAAGTATGTGTAAAAGTTCAGCAGAGGACATGACCCCAGATGGGTATGGAAGGACCAGCTGCTCCATTCCTTATTCTCTCTGTGGCCCCCGGAGGCACAGTGCCAAGGGATTTACAAGCTTGCCAGGCAATAACGTTTGAAATAGTCCTTTGCTTTTTAAAATCTTGGTTCAGCAATTCTATCATGAGGATCATTTTAAGAACTCTGCAATGAAACAGTGGTGAAGAAAATGCTACTGGTACAGTGACATGCTACTAGTACAGTGACTTGTGCACAGTAAGAAACAGTAGCAATAATACTATTAACAGGAATGAATTAGAAGATAATGTTTCTCTCTTCTTCATTTCTAGTAAGGCAAAAAGAAGTGACAGAAATGGTTTGGTCAAGGATTGCATTTCCTAAGACTGGAGAGACAGCTCAGCAGTTAAAAGCACTGGCTACTCCTGCAGAGGACCTGACTTTGGTTTTCAGCATCCATGTCTGGCACTCATAACCACCTGTGACTCTGGCTCCAGAGGATCAGAAACCTTCTTCTGGATTCCATAGGCACTGCACTGATGTGCACGCACCCACACGCAGACACACACATAATTTAAAATTAAAATATATTTTAAAAACAGCATTTCCTAAAGTTACATGTGAATGTTGCCTCATTCTCAATAAAGAAGAATTAGACAATGTTTTTCAAGAAACATTTTGTACTCATCTACGTGATATTTGACAGAAGAGTTCAAATTATCACTCAGTATCTGTGAGGACTTGGCTTCAGATACTTCTTGGAACAAAGATCTACAAGGATGAAAATCCCTTGTATAAAATATATTATTTACATATAACAATCTTTCAGCCCACTAAACCCCTACATTCTTAGTGTGATATTATATTTTTTTAGAAAATGAAAAGGGCCAAAGAGCCTGAATATATAGATGAACTCTTTGTAATGATTTCATCTTTTCTTGGTTGAATCCACACATACAGAAGACTGACTCTGCTTGTGTATGTCCATTCATCCATTAATCTGATCAGTCTGCTAGAAGACCTTCCCTTCCTTTGAATCCTTTCTCTTCCCTACGCATATTCCATTAGAAATTTACTTGTCCTTTTCATTCTATTATTTGGTTAACAGACTCAGTTGACAAGTGGCTTGCAGACTTGAAAAGCTGGTTGTATCAGAGTAAATAAAAACGAGGGGCTGCATATGGTCCTGCTGCACTGGGGCCATGTTGATGATGGCTGAGTCCAGCACACTTTCAGGATCTTTGCAATTTCTTCTGAGCCCTTGACAAAGATACTTTTTTTTTTTCTGTTTTGAAGCCAGGATATGAGACTATTTCTTGGGAAATAGATACCTCAAAAGGTTGGTTAATAAACGAATACAGTAGGATACACAAGGATTTCTGAGTCCTAGTAAATTATATTATTAGAGCAATAAACTAGCTTGCAAAAACAAAACACTATTTTCTAGACCACTCCATTTGAATTAAATAGTATCCCAAGCCTACTAATATGTAAATTTTGTTTCTTGATGATGTAAATCCAAATGGAACATTTATTACATGCTTGTGTTGTTTCAAGAAGTGCAAAGGTAATTCAGTTGCAGTTTGCCACCCCCAAGAACTCCCACTTAAAATGAAGTCACAAGCAAAGCCTTTTTACTGTACAAAACTTCCTTTTTGTAGAGAGTTTGCTTAAAAATGTAAGTAATTTCACAGACAGAAGATCTGAGTAATTTCTCAAAGGTCATATTTCCCTCCAAAACTGATTTCTTTATCCTCATATTTTCCTGATACTGGATTAAAATTTTATTATTGTTAATACTGATTTTAAGGTTGTGGTGACTTGGAAATCATGTGCCTTCTAGTGCTACAAGCAGAGATTTTGTTTGTCTACTTTGAGACTATTTTGGTCTCATACAGCTCAAATGGGTTTCCAGTATGATCTGTAGTTTAAGGCTGACTGTGATAGTTAATCTTGATTTTTGACTTGATGGGATTTAGAATCAACATGAAAACAAAACTTTGTATATATCTGTGAGGAACTTTCTAGATGGAGTTAATTGAGGTGGGAAGATCCAACCTAAATGTGGGTGGCACCATTCCCTGGGTAGGGATCCTGAACTGAAATAAAAGGGAGAAAGCCCACTGAGCACTAGCATTTAGATGCAATGCATTAAGCTACTTCGAGCTCCTGCCACCGTCCCTTCCCTGCCATGATGGGCCATGCCCTCCAATTGTGCCAAAATTAACACTGCTTTCTTCAGCTGCATTTGCTGGGAATTCTGTCACAGTAATTAGAAAAGTAACTAATACACTGGTCTTGAACTCCTGATCTTTCTATCATCTCCCATGTGCTAGGACTGCAGGCTTGTGTCATCACATTCAGTTTAGAAAAACAAGTAACAAGATCATTTCCTTACCTCGTTCTTGTGCATGAACAGGAACCCAAGCCACACATAGTACAACAACGTGAAGAAGCAGTTTCCTAAGGAAAGAGAAAAGATCACTTGTTGGACATTTACAACTAATAAACCATATAAAACCTAACTCAGGAGTCTGTGGTGGAGTTTAAGAATTTGTATTTCTAATGTGTTCTCAGGTGACGCTGATGCTGCAGAGTGGCTGACTTTGATGCCCGTGTTTTAGCACAGGTGATGTTTAAGGATGATGAAAATCTCACCTGGTTGGAATAGTGTTTTGTTTTGTTTTTACCTTGGTTGCACAGACGAATCAGCTTCAGAGCTTAACGACTGCTAATACTTGGGTTTTTCTCTCCCTTCCCACAAAGATTCTGAATTTGGTCTGTCTTTAGTGTGTGTGTGTGTATGTGTGTGTGTGTGTGTGTGTGTGTGTGTGTGTGTGTGTTAGACTAGAAGCACCAGGTGTCTTTGTCAATTATTCTAATCCTTATCTTTTGAGACAGGATCTCTCATTGACCATCAATTCACTGACTTGGTTTCACTGACTGACCAATAAGCCCCACCCCCACACTGAAGGACCCTTTTGTCTCCCCAGCACTGAAATTACAGTCACACACTACTGCACCCAGCTTTTTCTTAAGTGAATGCTAGAAATCAAACTCAGGTTCTCAGTTTGCACACCAAGTACTTTACTAAGTCACTGTATTTAAAAAACATTTAAAATTGAATTTGTGTGATTTACCATATAATTTGATGGTGTTTAGATAGATTCCTTATTGCTCCCCACCCACTTTAATGGTCTCTTTGTCCATCATATATAATTGTGTGTGTGTATATATATGTGTGTATATATATATATATATATATATATATATATACATACATACATATAAAGGCCTATAGGGTCTAAATTTGTGTCCCCAAATGTCCTTCAGTGTGGGTCCATCCACTGGAGTCTGGTCCCACCCTTGAAAGAGACTGTCTCTCTCCCTCCTAGCAGCCATCAATTATAAAAATTTCCTTAGGCTGGGTTGGGGTTTCTTACCCACTTCCCCATGTCTATGCTGGGATTTTGTCTGGTTTGAGCTTGCATGGGACTTGTGCATGCTGTCACTATTTTCTTTTTTTTTTTTTTTTTTTTACTTTTTTTAAACCAACCCTGCATTTTTAAACACTCACGAGGTGAGTCAAATGTACAGATAAAGCTGAGGATCACTGTGTAAGATTAAATGGTTTCTATATATGACAGAACTCTATACTTATTTAATAAAATTTGACACATCTAAAAGAAGTCAATATTATAGTAGCAAAAAATTCATTAAGATTCAAAATTGAAACCCATGATATCTAGGATGTTCAACAAATTATGCAACACTGTGGCCTTAGAATTTATGGTATCTGCCTTCAGACTACTGATGCTCATCCCTACAAAGATGCAATTTACAATAGCAAGAAAGACATGTAAACTTCTGTGTCTAGAAAACTTTTTCTATGAGTTGATGGCTTTCTTTTAAACCAATAAAAAAGTGTGAACTAAGCGAGGAAACGTGTGTAACATACATTAAACATTTCAACAGTTCTCCCTACACTAGGTTTATAAGCCAAAAATTTCTTTGTTCTGACAGCTTTATAGATTCTGCTTTTTACTCACAGCTAAGATTCAGAAATAGTTTTTAAAAAGTTTTTTTCTTTTTTTTCTCCAGAGTAACTGGAGAGTTTTTATCCCAGCAATGGGAAAAACTCAGATCCTTTGAGGAGTAAAACATTGCCACTAATTTATCTGCAATTAAATTTCTCATGTTGCCAATTGAAGTTGATAGGTAGAATTTATGTAACTAGTCTAATTCCAGGTGCTGGAGCAATTCACAAGTATGGAGAAAGAAATGTAGTCTAGGCTGGCCTTGATCTCACAGAGATCTGCCAACCTCTGCCTCCAACCGCACCATGATTAAAGGTGTGTGCCACCATGCCCAGCTTTGGAGCCTCTTCTGTCTGCGTGCTGTTCCCAAACCTCCTCTCCATGCAGCGACACAGGCCACCTAATATCTGATCTGCATTCCGCAGCCTCCTGGCAACATGTTAAATTGACATATCTAACACTTGCTTTAAAGTTTTAGGTTTATTTTATTAATTCCACAAAGTCACATCAAATAGTCTATTTCCAAAGCAACCCTGTGAAAGAAAATGTCTGTGCGGATACAATTTTAAAACTATAAATGTTTGGGGAAGACTGGTCGGAACTATGATATTTTTAAAGTTGCTCCTGGTCTTCTAGAATGTCACCAAAAGAAGACGGTGGACAGTGGAAACCTTGGGAGTTTCACTGGGGTCTAATTAAAGTTTAACTCAGTGGTCTGGCATTACCATCAGCTAATCAGCAGTTCTCCCAAGGCCAATCTCCCCCCCCCCCCACATTTCCTATGGGCTGGTGACATCATCAAAATAAAGAATTCTGAATTCTTTCTTTCTTTATTTTTTTTCTAGAAGCAAATTCTCAGCCCAGTCCTTAAATCTCTTCCCTCCGCTTTGCATGTGCGTGGTTGGAGCTGCGAGTTCCTGCAATCTGGTTAATCATGAATTACCTTTAATCATCCTACAGCCCGTCCCCAGCAATGGAGCAAGTTGGGCATCACGAGAGATTCCTAGTCCTAGTCGGCCAGGCTCCTGGACCCTGGCCAGGAAGGAGGTATCCAAACACATCAGGAAAGACCAGGAGCTTCACCAAGGGCCAGGCACTCGTTTCTGCGTAAATTTATGCCCGCCCGTATCCACGAAGAGTCATTTCGTCAGATGTTCCACCGGTGTGTAATCCTATTTGGTTTCCCTGTTCCTGCTCCTGCCCCGCAATCATCTGGACTCAATTTACAAACCCCAAACGGCCCGAGAATTTATGCAGAGCCCGTTCTGGGAACGTCTGGAAGGGACGTGTAAGTCAGACAAGATAGGGGCCAGGAGCCCTGTTCAGATCTGCTTGAACCCACTGGTGGTTCTTTGCCACCACGGGAAATATTAGCGTCCTAGGCCGGCTGCAGTGGCCCGGGGAAAACCTTCGCAGTGAGAGTGGGTAAGGACCGCGGCCTTTGGAAGCTGAGCGGGAGTGAGGACCGCGCCCCCGACTCTGTGAAGCTTGGAGCCTGCAGAGGGATTGAGAGTCTGCAGGAGGATGTGCCCTGCTTGTTACTTCAAGATCCGCCACATCCCGCCCCACTCCCGTCTATCTCTTCTGAAAGGACTATCCATGGAGTGCGAAGTTGCTGGATCAAGAACTCCGCGCATGATATGACCAGGGCTCTAACGAGACCAGCAGAGTGTCTCGCACCCCAGACTCCTGGGCTCCCTGCACCGTGACGCACACAGGCACGTAGTTTTAAGTTTATAGGCTTTCCTGTGACTTCCAGAGAAGGGGAATACGTGACGAAGCGCATCTTGCTCTGCAAGCGGGAGGCCTAGCAGAGAAGGTTGCAGGGGTCAGAGCGCAGACCCCAGGAGGCCCGGCTGGGAGTGCTGCACGCGGCTGGGAAGCACATGTGCATACAAACATTGCCACAAGGCGGGCTTTCTCCACTCCCCGCCTCCGCCTGCCATCAGCTGACTTGGGCAGCTCTGCCCCTGCCCTCCTCCCACCCACTGTCCACCCGGGCAGTTCTCCGCATAACACACAGCCGCCTTCGCCCGGGTCACCCGGGCCAGATGCGAACTTCTTTAACCCTCTGACCTCTTCCAAGGGGACCCAGGCACTCAGTCAAGGCTGGGAACCCTCATGCTCACTCTGATCCCCAGTGAGAGGGTGGGGGCAGGTAAGGCACCCAAAGGGGAGGTAGGGTGCCCATCAGGACCCGCCCAAGTCCTTCTAGAGAGGGTCGGCTCCGCCCCCGCCCCCGCGAACTGCCCCTTCCCCCAAGCCGGGTCCTGGCTGTGAGCGCCACTTCCCTACTGACAAGACAGACATCAGTTACACCCTCAACTCCAGATGTTAGAGCATGTCTGCTGGTCTTCTAAAAAGAAGTGATTGCCCATGGTCTGGTGACTTGAGCAGCTCCCCGGAGTCTTAGGCTCTGCGGACAACCCTTCTCCCGACCCAGCATCCTAGCCCTAGCTTGTGCGCACAGATTCCCGGGGCCCAGTAGAGTCTTAAGAATTGCCAGACTGGGCGCCCTGGGGAGCTCCGCTCGAAGCAGGACTTCTACCCGGGCCCTGGGGGAGGAGAAGGCGCGGAGGGTGAGAGGGAGCTGGAGCCCAGGCGGCATCGGAGCAACCCTGCAGCTGCCGGGGACTTTGGCCAAGGGGATGTCGGGACACAGGCCAGCAAGCTTTTCCTGCCCTCCGAGCCTCAGCAGGATCTCTTTAGCATAAACTGTCTGAGACTCGCTGGTATGAAGCTTCCTTTCAAACAAGGTATTTTACAAGTTGAGAATTCAAGTGGATGCCACAGCAACGCGCCTCTTCCCAGCTCCAAAAAGTATCCAGGAGCAGGACCACAGATCTCCAACTCCCTCGATGGATGCAGGGGGTGGAGTGAGGGGGTTGGTCCAAAACCCCTTCCCCAGCCTGGTGGGCTACTCACGTTTCTGCGGTGGGGGAGACTTTTCCACGCCTTGTCCTGTAGTCTCCTAAATGCATTTGTATGCATTTGTCCGCGCGGCGAAGGGCTAACGGAAAACAGAGGCCAGCTCCGAAGCGCTAAAGGTGCAGGTACTGTCCATGAAAAGGGGGAAAATCACATGAGAACCATGCTCCGGCCCGCAACGCGGAAGGGGTGGGGGGAGATGGGGTGGCGTGGGGGGAGGAGCGGCACCGGGAGGGGAGGACGGCTAGGATGCCCGGTGGCGGGCTGCAGCCGGTACTCCCCTGGGAGCACCGAGGAGGACTGAGACTGCACCGGGTGGCAGAGGGCCACCGGCGACTGCGCAGCCCTGGAGTTCACTTGCGGTTCAAAGAAGACTCAGTGACTCCGGTGGAGTCCTCTGCTTTGGGCCTGGGAGGAGAAAGAGGAGGGGGGTGGGATGGGAGACCGGGAGGAAGGAGATGAAGTAGAGTGGGAGAGGAAGTCCTTGGGAGCAGCCGGAGCTGAACATTTGTCAAGCGCACACACACCCACTTCGGAAATCAAGTCGGTGCGAGGGGGCCAGTGGCAACTGCAGGCGCTCAGTGGTCACTGCCGCCGGCAGCTTCGTCTGGAAGAAGAGGAGCCTAGCAAATCCGGCTGGTGTTAAATTTCACCGCTCACTGACTTGCAATGACATAAGCAAACAGTGCACACCTCCCTCTGCCCCTGCA
Source organism: Eospalax fontanierii (assembly GCA_035773235.1). Lineage (NCBI taxonomy): Eukaryota > Metazoa > Chordata > Mammalia > Rodentia > Spalacidae > Eospalax > Eospalax fontanierii. The sequence goes on from CM069543.1 coordinate 21,033,705, forward strand.
ACCTTCCCCCACCCTAGTCCTGGCCCCAGAGCCCGGGTCTCTAGCTCTGCAGGGTCAGGGAGGGTCCGCCACACCCTGGGCACACAAGCCACCTCCCACCACTTCTGGACGCTGGCTCCCTCTTGTAGGTGACTTAGGATGATTCCTTCCTCTTCCTTTCGGGGTACCAGTCCCCTTCAATGTTCAGGTCTGCTATTTGCACGTATCCCATCTCCAGGCTTTTTTTCTGTCGTCACCCACACCTGAGAGCCTCCAGCACCCAGCGTGCTTTTACATTTGCAGTCCCCGCGCATTCTCATTAACTCAGGGACCTGCTGACCTGCTGCCTCTCCCTCTCTTTTCCTACTATTTCTGATTTTCTCTCGCTCATAATTCACTCCACCCACCACATTGTAATTTGCACACTGTCTCCAATTTTTTGTGACAACTTTTAAAGATAAGATCTTATCTTTCCAAAGTCCAGTCAAACTGAAAAGTCCACCTCCTGAGTTTTGTCAATGAAAAGGCCCTAAAAGCTCTACTATTACTTATCTAATTAATAAGTTTGGAACCTGGTATCTATTCTTTTACTATGCACCAGAAATTGAGGTGACCTGTCCCTGGAATGAATGGCTGTGACGCATGACGGAGCCATTTCCCCAGGCTTTTCTTGTGTAGTCCACATCCGCCTCAGCTATGGTCCTTCCACATGCTGAGCAGCATTCCACATTGCACCTACAGTAAAAGTTTAATTTACCATATCGCTGATTGATTGATGATTGATACGATTCTCACACTTATCATTTTCTCCAGGATTGTAGTTTTTAACTTGCCATTTTGAAATGATGTTCTATTGATAGAAAAGTAGCAAAAGTCCTTGAGTTGCTGTGTGTCCTTTATCTCCCTTCCCCTCAAACACCCTCTAGAAGCTCCTCTGTAAAATGAGTACATAGCACTCATCAGCACTTTGACAGTGGCATCTGTTTCTAAAGAAAAGACTATGAAACCAGGCAAGCACATTAAAGAAGCAGAAACGGTGTGGAAATAAATAAGAGGAGGAACCAAAAGCCAATGTTCTATCAAATAATACTAGGGCAGAGCATTATTTATGTTAAAGGTGACAGCAAATATTTCATAATACTTCAGTATTGTCCTACTGTGTGAAAATATATTCATTTCTTTTCCTAATAAATCCTATTTAGTAGGCTTTTTTATGCAAAGAAGGAAATTAAGGCAGGAAAAAGTTAAATTGCCTAAGATCACAATACTCATAAGATTTAAAGCAGTTCAGACAGGTTCTGGATAAAGTTCTGATTCTCAATTCCTTCTTTCCTTTCTTACCTACTCCTCCCTCCCCACCCTTCCTTTCAAAAGAAGAGAGTTTCAAGACAAGGAGTTGTAGAAATAGAACACAATATTCTGCCACAGTGTTATGAAGAGATAAGACTCAATGTATACTAAAGTGGAATTTTAAATACCTATAGGAAAGAAGCCCAGCTTTATAAATAGTGCTTGAATGGTCTTAAAGTATAAGCAGTGTATTTTCTTTAGAGGTGAGACTCTTTAAAAATTAGAAGGAAGATGAAATGAAAAGGTTATTTATATTTATATACTTACCAAACAATATTGTGGGACAGCAGTAGAATGTAATTCTAGTAATTGGGGCAAGCCAAAGACAAGAAGATAGAGTGTACTGGCCATTCCGTCTAGCCAGCAGGTGAGTGCCAACTTCAGTGAGATTCTGCTTCAAAAGATAAGGTTGAGAGCTATAGTGGATGGAATCAGACATTAACCTCTGGCTTCCACACATATATGCCCCATGCACACAGTATATACATGCACATATAAAGAAAATAATGATTTGGGGAAATACGTTTATATAGCTAAGGAAAGTCAGATCCATAAAAGAGCTAGGCTGGAGGACAAATAGTTAGTGGTATCCAAGTGGGGGTCACAGTATATTAGAAATATTATGTTGAAAATTTGTGTCAACAAAACACCTAATGCTTTTTACTCCATAATATGTTAAAACCATCTGGAGCCCTCTACTGGAATAGTGCTCTAGAAGGGGCAGAATTTATACTTGAAACTTAAAAATGGCAAAATTCTATGCCTCAAGATAAGGGGAGGGGTTGTCTTTATATTCAAGGCTCCAAAAACTTGTTTACCAATTTTTACAATGTCACACAGTCTAAAAAGAAAGATTACTCTTTTACTAAAGAAAAAATTGGATGACTGGAAGGGGCCGACAGAGAACTCAGAGAATTAGTTGTATAGCAACCGGCAGATGCATGACTCTAGAGAATCTTTAGAAAGTACAGAATTGAGTGGGCTGAGGCAATAAGGAGTTAAAATGTAAGGGAGGATAGAATGCAATCTTTCAAACATTTTAAAGAATTTAAAAAATATGTATGTTTGTGTGTTACACCTGTGTGTGTGTGTGTGTGTGTGTCCCAAGTATGTGCAGGTGCCCACAAAGGCCAGAAGGAGGTGTCAGATCCCCTGGAGCTATACTTGTGATTCACTGGATCTGGGTGCTGGGAACTGAATTCTGGTTCTCTCGAAGAGAAGGAAACACTCTTAACCACCTTAACCACTGACCCAACTCTAGAGTCTTTCATTTGGAAAGCATTTCAATAATTGCTGCCCTTTGGAACTAATAAGAACCAAGCAAAATGACTTGCTTCTCCCCTGTTTCAGTCTATCTTTCAAGGCTGATTTTTCCCTCTCTGCGATTATCTCTACAATTTTCTAACAGTTTCCAAGTATTTTAGTATATTTACATGAACACTTTTAAAATGCTACCAACTTTTAAAAAGAACCTAATATAAAAACCAGTGATACAACACCATGAGAGAGTGTATTGTAGACAGCTAGCTGCCTGTTGAGTCTAACTAGCCTAGAAACCAGTGATACAACACCATGTAGATAGCTATCTATCTGCCTGTTGATGGCACCTAAGAACTTGACTCCAACTTACGACACTTTCTCTCTACTGTTAGCTAAAATTCCTCTCCCCTTATTAAGTATGATCACACAATCCCTCGTAAGACATTTCTACTTCATCTTTCCTTACAAATTTAGAGTGAATATTGCACATACACCCTTTCAAAACAGGAAGTCAGATTAATGGGACTATTTTTGATATATACAAGTGGAAGAAATGTCCCCAGATTTTGGAATAACATTATTGCAACAACAGTGGCAATAGTAGGAGGGAGCATGGGATAACTGGCTTTCCATGGAAACAGAGGAAAACTTCATTTGTGCAAGGTCAGTCTGGAAATTAATAAGGTTTCAGTGAATGTCCACAGAGCCAGTCACATGACTATAAGACTTTAGCAGAAATGGAAGGGATACCCATTTCTGACAAAGGAAAAGTTCAATATAATCTATATCAAGATTTAATTAGTTCCTACAAAGAGATTAGAAAACCAATATGAAAGTGTATTCAAGATTATTATGATAATGTGATGATTGCTTGAATTGCACACAAGGGACAAATGAAGTGTTTGTTTTCAAGTGAGAGACAGCTAAAGATAATTTCAGGAACAGAAAGGGGAGAGGGACATATGTTTATATTTATATATTTATATTTAAAGCATATATTTAGGTTATAAAAAAGCATGTAACTCTTAAGAGGTTATTTTACTTTTCCAAGTGACTCGGCATTTAAGGAACTGGAAATGTAGTTCAGATCCAAATTCTGAAGTCCCTGTTCCTCGGAATGCAGTGATTCTTGAGCTTCTGTGTGCATGTCAATCACTGGTTTCTTTTTTAAAATTAAAGACTCCCAAGTCTTACACCTCCAGATTTTGGTTATATTCGAGGTAAGACCCAGGAACAATCTCCTCTCTTTCTTTCCTCTTCTTCATTTTCTTCTTCCTTCTCTACCGACATTTTCCTCCTCTGCTTCTTCCTTGATTTTGAGACAAGGACTCACACTGTAGCCCGGGCTCCAGCTAGCCTGTAACTTGCAATGTACAGCAGACTGGTCTCGAGCTCACAAAGATCTGCCTGCCTCTGCCTTCTGTGTGCTGGGATTAAAGTCAGGCACCACTACACCATGCTTATGACTCTATTTTTAATAAATACTATCCATAATTGTGATGCACGTACCATTCATTCCTGTCATGAGCAACCCTTGACTTAGTGACCACCACAACACCTAACTGCCTGAATTCCAGACCTCTACATGAATGAGTACTCTGGTTCATGTGTACCTAGGAAGAATGATGATGGCTTAATTGAAATTCAATATTTAAATAATTATTAAACAAGTGACTGAATAGGAACACACCTACAAAGCACCAGGAAATTGTTCTATATATAGATATATCTATATATAGATATACTTAGTGCTCTTTTGGAGCTTATAACCTGATAAGAATAGAATCTACCAAGAAAAATTAACATACATAGATAATAGAAAAGAAGAAGAACAAGAATCTGGTGATACAGAGCCATTGGGGCCCAAAGGAACAGAAATCCTCAGAGCTTCAAGGCTGAGTATCTAACGAGTAAACAAGAACCATCAAGTTAGACAGAGGAAATAAGCAATGGCATGGAGATGGCACGGAGGAATAAAGACACACTGTGGGACGGCAGAAATACAGGGCTGATGCTGGAATGACCACAGATGGTCTTTCAGTCATCTGAATTCACACTAACTGTCTTGTCTAACTATTAGACTAGAAGAGCAAGAAGATTTATTTTCTATCACTGCTAATAGGCTTGATGTTCAGAAAATAACTGTACACAGAAGAGCATTTTTGACTTTCCTCAGTCTAAAATGTGAACCCTAGATGTGAAGGCTTCTTAGCAGGTTTAGAACATGACATACTTCAGCTAGAGATAGACTTTGTGATAGAAAGGAGGGTTCCTCCAGTGACTGTAGCCTGCTTCAGCTGCAGACTGTCAGAAGGTGACTAGGTCCTCTTAGTGTCTTCTTTGGGCAGAGAACTACACACTTTTTGCCATATAAAGTCAATTTATATACAATAGATTACAAATGATAGAATATCTCAAAATTTCCTCACTAGGGAAAATTTTTTCCAGGTCTAATTCAATCTGAATTTCCAATCTTTTATTACTCAAACTTTATGGATCTTTGTTTCTACTGTTTCCTTCCCAAGTGTGCTTAGGCTGGGATTTTTTCCCCATATTTGTTAGATACCTTGAGTGTCAATTTTTTGATAAATGTACTCAAATGTGTTGAGTTTAAACAGTGTCTAAAACAATTGGCAGATTCATGGTGCTTGGGGCAGGAGGTACTAGAAAGATACTTATTTTGAGTTTTCATGGGAGGTATAACATACCAAGAGGAACTAATCCGAAAAATGTGTACCTCCATTAACAGAACACAGCCTTGCCATATATTGAATAATGTTGAGTTACCAGTTCCAGTCCTACCCAGCTACCTTTGATCAGAATCTCAAGATTATCTACTTGGATCATTTCACACATACTGGAGCCCAGCTTGCCCCGGAAAGCCAAAGCTAGAATTTCCAGGAATTAAGATGAGCCGGCTCTCTATCAGTAATTGACTGCTACCAATCCAGTTACCTGCATCTCATTCTCTCTATAACAGCTCAGTTCTAGCAGTCTAGCATAGATTTCCTACCGTTCATTTGTGAAGTAAAGTAAATGAAGGTCACGAGTTAATCAGAAGGCAACTAACTTTTCTCTGGAAACTTTAATCAGTTTGTTCACTTGTTTTTAAATTTTCATTCTTGTGTGTGCATGGTGTGTGTGTAGGGGATCTGATGCAGTGATGCACATATGGTGGTCAGAGGACAACTTTGTGAACTCAGTTCTCCACTTCCACCTTTAAATGAATCCAGGGATTGAACTCAGATCACCACGCTTGTGCAGCCAAAGTGCCTTTACATGCTGAGGCATCTCTCTAGTCCCTTAATCAATTTTAAGGTCAAATCCAAGACACTAGAATAATTAAATGGAAATACAAACAAAATAAAATAAGAGGCAATCATGTACAGGAGATCGGTCCACTAGCTGCATGTTTTATTTGGGTATTTCCTTCAAACAAGTGTGTGAGTCTGAGAGAAAGAAAGGAAGAGAAAGAGAGAGAGGTAGACACACACACACACATACACACACACACACACAGAGAGAGAGAGAGAGAGAGAGAGAGAGAGAGAGAGAGAAACATGGCCATGAGGACAATTGCGACAGTGGGCGTCATGCCTGAGTAGTGACTGAAGCGTGTTATAACAGTCAGTACCATTCTTATTCTGAAGTTTATAGTCTGTCAGCACTTCCATTTTAAAGCCCTTCTGAATGAATTCCAAAAACTATAGCATTACCAAAGAGCCCATTAATTTTCATATGTATATATAAAATTAAAACAGGTACTTTGGAGTTTCCCTTTCAAACTTTAGGGATTTCTCCCCTGTGATTCCTTCTTCCATTAAACAATAACTGCTACAAATAATGTGCTCCCGTAACAGATGCTGCAGTATACTGGTGACTGCCAAGCTGGGGCAAACTCTCTCTAGAGATGTATTTCATTATAGTGTATTTCCACCCCAATCCTTTGTAGAAGTATTGTTATAGAGTTATTTTAGGGGAATAATACGTATTTCAGGCATGAAAACAAAGTTTCCACCCAGGATTTCCTAAATCTCCTCACAGGACAAGATGTTGTTCCTAAAGTTTGTGTGTGTGTGGCGGGCGGGGGAGGGGGGAGTTCAATGTTATAACTTTTTAGTTAGAATGCAACACTATTCTATGGGGCTGGAGAGACAGCTCTGATGTTAAGAGCACCAGCCGCTCTTGCAGAGGAACAAGGATATATATATACATACACACACACACACACACACACACATGCACACACACACATATGTGTTCATTCAGGGAAGCACTCATACACATATAGAAATAATAAATGTCATATTAAGTGAAGGGTCTAGTGAAATAATACTGTAAAGGTTATAATATTTCTCCACTGAAAACAAATTTGTTAACTTTTAGCTTCAAGTGTTCTGCATTTCTCTAGGTAATCTATCTACAACATCTTCTTGAAGTTTCTTCTGGATCTCTACTTAGAAAAAGCCCTCCCATCTTCATCTTTCTATGCCACCCCCACCTGCCTGCCAAGAAGAAGGTGAGATTAACAGCGGGACTCGGGGTAACTGTTTGCTTCCATTGGTTTTCGTTCAATAGGGGAACAGACTCAAATGATTATAGTTGACCTTCTTATGCTTGAAAATAAATTTTTCAACATAGTCATACTTTCCTTTATTTAAAGATCTCAAAGGTTTCAGAGAGGCAAGAATTCCAACATGAAAATTTCTAAATTTGTCTTTGAATTGTACCTTCTAAAATTATTTTTCCTGACATGCAATTCTTAAGTCTTTACCACTTACTATGACACAGCACAGCTTCCTTCCTCTTTCGAATGAAAAACTGAAGTTTATACTGACAGTGGGAACTATTCACTTAGAGGCGTTTCCTTTCTTTCTGTATTTGTTTCTATACAGATTATTAAATCACAATTCTTTTCCTGTGAGTTTTCATGGTGGCTCATGCCTATGCTCAGGGGACTGAGACTGGAGGACTGCTTTGAGATCAAGGCCAGTCTGGGACATATAGCAAAACTTTGTCAAAAGAGGTGGGTACTCTTTCCTTCTCTCCACGGGCCATTCATGTATAAATGCAGACCCCCTCACATAGGCATGGCATGGGGTGGGTGTAGAGGTCAGAGGACAATTTGAAGAAGTTAGTTCTCTCCACAGTGTGAGTTCTGAGGATGGAACTCAGGTCATCAGGCTTGGCAGAAAACACCCTTACCCACTGAGCTGCCATGCTAGCCCCTCCATATTTTAATTTAGGAAGTAAATTAACTAATAGACATTAATTGGATCACAAACAAATCATTTCTCTCAGAGGAAATTTTAGTCATGTTTCAAGGCTGTGTAACACTTTCCCCATATAATCTATGGAGTTAGTTTTTAATGGAGTGATTTGTGCCAAATCTAAAAGAAATGCAAGAACACCTTGATATTTAAATTTTCTCAAAATCTTGGGCTTTGGGTGTCTAGTTGCTTCTTGAATCTCTGGTCATTTGTTCTGAGGGTGTTTTGGTGTTTTAAAATTTTCCCATACTCATAATCACTATACAGTGATTATATTGTCAATCTGTAGCCTAGGAATACAGTATATTATGGGACACATATTCCAAAGAAAAGTACTTAGAATTTCATTAGTGCCAGCCCTAAAATATGAAGCATTACTTTTTCTAAAGAAATACTAAGTGTGGATAGAAAATATTTAGGAAATACAAGAAATGGAAAGAATTAAAGCATGTTTTCAAAAGTAACCAGACTAATTCTGGGACAGATGGATGTTCTTCCTAAAAATCTTTGGTTTAGACTTTGGTTTGAATAAGATACAAGAGAAACATTTCTGGACAACATTAGCTAAGATGAAAAATTTCCCCAATCAGCTTTTTATAAAAGCAGGCATCTGGAAGGAAGGATTTTTAAGTTCATGTGTTAGATTAGCAAAAAAATTGTCTCCGTGATATGAAAGTTAGGCAAACCTGAATATCATGAATGAATATCCACCACACCAGGAATGCTTCCCTCCAATGCACTATGACATTAAGTAGAGTTATGTAAAGAGCACATGATGATTTTAGTGTATAATGTCATCTTCCCTATTCAATGCTTTGGAAAGATTCCACCACCCTTTTCTCTTACTTTTGTTTGGCAAAAACATTAAGAAGGTATAAAATTCCCTCCCACTTTGGATTAGAGACTAACTGCTCTTTTCTGTACCTAAATTTTTAGGTAGATACCTAGCTTACAGGAGCTCACATCCATGTACACTTACACATGGTACAGTAGAGTACACATCCTGGTGTGGGGTTAAATCTTAGCTTTGGCCATGGAACTTGGGGTCTTGATCTCTCTCATACTCAGTTTCCATGACTGAGAAGTAAGGATAATGCTACCATGTTACAGGGGTGCTGTGAAGATCACATGAAAACTTCGTGCAAGATACCACACAGTTCTTAGCATGTAGATCTGTTCCATAAATGTTACTGACCTCCTACCATCTTTTGATGGCACAGTTTTAAAGGTAGAGTTCCAGCCACAACACTAATGCATCACATGGGAAAGACAGATTTGTCTCATGATAATAATAGCAAAAATAGTAACATAATTACCTTTACTATTATTAAGTAATGAGCTTCATGTTGTTGATTGATGACATTTTGTTTTACAATTTAGCATACTTCAAGAAAGGTAAATCTATTTGTTGACAAGTGTACTCAGTTCTATTATAATATTGTGAATAATATGAAATTGTAAGCCTTATACATTAAATAATGTCAATTTCTTCCATCTCTTTTAATTTTACTTATTTGAAATTGAAATTTTTATGTAGTTTACATTTCAGGCAAAGAAGAAATTATCCTGTCGGGGGGTCTGTCTGTTAACTGTACTGTCCAAACCCAAGATGACCAGAAACAGCATTGTTTTCATCTGGGAGCAATACAAAAAAAAATGCTGCAATTACTTAAGATATCAGTTTAAAACCAGACGCATCTGCCTCCAAACCTCTCCAAATGGTAACAATTACTGGTTTTAATGTTGTTGACCTGCCACTAATCAAGACCTGTATTTATACGCTCATAAAAATTTGGATGGTCACATCCCTGGTGGACAAGGAAAATAGCATTTCTATGGATTCTGGAGTTTGTGGCTGCCTTAGGCTCAGTCACTTCATCAGGTGTTAGCCAAGCTGGCGGGCTCTGTCTGTGCAAAAAGAAACTATTTTGGTAACACAGATTATGCTGGTGACTGAATCCAATATGGTCAGGAGAAGTAAAAAATCATCTCCTTTATTGACATCAATATTTTGGAAAACTTATGGAAACATGTGAACATGTGGGTCCAGGATAAGTATAATAGTTCTTTGTAAATAAATCGATATTAGTCACCATAAGGTTCAAAGAGGGTTTTTTTTAGTGATCACATATTCTCTCTCTGTCTCTCTTTGTCTCTCTCTCTCTTTCTCTCTCTTTCTCAGTGACTATAAAATGGGAACTTCATCATAGTTTGTATATAATTTTCCTAGAAACTGGTGATGTTAAACATCTTCTCAAAAGCTTATTTAACATTTCTGTTTCTTTTTTGAAGAACTCTTTATTCATATCTTTTGAACATTTAAAATTGGGTGGCCTGGGGACTTTTGTTGTTGATTATAAGTGTTCTTTATATGTGAAGAATTCTGCTAGTGAAATTGAGGATGGTGAGATTTTTGTAAAGGGAGGTACCTAAAGGGCTGGGTGATTGATGGAAGAAATCCAAGACATTTTCCTCATTTCTGACTTAAGAAATTGGGTGGAGAGTGGCATCACTCACCAGATCTAGGACTCTGAGGAAAAGTAAAACCAGTTCTGGATAATTTGAAAATGAGAAATCTGTGAGGTAGCCAGGTGTATATGTCTAGTTGGTGTTTCAATGTATTGATTTGAAACTCAGCATTAAAAGTTTTGTTTTACTGTGAAGGGTTACCTTGAAACTGTATTTTTAAATTAGAACTTTATCGAAATTTAGAGTTGTTCAAAAATAGGATGGCAGTCCTCTCAGCAAGAGTTCCCAGGCCTTGGAGCTGAAGTTCAGTCTGAGTATCACAGGAAGGTCTTTCCCTAGGGAGGAGTTGGTTTCCTGCTAACAGTATGTTTTTTAACGGCTGGAGAAAAAAGTTCCATCTCATCTGAACACAAGGTGAATTACCAAAACCATGGGTGTTCTTCGGTTGTTTAATACTTGAGGTTTCCAGAGCTTATTTAATTCATTTTGGAGAAATACATGGGTCATCCTGACTTTTCCAAGTCAAGGGCCAGGCATATCCCTTTGCTACAAATTTGCTACAAATATTTTGGGAATCAAAGCCAAAATAATAACTATGCTTTTCTTATAAATAATGCTTGTTGAAAGACTTAGACATAATGGCCAAAACATTTTGGTTTCAGCAGGAAGAGCGGGAGAACTTGCCAGCACTTTGGAAGACAACTGCCCTGTGTGTAACGAAGTTTCTGTGTGCTGCACTTTTATTTTTAATTATTAAATATGAATATGGAAACATAATGAATAAAGGAAAAACGAATGAGCATATAAACCAGAATTGCTCTTGTTTTCTGTACCAAACCACAAAATTTACAAAGTTCTAGGGTAATGGAAAGTATCAGAGGTAAAATCTCTCTAAGCAGCAAGTCGATAAACGTTCCACCTCCCAATTGGAAGGAGAGAGGAACCTTGGCCTCTGGGTCCTATATTTGGTTCTGTAACTCATAACGAAGTCCACTTGCCTCAAGAGGCTAACTGACAGCACAGCTGCATTCCCTCAGCAGGCCTGGGCTCTAAAACCCACCAGACCTGGACGAAGTTCAGATCGCCAGCTAATGTAATCCCATTGCCGGTCTCCAAGGAATGGTAAGTGGCTTTCTAAACAAATGTGAATAGTCTGGGAATCATCTCTATAGTCTACACATAGGCAGTGCTGTTTAGGAATGAAGGCACTAAGTCCTTGTCTCAAAGGCTGAATTGTTCATTTCTCAAATCACTCCCCAGCCATGCTAGGGCTGAGACAGTGAAGCGTGGATAAAAATATTCTCATTCTATTATCCTCCTTTCCGTGTCAAACCATGAGGACTTGAATCCCCGCTCTCTAGTTACTAGTATATTTGTTTTGTCCTCTTTGCTTCCATTTTCTTAGTTGTGAGGTTTAATGTGGTCAAGTTCATAACTAGCTTATAATAGTATAGACACATAGTGTCCAACAACTGTATACAGGAAATGCAGGGACTCTGTCTCTACACATTTTGAGAAATCCTCAAACCAAGAGTTACTATTCCTGAACAGGCAACAGAGGAGGATCAAGGATGCTTAATAAATAGAACCTGAACAAATTACTCATTCATCCAACTATTGGTGCAATGATCACCTTTGCACTTTATTCTCTAGGGTCTGAGATCTCCACTATTTTCCGGATACAGAGTTATTTATGATATAAAGACATCTCTAAACTCTTCTGACTTATGTGAGGTCCTTGAGCTCCAGGTACTGAGGGAGTTGGAAGTAAGAGAAAGTCATCTGACAGGAGCTGATACTGTAGAACTCATTAATTCCTGTCTCTATCTACAGTAACTTTCTATTTTAACTCATCGCCTTCATTAGGAGGACATTTTTTACTACTATCAGATCCAATATTTTCACTATGTATGTGCACACATTTATGTGTGTGTGTGTGTGTGTGTGTGTGTGTGTGTGTGTAACCTGAGACACCAGCTACTTGTTCTATATTTCTGATCAATAGTGAATCGGTATTTTAGAGGACTGACATCTACCTGGTTGGGTTCTCTCATTTATACTTTTGTACAGCAAATGCTTCTTTGATCCTTAAGATGCACAAAGCATTAAGGAAGAATTAAAAGGTGAATAAAACGTCCTCTCAGCTTTATGATAGCTTTCTGTGAATGAAATCATCAGCTCAAAGGAAGAAAGACTCCTTTTGGCTCAGTTTTGGGGATGTCATCCCATGGCTGATTGACCCTGTGGTGAGGCAGTATGCCATGATGGAAAGCCTAACGTGGAGCAAGGGTACTCACTTAGGAAGTGAGAAGGAAGGGAAAGAGGGAGAAAGCAGACTCGCAATACCTCTGTGGGTATACCCCTATGATCCAACTCCCTTTCATCACACCCTGCCTCTAAAGATGCCAGTTCATTCTCATTAGTGACATTGGCTGTTAACTAAGACTTTATCACAGAGTCTTTGGGGGACAGTCAAGTCTGAAGCATACCGTAGCACTCAAGAATCTTGTTGTCTTATAGGTGAATTCCACTAGCAAACTGCATGCAACGTTAGATCTGCTCAGTGTTTACAAGCTGGGTGGGAAGATGTCAGGGTGCTTGTGACACTCTATTCATAACCCCTCTTTCAGGAAGATGTGCTGTGTGCCACCATCGTCCTGGCTGCAGGTAAACAAATCTAGAACAGTAGATTTCAGTTCTCCAAAGTAGAGTAAAATTCATCACAAGCATCGTGCAAAGTGCCACATCCCATGTTATAGGAGTGTTGTGTAAACACTGGAGTTTAGAACACAGACAAATGAGGAGATGAAAATGGTTTTAAACTTTAAAGGGAACAATCAAAGCACAGTAATTTTCTGCTTAGAACTGATTTCATGAAAGCAGAAATGAAATCTTCATATCCCTTCCAAATTTGGTTGCCTTTTCTAGTATAATGGCTGTTCATGTGAATTCTGAAGAAGAACTTAAATATGGTGTGTTTAGGGCATATTTTCCACTAAATATCTTCTTCTCGTTGTGATTCCTAATTTATCCTTTCTCACGGGTTCCTTTCATGTGTAAATGAATTTTCAGAATCATTCACCTTCTTCCTATTTCACATCGGATTCTAGTTGGCCCTCATCAAGTTGTAATCCTCATAAAACCTATCAGGAAGTATTTCAAAATAGATTTTATTTAATATTTTGTTATGTTACAGATATAACTCAATATGTGACTTTTAAGTTAAAACACGTTTCCAAATAAGATTGTTATAGCATGTAATTACTCATATTTTCCAACTAGACATACGTTAATGTGTGCATATAATTTTAAAATAAGCATTAAAGACTATTAAGTAAATGAATTATGGGAAAACAGACTACCATTAGATTCCCAGACATTATTATCTAAATTTGGATAAACTGGGTCTTTTTTCCAAATCAAATATGAAATCATTAGCTCAAAATGATTAGGATAAAAATGATGTAATATGGGCAATGTTTAAATAGCTATAATATGTTGAATTTCCTAGGAATCTTTGAATGTTTATTTAAGAATTACAAAAAAATTGAAATAAGAGATAATAAATACCCAAAATAATTCTTTGAAATATATTTTGAAATACTCATAAATTCCACTATTCTCAACATTATTTAGAAAAAAAGTATTACTTTCCAAGAATGGGACTTTGGCTTTGACAAACCCCGCCAGTATTTCCTTGGTAGGAAATAAACCAGATGGTCCCAGCACACAAACGTTTTCTTGGGAAAAATTCAGAAACGCAGGATAACTTTATGAGCTGTATCGCAATGCATGACCACTGTTGGTTTCCAGAAGTTTCTTTGTGATGAAGACAATCAATGACTATTAAAAATGAATTAAAACTGGACATCGTGGTTCACACTGTTACATGGGAGGCAGAGGCAGGCAGATCTCTGTGAGTTCAAGGCCAGCCTGGTCTGCATAGTGAGTTGTAGGCCATATGGGGCTACGGGAGACACTGTCTCAAAAAGACTTAAAGAAAGATAGTCTGTACGCAGCATCAAGTGGTGATGTGGTACACGGGGTCAGTGCAGGTTCTGCAGAGGAGAGCTCGGTAGCTGGGGTAGGGGAGGGGAGGGGGCTTAATTTTCACTCTCTATATGCATCTGGAGAATTTGGTATTTAGACTATCCTAAAATGGCTTTTTTGTTATTAAAGTACTCAAAATATTTTTAACTTCCCAGACTGCAATTTTTATCTCTAGCAGTTCAACTTGGTATTTTACAGTCTCTATAGTGAAAGAGTTCTTACTTAGACATTATTATTTAAGTGGACACTATAGCACAATTTGCTTATTCATGAAACACCAGACTCTAGTATTGACATTTCAGTACCCACACCTTCCCATTTCCTGCTTTTCATGTCACACATATAGTAATTACAAGTAATTACAATTACATTTGACTGATCTTGGTTGTACTTCCACTTTTATATAGCTATCATTTCCAATTTGTAGTATTACTACTTTTCTTCTAAATGGTGACTTTTATATTTATTCATACTATAGGTTAGAATTCTATCGTTGCCCTTTTAGACTGAAGCATATCCTTAAGTATTTATCATACAGGTCTTCACTGTAAGATTTTTAAAAGAATATTTCTAAAATCCAACAAAATGTGCCATGTGCCATGTCTTCAGATATGTGTATGTGTATATATATATATCTTTACTTTGATATCTTTTTTTTCATTTTAATGTGTGGTGTGCATGCATGTGTATACATGTATGCATTTCTATGAGCACACATTTGAGTGTGGATGTACATCTGTCATGTGGAGGCCAGAGGTTGAGGTCAGGAAATATCCTCAGTTGCTTTTCCACCATTTTCAACTGATCTTCTACCTTATTCACTGAGGCAGGGTCTCTCAGTAAAACCCAGAGCTCCCCAGAATGTTTAGTCTCATTAGGCAGCTTGCGCTGAGGATCCTGGCTCTGCCTTCTTGGGTTGGAATTATGGAGGCTGCCATACCCTCTAGGCATTGATGTAGGTTCTGGGGATCCAAATTCTGGCCCTCACACTTGGGTGGCAAGCACTTTGACCACTGAGATAGCGCTCTAGTCCCTGTCTTTAATTGAAAACTCTTACCTGTTCAGAACATCAGATGTCCTATACTGCATGAGGGTCTGTTTCTTCAACTGTTTGGTTTTCAGATTAGAAATGTTCCTTTTCTCTGTTCTTCAGATTAGAAAGCTTCTCTTTGATTCTTTTTACCAGTTCTTTAGACCAGATGATTCTGGATCTTTCTTCAAGATCAGTAGCTCTTCTTTATGATCTGCACATTTCTTTGAAGCCCATTTAGTGAATCTGAATTTCTAGTTGTAATTATTTTTTCATTCTAAGATTTCCAACTTTTTTGCTACACTTTTTTGTTCTCTTAGACACTATCTTTTTTCCCCTTTAGATATTTGAACATATTTTCTTACTTGTTTTAACATAGTATAATGATTTTACCTACTAAAACTAACATATGGGTATGCTTAGGTTTGGTTCATATTAATGGCTTTATCAAATATGGAATTTATTTGCAGGCCTACTAATTTTCATTTATATACAAAGCTCTGAACAATTCATTATAGAAGCATAAGGTTCTGATATTTGCATCTGAAAATTTGTCCTAGTTCAACACCTTCTTAATAAGAGTCTAGGTAGATTTAGTTTAACACATGTTCTAGTTTGCTTTCTATTGCTGCAGTAAGTCACTCTGAGCAAAAACAACTTGGGGAGAAAAGGGTTTAATGCATCTTAAACTTCCATATCACAGTCCATCACTGAGGGAAGTCAGGGCGGGAACTGAAGCATAGACCATGGAGGGACTCTGCTTACTGCCTTGTTTCCCCTGGCCTGTTCAACTACTTTTCTTATACAGCCCAGACCCACTTGCCCAGGTATATCACTGTTCACAGCAGTCTGGGCCATCCGACATCAACCAGCAATCAAGAAAATGCCCCCACAGACACAGCATTCACAGGTCAATCTGATGGAGAAATTCCTCCGTTAAGGTTCCCTATTCCCAGATATGTCTAGTTTGTGCCAAGTTGACAACAATTAACCAGCACAGCACAGTTAGCCCGGATCTCTGGAGAGTCTAAAGTGTTTTCCAAATGTCTTACTTGGTCACATTTATCTCTAGGGTAGAAAGATCCTCTTATCTTAGACTTATTTTTCTTCACAACATAAATAAATGATTTATTATTCTTTCGTATACATGGGTGTTGTATTTATGATTAGGAATTAAGTTTAAAAGAAATGTTATGGGGCTGGAGAGATGGCTCAGTGATTAAGAGCACTAGCTGTTCTTGCAGAAGACCTAGGTTCAAATCCTAGCACCCACATGGCAGCTAATAACTGTCTATAACTCCAGTTACAGGATACTGTAGGGTATCCAATGGCCTCTTCTGTCCTCTTCAGGCATTGCATGACACAGGTGCACTTGCATACATGCATGTAATACACACATACCCATAGATTAAAAATAAAAAAGCAAGAAAAAATGTTATAACAAAAAAAAGTTTATTCCACAATAAACTGTTCCAGGGGAACTGTTCAAAAACCTCATTATTTCAGTTTTCTATTGTTACCTACTTGGAAATAATGTGTGTGTGTGTGTGTGTATGTCTGTGTGTGTGCATGTGATGTATGCACATATTGTGTGTATGTGCACACACATACAGAGGCCAGAGGAAGACATCTGGTGTCCTATCCTGTTCTTTTTTAATCTTGTTCCTGAAGACAGGGTCTCTCACTGAGCCTGGAGCTAGGCTGGCAGCCAGCAAGCCTCAGTGATCCTTCTGTCACAGCTCTTTATAGCACTGGGGCTACAGGAACATGTCTGGATATTCCATGGATTCTTGGAGATTTTCACACAGTGTGTTTTGATCATACTCAGATCCACTCCCCATATGCACCTCACACTCACACTCCCCTCAAACGTCATGTTCTCCATTACTAGTTTTCTTCATTCTAAGGCCTATTAAGTCTAGTTTGTGCAATGATCCCTGTGCTGGACGGCTTCAGTTGTCAACTTGACAACTGGAAAGAGGAAACCTCAACTGGGGAATTGCTTCTATTGGGTCGGCCTATGGGCATATTTGTGAGGCATTTTCTTGATTGTTGAGTGATGTTAGAGGGCTCAGCCCACTGTAGGTGGCATCACCCTTGGGCAGGTGGTCCTGAGATGTATAAGACAGTATCACATTAGTCCAACAACCTAAAGACAAATTACACATACAATATCTCTACAGGAGTCCATATGTATAGCTGAAGGCTACATTACAAAAAACAGCCAGACAAGAAAATCCTTCCTTTGAGTTGTTGGCCAAGGTAGTCCAAGAGACTCCCAAAATAACACAGGCTGTCGCCATAGCCCTTGATTGCTTCCCAGAGCTTGAAGGTAAGACCCTATTGCCTAAAACAGGACATACAGTTTTGGAGCAATGGAACTGGAACTGACCTGGAAGCCACTTCCCTTGAAGACTAGCTCTCATAGCTCTGGAGAGCACTGTGCAAGTAGCCAAGGGAGAACAGCAATCAATGGCCCAACACCAGCTTCACAACCAAATAACTACACCGATGACTACACACTGGTGTAGTAGTAGCACTTTTATCTTGGGATCAATCAACAATTATCTAAATAGTCTTAGAGCCCCTCAACAGGAGGAAATCACTGTAATCAGAGCCAAATACATATGGTTAAAGAAGTCATCGCTCTTAGAGAGATCCCCAGGGCTGTCACATCCCTGGACCAATGTAATTTCTTACTATGTGCAAAATATAGCTTCATCAAAGAAGCTTCTTTTGCACTAGACAGAAACTAATAAAGAGTTCCATATCTGGTCACACACAAACATTGTCTGTGAATTGCCCAAGCCTAAGACCCATGGAACATAGAAAAAGGAGTCAAGAAGTCACTAATTAATCTCTCAGTTTTCATTAATGAAGCTCCCTCATGCAACAAAGGGCCAGGCACACAAAAAGTAAAAAATGGCTAAAGCGTAGAAATTAAGAGTTTACAGAATGCTGGTCCTATATTAAATTCGACCCACCCGGAATCAGGGACCATGGCAGAAGAGTGGACAGAACGATTGTGAGTGCCAGGGAGAAGGTGCATGACCATATGAAATAGGGTCCTATAGGCTCCTACAGCAATGCTGACAGCATGTGTGGGACCCATGCAAATTCAGATGACAGAATATATGGATTCCCGTTGGGGGGGGCTATGACAGGGTACTGGTAGGGAAAGGGGTATAAAGATGATTAAGACTGAGATTTTCTCTATGAAGTACACAGGATTCAATAATAAATAACTGAAGAGAACATAAGACCAAGTTTCAAAGTTTAGCAAGTATTGCAAAGATAAGGAAGTAAAGTGATAGAAAGAAATCTGAGAATCAAAATAGGAAAAGGCATAGATTTAAAACCCAAGAAATGCATGAATAAAGATAAACACGGCAGAAGGCCACGGATAATATGGCCTTAGCAAGAAGGTGACATTACTGAAAGATTTTTAGTCAGATCAAAATATCAACCAACCTGCCAGTGATAACAGAACACATTTACATTTCATATGTGTGCAAATTAGGTATGTGGAAGATTAATGCCTTGGAGAGCAAAAAGCATATGTATGTATACATATCACAGTGAGTCCTATTAATGTGTACTATTTATACATGTTAATCATTGTAAACCTAAAAAGAAGGTAAACAAAGCAGGTAGAAAGGTAGAAAAAATAAAGAAAGAGAAAGGAAGAAAGAAGAAAGAAAGAAAGAAAGAAAGAAAGAAAGAAAGAAAGAAAGAAAGAAAGAAGAATGCAGGCTGAGCACAAGACAGAGAAGCAAGTCAGTAAGCAGCATTCCTCTATGATCTGTGTTTCAGTTTCTGCCTCCAGGTCTCTGCCTTGACATCCCTCAATAAGGAACTGTGATCAGACATGTAAGTCAAATAAAACCTTTCTTCCACAAATTGCTTTTAGCCACTTCCCTTGAAAACTAGCTCTCATAGGAAGGAAGGATAAAAAGAATATCTACTTAATCCGATTATTCCTCTCCTTCTCCTCCCCTCCAAGATTTATTATATCTTGGCTACAGTATATCAGATATAATTCTGTGTCACACACAGTGTTCTTCGTGAAATACAACTCCTTTAAATACCAGCCACAAACAGGACAGAATTGGAAGAACAAGAAGAATAATGATGAATAAATTTAGGTATTCCTGTAGGTTAAGGAATTAAAGCAAGAATCTTCTATTGTACGACTCTGAACTGCCACTATTGCGTTATAATTTTCCACTTTCCCAGTTGTAGAATGAAAAGTCAGTTGAGGATTAGATTGTGAAGCTATTGTGGCAGCTACTCAGGCATGGCCACCAGAGAGTAGAAATTATGCCATGTGAATTTCAGCATAACTGTGGGGCAGCCTCTTACTTGCATCTAGTTCACTGCATTCCTCGTGAGTAGCTGGCAGCTAAGGGGGCTGAAGACTTGAGCCCACGGTCCACAGTGATTCATGTCCTCTGTACTCCCTCCTAAAGAATGAACATATGCCTACAAATGTGTATTAATGTGAACTAATCATGGTCACATGGGACAAGCTGAGAACTGCTAGGTCTTGGCTTCAAAAGTTAGGGAAAAGGATGAAATAATTCACAATTTTATATCAGTTTTTCTACTGTTAAATTTTTACTTATACGAATAGATTTTATAATGACATGCTCATACATATTTATCAGTATGGTTTGCTTCTGCTGTTCTCACACTCTGGCTCCTCCCTCTCCTGCTGCTCCCCTCAACTGCCTCAAATGGTCTCTTTCTCGCTTTCATGTATACATACGTATGTATATATTCACACAGGCACACACACGTGTGTGTGCACAAATTGGGATTCTGCATATGTGTTTGCTCCCCTGAGTCTGGCTTATTTTGCTTACTTTGCTGATCTCCTATTCCATCCATTTACCTGGAATGATGTAACTGTATTCTTCTTTATGGTCAAATGAAACTCCATTGTGACTACAAATCACCTTTTCTTTATTGGTTCATCTGTTGATGAATGCATACCTGGCTATCCTCAACACTAAACATGGATGTGCATATTTGTGGTATGATGACTTTGAGCCCTTTGTTTATACACCCAGGAGTGGTATAGCTGTATCATATAGTCATTTTGTTTTTATATTTTTGAAGAACTTCCATACTGATTTACACATTGGCCACACCTGTTGGCAATTTCACCAGTGGTGTATAAGGGTTCCTTTCCTCAATAAACCATTGTTGGAATTTAATGTGATTTGATTTCTTCATGGTAGCAGTTCTGGTTGTTAAATATAGTGTTTAAAATCCCAGCTAGGGCAAAAACACAAGAGAAGGGTGTACAAGGGACAGAAATAGAAAAAGAAGTCAAGGTAGCTTATTTGCAGATGATATGATTCTATCCATAAGATGCACTAAAGACACCACTCCAAAAAGTGCTGTTAGAACTAATAAACCTGCTTAGGAAAGCAGCAGGACACAGAATGAGCTCACGGAGTCAGTAGCCTTCCTACTCATCAATGGCACACATCCCAAAGGGGAAGCCAGAAAATCAATCCCATTTACAGCAGCTGCTAGATAAACAAATGAAGTCCTTGGGAATACACCTGACTAGGGAAATGGAACATCTCTACAATGAAAACTAGGGATTGAAGAAAGAAATTACGGGAGACATCCAGAAAATGGAAAGACCATCCACACTTATGGATTGGAAGAACTTATACGGTGGAAATAGTCATCCTATGAAAAGCAGTCTACAGATTCCATGCAATTCCAATAAAAGTGCCAGGACCATTTTTCACAGACAGAGGAAAACCAATTTGAAAAATTACATGAAGTCTAGTCTCACTGTAATCTTAATTTGTATTTTCCTGATAGCTAAGGGTGACAATGTTATAAGACCTTTAGCTAGCTTGTAACTGTTAGTCACGTGCCTAATTCGGTGTCTAACTCATGGAAAGTTTGTTTGACCAATCTTTGCCACTGAATGAATACTAGAGAAAGACACTTGTCCCAATTTCTTTGACACCAGAGGCTCTAAATAAAGGTGAGATGTTAGTATTCCATCACCTTTGATGCAAACTGCCCAACCACATTGGTTTCCTCATTTAGTAGAAAGAAATAAGTATTGTTTATCACAGAAATCAATACTGGCCAAACTTGAATCTTGGCTTTATTACTTAACATTAGTACTGAACTGTGTGATGGTGGATAGTTGACTTAATGTCTCTTGGTGTCAGTTTTCTCATTTGTAAAATGGGGTAATAACTATACTGATGGTCATGGATTATTGTTGCTCTGTGACTTTTCCTGGAGAGTCCACTTCTATTCACCCAAGAAATCAATGGCAATCCAAAGAAATTACTCCACCCACATCTAATGTGGTGTGCTAATGGGTTTATTTGGGGTTACTTACAGTTCACTTACAATTTATGTGCCACTTATATACCAGAAGGAGGTGCCACTCCACAGACAGCTAATTGCTTATATATCCTGGATGGGTAGACCTCTTGAGCTTCATGAGAACCTGGCCCCCGCCATGAAGGAATGTTAGTATACCCAGTCTTTTGAGGATCACATGCATGTAATCACAGCTGCTTTGATTTCAAGGCAATAATCCCCATGTCATGCATGGAGGACCTAGTTTCCAGCAATGTAAAGATTAAAAAAAAATATGTATGCATACTGAACATAGAAAAATCCCACCTTATAGCTACTACCATAATTATTATTGAATCATTTTAAGATAATAATGAATAAAAATGACTAAAAGGCCTGGAGAGATGGCCCAGCACTTAAGAGCACTGGCTGCTGTTGCAGAGGACCTGGGTTTGGTTCCCAGCACTCACATGGCAGCTAACATATGTCCATAACTCCAGTTCCAAGGTGTTTGATGCCTCTTCTGACCTCTGTGGGCATTGCACAACACAGGTGCAGTTACATCCATGCAGGCAATACACTCATACACACAAAATAAAAATAAATAAAATATTAATAAATGAATCTAGATGACTATCTTGATAAATATTACTCAGAAGTAAACATACGTTTGCTTACTAACCAAAAACATGACTATAGACCCTGATTTTTCTTTTACAAAATAACAAATGAATCCTTGCATAAGCAAAGGCTTTGTAGTACATAGAAGCTATTGTCATAATTGAAATTGTAGATATATTAACTTCATAACTATGGAGAGTTGAATTGTGACTCCTATTTTCAAGAACTAACCCTGTTACCTGTGTATGGGACATTATTTGGACACAAGGCTTTTGCAGATGTAACAGAGTTAAGTTGAAGTCATGGGAATATAGAAGGAGAGGAGGAGATTTAGATGAACAAAGGAAAGAAGACCACCAGTCTGGGGGCAGAGGTTACAGTGGGGCAGCTGCAAGCCAACGGGTGACAAGAAACACTAAAAACCACAAAAACTCCGAAGAGACAAGGAAGGACGTTCTCCTGCAGCTGTCACAGAGACCACAGTCCTGCCAACACCTTGATTTCAGGGTTAAGTTGCTAGAACTGTGGGGGATCCATTTCTGCTGTTTGAAGTCAGAGTTTAGGATATTTCTCTATGGCATTCCTTGAGCACCAACAGAATAACTTAAGAAGGGGACTACTTTTCCTCCATTTTCCAAGTTCGTTGTAAAACAAAGCTTTAGAAAAATGTCTTCAGTTGGATTTGTTTAAAATACATGGTTTGTAGGCAGGAACTTCACACTTCATTTTCCGTTTCAACTTTTTGGAGGAGGATGATATTTATAAACCTTGGAAAGACAACTGCAGGAAGAGGTGTTTTTAACATGGGGCTGTGTGGCTGATGGGCGAGGGGTGTGAGTTACATTCGAATACAGTGGAACTTCTTTATAATGTTTTCCAGGAGACTATATTTTTGAACTCTATGTGCAGAAAAATCATTGCATGGAGGAAAATATTGCTTTATGGATCTCTGGCTGGGATTTAGAAGTGTTATATATGAAAAAACATTGAAATTAGGGGAAAGAAGAAATATTATAACAAAATAATCTTGTATTATGCTCCAAGATGTCAAACTATGAAGTGTTAACTCAAATTCACTCTGGTTCAATCATTTCTGTTCACATTTCTGGAGTTAGTTTCCCTTATATTTTAAACAAATACTTTCTCAGTTGGAAGCAAAATCAAAATATAAACCAGGTCTTTCAACCACAAGCACACAGCATTTCTTAAAGGATCCTGTTTCTACTTAGAAGGGAGGTACACAGCAACTCCTTGAATTATGAATACTCATTAAAGTCATTAAATAGTAGGGACATCTAGATATGGGCAACAAGCAGCAAGTGGAGAAACGAGAGCTTGGAAGTGACATAGCTCAGATAACATAGGACATTTTTAACACCTCAGTGACATTTCTTTTACCTTTCATTTTTCTCAACTATATAATGAAATAGGTGTTATCTTGTTAGTTTATAAAGGGCTTGTTTGGAGCGACAAAGTAGGCAATAATTTTAAGCATTAACAGGAGCTTAATAAGTATCTTTTCATCTTCCCTGTTGAACTGTTAACACACATTTGCTTTTATATCGTGGATCTTGGGGAGACTGGATGAAGTGCCAGTAGTGTGTTCAGATTCAAGTTCTGGTTCAATGACTAGGAAATTCCAGTGTCTGTCTTAGCAGTTATGGAACCTGCTGGATTTCTTTCGGATGGAGTGGAATATTTCCAGCAATGTAGGCAGCTCTGTGAATTGCCTGTGCTGGTATAACCACATTCTGTGCCAGCCCTGTAAGAAGGCTTCTGCTGACTTTGCAATTCCAGAATAGTGCATGGGAAAGAGAACAACGAGAAGTTGTCTGGAGTAAAGCTACCAGTCTACCTTGTTCTTTGTTCCTTCAACTGAAAAGCCAGCTGCCAGGGAGGGAGACAGATTCGTATCCACAGCTCTTTTGACATATATTAGCTAAGGGACATTTTGGAAACTGGCTGCTGTGGTTAACTGTTGGCTTCAGTACTTACAGGTGCTTGATTTTTGACAAATCATTTAACCTTCTGAGTCTTAGCCACCCCAATTGTAAAGCAGGGAACACACCTAATTGAAAGGGTTGTTGTAAAGATTCAATGAGAAAAAAATACTGGAAGTATTTGAAGCAAAGTTAACTCTCAGTAAACACTGGTTCCATTTAAATAGATCAGTGGTTCTTTGGCATGAATCAGATTTACCTACAGTGCTTGTCAAAATACATAAGCAAGGCCAGCAAGATGGCACAGCAGGTGCAAGCTCACCATTAAGCCTGATGACCTGAGTTCACTCCTGGAGCCCTCATGTTGGAAGAAGAGAACTGAAAGGAGTCTTGTATATTGTCCTGTGACCTTCACAGGTATGCTGCTGTGTGTGTGCCCAATGCCTCCACCGTGTGCACGCGAACACACACACACACACACACACACACACACAGCAAGCAAATGTAATAAATTTTAAAGCATACACACACACACACACAGAAACAGTACCCCAGAGTTTTTGATGCAGAAATTTGAATTTCTAATAAAATCTCTTGTGATACTGTTAGTCTAGGAATCATCTTTGCTCTGAATCAAGAGGTAGACAGAGTACTGCCTTCGAGCCATTTAGCATGCTACTTATTTTTGTAAAAGTAATTTTATTAGAACACGTGGCTTACAATTAGTTTTGCACAATACCAACCAAAGTGAATAGTTATGAGAGAGGGTACAGGAAGCCTGAAATATTCACTCTCTGTTCCTTCACAAAAAGTGAGCATTGCTGCCCAAGCCTATCTCTGGCACTATTACTGAGATGCTTTTGGGCTCCTGACAGTTCACTTAAAATTCTATATTCTGGGTCTGGAGAGATGACTCAGCAGCTAAAAACACTGGCTAATTTTTGCAGGAGGCCTGGGTTCAAATCCCAGAACCCACATGACAGCCAACAACCATCCATAACTCCAGTTCCAGGGGCTCTGACACTCTATTCTGCCCTCCGAGGGCACTGCATGACGTGGGTGCACTAATATACATGCAGGCATAACACTCATATACATAGAAGTAAAATATATCCAGAAGAACTTTTTTAACTCTTATTTCTGTCAAGAGGCCTAGCTACTTTCCCAGATATTGGAAAATATGGCTTCTGTACGCCCGGAGACTTAGTGAGTCTGAGGGGACCCAAGGTTTTGCAGAGTACAGATGCTAAAAGGACTCCTTCATTTGAACACCAGCTCTGAGATTTATTACAGAGTCTTCAATTTGTTATTTCGTAGAAATGTTAGAGATACCAGTATTCACGACATAGAGCTAGTGGGAGGATTAAAGGAGTTAATACACTGGAAGCATCTTAAGAAGTCTTAATCTCTCAACTCTCATTAATGAAGCTCCTTCATGAAACAGAGGGCCAGAAACACGAAAGGATACAGATGGTCAAAGCATAGAGAATAAGAGTCTTCAGAGTGTGTGTCCCTGGACAGGACTCCTATATTAAAATCCACCCACCCAGGGCTCAGGGACCATTGCAGAAGAAGGGGCAGAAAAATTGTAAAAGCCAGGGAGGATGCACATGATCATACGGAAACAGCGTTCTACAGGCTCCTGGGACCTTGCTCATATGCACCTGCAGCAATGGTATCAGAATGCACAAGATCCATGCAGACTCAAGCAGACAAAACCCAGCATAGAACTGTGGGAACAGACAGCAGGCCCCAATCTTAGTTGAAGAACAGGCAGCTGATTACTGCTGGGTGAAGAAGTGCTGACCTTTTTAAAGGGACGGACTCTAGATAGGCTGACTAGACCTCAGTAGATGAACTTGCACTGAGGGATGCCTGGGGACACTAACTTGACATGATGGGCCTTAACACGAATGACAGAATGTATGAAATCCAGTGGAGGCAGGGTCTGTGGGCAGGTGCCAATGGGGAAGGGAATAAAGTTGATTACGATGCTCTGTATGAAATACACAAAAAATCAATTAAAAAATTAAAAAAAAAAATCCTTGGCTTATAGGAAGCCCTCAATAAATGTCAGTAATGGTCATTATGATTACATATGGAAAAAGTGCTCATTTTTGAGAAAAATATTTTCCTTTTCTGGGATCTGGAAGCATCGTAATTAGTACATGCGATCACTGTATGTATTCATTGTATATTTGTTACCGATGCAACCACTCACTCTGGCTTAAAAACACTGATCACAAATCTTGCTCTATCTCTAATGACTATCAAATGCAAAGAGACAGACTGCCTTTTTATGAGGGTGACTCATCAGAATTAAAGACAAAATTAATAGGACCTTACCCAAATCCTTTCATTTTCAGCAGCCCATTGTGCAGCCTTAAAGACTCTTCTCAATTAGGAAGCAGATCAATCATTCTTTAGATCAGAAAACCCAGTGTATCATCCAGAAGAATCTCTGTGGTGAAGCTTAAATTTCTACCCTGAATTGTTTATTTGTGGCTCTCCAGAAAAGTCTTGGGAATGAAGGTTCTTTTTAGTTTCTGTCACTGGGAGAACTTTTGAACTGGGGCACAAAATATGCCAAAGATGTAACAAAGAGGCTTCCCCGGCAACACGCATGGTCTTGGTACCGGCTTCGGCATGGGTCAGCTACGTGCTTTCCCACAAGTATCCACAAGGTGATCTCTCTCTCAGCATTCATCACCACTTTTTCTCTCACTGCTCCTGTGAGAGATGCTATTCAGATTAACCCAAATTCCATGTTCCAGCACGGTAAGAGTTTGACGAAGTTTTAAAAATATTTTATTTATTATTTTTATTTAGGTGTATGAGGGTTTTGCCTGCGTGTGTGTAAATACACCCACGTCGTCCAATGCCTGTGGAGGTCAGGAGAGGGCATTGGAACCCCTGGAACTGGAGTTATGGATGGTTGTTAGTCACCGTGTGGGTGCTGGAAATTGAGCAGTCAGTGATCTTAACCACTGAACCATCTCTCCAGTTCCTGATGAAGTTTTTATAGTGACAGAACAAGGAAAGTCAGGAATCAAGCACTTCTTGAATATACTGGTGGGAATACCAGGTGGCCAGTTTATAGCCAAGCCTGCAAACCTCTGCTTTAGACCTCTTTTGCTGCCTGATAACATTCTCCCCTTTTGGTTGGTAGAAACTAGCAGTCTATTAATTCAATGCGCTCCAAAAGGTTTCACCCGTAGTCACAAGGATGTTGGGTCAGACACAGAGGTGAGCAATGAATCATCATTCAGTGACTAAAAATAGCCCAAGATAATTGCAATCAGGCTCTGGATTTGAAACCTTGCAACCTCTCCACAGTCATTTAAGTTCTAGTCAGTTAATCAGCCTTGCAGCGTAAGGTGCAGTTTCTTCCAAGAACTTTCAGTCACAAATCTTATAAAGTAGCTCATCTTTAGCCCATGAAAAGTGGTTTCCCAAATAGTAAGACACTTGATTCTTAAAGCCAATTGTAGCCCTCACTTGGTGGAAGCATTCACCCATGAAACAGTTTAAAGCAGTTGGAGAATGGCTGTTCAGAAAGGGCTGGAGAGGCCAGACTGCAGAGGAATCTTTGGGTTGGGAAGGATAAATTAATTGCTGCTTGGAAGAGCCTGTGGTGTTAATGAGGCAATTAATACTTGGGGTAAAAATAGTAACTGAATTTGAGTTGAAACTGACAGTTTGGAAGCAGTGGAACGGGACTAGGGTAGTTACAGGTGACTGGGAGGTGGCGTACAGAGGCTCAGCTGTGAGAGAACAGCTCAGATTCTGAAAAAAGAAATATCTTTCCGTGGCATTGCATGAATAAAAGGATATAATATATAAGTAGTATGAAACATCTTTATTTGAAAGCGTGGCAAGCTAGGCAGGGTTGGGCATGGCTATAGCCCCAGCAGAGGAAGGATAATCCCAAGCCCAGGCTACCTTGGCATACACAACAAGACCCTGTCTTGAAAAACAGAATAATAAACAGTGAAACACAACAGATGGAAAGCTTTTTCCTCCATCGGTACTAGTTCTTTTCCACTGGAGAAGTCAAATTAGCGAACCAATATTCCCCAAATTCTGTATTCCCTATTGTTAGAATTAGCATTACTGGTGAACACTCAATAGGCCTGTTAACTATTTCAATGGATCCAAATTGGCAGAACAAGTACTGTGATTGGCACCTTTCTCCAGACCCTGGATCTTAAACATCTAAAATAAACTTGGTCAATTCAAGCTTCATTTTCTCTCCACTTTCAAGCAGCTAAACTTTCTCCTCTAGTGATGACTGGATTTCTCCTAGTCGGAGAGATGGTTTTACTGTGTTTCCTTTTACTGCGTTTCCTTTCCTCATGGAGGAAAGACACAGAGGTAACCTGCAGAAGTCCTGAACAAGTCAAAGATAAATGGCCATGTCTTGCTAACAACTGGGGCCTACTAACATCCCAATAATGACTACAAAAGCTTCATAAATACACACTGTGTTAAAACTAAAATTATGATGAAAACACTAAATACTTTGGTTTTTCTCCTGGACCTTTAGATTTTTAAGTCTGAGAGTTGAAATACTTTGGGCTCAATATTAATTTTCTAGGAGATTTTTTCATGTGGTTTTACAGATTAATGCCTTTAAAGTTTTCTGTAAAGCTTCAAGTCAACAACTCAAGCTCTTTAAAAGCACTAGAAGCTAAAATAAGGCTAGAACTCTCCAATGTGTTTTGTCTGCTACAGAATGTAGTACTTACCCCAATTCATCTGGTTTTGAGTTTTAAATTTCCAACCCAGCTCTAATTAATCAAGAATCTAAACTTCAGAAGGCAAGGAAAATTTGACTGGGTTGGTTTGACCAAGTTTGGTCTGACCAAGAGTTTTAAAAACTCAGTTATTTCTAATTTATTCCAGAATCTCTGTTCCTGAAAAGGGGTTATGCTTTAATTGACCATGAGAAATAATCAACGAGGCCAACTATAAGTAAGTTAATTTATTATTTGTTTAAATGTTATAGAAACATCATAGAAATGTTTATAAAACACAGACAGTGACAACAATAAATAGTTTAGAATTTATCCAACAGTCTCAGGAGTCAAGTGATAGTGTCAGAGCACAGCTGATGTGTTATTCTAACAGTAGCGGATGAAGAATAAGGAGGTAGGGGCAAAGAGAGCCACCACAGATAATGGAAAACACACAGCTCCAGAGAAAAATACTGGAGTGGTTTGGTGGGATTGCGTTTGGGAGGGGATGTCAGTTTTATAAAAGAAGGGAAGCACTGAGAAATTGCTAAACACACTGATAGAGAGGTACTCTCTCCACTAGCAAATCCTTGACTGGTTGTTGATTTATAATTGTCATCTCTCAAGATTAAATTATGTGTGTTTAATTTCTCAAAAGAACTGGCTCAGTGGCAGAGAAGTAGTTGTCAAGAGGGTCAGACAATTATACAATCATCTCAGGACAATGTGTAAAAAGCATCTTGATGATTACAATGATGTCTTTGTTTTATGCCAGAACATCTTAATTTTATTTGGCCTTCTTGATGCTGGCCTTAGAAATCACAAACAGCTGTTTTACATCAGTGCTTTTTTTGGTGCATTCTGCACAGTCCATCAGTTGTGAAGTGTAATCAATTAATTCTCCAAAGCTAGACAAGATAGACTTCCCCTAAGACAAAACAGGTTCAAGTCTGTGCTCCGCAACACTTTTTTAAAATCAGCATTGTGTCTTCCTCCTCTAGACTCACATTTTTTTCTCCATTGCCCTTAACACCCATGACTAATAATACCATGTGCCTAATTTCAAGCTGTGCCCTGTCCTCGTCTCAACTTGACTAGCTCCCCCAAATCCTGTTTCCCTAAGTGAACATCACAGATGGCATGTTTTATAATTAGTTCATTGGTCATGCAGTTAGTATTGCTTGTGGATGGGAAGGTGGAATATCTTTTGTGGTGCAAATCTACCCTTCTCTCTGCCTTTCTCTCTGGTACCCTCATGAGTAGATATTCTCAGAAAAAACTTCACTACATAAGCCCATGACATCCATATTTTCATAAATGATTACTGGTAAACCATCATAAGGCATTCTTAGTGTCATTCTAAAATAAATGATAATAGTTAATGATATAGGTTAAAAAAAACTAAATAAATATCTGTTTATCAACTTCAATTTAAATTACAGTGACTAAAATTCCCCTTAACACAAACTAAACTCAATAAAAACAATAAGATTAATAAAATATAAAAATATTAAATAAAAATATTAATAAAAAATAATAAAATATAAAAAAAATTATAAAATAATAACAAAAAGATTAATAAGATATTAAGTCTTCTAGATATTGGCTAATTTGACATGAAATTTAAAAAAATATATCCTATAAAGGAATTAGTGAGATTCTCAATAATTTATTCCTATGATCTATGAACTTGGTAACAAGTACAGAATGAAGCAGAAACAAAAAAATGTGTAAATTATAAAGTACATAGAGAATAACTGAGAGGAAGGGATCTTTGTTGTTTTATCATTTGTGTTCTATTTTAGTTTTGAGATAAGTTTTCATTCTGTAGCACAATCTAACTTTATCTTGGAATTCTCCTGCCTTAGCCTCCTGAGTGTTAAAATCACAGCTATTGGCCACCATGCTTAGCTGGGGCCTTTCAACACTGAAGCAAGCACATGTAAGATAGTTAGATGAACAGAGACTCCTGTGCCATCTTTGTAGGGTGGAGAGTGGGTTCATCGCTGCTGGAGAACTTTGGTTAGAATGTGGCTAAGGACCTCTGCTTCATGGAAGAACATTCACTAGCCATGACTAGTGACTCATGGACACAGCTCTTTCGTGCACTCCCACTCCCACTACTTAATATAGCAAGACAAAACTATCCTAACAGCTCTGATTAAGGTAGTGCCTGCTGACTTCCTAAACACACAACACCTCAAGAGTCCCATTTATCCTGTCTTCTTGGAGCAATGCTGCCTTTGAACAAGGTGATGTAAGAAAAGTTCTGAACTGGAAACTCTAGTTCCCACTAAATGGGCTCTGACTGAAGCCCTTAAGTGACGATCTTCTAATCAAGTTCATAACAAGGAGAACAGATGTCAGTCTTGATGCCAGTCCTTACCTGTGTGTAATAGTTGATAGAGCTCTGTTCCCAAAGGCTACACATGGCAGCGCACACCCATAATACAAACACTTAGGAGGCTGATGCAAGAATATGAAAAACAGAGACTGGGGGCAGAAAGGAAGGAATTATATGTTTCACTGCCAGCAAAACTGTTTTTTAATTATAATGATTTTTGCTTTTAATTTCTCATTGAATTATTCCTTTGATTTCTACTGAGTAAAGAAGGTTAGTGAAGCTTTGTTATAATCTGAACTTTGTAGACAAGCCAATCCTGAGATCCATTTCTAAAGTTACAATCAACTGCACGGGTTAAAGAGCAGAAGAAAAAGCATGCAAGAAGTGTGGAAGAGACAGGGGAGGAAGGAAAGGACATCTTCTTGCCTTTCTTTCTAAGCATTTTACAGATCATTGTGACCTGGAAACCAAGCCCATTTTTTAAAATATTGTTTTTTATTGAACCATTGTGCATTTCACCTTAGTTAAACACCTCATCAGTCTTAATCATCTGTGTACCTATTTCCCCACTGGCACCTCCTGAACCCCCAGTTGTAATTCACACATTCTTTCATCTGCATTAAGGGCTATTGTGTCAAGTTAATGTCCTCAAGTGACCTCAGCATAGGCTCATCCACTGAGGTCTTCAGCCTTCCCAGAGTCTCTTGCTCTAGGAAGAGTAGCTCATCCTCACCGAACAATAATCAGTAGCCAATATTTCTCAATCAAAGGTTAGGATATGCTGCCCATTTCCCAGTTCCATGCTGGTTTTTTGTCTGCTTGAGTTTGCTTGAGTCTTGAGCATGCTGACATCATTGTTGTAGGTTCGTATGAGCAGGATCCCAGGAGCCTGTAGGATTCTCTTTCCATTTTGTCATGCACCTCCTCTTACAATCTTTCTGCCCCCTCTTCCACAATGGTCCCTGAACCCTGGGTGAGTGAAACTTAATATAAGAGTCCTGTCCAGGGACCCACACACTGTAGATTCCTAATCTCCATGATTTGTGACCTATTGTTGCACATGGGAGCTTCATGAATGAGAACTGAGAGATTCTATCGTGACTTCTTTACCCCTTGTTCTGTATGGCATAAGCCTTGGGTGTAGAGGCTGCAGTGTAGATATGCCATTTAGGAATGAGCAATTCACAATGTCTGTGTGTGACCAGATGTGGTACTCTGTATTCGTCTCTGGTGCAAAAGAAGCTTCTTTGATCAGTGGTGACTGGGATACTTGACTGTAAATATAAGAATACATATTTTGCATTTAGTAAGAAGTTACATTAGCTTTTAAATGTAACAGCCCTGGGGATGTCTTTAAGATCTATGACCTCTTCAGCCATGTGTATTTGGCTATGATTACAGTACCATCCATCAGTTTCTTCCTATTGAATGTGCTCTAAGACCAATTAGGCAGCAGTTGATTGGCCCCAAGATAAGTGTCACTACTGCACCAATGTCACATGCTGTGCCAGTCATCAGTGTGGTTATTTGGTTGTGAAGCTGCTGTTGGGCCATCAGTTGATGCTCTCCCTTGGCTACTTGCACAGTGCTCTCCAGACCTATGAGATCTAGCCTTCAAAGGAAGTGGTTTCCAAGTCAGTTTCAGCTCTATTGCTCCAAATTCAGTCTCTGAAGCATGCCCTGTTTTCAGTAATATGGTTTTATCTTCAAGTTCTGGGAGGTAATCAAGGGCTGTGGCAATAGCCTGTGTAATGTGGGGAGTCTCTTGGACCACCCTGGTCAACAACTCAAAGGAAGGTTTCTCCTATCTGGCACTGTTTCTTGTTATGTAGCCTTCAGCTATGTACATGGGCTCATGTAGAGTTATTATATGTAGAATTTGTCATTACGTTATTAGACTAATATGATTTCCTCTGGTGTTTTACACTAGTTAGGAATTGTCTTCTCCCCCTCCGCTCTGTCTAACCTTCCCTCCATGCCTTCTTCATTTAAAATGCCCCCATTTCTCCCTTGATAAACAGTCTCCAAAAGCCCTCTTGAGCTCCTTTCCCTCTCTATCCCCACATTTCCTTGATCATGGTGGGTGATCTTTTTAAGACATATCTGTATGCGATTTGCAGATATTTTGTTGAGAATTTTTGCATCTATGTTCATTAAGGATATGGGTCTATAGTTTTCTTCTTTCATTGTATCTTTACCTGGTTTGGGTATTAGAGTGAAGCTGATTTCATAGAAGAAATCTGGGAGTTCTCCTTCTGTTTCTATCTTTTTGAATGATTTAAGTAGTATTGGATATAGATCTTCTTTGAATGTCTGGTAGAATTCTGCTGTGAATCCATCCAGGCCTGGGTTTTTTTTTTTTTTTTTTTTTTGGTTGGGATGTTAAGTATCACTGTTTCAATTTCCTTAAATGTTATGGGTCTGTTTAAGCTGTTTATCTCTTCTTGGTTTAGCTTTCCATGATTTTAGATATTCATCCATTTCTTTAAGGTTTTCAAATTTGATAGGATAGAGGTTTTTAAAGTATTCCCTTATAATGTTTTGGATCTTTTTGTTGTTTGTTGTGATGTTTTCCCTTTTGTCTCTGATTTTGTTGATTTGGAGTTGCTCTTTCTTTCTTTTGGTTAACTGGGCCAAGGGTCTATCTTTTCAAAGAACCAGTTCTCAAATCATTGGTCCTTTGTATGTTTTCTTTGCTTCTATTTTATTAGTTTCTGCTCTGATTTCTTTTATTTCTTCTTGTCTGCTGGGAATGGGTTTTATTTGTTGTTGTCTTTCAAGATCCATGAGTAGCAATGTTAAATCATTCATTTGTGCTTTTTCTGACTTTTTAATATAGGCACTTAGAACTATAAACTTTCCTCTTAGGACTGCTTTTAATGTCTTCCAGGGGTTTTGTTGGGTTTTATTGTCCTTTTTGTTTAATTACAGGACTATTTTATTTCTTTCCTAATTTCTCCTTTGATCCATTCATCATTCAGGAGTGTGTTCTTTAATATCCATGAGTTTTTGTAGTTACTAGAGCTTCTTCTGGTGTTGATTTTAAGCTTTATTGCATTGTGGTCTGATAGCATGCATGGAATTAGTTGAATTTTTTGTATTTGTTGAGGTTTGTTTTGTGCCCCAGTATGTGGTTGATTTTGGAGAAAGTTCCATGGTGTGCTGAATAGAATGTGTATTCTTGGGAGCTTGGTGGAATATTTGGTAGATGTCTGTTAGGTCCATTTTATGTATAGTATTGTTTAACTCAGATGTCTCTCTGTTTATTCTCTGTTCAGGTGACCTGTCTAATGGAGACAGTG
The DNA here is from genome assembly GCA_035773235.1 of Eospalax fontanierii. Lineage (NCBI taxonomy): Eukaryota > Metazoa > Chordata > Mammalia > Rodentia > Spalacidae > Eospalax > Eospalax fontanierii. Next base: position 21,068,401 of record CM069543.1, read on the forward strand.
GAGTATTGAAGTCTCCTACTATTAGTGAGTTGGGATTTATCTGTGTCTTAAAGTCCTATAGTACTGTTTTTGTGATGCTAGTGCACTAGAGTTTGGTGCATAGATGTTCATGATTATAATATCTTCTTGGTTAATTGTTCTTTTGATCAGAATGAAGTGACCCTATTTATTTCTTCTGATTAGTCTTAGCTTGGAGTTCATTTTGTTAGATATGAGAATGGCAACTCCTGCTCGTTTCTTAATGCCATTTGCTTGGAAGATTTTTTCCATTCTTTCACCATAAGGTAGTGCCTGACCCTGAAGGTAAGATGGGTTTCTTGAAGACAACAAAAGGGTGGATCTTGCTTTTTGATCCATTCAACGAGCCTGTATCTTTTGACTGGGGAGTTCAGCCCATTGACATATTAGAAGATATATGTTGATTCCCATCATTTTAAATTCTGTTGCCATCTTTGGTTTAACTTTGAGTTTCCCCAGTTATACCTTCACTTTGTTTCTTTTGGTTGCCTCTTGGGTATAGTTGTTCCTTTCTTAAACTCTTTGTATTGCTTCAAGTAGTCTCTGGAGGGATCATTTTCTGGACATGAATTCTTTTAGCCTATTCATATCATGGAAGATTTTTCTTTCCCCTTCAACTATAATAGGCATTTTTCTGGGTAAAGTAAATTAGGTTGGTATCTATGGTCATTTAGAGCTGAGAATACTTTGGTCCAGGCTCTCCTGGCTTTCGTAGTCTGTACTGAAAAGTCACTGGTAATTCTGATGGATTTTCTTTTATATATGATTTGTTCTTTTTCTTTTGAGCTTTCAGAATGGTTTGTTCTATATAATTAGGGGTTTTACTATGATATACTGGAGGAGTTTCTTTTCTGGTCCTGTCTATTTGGTCTTCTACATGCTTCTTGTATTTGTATGGGAATGGTTTTCCTTAATTTGGGGAAATTTTCTTCTACAATCTGGCTGAAGATCTGGTCAGTACCGTTATCTTGACATTCTTCTTCCTGTATGCCTATGATGCATAAATTTCGTCTTTTCATGGTGTCCTGCATTTCCTGCATATTCCATTCCTGTGTTAAAAATTTTTTTTTCATTATCTTTGTTTGAATGCTCCAGTCCTTCAACTTTATCATCCAGTCTAGATGTTCTGTTTTCCATTTCATTCACTCTATTATTGATGAGGCTTTCTCCCATCATTTCAAATTGTCTGACAGAGTTCTTTACTTCCTTCTTCATTTCAGCCTGAGTTGTCATTAATATTTCTATCTCTTTTGTTCATTCAGTCATAAGTTTATCCCTTTTCTTTAGTGTTTTGAGTTGTTAGTGTATCCTTTAAATTCACTGAATTATTTGATCATGTTTATGATTGTCCTTTTAAATTCTGTGTCCTGGGTATTCTCTATTGGGGGTGGGGGCTTCTTGGTATAGAACTCTTCTATAGGACTGGTGATATTTGGTAGGGACATATTATTTGTGTTTTTCATATTATTATTTTTTTGTTGTGATAAACTAAGCTCATTTTTAAGGTTACAAAAGTTCTATGTCATCAACATGAAAAGCTCTATGGACTTCATTCTAGGGAACTGCTTTCACAGTTTGAAATACGCTCTGGACTCTCCACTGTTGTCAATGGTCACACTTCTTCCTAAACCTCAACACCAGTTTCTGAAAGCTAACTTCTTTCTGATGTTGGTGTCTTTTTCCTAGACTGTACCATTGAATCACTGTCCTTTCTGGTTGTAAACGGCTCTGATTTTGGCCAGAGTTTGGACCGTATGTGGTTCTCCCTCAGCCTATCAAACACTATGCTAATCAATTAAATCCCAGGAAGCTACATGCTTCTTTCTGGAATGACTCAGGGACCCTCCTTAGACTCAGGTAGCCAACCTGGGATCCCAGTCCAGGCAGTCATCCCTAATCTGAGCTTTCCCCCTTACCACATGGCCTCATCACAGTAGTTATGAAAACATATCCAGCTATGCAACAACCTCAGTTTCACCTGTTAACAAATCTGCTTCAGAACAGAGTGGGCCAAGCTGACTATCCAACTAGCTGGGATGTCCCTGTGCCTTCTCTGAGGGGGCGGGAAACAGTAGACCGCTTTCTGTTTAGAATGGAAAGCATCAGAGAAATGAAAAGAAAGATTGGATCAGGAAGTAACTGAAATCTTTTTCTAATAGCTCATTTTATAGACAAGAAAACTGAAGCTCAAGGCAGTTAGCTTTCCAACAGAGGGTTAATGAATGAAACTGCATATTGATAAATGTGGAGGTATAATCAGAGATGTGCTGGTAAATATTTAAGCAAGATTTTGATGGGAGTGTTACTATTTGTAACATTTCTGTGGTGTAATTCCACGGAGCTTAATTCTGCAGTGTAGACATTGCCATGATAGCGGATTTCAAGCCACCTGTGGAAACTGGTACCGGCTCCTTTCTACTCTAATACATCCCAAACACAGTCTGGAATTACACTAAATAATGCAGGGACCACTGAGTTGGTCCCAGTGCCCTGTCTTTATCTACTTTTATGGGTAACTTTGTTAAACTCAGCCTGTGGGCATGGAACCATTCCAGATCTTCTGATTTCTTATCCCTAGACCTGGGAAGCATAAAGTTCCCACACTAGTGATTTGTTGACTGGGCTTTGGGTTCTTCAGTCTTCTTCAAACCCTTCTTCCTTGCCTTGCTTCTTTGTGCTCTGTGAGAATATCCAGGCTACTTGGGACTAGCTTACTGCCAAGGAACTCCACTCACCTTAAAATGTGAGCTTCCATAGATGGTAATTAAAATGCATACTAAAGCACCTTTATGAGTTTATTTTATTCTAATGTTTTATACAATTGTGTAGGTGATAATTGAGACACTGAGAGAGGCAGAGGCAGCTGCACTGGAGAAAGCAGGGGTGTGGGCTGCTCTAAGAGGAGCTAATGCTGAGTAAGACTCCTAGATCTATAATCACTGTAGAAATGGATGGCAGCCAAGGACACTGAACTCCTTTATCTTCTTTCTCTCTTGACTCATGAAAGACCTAAAGAGGCATAAGAGCAATTTCTTTGATGCTGAGTCAAAGCAACATCAGATTAGAGTTGTGTGCCTCCCTCATGAGCAAGACATTCCTCTATGATGTCACCAAAGACATACTGAGCTCCAAATGTAGCCGAGGAAACTCTTCATGCATTGCTTTTGATTCTAGAATTTAAGAAATACTTTCTGTGGCACAAAAATGAACGGTCACACCCAGTGATGGCCACAAATCATCATTCACTGAATGACTTGTTAATGATTCAGAGAAAATCAATCCAACTTATTACAAACAACTTAAAATGTATCTAATAAATGAGCTATAATGTGGGGAAATGGCTGAGTGGATAAATTACTTGCTGTGCAAACATGAAGATAAGGGTTCAGATCCCCAGTACCCACTTAAAGCTGATGTGACCCTGTAACACCAGAGCTGGGGTTGTAGGAACCAAGACAGACGAATCCCAGAGGATTACTGGCCAGCCAGTCTAGCTGCGAGAGCAAACTCTGGGTACTGAACAGACCCTGTCTCAAAATATAAAGTGGAGCATGATAAAGGAGAATACCCAATATCGACCTCTAGGCTCCACATAAGCATACATGGGCACATGCACCTGAGAATAGATGTGTGTTCACACACACATACCACTATTATACAAATGGTCACAAGGATCCTGAACCAGGACTCTACCACAGATAAAGCTCTTCCCCTTATTTTCTTGCAATCCTTCAGCGGAACTCATAGCCCCTCTCAGGCAAGAAATACCAAATATCCAAGAGGTTTGTGACAAAGTTGGGACCAAATAGGAGTCACGAACCTAGTTTTGTTATGCTTTCACCACTCTGGAAGGTCTAACCTCAGGTGCTATCTCTACAGACTGCTTCCTTCCTTTTAGTACAGCCTCTGGATCCTTTATTCTACATCATCATAAACTGTGGACAGTGACCTAGATGGGGTCGTGTAACTGAGCATGGCCAATAGTCGAAGGTTTCTGAGCACACTAGGAACAGAAACCAAAGGCACAGTGATCAGTGGTGTTTCTGGAAGTCCATGTCACATGACATCACTTCTCTGCATCCTTGGTTCTCAACACACAACATGTCCACTTTGTACTGAGCATGCCAATCCACCATGCAGTACCCAGCAAATGTTGCCTGAAACATCTGAGCTCAGATTTAAGATCAATGTATGTTACGAATTGAAGCATTTCTACTCTACATCCAAAGTTTTCTGCTCTCTCAGAAAACATAATGGTTTGATTGCAGAAAACAAAGATTTTAATATTTTCCTGTCATCATTGCTCAGCATGCAAGTATCAAATTAGTATATTTTTGGATTGGATTGTATAAGAATGTTTGATTTTTAAAATGATCATTTGAGTTGCTGATGAGATTTTTAAATATTTTACTTATTGTTTTTGTTTTATGTGTATGTATGAATTTTAGCTTGAGTTTAGGACAGAATTTTCAACAGTTTCTGAAATGGCCTAAGCATTCTCCTGCCATGCTACACTACTTGTTTCTGTGAAGCAGCACTCTTAACACTGATAATTATAAAATTGAAATATTGATCAACTCGGAAAAGTGTTGAAGAGGTTCAACATCCTATTCAGCCAAACTTTATGTAAAAAAATAAACAATCACATCTATTTCATTAGTATGTAAATTTGATTCATTTTTAAAATAAATGCTAAATTTATATGCATACCAAAGAATCATTTTAAAATAAATTTGTACATGATTCATTATCAACAAATATTTGATTTATAGACCTAATTCTGTATTACCTATATACTCAGGACCATATAAAAATTTCTTGGGAAAATAGGCATTGCAAGTGGAGAAAGGTTAGAAGCTGTGCTTCCTCTGAGACAAAACCTTCCATCTTAGAGAGATATCCTAAAGAGAGGTAAAAGATTCCATCTTGCAGGGAAGAACTCCTTCAGCTAACTCCTGAAACCGACTAGATTCACTAGGCTTCTACCTCTGCAAACACAAATAAGCAGTAAGTACTACTGAAACCCACTGTACAACCAGCAGAGCTGCTGAGACTCTCAGAAAGTTCAACTGACTAGAAGAGACTCGGGAAAACCAAGCTGTCTGGAAGAGACAATTTCTAGCCTGTCCAAATGGTGTAGTGAGCTCCAGGTTTTCAACTTTCTTGAACCTGAACCCAGGCCATGGTTGGTCTGGGTGATGCAGCTGTCTTTCAGTCATATCTACTCACCCATACGCCTGTAAGTAGTCTCACTAAAACTCAGGCTCACCAAGTTGGACTTGGTGGTGCCCTTACTTTGGTCTGTTGTTGAGTCCCTGTTTGGGGTGCCTACATGTTAGTCTGCCTCTCCGTAGGAAGAGTGTCACACAGCACACTGCAAACCAGCTTTCTTCTATCTTCAGCCTCTTCAGACCTAAGAGAACTGGGCTTCTTTAGCTTCCCTCAGTTGCTCTTTGTTCATCCCACCTTTGGTGTAAGCTTATGTTTTTTGACACCCATGTATTTCTATTGTCTCAAGCCTATCCCTCTATGGCAACGTCATTTGCTGCCTTCTGGAGTCTTCTTCCTTCAATGAAGACTCTAGAACACAACTAGCTTCCACTTCACCCCCACCAGCAAAGCCCAAATCCACATGGCTGCCTTATCAGAATTCTCTGTACTTCTACTTGAGTGGCTAACAATGGTTGAAAAAGCAATCAGCTCTGCAAAGTAGAGCTTAAAAAATTAATTATCTCCTCACTTACCTGCTTCCTCTATCCAATCCCATGAATCTTCCAGAGATGGAAGAAAAATGTCCAGGAAACACAGCAACAAACTGAGTAGAGTTTGTTCCAGTATCAAATGTTGATCAGCTCCCAGTCTACCCTTTTATATGTGTTCTGGGCTTTTGAAAATCCCTTTGAGCAATTCTCTGTTAAAATGAACACAGAAGGAGTGCAGAAACCTTTCCTGAGGTTTCTGACTGCAGGATTGCGGGTCAGCAGTGTGGGTGTGAGGAGCAATTGGCCTCACCTCTTACCCAGAAGGCATTACCCTTCAGGATCTTTGCAGACCCAGTATTGCCCAGTGGTCATCTTCATACAGTTGACCTATGCTCTGGGCCTCCTGCTGGCACCGGATCCTTGACTGCTTACACCCACAGTTCTCCTCAGGCCTGTCTTGCACAGTCGTCTTGACGTTACAGCTCTCCTGACCTCACTCCTGTCTCATTGGATCGCCACCCTTCCTGCAACAGTGGAGTCACAAGCTCACTTGCTGGCCCCATCTCTCTCCGGCTCTCCATCCTTTCCTAATCCATCAAAGGCTTATCCTCTTCATGCTGTTATCCAGCTCGAGGGGAAACCAGCAAACTTCTCTGCCAACCATTGACAGAGAACTACTCGTGGTCCAGTAAGATTTAAATTGCAGATTTGGGAGGTAAGAATTCTACCACTGACCACCAATGCCCCTCCCTTAAATGGCAACTTTGGGAACAAGGCTCCCTTCCAAGTTTAGCCTTTTTGTTCTGTCCTAGAGACTCAGGGTATTTGGGTATTTTTATATTGTATAGTTCCCCTATTATTCATAGTTTAATAATTCTGACTATATATTTCATAGACCTTGTTTAAACAACTCAATAGCTGCAATCTCCTGTAGATCTAAACTGATAAAGTCAAAGAACCAGTCTATCTATACAGTTTGAAGTTAGCCAATAGGAGATTTATTGATGTTGGCTGTATCTACTTTATGGCCTCTCAATCTTCATCTCACTGAGCTCTAGCTCCCACCTCTGCCATTTCACTGAAAGACGCTGTCCAAGGTCACCAATAACCTTGGTGCCAACTCTAATGGAAAGTAATCTGGACTTCATTTTGTTTGACATATCTACTCCACATGACACTTTCTGCCTTTGTTCCATGACGTCTCATTTGCTGGTACTTCTTTGATAATCCTTTTTTATTTCCCTTTAGAACATCATCTTAATCTGCCCATTTCTTTAGTGTTGGTATTTTCAGAACTCTACATGGTCTCCTCATTTCATCTGACTTTATAGGTGTCCTCTTCTGTTTTCATAGCTTCAGTTCTCATCTATACATTAGTGCAACCTAGATCTCTAAGTCTATAATGTGTATTTTTATTCTCAGTTCCCATCTTTCCTTACACACTTTCACTTTTCTGTCTCAGAGACAACTTAACTCAATGTGTCCAAATAACAATCCTCTCTTAGTTTCTGCATTAATGAATAACAACAACCCATCATCTCCTGCAAGGCAGAGACTTGGGATCTACCCCATAATTTCTTATTATCTTTCTTCAGATTCATTAGTCATGAGGTCCTATTGATTCTCCTACTGAAGAGTTCTTGAAACCCTCAATTTCTATGTCCAGTGTATACTCTAATATGAAGCTGAAATATGAATTTATGAATTAGTAAGTAAGAAACTTAAGAAATAAGGGACAGCATAAGAAAGAACATTCCACGTGGTGGTTACAGCTTATGCAAAGGCAAGGAGGCATGAACATACCATCTGAACCCATTTGTGGGTGAAATTTATGAAGCAGCCTGTTTAGAGTACAGTACCCAGCTGTAATCAAACACTAAGTGTATTAAGGAAGACATTTTGCAGGTGTGACTAACACTGACTGAGTTCAAGTGCTAGAACCTTCCCTCAATATCCTGAGAGACCTACCTGATAGACTGAAGGCCTTAAGTGTAAAAACAAGGGACTAGAGAAATGGTGATGTGGTTACAAGTGCTGGGTGCTCTTGCAGAAGGCCCAGGTTCAGTTCCCAGCACCCATATGGTAGCTAACAATCAACCGTAACTACAGTTCCACAGGATACAGTGCCCTCTGCTAGCCTCCAGGAACATCACACATACATGGTACACTTAAATGCACTCAAGTAAAACACTCATACACATAAAATGAAATAAATAAAAGTTAATTTATAGAAAAGAATAAAAAACAAGATTATAAGAGAAAAAGAAACTATTTCAGGTGTACAGCATTAATTCATACATGAATTTCTAGTAAAAACTCCAACTTCTTAGTCCTTCTGTCTCTGTCTGTCTCTCTCTGCTTTTCTCTTCCTTATTTATCCATTAGTCTGTTTGTCTTTCTTTTTTTATTTTTATTTTATGTGTATGAGTTTATTGCCTGCATGTATGTATGTGAACCCATGTTGTACAATGCCCACAGAGGTCAGAAGAGGGTGTCAGGTCCTCTGGAACTGAAGTTACAGACAGTTGTTAGCTGTCATGTGGGGTAGGGAATTGAACCTAGGTCCTCTGCAAAAGCAGCCAGTGCTCTTAACTGCTGAACCATCTCTCCAGTCCCAGTCTTTCTATCTACGTCCTTCCATATCCACCAGTTCCACATTCACAGACCAATCAAAGAAGAATCAAAAACATTTTTCAAAAATTACATCTGTCCTGAACATGTACATATATTTTGCTTTTAATTATTCCCTAAACAATAGAGTATAACAACTATTTTCCATAGCTATAGCCAATTTTTTATGGATACCAAGTGACGATTGCACACACACACACACGCACACACACACACACGCCTTCATTTCTGTGAGGAACCCTGCAAAATGTCTGATCTACCTGACCTCTGGCCAACTTCACACTGACTTTAACTCAGAGGCTGATACTTCACAGTCAAATTGTTCAGCATTGAGCAACATCACATAAGATGATCATGCTTTTCCATGTCCTCTTTGCAAAATTCTGTGTTCTGTGCTATTTGCAGTAAGAACTTTACATTTTTTTTAGTAGCTAGAAATAGAGGGGCTTTTAAAAAGATATTTATGAGTAAAAAGAAAGCAAAATATGTTGGAGAAAACCAGTTTGGTTATCAGACAATTAATTGGCCTAACGCCTGTAACAAACATTAGTAAATAATTTCTCCTTTGAGTAGAAAAAGTAAATACATTAGTTCAATATCCAGATGGGACAGTCAGGAATTAAATTCCTTCTCTTGGCTACTGTCTCAATGTTGTATGTTTAAACAAGGAAAAATTCTAAGAACAAGGAAGCAGTGAGAAGCTGTGGATTACTGCTGTATTTAATTTAACTTCTGGTGCTGCAATCGAACAGAAAGGGCAAGTTTTGTCAAGCTAGCACCTGATGGTAGTCAGAAGAGCCCATTTCCCTTAACAATGATTTGAAACATTCTTGTGTCAAATTTCCCTTGAGAGAGGATCATACTGAGTTCATCAGCATTGTTGCAAGCCCCCATTCTGAGACATTGTATCACAACTATCCTAAGAGAGGCCTGTGCTCTTTACTCAAGAAAAACCCAACACAGTGACCCCAGATATAGTGCCATGACTCACGCTAACCCCACATTTTCTTCACAGACTACTAACAGGACTCATTCCTATCATCACTACTCAGAGAAATATTTTAAAGACTGGGGCTTTTATATCCCTGTTTCAGGGAAGAAATGAAGATAAAAAGCTCAGGAATTCTTTTTTTAAAAGATCTTTAGTAGAGAGAGCTAGTTTTGGGTTAAACAAGATGATTAAATATCTCAAGCTAAAAATCTATTATATTGTAAATTTTTTAGCTTTTGAATAGTTCCTTGTAGGTACAGCATACATTTAGATAAGTATAGAAGACATTACCTGAACCATACTCCAAGTATCAACTAAATTACCCTGACAAATCAGAGTTCACTCAGGAAAAACTTGATAATAGTGTAACAATAAAAGATTGAAAACTTGGAATATGGTTTAAAGACATCAACAAAGGTCTCAAAAAGAGTCTTCCAAATTCAGGTTTCTTGTCTGAGATTTTCAAGTAAAATCTGATTTGACCTTTTTTCTTAAAGATCAAAAATTGCCAAGCGACCAACTTTGTAGGTCCCCTGCTGGTCTTTATGACAAGCTTTCGTGGTATATGATTATGAAAGTCAGAGGCTAAACAAAAGCCAGGAAATGTTCTGGTTTCTATTGTGGAAATTTCCATTTCTGAGTCTCATCTTAATGTTACCAGCACGGCACAACCATTTTAGTGCTATGAACATTCTGGAAAGATCCAAGGAGTCAGCAAAACAAGGGATCAAGTGCTTTCCTAGCCCTCAAACATTGTGTTAAAAGTAAGAATTCATGAAATCTGAGTGTCAAGAGGAATTTTTAATTCCTTGGAAAAGCACTTGGTTCTCACTCTAACCCGACATGCAGTTACTATTAAGGCTATGATGCTCCAGGCAAACAATAGGCTGATCCCCAGACTATTCACAGGATCTCAGTCTACTCCAGACAAAGGCATGAATACTTTTTGCCTACTTTGACATTTTTAGAATTAAACAACCCTGTGAGGAACAACAACAAAAACACTGACATAGACATGGATACGCTGTAAATGGCAGATAGTCTCAGTAAAATAACACATGATTAGATGCCTATAATAGAAGTAGGTACATAATACACACTCGAATGTATGCTAAAAATATTAAAAAGGCAAGAGATTGTTTTATAGATTAGGAAAACTTTCTGGAATTCTTTCATTATTTAGCAGTTGTTGGTCACATTAGGCAAAGAAATTGCTATTTGGGTTCTGTTCCAGCTGCAGCGACTGTCCAGCATTGGAGGTCCAGTCTTTCATTGGTTTTGTGTTAGTTACACATTTACAGGGGATGTTTGGCTGTGGGTGTCAATTCTGGTCCCTTGAGGAATTTATATGGACTTACTCTCTCCATTGTTGAGTTTTAAAATGCTTCAGATGGATTTTCAACAGACAGACACCCCTTTCCTGCTCTGCCCTTTGGAGTCCAATGTCCTCAGCCAGGAGAGAACCGCGGGGGCAAGGGTTGTTTCTTGGCAGCAGCTGAAGCCTTGCCAAGGCTTGCTCTCAAGGGTGGCTGCTCACAGGACTAGTCACCACCACCATTTGGGAAAGGGCGGAGTGATGGCTAAGCTTGGCCTGTGTCCCAGGAGGATACTGGAAGTGGAAGGGAAGGGATGGGGGAGAATGAGGCCGACTGGAGTCTAATCGCGGTCAGCTCCCAAAGGCAGGGCTTTGCTCAAACGTCACCAAAGGAGGAACCTAAAGCAATGTATGTAGAACACTGATAATGAGAGGCTGAGGAACAAAATTTCCTTAAGCTTGAAGGAACTGAGCTGGGCTTTTACCCAGAGGAAGGGAAGGCTGAGCCGCGTGCTTTGGGGCTACATATGACTCAGTGGGAGACACAATTCTGCTGCTTGCTGATTGCTAACACATGACCCAGGCCCTTCCCGTACTTGATTCCCTTTTTATCTTCACAGTAACCTTATGAAGGAACATTTTATGATGAGGAAACTGAACTTCTCAAAATTCAGCCACTTGGCTAATACAAATGGAGCCAATTTCCCTTCCACATCAGTCTGACTTCTCTCAGCCTTCTCCTACATGTAGCGACTGCTCTGTAAGGCACCCGGCCCATGAATTCAATTACAGATCTGAGCTGAGGGTCTAGAAGGGTTGAGAAGACCGTCTATAAATACATCATAGGTCCCTTACTGTCTTGTGTCTATTAATGGCTATGCACATTTCAGTTTTCCTCACTCTCCCTCCCTGGCACATGCCACTCTGCTGACAGCCTACAGAAGGAACCTCAGCTCAAACTGCTGAGAGATGCCAAAGCAAATGGCTATTCACACATACACACACACACACACACACACACACACACACACACACAGTTCCTCTGAGCTTTGGCATTGAAGTCACATATTTCAATAAAACAGTCAGTGTTTCCCAGTAAACAATGCAGGTTAAGAGGTTAAGGTTTCTGACTTGGCTAATGTTTCCTGGAGAGCTGGGCAATAAAATAAAATAAAATAATAAAATAAATAAGATAGTCATACTGTAAAGATGCTTCAAGCAGAGGTCAAAGCTTGTAACTCAGTAACAGTACACTGATTTAGGTACATGGGTGGCTCCATTACACAATAGCCCAAGTTCATATCTAACGTTCTTAAAATCAGAGAAATGCAGAGAAGGACCTGGGATCATATGACCCCATTCCTGCCTTACTTTTGAAATATTGCTACCAAATAATCTTGGTTCAGACAATCCCCTAAGTTCTATATGTTCTGACTGCCAGAAGACTGTCCCAGCCTGACTCTGACACAGTATTAGTGTTTTCCAGGTAAAAGAAAATGTTAAGGATCACCCTTGCTTTCTCCAGGCCTGGTACACAGGCTCTGCTTCTGGACTGTACCTTTCCACATCACCTCCCAATGATAAGAACCAGAGGTAGAAAATGGCTAGGAAATTTAAGGTAAAGACCCCAAGAAAAAAATGGCCAGTTTCTCACCTGATTGAGAGCTGGAAATTCCTTGAATCTGCCAGTAAACTTGTCCCTATCTGAGACTAGAGATGCCAGAAGTCTCTAATCTAAGGATGTCTCTGGTTTCATTATAGCCAGAGGCTGGGGAGGCCAGTAAGGTGGTTCGGTCTTTTCCTTATCTCTTTTTTCTTAAGTAGTACACTGTTCCTGGAAGATAGGCTGAGGACGTGACCATGTGACCAGGACCTCCTGACTAAGACCTGGAGGGACCTGGACACCTGGAATGAGAACTGGACTAGCAGCTCATCGTCCCCTCCTCTCCTCCCTCCACTAAATCCTTATCAACTCCAGGGAATAGGACTCAGTGATATCCAATTCCTGGGGGCCCTCCTGCTGTATAGGAGCTCTGCTTTCTCTATCCTAAATTCCCTATAATAAAATACACCTTTCTAAAACTCACCTTCTGTGGTCCATGAATTTCATTCTTTGAATTCGCAAAACAAGAACCTGAAAGCCTCTGGCTTGAGGTGGCTTTGGTGGCCGTTGAGTTTCCGGGAGCCTGGCCTCTCAAACTAAGCACAACAGAGCTAAGAAACACTCCTGAAGACACCCTGGGATTCCTGCTATTCCACCTCATTCCATGGCGTTCCTTGAATATGCCATGCATGCTTACACTTTTTCAGTTCACTGTACCCTTGGGCACAGGACTTTCTTACTTAGACTGGCAAACTCTTCATTATGCTCTAAAGCTCAATTCTTAGCAATCCTGTGTATGATGAACACCTCCAACCATATGCTCAGTGGAGATTAATGTGTACCTAGAGCATGATACTTATCAAGATATACATTTCCCTTCTTATCAAATGCATTCATTCATTGCCAACACTGACATAACCTTCTGTACCACTTCCCCATCTCCACGCTCTCCTCTTTTCTCTAAGGTCTGGCCTCCAATGTGTTTTTCCTTAAGACATACCAGTGATTCTGGAGATGGAAGAAGGATCAGGTGGAATCTCCAGGAAGGGAGTCAAGAGCCTGTCTCGGGTTTTGTTCTGGGTTTATGACCCTGAGTTTCTGTCTAGATTATTCCCTCTGGTCCTCAGACTTTACGTGGCAGCAGTTGAGGGTCAGAAAACCTTTTCCAGAACTGTTCAGATGGAGCCTACATCAGGCGAACACTTCAATCCCTTGCCACATAAAGTTGCAGTTCATAAATATTTACTCCATTGGCCTGAGCTGCAGAAAGGTCTCTGGCAGTGAGAGCTTTTCAGTTCTTCTTCCTTATGCATATCCTCAAAGGTACTCTAAACGCGTCCTTCTCTGCTCTTGGTGAGGCCCTGACTAGTTCATCCACATGAGAAAGGGGTGAACTCTTACCAATCATTGTGTCAATTAATTTCTCTACCAACTAGGTGGATAGCCAGCAGCTGGGAAATAAGAAAAGTGAAATGCAGATGTTTAGGAAAAATGTGTGAAATGCTTAAAAATTCAGGCATTGCCTGGAGAAAGCAGGTAGCCCATAAAGGTGGTCTGACACTCCAGTGAGAAAATACTGCAGTGTAGTCAGTAGGAGGTGAGATGGGAAACGATAACCCCATGCTGAGCAGACACCTGGACTGAATTGCCTTGAGTTCTTGTATTTCTCAGGTTCAGCTCTGCTCCACAGTCTCTGCCCTTAAACTGCTAGTCACTAGACAGAGGATGGGACATGGGACTTATGAAAGCCTGAAAAAGCTACTGTCACATAAAAGACCACTGTGTTCTTCCCAAAGCTGACCTGGGCTGAGTTGCCAATTGGTCCTCTCATTTGGGGAAAGACAAGAAAGTGAGTTCCCAAAATCAAAAACAATTTACTCAGGATCACACTGAATCCAAGAATCATTTTCCAGGCATTTTTACATCGAACTCTCTAATATATAAACAACAACCTTAAGAGGTTTATATTAAAAGGATTTTCTTTCTATAAATCATCGTATTTAAGAGGACTGTTTTTTCCCCCAACTTATAAGTAACCCTCTGTAGCTCATAATTTCCATTATTCCCTCAGCCCATCCATCACTTTACCCTACAACTCACTAAGGGAAGTGTTTGGTTGATTGTATCTTATGAGTTGGGGAATGTGCTTTAGTATATTTGCATGTGCATAATTTGGGGAGCTGAGTTCAAATCTTGGTCAAGCTCAGTGGTAGCCATGATCTCTGAGACTCACTGTTCCCTCATGAGGTTCTGTGAAGATTAAGTGTGACATGCATAGAAAATATTTAGTAGTGTCAAGCACTAATTCTCATGAATATAAATCTTATTGTGTATATACCATTTCTTTTGCTTACTTTGCTTAAAATCTTCACATTTTATTTCTTTTTTCCCGCACCCATTTGATTTTAGTATTTCCAGCCTGGTTTACATTAGATATGTTGTTCATTCACTCAAGAATAAACTATGAAGCCAATTGTGTGCCTGGCATTGCTCTGGTTAAAGAAGGTGCAGTTAATGCTCTGCGCTCTAGAATCTTCCAGGCAACTGTGCCCACTGTCAGAGACTCCCTAATCATTCTACTCCAACATCATTCTCTTTTGAATGGAAGAGATGTGATGTCGGTTAATGGATTTAATAGTTTTATCCTGTATCAGGCAGTGAGTGACTTGCTGTATCTGGGTCAGTGGTTTATTCTAAGTGAGATTTAGCATGGTAGCCATTGACAGAGACCTGCTGAATGTAGATGGGAGATAGACCTCTAAGCAAGTCTTTGGTGATTCCATTGGCTACACTTTTCAGAGCTAATTGCTTCAATATATTAGTTAAAATTTCCTATGTGACCCAATACCTGAAAGAAAAGATTTACTATGGCTCATGGGGGAGTCGTCCAGATCAGTGTCACCTGGTCACATTTAAAACATGAACTTGTGGTGGACATTTCATATTCAAACCATAACACTCTGTGAGCAGAGTTCTCTGAGCGGTAGACAGTATCCAAGCTACTCCAACCACAGAAGAAAAATCCTAGCAAGAAAGCAGGAACCAGGAAGCACAGCTGGACCTCTTAAGACACTGGAATCAGGAAGCCCATCTCTGAAACTTCTTTGAATGCACCTGACACTTGCTGTTCTGTGTGTTCCTTCTTTATAGGACTTCCCATTGCAGAATGATTTGCTCTGCTCTTTGGATCAGTAGAACAATCATAGAACACTCAACAAACATGCTTTCATTGAACAGATGGACAGAGTATAATCCCCTTCTCTGGGTTCCAACTGCATCCTCATTGGACAAAGAATCTGCACTGCCCATATTCTGGCCCAGAGATCATCACTTGGTTTGTTCTGCTCAGAAAATGGAGGCAGAATAGGTAGTTACAACATTATCAGTGGGCAGGACAAGCATCAGAAACGGGGAGTTTGGAAGCCATTTATGTTAGAGGTAATTCAATATAATTCATCCCAGATGTACGAGTTGGAGAAAATTAGAAACAAATAAGCATGTAGATGCTACCAGAATTGAGGCATACAATAACTTTCCACAAACTTTTCCAGCAATAATTTATCAGATAGTGTTTGTGTTTCCAAAGGTTTATCCCCTGCAGAACTATGAAATATGTCACGTTTGTCAGCTTCAGTGTCCGAGTCCCCCACTCTGTTTAGTTAGCTTCCTTTCTTCCTGCAGTGCAGAAGCCCAGTCTGTTGTTCCCAGCTACAAGAAAGGACACATGGCCCCAATTCTCAGGAAACAGCATTCCACTTGCTCAGCACACTGAACTCCATCTACAAGCCTAGAGAATAAGTTCTTTACTAGGTTGAAAATGTGGCGACTTTTTATATACTCTTCTTAGTCTAGAAAGGATTAAGGGCAGTTTATGAGGACACCTAAAATAAAGGAGGAGAGCTTAACCAAGAAAGAATAACAATGGCAGGAACACAAAACGAAGCCAAGGACAAGTGTAATTTTAAATCATTTCTGCCCAGAAAGATCCATGGGTTTTTCTAGAAGTCATTTATTAATTTGATTCACTGTTTTAGTAATAAGCAGTTTTTTAAAAAAGAAATTTAATCATTTGTCTAATTTATAGTATTTGAGACATGGAAACAAATCAACTGCTTAAAGATCATTCTTAGAATTAAAACTAAAATGAATCTACTTGTCTTTATAAACATAATATAGTTTAATATCTTTGTGGGAACGTCCTCCTAAAGATAAGCTCACTCAAGCATTGCTATAGTGATCACATCACAGGAAGAGGGGGAGCTAGGACCAATTTGCTAGGCATTTTCTAAAGATTCAATTTTATATGTCAAGAAAAACTATTAAAATGAAGCATTGATTCAGGGAACTTAAAACAGAGTCAGACATGTACATCTGAGACTTGTTAAACCTGGTCTTAGATATGTCAGTAACTGAAGCTTTGAACTGGGCTGCAGACTGTGCTGCGGTCAGGACTGCATCGCCTTCCCCGCAGCTGACCTTTGAACTGAGGTGCACCCTCAGATCACTGATCATCCCTAATGGTTCCTGACTTTCCGCACAATAGATCCCTCCCAACCAGCTCCTCAGAGACTGAGATCATAGCCAATTCCCTTCTTAAAAAGTAACTTTCTTACAAATTCCTTTCTTATAAAGCCAGCACCAATTAAATGTGATATACTTTCTATTCCACCACCCCTTTGTAGAATAGGACTACAAATATATCCCCTTGTTTTGTAAAACTTCAAGCCATATTTTCAAGATCAAATCTGCATTTTCATGATACACTAGGTAGAATTCTCTATAGGAACATAACCAATAAAGTATATGCATGGATGGCTATATGGATATATTAATAATAAGACTGATTTACATGACAGGGGCCCATGACCATTTACATGTTACAGCGGGAGAAAACCAGGTTCCCAATTCTGGAAACAGGAGTTTCAATCCATTCCTGAAAGTGTAGAAGTTCCCTGGAGAGTGTCACTGAAAGGGGAAGAAGCTAGGGACTGATGTCAATCATGATGGAAGTGATAGATGCTTTCACACAGAAAAGAAAGAGGTGCACAGGTTCAGACACTGACTTTCTCTAAATACCTCTTTCATCTGGGGCACTAGCCCATCAGAAGGTGCCACCCACTTGGTGTGGGTCTTTTCTACCTGTCCATTATCCCTCATATCAACCCTCTGGAAATACATCCCCTCCCCAGACCCTCAGATGAGTTTCACCACTGCTAGACATCTCTTAATCTAGTCAGGCTGACAATACAAGACCAACTGTCACCATCACACCTGTATGGTAAATACATTGGTTTCCTCTGAGGTTTTTTTTACTATTGGTTCATTCGGTGGCAAGTTCCACCCTCTGACCAATAAGGGAGCAGGAAGAGGGGGAGAAGGTAGAGAAAACATGGCAGCAAGCCAGCAAAGGGCATGGGTTATACTCAAAGCCACTCAGGAGGAAAAGTGCCCAGATCCCAGGCCCACACAGAAGGCCAAGACCCAGGAGGCAGCGTTCCAAGTCCCCGCAGTCCTAAGGATCATGTGAGTGGAAGCGGAACGCAGGCTGGGAATGGACAAAGAGCCCTGCGTGGTGGACAAAGAGACTTGTGCCACCACTGTGGCTGCTCTAGACTGGCGGATGGCCGGTAACAATGACTTTATTGGTTCCCTGAAATAAATCAATGTCTCTCTAAAGAACATTCTCTATTTGTTCAGTTGGTTCAAACCTGGGGGTAGGACAAGGCTGAATGCCGGGTCCCGCAGTGAGAAAATTTATGCAACAACATCTGAATTGCAATTATAATTATCCACCAACAAATTAATATTCTTTGATCTTGATGAAGCTACTTTTGTTCCCAGTGGACATAAGAAACTTTAAAATGTTGTCTTCAACTACTTAGAAAACTCATGTTCATGGACTTAGATTCTATGTGACTTCATACATAACTCTGTGTGTATATGTATGTGTGTGTAAACAAAAATTGATTTTATTGAATGAGAATCTACTAAAGAAAAATAGTTCCATTAAGTCAAAGTACAGGTTAAGGAAGGCGTGGGAATTACACCTAATCTCTAAATCAATGTGCTCTTCTGTGGCACATATGAGTAAGTTTTACATTACAATGTAGCTGTATGAACAACTCTGAGACAAAGCATGTCTCAGAGACTTGTAGCTGAAATTCTGAATCTGAATAATTCAAGAGATTGAAGGATTTACTGGAAAGCAAAGACTTGTTTACATTCACAATTTACATTGTTTAACATACCTCTCAAGAAGTTGTCTACTAATTGCATACCATACATCGAATAATAGTTGCATACTATAAACATTTGTGTGAATATTGCGTGGTGTATGTGTGTGCATGCACACAGGTGCACAGAAGCCAGAGGAGGTGTCCTGCTCTACAACCCCTGCCTTAGTTCCTTGAGATAGGGTCTCTCACTCAACTTGAAGGAAATCTGGCAGCAGGCAAACCCAGTGATCTTCTGTCTGTACTGCTTTGTCCCATCAGCACGGGGGTTGTGCTCATGTGTGGCGATGCCCAGATTTCATGTAAGTGTTGGGAAGCCAAACTCAGGTCTATGCTTACATAGCAAGTAGTCTTAGCCACTGAGCCCTCTCCAAAGCCCCTATAAATATGTCTCACAAGTCCTTTAATTCTAGTATTTTAGTTCCATTTCCATGACCAGAAACCATGTTCCACTATCTCCACTGATTAGTTATTGAAAAAATGAAAATATTGATTTAATGAAACTCTCCTAGGAGTAATGGAAGACTCTCAGAACTCTTGGGTAGTTCATTTTGATTGTCAATTTGGTTCGATTGAGAAGCACCTAGGAGGTTAGCAAAACAAACCTCTGGCAAGGGCATTTCCATAGAGGCTTAACTGAGATGGGAAAACCCTTGCTGAATGGGCTGAGAGTCCAGTTAAAATAAAAGGGGGAAAAGAGCGAGCCCCAAGGATGGGTGTATTCGTTTTCTGTTTCCTGATTACCATTGTGTGAGCTGCTCTGTTCCAGCAGGCCCCATCCCATGCCATGATAGACTCAGAAATCATAAGCAATGAATATTTCCTCTTTTAAGTTGTTTCCTCAAGTGTTTTCACCACAGTGACACAAAAATCTGACAGTCTCTGACATGTCCCGATTATACAAACACACAATTCAACAAAACAACTCCATAGGAATGCTGGCAATTTAATGTGTTGCTGCACCCAGAAAATCCTAGACTTGGAAAAAGAAGATTCCTACTAAGGGCTTAAATACCACTATATCATTTTATTTACTAGCTTGGAAGCCAGGAAGACTGTATCTTGATCATAATCAAATATTAACTAAATGAAGGTACACTTTGGAAAATTATTAAGTAATTATTGCAAGGAAAATATAGAAAAAGCAAACTGAAACTGAGCTGGAAAGTTACTCACTGCTGATTTTTTTTTTTTTGAAGTGTTGGATGCACTAAGCAGGCTGTTGGAGAGAAAAGGCATCAATGGTTTTTCCTAGCTGTGAACCCCATGAACCATTAAAACAACTTGAACAACAGAATGTGCCAGCCTGTGTGATAGTGGCACAACTGTTGTGGAGGTAACCAATGTCCCTCTGATTGGCGTTGAGGCTGGCTCCAAGGGAGACAGTCATGCCTGATACTGTAAACCCAGTTAACAACCCATGCCTTGGGAAGCCATAGGCTCAAGGGGGATACTTACTACCATTGTTTAGCTAAATTTTCATAGCATCAAACTGCCTTCTAAATGGCTGCGCCTATACCCAGAGACAAAAAGTACCTTCAGCCTTAATGGAAGAAGCCTCTCTTTGTGGTGAATGGTGATGAATGGAAGATCTATGGCTGCACAAGATGCTGTGAATATGACGACTGAGGCTGCAACCTCCTTTAAGGTCCAGGAGAATATTTCAGAAGAAAGGGTAGAAAGCTGATGAGAGCCAGAAAAGAGGGTGAAGAGCTATAAAAGGCCATCCATTAGATCCTACACAACCACTGAAATCATGAACTCACATCTTTGGTTATTTTCTCTGCCCACACAAGATTGGCTGGTGAATAATCAGTCATGGAAACAGGAAGGGCTCGTGGGGCCCTAGTCATTATTGTTGAACTATTGCCTATCAATATTCTGGCAGTGGGGGAGGGGGAGAGAGAGAGAATGTCTCAGTCGTATAGCACTGCTAGACCTACCAGGATCCGACAGATAGATCTAAACCTGGGGCTATACTGGTTTAATTCAGTAGGTCACAAAAAATGAACAGATGTAAATGCAAAAAAAGATTTTTAGGGAAAACAGGAGATAAACCAGGAAAGTGTAGGAAGATGGGAGAGGGTTGGGGTGAGAGAGGTCAGTATGTATTATATATAAGTGTGAAATTGTCAAAGAACAAATTTAATTTTTATGAATGGAGATATGTCAGGAGAAGAGAAAGACGTGAGGGCTGGGGAGGGATGCTTGTGGTACAAATGAAACACCAAGCATATAAAAGAAGAAGTCAGCATTCCTAGAACACTAAGAGATTGTTCTAGGCACTCTGCAGTTGGCTGTGTAATTAGGGCCACCCTGTAATGCTTCAGTGGATCTGGGGGAAACACATCAACAGGCATCAGCCCTGTGTTCTTCACAAACCTCACAAGCAATTCAGAAGACAGTATGGCTATCATCTTGGAAAATTTTTGACTTCTCTGAAGACAGAGCAGATGTTATATTTTAATATCCATGGTAATATAATAAAAGTAATGATCCACAGAAAAACTGGGAACCCAGGAACTGAGCTTCACAGCCTTGCTAGGAAAATTATGCTGTGAGAAGCAAGTATTTCCAAATTCAAAGTAACTTCCCAAAACATTCAAGAAAAATGTCGACAACATAATCAAGATTGTACATAAAAAGCCCAAATAAATAAATTTTAGGAAAAGCATGGGCTGAAAAATCCCTGAATTTTCATCCCTGAAAGAACTTTAGGGCCCTTGAAAATCTTTTTAGAAACATACAACTCTCTTGAAAACTGCTACCTGGAATAATATATGCTGTGTTTTCACACACCAAATGCTGAGAGAGAAAACAAAAACATATGTGGCTAGGAATTCTTTTTCTAAGAAAAGAAAATCATATTTAAGGTTTCCTGTCCAGATGTACCAGTGAGATGTATCTTTCTGTCTGTTTGTATCACATCTGCTCACGGGGCAGTATTTTATGTCAATGGACAGATTCCATCTACAAAGGAGGGCAAGAAAGTTCCTGAAGTATGAGTTAACTTATATCACAAAGCTACCCAGATGGATTTAAAGTGGTGGTTTATTTTCTTCCTTAAGTCATTTATTTAATGTGATCACAGTTCTTATTTAGGTAAAAGGAAGAAATAAATAAGGGTACTTACGGGCCAAATAAAGGGTTACTTTCGATCCTGTCCTAAATGCATTTGAGTAAATTTAGAAAAGGGATTTCTGTTCTCCTCCTGTTCCCATCAAAATCTTCTAAACAGGTTGGTAATTAAGGCTGTCCCTATGGGTACTGTGGCAGTTTACAGTGGGACATGGCACAGCTCAGTGTTTTACTAGACAGTTTTAGAGCAGAGTTGACTCTGCTTACTGCTATGTGATGTTGGCCAAACTGCAGATCTTGTACCTATGCCATGAGGTGCTTGTTAAAAATTGAATAAGATAAAACATAGAAGGTGTTTAAGTGGTACTAAGAATATGTATCTAATCATAGTTATTAGAAAACTAAGAAGCAACCCATAGGGGATTTTCCTCCCAGTTATACAGGACTAGATAACTCCAGTGCTAGCATCCAGGAGAGTTGGATGGAATATAGTTTTAGAATTGCTTTGAATGCATTGGAAGGCTAAGAACATGGCAGAGAATTGTAAGAAGCAGCAGCAAACTGAGTGCCACCCCTGACTTTAGGAATCTGTTTACCTCTCAACAGATTCTTCCAACTCTGTCAGTTAAGACGCTGATCAGAGCTTTCATGAGTCTCATGGGGTTAGGGAAAACAATAGTCTGGATACAACTATGAAAGTTTAGATGACACTCTGGGAGGTCAAGATCAGCCTGAAACTTACTCATACACTGCTGAAGGTCAAAATATGTTAGGAAGTGCATCAGTAGTAGTTTCTCATCATTCAGACACTACGGAGCATTCTCACAAACCCACAGGATAATAGGTATGATGGAACCAGACAGACCTGACTGGCAAGCAGTAACCATCACTGGGCTTTCACCTTTGTGGTCCTTATCACTTTTAATCTAGTTTCCAAGTCGCTCAGTGTAGTTTTTCACTTACATGAGCGCTGTGGAATCGGGAGTCACGAGAAACAAAACAGCATCAGCTTAAATCAAGAACAGGAGAAAAATATTAGAATCATACCGAGATGCCAGATGGTGGTAGATCCTGCAGATGGTGGACATGAGGCATATGAAGTCTCTGTTTACATGGCAGCCACAATGACTGGGCAGATCATCTACTTCCAAGCTCCTGCAGGTTGCTGGAAAGATGGATCTCTTTGCAGTTTCTGAAGTGAGGCTTAGCTCCTACTCAGGGCCACCCTAGGTTCTGAGGCCATCATAGTTCCTATGCAGGGAGACCATCTACCTTCTCTATGTCCAGCAAGATCATGGGCATAGTTTAGATGGGGCTGCCTAAATTTGCACCAGAACTTGACAATGATACTTCAAGAAAGAAATATTATAGTGTGTTTTTACTCTTGACCCAGAGACCAAAATGCCAAACAAAACATTAGTGAAGAGTATTTCACAGCTTCTATGAACTGAGTAACATGTTGTGATCAGTTCTGTTTATAGCCTTGTAAGACTTACTTAACATTCAAAACTGTACATAACACATCAATAGAACAAAAGTTAAAAAAAATATTGTGGATACAATGATGCACTATTTTAATTCGAGCACTCAGGAAGCTGAAGCAGGTGAATCTCAGATGGCACTCTAAGTTTGAGGCTAGCCTGGTGTACATAGCAAGTTCCAGGACAGCCAGGGAGACCCTGTCTCCAAAAGGAAAAAAACAAAAAACTTATGATCTTGGCTACAATGAGCATAAAAACTTTTAATAAGATTTAATATCATCACAAATTATAACTCAGTTTTTTATAAATACTTTTAGGAACCAGAGTAGAAAGGAACTTTCTTAATTAAAAAAAATATATATTTAAAAGAAACCCTATTACAAGCATCACAGTTATAAATAAAAAGTAAAAAATAAAACCAGGTGTAGTGTGCATATTTTTAGACCCTGCAACCCTGAGGCACAGACAGGCAGATCTCTGTGAGATCTTGGCAAGCCTGATCTCAGCAGTAATTTCCAGGCCAGCTGGGCCTATAGGGAGATCCTGTCTCAAGAAACTAACAAACAAACAACTTAAAATTGTGTTCCACTATAGACCCTGTGGTGGTTTGAATGGGAATGTCCCCCACAGGTTCCAGGTATTGGGACATTTTGCCCCAGTTGGTGGCGCTGTTTTGGGAGGTCTTAGGAGGTGTGGCCATGCTGGAGGAAGCACGTCACCGTCACTGGGGGCCGGCTTAGAGAGTTCTTAAGTCTTGCTGGATCTCCAGTGGCTCTGCTTCCTGTGCCTGCTTCAAGATGTGAACACTTAGCTGCTGTGTCTACTCCAGCGACCTCCGCCACCATGCCTCCCCACCATGACCGACTCTTGCCCCTTTCGAACCGTAAGTTAAATAAACTCTTCCTTTTATAAGTTCCCTTGCTCAGTGTTTCTGTCACAGCAACAGAAGAGAAGCCAATACAGAATCTTTACTACCCTATTAAACATATGAAATGTTAACACAGATGAATGCTATACCCTATCAGATGGCAAACTGAAATAATTCCCTATTTCTTGCAATTCCTTCTCTTCTTTCTTCAAATGGACCCATGAGAGGACTGATGTCCTCATGCCTTTATGGCCACACATTTTCTTCAGGAACTTAATTTTCCCCAGACTTGCTGTCTGTGATCTACTCAATAAGATTAGATCTCCCAGGTCACACCCATAGTTCATTTTCACAAACTATTACCAGTTCCCTACAGTCTAGGAATCTCACTTCGACCATTCTGAGAAGGGCTGTGTCTCATTCGCAGGCACAGATACTAAACTTTCTTCCATGGATATTTCCTGGCAACTCTATTGGCAAAGCTTGTTCGGGAATTTTCGCCTCTCTTTAAGTGACTGTTTTTACTTAAGAATTCAAAACACTGAAGCAAGTGTGGATTTCTACACGTAGGCATTTTGACTTTCAGCTCTCACAGAGGAGACAGGAGAAGGGCCACTTGGAAACAGGAGAAACAGAAAGGAAAGAACATGACTTTTGTACAGTCTAGACAGACAAGTATTGAAACCAAAATACTAAATGCATCAGGTTCTACCAAAGAATCCTGTGCCTATGCCTGATACCATATGCATAGTAAGGCATAAATGAAGTGACTACATGATTTACTAGGATTAGAGTTAATTGCACTAGCTGCCTTTTCACACTAATAACTTCCTTATATGGTACTTAAAATACATTTGGAAATCTTTGTAAATAATAGATATGAAAAAGAAACTGTGATCCTCACAGGCAAATATTTTAGGATAATTAAAATTGTATAGCCATAAACACTGATTAATGCTCACCAGTGACAAGACCAATTTAATAATTTGATATTGAATATGAATTTCTACAAATGAATTTGAATTAACCTTGCAAATACCCAGGATATAATAAATGTAAACGGTAAGATTAAAATTTTTGAATAAATAAAGCGTACAGGAGGCTGACAGTCGCCAAAACACACTGGATGGTAAAATGCCACTCTAGACTGCTACAGAGATGGTTTTTCCATTCCATTTCCTGATCTAACAATCTCAAGTTATGTAACATGTTTAAAATGAATGAATTTGTCTCCTTGATGAGTTTCCCAGTCTTCAGTTTAAATAGGAAATGGAAAAGACTGTGCTTCCTGTGTAGAAAAAGGTTGTGTATGTAAGCTTCTCACATGCCTCATTTCAATTCAGTCCAAAATAAACTTTGACCCACTAGTAGGTGACTTCTGTGGGAAGAGTGCTGGACCAAACCAGATCATAATTGCAGTGTGTAAATGAATGCTTTTGGTGAGGCTCTTTCAAAGCCACAGCCCCCCCACCCACTCTGCCCACGTGACAATTCAAAATCTTTCCAATTTCTCTGGATCGTTTAATTAGGGAGATCTATGCAAAATAGCTTATCTAAAACTGATTTATAAATCATTGCATTTCAAAGGCTTGCAGCAGTTTAGTATCTGAATTATGCAATCTAAGAATAATTTCAGAAGAAGATGAATTTGGATTGCTTCCCATGTAACCTCATGGAACTTTTTCTTCCTTGAAGATACTGGGATTTATTAAGCTATGGATTCCTTGGGCGTCTGTGTGTCCTGTGCAGTGTCATTCACTGGAGCGGTTGCTTCCGGTTCTGCCTTTAAGACAGCAAATCATTTAACTTGTATGTCCTGGGAGCTCATGAGCTACACTGAGGTTAAACCTCCGGCCCAGCTCCTGACACGGCACTCCCCCACTAAATCACAGTCACCAGTTCCACAGCCCCTACCTCAGCATCCACATCTGCGGAAAGGTACCATTTTCCTTTGCAAAGAGAATGTGCAAGCATGCCTTTGGGCTGGGGGACTGTTACAGATGACAGTTTCTTTAAAAGGAAATTAGCCTGATTGAGCAAAGCTGTTGTTAATTTTCTTTTTCGTTCCTTACTCCACCCTCCTTTTCTTGTCTGAATTCCTCAAAAGCAACAGCTTCTGGGAAACTGCCTTTCTAGTGTAAAAAGACCAGCAGGACAGGACCTGGGTGAGAAATCCTAGGGTTGACTTCTGTAGTTTTCAGAAGTTCCAGGGAATCCACCTAAGAAGCTTGGGTTGCTTTTGTGTGTGCTATTTTTTCATATAATTTCAATTATAATGATGATAGTAATAATTACAGCACATATTAGTTGAGTATTAATATCTATGAGTAAATACCATTTCTAAGAAAATAGAAATTTAGTAGATTTAGAAACTTGCCAAAGTGAATTCTCTGCCACTAAACTAAGTTCTAATACCTCACAATTCTCTCTCTCTCTCTCTCTCTTTTTCTCTCTATCTGTGTCTCTCTCTTGCCTTAAGGGCAGAGATGTTATTTTCAGCTTATCATTATTAGGCTGGCGAAAGGAATGTTTTCCCCTATGTAAGCTCATCAGCCATGTTCGGCCATTATAAAGATTTTTTAGATTACCACCATCAGATTGTTGAATTTGAAAACTGTAACAGAAGAGACGGAATTGTCACGGCCTTAGCACTAGTCCCAGTTCGGTCACATGTTTCCTTGCTGACCTTCTGGCTGCCTGAGCCCTGTGATCTATCCGAGCCTCAATTCTGTTCTCAATTGTCCTGGTCACATTACAGGAGTTAGTAATAAGAGGAATATTTAATAAACTATTAACGCAGCACAAGGGCCAGATAGAATGATGGATGTGTAGAGAGTCCTAGAAACTGGGAGATCACAGGCAGTCTTGCTGCAGTCTTCAGAAGGCAAGTAGTTTACAGTGGAGGACTGAACACCTGGCATGTGTTAATTTGCACAGGCTCCAGTCAGCCTATCAAAGAGCATGAGCAGTGTGTGATTGGGAATTTCCCCTTGTAACTAGCACATTCTCAGCTATTCTGTGATGGCCTCTGAGGACTGGGGTGATGCCTTGTTCATCTGCTGCACATAGCACTTTGTGGATGCTAGGTAGTGCTTATTTCCATCAAACCATTAAGCAAATGAAATCTGATAATGGATCCAGAAGAAGAAATTGGCTTTGTCCCGAAACTCACAAGTGGGGAGCCTGCTCGTTCATTCCCACAGAAATGTTAAACTTGGCAGAGTTGAGGGTTTTGGAGATCTGGGTTTTTATGGCCTGACCATTCTATTGCCCTTCTCTCTAATTTGGGCCAGCACCATGCCGAGTCTGATATTTTAGCCTAAGCAAATATCGAAAATAGAAAAACCACCGTGGCAACAGTTCCTGATGAGTGTAACAGCGAGGCAGAGAGGACAGCACAGCACTGTTAGCTGTGGAATTTTAAAAAGGAGGTGGGTGGTAGAGACCCTGGGAAACAGTCAGATCCACGGCTCCTGGGAGGACCAGAATATTCTTTGGGAAAATAATGACAAGTGACACCCCAGCTGCCTTTTTTAGAACTTTCTATACAAAAGGCACTTGTACTCCAAACATAAGCACTGCCATCACAGCCAGTGCAGGAGGAGGCAGACTGGAAAGCCAAGGAGGGCTGAGGCTGAGGCAGAGCCTACTGGCAAAAAGGCTCTACCTTATGGCATAACACAGGATGACTGATGGTGGAGAGACTCCATGCAGTTTCTAAAGCAGAGTTCATCTCTACCCCACAAAGGGTTTAAAAAAACCTCACTCAACTCTCCAAGTGATCTCTGAATGAACCAGGAAATGTTTCTGACAAGGTGATCCTGGAGCAGTCCTTTGGACCCCCCTGGACCTGATGGATCTGTGTCTGTTCAGCTCTTATTTTCCTAATAAACTGAGCTTGAGTTAGTTAGTGGGGAGGGATGGAGTGGGAATGGAGGGAGAGAGGAAAGGTGGAAGGACTGTCAGTGTCTGATAAAGTATTTATCGCATGTTTGACTTTGGGATAGACTCCAGAAAACCCTAACCAGGATACAGAATAGTTTAATAGATTCTGCATGTCATTATGCTGTCTCAGCCAAATATATGCCCCATGCCCAATATTTCTGGGAAACAGGAAAATTAAAGCAGGGAGTAAAGAACCAGAAGAAACTCAAACATCTATCTCTCACTGGAACATAATGACTACTACATTTTTAGCTTGGTGAGGGCTATTCATGCGACATTCGTGCATGCTACCTGTTTAAATACAATCCATATTTGCATTTCCCACTGTAGCCATCTGTGATGATTACTGTTAACTGTCAACTTGACAGAATCTAGAATCACTGCTGGGCATTCCTGGAGTGGGCTGCAGGGAGGGTGGACTATTCTGATTACCTTAATTGAAGTGACCTGCTCACTCACTGTGAGTGACATCATTCTCTCACTGGGATCCTGGACTGTGTAAAATAAAGACAGGGAACCAAGTAGCAAGGCATTCGTCCCTCTTTGTTTCATGACTGTGGATGTGATATACCAGCTGCTTCAAGCTCCCACTGCCTTGACTACCTTTGCTGTGATGGGCTGTACCTTGAAGGGTAAGATAAAAATAAACCCTCCCTCTCTTAAGTTACTTTTGTCAGAGTATTTTATTACAACAGGAAAAGAAACTAAGACGCCTAACTCACTTCAATAAATTCATTTGGTCAATTCACAGATATCACCAAAAAGGATTATGCTTTCTTTTTTAAAAAAAATTATTATTATTAATTCTTTGAGAATTTCATGCTATGGATTTTGAACCCAGAAGACCCCAGGCATGGGTTCCATCTTGTGAAGTGGGCCTTAAACCTAATTAGAAAGTAGTTGTTTACTCCCATAACATCCATGCCACTATTGCACCAGCTAGGATATCTTGCCAAGCTGGTTGTCATTGGTACTCACAAGTTTCACAGCTAGGTAAGACTAATGATTGCTTTTCTTTTCCAGAATCGTATATAGTACCTTCTAGCACCATGGAAGCTAGCCAGTAGGGATGACTATGTACCAGCTTGAATTCTACATGTTCTCACTAGAGTACATAGTATCTTTTGCAGTAGGGTCTCACTAACAACTTCTGGAGAATAACTAAGAGCTGTGAAAACAGTCTGTAATATTTGGGGGTCTATGGGACCTCACATACCTATTTCAGAGTTGTTGGTCAATGTTATGCCTTCTCATTCCTCAAAGGTCTAAAATACTTTCTACTTTTATCTTGTGAGGTAGATCCTGTTGTTGTCCCTAAGATGAAGAAACAGGCTTAATTGAGCTCCAGGGATTTAAATTCAGAACTGTGGGCTTGAAGGGCATAATGTCCCAGTGACTGGCCCTGTGGCACAGACACGGAAGCCTGAGAAATTTACATGCTTTACAAATGTAGAAGCAGACTGAATAATTGCTCAGAGTTGGAACTCAAGGGATTTGAATTCAGTTTTTGGCCCTGGAATCTGTGTTCTTTCCCATAATATCTTGCTAAACTTCTAAGGTTCACCATGGAAGGAATGACAGTTTCAGCTCTGTTGCAACAGCTGATATAATTTGGATCAACTTATGCAAATTAAGCACTACTGTTATGCAAATGTTCTTCTTCAATGTTCCTAAAACTTTTATTCACAGCCTCTGAGGAAATCCTGGTAAAGTACAACATTATAAATTGGGTATTTGTTCATCATCTCCTCACATTTGGAGCATTCATGAATGTTGAGAATGTTCTGGCAAATGGAGGTTTTCCTAAGACTTTAGTATTTCCCTCTCGACCCCACCAACCCCCAAAAATTCAAGAAAAAGAAACATGACAATTTTTCTTCTCTCATTTCTTTAATAACCTCAAAGCCATAGTCAGCTGACTGGTATGCGAAATGCAAATGGCTTCTATCACTGGGAGACATGATCTTGGCACACAGTTTAGAAAAGCAGATAAAAGTCAGACACCTTCCTATGTCACTGTTGAGCTCAGTCATAACATAAAAGATTTTTATCCTAAAGCCTGAGTTGTTAGAAGTGGCCACAGACAGGAGCCCAGATAAATGGTCAATAACTGCCCTTAAATTTTGATAAAAAGTTTTCTTTCAGACAAGAAAAATTTGCACTATTATCACTGGGTACAACATGGCCTTTTCGAACATGATTAAAAGGAAATGAATCATCAGGGAAAAGAAATAAAGAGGCCCATGGAGGATGGTTCATTCTTCAGAAAGTCATGTCTCTGCTCCAGTAGGATATTAGCACAGAACCAGGTTCCATCACCAAGGAACTTCTAAACTCTGCTGTGGCTGATGTGTTCACCAATATGCGCTTAACTGTGCCCTCCATCACCCTCCCACACACACAAAATAATGAAGAATACAACTTCATTAGGAAATGTTGCAGATGTAATTAGCTGAGATGAGATCTTACTGAAATGCAGTAGACCCCCAGTCCAAAAGATCTAATATCATTCTAAGAAAATGGTACTGTGAAGACAGATACACACAGAGTGAATGCCAGGTGATGTAAAGGCAGATATGGCAGTTAGGCAGCTGCCAGCAATGGGGCACAAAAGATGATCAGAACGTTACCAGAAGTGAGGTGGTGGCAAGGCAGCATGCCTGGTGGGTACAGAGGGGACATGATGTACTGACAGTGGGGTTTTGAAACTCTTAGCCTCTGGGAAGGTAAGACTAAATTTCTATTGTTTTGAGGTACCTAGTTTATGGCCAACATTTTAGGAAACTAACAAAAGTGACCTCAGGTTCTATCAGAGACGATGCATCCAGCTCACCCTTCTGGTTGTTTCTAGATATAGACAGATGATTGGTTGATTGATAGATAGATAATAAATAATAGATGATTGATAGATAAATAAAAGATAGATGATTGATAAATGATAGAAGATATATATAAGATAGAGATTGATAGATGATAGATAGTAGATAGATGATTGATAGAAGACAGATAGATAGAATAATAAACTGATTGATTGATTTATATGATATAATATTGTATGATAATGTAATCACAGCTACTACATAAGTCCTTACATCTCAGCATCACAAACACAGAAAGGTAGCACAGCTGTCACCAGGCTTCAACGTGGACTCTTCTGACTCCTTTGCTCAGCTTCACCTGCCACTAAGGACATGAGGAAAACAGCTCCATGTGAGTTAGTCCCACTGTTAATCCTACTAAATTCTGCTATATCACAGCTAAATCTATTGATTCTAGGCTGTCCACACATATCTTTACTTCTATTTTGTAATATTTAGCCTTTGGGCTCAAGTAACAAGGACAACAAAGGACCAGACAACTCTATACTGACTTTTAAGATTGGAGTGTGCATGTGTGTGTGTGTGGTCATACTAGAGTTTACTAAATAGTTCAAGGAGGCAAAAAAATGAAACGTTTGTATATCGGAAATACAGACATCCTCAGTGGGAGGAACAGTGACAAAAAGATTTCAAGAACTTCTTAAGTCACAAGACCTCAAGAAAGCGTACACGATGCATGGAACCACTACAGCCCTCAGATATCTAGAGAAAAATATGCTGCCCTTCTGTTCTTCAGTCAGTCTCAGCTCAAGTCCGAAGACCTACACCAAGCAAGCAGAACATCCTCCTGCTTTTCTTGATCTTTTCTATTCATTTATTTACTTTTATTTTATGTGTATGAGTGTTATGCCTGCATGTGTTGAGGTGTACCAGTGTCATACAAAGTCCACTGAGGACAGAAGACGGCATTGGATCCCCTGGAACTGGAGTTATAGATGGTTGTGGATGCTGGGATTTGAACTTGGATCTTCCAAAGGAAAGGCTAGCTCTGAGCCATCTCTCCAACCCCTGTTCTTGATCTTTTTAAACTCTGGGGTTCTGACATCAATTGTTTTGTTTTGCTGTTTCACATGTGGTTCACACTTTAGCTAAGCAGCTGGTTTCTCTAATCTGCATCTTTTCTAACTCTAAAACTTCCAGTAGTGTTCATTTGGAGCTTTCTGATTCTTCTTACTTTCTTACAAGGCCTCTCAGGCCTTTAACTCCAGGAGTGAAGTGTTTAACGCTTCCACATCCAATCTTCATAGTCCACTGACTTCACTATGGAGGCCAGTTCAATTAGATAGGATCTCCCAGCTTGCACTCATATTGGGAGATGTGACTCAAAATTGTACTTTTTAATTTTGAAAGGTTTTAAGTTAGAAATCACAGGCTTCTTTTTATTTTTCCAAATTGTTACTATATTGTGCCTTTCATTTGTTCCTAAGGTGGGATATTTCTTTGCAATATTGTGTGTCTGCGTGTGTGTTTGTGTGTGTGTGTGTGTGTGTGTGTGTGTGTGTAAAACATGTATGCATGACTATAGAAGCCAGAGGACAACTCTGGGTATCTTTCCTGAGTTGCCATTCACCTTTGTTGAAACCGGGTCTTTCACTGACCTGGATCTTGTCAAGTAGGCAAGGCTCCTGTCTAGAAAGGCCCAAGGATCTGCCTGTCTGCCTCCCAGCTCTAGGATGTCAAGTGTGTGCTACCATGCTTGGATTTGTTTTTCCCCGTGGATTCTAGGAATCAAATTCAGGTCCTTGTGCTTGCAAGGTAAGCACTTAACTGACTGAGCTAGCTCCCGACTTTTCTTTGCAATACTTTTAATGCTAATGTTTAAACTATATCTACATCTATCTGTCTATCTATCTATCTATCTATCTATCTATCCTGTTCCAGATAATATGATAAAGCACTAGTAAGTCATAGAAGCCATTGGAATTTGCAGGGCTCATAGGGTAGGCCAGGACAAATTCTTGTGACTTGTTAAATCTGAGTGCAGTGATAACCACTAGCAGAAATTCTCCACCCTGCTACACTTCAGATTGAAATTATCTGAGGAGCTTTCAAATGTCCCAGAATTTTCGACCAAAAACAACTTTAAAAAGCTGAATGAGGTACACAAAGCAACTGTTCGGAAGTACTGGACAGCAACCCTGGGCAGGATGCCTAAGAGAGGAGACACACAGCTTCATACACAATTTCATATTCAATCATATAGTGAGACCCTGTCTCAGTTTCATATTCACCCTGGCTTTTCTTCTTGAGCAAAATTCCAGAGAAGTGAAAATTTCAGGAAATAAAGTCTTGTATAATTCACTCCTAAATTATTGGATGTACGCTAAATAGTACATGCTCAGGCCAGGCCTCCAAGAAACTCAGAGAGAAGTAGATGAGGCTTAATTGCCAGGCAGAGACTTCAGCATCTGTGTTGTGCTAGGGAGACAGAGAACGGAGTTCAAACCCACTAAGATGCTCCCTGAGTAGAGACCATGGTCTACACAGATGGTTTTAAAAGGAGAGAGATGTGATTTATATGTTTCTAAAAATAACTGGCCCAGTAAGGTGAAGAAAGAATATAGTAGCTGTCAACTGATGTGACCCAGATGAGGGATGAAGGTGGTACTGTTGAAACAGAGGACATCTCATGGAAGATCTAAGGAAATCAAAGACAGGGAAATGTAGGATGTGCTGTACTAGGTCACTGTGAGGTGAGGCCAAAATAAGAGGATTCCTTTGTTTAACCAGGTATTCCCACTCAGCATCAGTTCTGCCGCCTGGGAGACACAGACTAAATCTGGAGACATACCAGTAAATGTCCTACAATCTCTCCTACAATCTTGTTGATATAAGAACTATTTTTTCCAAAATGTTGGTACTACTGCTATTGAGAAACTCTGCTTTAATCTCCACAAGCTCATCTCTGCATGTCTGTGTTTTTAATTAAACTGTAAATGGTTAGAGAACAAACACCATAACTTTCATTCATTTTCATATCTTCTGTCCTGTGCCTTTAAAGATATTAATGGATATAGTAGTGTAAGACTCTATGTCCAATAGTGCAGAAACTGAGCCAGGGATATCATGAGTGTGAGGCCAGCATGGGTTACATAGTGAGACCCTGTCTCAATATAATTAATGAACTTTATATTTTAGAATAGTTTGAGGTTTACAGAAAAACTGTAAGAAAAATACAAAGAATTCCCATTTTAATCTCTTACCTCCCCATTACACTTTTCTATCATTAATATTCTGTATTAATTTTACATCTATTACAATTAAAAATCAATATAAGTACATATTAACTAAAGTCCATAGCTTACCTATGTTGCTACACAAATAATGTTTCTCAATAAATGATCAGTTACTTATTAATTTAATCATTTGTGAAGGAACAGACCAATAAAAGTGAAATTAGTTAGGCATTTTACTAGTTAACTAATGTGTAAGTATATTCACATATATATGTATTCTTATTATTATTACTATTGTATTGATTGTTATTTTTTTCATCACTGGAACAAAATACCTAAAAGAATCACCTTAGGGGAAGATATGTTTTAGCTCACCATTTCATTATGAGGCAGACATGGTTGCCATCTATGGCAGTGGGAGATTGTCAGACTTGAGTCTGACACCGATGCCTGGTCCTCAATGGCTCTGAAACCTTGGTACGAGACTCCATGATGGTCTCAGCCTTGTATCTTGCATGCCTATAAAACTGCACTGCATGGACAATGCCATGTTCTTCTGATAGCTCAAGATGCAGCCTAGGCTGCTGAGAGCACAGCTGCAAGGGCCTCTACATGCCTTCACAGCAGAATCTGGAAAAAGCTCTTCAGATGGCCCTACTTGAACACAGCACTCGGAAAACTCTGTTTTCTTAGGTACTCTCTTTTTACATACTCTCTCCTTTCAAATAAATTTACAATTTTATACCCTAGAGCCTTCAATGAAAGAGCATTATCCTTTGGGTACCATGCCTTTCATCCCAGTGCAGAGTGAGAAGTTTCTCTTAGTGGTGAAGTGTAATCTTCAGCAATTACAGCACCTTGTCTGCACCTGTTTTGTTCATCATGTCCATAACTTTAATTGCATTTATTGTTCTTCCTTCACAAAACTGCATATTTTCACTTCTTTCTTCTGTATTTTATGCTTTGAATTTTCACTACAAACTTCACAAAACATAGTAAACAGTAACCATGCCACTGCCTGAATGCTCTGATGTCTTGAAATTTCCTCAAACAACTTCCTTCATCACCTTTGAGTTTAGCCTCATTCAAATGTCAATACACAGGCAAAATACAGTCAGATTCGTTGTCAGAATATAAGATGAAGAGCTGCTAGCTCAAGTCTAGATAGGGTCCTTGTTCTCCTCTGAAACCTCATGAGCCCAACCTTTAGTGTCTATATTTCTATCAACATTGGTCTTCCACATTCCTCCCCTAAACCAGTTTCAAAGATCATGAACTACATGGCCTGGTTTATCACAGCAATGGTCCCATTTTTTTAATACCAACTTTCTATATTAATTATCTTCCTCATCACTGGGACAAAATACCTGCCAGAAGCACCTTAGGGAAGAGGGATGTATTTTAGCTCATAGTTTCATGATGAGAGAGGTATGATGGCTGGGGTCTCTCTGTATGGGCAATAGCTTGGAGCATAGCCTTTTAAATTTCAAAGGATAAAGAAGCAAATATGCTGGGCCAGAACCAGGCAAGCTGTAATCCATTAGCTTCGTCTCATGGCCTTACATCTGCCAGCTAGGTCCCATGTCTAAAATGAAAGGTCTCCCAGAACAGTGCCACCACTGGGGAATCGGGTTTGCAAACACATGAGCCCATGGGGATGTTTCTCATTCAAACCATAATAATTTTCATAGTAATCATGTCAGTTATGCCAACAACTGAGTTGAGTATTCTCACCTCAACCTTAAAGATGAGAAAACGTAGGCACAGAAATTTTAAGTGATTTTCTCAGTTACACAGCTATTAAATGGAAAAGTTTGATGACAATGGTCAGGGCTCATATACCCAAGTACTTCTATATCTTTCTTTCATAAAGATTGGCACTACTCTGATTTTCCTGTTTTGAGTGTTTCACCTGCTTCTGGAATATAGCCTGAAGAAATGAGTGGTCCCATGATTCCCTTTCTAGCCTCGTCTCTCAGCTCCATCACTGGAGGTCCATGTGGTTCCTGTCTGTGCCAAGAGGCTGCCACAACCCTGATGCTTTTAAGCTGGGCTAACACACACCCACACAGACACATAAAATAACACCACAAATGGTAGCAGATGTCCAGTTCTCTCAGCTCCTACCCTCACCTCCCTTCTGATCCTGGCCTGACTGGGCTCTTTCTCTCCAAGCTAGCTCTGAACTGAGCACTTTCTATGCTCTCAATCACCTTGTACACTCTGGCTTTTCCTTGCAGACTTTCTTTTCTGGGTCCCCTTGCATGTTTTTAGCTAAATTTGAATCTATTTTCCTATTCTCTTTGTCTTAGATATGTCAAGGAAAGGCATCTTTGTTTCCTTCATCCCTGAGTCAGTTTGGAAGGGCAATCCTTGGTGTGTCTGACCCACAAAAATGTTATCTACAATCAGATCAGATGTGAGATAAAATGTAGGAAGGAGCAGGAAGGCCCATTCCAGGCTAGAAATAATTCATAAACATTGTCTCTGCTTTCAATAGTAGTCAGGAGGCTGAACTGATTATCAGAGATCATGTGCTGGAATTTAGAAAGAGCCCACAGCAGAACACCAATGTTCAAATGTGAGTGTACTGACTGAGTAGTTTCGTGTTGTACCCACCTCCTTTGAGTATGTGTATTCATATTCTCCTTCTAAATTGCTATGGGAGCTAGAAGCATTTTATTCCTAACTATGCCTTCCTTTCCTTAAAATTACAAGTATATCATAATTCATCTGTGTCTTCTATGATGTATATGTCTATATATACTTATATTATTTCAATAAGTTATACTATCTTGAACATTTATATGTCTCTTCTTCTCCATTTGTATAAGGTTTTCTCCAAGGCTCATACCTAAAAGTGGAATTGTCTGGTTGTAGGCCTGAGCATCTTCTATTAGATAATGGCAAGTTCCTTAGTATTACACAAGCTTATCACTGCTCCTAGTGTCAATCAATCCAAACATAAAATGCAAAAATAAAAGAGGACTTTATTTGGAAACTTAGGAAACGCAATTTGAAAAATGCAAGTTGAGATGGCTCTGAATCTGTGCTCCACACAGTGGAGTATTGAGAAAGGACTGCTTGATAGTTAGAAATAAAGAAGAGCCCATCTAACAGAATGTAAGTGCCCTTAAAGCAAGAGTCTGATGATCCCTTGAGATGTATCATGAGCCTCTGACACAATGAAATCGTCATTTCCTTCTGATCATTACAGATATCTGTGGTCAAAGAGTCTAGGTGATAAAAGTTTACTTCTCTGGCAGCAGCCTGGATGACATAAAAGCCTGTCTCTTACCAGTCTCCTAAGTTCATGCTGAAGAATTCTTTCAAATATTGTTTTTATTTTAATTTCTCTTGTATTTTTATGTTTGCATTGTAAAAGAATTCTGAAGCTCCACATTGGTGTGATTGGAATTCTTGTATTGGTCGGTGAGTAGAGGTAATTCATTGTAGTCTGATCAGCAAGAGACAGAGACATTCTTCATGTGTTTATGATCCATTTCTTGCCCCTTTTCTGTAAATGTCCATTCATTTATTTTCCCTTTTGGGGTTTTTTATTTGCTTGTTTTTTTCATGCTGAGTGATGAAAGCTTTTTCACAAAGTACTGAATTTAGAGCCAAATGGGTTACGCAACCCCACAACCCTGGACTATCCAACTGTTTTTAAGCTTAACAGAATTACCTCATTCTCCATCTTACTCAGTCTTGTCAGTTAATGGCTTAATTAGAAAGCAGTGGAAGAGCATTGTTAATCAGTTATTGATGCCCTTAAGTCATTTCTCTAACATAAACACTTTTTTTTTACTTTTTATTATTTATTTTTGAGAATTTCATACGTGACTACTGTCTTTGCATTATTTCCATCCCTCTCAGTCCCCCTCCAACTCCACTAATGTCCCCCTGCCATTTCCTCCCAATTTCTTGTCCACTTCTTTATTATTGTTACATATATATGCATATATTTACAAATAGAGATACCCCCCCACACACATATATAATGTACTGGGCCCATTTAGCAGTGTTCATGTGTACCTGTGTTTAGGGCTGTCCATTCAAGATTAGATAACCTAAGACTAATCGCTGGATAAAATCGCGTCTTCCTCCCCCAGCATCTATTGATTGCCTTTAGCTCTTCATCTTGATGTGGGACCCTGTGACATTTCTCCCATCCACCTTGGCAAGTCAACTGGTCTTGTCATTGTGCGAATCTTTAGTCTACCATACTATGATGGTTTCATTGGTGTAGTTTCCCTATCATGTCTGGAACACATTAACTAGCCTCAGGTGTCTCATCCCTCTGGTTCTTACATTCTTTCAACCCCTCTTCTGCGATGCTCCATGAGCCTTAGGTGTAGAAGTTGCGCTGTAGAAGTGTCACTTAGGATGAGCACCTCACAGTCACTTATTCTCTGTATTTGACCAGCTGGGGAGCTTTGTAATCATCTCTAAAAGAAGTTTCCTTTTGAAATAGACACATAATTTTTGTGCACAATGATCGGCTACACTTACTACTATTTGAACTGAGTAGTTTTATCCATTCTTCAGTCTAGCATACCTCCTCAATTTCAAATGACCCTAACTCATCTATGTTTCCTCTCTTCTCCCTCCATCTAGTCAGATGTGTTATCTTACCAACTCTACCTACGTAAGTTCTCCATTCCTAGAGCCAAGTGTGATGGCTTATGCCTGCAGTCCCAGCAGCCAGGAGCCATGGGCAGGAGAATTGAGAGTTCGAAGGAAGCCTAGGGAATATAATAAATGTGAGGCCAGACTGGATATAGTGAGGCCCTGTCCCAAAAGAGAAAACTCTCCACTCCTATGCCTTAGCTCAGATAACCATAGTTCACCTAGATTGGTGCTTTTATTTTTTAAATTTTTTTATTTTCAAGTCTATCTTTCCCCAGGTTATGCCTACTTCAAACAACGTACAGAAAAGAGAAATGGAGACTAGCAGAGGGCAGTGAGCCTAGATTGGAGATGATTTAGATGAAAGAACTCAGAGCAATGAAAGCACACAGTAGGTCCCAAACATATTTGGGGATTTTGATTAGTCTGTTTCTGTTTGGTGACCAGGGAGTTAATATACTTGAGATGACGTGGAAGTGGGCCTTGAAGAAAAATTCCTTTGCTTTTGATATTTATGTTCTGCAATAAAACAGGGCAGTTTGGCAAAGGTTGAACTTTCCTTCTTTTAAATGAAATATGTGAGTCTTTCCAAATCTGAGATGCCTTGGCTAATGCATTATATCACCTGTAGCATGCATGCTGTATTTTTCTATAGAATGAACCTTCCTCATGCATCATACTCATAAATCACAGAGCAAGGATACATTTCAAGGGAATAACGACAGCCTGTAATACAAAGGATGTGGTGTTCAACTTTAAAATGTGAGCAGAGCAAAGAGTTTGGGGGTCCATTTCCACGTGAGATGCAGCTATTGTGCCCACTTATGAATATTGATGTCCTGTCGTTCCTCTGCATGGACCTCATGGGGCCAAAAGAAACATGGGAGTGAGAGGGACATTGAAACCAACATTACTTTCTGATTGTTACAAAGGAATTGAAAATTAGTGTTTTCTCCCT
This sequence comes from Eospalax fontanierii, assembly GCA_035773235.1. Classification (NCBI taxonomy): domain Eukaryota; kingdom Metazoa; phylum Chordata; class Mammalia; order Rodentia; family Spalacidae; genus Eospalax; species Eospalax fontanierii. The sequence goes on from CM069543.1 coordinate 21,107,908, forward strand.
TATTCTTGCTGACCCCCCAACACAAAAATTATTCTATAAATGCTTTACTAGAAAAGATAAAATAAACATCTTAATTTCTATTTTGTTTCAATCTATAAAGAGTATAGAAACAGCTCAAAAAGGAAAATTGAGGTGACAAGTTAGAATCAGATGAAGTACAAAAATATGCAGTGCTATAGAGATGTGTAAGGGTATTGCTAGGCCTTTGGTTGCCCCTGAGCTGATGGACAGTTAGCTAGCATTGAACCCTGGCTAGATTATCCTTTCCTTCTGAATGTCTACACTGATACACATCTGTGTTCTCTTAGTTCTTAGAATACGCATTCATCATCATCAGTAACAGTCAGCGGCGACAGTTTCAGTGTTAATATTGACTGTCTCCCATGTGCCAGGTACTGGGGGCTTTATCTTTGTCTGCTGAGTTTAATTCTTACAGTCATCTTATGAAGTAGTCAGAACTGTGAACTACTCTGAAACTGAAGTTAGAAAGGATGTTACCCAGGTCCATGAAGAATCAGCAACAGAACCAGAATTGATTACTTAAGATTTTTATTTCCTATTTCTCAGGTTCGCTCCAGTGAAATGAAGTTACTACTGTTAATGAGATTGCTTCCTCCATGGCTGAGAAACAGACTCTGAATTTTACATTGGATTTAAAGAAGAACACAGCTGCTGACATTCAGTGGTCTGATCAGGTGTGACTGAGTGGGATAAAGTCCGTGCTGCTGGGGTGAGAACAGGTGGGCTGCAGGAAGATGGTGAAGTTGAATTTAGAAGCACTTAAGTCAATACTGTACCAGGGAAGGTGTGGCTTCGAGGGAAGTTTCCAGAATAGCTTTCAGGATGAAGTTGGGAGAGCCAAAAGCAGATATGACAATTGGAGTACCGAGGCTAAGTGGACAAATCAGAACCATCAAGTATCTACCAATAATATAGGTGTTGTAACTTGAAAACAGCAGCTGCCAATTCTAGGCTCACGTTAGAGTCAGATTCCTAGCTCACCCACTCAAGGACCTATAAAAAATACAGAGAATGAGTTGGGTGCTGTGCTGAAGCCAACTCAGTAGACTCCTGAGTGATGAAATGAAGGGAGCGTTCACATCATTGGCTAATGCATAACGAAGTTTTTATTCCTGAAAGAGTTGATTGCTAGATATTTATCAGCATACTATTGGGTCCTAACCTCAAAGACTCCCGATTTGATTGGTCTGGAGTATGGCCAATCAAACATGCCCCCCCCCAATGTGATTAAAATGTACAACTAAGAACGATTATGGAAAATTAAACTTTAGGCTGGGTTTGGAGGCTCACACCTGTAATTCCAGCACTTGGGAGGAAGAGGCAGGAAGATCAGGAGTTGAAGCCAGCCTCAGTACATAGCAAGTTCAAGACCAGCTACAATACTGATGAGACGCTGTCTCAGGAAATAAAAATAGAAGGATGGGCGAAAGAAGGAGGGAGGGAAGGGGAGAGGAGAGGGAAGTGAGAGATCTAAAGCCTAAGACTTACTGCAAGACCTAGGACTTATTATAGAGCTCAGCACTGGAGTCAGCAGGGAACTTATTGACATTTTGTTGGGAAGGAAGAATCTCATTCACTTCCAACCCCTTCGCTACTGAGTTATAAACTAAATTTTAACAACTTACGTGCATTGAATTTGGGGGAACACTAGTTTGAAACATTTGTAATACACAAGTACTTATCTATTGTCCTCATGGTATAAAAATTAAAATAAAAATAGGGTCACAGGGAAGAAAGGCATATTGGTGACTATGCCGGCAGGTCTGAGGTCTGAGGCCAGGGAAGTGGGGTGGCAAGAGGCCAGGACGTAAGAAGAAGCATGGAGTCACAGGCAGATGCAACATTATCCACTCTGGGAGAAGGCGTCTAGGCAGGTGGACCCCAGAAGTTACTCAGGCACATGCCAGCACACAGCGGATGCACACCAACAGGCACAGATACTCATGCAGATTGTAACACACTCCATACAGAGGTAGGCACAGTCTGCAGATGGACACAGGCAGGCTGCCGAAGGAGGAGGTCAGGCTAAAGCCTCTGGTTTCCAGACCATCTTTCTAAGAATCACAAAGAAGGCCATTTTTCCAGGAGTAGTTATCAAATCATCCATTTTGTGTTCACTCGTCACCATCCCCTGGATATCCAGTGTTGGCCATCTTGAACCAGGCCTGATAGTTAGATCAGCATCGTGATGTTTAAACCCTGCAATGAAGAGGCAAAGCCTGTTCATGGAACAGATCTACTCGGAATATATGAAAGGAAGGGCTGGGATTCCTTATTTTATTTTTAGGTTCTTATATCTAAAATTGCCTCCTGTATGTGACCTTCTTACAGTACTTTCTTCCTTAAAGAACCTGAAGAAAGTGAAACAGAAACAGAAATACCTCAGTTAATCAGTGCTATACACTTTTTAAATCATCCCCTACACATGAAGTTTGAAAAGACTTGAGTCCCGATGAGCAAAACATTAGGAATAAGGCTAGGCATGCTGGTGATGACCTAATGAACTCACATGACCTAACAAAGCTCACTTTACATCGTCTTTATGCATGTTCTAGTGTGCTGCTGTTTTAGAAGAACTCCCCATTCAACGTTTCTTGATTGCCTTCTGAGCTCTGCTAATAAGCGGTTGAAAACAGACATGGGAGATCTCTCTAGGTTTTGTTTAAACACAGCTCAGGATAAAGTTCAGGAAGGCTTTTCAGTGCAAAGACTTGGATATTCCATACCCTAACCCAAATGCAGTTTCAAAAGAGTTTCCAAACTGTGTTTAGAAGATTCGTAAAATCATGAAGCAAGGAGCAACTTTGAAATCCAACCTGAATAAGCATCAAATCCCAATAAAGTCTGTTTCTTTTAAGGAATATACAAACCATTTCCTGATTCTCTCATCATCCTCCACTGGAAGCCAGACAGGAAAGCCTTCAGCAACTAAATAAAACAGTTACTGAGAACTTTCTTCATGCCAGGCATTGAACTTGGTACCTGGGATTCAAAGATGAATGAGCTATTTTTCATTTTTATGAACTCGTGGGTGATCCAAAGTTCATATTAACTATCTCCTTCTAAGCTTTCTTAATATGCTCATGGAAACTTTCAAAGCAGAAATTAGGAACCTGAAGCTCTCACTGGGAAAAGAATGCATGATTAGGGACTCCCTATTTAAAGAAGTATCATCTCTTTTTAGCAGGAGAGAAAAATTATTTTTCCAAAACAGTGGGATTCCTGAGATGGGAATGACTCTAGGTTATCTTACAGAATTTTTTCAGTTGACTGCACACGTGTGGCAGTACGGGCTTGTTAATCCATACACTGGCACTTTCCGATTAGAAACTATAATTAAACTTACCCGGCGCCTTGCCTTGGGACAAAAGCTATTTACTCTAACAGTTTGGAGGATGAGGGGTCAGTAATGCAGAAATCTATTCTCTGGGTGGATTCTCCCACCAGACAGGATTAGGAACTACCCAGTAATGATCAAGAGGTTTCCTTTTCTAAAGAGGAAAATAAGTCACATTCTAGCTTGTCATTCCAAACTCTTCAAAGGACTGGAATTCAGGACTTCAGCACCTTTGAACATGAACACATGGAAAACACTGCCCAGATTTGGGTCATTGGCTGAGCTATTTCAGTTGAAACCACGCCTTTTCTTAAAAAGCAACCAGTCCTTCAAGACTGTTCTATTATTTGCTCTTTATAAAGTTCATAATTATTCCCCCCGCCCCAGTGAATCCTGGTCTTGGGTCTAGGGTCATTTAAGAAGGAAAAGCCAGAAGCTGCTCTGTTGAACATTGGAAAGCCTGCTGTTTTTGAGTATGAAATGTCCTCATAGGCTCATGTGTTGGCACATATCGTACCTAGCTGGGAACAGTGTTTAGGAGGTTGTAGAACCTTGAGGAGGTGCAGCCTTGCTAGAGAAGTATGTTACTGGGGGTGGGCTTTGAGGGTTGCTAGCTTGGCCCCACTTCCTGTTCAGTCTCTCTCTCTGCTTCCTGTGTGTGGATGAAATGTGATCAGTCAGCTTCATACTCCACCAGGCCTTCCCCTGGCATGGTGGCCTGTAGCCACGTCTTCCCAGACATGGTAGACTGTGTCCTCTCTGGAACTCTAAGCTAAATACACCCTGTCAGGGTATTCTATCACAGCACTGTAAAGTAATGGATTCACCAGCATTCCCACATAGACATAAAGGAATATATTTATGTAGTTCATTCGACAACACCAAAATTTTTTTTTAAATTTTATTCCCATTTATAAACTCAGATGTGGCTATAGATTCCCAAACTGTTCACAACAAAAATGTGAATGGTCTGTGAGCCAATCCAAATGCACATTGCCTAACTGTACCAAATCATATCCTTTTCACCAGTGAGACAGAGGCCCTAACTGAAGTTGGCCTCAGCAGGCAGCATGCACTTGTTGCTCGAGCTGCATCTGATACTCAGATGACAACATAAAACAGCGGACTCCTTTGCATTCTTCCTTAACTAACAAAAGCTGCGTATGTAAAGGCTTTTTGAACTGGGCCTTTTGCTGCAATAAAGATAAATAACTGCAGCAAATGTATTAATAAACTGCTAATTCTTCTTGTTTATAATCCTGATGAGCTACAAACATGTTGAATTACAGTGTCTCAAAGTCTGTAAAGCTTCCTTTTAGAGATGGGTACTAATGTGCCTTTTCCCTTTTGTCTTAGAGATACATACAGAAATAGTCAGAAATGAGGTAATTCACCAATAGTAAATTATTATTTACCAAACGTGACTGCTTCTCACTAACCTTTACATTTTGTATGGCACTGTTCTGCATCCGTTGTGTGTTAGTCATGGTTCTCCAGAGAAACAGAATTAACAGGATGTGTTCAGATACAAAGAAATGTAGTATGAAGAATTGTTTCACAGAGTCGCAGAGACTATGAAATCCCATGATCCATAGTCTGAAGCTGGAGACCTGGGAAACTGGTTGTGCAATTCCAGCCCGAGCCCTGCTTGTCATGAACTGGGGTGCCAGTGCTCAAGCATGAGAAGAAACAGACAGGGTTCTGACTTAGGGTGGAAATTCTCCCTCCCTCCCTTGTCCTTTTATCTGGGCCCTGGGTAGAGTGAGTTATGCTCACTGGCCCTGCAGAGATGCAGTTCTTTTATTTTGCTCATTGAAAAGACTAAGAAAAAGTAAAGTTATTTTGAGTTGAATAACAATGAAAACCCTAAATATAAATATTTATAGGTTGATGTAAAGCACAACGAAAAGGGGAGAATTTAGAGGACAGGCGCCTCCTCTGCTTGAAAAGAAGAAAAGCCTCAAATTACTTCAACCTCCATCAGCATAAAGAAAAGAGCAAATTAAAAATGACACGTGGAAGAAAATCAATATGAAAGCACACAAGTAAAATAGAAAAGCTAATAATTCTGTTTTGTACTTTACTCTCCTACCTCTGCAACCAATAAGCCTAGATGGTTCCCTAATGAATTCCATGAATATTTAAGGCAGAAATCATATCAATTTGCACAAACTTTTTCAGAAAACAAAAAAAGAGGGAATAAACACCAATACATTTGAGGAGGTCAGCGTTACTCCAATACAAAAATGAGACAAAGACATAAGAAAATTGCAGACTAGCAGGTCTCATGAATAGAAAAAAATATTAGCAAATTGGATCCCAAAATATATGGATAAATATGTATGTTCCAGAAATGCAAGGCTGGTTTAATATTTAAAAAATCAGTCACCATAATTCACTATATTAACAAACTAACATAACAAAAACCTGTGTGATAATCTCAATAATTAGGGAAAATATTCCAGAAAACCCATCAAGTTAAAACCATCGAAGAGCTAAGAAGAGAGAATTTCTTGACTAGATAAAGAACAGATACAAAAACCAAAGCTTTGTGTAAATGTACAGAAAATGAAGGCAAAGCTACCATGAGCTGAGAAAGTCCAGCCCCTCCTCCAGAGTCTCCCTTCAGGGAAAGACTAATCTGACAGCTCTGAGAGATCTCCGGACGCTCTGGAGATCATGAAATCTGAAAATCAGCCTACAAAGGGACCATGAAACCAAGACATCTAGTCAGTAGTGATCAAATCCTCATGACATGTTGCCCCTCTGTCATGAACCTGGCCAATGACCATCCTCAGGATGGTGGTAACAACAGCACTACACATAGTTCAAGACTAGAACATGGCTCTACTTTTGTACAGAGACTCTGTTCTACCAGTGTTTTCTGGACTACAAATGCCTAACAGAAAGTCTATGGCCACAGAGCGCTGATGACTCATGCAGTTCAAACTGAAGAATGGTGCTCTGCATGGCGATGTGGCATTTGACTTGAAGATAGGGCAAAGGGTCATTGGTAGCTTGTGAGCCTATAGCAGAATAGACTACAAATCTATCTTTTTAAACAGAAACCTGAAATTTAAAAGAAATCTCGAGCTGTAGCAAAGAGCTTCACTGTCATGGAGTAGGTGGCCAGTTTACTCTTTGATCAAGGATTGTGAAAGGGAGAATTTTGAGAAACACTAAATTATTCCTGTACCTTTTCTTTAAAGATGAGGAAACTCTTGCTGAGGTAATTGGCAAGGTTTAAAATCAGAGCTAGCTAGGGGAGTCGTACACCAGAGCCCACTCATTCAGAAGTGTCTGCTGAGCTGTTTAATGAGCAAAATTTAAAGCTATAACTTTCCTTAGACCAATTTGGACAAACTGGGTCACATAGTCTCAGTTCATCTATCTATATTTCCAAAATAATTAGGAGGGTCATAGATTAGCACATAAAATAAGTACCAGGTAAAAATTAAATATGCTGAGTGCAAGAGAGATGTGGTGTTGAGAGAGAGAGAGGAGAAAGACAGAGACAGAGAGACTGACTTTCAGTTTGGTAGCCTCTCAATGAAAAGCAGAAGCTTAGGACATGACCTGAAAAATTCCAATGCCCCGAAGCACATTTTCACTGTTTACTTAAGCTAGAGACAGTCTGTTCAGGTAGAACAGGGTTGAGTGTTGAATCAGGTGAACTACCAAATTTCCCTTTTGAATCCTAATGAAACAAAGTTTTCCACAAAGACAAGAAACTGTTCATCTCTGCTATGTGATAACCTTACCAAGCGCACTTTTTTCATATTTATTCTGGGAGCATTTGCTATTGCTTAATTTCCAATGTGACCATTAACAAGTATCTAAAGGGGTCAGCTTTGAGAGGGCACCTGTCTCATATACCTGTATGTGAACGTGAGCTCTTTCACTGAAGTATAGAGGCAGATTCTAACAGGAATTACCAGGCACCACTTGAAATACCACAACAGACATTGGAAAGAAAAGGCTCTTGATAGATCCCCACACCAAGAAAGTACTTAGGTTATCTTTGATGGATGATGGCTCTAGGCCATGTAGCTGAGTCTGTAACTACCGCCATCATGAACCTTCTGCTAAGCCAGATTTGTTTTTTTTTTAAAAAAGGGAAAAAACACTTTCAATTAAGAGTATTCCCCCGAGGGCCTCCCCTGGGCATCTTGTTCCATTTTCTGTCATGCAGATGTCCGCTTGGTTAGTACTCAAGAAAGAAGCAGACAGATTCATTAGGAGACATGCAGACATACAAATTCCTCTTTGGAAAATTCACCACAAGATTTTCTTGAGTGCTTGCCTTTTACGATGAGCCGTCATAGACATTTCCCTTCAGATTGGAATCATGCATCTTTCATTTTGAATGCTACTGAAAGATTCCATCACATGCCAGGCCTCCACCAGGCAGGGCAGGGCAGGGCTGAGGAGCAGCAGGCAGGGAAAGCAAGCTGGCGCCTGTGCCCTGTCCCCACGCTGTGCTCCATTCTCCCTGGCATTACTCTCCTTGCTAGTCAGCTGCCATTAATTCCTTCCAGCTTGTATTCCAAGCAAATCCTACCTCCCTGATTACATTCTGGGATTAGTTTTCTGGGCTAGAGCCTAGCTTTGTTACACATGTGTAGCTACTATTGAAACTTAATATTGCACAGTAGAATGTTGGAGTCGAAGTTGGCATTCTGCTCTGTGGGTTGCTTAGGCAGAATAGAAGGCAACTACCTTTCAACCAAAAACTTGTGCTTTCTATTACAGCTTGATGGACATCTCTGGTCTGCTTTTAAAGCCTAAAGAAGGAAAATAAGGACTGCTAAGTGCATTGCCTTTCTCAAACATCAGCACATTCCCTCCACAGCGTTAGCAGACTTCTGCTCTACAGTTCCTTCAAACTCTCTCTGGATGTAGTCAGATTCTGTGTGGTCTTAGGAAGGAGCCACACACTAAAATGTGGGCTGCTGGGAGAAGGGAGTAACCATTGATAGCGTGTGTGTGTGGTATTAATCTACATCACAAGGTCTACCACTCTGATTCAAGCTGATTGTGATTATTTCAGAACCTCTAGGCAGAGGTGGAACTCATCTTCAAAATGGTGCACACAGTGTGTCCCTGCTGAAAGGGGAAGAATGAGTCAGCTCTTGAGGCACAGAATCTAGGAGTGAGGAAGAAGTTGAGGAGGGACCTGAGAACTCCCAGAAACTGGAGGACGACTCATTAGTATCTCAGGAATCTATCCTGTGACTCTTGTCACAGGGCTTCTAGAACCGTCTTCCAGGTTCAAAGTTGTCCATTGTGACCTTTGGTTCATGGCATGCATTTACCACCATTAGGAAATAGATTTGGAGTGGGAAGTTATGACAGCTATTTTTGCATTGTTGCTTAGTTTGTGGAATACATCAAGGTCATTAAAAATTCTCCCCAAGGCTAACACAGGGAGAAGGCATTAGTCAGAGTGGTCAGAAAGCATTTAAGTGGCTTGACTGCAGTTAGTAAATTTATGAGGAATTATTTTTCCAGTGGGCAATTCAGGTTTGTGATTTTGAAACTTTCCTCCATAGTTTTGCTTGGTTTCTTTCTTTGATGTTTTCCTTGGGGAACTCTTGGTCATCTGGAGGGTTTTCTGAAGAGGAAATCCCTGTCTCACCACTGCAGACCAGACATGTCCTTCATATTGCCACATTTCTGGTGTCAGTTGTCAAGCTATTACTTTGACAAAGTACCAGTTCCTTCCTATCTTCTTATTTCATCTCAAACAGAAACCCTTAATAGAAGTTGACTTCTTTAGCTGCCTGCAACAGACCCTCAGAGCAACAGACAAGAGTATTAGAAAACAGTGGCTTAAACACATTCTTCTGTTTATGAGAATTTGTGTGTTTGTATGAACATATGCCATGTGTGTGGAGGCCAGAAGAGGATATCAGATCCTCTGGAGCTGGAGTTAGAGGTGGTTGTGAGTTGCCTAACATGGGTTCTGGGAACCGGACTCAGATCCTCTGGGAAAACAGGAGGCACTTTTAACTGCTGGGTCATCTCTCCAGCCCAGGAGCTTTCTCTACACCTTTGTGTATTAAGGGATAAGGTGACCACCACTTAATTACTTTTTGTAGTTTTGATGAACTTATGAGGAACAATAAATATACCTGAAGATACAAAATGTTTCATTTGTGAATGATATATCATGAGTACTTTATCTTTGCTGATATCCACTCTATGCATGCGCATACACACACGTACATGCATGTACACACACGAATGAATTTCTCCTAAACAGAATTTTAAGGGGAGACATAATTAGTTATTGATGTAAAATAGTTTGGGAAAGTGACGAAGTGACTGAATAACGGGGAATGGTATAAAGACTGTAAAATACTTGAAACTTTGTACTTGCCATGAGAGTAATTTGGAGGATGCTGAATTCTATAAGTCCTTTGGGGTCAGTAAGGAAGCTCAGTTGATAAAGTCACTTTGCTGCTAAGCCTGACAACCTAAGTTCAATCCCAAGGATCCACATGTAAGAATGAGAGAACAGACTCTTACAAGTTATCCTCTGAACCTCCTACACTCACCATGGCACACAAGCGCATGGCATGTGCATGTACACACACACACACACACACACACACACACACATAAATAAATGTAATAAAAGATCTAAAGTCCTTGTAAAGTGGATTAGAGCAGGGGTGTCCAACCTACAGCCCACACACAGGCTGCATGTGGACTGAAATAGCCGGGAACGTGGCCCCATACAAAATCATAAATTTACTTAAAATATTGTGAAAATTTTCTTGTGGATTTTTTTTGCCACTTGATTGTACAGTTCTCATGAATGAACAATGCAGATGACAGTGTCTTCGTATCAGGCAGGATAAACATACACGGTCTTGTCATTTGTACCCATGAATGGCTTCAGTTTTATGGTGGGATGTGGCTTCCAATGTGTATGTAGTTCAAGTGTTCATGGAGAGTTGGTGAGTGAAATACGGTGATTATCAGTGTCTTAATCTGCCATTGCAAACAATAGGCATTTAGGGCTATGTAGAAGGTAAGAAACTGTTTCATTTGACTATTGCAGGCATCTCTACACCTTGGACAAACCACAGCCATCACCTGCCACGCTGCATGCTATGTGGAAGGACCCAAACCTTGCTTTATATTTTTCTGTTAATTTTCATGTAGCTGGAGAGATGGATCAGCATCTTTCTTTACTCATTGTCAGTGTATCTGATATAATTACTGATGATGGCCTGTCAACGTGTAGGTAAGAGAGAGGGACTTGTAACATTAACAGAAATGATGAAATTGGTGCCCAAACTCAGTGTAATGAAATATAATTACATAGTACCTCAAGAAAATCTATGCCCCAGAGCCTTAAAAGTGTATAGCATCGTCATTCAAATTATCAGGAAGACTTCATAAGGGCGAAGAGATTAAATCATCATCAATTCCAGGAATTCCTTAAAAGTGTTGATGCTGACTATGGCGGCGTCATTCACTTTTTTCAGAAGTGGGATGGCTACGTGGATGCTAAAAACTGCAAAGATTTTATGATTTACAACATGTTATCAAGTTGTTTGTGGTATCAAATATAAATCTGTGCTGGAGCTTGATGACAGAAACTGGCTTACAGATTTAACATTTTCAGGGCATTTAATTGCTCTTTTAAATGAGTTAAACATGAGGTAAAGAAGAACTTTTCAAACAATGTTCCTAATCAAAACAGCTTTCCAAATGAAACTTAAGTTAGAGCAAGCTCACATTAAGGCAAACAATCTTGACTCCTTGGCTAAACGCAGTTCTGTGAACAGCAATGATTAAGTGATTCTACTTTTTGATTTGATACAGGAATTTTAAAACAGATTTCAAGATCTGGGGAAATAATACTTTGGTATATCTGTGATTTCATTTTTAGTTAGCATAAGTATGTTACTTGCCAGTTTTCAAATGGAATGCATAGGGCTGAAAAGGAACAGTCATGTTAAAGAAAAACTTGATCATCTCTCTTTTAAAAAAATGTTTCATTATTTTTTATTTTGTGTGTATGAGTTTATTGCCTGCATGCATGTAAGCGCACCCTATAGATCAGAAGAGGGCATTGGATCACCTGGATCTGGAATTACAAACAGTTGTTAGCTGCCCTGTGGATGCTGGGAACCGAACTGAAGTCTTCTGCAAGAGCAGCCTGTGATCTTAAGTGCTGCACGGTCTGTCTAGCCCCTGACCATGTCTCTTCATTGGGCATTTACAGGTCCCGTCTTCACAGAGACATATTCCTGATTGCACAGTCACAAGTTACTCATGTCATTCCGTCTTGGCATTGCCTATGTTAAGAATGAAACAAGAACCAAAATACCCAACGAGTATTTAAAGATCTCAGGGAACTGCAGCTGCTTTCATCGAAGCAGATAGTGACAGTTTCTCAAGTGCATCTGTAAGTTTTTAGCTTGCCCTCTTTTCTCTTAAGCTTACGATTTAAAAAACATACCCGAAATTGCTTTCTTCATTCTTGAAAATACAGTTTTCGCAATGCTCACAAATATAGGTGGTTCCAAAGGGTGATGACAGCAATAAGGAGTGATTGTTTTCCATATGAATTTTAAGATTAATTAGCTAATATATGTTAAAATGTGAGAAGATTTTAACAGAGGTTACTTTGAATCTATAGTTCTGTCTAGTGAAAATTGTCCTTGGGTGAATATGCAGTCTTAGAGTGGTTAAAAACGGGGCACCTTCATTTATTTAGGTCTTTAATTCCACCTAGTAGTGTCTTTAATGTACAAGCATTTCATTTATTTTGTCAAATTTAGTTCTGACTACAGTCCTCTCTTTACATCCAAGTGTTCTGTATCCCAAGGTTCACCCAACACTTGACCACTATTCCCTGAACAATGTGACTTAACTATTATTCATACTCAATTTAAATTATAGTAGTTATTATAAGTAATGTAGAGTTTATTTAAACTATGAGTGATGTATGCAGGTTGAAGGAAAGTACTAGGCCATTTTGTATAGGGACTTGGGTATCCATAGATATTGATATGCCAGAGGGTCTTAGAACCAATCTCTCTGACTACTAAGGTACAACAGTATTGGATTACCTTTGATACCACTGTAAATGGAATTATTCTTTCAATTTTATTTTTATATTGCTCGTATACAAGTAGAATTTATTTTTGCATATTGATCCTGCATTCTATGATTTTATTTAAACATTTATTTAATATTTAGTTATTAGATTAATAATAACTTATAAAATAAAACTTATTTTATTATTTTTTATTTTATGTGATTGCGTGTATTGCCTGTATGCGTGTAAGTACACCCATGTCATGCAATGCCCATGGAAATCAGAAGAGGGCATTGTATTCCCCTGGAACTGGAGTTATGGACAGTTAAGCCATGTGGGTGCTGGGAATCAAATCCAGGTCCTCTGCAAGAGCAGTCAGTGCTCTTAACTGCTGAGTCGTCTCTCCAATCTCAAGGTAATATAAACTTTTGTAAAGATATCTGACCAGTGTTCTTAACCCACTGAGCTGTCTCTCCAGCCTAAGAGGTTGTTTTTTTAATCATCAAAGGATGCTAAATTTTTTTTTTCAAATCATTCATCTTCATCTTTTAAATTGTAATATTTGGTATTTTATTCTACCAGTATGGTACATTTCATATTTACATACTTACACATTTCTTTCATTTTGGTGGGTTTATGAAAGATTAGTATTCTATCTTTTCTTGACTTTTAGAATTCAACAATAAAGACGTAAAGAAAGACTTTTCTCTGTGGGAAGATTTTAAATTACTGTCAATTTATTCACTCGCTCATCTCTTTGTTTTGTTATCTTTGTGGTATTTTGTATCTTTGTGTTTTGATCATGGTGGCAGTTTCTGTCATAATTAGCTTCAGGTGTGTCAGCTTGACAAACCTGGAAGAAGAAACCTCAATGGAGGAATTTCCTCCATCATACTGGCCTGTGAGCATGTCTGTGAGGGATTGTCTAGATTGCTGACTGATGTAGGAGGGCCCAGCCCACTGTGAAGCGTATCATTCATCCCAAGGCAGGTGGGCTGGGACTGTTTTTAAAAAGGTGGGTGAATGTAAGCCTGGTCTCTGCTCAAGCTCCTATCTAGAGTTCCTGCTTGGTTTCCCTCAGTGACGGACTACACGGTATCAAATAAAGCAAACCCTTTCCTTCGAAGCTGCTTTTGTTCCCAGCAGCACTGTCCTTCTGAGAATTCCCGAATTTCCTCTAAGCTGTGGAATATGTTGGTGTAACATCCTTCTTCTCACTGTTTAGGTTCCATAGTCCTTTGTCCTCTGTTCTTCATTCGGTTAAATTTCACTCCCTCCCTTTGTTACTCCAGTCAATCAGCTACATGCGCATGGTTTTCACAGGCGTGGCAAAGAGCACGTTGCTTGCTTCATTGGCTATCGCTGTGTTTTTTGTTCTTATTTGCTTTTTCAATGTCTATGTCATTAATTTTCTATCCTAATCCTTCAGAAACTAACAATATTCCAGAAGTCCCATGTGTCCTTTTACTCTTATGAACCATAATTATAATAAATTTGGAATTAAAAAAAACTACCAAAATGGAACCAAACATAATCTTGAAGTATTGAGCTGGTCTTTGAGGGTGTGAAGATAACTTCAAAATCTATCTGACCTTTTAGGTCCCTTAGAGTTTGTTTTAGGAAATTGGGAGCCCCACTGTTTAAAGTAAATATTGATAATCGCTGTACCTTCTTGATGAATTATTCCTTTTATTAAGGGAATCTTTTCTGATGCTAAAAAATATTTTTTTTTGGTCTTTTTGAGACAGAGTCTCCCTGTAGCCACAGCTAGCGTGGAGACTTGCTATGGGGACCAGGCTGACCTCAATCACATACAGATCTGCCTGCCTTTGCCACTCAAGGGCTGTCATTAAAGGTGTGATGAAAATATTTTATCACCGGATCTATATTGCAGGTACAGTTGAGGATGCCATAAATTTAGTAGAAACTTTCATTGAGTTTACACACTCACAGTGGGTGAATTTTATGATATGTGATTATCTTACTAACATTGCTTTTAGGACGATTCAAGGGTAAGTCATTCTATAGTTTTTATTATAATAAAGCTAAAATTGTCTGGACTTTGCCCTATTTATTGAACATTAAATAAGTAGAAGTTGCTGTTAATGCTTTATGAAAGCTATTTTTATTTCATTATCACAATAAGCATCTGAAGTAGGAATCACCTTCCTACTTTATATATGAAGAAACAGTCACAGAAAAAAATAAGCAAATTCAGTCACTAGAGCAGTAATTTGAAGAACAAAAACATGAACCCCTATCCGGTTCCTCATGGACTTAAGCACCTCTTTGCAAACTTCCGAGTGATTGATTCTGATTTTGTCTCATATGTGGAATAGACTACCTAATCTCCCACAATTCTTTGAGAGTTTTGCAGGCACATTGGGTTTACCCTCCTCCTTCCGGCCTGTCCGTTGCCCCCCATCCCCTGTTTCATTCTATCATCCCCAGCTGTGTCTCCTTTGTATGTGTCTCGCTTCCATCGGTCCACTGTAGCAGTACTTGACATGTCACATCCACAAAGCTGAGGACTCCAAGACATTCCTTCCTCAGAGTTTGGAAAAAACAAGTTTTCCATAGCTTAAAATTTGTTTTAACAGTGCATTTACTATGTCGATTGAATTTGGCAACATTTTTGGAGAAATATAAATTGATCATCCAATGAATATTATAGAAACTTATTTCTCTCTAAATAGGTTGAAGTGAGGCATAGCTTATTACACAGGTTAACTTTCTAAATTAAATCTTCCTCTAAAGTCAAAACTCCAAAAAGAACCGTATTTCATAAGTGAATGATTTTTTCCATTAGAAACACAAAGCATCTTAAAGTTGAAAGGTCTATCGGGCAAGTCTGAAATGTGGGAACAGTTCATAATTGAGGGCCTAATGTTCCATTAAATAAAATCTCTTTGAGGTATCATCAGACAAACTTAAACATTCTCCACCACTGGGCTGTTCCAAGTAAAGGTGCCAGTCTGACCACACATTTTAAACCCGTGCTGCCGAGTTTAGTTCCTTTTACAGACTTGAAGAGAAATGTATTCTCTGTTACCAAAGAAAATTGGTCTTTGGGGAGGATTTTGAGATATAAAAAATATAAAAAATGAAGCCAGTTCTTTGTACCATGCCTACTCTGGTTTTAAGTTAGACTCTTCTGAAGACAATATACATTTATTGTTTAAATACATTCTGGAAGAAAGGTAAGGAGAAAGAACTCTGACCTGGGGCTGACATGATGAGGAATGAGAGCCAGTTCTAAGCAGTTATTACGAAAGCTGGTCTTCAGGTAAGTGCCCCCTGCAGGGAACCAGAGGCCATGATAGGCCTCACGGGCACACATAAGAGGACAATAATCATAATGGTGGCACCAATTTTAGTCAGCGTTGTATTCCTGTTCAGAGGAGGTGACAGGTAACTTTTACGTTAATAATTTCTTTGTTTCTATGATCTCTTTATCAAAAACCCATTATGACTTTGAAATGCCTATTTATCTAAAATTTATTATCAATTTGTTTTTTATAAAATGTGAGTTCAGAAAAAGAATTAACAATCTCAGCTGCATTTAGAAAGTCAAAGTGACCACTAGGACTGAATCAGGGCTTTAGGTTCTGGCTCAGGACCAACACCACAGACTGGCAGGTGGCCAAGGTGCTTCATCCTGCAGGCCCAAGGCCCAATCATAGCTTCTGAGGTAGAATAGGCCAGAACCAGGCAGTGACAGATTTGCCTTCTGACACCATCAGAGGTATGAATTTCTGTTATTATTGATGGTACACCTGAAGACAAGACCACTAGAGAAGAATCATGTGAATATCCACATTGGGAGATGGTTTTCCTGTACTGTAGACAAGAGAAAGCAATGAGTCATGACCCAGAAAAAAGAGGTAGAAAGAATGAAGCTTGCTGTGGACTTCAAGACAACATCCCAGCCTGAGCATCTAGAGGAGTGGGCCCGGCTTTGTGTGAGAGCCTAATGGAACGTTATATGCATCAGTGCAGCGTGTGTTTTCCAGCATGATCTCTGCCATGGGTGAGCTGTCAATATCCATATTCATACTTAATGCTTCCTAGTCTCAAGAAGGGCAAGGAAGTTTCTATAAATATTTAGGGTATCCACATGGAGCTGGGATAGAGCCTTGTCCCCAGCCTTAAGTTATATAAGCCTTCAAAAAGCATATTTCCTGTAAGGGTCACTATTCCTTTATATGCAGTTACAGGAGAGAGATTGGATTCTAGTTACAATAGCAAGAAGGGGCTGTCTTGTCCTAGTAGCATAGAAAACCCAGTTCTACAGATGGTTTTAGCATTTTCCCTTATAGTCCTTCCTGGTTCTTTTTCTTGGTTGGTATCCTACTGAGCGTGTCCTTGGAGACTGAGGTAAAACTGCCAGTTGCCGCTGGCTGAGGGGTCCCATGGTTTCCACTCAGAGGTGGGGGGTATAATTCCACACTTGAAATTTGGTTTGGATTGAATTTCGGTCCATGAATTTCCTAGATCTGAAAGGAAAAATAATCCTTCCTCACAAAGACCCTTTGTAAAAAGTTTGCAAGTTGCAATTAGAAAGAGGGGAAATGTTACAAGCCAAATACAAATTATTGTTATTACTGATGATTACTTATTAGCATAATTTTTCAAGCTTCGCTATTCCAATGCGCCAGTCATGACTGTTGGAACATAATCAGAAACTGTTACTCTGGAAACTGCAGGAGATGGGATATGAACAGAAAAGAAGTTCGTGTTCCAAGAGTATCTGTGCTGTAAAAACCTCTCCCAAATGTCTAAAAGCAAATCCGTACTGCATCTATCTCCCTCATGCAACTTTATATTTAAGAGACTCAGAAAATGAGGCTGGAGAGATGGCCCAGCAGTTAAAAGCACTGGCTGTTCTTGCAAAAGGCCTGGGTTTAAATCCCAGCACCCACATCTGCTTCAGTGCGGTGTGTGTTTTCCAGCATGACCGCTGACGTGGGTGCAGCTGTCCGTGTTCATAGTCATACTTAGTTCTTCCTAGTCTCAACTGGCGGCTAACAACTGTGTGTAACTTCAGTTCCAGGGCGTCCAGCATCTTCTGTCCTCCAAGTGCACTGCAGCATACAGGCATGCAGACATACGTGCAGGCAAAACATTTGTACACATCAAATAAATTTTTAAAAATAAAAAAGAAACTCAGAAAAGCAAACAATGATAGCTAGCTAAAAAGGATTTTGAGTGTTATTGCTTATATGTCACTTTAAAGTTTGAAGAACTGCTGTGTTTACATTTAACTGACTGTTATCAGCCATGTTATTGGTGGGGGAACCGAGGCTCAGCAATGCTAGTGAATTGTTCATCTACTCACACAGCTCTTATGGGATGTGACTAAGAAACCCAAGCCGTGCTCATGACATCTTGACACTTCTCACAAAGCCTTCTTTAGAAGATTAAAAAGTCCCTCATGGGTTAGGTGTCAGTTGTGGATAATAATGTCAGATGGAATGAAAGCTTTGACATCACCCAATCCTGGACTTGGCATCACCTGTGAAGTGGAATGCAGCTACTTCTGGCCACATCATAATACCCAGGATGGACTCTGTGACGCTCTGCTTATCACTTCCTAAGACTCACAAGGGTCGAAATGTTTCTCTGCCCTCCAACACGCACTAGTGTGCTGAGCTAGAGAAGATAGAAACCCAAACTATCTACCTCTTGCATCTAGGAAGCCTACTGTTAAGACTAAGCTGAGGATCTCTGATCTAAGCTCATGTTCCCCTGAGTGAAAGGCAGAGGTAGGCTTCCCGCAGCACATTCCTGCAGTGTTGTAGAACTGTCTTCCATTTTCGTACAGAATAAGAATATTGCACAGTGCTCACTAACCTGAAGGATCTCATGTTGCCTTCATTAGATCATGACTCCTCATATTTCTGATTCTTCTAGAGCAGACTGTTTAACACCTAAAGGATAGAACCCTGCATAGAAGATAGGCTTCACATTCAAGAAGTCGTTGTGTGGATGTCAGAGGGCATGCCAGGTGAATGCACTCAAAGGCTGGGGGAGTTTTGACATAGAGCATCATTGTGTGTTAGGAGCATGTCAGACTGGAGAGGTTCATTGGCTTGCCCAATTGTCTAATCCATCTTTGACCAGGAGGAAATTCTGTTCTGGAGTTATGAAATCAATTCAAATTCCTTTTCATTTAAATTTCCCTTTCTGTGTCACGGAGTCTTTGTTCATAGATCTGTCACCTTTCCATTCACTAGAGGACAGTCAATATCTCTCTATTTTCCCAGTAGGGGGAATGGGCAGAATCAAATCAGGTGTGCTCACCCTTCTCCTTCCTGAACATAGCATTATTTACAGATGACAAGCCCAGAAGGTAAATGCAGTCTGGGCTCAGCATATAAAAACTATCTAGAGGCTCCAATAACAGGGATTGCAGAGAGAGGAAGTGCTTGTGGAAGGCGTAGAAGACACTCACTGTGAGGACCAAAGACAGGCTCTTCCTCCAGCTTCCACCTCCAGCAAGGACCTGCAGTGGTGTGAGTCAGATGGAGGGGGTGGAGTATCTTCATGATATTTACTATCTGGTTATTAGCGGGAGAATGAGTTTGCTCTCCCAGCTCTAGAGCCCATCCCTGTCACTGCCATAGCAGATGCTGTTTCCAAACTCTTTTACACATTCTTTCTGTTCTTGTTTTGTTTGTTTGCTTTGAGACAGAGTCTCCCTGTTACCCCAGCTGCCTTGGAACTCAGAATGTAACCCAGGCTGGCCTTCATCTCATAGAAATCCCCCTGCCTCAGTCTCCCAAGTGCTTGGATTTAAAGGCATGAGCCACCATGCCTGGCTATATATATATATATATATATATATATATATATATATATATATATATATTATTAGTTAAAATTCATAGAATATGCATAACTGAGCTATTAATAGTTTATTTTCCAGGCTTTGAGTCAGATTGGATTGGGTTAGAATTCTGCTTCTCTGTATTTGCTGTGTGACTTTGAGCA
Source organism: Eospalax fontanierii (assembly GCA_035773235.1). Lineage (NCBI taxonomy): Eukaryota > Metazoa > Chordata > Mammalia > Rodentia > Spalacidae > Eospalax > Eospalax fontanierii. The sequence goes on from CM069543.1 coordinate 21,127,320, forward strand.
AAGCTTAACCTCTTTGAGCTCCAGTTTCCATGCTTAATGAAGAGGTAGTAACACATATCATTAGTTTCTAAAATTAAAGAAAAGAGCATACAAAAAGTATTTGATTCATTTTCTCACATTTGAATAAATAAGCAATAAAAGACAGTTGTACATGATAAAAATATTATTATTTAAGAAGATGCTTTTCTGCTGATCTCCCAAATTTATGCTGATAGACAGGTGAAGGAAGACCAGGATTGAACACTAACTCTGCGTTGAGTATCAAGCAGCCGGCTCTGAACACTGACAGTCTTGTTTAGTCATGGTGCCCACTGACTTGTGTCAGCCTCCTGCCTATGTCAAGATCAAGCCTGCAGTTTCTCCTCCTCATCATATGACTCTCTCTAACCTTCTCATCTATCTCCTAATGCCTGGCCTCACCCCCAGACAAGAAATGACAGGGGCCATTAGAGCAAGATGTTTCATGAAGTCAGCCAGGAAGACAGCTTTTCTTAGAGAGACTCTTTTTAGAAAAGAAATTCCTCCTTTCAAGTAAAATAACACTGACTGGAATCACTGGGCTCTGCCAGCCACATCAGGGCGTCATTAAAAGAAAAGTGTTGAGTAAGCGATGTTTATAATTTCAGAGTTGTTTAGAGTTTATGGTCTAATTTATGCTGTGTGTTCTATCATTAACAGTTTGAAGACCAATCTACTTTTTTTAGCCAGCTATGTACACAACCCCCATTTATGACATGGCATCTCCGGCATCTCCCATAGGAGGGAGACACGCTCTTTCATTGAACTGGGAGGTTTCCCATGCACACTGCTATTTGCTGGCCAGCATCCCCCTTTGTCTATCTAATTGATGGGAAACAAAAGAAGAACTTAAAGAGAGAAGAGTTCAGTTTCAGGCTCTTCTAGCCCAGAATCTGTATTGTGGGTTGTCTGTCTATAACACAGTCTAGTTTGCTGGTAGGAGCCTGCTTTGATTCATGTTTAAAAACCTAGAATATGGTCTGAGGGGGACACGTCTCAGAAGACATACAAAAGGCCAGAAAGTATACTGAATACTTAGTTTCACTAACTCTCAGGGAAATGTAAATCCAACCACGAGGTGTCATTTTCACTCCAAATAGGATGTCCATTTGCAAAAAGAAAGGTTAGATATATGCGAAGATTTAGAAAAACGGGGACCCTTACACACTGTTGGACACTGGGTAGGAATGTAAATTAATGTAGCCATTATGGAAAACAACTTGGAAGAAATCAGAACATAACAGAGATACCTCCACTCCATGTGCCTCACTATTAAGATAGTCGAAAATGGAATTGGTCAAGGTGTCCAACAGCTGAAAGAATAGAGAAAATGCGATCTATGTGGTGGAATATCGTGCATCCGTAGGAATGAAATCTTGTAACTTGTGTCAAAGTGGAGTCCATCCAGATCACTAGAGTCTGGGAAAAATAGAGGGGAATAAACCAATGATACACAAAGAGCTCTAAAATTAAACATGGGAGGAATCCATTCAGGTGCTCTGCAGCACAGTAGGGTAATTATAGTTTTCAACAATCTATGATATATTACAAAATAAGAGGGGAATCCAGAGTTTTCCAGCACATAAATTACTGGTGTTTGGAGAGATGAAAATGCTAATTCCTCTGCTTTGATTCTCAGACAGTGTGACATTATTGAATTATTTTACTCAATCTTGACCAAAATTTATGTGTCAATAAGAAAGAAAACATGAGGGCTGGAGAGATGATTTATTGGTTAAGAACACTGGCTATTCTTGCAGAGGATCAGGGTTCAGGTCCCAGCACCCACATGGCCACTAACAGCCATCTGTAACTCCAGTTCCGGGGGATCCAGTGCCCTCTTCTGGTCTCTTCAGGTATTGTACACACAGGTGCACTTAGTTAGATATTCATGCATGCAGAGAATACTCTTGAACATAAAATAAAAATAAAACACAAATATAAATGAACTAGGACCATCCCTGGGGCTAAACAAAACTTTATAAGTATTTTTAAGAATGTCTCGGGGGCAGCAGGAAGTTCTGTTTATGAGGAGTGGTGTGGAAGCCACATGAGTGAGGAGTTGAGCTCTGACCCCTACCCACAGTTTCCAGAAGTGCATTGTTGAACACTGTCCTTGACTTCCCAGAGGCCTGGCTATATGAATGATGGGATTAAGAGAACAAGTACCTAAGGAACAAGAAAATAACTGAACACATAATATAGATTTTTTAAAAAATCTACCTACAAAATGCTTTGACCATAAACAAAAAGACACACTACAAAACCTTTAACTGCTGCCTGAGTTTCACTGAAAAGGAATAAGACTCGAAATGCTCCTCCTTTCCTGATAATCTGATAATCTGACTAGGGTATGAACATGAGAGGAGCTGTGATGGAAGGAAGCTTTTGGTCCCTGACTTATTTCCATGTTCACATACATGATGAAGCATGATCTCAGGTTTCGCCCTTAGCCCCAGATGCTTCTGTGTGCTGACTCTCAGGCCTCCCCAGACCATTGACAAAACATAGGCTTGAGGTACTGGGTTCTGGAAATCCCATGACAAACACGGGGGTGGGGAGAATATGAAGAATACAAGACAGCAGACGTCTAAACCACACCCCGTTCCCCAGTCATCAACGCTTCCTTCTTTGCTCCCATCTATCCCCTTGGTCCTGTCTCCTAGGAAGCCCGCCATGGAAGTCTTGTGCCTCTTCTGAGCCACTGCCGTTTCTCACTGCTCACAGTGTACTGAAAACGTCCTCTACACCAAGCTCCTTGACTTTTCTTTTGTCCCTTTATATCCTTTTGCTCCATCACTCCCACAATGACCTCACTAAACACAAATCATCACAAAGATGCTCTTTACACTCCCTTAATGACAAGCTCCAAAGTCTTGATACTGCCCACAGGATAAGAGTTCAAACTCCTTCCAAGAGCCATTCTATGGTCTAGAGATGGATCCTCTGGGCTCTTCCATGGAATGATATTTTCCCTTAATTTTTCTGAGCTCCTGCTTCCCCATCTGTAAAGTAGGGATAACAGCACTATCTCACAGGACTGTCCTAGGGGTTCTGTGAGACAGTAAGTAAAGCCTTAGCATAATTACACACCCAAGAAGTGCTGAATGCATGCTGATAGGAAGTATGTCCTCAGCGGAGTCTTACATTGTTCAGTTTTCAGTTCCTGCAATAGGCCAAGATCTTTCTATCTCTGGATCTATGTGCCTGCTGATTTTAGTAACTGGTTTGATTAGCCACTCCTCATATATGTATTCAACACCTGCGTGTATTTGTGGCCTTAGCACGAACCAAAGATGGTGAGTGCCAAAGATGCAGCCAAGAATAAGACAGAATACACACTAACTCTTGTCCAGGTTACATGCTAGAAGTGATGATGCTCTATGGAATGCTCAGTGAGACCTTGCCTTGAAAAGAGCAAAAGAGGCTGAGGATACAGCCAGGGGTAGAATGATCGCTTGGCAAGTGGGAGGCAAATGTTCAACACCAGCACTGAGAAGGGGGAAGAGGGAGTGATCCTGACAATAAAGTTAATTTTGTAAACAACTGAATATTATGGTGAATTTAAGATTTAATACCAAGTAAATGAATAAGAAATTGTGCTTGATGATAGTACTTTAGAGTAGTGGAACCTTGTAGCTGGCCGAGTTATTCTTAGAGATCAAGCAGCAATCTCCAACAGTGAGAAGGATCGTGCTGGGAGATGGTTGGGGATGCCTAAGTCACAAACCCCAACAAACAATGTTTAGTCAACGTAAACACCAAAGAGACATGCAAATCTGGGGTTGTATTTCTTCATTCTCTGATAAATGGTGAAAATCATAGCCAACACCATGCTTTCAAGAAATATGCAGCTGGGGCTGGAGATATAACTCTGCAGTTAAGAGCAGTGGCTGCTCTTGCAAAGGATCCAGGTTCGGTTCCCAGCACCCTCATGGCAGCTAACAACCATCAGAAACTCTAGCTCTGGGAATCTAATACTCTCTTCTGGCTTTGTATGCATGGATGCACTTACATACATGCAGGGAAAACACTCATATGTGCATAAAGTAGAAACAAATCCAAAAATATTTTTTAAAAGAAATCAGCAGTTTTATTCTATTTGTATTAGTATAGCTTTTGTACTCAGATGTTACAAACTGCCAGTTCAAAGTTTAACTGAAGATCAGAGTGAGGTAAAATGGTTACATTTCCAAAAGACAATACCACTTACCACTTCTCCTTTTAGGCACAGTATTGTTTTAAAATTACAAAACAATTCTGGACACGGATACTACTAGTCCCTTTTAATAAGGCTAAGAATAATTTGCACATCATAGTGACTAAGAGAGTGCAAATTATCTTAATTTTGACTCCATGTTTATGCTCTTGTCACTGTGGTACAAAAGATTATGTCTTGTCAAAGTAATGCCTCGTGTAACATTAAAGCAACAGTAACCAAGTAACTCAGGTGGCATAGTGAAAGGTCATTCTCAGTTAACCAAAGTGAAAATCCGAATTAAATCACAATGAGGAAGTACTATATATCCAATAGAATGCCTAAAGTGTATTTAAAAATTAGTGACGCCAAGTGTAGGAGAGGATGCAGGGCATCTGGAATGCACTGAGGCTGTGTAAAATGGTATAAACACTGAAAATGGTTTGTCAACATTACAAAGCTAAGCAATAACAATTACTATGTGACCTAGAAATTCTGTTATTACATAATTACCCAGAACAAAACAAAAGCCCACATTTACACAAAGGCTTGTCTAGTAATACTCGTAGCCGCTAAATCCATAGCACTCCAAAAGTAGAAGCCACCCAAATGCTTGACAACAGGTAAAAATCATCACGGTATGTCCCTGCAACGGAACGCCACTTAGCACTACAGCAGAATGAATCACTGAGTTATGTAACGATGTGGGTAAATCTCAGAAAGGTGACGTTATGCCTAAGCAGCCGGACATCAACGAATGCACATGCGTATGAAATTCTAGAACAGACAAATCTGTAGTGTCAGAGATCAGGCCACTAGATCCTTAAAATCCAATTACAGAGCAACCAGGGGGAAAGTATGGAGAGTGATGGATGGATGTTTTGAATAAGGTGACTGAGCATGCATATTTAGACACTTATAATTAGTGTATTTTACTGGTAGCAAGTATACTGAAAATTGGTTTTATTTTTTTCAAAAAAGATTTTCAAATGTTTACCCACAGAATGTAAATGCAAAGAAATCCATTCCCTACACCAACAGTGATGTCAATCACTTCAATCCTTACAGTGACTTCAGATTGCAAGGGAGCATTTTATAGTTCGGATTCAAACTGAATATAACCCAGGTAGTTTGGGACATTCTGTAGCTTCCTGGATGAAAGAGCATTTCGTGATTTCTCTATGACAGTGATAGGCTTGGCCTTTGGGTAACGTAGTCAGTAGGTCTTCATGAGGCAGAGAGACAGAAAGAAAGACGACTAATACGGAGTGACAAGTGTTTTCATCAAGTTATTGAAGCTATGGGCACTGAAGAAAAGCCATATGATTCAGAATTAATCAAATGCGGGGCACAGGGTTAGGACAGGGTAGGTGATGAGCTTCCTTTATACATATGAGTTTGACACAGCAAGACAAATACCGAGAGTTTGAATATATAAGGTCTCTTGTGGAAGAAATAGATTTATATGTGATGGTTGAAGTCATGAAAATGGATGAGGTTTCCAAGACAAAGAGTATAAAATGAGGTGTGACAGCAGAGCCCTGAAGGGTCACGATGAGGAGGAGGAACAGAAGGAGGAAGAGGATGAGGAGGAGGGGTGGGGGGAAGGAGTAGACAACACAGCCATGGAAAAAGATAGAGCATTGAGTTGGAGTATTCCTGTGTCAGCTGCTGCAAGGAAATGAAAGAAGATAAAGACTTGAGAGCACCTCAGACTCAGGTGGGGAGTGGGGAGCAGAGGGGTGCTGATGATACAGAAGTAGAAACAGTGAGCTATGGAGGGTTGATGGAGCGAGGGTCAGGAGTTTTGACGAACACTTTAGTGACTGAGTACGGAGGGTGAATGACTGACATTTCTAGTAAGCTTGGTTGTAAAACCCAAACAGATTTTCTCTCTACTTCTTAGAATTCCACTGGCAAAACTAACTGCAGCATTGAATGGAAAATCTCTCGCTCTGGCTCCAGGTCTGGAGACCCACCTTCACACTTGCCATTTTCTCCCTGTGGTTGAATTGGTATCAGGACTGAGGGCCTCCATGTGCCTGGCACTGAGTTCATCCTTCTACAGAATGGCCTTTGTGGCTTGTCTGCTTCTGGGTTCTGTGGTGAGTATGAATTCCAGACACATTTTACATTAAAAAAAAAGAGAAAAACCTTTGAAGTGAAATAAAGGAAGAAAAGCCAAATGCCGATTAGAATAGTGCTGCTCTTGGAAGGCACTCAGATACAAACTGCGTTCTTGTAGAGATTCAGCTCTATTTTGGCACTGCCCGCACATTCAAGATAGTACCCTAGGCCTGAAGTTCCCAGGGTCAAGTCAATAGCTACACCAAATTGCCCCACCAAATTTCAACTGTGTGTTGGTTTCCTCCTGGAGGGGGCCACTGGCCCTCTTTGGTGGCATAGCATGCGACAGCTACAGTGAGCTTCACTCTAGAGAGTGAAACATGGCTCAGTGTTTCTTTGCAGTTCAAAGCCCTGGTGGAAGGGTAAACGCCCTCAGCTCTCCACACTTTGCTGTCAAGACCCTTACTCCAATATTTACCACTTCTAACAGGTCTCAATTTCCAACCACCAAATAAAAGTGCATGGTGTGTTCACCTATGCTTGTGAGTATTTGTAAGTGCATGCCATCAAAATTCTATTTATACCTTGAAATCACATATCTACAGTATAATTTATGAGCAGAGCTTACTTTGAAAAAGGAAACTAATGATTTTGTTTAACTAAGTAATTCAGCTTAGAAAGATTTCCACTAACTCCATAATCCAGCCACCTTTTAATTTAGTCTAATGTTACCCGCCTTATTTTCATTTGTTCTTTCAAACTGGGGCATTAAAAACAAAATTTAACCTATGATAACTTGGAGGTAAAATCTTGTAACCAAAAACAATGAAAAGAAAGCAAATAACGTTTAAAACCTCAAGAGTAGATTTAGTAGTAGTTCAATTTCTCAATAAAAAGTTCCACTTTACTGAAAAGATTGTCCCAGTTAGTATAGTGTGTTTTGACTCAGAGTCACACCACACCAAATCTTCTATTATTTTCAGGCTAGTTATATATCCTTCAATAATGCTGCTTGACAGAATAATTTCTAGACAATGATTGAAGAACTGAAGGTCTAAGAAAACAAGTCAATTTTACTTTGCAATAGAACATAGATAACTGACCAGAGAGGAGAAGCAGGCACACTGCAACCCAATCTGGAAAAAGGTCCTGGAGGGAACAGATGCCGTTCTGCCTCTTCAACCAAATTACATGGAATAACTCAGGCATATCCAGACTTAGGACGAATTATGGCATATATTCCACTCAGGAACTGGTGAGAGTGAGTCCAGATCGAAGGAAAGAAAAGCTACAACATGACTGTTGGTATGCTGCTGGCCACCAAGCCATCTGCAGACCCTCTTTGTCCAGAAACAGAGTAGTTCCTACTGGCATTCACCAACTTTCCTGATGTGTACAGAGGAAACAGTCTCTTCATTGTACTCTCTAGGTACTGTTAGATGCTTAGCCTAAAGCAGTCCCAGAGCAGTAGTGTATCTCTATTCACAGATGAGGATTGAAGTTTCAGAGCCATTAAGTTGACCAACCTACATATCCAGTTCAATCTGTGAAAGGATCAAATAAGAATAATCTGGTTCTTTCAAAAGCACTAAGAGATGGACTTCCATGATGAACTTCCATTTGACTTGGTCGGTATAGTGTCATATAAATACGTACCCTCCAAAGGAAGATGAGCCTGAACTGTGACTCTTCTTTAAGCATATGAGATGGTAACCTTGCCATAAATCCCTAGGCCCTGACTTGCTTCGTGAAGCAGCCTAACAAAACTACAGAGATGCTGGCAGTTCCTGGAGATGGGTCTAGGGCCTATATTCTCTAGGGCTCTCTGGGGGACAAGCCTGCTCAGTCATTCTCTGTGGCTGAGGTGAGAGCAAGGACCAGATATCAGGGAAAACCTGCCCTTACCTGGGGGCTGTTGCACAGCCAACAGGGCTCGGTGCAAATACCAATGGGTTCTTTGAGAGGCACATGTATTCCCTGAATGCTCAATGCTTTAATAAGAAACATGTTAAAGGAAGGAACAAAGGCAAAAATAACTGTCTATTTACTGTATACCAGATATGTATGCAATAAAGACAATATTAATGCAGAACAACCTAAGAATTCAAGAAGAAATATACTATGAACAGCAAAATGTGTAAGTACCAGAAAAAGATATAACACTATTTTTTGTGCTAAACAACATTAACACCAAAGAAACTCTTAGGAAATAAAGACATTAAAAACATAACTATATATCTATATATCTCTACATCTCTATATAAACTTTAAGTCTATTCATACAGAAATGTGTATCTTGCAAAAAGAGGCCATGTTAGTCCTCTAAACATATTTGGTTTTGGACTACAAAGACAACAACAACAAAAAACTCTGTTCCAGAAAACACACAAAACTAACAAGACAACAGCATAGGCTTCCACGAGAAGATGACACATTGGACACTGCCTCCATAGAGTAGTGAATGAGAAGAGACAGGTAACCAAGAGAAGACGCGGTTCCAAAGAGAGAGGGAGGAGTGGACAAGCATCGGAAATCACTAGGGAGTGATAGGACAGTGGGGAAATGGATGAATGACACAGCAGAAGAGACGAGGAAAAAAGGCTCGAGCTACAGGGCTCCTCGAGACAAGTCCACAGCCCTCACAACCCCGGATCCCAGCAATGAGTCAGCAGCTAAGAGGTGTCATGTGACTCTCCAAGTCACAGAGGGCTGTGGCCAAGTGCCACGTTGAGAGGGAATTTTTGAAGGCTGAACTACTTTTGAGGCCAGAGAAGAAGGGTCAGAACTCAGGGAGCCTGGAAATAGCCTTCCATAGACCCGGTGAGAGACAGCTGCTTGAGGCAGTGTGGAGGTGAGCGCTGGACTCATGCACCGCAAGATTCCAAGAGCATGAAGTTTGGCTGTGCAGGGAAGGGTGTGATGGTGGCGGCCCCATCCTTGGTGGATAGGAGCTGAACTAATGCCTCAGAATAACATGGAATCTGATAGCTCAGAGTCTGCAGACAATGGGTGGGTCAACCTCTGGAGCCACCTATCTGTCATGAGGCTTGCGGCCAAAGGGACTGAGAATTCTGAAGCTCCAGGGGATGACTTCACAACCACAACCTCATTTCCCAGTCAGTGTTGGATGCTGAGCGAGTTTTGAAAGTATGGACACGAGCCTGCCTGTACAGATCCAGGCAGTGTTTGCGTCTCTCACCTCCGCCATACTTGGGTGACACCCCCTAACTCGAACATCATCACTGCCGATGTCTAGGGAATATGAGAGAACCTGCTAGCTCACAGAGTGCAGAACTAAGAGTGGCTACCAGAGGTGAAGACATAGCTAGTTCAAGCTCGCCCTAGCAGATATAATAAGAAAGGAAGTCTTCAAGCCAAGACATCTGCCTCAGGCCTAGTTCTATCTGGAAGGTTCCAGCTTTAGAAAGAAGCCGTTCCAACACTTCATCTGTTTCCTTGTTTGGCATTTTATTTCACTCATGTGCTTCACCCTTTAAAAAATGTGTTTAGTAGTATTTTAACTGTATTTAAAATTTTTTGTTTGTTTTTTATTCATTTCTATTTATCGAATTTTGTTTATTCATGTTTTATTATTGAACAACTATTTAAAAAATCTAACATTCTTCTCCAGTCTTTTTTCCTTCTTCTGTTTAGCTTTGCCTGTCCTCTGCTTCTCTGATCCTTTCCTTATTTTGTTCATTTACTATTTCCATATTTACCCCAAATAATTCCCAATATCATAGCACACTCTATATAACTTTCACTACTTACTGTTTTACATTCATTGATGGGGCATTAGCTGGCTTTAGTTGATTTTTAACTGTATTTTATACCTTTTTGCTTGGTGATGTTACTGTTAAAGCAGATTGTTTCCTCCTTGCCGAGGTACAAGTGACTGAGACCTCAGGATTAGGCTGCTCATTAAGTTCGACAAGTACACCTGTCACCACTCATCAAGAAAGCTTCTTTCTGAAACAGATGGAGGCCACTACATAGTCCCATATCTGGTCAAACATGTAGAATAAGTGTCTGGGAGATGCCCAACCCTAAGAGCAATTTACAGTGGAACCTGTACCTGTACCTAAGGCTTATGGAACACAGTGAAACGGGAGTAGAGAGAATACAAATGCATCTCTCAGCTCTCATCAGTAAAGCTTCCTCATGCAGCAGAGAGTAACTAACATAGAAAGCCACAACTGGCTGAAACAGAGAATAGCAGGTTGCAGAGTTTGTGTCCCTGACAAGGACTCCTATATTAAACCTCACCCACCCATGGCTGAGGTACCATTGTGGAAGAGGAAGCGGAAAGATTGTAAGAGCCAGGGGTGGTGGATGACCACAAAGAAACGGAATTTTCCAGCTTCTGGGACCTTGCTCACAAGAAATTACAGCAATGGTGACAGCCTACACAGACCTATGCAAACTCAAACAAAAACCCAGCATAGAACTGGAGAAATGGGCAAGAATTCCCGACCTTAGCCTAAGAACTGTTGGCAACTGGTTACTTCTGGGTGAGGGAAAGTTGGACTTCTCTAAGAGAGTGACTGACCAGACTCCAGTGGATAAACTCACACCAAGAATCATCTGGGTACATAAATTTAACTTGATAGGCTTTAACATAAATAATAGAATGCATGAAAATTAGTGGGGGACTCCGGAGATTGTTTCAGAGAGTGGAGGAGGTCTAAATCTGAGTGACTAAGGTATATGAAATGTATGAAATGAATGAAATACCATAAATATATATATTGAAAGACAATACTCAAATAAAACCAGAAGAGATATCCAAACTAAAAGATGCACATATCACAGCACAGGAACACAAGAAACATGATAAAGACAACATGCTATGTCCAAGAGATAAAAGTCCTTAATAACAACCCTAAGATACTAAAATGGCTGATATTGAATAAACAATTCAAAAGTGCATGTTAAAAAGAATCAGCAAAAATGGAACTGACATGGAAGCCATTTCCCCTGAAGGCTTGTACTCATAGCTCTGCAGAGCACTATACAAGGAGCCATGGGGGAATATCAATCGGTGGCCCAACAGCAGCTTCATGACCAAATAACCATATGGATGACTGGCACAGCATTCGACACTGGTGTGGTAGTGGCACTTTTATCTTGGGGCCAATCAACAGCTGCCTAATTGGTCTTAAAGCCCACTAAATGAGAGGAAACTCGTATGTGGTACTGTACTCATAGCCAAATACACATGGCTAAAGAGGTCATAGATCTTAGAGAAATTCCCAGGCTGTCACATCCCAGGGCTAATACCACTTCTTACTAAAAGCAAAATATGTATGTCAAGTATCCCAGTCACCACTCATCAAAGAAGCTTCTCTTGCACCAGATAGAGACTAATACAGAGTACCACAGTTGGTCACACACAGACATTGTCTGTGAATTTCCCAAGCCTAAGTGGCACATCTACAATGCAGCCTGTACACTAAGCTCACACAATGTAGAACAAAGGGTAAGGAAGACACCAATAAATTTCTCAACCCTCATTAATGAAGCTTGTTCTAGTTTGCTTCTCCATTGCTGTGACAAAATACTCTGACCAATACCAACTTAAGGAGGAAAGGGTTTATTTTGCTGACATCTCCCAGTATACACAGTTCATCAGGGAGTCTAAGGTAGGCACTCAGGACAGAAACCTGGACGCAGGAGCTGGAGCACAGGTCACGGAGGAACGCTGCTTACTGGCTTGCTCCCCTAGTCCAAGCTCAGGCTGCTTTCTTATACAACAGACAACAACCTGCCTGGGGATGGCACCACCCACTGTGGGTGGAGCTCTCCCTCAGCACACAATAATCCAGAAAATACCCCACAGATGTGCCCACAGGCCAATCCAATGGAGGCAATTCCTCAATTGAGGCTCCCTCAACCTATGCGTGTCAGGTTGACACTAAAGCTATCCAGCACAAAGCTCCCCATACAACAAAGGGCCAGTAACACAAAAGGTCACAAATGGCTAAATCATGGCAATTAGGAATCTGTAGAGTGTGGGTTGCTGGACAGGACTCTTATATTAAGTCTCACTCACCCAGGGTTCAGTGACCATTGCAGAAGAGGGAGCAGAAAGATTGTAAGAGCCAGTGAGGAGGAGCGTGATCATATAGAAACAGGATCCTACAAGCTCCTGGGATCCTGCTCATATGAACCTACAGCAATGGTGTCAGCATGCTCAAGACCCATGCAAACTCAAGCAGATGAAAAGCCAGCATAGAATTGGGGAACTGGGCAGCAGACCCCAAACCTTTCTAAAGAAATATTGGCAGCTGATACTGTTGGGTGAGGATGAGCTGGTCTTCCTAAAGTGAGGGACTCTGGGTAGGCTGACCAGACCTCAGTGGATGAACCTGCACTGAGGTCACTTGGGAATACTAATGTGACACAATAGACCTTAACACAAATCAAAGAATGCATAGATTCCATTGGGGTTATAGGAAGGGTGCAGTGGAGAAAGGGACATAAAGATGATTGAGATTCATTGAGATAATTCTGTATGAAACAATGGTTCAATACATTTTTTTAAATCAGCAAATTCAAGGAGGAAATTAACAAGTAGATGAAGAAAGTATATCAATCAGGGTGTAGATATGAAAGTCAGAAAAAGAGAAGAAAGTCAACACTGTGGGCGAGAAATTCAACAAGGAAATTGATATCTTAAAATAATTATAACATTGGAAGTAAAAAAAAAATCTCAATTAAAAGAATAAAAAACAGTGGAAAGTGTCTCCAATCTACTGGAGATGGGGCAGAAGACAGAATATTGGGGATGGAAGACAGACTGAGGAAATGTTGCATTCAGACATCAATAAAGGAAAAAAGTGCACATGTCATCCAAGAACTCTGGGACATAATCAATAAATAAAATCTAAGAACTCAGAGATAGACAAAGGATGTGAAATACATACTAAAAGCATAGAAAAACTGATTCAATGAAATTATAACATAAATTTCCCCAAATATAAAGAAATGGATGTCTAAGTACAGAAGTAATTTAGAACCCAGAATACACAAGACCGGAAAAGACATCTTCCATAACACATCATACTCAAAATGTTAGTTATAAAACAAAGAAACAACTCTGTAAGAGAAAAACCCCATCTCACAAAGGCAAATGCATTTGAATAACTTCAGACTTCTCAGTAGAAACTAAAAATCAGGAAAGCATGGAATGATGTTTCAATGCATACACTATCCAGACAAAATTCTAAGAAAGAAACTTCACAGTTAAGTGGTACCATCAATCAAATGGACTGTACAGACATCTACAGAATATGTCATCTAACCATGGCACATTATGCATTCTTCTCAGAAGTCTATGAACTTTCTCTAAAATATATCGCATTTTAGGTCATAAATCAAATCTTAACAAGTAAAAAGGAACTGAAATAATTCCTTGAATCTTAGTAATTATTAATACAATAAAAGTTGAAACTAATAGAAAGACAAACTAGGGAAAACTATAAAATACATGGAAATTGAACGATATACCCTTAAAGAAATCAGTGAAGAACACTTAAATTCCTAGAAGCAAATGAAAATGAAAGTTAAACTTAGCAGAACTTAGCAAACTTAGCAGAACTTAGCAAAGACAATTCTAAAGAATGTTTATAGTAATGGGTGCTTACTTTAAAAGAAAAATTTAAAAGGTTGTCCCCACTCCACCTTGCCCTTGAATTCCTGATCTGCCTGCCACAAACCTACCTACTCTCCTGATAAGTATACCATTCACCACTCATCAAAGAAGCTTCTTTTTGCCACAGAGGAGGCTACTACAGAGTTCCACAACTTGTCTGAGAGATGCCCAGCCTTAAATGATACATCTACCGTAGAACCTCTACACCTAAGTTCACAGAACATAGTGGAACAGGGAGTAGAGCCAATATTAATGCATTCTTCAACTACCACCAGTGAAGCTTCCTCAAGCAACAGAGTGTGATGTACACAGATGGCCACAACTGGCCAAGGTACAGAGAATAAGAGACTGCAGAGTGCATGTACCTGGACAACACTCCTATATTAAAACTCACCCACCCATGGCTCAGGGATGTGGAAGAAGGGGTGGAAAGGTTGTAAGAGGGGTGGTACATGAGCATGTGGAAACACAGTCTTCCAAGCCTTCAGGAACTTGCTTATATGAACTTGCAGTAATGGTGACAGCATACACAAGACCCATGCAGACCCAACAAACAAAAACCCAGCATAGAACTGAGGAAATGGGCAGCAGGCCCTAACCTTAGTCAGGGAACTATTGGCAACTGATCTCCACCGGGTGAGGGAGAGTTGATTTTCCTTAAAGGAGTGACTCTAGATAAGCTGGCTAGATTCCAGCAGATGAACTTCACTGAGGGATATCTGAGTACAAAAGCTTGACTTAATACATATGATAGAATGCATGAACTCCAATGTGGGGGGCTGAGAGGGGTATGGGTTGGGGAAGGGAATCTAAATATGATTAAGATTTAGTGTATGAAATGCATAAAATTTAATAAAAATATACATTAAAACTAAAAATAAAATTTAAGTAAATAAAAATTAAATACCAATCTTACTAAAGAAAGAAAAATTGGGTGGTTAAAAAAAAATCAAAAAGAGATCATAGAAGTAATTTAATTATACAAAGCAAGATATTAGAAAAAAACAAGAACAAGCCAAACCCCCAAATGAATGAGAAATGCCTCCCAGAGGCTCAAGTATTTGAACACTTTGTCCCCACTTTGATGGCACTGTTTGGGAGATGATGGAATTTTTAGGAGGCGTAGCCTTTCTGGAGAAAGTGTCTCTGGGCGTAGGCTTTGACAATTCCCACTTCCGCTTCACTCTCTCTGCTCTGTTTTTTGCCATTGAAGAATGTGAGTTCTCAGTTTCTAGCCATTCCTGCTGCTGGCCACCGTGTCTCCTTGCCATGATGGAGTCATCTCTCTAGAACCATAAGCCCAAAGAAACTCTTCCTTCTATAAGTTGCCTTGGTGTTCTATCACAGCAACAGAAAAAAATAACTAATCTAAACTGAAAAAAAATTATAAAGATCAGGGCAGAAATCTCATCAACAGATGAATGAAAAGGAAAATGTGGTATGTTGTACAATGGAGTTTTATTCAACCAGAAAGAATACTAAAGTTATGTCATTTGCAGGAAAATGAATGGAACTCAAGATCATTTGTGTTTACCAGAATAAGCCATACTCAGAAAGACAAGCATCCTATGTTTTCTCTCATCTATGCAATCTAGGTTTCGTATGTATATATACATATTTAGCTAAAGCCATATATTCATATCTATATGAAGCCTGGATTTTATAGATGTAGGGGAGAAGAGGTCTAAAAGGAGTGATGAAAAAACAACAATAATGGTGATGGTGGAAGAAAGAGAAATGTCACCTTTACTCTCAGGATCTAGATTTAATTATAACTACCTACATTTATGTATGACATGAACACAGAAGAGAGCTTACTTGTGGAGAGAAAGGGGATCAGCAGGATAGACAGGAGAGCCAAGAAAGCAGGCAGTGGAGAGACAAATATGAGTAGGCCACAGGGATATACACATATGAAAATGTCAACTAAATGATTGATTAAAAGTTTAAAATTAGGGACTGGAGAGATGACTCAGACAGTCCAGTGCTTGTTGATCACAGTTTGATCCCTAAAATCCATGTAAAGAAGTAAGGCATGGTGGCTCACACTTGGAATCCCAGAACTGGAGAGGTACACTGGCAAGTCAACCCAGCCGAAGCAGTGAGCTTGAGGCTAGGCGAGAGACCCCATCTAAAAATCACGGTAGACAGCATCTGAGAAGGAATGGCACCTTGAGTTTATTCTCTGAATGCACATGCACATGCATGCAAGGTGCAGCAGTAACACAAACAGAAGCAAACTTCAACTCAACCAAGAACAGTACAACCCAGCAAAACCTATGGACACTTAAACAGCGGTCCTAAGAGGGACGTTCATAGCTCCAAGTACCTACATTAAAAAGATCAGAAAGAGCACAAATAAATGATTTAACATTGCAACTTGAGACGCTGGGAAGGCAACAACAAATGAAACCAAAACCCATCAGACAAGAAGAAATCACAAAAATCAGAGCAGAAACTAATGAAATAGAAACAAAGGAAACAATACAAAGAATCAATGAGTCTAAGAGGTGGTTCTTGGAAAAGATAAAGAAGATAGACAGACCCTTATTCCAGTTAACCAAAAGAAAGGAAAGACAAATCAACAAAATCAAAAATGAAAGGGGAAAACGTCACAGTAGACACCAAAAGATCTAGGACATTATAAGAGAATACTTAAAAATCTATACTTTATTAATTTTGAAAACCTAAAAGAAATGAATGACTATATAAATTCAAGGGAACCACCAAAGCTAAACCAAGAAGAGCTCAACACGTTTAAACAAACCCAAAACAAATAAGGAAATTGCAACAGCAATATAAAACCTCTTGACCCCCCTCCCCCGAAAAAAATGCCCAGGATCAGATGAATTCACAGCAGAATTCTACCCAACATTTAAAGATCTACAACCAATACTACTTAAATTATTCAAAAAGATAGAAACAGGGGGAGAACTCCCAGACTCCTTCTATGAAGCCAGCATCACTCTAATACCAAAACCTGGTAAGGACACCACTAAAAACAGAAAATTATAGACTCAAATCCTTAATGAACAGAGATATGAAAATTCTCAATGAAATACTCACAAACTGCACTTAGACACACATCAAAATGATCATCCACCTTGAGTAAGTCGGCTGTATTCCAGAGATGCAGGGATGGTTCAATATACATAAGTCAATAAATGTCATAGGTGCAGAAAAGACCTTTGACAAAATCCAACATGCATTCATGTTAAAAGTCCTAGAGGGAGTTGAAGTGGAGGGAACACACCTCAACATAATTAAAGCTATATGCAGAAAACCCACAGCCAACATCATTGTAAATGGAGAAAAACTGGAAGCATTCCCATTAAAATCAGGAACCAGACAAGGCTGTCCACTATCTCCACTCCTTTTCAATATAGTGCTTGAAAATCTTGCTAGAGCAATGAGACAAGAGAAGGAAGTTAAAGTGTTAATGGGAAAAAAGAGATCAAGTTATCCCTATTTGTAGATGATATATTATATATGAGATCCCAAAACTTCCATCTAGAAATGATTAACACTTTCAGCAAAGTGGCTGGTTACAAAATCAATCTACAAAAACTAGTAGTCTTTCTATATACCAAAAACAAACAGAGAAAATTTCCCATTCACAATAGCCTCAAAAAAAAAAAAAGAAAATCTAGAAATAAACTTGACCAAAGACATTAACTAACTCTACAATCAAAGTCTAAATCTTTGAAGAAAGAGATAAAGGAAGACAACCAGGGGACAGAAGGACTTCCCGTGCTCATGGATTAGAAAAACTAATATTGTGAAAATGACCATCCTACTTAAAGCAACATATAAATTCAGTGCAATGCCAATTAAAATCCCCATAACATTCTTCACAGAATTTTTTAAAAATCCATCCTAAAATTCATATGGAATTACAGAAGATCCCAAATGCCCAAAGCAATCCTGAGCACAAAGAGCAATGCTGGGGGCATTACCATATCAGATCTCAAACTATATTACAGAATTATAGTCATAAAAACAGCATAATAATGGGACGAAAACAGACACATAGATTAATGGAACATAATCGAAGATCCAAACACGAGTGCATGCAGTTTCAGCCACTTGATATTTAACAACGATGCCAAGAATAAACACTGGAGGAAAGACAGCATCTTCAACAAATGGTCCTGACAAAATTGGATCTCCATGCATAGAAGAATGAAACCAGACTCTTACCTTTCACCCATTTTCTCCCCGCACAAAAGTCAACTCCAAGTGGATCAAAGACCTCAGTGTGAAGCCTGCTACTCTGAAACTCTGAGAGTACAGACAGTAGTCTACAAGATACAGGTGCAGGATAGGACTTTCTAAATTGAACGTCAATTACTCAGTAATTAAGGTCAATAATCAACAAGTGAGACCTTGTTAAACTAAAAAGTTTCTGTACAGCAAAAGGAACAACCAAGGAAGTGAAGAGGAAATCTTTACCAGCTACACACCTGACAGAGGATTAATAACCAGGATAAAGAACTCAAAAAGCAAAGAATCAAGGACTGAATTATAAGATGAGCTATGGATTTGAACAATGAGGTCTTCAAAGAAGAGATAAAGATTAATAAGAAACACCTTAAAGTGCTCAACATCCCTAATTACTTTGTAATTAGGGAGATACAAATTAAAACCAATTTAAAATTTCATCTTACCCTAGTCAGAATGGCTAAGATCAAGAGAACAAATGATACCAAATGCTGGAGAGGATGTGGAGAAAGGGAGTGCTCATTCACTGCTGGTGGGATTGTAAACTCATGCAACCCCTATGAAAAGCAGTGTGAACTTTTAAGAAACTAAAAATGAACCTATCATTTTCAGTTATACCACTCCTTGGCATCTAACCAAAGGACTCATCCTATTGCAGAGATACTTGTATATCCATGTTTGTTACTGCTCTTTTCACAATAGCTAAGAAATGCAGGCAACCTAAATGTCCCTCAACTGATGAGTGGATAATGAAAATGTGGTACATTTCCACAACAGAAAGATGAAATCACAAAATCTGCCAATAAACGGATGGAATAGAAACTGCTATACTAGGTAAAGTAACAGAGATTCAGAAAAATAACAACGTATGTTCTCCCTCATTTGTGGATCTTAGCGCCACATCCTCGTATGTGAGTATGTATCCTGATGTAACTGCAGGAGCCGGAAAAAAAAGAGGAATCAGGAAGGGAAAGGCAAAGAAGGAACCTGAGAGAGAAGAAAAGTAGGAGACAGGTGTTACCAAGGAGGAAATTGGTAAAATGGTGGGTAATTGAGCTCAAGAGAGGGGGAACCACAGGAGACAGGTATTATCAAGGGAGAACGGAGAAATGGTTTAACTGAGGGGTCAGGAGGGAGGGTTAGACAGGGAGAGAGAGAAGAGAAATAAGTAATGCTCAACTGCTGGGAAAAAACAGAGGGAAACATATTAGTTCAAAAAGCCCACTGAAAAATTACATACACAATATCGCTAAATGAATCCATGTATACAGCTGAAGGCTATATTATAAGAAAGAGTGCCAGACAGGAGAAATCTCCCTTCAAGTTATTGGCCTGGGTAGTCCAAGAGACTCCCAAAATTACACAGGCTGTCGCCACAGCCTTTGATTGCCTTCTAGAACTTGAATGTTAAGACCCTATTGCTGAACACAGGACATACTTCAGACATGGGATCTGGAGCAATGGAGCTGGAACTTACCTGGAAGCCACCTCCCCGAATGTTACTCCTCATAGTGGAACAAGGGGTAGAGAGAATATCAGTGCACTTCATCAGTGAAACTCCCTCATGCAACAAAGGGCAATGAACACAAAAGGCGACAAATGATCAAAGCATAGAGAATAACAGTCTGCATGCTGTGGGTCCATGGCAGGACTCCTCCACCCATCCAGAGCTCAGGGACCATTGCAGAAGAGGAGACAGAAAGATTGTAAGAGCCAGGGAAGAGGTGAATGACCATATGGAAACAGATCTTACAGGCTCCTGGGACCTTGCTCACATGAACCTACAATGATGATATCAGCATGCCCAAGACCCATGCAAACTCAAGCAATAACCCAGCATAGACCTGGGGAAATAGGCAGCAGACCCCAACCTTAGCCAAAGAACTATTGGCAGTTGATTACTGCTGTATGAGAGATAATTGATCTTTAAGGGAATGACTCCAGATAGGCAGACTAGACCCCAGTGGATGAACTTGCACTGAGGGCTGCCTGTGTATTCTAACAACTCAATAGGCCTTAACGTAAATGAGAAAGTCTATGATATCTGGTTGAGGGGCTATGGGAGGGTGCAGGCAATGGAACTGGTATAAGATGATTAAGATGTTTTGTATGAAATACACAAAATTTCAATAAAAATTAGACAAGAAAATACTATACCAGAAGAGATATCTTTTCCAAAGCACAAGTGGCCAGCTGAGTATACAACAGAAACATTTTGGTTTGATGTAGCTTTACTACATTACTTACTATTATTTTTTATGTTCTTCTGTCTGTTTGCATCATAATAAAAAAAATCTCATTTCCAACAAGAAAATTAACTGCAACGATAGTCACGCTTAGGTGAGCATCATCCTTAATGTTAATTAAGATCCACTATGTGCCTGGAAGAAATGTTGATGCAATATATAGAAAACTCAAGCAAATGGGATTTCTTTCAAAGCCTAGTTCAGAAATACTGGAAAAACACCGGGCAACTTACATCTGTTAGTGTGACTGGGGGAACACTTGGAGCATACTACAGTGTCTGCATGCTTGTGACACATGCATTCCTGTCTTTCATCTTTTTCCATTCACTTTCTAGACAACATTTAAAATCCCCTAGGTAAGAAGTGGTCTCACTAGAGCTTATGGAGCTTACTCATGGTCCTACTGATGTAGGCCAGGAAGCCTGGGGAAGGGAGACACTCACAGTCTTTTGTGTAGAAGAGAACCTTCCACCTAAAGCAAAGGTTGGAAGCATCGGGGTTTGGAGATTTTATTTAATTGTTTGTTTATTTCTTCATTCATCTTAAAGCTTCCCAAATGATGCTAAAGTACAGCCACCATGAGAACTACAACTGCAGAGATTTCTTTTCAAACTGTGATATGCATCCAGCGGACTCACTATTACCTGAAAACTTGTTAGGAATTGAGATTTTTTAGGTCATAATCTAGACTCACTGAAACAGAATTTGATTTTTAACAATATTCCTGAATGATTTAAAAATACATTAAAGTTTCAATATAACAACAACCCAACATGTGGGGACTGAGCCAATACTTTGGTTACAGTCATGTTTATATTTATAATTATATTCATGTTTATCCACATGCCCCTGAGTTTAAAATAGCTTTCTTCCCAAGAACTCCCTTTTGAATTTAAGGATGTCCTGTCCTTCATACTAGATAGCAACTTTTATAGGACAAGGACCTTTCTCAACCTATCTCAATAATTATAGAGGCTAGTATGATGTCTTATAGATAGAAAATGTGCAAGAAATATCTCTTGATGTGTCAGTTAGGAACCATGTTCTATCAAAGAGCTTCCAGACATCATAGATTTCAGTGGATATGGTAACTTTCCTTGTAAGATGAGGAATATTAGCAAAGAATAATTATGTTGATATCCTGCTAAACTCTCGATAATCTGTGAATTTTTAAGAAATTTGGCCATTAGAAATAGGCTTCATGTAGCCCCAAGTCACCATTATTTGAGCAATTATCAAGTACCCAATTATTTATTCTGTGTAAATACATTCGCTAACTCTGAGGACCTTGAACTGCTTCTTTCATCTCTGTATACAGTTTTAGAGAGTAAGTTGAAACTAAATCAAGATTTTTTTTTCTGAAGCTATCCGCTAGAGAAGAGGCAATGAAAGGTAAGATAAATTGTAAGCTGATTGATAACAAGCAAGGACTTTCTTGGCCAGCAAAGAAAACTCCTTCCTTCAAATATTTTGAAGACATGCCACATGCATTAAAGCTAACAAGGTGGGTTATGGGTACGAGGTAGATTAAAAAGTCCCAGCTCTTCCTAGAGCACTGGGGCAGGGCTTAACCCTGTTGTACATGTCAGTACAACAGTGATGTTAGGTACTATTAAATGCCTCCAGAACATGAGTTCTGGGCTGAGCTTCCTTTACGTGTTCATTGTAACCCCTGATAATGTAGATTTTCTGTGATCAGTGTGACCACTAGGAGCAGACAATTACGGCTTTGCCTTTTCATATGCCTGGTAGTCTAGAGTGAGGGAATGATCAGCTGAGCACCCTCTCCTCTGGCATCTGGCCAGACAGCCTTCCTGATAGGCTATCTTGAGCATCTTACAGTCACTCTGAGAAACACTCCTGCTGTAAGGACCATGGCAATTAAGACTACAACTCTTCTCGGGGGGAGGCAGGCCTTGCTCCAGTCACAACCCTCCAGGCAACCTATACTGGCCTAGGAAAACAGCATTGCAGGTATGACAGCCCTCAGTGAATTTTAGAGTGATTCTGAGGCTACTTAACTGTCTTTCCGGATGGGAATAGGAGAATCCCCTCACTATTTCAGCCAGAGGCTGGTGGCCAGTGATTGGTCCCTGATGCAGGGGCTGTGACTGTGGAGTATAGAAATGAAAGTGATGCTGTGCCACACAGAAACCACACACCCTCCTAGCCACTAGCTGAGATGACTCAGAGGAGGCGAAAAGCCCAGACTATGGAAGACTGTGAAGAAGAAAAATGGAGAAACTGTGGCCCCAGGTGCTGAAAGGGTTCCAGATGTCTACAAGCTAAAGGTGGAAGGTCCCAAGACCCAGGACCCAAGAGCTGTAACACTAGCTATTGCTAGGAGCACAGTGTCCCAATACTTATCCACACTTAGTGGTGTAACCACGTCCACTGCTTTCTGCTGCCAACAATGGCTACTGCTGTGAACTATGCATCACTAGTCACCAAGTACAGGGGTCACTGACAATCAAGGTTCAAGGCAGTAAGCTTATAACATGAAACTTTAGAATCCTAAGTCTCTGGTGTCAGTTCTCAGCACCCAGAGCTCTAAGTCACTAAGTTAATCAGTACATGCCACAGGCTGTTGGCCCTCAGTGGCCCGGAAGATCCATTGCCAAAGAAGCCATCTCTTTGCCTACTCCAGCCAGGGCAAAAGAATCCCAGCACTTACTGGCAACATATGTGAGGAAAACGTATATTATGCTTCTTTGGATTAGTTGCTTTTATCATTACACCAACTGTGTTTTGAAACTGTTTGGGCCCATTTTCTGTTATTGTAACAAAATACCTGAGATTGAGAAATGTATAAGGAATAGGAGTTTATTTGGTTCTAGAAATTGGAAAACCCAAGAGCCACCACAACACCTGTGTGACATGTGGTAAAGCCACTTGACTCATCATAGCAAGGTGGAAGCATCACACAGCAAAACAGAGAAAGTGTGTTATCTTGGGTATCTCTTCCTGTTCTTACACAGCCACTAATGCCAGGGTGGGACTCCCTCCCCAAGACCTCATCTGATCCTAATTACATCCTCCAAGCTCACATCTAAGAAGCACTAACACGAATGTAGAGACTGAGTCACCAAAACATTCAGACCACAGCACCAACTTTTGACACATGCACAACTATTATGTTTCAGCTGTGAAATGTCTCCCACAGTATCTTATGTCTGAACACTTGGCCCGCAGTTGTGGACATTGTTTTGAATAGTTGTGTTCTGAAGTTGTGGAAACTTCAGAAGGTGAAATTTGACTGGAAAAAAAAATAGGTTGCTTGGGGGCAGCCTTTATGAGTATAACCAAGCCTTCACTCTTGCCCAAGCTGTCTCTTCTTTCTGGTTGTGGCCGTGTAACCAATAGTTGACACATGTTTTATGTTGCCTTGGAGCTGTCCACTCCCATGACTTCTTGTCATGGTACTTTCTCGTCACGGTGATTCAAATACCTGACAAGAAGTTACTTAAGGGAGGAAGGGTTGTTTCAGCTTACAGTTGTAGGAGATGCAACCCATCATGATGGGGAAGGCAGATGGCTGGCCATTTTATGTCTACAATCAGAAAGTAGAGACCAGACAGGAAACCAGGTCTGACTTTCCAACTTTGTGACCTGCCTCCATTGAAGTCTCCAGGGTATAAAACTGAAAATCCATTTGAAAAGCACTCATTTGAAAGGAGAATGCCTAAAACAATGCTTCCTCCAGAGTGCCCTGGTGGGAAACAGCCACCGAGGGGAATGTTTTCTCAGATTCAGCTGAGAATGACTACAGCATCAGATGCAGCTATGATCTAAAAGACTCAGGCTGCATTTCAAGTGGGCAGAACTTGACATCACCTGTGTGGTACTGAATTTTAGGCATGCAAAATTCAAGAGTTCTAAGGTCATAGGGGCTCCCACTAACGTCCTAGAAAGCTACTGAAGTTAGGGTCATATTCTCTGTAAGAAGCCTTGAGTGGGCTGTGCATAAAGGTTGGGGAGGTTTGTTCTAGTTTGCTTTCTATTGCTGTGTTAAAACTCTTTTGACCAAAATCCGCTCAGGCAAGAAAGGGTTTATTGCACCTTACACTTCCAAGTCACAGTCCATCATTGAGGGAAGTCAAGGCAGGAATTCAAGGCAGGAAACTGGAGGCCGGAGCTGAAGCAGAAATCATGGAGGAATGCTGCTTACTGGCTTGCTTCCCCTCACTTGCTCAGTTGCCTTTCTTAAACAGCCAGGCCCACCTGCCCAGGGATGGCACCACCCACAGTGGGCTGGGCCCTTCTACATCAATTAGCAACCAAGAAAAATGCCTCACAGGTATGACCACAAGCCACACTAATAGGGGAAATTCCTCAACTGAGGTTCCTTATTCCCAGGCATGTCATGTCAAATGGACAACTGAGGCTAACTAGCCCAAGAGTAAAGACAAAACTGCAGGGAAGACCCCAGGATATTGAAGACGCCAGGAGCATGTCTGCCATGGAAAGCTTCAGGCACCAAGTAAAACCAGGCTGAAAGGGAGGCCATGTGTGCTGCAGGTACCAGCAATGTAGGGGTGGGGCTATCCAAGCCTGTCGGCAGTCCAGATGAGACTGCTACGAGTCCCAGATGCCAGATATGGAACTGCAGGGTTTCACTTGTGCCTTGGTCTGATATTTTCTCACTGTCCTTCCATTCTTCCCTGTGGGAATGTTTACTCTGTGCCACTGTACCCTGGAGATATGTAATTTGTTCTTTTGTTTTACAAGGTGATGGTTAATCTTCACTGTCAACTTGGACTTAGAATCACCATCAAACAGTCAGCATTCACCTCTCTGCCTCCTGGCTATACACAGCATAACCAGCTGCCACACACTCCTGCCACCACACCTTCCCCACCAAGACTGACTGCCATCCCATGGAACTACAGGCCAAAATAATCTCTTACTCCTTGAAGATCTCTTCATCAGGGTCTCACAGTAAGTAGACACTCTCATGTCTCAGGAGAGACTTTGAACTTTTGATCAGTGTCAATACTCTTAAGATCATGGGAACTTTTAAAACTGGACTAAATGCATTTGCATTGAGAGGACCATGAAGCTCTGACAACGAGAAGCAGAATGTTATGGTTTGGTTGGAAAATGGTTCCCAGACAGTGGCCCTGTTTGGGAGGTTTAGAACCCTTCTGAGGTAGGGCTCAGTTAGGGGAATCATGTCTCTTGAGGGTGGGCCTTATGACTTATAGCTTGTCACTAATTTTTCCCCAGGCTCTCTGTTTTCTGGTGGGTGCATGTAACTAGCAGTTGCTGCATGCTCCCAAGTCATAGAGCCACCTGCCACCATGCCATCCCCATGCCATGATGGGCTGTACCTTCTCAGACCAGGAGCCAAAATAACCCTCCTTATTTAAGTTGCTTATGTACGATACTTTGTCCCTGCAAGAAGAAAAGCGACTAATACACCAACAAAATTAAGGATTGGTCCAAGCTTGACTGTTTATGGCAAGAATAAGAGTTTTACATTTATGTCTTCCTTCAAAATCTGGTTGTTATTTAGTGAGGGCTTGAAGTACAGCAAAAACCATGTTAAGATTTTCCTGCTTTGTTTTACTCAGTTCTCAAACATCCTTATGGTACATATGTATCATGAGCCCATTTTTCAGAAGAGGAAGCTGAGGCTTAGAAATCTAATATCATTGTTCTAAACTGACCAACAGAAACCAGTGTCTTTGCCAATGCTGCTCACAGTTGCTGAGGTTCAGAAAGCGTTCTTTCAATGATCTGGAATTCTGTGATGCATACATGGTGGCAGACTCCTGAGCTGAGTGTCCTCTGGACCTTTAGTTCATCTTCATATTGCCAAGAAGAACAATGAACTGGTAGGACTGTCTCAGCAAAAAGTGGCACTGACTGGTACAGAGACTCTTAAACTTCTTCCTTCAGTTCCCATTCCTAAGTTTCCAGACATCCTGATAACTTAGAAGAGGATGATAAGTGGAAAAAGTTGAAAAAATTAAAAGTTTATCAGGATGACTATCTGTCTGCCTCCCCTTAACAAAACAACAAAAATGTTGATTTCACATGCCACATTTGGTATACATAACCATTTCCTATTACTCCAAATACCATGTTTACCTGAAATAATTATCCTATAATCTCAAAAACCTACAGAGGTTCAGGTATTCCTTTCTACTTTTTATTTAAATGACAGAATTCTTTACATCTCCGAAGTTAGTTATATTAGTATTTTGTGTGTATTGGAAAAATGATTTGAGTAAAATACCATAATCATCTGAAAGTCAACATTTGTTCTCCAAATGTTCATACTCTCCACATGTATCTACTTAAATATTTATTGTTCTTAAGTTTTTGAGAGAAAAGTGATGAACTTGTGCCATGGGACAATATTACAAAGCCAAAATTATTAAAACAGATTGCATGCTTAGATGAAAGAATTTGAGAGAATCATGGTTAAGAACATAAGCATTATGGATGGATCTCAGTGAGTCCCTTGAGCTGTCTGCACATTGGTTACTTGACCAGTGACAGAGTAACCATAGTTACTTCACAGAACTCATGACATACTGCATCAGGTTATGGATGCCAAGTGTCTGGCTCACCTTGACTCATCATAGTAAATGAAATGATATCAAAATACCATCATCTTTATTATATGACTGACTATTCAAAGATGTCTTTTTCAGCTTCACTGTGTGGCTTAAGGTAATTTCTAGGAAACAAGAGGGGCCTTGGAGGTCTAGAGAATTAGAAGACCTCCTCTCTTACCCTGACTCTACTTCATAAATAATCTAAAATGAAATGCAAGAGGTTGAACTGTTGAAGTTGCTATTTGCAATCTCCAACTGAAACCCAGTTTGTGTATGTTAAAGGCCGGTTTTGAAAACATGAGTTCAAACAGTGGGCTGTCCAATAGAAGGCTTTTTCTCTGAAACATGATAAGATATTTTTTTCAAAACCCAGTCATTGTAGAACAAAGCCAATGCACCAGAAAACTTTCAGTAGGGTATGATTGCACAAACCTATAATCCCAGATCTTGGAAGGCTGAGGCAGGAGATTCCAAAACTGGAATCCAGCCTGGGATACATTTTTAATTTGAAGACAACCTATACTACATAGCAAGACCATGTTTCCAAAACAAAAATTCATCCCATTATTAGATTCATCTGAGTAGTACTCCTTCCTAGTACTTTCTGAACATCAAAGTTTTTGAGATACACTGATTAGAGTCAAGCTATCAAAATTCACAAGATCAAAAATGAATAAATAAGCTTTTAAACATGATAACATATAAAAATTTGTTCAAAAGTTTCTCAAATGTCCCATTTGGTAATAATTTTGTTAGCCCAATTGATCCTTATTCCCCAGATTTTAAAGCACTTAAATATGATGCTTTCAATGTTTTTGCAGACACAGCTGGTATCAATGTGTTGATAAAATGTCATTCAGGAAAACAAGTCCAAGAATCTGGTTGGCACCTACATTCTCTCCAGGCCAGGTATAGAGATCAAGTGTCAATCTGTGCTTGCCAGTTGCAGCGGATCATCAATGGAGACTTGGACAGTTAGGACTTCACCGTATGGAGCTGAATAAAACTTCAGTGCAGTTTTAGAACCTTGCCCTGTGCGCTCTTCCAGCATTCCTGTTGTTGACATGATAGTTGTTACTATTACGTAGCTTCCCATCTCTTCCCACTCAACCACCAAAACATTTAAACAGTGTGTTTTTCCTATTTCTTGTATGCTATACAGCTTACAAAATACTTTTATGTGAATTGCTGCTTAGCTCTCATGTTCAAATGAAGTAATTGTGAAACTGAGAAAGATATTACTCATGTTTGACAACTACGAAGGCTGAAGTGGCCCGTGGAATAAATCAGATAACCAGTAAACTCATGGCTTCCTTCTGAAGTATCCTAGTCAGCTGGACATCAACAATAATTAAGAGTGGCACTGTGGGACTCGTTCAGTATTCAGAGACCTTTGGGTCATGTACATGGAGGCCAGACTTAGGTTTAGATTTAGCAGGGAGCAGTGGGAACTTCTTGAGGTCTGTTCAGGACCAATGCATTGTGGGCCAGCTTTTGAGGTCTTGACCTCTGAGAGCAGGAGAAGATATCAATTCTGGGGTATTGTATGAAGTTATGTCATTCACAGAGTTAATAACACTGATACTATCGACTTTAAAAAGTTAGCCATCTGCATTTGCTTACATATGGCTAGGTCTCAAATATTTTCAGACAATATGTGGATTCAACATGGATTTGACAATAGCTGCTTTTTGATTTCTTGGTTGACTTTTTTTTTGAAAGTTGGAAAGAAAACAGGAAAGGCCAAATGAAAAGGATTACTGCCAGAAAAATGCTTTAGTACATCTTTCTTTTCAAATCGTTGGATTTAAGAGTTCATTCTTGGTTGATTTTCTTTTTAGTTTATAATTCCCTGGTGTTTTAATTTTATTTAAAGCAGATATGTAACTGAATACCTACACATTGTTCTCCTACGATCATCTGTAAATGAATTAATACATGATGTGAATACAGGTTTATATGTAAAATCTAAAACTAAAAGTGTATGGAAATTAGAGTGATATAAAAGAATATATAGACTATATATACTTTTATACCCTAAAAAATGTAGATACTGTAGTATACAAAAACTAAAACAATGAGAAAGAAATAGGAGGAAAAATATGTTTCCCATATCTTGAAAAAGGAATGACATTTAAAATGACACCTTTAATAATATCATATTAATATTTAACAGAACCTTTGTAAATTCTTAAGCAGAATTCTTAACAAAAATGAAGCAGAAAAAGAAAAGTTCTAATTTTAACATTGTTCATGTATAGGACCTAATAGTGTCTAAATGTATAAAGGATTAAGAATATTAAATAAGGCTATAATTCTAAAAGTAACAATAAAACAAAATTGAAAATCTTTCTTCATAGTAGCAAAATTGGATGCACAAAGTGAAACGAAGACCCAGAGGCTGCCGGATACAGCGCGGCCTACTTTTTTACCCTGTATCTCATGGGGTGCTGTCTACTATTAGCTGGCAGAGGAAAAGAAGACTCATGGTGTATTCACAGATGCTCTACACAATATGAAGGCACCACCCCAAAGTGGAGAGCGGCAGCATTACAGTCTCCTTCAGGAACACTCCAGAAAAGCAATCGTGAAGAGAAATCCTCCCAGTGGGCAAAGCTTGAGCAGCACAGCTGCCTGTGCACTTTGCTTCTGAAGAGAAATGGCCAGCTGCCCGGCTTGCATCTGATTAACATGAAGTTCATGGGCTGTGGCCATCATCAGATGACCAGGGTCTTGGAAGGAGTATGAAAGGGAATTGGTGACAAGGAAATGGTACAGAGATAGATCTCTCTGAGTGAGAAACAAACAACCCCCAAATGCTGCTTTAAAATATGAAGACATTTATTTTCCATATGAATGTTCATTAAATGTTGACTTTGTCAGAGAAGGCTTTCACCAAGTGGCCCGTTATGTGGATACCTGTCATCCTTTGTCCATAGCTACCACTGTTGATAAGTGTAGGTAGGCTAAAACAAAACACAAAAGGATTTCACATTATTTTATTTAACTTATTGTACACTGTCTTTAAGACATGCACCCTAAAATAAGGTGTTTCTGAGTGATCCAAAAGGATAATGAATGGTATGATAGTTGACTGGGAAGATGGGGTGGGAGGGAAGGAGGAAAGGAAGGAGGGAGAGAAAACTAAAATCTAACAGCAGAGATGGTAGAACTAAGGCTAAATGAGGCAAAGAACAAAAAAAAAGGAAATTTAGAATACCAAAGACAATCCATAACAAACATATGATAATCAGGATCATTTATACTTCAATTTTATAAAAAAGACACAAAGAGGAATGAAAGAAAATCTGTAATGGAAGAAAACTCCATTCACCTCTCTTGGGCCATGACCTCAAGAGGAAAACAATGGAGATGTCCTTCCTGTTTAAATGTGTATGAAATACTCAAGAAACAGATATATTTAGACTCAGACAAAACCTCAACACATCACAAAAATAGGTATTATTTGGATACAGTTCCTTGGTCATTTTTCAGTACTACATACTGATGAAACCAGAAATCAGGAGTGACTATCTCTTGATTTAAAACAATCTCACTTAAATACTTTCTAAATCTAAGAGGAAACTAAAAAGTTAAAACTGCAAAGCACCTAAAAAACAATATTCAGAAAACTACAGAATGCTAAAGAAACACTGAGAGCAAATCAGAGTCTAAAATGTCTCTCTTATAAACATGAAGCAATGAAAATGAATGAATTTCAACCTTCAACTTAGGAAGTCAGAAAATAAACAAAATAAAAATGGGTAAGAACCAAAGGAAGGAGGTAATAAACATAAAAGCAGCTGAAAAAGTTGAAAAAAACCTGAAAGCTGATACTTTGAAAAATGTCAAGAAAATAGATAAAATGCTAGTTTAACTTAGACAAGAAAAAAAAAAAATGAAGAATGTGCTGATCAAATGAGAAATGGTAAGAAAGACGTGACCACAGAAGTAAAAAAGAAAAGACTCTTGCTAAAACAGGCTATTTTCTTTCTAGAGACTAGTAAAAATCAATCCCTGCATGCACGTATATGTATATGTATATGTTTATGTATATGTATATGTATATATATGCGTATATATCACAGTTTCTGTAGAAGAGGCAGAAAAGTTCACAGAAGGCTTCTTCCCCCTTTTGCCCATCTAACCCAAACAGCAGGTGGAAACGATTAGAAAGGAGGATCCTGCAAGACTGTCAGAGACCAGTTATTTCTAATGCTGTTAAGACTGCTCTAAAGTATAAAAATAAATTCTAGATTCTTTTAATGAAGGAACCAGGACAATGGCAGCAAGATCCAACAAACTACAAGAAAAAGAAAACTACCTTCCATTTCATATCTGAACATTAAAGAAATTTCCTTAAAAAATTGAACATTGACAGAATAATGCACTATTTTCAAGTGATATTTATTGCAAATCTGCAGTAAGGTTACATTAAAAATCTACTGATGAGTCCAGGCTTGGTAGAATACCCCTTTAATTCCAGCACTCAGTAGGCAGAGGCAGGCAGATCTTGGTGAGTTCAAGGCCATCCTGGTCTACATAGTGAGTTCTAGGCCAGCTGAGGCTACAGGGTAGACCTGGTCTCAAAAAGACCAAGAAAGAAAAATCTACTGATGAAGCTGGAAAGATGGCTCAGCAGTTAAGAACACTAGCTGCTCTTCCAGAAGACCCCAGTTTCCCAGTTCCATTCCTAGCACCCATGTTAGGTGGCTCACAACCACCTGTAACTCCAGATCTTGGGGATCTGACACCCTACATATGCACACGGTATGCACTACATATATACACAAATAGAAATAAAAATAAATATTTTAAAAGAAATATTTTGATATATTAATGCAATCTTCCCTTTAATAGGCACATGGAAGAAAGTTATCACTTTCATGTGTGCTCAAGAGGTTAACTGATATCCATTCCTGATGAAATTATTAAGTATTTCTAATGATACACCTTTAAATATTAAAATCCATAATTAGGTAGCTATTGATTACACCTACGATAAAAGTGTCATTACTGCACCAATATCATTTGCTCTGGTGGTCATCGATGTGATTATTAGGCTTTAAAGCTGGGATTGGACCATCAACTGACATTCTCCTTTAGCAGCTTGCATAGTGTCCTCCAAAACTATGAGAGCTAGCCTTCAGGGAGGGAGCTTCCAGGTCAGTTCAAGCTCCATTGCTCCAAGTCCTTTAACTGAGTTATTTCCTGTCTTCAACAATAGTCTTACCTTCAAGTTCTGGGAGGTAATTTCTTTTTAAAAAATTGATTCTGTGAGAATTTTATGCCCTGTGTTTTGATCATATTCAGGCTCCCTCCTCCGTCTCCAACCCCACCTTTCATGTCCTGTATTATTTTTAAGAACTTACTGAGTCTAAATTGTGGTCGCCAAACTCATGCTCTTGGGTATGAGTCCATCCTCTGAACCGTGGGTCAACTCACCTGGCATCACACCCTTAAAGACGGACTCTCCTTCCACCAGCAGCTATCAGCTGTCTAACCTCCTCAGTTAGAATTGAAACTTCTTGTCCAACTCCCCCATCTGCGCTGGGTTTTTCTCTGGCTTATGCTTGCATGGGTCCTGTGCATGCTGTCGTGGGCTCCTCTGTGCAACCTCCCTCCTGTTCCCTTCCAGAACACACAGTTACACAATTC
This sequence comes from Eospalax fontanierii, assembly GCA_035773235.1. Lineage (NCBI taxonomy): Eukaryota > Metazoa > Chordata > Mammalia > Rodentia > Spalacidae > Eospalax > Eospalax fontanierii. The sequence continues at coordinate 21,159,948 of CM069543.1, forward strand.
TGAAATTCACAGGTAAAAATGGCTGGAACTAGAAACAATAATCCTGAGAGAGATCAACCAGACCCAAAGAGATAAATGTTACATGTTCTCTCTTATAAGTGGATGCCAGCTTTGAATATTTAGATATGAGTTACCTAAACTGGAATATCCATAGAGGTCAGGAAACATAGCCAACTACAATGGTTGGAGAGGTCATAGATCTTAGAGAAAACCAAAAGGCTGTCACATCCCTAGACAAATGTGTTTTTTTTTACTATATGTTAAATATGGGTCCTTATATTTATAGACAATTATGCCAGTAACCACTCATCTAAGATGCTTCTTTCACAACTATTACAGAGACTATTACAGAGTCCCACAACTGGTCACACATAGAGAATAAGCGTCTGTGAAATGCTCCACCCTAAGGGACACATCTACAGTGGGATCTTTATATCTAGGGCTCAGGGAACATAGTAGAACACGGGTTAAAAAGAATACTAATACATCTCTCAACTCTCATCAAGGAAGCTCCCTCACGCCACTAAGGGCAATGAACACAGAAGGCCACAAATGGCCATGGAAAGAAAATAAGTCTGCAAATTATGGGTCTTTGGACAGGACTCTTATATTAAACTTCACCTACCCAGGGCTCAGGGACCATTGTGGACGAGGGGGTGGGAAGATTGTAAGAGCGAGGGGAGGAGGTGCATGACCATATGGAAACAGGGTCTTACAGGCTCCCGGGACCTGGCTCCCATGAACCTACAATGATGGTATCAACATGCGTAAGACCCATGCAGATTCAAGCAAACAAATCCTAGCATAGTGCTGGGGAAATGGCCAGCTGACTCCAACCTTAGCCAAAGAACTATTGACAGCTGATTACTGTGAGTGAGGGAGAGATGATCTTTAAGGGAAAGACTCTAGATAGGATGACTATCTAGACCCCAGTCGATGAATTTGCACTGAGAGACATCTGGGAACACTAACTTGACTCAGTAGGCCTTAACTTATATGACAGAATGCATGGAATCTGGTGGAAGAGCTGGGGGTACAGATGGGAGAGACAGTATAAAGATGATTAAGATGTTTTGCATGAAACTCTTTAAAATTCAACAAAAATATACATTTTTAGAAAATGCATTCCTGATCTCTGCTGCCCTCATCAAAGTCCTAGTTATACACATAATTATATGTTCACCCTGTACCTCCTTGGAACCTTGGAACACTTATCATAATTAAATAATCCACTCTTAATGATGTGTTACCGAACACAAGTCTTTCTATTCTGAAAGGCAGCAGGCAAGCCTTCTTTCTTTACTTCTATAAATAAAATCTCTTATGTCTACACAAAGTGTCATTCACTGTGTTAAATGGAAGAGTTGGTCTATTGTAATATCTAGATGTTTCTTTTCTACCAAGAGGGTCAAACTAGGTCTGCCTACCTCATGGCTACTTTGAAGGAGGAACTAAGAACTACACGTTCTGACCTTCACAGTGCAACACCATGTTTGGCAGACACCTGTGTTGAGAGATGGCTGCAGGTTACTGATAAGAGACTTCTGCAGGGAAAGAACAAAAATGGAAGAGTGGAGAATAAGAGTCTGCAGAGTGTGGGTCCCTGGACAGGACTCCTATGTCAAATTTCACCCACCCAGGGCTGAGAGACCATTGAGGTTGAGGGGACAGAAAGACTGTAAGATTGCGCATATGAACCTACAGCAAGGGTGTCAGCACAAGACCCATGCAAACTCAAGGAGACAATAACTCAGCATAGAGCTGGGGAAATGGACAGCAGGCCCTAACCTTAGCCAAGGAACTATTTGCAGATTACTGCTGGTGAGGGGAAGTTGATCTTTCAGGGACAGAATCTTTGTTTTACCTTCTAGTTTTCAGCAACAATTCCTACTTCATGTCCCACACAAAGAAGCTGATTGCACAGTACATCCACCTGGGACATGGATGCAGTGCAGTTGAGGACAACTGTAGTGACTCCTTAGACCCAGAGGGAAAAGCCACATGATGGTTACATCACCTCACCATCTTCAGACCCCAATGACTTAGTGTAGCATAGTTCAGATAGCCATCTTTGAACTGTTAAATGAAATAAAAAAAAATAAGCTTCTAAGACATATAAGCCCCTCTACTTGGTTTCCTTTACAAAAAAAATTAAAAATTGAAAAAAAAGCCATTGGCTTGGCTTAGTCTTCATTAATAACAACAAATATTGGCGGGGTTCTTCATCTGAGAAAAGGTTTAATCACCACCCACTAGATAACTTAGGAAACATTTTTGAAAGGCCAGGGGAAGTACTTTGGATTATATATGGTTAGGGGTAGGGTAGAAAGAAGGAGAACTCTTCTTGCTGCAGATTTATTCCAAAAGAAAATCCCACCATTGGCAGTGTGCACATAGCACACTTCTTCAGAATCATCCCATTCTAGGAGTTATGTGCTGCTTGTTGAACTGTAAGAGGAGCATGGCACAGGTCATAGAACTATATTCACTCTTGTCTCCCTGGGACATGCCAGAGTGGTCATGGCCATGTCAAGATGGACTCCAGCTGTAAAAGGTCAGGCTTGGACTGTGTCCGGGTATTCATGGCTCAAACTAGAATGTATTGATTTTTCTTAGCATTCTTCCTTTCTGATGTTATCTGATGGCTGTTGCCAAGATGCTTTTCTTTCTCTTTTGGAATGCTCAGTGCTTTCATTCAGTTGAGGGAACATTATTGAATGACCAATTTCTCCTCAATGACTACTAGAAGTGGGATCTTTCAAAATTTTTCATTATAGGTTTAGTAGAATAAAAATATAAATAAATAAAATTATGTAAAATGGTGTTGTTTTCAGTAACAGAGGAGCCATACCTGATTCCAGAAATGTCTCTAAAAAGATTTATGATCAAAATGAATTTAAGTAATAATACTGACAAGCATTCAAGTAGATCAGCTTTCCAGTCTTTGGGTTCTGAGTTGTATGTGAACTGACTGGAAACTAGATCTCGAAGCCATCGGGCCTCAAGTCTTGCTCTTTCTTCTCTTCAATTTAAACTCCAAAAGCACTTTAGAAACACACGCAATCATAAAGGAAAAAAGACTGGGCTGAACTTGTCCACTTGTTTGTAATACCAGTGTCATCTACACTCTTTCCAATATTTTATTTAGCTTGAATCTAATTCCTTAAGGATTTTCAACACTTGCCCCAAAGTAACTTCATTGTGGGTCATTATGTCATGTCACCCTCAGAAGATACTCACATAACCAAAAACTATCTCTTTGGCTTTGAGAACTGTTCTCATCGTTTGTGAGGATTACAGTCTTCACTGCCATGTTTCTAGCCTAGTTATCTCAATGAATATTTATTAGCATTAGGCAATCCTTTTTAGAGTGAAACCTGAACTACTTTATAAAGTCCTTTTTACTTTCTATAATATTGATAATCACACTACATTAGGATTCCTTCAAATATGTTTAAAGTGTCTTCTACAGGAATATTTTTCATTATATTTGGGATTACATTAAATCTACAGGTCAATGTGGTAGGGGAGGAGCTGAATCATCCAGCCTACAGTCAAAGTATATTTAGATTTTAGGCTTTCTTAATTTTTTTCTCAAGCATGTTGTATAGTTTTCAATGTACAGATCTTTTGCAGCCTTTGTTAGAATCATCCATAAATGATTCTATTTAATAGATCATATTAAAATACTATTATAAATGATAATTTTAAAAAATTGTTCCAGGGCTGGAGAGATGGATCAGTGCTTAAGAACACTGGCTGCTCTTACAGAAGACCCAAGTTTGAATACCAGCACCACATGACAACTAACAATCATCTATAACTCCAGTTTCAGGGAATCCAACATCCTCTTCTTCCTCCACAGGCACTGCATGACACAGGTGCATACAGGTTACATACAAGTGTGCCCATACACCTTCTAGGCGAGTCTTCCTGTGCATCGGGTTATTTTCCACACTTTCCTTTCCTTCTCTCACCTGTTATTCCCACTGCTGCCTCTGTGATCACAGTGACTCCTGAGGGCTCCGCACAAGAGTGTGCGAGATGTGCTGCACTGGGAACAGACTGTTGAGGAAACTTAACTCATGTTCAGTAACTGGGAGCAGGAGCTCGGGAAGGACAACTATGATCTTTCTACAGTCAAGAGGCATTCACGCATTCTAACAGCAGCCTATAGTTTTAGCAACAGGTTGATTTTTGAAGTTGAACATTCAGCCTCTTTCCAGAGAACACTTTATTATCGCTGCTTTGCTCTGACATTGCAGCTAAATAATTACATTCTTCGGACTGCTCCCTGCTTATCCTCATCCCCTTACTCTCTGTTCTCCATATTTAGCATTAGCTAACTGCAGCTGTTTCAGGATTCCATACTGCAAGTTGCTAGACAATTCGGGGAGAACTTTTCCACCCCAAGCCTTACCTAGGAACATGGTCCTGCTTCCAGTTATTCTGCCCCATAAAAAACTTTGAATATTGACTCCAATTCTTTTTTGGTTTCTCTTTTTAGAGATTTTTAATTTTTAAAGTGTGTGTGTGTGTGTGTGTGTGTGCGTGCGCGCACACACGCAATTCCTCATTTTAATGAAAATACCCTTAGGCTCCAATAACCAGCGTGATTTTCGTTTTTGTAGCTGACTTTTGCAAAGTTCCTCTAAAACAGAGTTAGCAGGCTTCTCTCTTAATATCATGATTTTACACTAAGAGGAATGGTAAATTTCATCCATTGACATCTATAGAAACAAGCACTTGTTTTTTCCCTTTTAATCTATTACTATAGTGCTTTTTTAATGGATTTTCTACTTTAAATTATTATTGCATCACAGAGAGAAAGCTTTATGAAATTACTGTATGGTATAATAATCTGTTATTTAGGCTACCAGTTCTGAACTTGGTAAGTTAAACAGAGTTTTTAAAAAATCATGGTGCTGGGCTCACAGCTGGAGTCTCACACACGGGGGTAGGCGACTTGCCACAGCTGCACTCCCAGCCCTTCCCAACAGTTTATTCGGGAGATTTTTATGGTCATAACTGAAGCTGGGCTATAGGGTGTGTTGCTTTCGTTGATGATCTATAGAGGTTAGTAAAGGAAACTGTTGTATTTAGCATCTCTAAGAAATTTTTTCTAATTTTACCTGTTTATTTAGGCTTCTAGCTTTTTTTTAAGTTTATTTTTGTTAGTGTAAACCGTTTTATATAGATATCTCTTAATAACAATTTTATGTGACCATTGAGCTTATATTTTTGATCTCTATAGAAATCTTTTACTTATAATATTTGTACTTTGAGTCTTTATCTCTTTCTTCCTGTCTGAAGATTAACCTGTCTAATTAGACTCTTAGGAGAACTGACTCTTTACATCATTTATTAATTTTTGTTTTATTTATTGCTTTCTTCTTTTTAAATTTCTTCTTTCTGTTCTATTGATGTTTTCAGCCTCATGGATTTTCTTTTCTGGTTTCTTGAGACAAATATTTAGCTTGTTTAATTTCAATCATTATCCTATCCCTAATCTGTAGAGTGTCCTTAATTATCATAATTTGTGCTCAACATCTAAAAAGTTTCCATCTTGATGGAGAATCTCTCTCTCTCTCCCTCTTTCAGTTTTAAAACAAAAATTTAGAAGATATTTATACAAAAAGGAGCAGCAAAAGGTATGTATGAACTGAATTGTTGTCTTTATGGTGGAGGTTTTTTGATCTACTACATTTGATGAAGGAATAAAAATGCCCATCCTTATTTATTTCTCCAATTTCTTATTTTCTCAGTTTGGGTCTCAAACACGTGGAAGGCACTCTTCCCGTTTTTGCTGAGCAAACGTGTATCAAGTCTAGTTCAAGGTCAATTCGCCAAAAATCAACTAAAGAATGCCAATTTTCCACAAGACCAATTTTCCAAATTTCCTTTCCTTTGAACTATTTATAAAGTTTACAGCAATTCGTATTGGATGGGATCATTTTAACAGCTTTTAAAGATTTATGTAAATGTTTAGTTGACTAGTTTTATAGCAATATTTCAAGGGATATTTAACTTGCCTTTATCCAGCTTCCTGCTGCAGCTGCAGGGTTGGAGACAGAGCGAGAGGATCTCTACTAGAGGCAAGATAAAGAGGAAGGCCAGCATGTGCTGCTGACTCCAGAGAGACGTGGGTCATGGAAAGAGACAAATCCATGTGGATACAGATATCCACAAAGAACACGTCTCAAATCTAATGACTTTTTACCAATAGATTCTTCTTAGAAGCAAAAAGCCTCCTTCCGTTTCTTCTTCCCTCTGTCCCCCTTTTCAATATTTTCCTCTTCCTAGTCTCTGTGCCTCCCTTGAGAGCTGTGCTGGGTGCTGACTGCCCCCTGCTCTACATCTGCCCCTTCCAACACAAGCACCAAGGAGCTGGAGCAGAGACAAACCCACTGTTCTTTTACACCCTTATGGTGGAGTCCAAATGAAAGCCGATGCATTAAACTAACTAATGAAATGAATCTAGTTATTCAGAGAAGTGGTTATTCAATGAATCCGACTCTTGTCCTCCAGGACTCTACTGGTGACTACTTTCCTGCAAAACCTTTTCTAAGTCTTCTTGATCAAGCTGTGGGCTATTCCCCTGGAATACTGAAGTTGACCATCCACATCTCTGAATCAGAGAAGGAACTGTAAAACAGAACCAAATGTTTTGCAAGAAACTCCATTTCTACACTGTTCATTCAACCACTGCTTAGACAAAATTTTCTTCATCAAATATTTATTTATGAAGAAATGTACAACCTCATTCTGAGTTGGTATTGTGTAGTGAGCATGTGCCAGACAGCAGCATATATGCTAGCAATGGAGATTAAATAAGACCCAGCTCTTATACAGAATGGAGAGGGCCCAAGTCTTAGACCTCTTTTTATGCACACTGACCTTCAGGCTGAAGATATAGTCTGTGCCCAGCTACATGTGCTAGGCATACTGCAGTCATGTTGTCACTAAAATAACTACAGTAAGGCCTAAGTGCAGTCACAGGTGTCTACAATTAACATTTAGATCAGGAGCAAAATAAATAGACCAACTCAAAAAGTCTATAAGTTCTGGAGACTACATTTTCTAATTCATCAAAATGTTTAGCAGAAAAAGGACAAATTTTAAATTACTTGATAAGATAGATTTTATTCAGAATGTCAGAATTGGGAAAATTCTAGAATAATCTTATAAAAGTTTAGATCTTAAAACAGACGGCTTACTTTTCTACTTCAACTTCAGCAATAATTCAGTACCTGTGTTTATGGTCAGTTCAGACATGTTAAATAACCTGTGTGTATATATCCTTCCCAAAATGTATTAATTTAGCCAAGTGTGGTGGTACATGCCTTTAGTTCTAGCCCTCAAGAGGCAAAGACCAGAGGATGTCTGTGAAACAGGATAGCTGGGGCTAGGGAGACTTTGTCTCAAAACAAAAACAAAAACAAAGTATCAATTTAACCATGATCTAGTTAAAAATGAAACATACCATCCCCAGAGATAAAACTGAACAATGTTGAAACACTGCAGATTTGAGGTCTCATAGCTTTCACATAGCTGATCAAAAATGTAAAGAAACACTGAGATGTTAGCAAGTTCAGGGAATGTGCAAGAATGATCACAGGAAGATTTAGTTCAAATTCTGCCTGGGGAGTTGTAAACACTTCTAAAATTAAAAAAAAAATTGTGTCATCAGAAGGTTCTCCAAACAACCTTCTTTTAAGAGAAAAAACTTTCAGTTTGATAATATTAAATATTTGATATTAAATATTCTACTCTATGTTTCTGATAGCAAGTCACAAAGAAAATGGTCAGTAATTAGATTAGGAGTAAGCACATTTTTAAATGACATGTATTAAGTTGAATAATGACTCCTTCCAAAAGATATTCATGACCTAATCCCTAAAAGTTTAGGAACATTACCTTATATGGAAAAATAAAGGACTTTGCAGATACAATTTGATTATGTATTCTGAGATGATTGTTAGCCTCCATATAGATGCTGGGAATTGAACCCGGTTCCTCTGGAACAACTACAAAAAAAGGTATTCTCACAAAGTAGTCTTAACCACTGAGCAATCACTCTGCGCCCCTTTCTAGATTATTTTAAGATTTTATTCAATCTCTTTTATCATCCTCAATTTAAGGAAACTTTGGGATGTTTTACAACACATTTTAGATAGTTAGGGAAGTTTTGAGAGGTATGGGTTTGCTTCCTGAATTGCTTTAGATCAGACCATTTAACAAATTTACAACCATGTTCACAACCAGCTGATCCATAGCTACACAGTTGAATGTTAACAAAAGCTTGGGTCAAAGCAAAACGTTTATCTTTATAATAAGAGAAAATGTTTCCATATGTGTGTATATATATATATATATGTATATGGAATATATATGAAATATATATATACAATATGGAATATATATATATATATATATATTCCAAAAGCTTTTTTAATTAAAACATTTTGGAGGCAATATTTTCCATTTGGGAGATGGTGAGAAGTACACATTGACTCTGCTCTAGGCATTAATTTTAAATAAAACTGATTCTTCCATAGAACATTCTGTAATTTTCCCACTGTTAATATACCTCAGCCAGACATGTCCCTTTTGAAATTAATTCCAATTTCTGAAGATCGGAAGGTGATGACTAGAAGGAATGCAATTGCATATTGGTGGTTTCTGTGGCTGGATAAGCATTATTAATGTTTTTACAATGGCCTAATATGTGATTTAATTCACTAAACACAGTGGTTATAAGGTACCATGTTTATATAAGCTATGCCCAGTACAAGAAAAAAAACAAGTAGAATTAATAAATCTACCTTTGCCTCAATGCACTATATTTTTATATGTGAATTGGCCACTAGTAATAATCTCTAATAATAATCTCTTAATAAGAACTATGGAAAGACAGAAATACTATTAAACGTACATGTTAATAACTAGAGTATATTAAAAATAGGTGACTGTGATTAGACTCACTGAGAGGCCCTGCACTGGATCAGAGGAGTGAATGAGTCACACCCGGTCTTCTGCCATTAACTTAGGGTGCCACTCTTTTGCCAGAGTCATGATGGGGGTAACTATGGCACATGAGGCTGGTTGCCTTATTCAGTGTTGTGGCATGAATATGAAATGTGCCCCATAGGTTCCCAGGTTTGATACTTGTTCCCTAGTTGGTAAAACTGAGAAGGTTGTGGAACTTTTAGGAGGTGGAGTCTCGCTGGAGAAAGTGAGTCACTGTGGACCTTGAAGCTTCACAGCTGGGTCTCACTTCCTATTCAGTTGCCCTCTTTCTTGAGTGCAGATGCACTGTGACCAGCAACCCTCCTGTTCCTGCCACCAGGCCTTCCCACAATGACGCCATGGCTTCTCTGCCCTGACAGACTCTATCCTTCTGAAACTGTAAGCCAAAACCCCCATTTCCCTTGAGTTGCTTGTGTCAGGGTATTTTAGTCACAGCAACAGGAAACGAAACAAGACTCTGAATGTTCATCCAAGTTCCTCCTTGTATGGCTGAGCTGAGAAGCTAAAATCCACATTTCCCAGGCAATTGAAGATGATGCACTTTGAATCTCACTAAGCAGGTTCACTTGTAAAAGACTTGAATTCTAAGATGTGAGAATGGCATTATAGATGTATCAACTGGAACTGGCCACCCCATGGTCACTTATTCTCTGCATTTTGACCAGTTGTAGATCCCTAAAATACTCTGCATCTGTTGCAAGAAGGAATTTCTTTGCTGAGGAGGGAGAGCTACACTTATCTGTGGGTATAAAGTATTTAAACTACAGTCGAAATTACATTGATGTAGGAAAACGGCAGTTAAATACAGTACTTGTATATGAAACTCTCAAAAAAACAAGACTTAAACTCTAACTAAACTAAGGGTAGACTTAGCTGGATACTAAATTGTAGGGAGGGCCCAGGTACAAAATCAAAATGTGAGAACCTCTGTACCAAATACACATATCAGATAAAATCTCCCCATCCCCAAGTCAGGGTGTTTTGTCATGTTGCTATTTGATGTTGTACTCCGTGCAGCACAGAGATACGTGTGAGCAGCAAGCACCTCCAGTGCCTGTGACTCTGTACACAGTTCACTGATAACTCACATGTTATGGGTTTCCCTTCTTTCCAGCCACAGGACCCCAAACTCCAGAAGCTCAATCAGGCATCTCTTTCCCACAGCATACTACCCCAACCTATGATGGATACACAACCCCCAAGAATATAGTAACCTCCATGCCCAAATACTTGTCCCTAACAAATCACCTCCTGATTGATTTCTCCATGATGCTTCCAGCCTGGGGGATAGAAATCCCCTACCTGTCCTTCATGATGGTGTCCCAGAGTATGTGCACTGGACTACACCAACACTGATCTTCTTTGCACCTATGATAGGCCTCACTCAAGGTAGAGAGAGGCGGTGGTAACTATCCAGAGGAGGCCTGAGGCACTGGGGAGTGGGGAGCTGCTGGCTGAGAACCTGTCACAAGTGGGTGGCAGCAGGAAGGAGCCTTACATACTCCCGTGTTCCAAAGGACATCACTCACAAAACGCAAATTTAAAGATGAATTGTTATTCATTTCAGGATGATAACTATCTATCATTAGCCTACAGGCATGGGACCCCCTCAGAGCTTAACCCTGAGCCCTGCACATGTCATCTACTCGTGAACTTGGTCCTGGATGGAGGGAAAAGGGGAGGAGGCTCTATGTTATGCTGATTGTGGCGCTACATCACCTCTCTCTTGTCACTGGGTTCTTATAAAACATGCTGGGAAGATGCTGCATTTACACTTTTATATCTAATGACAGCACAACTGACATATAAAGGGACTGATCCATAGTGAATTAATCTAGCTCCCAACCCTCCCTCAGGCTGGTTCAGCCTGGGGTCTTCCTCAGTTCTGATAAGCATCCTCCCATCCTCTGATGAGAGCTCCACTGGAAACCCAACTCGTGGTGAATGGCGGCAGCAGCTCCCCGAGGACCCATCATCCATCCCTGCTGCGCCCTCACAGGTAAGTCCCCTGGCATTAAAGGATAAGAGCCGAAGAATAGAGAATTGGGAAAAAACATAGGATTTCAAAAAGGATGATCAGCAATGACAGATGAGACAGCAGGTGAAGAGAGTGATGGGAAATGATTGTGCTCAGCCCCACCATGCCGCAGGCTCAAACAAGACACAAAGGGGACAGAAGCCCCCAAGATCAAAGAGTCTCTTGCTCTTTGAGCCTTTCACTCTACCATGCTACTACCCAGAGGATATGCAGTCACTGAGAAAGTGAGCTAGGGAGTCCCAGCTCATGATAAGGGCCATGAAGGAAGGAAGCAGGAAGGCAAGATGGTGAAGAAAATAGTAGCAGTTACCTCCACCACACAAGCCTTGTTCTAAATACTGTCTGTAGGCTAATCCTTACAAAACTTTGTCCATTGTAGATAAGACACAAAGGCACAGAGACGTTAAATAACATTCCCAAGGCCGTGCACCAAGTACCCAGGAATGGGGAGCTGAGCCAAATCATGAGGGATGAAAATTACCCAACAAAGTCCTCAGAAGCCGCTTCTGGCAGTAGTGATGTTATCGACCTGTTACTCGCGTTATTATACACCTAATCACAGATTCTGACAGATACTAAATTTCAGGGGCCGCCGAGATGGCTCAGTGCTAAAGACAGTTGCTGCCAAGTCTGATGACCTGAGTCCAGTCCTCAGAACCCACACGGTAGAAGCAGAGAACCAACTCCTATGAGTTGTCCTTTGACCTCCACATGCACACCACAATACCCACACTTGCACGTGTGTACACCCTCACACATAATAAATAAATAAATGTAATTTTTTAAAAAACTAACTTTTAGCAGTGTAAGCCATTAGTGAACACATTTAACAAAACTAAGTCAAATGATATGCTCACCTACCCACACCTTAAACATTTTAAAATTCTATCTCCTTTGAGAAACTCTCAAAGTTTGAGTTGCTGTTCATAACAAAAAAGATAATATGAAAAATCTATACAGAACAGGTGACCTTCAGCTCATGAGTTTAACAATTTACTCGGTTTTGAAAAGTAAATTCACTCTTTTATAAAAAGGCTGAAATTGTTTGACTGATGGGCAATTACAAAAAAAAATGTTCTTGAAAGCAAAGTTCTGCTGGGCAGGGAAAACTACACGCTGAATCAAGGCAAGATTGGCTTATGCTTAGGAAAAAATTAGAATTGAGTAGATTGTACAGTATTGTCTAAAACTACATGTGGAGACTATATTATATTTCAAATATCTAATAACTTAGGATCTCCTTCAGCTATACAGAAAACCCAATCAGAAGTGATCTGAATAATTAAGAAGTTTCTACTGGACAATAAAATGTCTGATGTAAGGGCCCAGGGATTGGTTCATGAGCTTCACGCTATCAGTCATTCCAAGGGCTCTCTATCTACTCTCCCTTTCTCGGCATATGTTTTCTCTATATGGTCTCAAGATGGCTGCTCTATTTCTTCAGGGCTCCTCTACATTAAGGGAAGGAACAATTTAGCTTACCCATTTTAAATAGTATTTCAAAATTTCAGCCTGTAACATCAGCTTCTGTCTTACTGTCCAGAATTGAGTAACACTGAGGCAGGATAGAAAGATATTAAAGGAACATGCGAAGGGAAAGGAGACTGCCACCTTGAGTCTGACTGAGATCTCTCACCCACGGAGAGTCAAGACTTCAAGCATCATTAACAAATTTTCTGTGAAGAATGCTTGCATAGAGAGAATACTCCTTTTAAATACAAATATTTCCAGTAAAATAAAAAAGTTACAAGGAGCCATGCTTTAGACCAAAGCATATGTGATCTTTGAATTTGGCTTTCTTCTTTTCCCAGCTGTAACCTTCAATAGCCAGAGAACCTCACAAGACTATAATCTTTGTTTATGGTAAAACAGGCTTGGACCTAATATAATGCAGAAGGATTCCTTCGACCTTTGTGACCTATCTATAGTTTTTACCTAATCAGCCTAAACTCATACCCAACAAACCTCAGAAACTATTCTACAATCTCATTTGCTAAAAAACAAAAGAAAGAAATAAAATGAACCAAAGAAAAAGGAAAGGGGGTTGGTCATTTACTAAGCCTTTGAACAATGTAACTCCAAAAGCCACCAAAATTGTTTATGCAGCTGTTGCTAAGACATTTAAATGCGACTCTTGACATGCCCAACCCATAAGTAGGTGTGTACTATCCCTTCCCTATATACCTCTCTTTTTATTAACGATGGTTTATATCCATGTCTTAAAAAACTCCAACTCTGATTCATACTGACAGGTCCTAAAATTCCTTTCTGTGGCACTAGCATGAACTCTGGCTTTACCTGAGTCGACGCCCTAATGCAGGCTGCAGAGCTGGGTGATAGCTCAGCAGATAAAGTGCTTCAGTTATAAGCATGACTTAGACTCCATTGTTAACAGCCAAATACTATTATTTGACTAAATAGATACAGTATTAAGCTGATTTCTAATGACATTGTTATACCCGTAGATTAATGTATCTCTCAACTCTCACCAAAGAAGCTTTCTTATGCAGAAGATGATGAATACCACAGAAACCCACAACTGGCCAATGTGCAGAAGATAAGAGACTGCAGAGCACTTATTCCTGAATAGGATACCTATATCAAACTTTGCCTCCAAGGGCTCGGGGGATCCTTGAGGAAGACGGAGAAGAAAGGTGGTAAGAGCCACGTGTGGCGGATGACCACAAGTAAAGAGAGTTTTCCAGACAGCTGGTCAGTTACTCATACGAACTCCCAGCAATGGCAGCAGCATGCACAAGTCCCACACGAGCTCAAGCCAGACAAAATCCCAGCACAGACGTGGGGAAGTGCGTAAGAAACCCCAACCCTACTTGAGGAACTATTGGCAACTGATGGATGGGAGGAGAGAATTGGTCTCTTTTAAAGGTGTAACTCTTGGTAAGTTAATTAGGCTCCTGTGGATGGATTCACACTGAAGGACATTGGGGACACAAATTTAATTCTAAAGAATATATATTATCTCTATATATATATTATATGTATTATATTTTTATATATATTATATTTATATATATTATATTTTATATATAATAGAGAATTGGGTAGGGGAGGTAGCAAGGGGTGCAGACAGGGCAGGAGATCTGGTACAATCAAAATATATTGTATGAAATTCACAAAATTTCCATTTAAACCAGGAGGAAAAGGCAGTTATGGTGGTGCGTGCTTATAATCCTAGCATTGGGGAGACAAAAACAGGTGAGACCCTTGGAGTTCATTGGCTTGTCAGCAAGCCTAGCATAGTCTGTGACTCTGTGAACTCCAAAAGCCCGGGAACGGGGCTGGAGGGGGAACTCAGGCTGCTTCTTGTCATAGTGCAGACCCCCGTCTTTCCCACTTGGCTGACAACATGATCACATCAAGTGGTAAAATTATGAAAAGAGTGAATATTTTGACTTTCAAGCCCCAACGTAGAGACGGCCGGAGCAAAGGGCTGTGAAGAGTGTTGGGGCCGCTACGCTGCCGTGTCTGCCTCTGTGTGAGAGGATGGAGACACTTATAAAAACAGTAACAGAACGGAGTGTGGTGGCACACACCTCTAATCCCAGCACTTAAGAAGTAGAGGCAAGCAAATCTTTATGAGATTGAGGCCAGTTTGGTTTACACAGCAAGTTCCAGACCAGCTGGGGCTACAGGGAGACCCTGTCTCAAAAAACAAAAACAAAACAAAAATAATGGACCCTCCAGGTTGTCTTGTAACTCATGGGAAGAAAAATATTTCCTCAGCAAACACTGACCTTTATGTTGTTGTTCTGTACAACTCACCAGATCTCCTTCATTCAGCAGCAGAGTCCACGGGGAAGTCATCTCCTCCCCACTGACCATTCCTCTAAGGGGCTCTGCTCTCTTGAGCTCGGACCATCAGTTGAGCTTGCTTTTCCAAATGTTTGAACTAAACCTTCGATACATCTAGACTCTTGAGTTTCAGTATGGCAATTCCACGTATTAGAATCAGTTAGACAGTTTTAAAAACTACTAATACACTTATTTTTTTAAAGCTTTCCAGATAATTCTAAAATGCACTTACTATAGGAAACATAACTATTACATAAGCAGAAAAAAGGAGAAAAAATAATAATTAGAAATAGAATAGAAATCCCTAAGCTTATAATTGATGCTTTTTAAACGCAGTTTTTACATTTTCTAATTAGATGAATAAATTCATATAAATTTAGTTTGATGTTTGGCACATGGTAAACACTTAACAAATATTAGTTATTACTAATTCTGTTTTGTTAATGGTCATTAAAAACGTTAAAAAGTTTCAAATAATTTTGTGAGTGAGTTAATTTTCTCCAAATCAAACAGTAATGTACAAGGGCATGGCTCTTTTTTGTCTGTTTGAAGCAGGGTCTCGTATTGTCCAAACTGGTCTGGGAATTGCTATGTAGCCGAGGATGACCTGAACTCCTGATTCCTCTGCTTGTGTCTCCAGAGTGCTGGGATGACAACTGTGTGCCGCCACACTGACACCCACTTTAGAACACAACACTTTTTTCTTCATTTATTTTTTTCATTAGAACTTTGTGTATTTCATACAGAACATCTCAATCAATCTTAATCATCTTTATCCCCACCTTCTTCACTGGCACCAATGAAATCCTTTCTTCTCAATGGGTAACCCAGACATCTACATTGCCTTCAGGGAGACAAATTACTTTCATGGTTAGAATTCTAGAAAACTAAACCTTTAAAATAAGAATTCTTAATTCTCAGTAAGAGCTTGAAAGTTTAAGTTGGATAAGCTCAGGAACGAAATACAGACACAATAAGTTCAAAGACATCTGACAGTTCAGATCACGGCTGAAGGGAGAAGCGTCTTCTTATGGCTAACAGATCCCAATCGTGTTAAGTCTTGAGCAGCAGAATCCTTTCATTTGCTTTTCTGTCTCGTACAGTGGCTGTATTAAGCTAGGATGGATGTATGGATGTGCTGGCTAGTTTATATTGTCAACTTGACACAGCCTAGAGTTACCTGGGAAGAGGAATTTCCTCAGTCAGATCAACCTATGGCCATGTCCGTGAGAGACTGTCTTGTTTAATGATTGATGTAGAAGGGCCCAATCCACTGTGGGCAGCACCATGCCTAGACAGGTGGGTCTGGGCTTTCTAAGAAAGCTGAGCATGAGCCAGGGAACAGGCCAGTAAGCATGTTCCTCTGTGGTTTTGGCTTCAGTTTTTGTCCTGAGTTCCCTCGGTGATGAAGTATGACTTGGACGTGTAAGACAAATCCTTCCTCCTCTACGTTGCTTTTGGTCATGATACTTACAGAAACAGAAAGTGAACTAGAACACAAATTGATACTGAAATTAGGATATTGCTGTGATGGATCTGAGCATGTTATTTTGGCGGAGGATTGCAGAGGCTTTTGGAGCTTTGGGCTAGAAAAGCTACTGAGTGCACAGAGTTTAATATGATGTTCTAGTGCAAGCCTGGAAGACACAAAATTCCAAGAGAAATGCACACAATGATAGTCTGTTTCTCTGGTTTTCAGAGGAAAGCAAAGACTTTATTAGGGAGTTTGTGTTACAAATCTGTGGTTGTTGGTCTGCTGAGACTGAAGAATAAGCTGTGCTTAACAAGAGAAGAGCAACACTGGAAATCTTGTGCTTCACTGGAACAATGGAAAGACTCAGCTGTGGATCAGTATCATTGAGGTGAATCTTTAATAAATTAGTTGACACTATGAATCTCTGAGAAATCTGTTTGTTATTTCTCCTTCTCTGACTTCTCTTACAGGCAGACAAATTCTCAGCTCAGTTTTCTGATATAATCTTCACTGAAAATATCACAGATCTTTCAAGACCAACAGGGACTTTTTTCCTCCCAAATCTAGTCTTCTCCACCGATCCTGGCCTAGCTTAAGGGCACAAGATGCATCCACTGGTTCCTTCGTGATTCATTATCAGATATTATTGTTTCTGCTTCTGTTTTAGTGACTTTTCACTGTGCCCACTCAACAAGAAGCAATTTAAGGAAGAAAAGGTTTATTTGGGCTCACAGTTTCAGGGGATACAGTCCACCAGGGACAGGAAGACATCGTAGGCAGCTCCCTAGCAGGAACATGTAGCTCACATCTCATAGACCAGGAAGTAGACATAGAACATGAGAGGACATTGCCTCTGGCTAGGACCCTCCTCCTAAAGGTTCCACAACCCTCACAGCACCACACTGGGCTCTGAGTGTTCAATTACATGAAGCTGTAGGAGCATTTCACACTCAAACCAAAACAATTTCCAAAATAAAGGTCCAAACTGTCCCCGTGATTTTAGCTCCACAGTCATCACAATGACCCAAACACACTGTCTTATCTGGCTCTGACATGTTCACTCACTCACCACATACTCACTCCTAAAGCTCCTACCACGCACAGGCTCAACACAACTAACTCCTAAGGTTTTTACACATGGGCTTTGTCCAGCCTGTTAGGGTAGGCAAGAAGTTGTAGGATTCTTAACGAGGTAGCTTAAAATGTCCAAATGCTAACCTTCTACAATATAAATATAAATATACATTTATCTGATACTCAGTCAAAAATGAATGACAACAGCAAATGGGGGTCTAAAATGACTGCAAAGCTAAAAGATAAATTTCCTTCCTGCCCAAAGCTAACAAATCCACAGAGCTTAAAAAAAAATAATAATTACATTAAATATAATTAACTATCCTTTCCTGGTCCCAAACTAACAAAAGCTAAAAGGTAAACTTGGGATAATAAATTCATTTAGCTATTTCCTGTCTCAAACACCTGACTTCTGACTTTTAAAATGCTTTTAACTGACTCAACTGGTCAACCTGCAGGGAATAAGACATGCAGAGTTCAGCCCTAAATGGGACATCTACATCACACCCCACCCACAAGTCTCTGGGATTGTCACTGAAGAGGGGCTGAAAAGCTATAAGGGCCAGAGGCTGTGGATGACTGCAAGAGACTGCTACCTGGACACAACAGGCAGCCGCACGCATGAACTCACAGTGGTTGTAACAGCTGTACAAAACCTGGACAAGCTCAAGCCAGACAGAAGCCCAGCAATGAGAGAGAGAGGGTATAAAGCCCCACCCCTAGCTGAGGAATTATTGGCAACTGAGAGCTCCTGGGAGAGGGAGAGTCAGTGTTCTTTAAGGGTATGACCCCTGGTAGACGACCAGGCTCCAGGAGATGGACTCACACCCAAGAGTATTTGTGTAACACAAATAGGACTCAATGAGCTTTATGGGGGTGAGGAGGATGACAGGAAGTTGATGTGTGGATGGGAAGATGGGAGTGGACCTGAGAAGAGATGGGGGGAGATGGTCAAAATACATTGTATGAAATTTTCAATTAATAAAAATATTATTTAAAAATACCAAGATCCAGGGATGGTGCCCAATGCCTGTGATCCCAGCACTTAGGAGGAAGGAGGATCAGAAGCTCAAGATCATTCTTAGCTACCCAGTGAGTTCAAGTTCATGGTATTTGAGACAGAAGACCCCATCGCAAAACAAAAATAGGGCTGGAAAGAAAAATGGCTTAGTAGGTAAAAGTGTTGGTTACAAAAGCCTGATGACCTATGTTAAGAGCCCCAGAACTCACTTAAAAGCAGGATAAAGTAACACAAGGGTCTGTAATCCCCATGGGCCTATGCGAGGGAGAGACCAATCTCCAGAAACTCAGTCTAGCTGGCCTGGTATATGTACACAGCAGTGAAGAGACCCTGTCTCAAAGAAAGTGGAAAGTCAGGACTAGTACTCAAAGGTTCTCTGACCTCCATATGCCCACACCCACACATATATACAAACATGCCCACACATGCACATACATACACTTACACATATCATACATAAATACACACTAAATAAATAAAAGCCAACAGGAATACAATGTGACAAATTATTCCTTTCATAATTGCCCAAGAAGGTGAAGCACAGTTTTCACACTCAGGCTCATGTCACCTTGGGCAGAATGCAGGTTTCACACCCACGTTAATAAGAGGCCCCATGGATGAAAACCTGCAATGTCCAGTTCTTTGTTCTGCCTGCTGAGCCCGCCTTAACTCTCCAAGGCATGTCTACTTACATTCTTCTAAATCTCTTACTCTGTCCTCTGGTCTCCACGTCACTCTCTGGAAAGATGTTCTAAGGGAGGCGTCCCTAGTCTTAGGCCACCTCACCCTAACACAGAGGTGATTTTCCAGTTCTCCAGTGGCAAGTCTTCCCCAACTGTCCCAGGGACACAAATCAAGTTTCTATGTTGCTTAAAACTCTTCAGCGGCTTGTCTCAAGGCCTGGTCCACCTCCTTTGATTCCTGCAACAAGACATTACGTTATAAAACCAGACTCTCTTCTTATCCTCTTTCCCCTTCATTCTGTTTCAGCCACATTTCCTTGCCTTTCATTGCTTAAACACACTAAGACTTTCCCACTCTGTGGCCCTGATTCTTGTCCTCCTTCTGTATGGAATGATCTTCACACATTTGTTTCTTCCACCTACTCAGCCTTCAGAAATATCCCGTCTTTCAAAAAGCCACCCTCATCCCAAGCTTGTCAGTTCATTGTCTTCTTTCTTTCATGATTAGCCTTGTCTGAAACCATCTTGCTTGTAACCAGGTTCAAGTATTCACCTTCCACATCAGAGTAGCATTTTCAAGATATTAAGAACTTTTTCTGACTTGAGTAATAAACTCCATCAAACACAAGTACTCAATGATCTCTAACACTTAAATACAAAGGAAGTCAAGTGTTAGCAGTGACTTAGCAAGCCATGTATTTTAATATGAACAAAAGTATCTACCAACATATATAGGCTATGTTGTATATTTAAAATGTGTCTATGGAAGAACTATAACTCAAATCTTTATAAGCTGAATATTTTTAAAGTGTATCATTTTAAACATGGTAATGGATCCATATGTTTATTGGTTCTCAGTGCTGTTATAAATTGTCCAGACATTCAGCCACTTGTGACATTTGTCACCTCACTGGGAGGGTCAGGAACCTGGAAGAGGCCCCCTGCGTGGCTCTGGCTCCTGGTCTCTAGGGCTCTCCTAAGTTTACAGGCATCTGAAGGGGCCACAGAATCAGCTTCCAAGTTCTTTCAGCCAACGTTGACAAGAGGCTGCAGGTTCTCATCACGGGCTCTCTCCATGGGGGAGGAAGGTACTCACATAGCACAGCAGCGCGTTTCTCCAGAAGAAATAATGCAGAGTGGGGAAGCAGTAGACTAGAACCAGATCAATCAGAAGTCAGAAGTCACGTGTCCTCATTTCTGCCATATCTATTGGTTCAGCCTGGTAAAGAATGGAAGAAAAACCACACAGGCATGAAGGAGGCAGGGGTCACCGTGAGCTAACTTCAAGACTGCTCTTGAGAGTTTGAAATATGAACCACCACCATAAACTATTGTCATTTTTTTTAAACTGACTCAGTAGCACATAAAGGTGATAGAAGCCCCATTAAATGGTGGCTTATGAAGGAGATTCATTTCATGCCACAAGAAATTCCAGAGTGGGCAGCACCTAGCTGCTACAGTGAGGTCAAGGCCTCTAGGTCTTATGTCCTCCTCCTCGGTTTCCACTCCTCACCCTAGGAGAAGGTGGCAGTATTTCTAGGCATGCTGGAAAGAGATCATGTGATCTCTTGAGAAAAGAGATTCCCATTGCTAAGCATTAAAAGTAGACGACACATGAGCACGCGCACACACACACACACACACACATAAATAAAATCTGTGTGATTTTTCTATTAACTTTTGGGTTGTATTTCAAGTTTCGATCAACGCATGAAGTGCTGGGTGTACTTTCAGCTGAACAAGATGCTTCCCCCAGCATACCTGAGCCTGAAAGTTCTCTCCCTTTACCTACAGCCCCTTTGTTAGGGGATGTTCTTTTCTGAGGGACTCATGTAGCCCAGGTTGGCCTCCAACTCATTATGTAGCTGAGGATAACCTTAGACTCTTGATCCTACTGCCTTTATCTCCCAAGTGTTGGCATTATGAGTGTGCCAGCACCACATGCATAGTTCCTTACACGCAAATTCTTTTCTATTTTTTTTTTTTTGGTTCAAAATTTGCTTTGTAAAAATATTCTAAAAATTAAAAAGACAGGGCAAGTTGGTTAAATATTTTCCCTTCAGGGAAAAGAAAATCATGCTAAGAGAAACTACCTTAATTCTATAAAAGAGAAACGGAAACCCCATGAAAACAAAACAACAACAAAACAGAAAAACCAAACTGCATTCCAAAAATAGCATGAAATGCAACATGGCACTTTCGTACTTCTCCCCCCAGAAAGTCTCTAACATTCATGCCAACATTGTCTTTAAAATTGAAGCTGTTAAAAATACATGCTTAATTTAGTAGCTTTTAATTAACAGGGCTTTTTCATGGGTGGAGCTGTTAAGTGGTAAGCTGACTGTTGCCACAAAGGAGTATCTGGCCTTTCTAAAAGCCAGACTTTACTAAGAATAGACTTGTGGGCTATAGCATAATTAAAAAGTGCTTGGCATAATTGAAGTTCTGGTGAGGACATGATTAGCGTCATGGCCTTGCTTGCTGGGTGTATGCAAACTACTTTAAGACTTCCATACTGGAATGTGTGGCCTTAAAAGGATTTCATTAAGCTGGAAAACACTTAAATGCCATTGATAAACCATACTTTAAATCTTTAAACAGAACTAGAATCACTAAAATTACACACCGGTTTGACATGAATAGTCAACCTAGTATTTGTTAGTAGCCTGTGCCTACTAGAAACACAGAAATTCATCTTTTAAAAAGCACAGCTTACTACTCTTACACCGAGAATGAATGGAAAATAAATCAGAGAACTGTTCACTGGTCGCCTCAGCACCAGATACCTTAGCGCTCCTGGAGTTAATCATTTCAAACATTTCAGTACTGTTCAGTATCTCCAGGCTTGTGAGTTACTAAAATCTAAAAGTATAAAACTTAACTGTGAGTTAGAAGTAGATTCTGTCACTCCCGTTCAGCAACGTGTTTAAAGAATTAAAGTATTGGGCTTTCTTTTAAGATTAGGTAACCATGAGTAGTGCTGGCTTTCGGGAGTGGAATCCAGAGAAGCAGATGGAGAAAGACCTCAAATGCTGTTTGTTCTTCAGTATTGTTCCAATTTACTTTTCAATAAAATTTGTTAGTTTCATAACTGTTAATAATAAAATGAAGTCAAAAGCTTTATTGGTTCTAAGCACCACCAAAGAAAGGAAAGTAAGTCAGGAAAATAAGAACTGTCTGTTTCAAAACTTGAAAAATAGCTACACATGTAATATGAATAAACACTCTCCAAAACAATGAAATCCAATCCCAAGATCTTCTTAAACTCAAACAAAAATACTTTTGAAAAACTGCAGCTATTTTGTGTTGCAATAAAAAATTATACTAAAAAATCAGGAAGTCTAAAATTCCTTCTCATTAAAACTCAGTTGACTTGGAATGGGAAAGCCATTGTTCACTCTTCACAGTGGAATTTGATTAGCACACTTGTATATTACAGTTCTTAGGGCAAGTAAGGACCTCTTATTACATTTTACAGAGAATGTGCTGGTTGGTCAATAAAAATAAGTTATGATAAATAACACAAATTTCAAATTGGATGACTATTCTCTAAACCCTTTGATTCAAGGTTTCTTTGGAATTTTTCTGTGACTGACTTCACCTAATTCAATGCTATATTATCATTTTCTTATACTAATTTATGCACTTGCTTATAACTGCAAAAAGTGATAGTGTTCTGATTCTCTCCTAATCACATAACTCTTACCAAAAGTTGACATATCTGATGAAAATCATATGATTTATATTGCTACAGAGAACCTATACATTGCATACATAAGCAGTATGATCATTACACCTTCTCCCCAACAGACAACTGTAAAGACACTGGAAGATAACTCATCTGACAAATCTGTATGTTAAGATTTGACCAGAAATATAATCGAAAAGATGTTTTTCCTATGAGAAAGATAAAAAAATTTCAAAATTAAATTGACTTTCATCCCACATCTTCCTCACGTGCTATTGGTGATGGCACTGACTGGACACTAAACCAGCATCCGTACATCCTCCCCACAAGAACCAGTGAGTCACTATGTCATTGGAAAAAGTAGCAAATTCCTTATTTCCAGAACAAGGTGAAACAAAGTGGGAAAGAATGGAAAAAATGAAATGGACATGGTGTGATTTCGACGATAATGTTTGATAACTTTAATCCCACCTCCCTGATCCTTCCTCATTTTTATTTACCAGAGACGACACAGATTCCTGCCCGTGCCCCAAGCTCCAACATCCCTTCTCCCTTCTCCCCCAGTCTTACCCTCCCCAGCATGGTCATCAGAATGACTGATAAGAGATGAAAATTTCACACTATGTACCTACTTGGCAGAATTCTGGAAAAGATGGTACCAAGGATGCAGACATGACAGTTTCTTCACCTAAAATTCCACTTCAGAGATGAGGATGTACAATGCTCTGGGTTTGAACCCCAACACCACACTGCACTGTACCACATAAGCTAAGAAGGGGTATGCATGTCTGTCATCCAAAACTCTAGAGCTGGAAGAGGGGAATCAGAAGTTCAAGGTCATTCTTGGCTATCTAGAGAATTCAAGGCCATCTCGAAACACATGAGACTCTGCCACACACACACACACACACACACACACACACACACACAAATCCACTTGAACAAGGAAAGAATACATATAGTAGGGTACACTACTTGGATCTTGATGCAAAGTCTCAGTATCATCTAGTCAGACGACTTACTGATCCAGCTGATACTGGGTTAGAGTCCCTGAGCAGAGATGGGGCAGACAGACACAGAAACACAGCAAAAACACGTAGGTTACACACAAAGGAATAAAACTGGAAGGCCGGAGACATCTTTCCTATGTGTTATGTGTCAGAAGACAGACAGAAACATCTATAGAATTTTGGAGAAAATAATTGTGACCTTGAGATTTTAATTCCATTGGAGTTTCTGCTAATGTTTCCATCATGTATGAGGGCCAGAAAGACATTCCTGGACAGACGAACACTAAGTAAACAACTAAATAAGAAGAAACACTGACTAAAATATTTAAAATATATCCCAGAAAAACTGAAGGTTAACCAGAAATCACAGTTGGGTGTTGATACTAGAAAGAACTGGCCTTGGGCATCAAATCAACAAACAATAAAAATTTAAATTTAAATGATTATTTTACACAAGACTACAACTAATTTTTATAGAAATACGTGAGAATTTATGATCCCAGACTGTGAAAGGAAGATGGGAAGAGTAGCAAGTTTCTTATTTCTGGATAAGGCACTGAGGCAGAATAACAGGATTATAAGACACACAGATACAACTCACCAAGCACATAAGAAGAAAAAAAAAAGCATGAAAAGGCAGAAAAATGCATATCATAAATTAGAATTCAAGCTTAAAACAATTAATACAACAAAGATGATTTTAACTGGCATAATTTGTAATCCATCATAAAGACAAGCATCATCAACTTGGTGGCCACCCACAAAGGACTGAAACTAGGATCTGGTGATACATGTCTGTGGTCTCAGTTATTTGGGAAGCAGCCTATGGGTTTGTGGCCAGCCTGGGCAACATAGCAAGAAACTGTCAAAAAAAAAAAGGGGTTGGGGGAAATGGTACAGACATCTCTTTGACAGGAGTAGATGATATCCAAATAATAGTGTCAAATTATGTAGACTATTTAGAAATAAAAATATTAACTGTGGGAAGAAAATGGGGAGAAATATATTTTCAGTGGACTAATTTAGTGTCTACCAGTACTGATTTTTCAGTAGGCAAAACAGATGAAATGAGATGCACAAATTAATAATATAGCACACAAACACATTTAATAAACTTCTAATGGCAGAAATTATAAATACTATATTTTTACTACAATGTAAAAATAGATGGAAAATATATGAAATAAGAAAAATCTGAACCAAAACTCCTAAAAACACGCAACTACACATAAACACATGCCTGCATACATACTCTTAAGAAACGGAAGGTAGATTTCAACTTTTTTTTAACTCAGCAAGACAGATTTTACTTTTGCAAAAGGGTGTCTTGCATGATCAGTCAGATTTAGCAAGCACACACAGGACCCTGAAGCTTGGTGGGTTTCTGTCCCTAACACAAGAGGATTGCGTCTTTTCCCCATCAGCTGGAGTCTAACCCCATCATCTTTCCTAGCTGGCTAGTTTGGGAGAATCAGCATCAGCACGAATAGAAACAGCTCCACCGTTTCAGGCCATCAGGGCCTTTCCTTAAACAAAAGTCTTACAGGGTATGGTAGGATTAAATGACTAGAATTCCTTGTCATAAACAAAGTTCCAAGTTTTACAGGGTTTGAAAGAAAAACTAATATTTAATGTTTCTTATAACTCTCTCCTCTTATTTTAGTAAACACTCTTTCCTTCAAACTCATTAAGACATCACTTTCTGTTATATCTTGGAATAAGAAACTTCTATAGGCAGGGGACATTTGGTTGGAAATAGCTTGACTCAATAAGCCTGAATTAGTGACCTCATATAGTATAATACAGGATCAAGACACCCATTATGATTACCAAGGAAGCTAGCATAAAGCCCATTAGGCCTCTTCATTTTCCAAACCATTCTTACAGGAGGTTGAAGAGTTTCCAAATTTTTAGTTCTTTAAAAAGTTCCTTAAGACTTTGGAGTAGCATTTGTAGCTGTGTTATTGGGAATGATGTACAACCTACCTTGTCCTCCCAGTGTTACATTAACCCGATCTTTTTCAGCTCAAATCATGAGTGATCTTAACCTATTCTCCCAAGATACTTTGTTGGTAGAGCTGAATGGGGGGACAGAGTTATCAGTCAAGGTCATGTAAGCCTATCTAAAAGGTACCAAAAATGCAGCAATGACTTTATTTGTATAACTGTGGGATAAACGTAGGAAAGAAAGTCTTCAGTAGATGTCTAGAAAGAGATGTGAGGAAGGAGAAAAGGCAAGAGTGCTCAGTTCTACAGAACCAGGAGAATTCCTTGGTAGGCTCATAAGAGCATTCGTCTGTTGGGTTCTTCCTTGTTTTCTTTTTGGCTTCCAAGGCTGGACTCCAGAGGGATGAGTTCATGGTTAGCTTTCAGGCATTTTTATAGTGTGATTACATGAGTTCCCTCCAAAATGGCTTCAAGACTGGGAGATAAAAGAAATTTAGCCACCATTTTTTGTCTCTCTCGGCTGCATGTAGACACTGCAGTATTGAATTAGGCCAAGATTTGAAGTCTAACATCTGAGTAGTATTTTCTTATTAAGAACAAAATCAGTAGTGAGAAACAATTGCCTAAATAACATCTTACATGAATTTAAGCCTAATGTCTATGAAGCACAATCCCTTGGAATCTTTAAGAACCATATCAATCACTTTAGTCCTTGATTATACCTTCTTGTTGAGTATTTAAGACCATGCAGTTGGCCTTAATTAACTGATTTTTTTCTTATATGAAATAAGAAAATACTAACAAAAACAATACAAAAAAAACTACGAAACTTCACATAAACACATACCTGCATATACATTCTTAAGAGACCAAGGGTAGATTTCAACTTAAAAAATTTTTGTGGAATTCATACATCTTGATCATAGTTAGCCCCCTTCCTCTAGCTGTACTCCCCCCAGTATATCAGATGATACCATGCCTAATAACCACAACAGCACCACATTCCATGCATGCATTCTGTCGTATATGCTAAGGTCTATAGAGTCAAGTTTGTGTCACCAGATGTCCCTTGGTTTAAGTTCATTCACTGGAGCCTGCTCAGCCTACCTGGTGTGACTCTCTTAAAGAAGATCAACTACTCTTCACCCAGCAGTGAACAGTTGCCAATAGTTCCTCAGCTAAGACTGGGGATTCTTACCCATTTCCCAAGCTCTATGCTAGGTTTTTGAGTTTGCATGGGTCTTGTGCATGCTGTCACCATTGCTGTAAGTTCATACGACCAAGTTCCAAGCTGCCTGTTTCCTTGTGATCATCCACCACTTCTGGCTCTTACAATCTTCCCACCTCCTCTTCTGCAATGGCCCTCAAGCTCTAGGTGGCAGGGGTTTAATATAAGCTCTATCCGGAGACATGCACTCTGCTGTCTCTTATTACCTACATTTGCAGAGCTTTCTGTGTTGATCACCATCTGTTGAGTGAGGAAACTTCACTGGTGAGAGTTGAGAGAACTGTTCATATTTTCTCCGCCCCCTGTTCCACTATGTTCCCTGAGCCTTAGGTACAGAAGTTGCATTGTAAGTTTATCACTTAGGACCGAGCATGTCACAGATACTTATTCTCTGCATTTGACCACTTGTGGAATTCTGTAATAGTCTCCATCTGTTTCAAAAAGAAGCTTCTTTGATGAGTGTTAAGAGGTATACTAGTCTATAAATATGAGGATACATATTTAGCATACATTAAGAGATTACATTTGTCTAGGGATGTGACAGATGTAGCTTATTCTCTCTAGTCATGTGTATTTGGTTATGTTTACAGTACCACACATGAGTTCTCTCCCATTGAGTGGGCTTTGAGTCCAATTAGATAGCTGTTGATTATCCCCAAGATAAAAATGCTACTATTGAGCCAGTACAGTAATTTGCCACACTGGCACCATTGAGGTTATTAGGCATAGGATCCTCTGATACTGTGAGAGTGAAAGCATAGTCAAAGCAAGTGTAAGGTTGAGAGCTATACAACAAGAAACACAGTGCCAGACGAGAAACCCCCCTTCAACTTATTGGTCAGGACATTCCAAGAGATTCCCAAAATAACACAGGCTATTGTGACAGCTCTCAACAGCCTCCCATAACTTGAAGGTACGACCCTACTGTTGAAGACAGGACATGTTTTGGACATAGAACTTGGAGCAATCAAACTGGAACTGACCTGAAAACCTCCTCCCTGAAGACTGAACATTTTGTTGTTCACTTGTTGTTACAGTACTGGAAATGCAGCTGTGACACGAGCTGTATTCCAGGTCTGTCAGGTATATTTCACACGTGAAAATTTTAGTATTATAAAATGGAGTTTGAAGCTACCACAGTGGATAAAGTAGATGAACATTTCTAAGTCGTTTATATTTTGTCCCAGCTCTGTAGAAATGCACACAATAAAATAAGAGAAAATGATGTCACTTTTAGGGTGCGCATTATTCTACCACAGAGGCGGTGTTCATCCTGCTTTCCTGGTAGTCTGTGTGTCAGCATCAATAAGCATTTGATAAGGGAAGTTCCGTGTAGAAAAAGCACACGAGTCACTGCAGAAAAACGGGCAGCATTAGAAAAAAAACAACGTCCTACTCCCCCTAATGAAACGATGGATTCAGACAAGGATCAACCGCAGCTGCTTCAAAGCACGAGGTAAAAAGCTGACCCAACTCTTCTAATAAACAAGTCAATTTGACATCACCCAAAGCTGCAGATCCACTTTAGTATTCATGGAAATGGGACACTCAGACCAGACATCACCCTAGTCCGGTGCAACTGAAAGCACAGCTCCTCAGGAAATCTTTCTAAAAAAAGTAAAACCTGAATTCAATCAAGATTTTGGACCTAACTACTGGATTACAGGAAACAGAGTTGAAGAAACACAGTAAATAATGTCATAAGAATAAACTCAACTAAACTCAGGCTGCAGGAAATTCTAGACAGTGAATGATCCAAAAGTGCCTTGAAATTGAAATTAAAGGAGAGGATGGTTATAGACGACAAGCACTGTCTCCACGGAGAGCGGCACCATGGGTCCTGCTTTGAACCAATCATTTGTGAGGATCAACACATGAAGTTGATCCTTAATAACAGCATAATAGTCATAGTATTACTCATTATAACCTGGACTGTCTATTCAGAAAAGGCAGAAAAAATCAATTGGAAAACCAACAAAATGAATGAATATCCATCAACACTAGATAAAAATTGCAGCATCCACAAATGCTATGAACATGAGTTAGAAGTTAACACTCAGAGCTCCACAAAATCCCCAAAATACTAAGGGAAATTTTTACCAAGAAATAAGTGTAAGCACTTAGAATAAAATTATACAAAGTTTACTGACAAATACCTGCTTGTACACTTTCTCCTCCCGTTGGCTGGAGAGAAGGTTCAGTGGTTGGGGTTTACTACTCTGCAGAGCACCCAGGTTCAGTTTCCAGTACTAATGTCAGGAGTCCCACAACCACCTGTAACTCCAGCTCCAGAGAATCAGATGACCCCAGTGGACATATATAAATTAAAAATAATAAAAACAAATCTTTTAAAAATCATTAAATATTAAATTTGCTCACTTCAAGATACAAGTAAATTCTTATTAATTTATGAGTGTGATTATTATAGGCAACTTGATTGTTTTAGTTAAAAGCTCTCTACTTAGGAATCTCTAAATCATGTACTGAAGTATGTGGTTATAGAATCACCCCATGACAAGAAGCAGGAGAACGAAAACGAATCCTTTCTCCTTTGATGATTTGGGGTTACAAACTCATTTGTGACCACTGGACTGGAAGTCACTGCAGACTCTGAAGGCTTTAACGGGGGCCTCACCCTTTAGCATTCCCTATGGCTTGGCCTCACTAAATGCCATTTTCTTTGCCACATACCTCGCATATCCACAGTGGCCCATCCCTCTGAGGCTCCCAGCATGTCCAGCAGTCTGAGGACTGTCTAGGAAGACACTACCACAGTCATTCCAAATCCTCCATTTGAGTGTCTCTGTGAGTATACGATCAGTGATAATCCTACCAAGAATGAATTCTGTAATCATAGCTCATCTTATAAAAAGATACATCAAACCCATAGAATTCTATTTGAATATATACTGATAATCTTGCATATCATCCCTCAGCTAAGTATTACAATAATGCTAATAACTCATTATTGATTCAATAGTGCATGTGTTACATGCTTGTGTACACATGTGCATGTGCGCATGTGCACGTGGAGGTCAGAGGTCAACACTCCGTGTCATTTTCCAGTACTCTTTACTCTTCTTATTTTTTGAGACAGAGTCTCTTACTTAACCTGGAGTTCACTGACTCTGCTACACTGTGTCAGCAAGACCCAGGAGTCTGCCTGTCCTCACCACCTGGTCCTGGGGTTCTATATGCAGGCTACCATACCTGGCTTGGATGTGGGTGCTGGGATCTGAACTCAGGTCTTCATGCTTGCATAGAAGTACTTTATCTACCCGAGTTATCTCCTCAGTCCTGGGTTAACAATCTATTAATCAGCTTAAATGAAACACTTAAAAGTAAACTAAGTTTACATTTATAATTCAGTAATTTTTCTGAGAATTTTACAGAGAACTGATACTTATTAACTATCAAGAACTAAAAAGTTATTCAGACCTCATATAAATAATTCAATAAATGAAAATATTATTTGGGGCCTGGAGAGATGGTTCAGTAGTTAAGAGCACTTGCTGCTCTTACAAAGGACTGGAGTTCAGTTCTTAGTACCCATCAAGACAGCTCAAAACTGCATGACACTCCAGCTCCAGGGGATATGACACTCTTTTTGGCTGCCACAGGCACCTATACACATGTAACACACACACAAATAAGTATAATAACTTAAATTTGACTATCACATATCACTTTCTGAAATGTTTATGGATTATATGCTTCAGTCATTTTCCCATTGCAAATAACAGCTCTTTCTCAGCCAGTTCAAGGCCAAACTATTTAACATTCCATAAAATTGAAATCATATATTCCCCTGGGTGAAGAGAATGTGGAATGTATAGAGAAAAGACAGAACTGGGGTAGCCAATAGCCTAACAAGACACTGATTTCTGCTTCTATGCAACAGAAGTGGAAGACTCCGACTTATCTACATATGTATCTGTCTGAATGTGTGTGTGCATGCACATAGACACATAACTGGAAGTCCAAAGCCCTCTGGATTGGTGCCAATTCTTCTCTTAGGGGCATGAAAATATGTTCACTGGGTCTTTTGCTAGAACATAAGAGCAACAGCCAACAACGGATTCCTTGAGACACAAATGGTGTGTGTGTGTGTGTGTGTGTGTGTGTGTGTGTGTGTGTACACTGCTGTCAGTTCATAAAGTACAATGGCCTGGATATCCATCTTGATGAGAGTACTGGGCCAGAAATTTCTCGCTTTAAACAACCACATGGATTTTTTTTAAGCATAGTTTTACATTTAAAAATTCTTTTAAATTGGTGCAATGGTTTTCAAAGGTTAAGAGGAATTACTGCAAGGTATGGAAAAGGTCTGAACTATCTGTGTGTGCCCAGGATCAAGAGCAGCACCTGGCACACAGTGTGGCGCACAGCTTTTCCTTGATCAACTTGATGGTACAGAAAGTAAAGGAGTTACAAACTCCTACTGTGGTTTAGCGGCCACATCTGTAATTTAAAAACGAGATTTCAGTGAGCAATTCCCCCACTTTGCCTTTGTCTCTCTGTTTTTTAACATAAACTACCACGACAATTTCAACAGGGGGCAGAAGTGTAGACACAAAATACCTCACTTTGTTTCAGGAAGCCTTCTGATTAGAGATATTTTTCTGTAAAAACTGTCCTTCTTGTTGTTTAAAAGTATGGGGTTTAATAGTCTTTCTAATGCTTGAGAGGACATTTAATTCACGATAATTAAACTCCTGATGCTGAGCAATAATGAGCTTTGCAGCAGGCCAGTCTTGCAGATTTGTAGGTTCACCAGTCATTCTCTTTACCCCAAACCCATTCCAATTTTAACATGAAAGTCCTACATCCCAAGAAACCTCTCACTGCAAGCAAACTTGGATAGCTGGCTGTGCCATAACAAGAAAGCCCAAATATAGTGACAAATAAAAGCAACAGAGAGCCATGGAAGCAGCAACTACTAACGGAACTCATTTTCAGAGGTAAGCTAAGGTTCTGAGCTGCATTTTCCCAGGGTGGTCCTAGGCTAAGAATTTGGGCTTGGCCAGGCTCTGAGCTGCAGCTGGGGCTCAGGACCCTGGCAAAGGCTCTGGAGATCTCAAATGGCTAGAGTGACAAAGTTGGAGGCAGAGCAGAACCAAACGCACGGCTGATTTATCTTTCAACAGATTTGTTAGATTCTGAAGCTACACAGGGCAGGAGACTAAAGAGCTAAGCAGAAAACCTCAGAAAAGCAAAGCGTAATTTCATGCAGGCTCAAGAGAGTGCTGAAAGACAAAGCCTACCAAGGATAGCAGCCCAGGAGCAAACGGGAGGCAAGAACTGGAAGCTCTGGATGGTGCTGTGATCATTCCCAGCCACGTTTCTAAGGGGAACAGTTGTCAATTCTACACATGACTAGAAGCCAAAAAGCCAGGCATGACCCCCAGCACAAGACCACTTCTGAGGGGTAAAGGATGTCAGAGAAATCGGCAGGTTTGGTGTTTGGGTTGGAAATACAGAAATGGTCTTGAGGCATTGGTCTTGAATATACAGAACATTTGTTGAACTTAGACTGTCCGGGACACTGGCTAAAATTTTAGCCTGAAAATTTGCTCATCTCAGAGTAGAATTACCTGTGCTCTGTGAAAGCCAAAGAGAAGACAACTCATCTGTATAGAGGCGACCCAAAGTAACCTGTATCTTAAGACCATAACAGCTGCCAGTCCACTGACTGAATGGACTGGTTTGCTAGAAGTGCTGTAACAAAACATCAAACAGCAGTGAAACCAGAAATTAATTTTATCACATTTTATCACCAAAGTCCAGCATCAAGATTCTAGCAGATCTGCTTTCTCCTGACATATTTTTGTCTTGCAGACGGCTGGCTCCCTTTTGGCTATGCCCATGTATACTACCTCTCTGTGGTACTTCTTCTGTGGTATCTCTTTCTCTTACAACAGATTGGCTCAGGATGTATTCCCATGGCCCTAATGGCCTCATTTTAACTTAATTACTTCTTTTTTCATTTTCTTTCTTTTTTTTTTTACTGTGAACAATACTTAGTCATTATTTGTTTACAACTGAACTCTGGGAATTCAAAATTAACATCCTTGCCTGTGAGCTTCTTATATACACCAGAGAAAGTTTCAACTTTGTACTTCATGTTAATTTCCTTTTTTCAAAAAGAGTTTATTTTTTCGTGTATGTACATGAGTTCAGTGCCACAGAGGCCAGAGGTGCTGGATGCCTTTGATGCTGGAGATACAGACAACTGAGAAACCAAACTTGAGTCCTCAGAAAGAGCAGTATGTGTTCTTAATTGCTGAGCTATATCTCCAGTCTCTTTTAAATGCACTCAATACAGTTACATTCTAAGATACTGGGAGTTAGGGCTTCAACATATAAACTATAGAACACAAGTCAGTCCGTGCTATCGAGCTGATCACCTCTCTTCATACAATCTGCTTAACCCCCAGAAATACTTGTCCTGTTGAATGCCTCTTCTTAAAGATACATAATATCATCTGGGGCTCATCCGGCCTTTTAACAAAAGGAAAAATGGAATTTGCAACATTTGATAGTTTAGAAGTAGAATCAAATGAGAAGGAAGAGAATATAAGTAGATATTTAAATGGGCAAAAACTAGTAAGGTGGTACACATAAATTTACATTAAATATAAATAGACTAAATATTCTCATTTAAAGGTAATGATTGTCAAACTGAAAAAGCAAGCAAAGAAACAGAAAATACAAGCCAACAAAAAGTTAATGTGGCTACTAAGAGATATACCTAAAATATAAAGTGCCAGAAAGATGGGGGCTGGAAAGACAGTTCAGCAGTTAAGAGCACTGGTTACTCTTGCAGAGGACATGAGTTCAATTCTCAACACCCACAGGATGGCTAACAACCATCTGAAAGTCCAGTTCCAGAGGATCTGATGCCTTCCTCTGGCTTCTTCAGGCCTTGCACAACACAGGTGCACTTACATACATGCAGGTAAAATACTCATACACATGAATAAACACATAAATATGCTCTCAGATAGTGACTATATTAGCTATACCTCTGCATCACTGTGATACCTGATGTAAACAGGTTAAACAGGAAAGGTGTGCTTTGGCTCACTGTTTCACAGGTTCCAGTACAAGGTGGCTTGGCTCCATGTCGTCACACAGAACCACATGGTGGTAGGAGACCTGTTCACTTTATAATAGACAGGAAACACAGAGAGGAACAAGAAGGGGCCAGGAACTAGACACCGCAAGAAATGCATCACAGGGACGTAATTCCCACTAACTGAGAACACATTCCAGAACCTCTCGAAATAGTCCCTCAAGGGGGGAAAAATCATCTAACACATTGGCCTGTGAAGGCATTTTATACTCAGATCATAGCATTCCACTGGACTCCAAAGCTTACAGTCATTTCATAATGCAAATGCAAGTACTTAATCCATCTCTAAGCGTCCCCAAAGGCTCAGCAATTTCAACAATGCTCAAGAATTCTAGTTCAAGCCTGGCATGGTGGCACATCTCTGGAATCCTAGCACTGAGGAAGCAGAGACAGGAGGATCAGGAATTCAAATCCAGCCTCAGCTACACAGCAAGTCTGAGGCCAGCCTGGGCTACATGCAATTCTGTTTCAAAAAATAAAAGAGCCCAAGGTTAAAGTCTTCTCCGAGACTTAAGGCAACTCCTAGCTGTAAGTCCCTATAAAATAAAGCATGTGACATACAATGTAAAATTGAGACATACAACACAGATATTCATTCTTATCTTGAAAAGGAGAACCAGGAAAACAGTAAGTAAAGATTAGACAGAAGACCAAAACTGAGTAGGACTCCTTTAGCACTGTGTTCACCACCAATTCTCCTCTGACCTTCACACAGGTATATGGCACATATGCACGTACACACACACACACATTAAGAAAATAAAAGTAAAAAGAACTGTTTGTGTGTATATACTACACACACTAATAAGAACAAAACTCTACCTCATCATCAAGAGAAAACAACAAAATGAGACCCAGAGATGACACAGCTGTTACATTATCAGACATGAACTTAAAAAGAACTATGATTAATGGTAAAAGAATGAATAAAAACCTGTATAAAATGTTTTTTGCTAGGCAAGAAAAAGGATATGTCTTTAAGCGCTATCAAGTATTAAATTTAATATGTGAGTTAATTTGTAATTAAATTTTATTTCTTGAAATGCTTCAACTACCCCATGGACTATTTCAGAAGGGTCGAAATAAAACTCTGAAAATGAGACAAATTCAAAATAACAAAATTCTTGTACTACTAGCTTGGAAATTCAAATTTATGAACCTATATGGCAATTAATTGTACTTGCCTATAGAATAGAAGAAAAGTAACTAAAATAGACAAAAGTTTTAGGGGGGGTTATATTGAGCGGACATTGAAGAACTTTTCTGGGGTTGAGTCTATAGCTCAGGGGTAGTGGATATTTAGCCTATAGAAGGCTCTGCATTCTTCAGCATCAAAAAAGAAAAGTCATTAACTTGTCATTTTTATGATGAAACACTTTTCCATAGAGATCATGTACATATATCTTACTGCTTTGAGTTTCAATGCCCTTTTTCTCTAGTTCCTCTAGTTATAGGAAAGGATTGCAAAACAGTAGTCAACAATATACAGTTTCAACATTCATAATTAAATAGCTTCATACCACAAGCCAGGTCAACCAGAGCCCACATATATGATGGTAAGCCCATATAAGGGTGTCAGCTACTGATGAATGAAGATGCCCAGTGGCGCATTGCTCAGGACATGTCCTTGTCATTAAGCCAAACAGTAGGAAACTGCAGGTTTAATTTTCATATGTTTAACATTAACCAAGTTGTCAATATTAACTTCATGTAATAATAACAGCATTTCCTTCTCTTAACCCCTACCAGTAAAGTCAAAGTATAAAGAAAATGAGTAAAATATGGAAATTGTTGTTTAGATTTGTTTTTTGGTCTTTAGAGACTGGGTCTCCCTGTGGTCCTTGTCCTATAACTTGCTATGTAGAAAGACTGACCTTGAACTCAGATTTCACCTGCCTGTATGTCCTGAGTGCTGAGTGCTGGGATGAGACATGGATCGCCACACCTGGCTAGAGTAGATCTTAACTCTTTTAAGTTTTAAGCAAATCTTGAATTTTAAGCAGCAGCGGGGGGGGGGGGGGTGTTACAACTACTTGTGGTAAATAAGCCCCAAACATTAAGTAATCCTTGCAAACCAAGCACCTATTCCAATTTAGTAGTATCAGCAATAAAGCATGTAACACACGGACTTTTATTCACTCCCATTTTTCTTTTTCTTTCTTCCTTTTTTTTTGGGGGGGGGGTGGTGTTCATTTTTTTGAGACAGGATCTCCCTATAGCCCCAGCTTGCCAGAACTCCCTACATTGACCAGGTTAGCCTCGATGGCAGATTTCCCCTGCCTCTGCCTCCCAATGCCAGGATTAAAGGTGTACAGCACACCTAGTCAGGATTTTTACTCATATAAAAGGAAAAAGAAGGAAGTGGAAGGAAGAAGGGAGAGGAGGGGGAGGGGAGAGGGGAGGAGAGAGGAGAGGGAGGGGAGGGGAGGAAGAACTGTGTGCCAATGACTGAGACACTTCCATCCTGAAGGGAGGCTCCCTAAGCCAGGAAGCTCTAAATTGAAACCTTCCACTCCGCAGGGAAGCTCTTGAGACCCCCAAAATAAGCAACTCACAAGTCTCAGGAAGTCCCTGAAACTTACAGATTCACAAGTCCCTCCCTCCCAGGTTACACAAGCAGTAGATACCAGGAGAGCCAAGTCTATGACGTGACCTGTTGCCTGTTGCCTGCAAGTCCTACAGCTTGGAGGACGCCAGGGTGCACCTTTTGTGAATCATTACCCATGCTAGGGTGGGCTTTCTCAATAATGCAGCTGTTTTTAAATCATCCATGCTCCTTCTGGGAACCCTTTACCTCTACTCCTGAAAGTAACCTCATTGGTAGAATGGGTTCTTTGGTCTGTTGCTGGTGCCCTATGTGAGATGGGCACACTTGCTCAGTAATCCCCAGGAAAGGCTACACAGCAGAGGTGGAAGACAAAGAAGGGAAGTGGGGTGTGACATTTCTCTTAAGCAATGGAAGCAAGCCAGTGCAAGGGAATGCGTTCCACCCCAACTCGCTCCCACCGCCAACTCTAACATATTTTCTGCAGGCCTCTGGAATGCACATTTGTTTACAAAGCCTTCTGCACCCCAAACCACTACCTCTGGCTGAAACTACAAAGCTTTCAAGACTTGTAGCCCTTGGTGATAGGGGTTCAGCTGGCGGCAGGAGCCAGGGACTGAGAATCCCGGGACCCTGGGTGTGAAGGCGATTGGACCTTCGCAGAATTGAAGCAGCTGCAGATTGTCGCTTGACAGTGGCAGCAAAGATCAGGCGGGCCCAGGCAGAAACCTGGGCCTTCCTGGTGGCAGCAGGAAGAAAGGCCCTGGCAGCTGAAACGAAACTCGGCTGCATAGGCACAAGAGGCTGCTTTTGCCTGGCCATCGGGACAGGAACTGTAACAATGCAGGACCTTAGCGCAGCAACATGGAGGGAAAGGGCAGAGAGCAGAGTCCCTGACTAGACGCCTTCAGGCTTGGCACGCTTTCTCTTCCTTGCACCTGCTTAGCACAGCTCTTTCCTGGTTGGTCTCATTTTACACTTTCACACACATGAGCCAATCAAGGTCAACGGGCTCTATATGACAAGGTACAACACAGCCTTTCCACAAGCTTTCCAGTTCCCTGGCTGGGAGTCCTGTTCTCAGCGAGCTCCCTGCTCCGCCTCCCAGATGCTCTAGAAGACACTGGACCATCCCTGAGACCTGAGACCGAGTTGCCCTTGACAGATCTCCGGAGACAAATGGAGACTTGCTGCTCCAACAGCAATCGGGGGGGCTCAGCCCACCGTTCCCGACTTGCCAGACTCTCCATGACATGCTCTCTGCAGACTTGTTCTGTGCAGCAGTGCTTTCGGTGAGCATCCTGAGGTCCTCTAGCTCAGAGCTGGAACATTTGCTAACGGTCTCTCCGCCCATCTCCGAGCACAGTGCTGTAACACACAACTTTTGGATGGGATCCTGCTGCTCCAGAGGGTCTCCAAGTTTCTTCCTTTCTGTTCAAGTTTCTACTTCCTGACTTGAACTGTTACTCCCAGGTAGCAAATAAAAGTTCTTTATTCTCTCTTCACTATCCTACTCTTATTGGAAGGAGGGCAAGGCACCAATCCAAGACAGGAGAATTGACCATCTCCTTGGGAGGGAAAGCTGATTCTATCAGATTTGAGTTTCCTTACCTCAGTGGTATTAGCATCCACTCAACTATTCACCCATTGAAAGAGAGAGAGAGAGAGAGAGAGAGAGAGAGAGAGAGAGATGTATGCGGTATACCAGACTGTTAGATATCTACAGAACAGAAAAGGACCTAATAGAGAAACAAATGACCGCAAAATCAGTAGCTGCCAATCATGAAAGAAAAGAACAGGAAGCTGTATGAGAGAGTGCACCAGATTTAACAGAGCTAAAAGTGAGAGAAGAGCATCCCAGGAAGAGCACAGGAAGGAAGGAGGCTGGTTTTTGAGAAAACTACCTACAGCTGGCCATACAAAGGCCAAGGGAGGACCAAGGTGTGACAGTGGAGGCCAGGCCCAGATTATGTAGCCTGGAGGCCCACGCTAGGGCAGGAACCCAGGCACAATCTAAGCTTGTTCTGCTCTGCTCCACAGTGGCATGGCTGCGACCGCCCCACCGCGCAGGGCTTCCCAGTTACTGAAATCAAGGGACCCTTCCCCTTCACCTCAGGAATCCTCTCTACCTAGCCTTCTCTCCTGTCCAAAATCATCACACTTCTGAAAATCATATTCCAATATTTGATGCTTGGATGACATGTTCTCATCAATCCCACCCTCCCATTCCCCAACACCTATCCAGCTTGTCTTCAGATCTTCAAGATTTTTATTCATCGAATTAGGAAAAAAAAAAAAACCTACAAAAGTCATAAAACTACATTAGAATAAGTTAAATAAAATAAAATAACATGGGAAAAGGTATGACTACTTTCCCCACCCAACCCAGACATCTGTGAACTTACATACGCAAGTAAAATATTTAAATTTGGGTTTGCTATGAACACAAAATTTCATGAAATTTTTAAAGTAAAAACATGAATATATCACAAGGCAGTAGATAAATCAAATTCTTTAAGTTACTACACATTCCTTCCAATTACTGGCCATGTGTGTGGCTCACCTCCAAAGAAAGAATGAGGACTTCATTTGTTATGTGTCTCCCCAGGCCTGTTGACCCCAGAAAAGCTTAAAGGGGACTCTTCACAGAAATGCTTCCAGTCTTTGTCGTTGAGAAAGAATGGCTGTTTACAACCAAGAGTGTGGTGGCAAAAAGGTTCCTCACTGAAACTCAGCAGATGGCAGCATGTCTCAGAGGCCCATGAGAACTGAAGTCCCCACACCTTTCACCACTTGGTGTGCCATCCCTCAGCATATGCGCACCACAGGCTGCTGGCAGGTGCTGAGGAATCCACTGCCATGAGCAGGCAAGGAAACTTGAAACTCACTCATGGGGCTTGGAAGCAGGAAGGCTAGCAGTCAGAAACAAGAGAAGCCTACTGAAGTAGAACCAATGGAAGAGACAGAGAGGACCTTGCTGAAAATGAAAACAATGGAATTACAGAACTTACAAAAATGCCTTTAGGGACTTTAAACACATAAGTTTTTAATCTAAAATCAAATCCAACATTCCAGACAGAAAAGGGGAACTACTGTCCCGAAAAACTGTATTAGTGGTCAGAAAAATCAGGTAGAAGAAAAACCTTACAAGAAGCCCAGTGATGAACCCTCTATTGATAAAGGGCTGGGTCGTGCAGCAATCAGATCCAGAAATCAAACAAGAAAGAGGGAAGGAACACAGGAAGAAGCAATAACAACATAAATAGTAGGAGAAAACTTTCACAACTGGGTAAAGTCCTGAGGCTCTGGATATCAAAACCAAAAGGACATCGTGCTAACCTGTTAGGAGAGGTGGGGAGATGCGTTTGCAAGACAGGCGGAAAGCTGGGGACAAATCAGAGCTCTGGGTCTCAGATGCTGGGAGCTCAGTGTTGTACAAATTAAGCACAGAGCCTCTTAAACTCTGGGATCTGGTAAACTTACTTTTTGAATTATATCACCAGTCACTAAATACCGACTAAGAGACATTGTGGTTGACTTTTCTTCCCATACTATCTAAAGCAAGTACAGATATTTAAATGACATGGATGCAAATTACTTTGCTGAAAATGCAAAGTTAAAGACATGAAAAAAGGAGAAACCATTCATAAATATGTGCATCACTATTAAAAGAAAGCACTACTTTATGAAATGGATGCAAAGGCAGGACAGTCAGAACAGAGACTCTGGATGTGGAACTGCATATCTCCCCCACTGGAGCTGTGTGACATGGGTAAGTTGGTTAATCTTTAAATTCTTAGCTTCCTGAAGAGTGCATCACATTTAGAACCAGACTGTAGCAAGTGCTCATACACCAACAGCCTGCCCAGCTCCGGCTACAACAGGAAGGCAGTTTTGGAGTCAGAAGACTTGAGTTCAGATGTCAACTTTAAACCTTAAATTTTACATTGGAGCCATGGTAATTAATTCCCTCAAGCTTCTATCATTTCACA
Source organism: Eospalax fontanierii (assembly GCA_035773235.1). Taxonomy (NCBI): domain Eukaryota; kingdom Metazoa; phylum Chordata; class Mammalia; order Rodentia; family Spalacidae; genus Eospalax; species Eospalax fontanierii. The sequence goes on from CM069543.1 coordinate 21,200,626, forward strand.
TCTAAAATAGGAACACAAACACCCACCTCTTTCAACATCCAGGTTATCTACCCACAATTATCAACTGAGTACCAAAGTAATAAAGCATAAATGGAACTGCGATAAAAATAAGAGTGACATCTATGTCTGCCCTTGAGCAGACCACAGCTAGTCGGGATTACTCGGAAGGCCTATGGGCACGTCCTAAGGCTGCAGGAGAATGAGGAAAGGACTACAGTACGTTTCTCAGTACTGCAGTCCTACAATTTAAAACAAAGAAAAGGAGCAACAGCTGTTAGGCAAAACAACAACAACAACAAATAAATTTCTGACATTCCATGTTTTGTTACTTTAAGAAAAACACAAGCTGTTTGTGGTGGCAAATGACAGAAACCCCAAGAATTGGAAGGCTAAGGTAAGAGAATCACAAGTTCAAGACCAACATGAGCTAAACAGATAGACCTTGTTCTGCCTCTGGAAATGATACTACTGTTACTATCTGTGATGCAGAGGAGTGAACCTGAAGCCTCATATAAGCAAGGTAAGCTGAGCTATGAGCTTATCTATTGTTGAGCTATGAGCTCATCTACTGCTGTATTATGAGCTTGTCTACTTGTTGATCACATTCTTTATTTTGTGACAGGGTCTTACTAAGTTGACCAGGCTGGCTTTGAACTCACTCTGTTCAAGGCAGGTCTGGAACTCTCAATCCTCCTGACTCAGCCACTTGAGTAGCTGAGAGTATATTAGCAAAGCCTGTGCCACCATGCTTGGCTTGAGTGATCTTCTAGGACTAAGTACCCCTTTATATGAAGACTTGCAAGACACTGTTCAAGGGGAGTCACAATCACTTGATCCCTGTGCGGCATATCTACCCCTTTTCCAAGTACCGCACCCTGGCACATGGGGTAGAGATTACAGGAAACAGATTCTTGTTTCTCTTTGACTTCATGCCAGTAACAAAGACCTCACCCTGCAGCTTCTTGGTATTAAGAGGGTTTATTTTAGTTACCCAATGTAATCTTGCCAGGAGAAGGCCAAGCTAATTGTCCTCTCCTTTTTTGGTGTTTTTGTTTGTCTGTTGAGACAGAGTCTCCCTGTAGCCCCAGCTGGTCTTGCTGGGTCAGCTTACTATGTAGATCAGGATGGGCTGGATCTAACAGAGATTCACCTGCCTCTGCGTCTGTCTCCTGAGTGCTGGGATGAAAGACGTGCTCTTTAACCTTTTTGTTAACTCTGAGGTTTAGGATGCCTGTAGTGAACAGTATCAGATAATCTCTAACACAAAAAGAAAGACAGGTTATAAAGTCCCAGGACAGCCCGGATGCCTATAAAAAGAAACAGTGAATGCTAACATGTTTTTCTGATATCATCAGCTGGCATTTAATAACTGTGATTTAATATTTTATATATTGAAAATTCATACAAATGATAATGAAAACACAACATACACTTGAGGAATATTAAATACAGTGAGGCATTTGTTATTTTACAAAGTATTTTATACTGTATTATTAAAATTAACTTTATAAATATTTTACTTATATAGCATTACAGTATAAAGCAACTAGATATTTAAAATCATGTATTTGGCTTATAATTGCCCTAGATTTACTATAAATTTACTTAGATGGTTCAAAAAGAATGATTCTGATTTTTTGAATTTTCAGTGACAGACAACTACTCGAAAAGTTAATAATTTAAAAAGGAATTAAACCAATTAAATGAGGATTATCCACCAAAAAGGAATACTAACAGCTATCATTTCTTAATAACCTGTGTTTCAAACATCTTCACAAACTCTAATACTGCTACTTATACAACATAAAGTATACAATTAGCGGCAAATAAAATAAACTCAACAATTTATCCAAACATTGTTACATAGGAAGTTTGAAGAAACTGTAAATAATTCTTGATACTCTCATTTTGATTCTCCGACTTCTCAAGACTATGTTGTATTTCTTTCAAACATATATCCTGATGTTGAGCTTTCTAAATGAAAAGAGAAACACAGATAATCAATAATATCACTGAAATGAAAAACCTAGAGGTTCAGGATATGTGCAATAAATGAACACATTATTTTTCCAAATAATTCTTCAACATCACCCTCCTTTAAAATGATTCTCTTAGTAACGAAAGCACGTGTAGTTGGTCTGAACTCTGACATTCTTTGTAACACATTTACTTAGCCTCAACAAGAAGATTTTACTTAAAGCAGACATTATTATTTTCCATTGTATTTTACAGGTCACCTTGTTGTACTGTTTTTTTGGCATTCTTTTCCTATTGAAAAGTCCTATTTTATCCCACAAGACTTTGTTTTAAAAACTGAAGTAATTCTTGTCTTGAAAAGGTGACTATTTTCTGCTCAGAACCCTTGTAAAATAAAAAGCACTTGGTTTGTTATGTCCTTTAGGGAACCATTTTTAAAATCCTGTGAGTTAGCCCTTCAGGGTAGTGTGCCCAGTGTGCTAGACAGATGCACAATCACAGAATGAATGGTGCAGGTCTTTATGGGGCCCCAACTGGAGGGAAGAGCAGTGGCACAATCACACTTATATTGCTGGGTAGAATTTAAATACAGTTTCAGAAGGGTTGCCATGATTGTTGACCTGTGAGGTCACCTGAAAGCTAGGCATCCAGTCCACCCCCCAACTAAAGTACATGGACCAAAACCATGAAAAGGCCTGCTGGGTGGGCAAGGCACTGTGGAAGACACGGGATAGCCAGTGATGGCCAGGCTCTCTGAGCACTCAGAATTGAGTCAAGGCTAATACATATACTGAAGTAGATACTAATTACCCACCAAACTGTCCCTTGGAAGGCACAGAACATACAAACTCATTTTCCATTATGCTCAGAACTAGATTTTTACTAGTTCAACAATGATCAGGTTTAACATAAAATCTTAAACCGATTTACTGTAAAAGCTTTAGTAAAGTCCACAGTGCAGGGAAACCCATCTCGTCTTGGTTCCTTTCTTTACTCTGTGCTTCATTTGCACAGAGAATATCACATACATTTTACAATATCAGAAACCCTGATGGTGAGGGTTCTTTATTGTTTGAAGTTTAGAAACCTTGTATACAACTATGTGAAAGTGAAAGTAAAAATATGTTCTTTTGATTAAATACTCATGAAACTTTAGAAGGTAATAATCCAAAGAGTATATATCAAAATAATTTAACTTTTGAATCACTTAGGTTTACAACTTTTTAGATACTTGAAATTAAAAAAAAGTTTTCACAGAGAAAAGAAAGTACTGTTATTTTGTATGTCAATGTCAAATTGGTAGGTATGATTAAGCAATGTAATCATAACTAAGGCCAACTTAAGAGGATCTTTTGGCAACAGACATGAATATTCAGGGAAAAAAAATCAGAAGGCTAATTAAGCATGGCCAACTTGGTATTCTCATTTCAGGGCTGGTGGGTCAAAGCATCTATTTCATGCACATTTGACAATAGTGAATACTTACTTAATACCAAATTATATTTGTCTTAAGATGTAATACTATTTAAGACAGATATAATGTTTAAACTGCATATATAGAAAAATTCAGGTAAATAAAATTTCAGTGAAAATTAAGTAGATTCTATCTGTAATGTTCATTAAGCAGCTGCCACAGAAATATAATATGCAGGGAAAGGGCCTGATGAGACTTGGAGGGGGTATGACAGACACCACCAGAAAGCGGGTGGCCTGACAGAGGCTACCAGAAAGCAGACAGTGTGACAGAAGCCACTAGAAAGCAGGATAAGGAATTCTTTGACATGATCATGACATTTACAATTTTTTGCATTTTACTAATTGTTATTTTAAGATTAACAGTTTAAAAAAACACCACAACAACCTTGATTTACTTTAGTTTGTATTTTCCTATCTAAACTACATGGTAGGAATGTTAAATGTTCATTTATCTTTAGGATAGTATATTAAGCCACACTAATACTTACACTGTTCATTTTGCAAACAAGCTGGTTTTGTTCTTCATTTTTCTTTCTAAGCTCAGTTTCCAGATCTAATATTGTAACTTGTAAAGCCCTCTCTCTAGTTGACATTTTCTCTAATTCTTCAGAAACCTGTAATTTTTATTAAGAGAGTAAAATAACTAAATATGTTTTCCTTAAAATATATTTGAAAGCCTTGATAGTTATACTATACTTCTTTATTTTCCCAAATAGCTGTGAATTGGGTATTAGACAACTTTATTAGAAAATGCTTAAACAGATCTTATCTCGAGCTGGCACGCAGTTCAGTAGTAAAGTGATTGTCCAGCATGCCTAGCATGACTGAACAAGGTTCCACCCCCAGAACTACAAAAAGAAAAAGAGAAGAGATACTCTACTTGAAGAGGTATGTGTACTGTAAGCATGCACACGTATCATCACAGCCTCAGTATCTCCAAAGTTAACATGCCATGGAACACCTGTGTGCACTTTCACTGCTTTGTGATGACACGGGTAGATATCTTCCCATGGCAACATTTTAAAAACATACTAAGCCCAACTGCCATTTTTAGTAGTATTTATGATCATCCCAGCATCTGGAGCAGTGGTGGACTGCAGCAAGTTCTCATTAAATGCTCATCAGGTACTTGGATAAACAGAACGGAGGGTGAGACACACATGGCATCTAGTACACAAGACTGGCTCTCCATGCCCTCAGTGCCCGTGCAGCCTGAGAGTTTAGATATTTCTCCTGTTGCTTATATTAACAGAAAATCTAACTTATCTGTTTTCTTCAAAAATTCAAATATGTCAAAGTGTACTTGTAAAAATGCGGGGCTGGAACCACAGGCATGAAAGCCTGTGAACAAAGAGCAAAGAGTAGGAAGGACTGAGCTCTAACCTAGCTCTGAAGACTCGGCTCTAAGTTATTAAAAACTGGTTACGGATTTCTGCACAAATGCCAAGGTTAATTATAAGTGAGGGTTACTAGTGTGCTCTGAAGCGAGGGAGGAAAGGAAAGGACGTCACGGACAAACACGCATGGCCTGCTCAGGGTGAGGACTGCAAAGCAATGACGGCCCACTCGAGAGGTCAGAAATCAGAGAAGGCCCGCATTCCACTGGAGCAGGACTTGAGAGTTTAAGGTCTACTTAAGCTGAACGCAAGAGAAAGCTACCTCTCATCTTCCTTCTAAAGGCTGACAGAGCTAAGAACCTATATAACACATCTGTACCTGTCGTCATACTTTGTTATTTAACTTTTAGTTGAAGATGTGTCCCCTAAAATCAATTAAACTGGCTTCTCAGAGCCTAAGAAAAATAAATGGACATTTGTGATATAAGAGCCACATTTCAAGGGCCAGATTTTGAACCTTTACAGAACTGAAACTGTTGACTTTGAGGAAGACAGTAAGTCGAAGAGTCGGGAGGGGGAAAAAGGCTCAAAATCTGGCTTTCAACATGTTAGTTCTGATGTGTCTGTGTTAAGTGGAGATGCCAAATAAAACAGAATGCATGGGCTTGGATTTCAGGGAGACAGGCACAAAGGTCATCAGGGTGGAGATGGTCAATTTTCAGCCTCACTCACCCTATAAGAAAATCATCCCCCGTTTTCCTGGTTAGGAACTTAAAGTTTAGAGAGGCAGCCTTGTTGAGGGTAGTGTGTCCAAGCCAGAATTCAATACCAGTCCCCATGGAACTCCAAAGCTCATTTTATGGTCTTTCTAATTGTTTGATAAATTTAACTCTTCTTTGAGATCTTCTAAATCATTTCTCCTCCGCTGAGGGTGAGATGCTCACTTGGTATCATTTGCGCCTACAGCACCTCCGTGTGGGATGACATCCCCACTCTACTGAGGTTGTCCCAAGGGCTGAAGCCAGCCTTTTCATCTGGCCCTCAAGCACTAGCAAAGTGCTCCACACTGAGAGGTGTTGGGGTAGGAGGCAAGGTAACTCAACAGCTTGAACTGGAATGTAATTCTTGGATGTACAGCTTTATACAAGTATTAGTCACAGAGGAGTAGGGCTTCATGGCTCACTGGCTCCCAGTCTAAACCCCAAACTGCAATCACTTGCATATTCAACTTGTTTTATTTACATATCAAGGGAGCATGTGTATGGAGAGGACCACACACTCAAAGTGTTTTCCATCTCGCCCAGTTTCCTGCCACATCAACATTTATCTGGAAAAGCAGCTCTGGCCCAGTAATGTACGTGTCTTGCTCCAAGGGAAAATTAGGTTAAGAACAAAAGTGGAACTTCTCCCTCCATCCTGTCATCAGGACAAAAACAGTAACTGTAGTTTGGCAGCATGAGATGACTCTGGCAAACTAATTAAACAATTCCTGAACAGAGGCGGGCGGTACCTTCTGCCTGCCATCTTCTACAGCGGCTTCCAGCTGCCTGGACAGCACAGAGGACTCCGACACCTTCTCCTTCAGCTTCAGCTCACTCTGCTGGAGATACTCCTCCTGGTCCACCAGCTTCTTCTCCAGCTCTTTGTTCTCGGCATCCATCTGCTCCAATTTTCTTTTGTAGAAATGTATACATTGTAAAGTTATAGTGTGTGCAGGGAAATAGAGCATCAGTTTTAAGCCAATTTGATACTTACTGTTTAAGGTTTTCACACTTTAACTGAATAAGATAATTTTCCTCTTCAAGAGAAAGCTTGGTTAGAAGATTATGGTTTCCCTCAACCTAACAAAAAAGTTTTCTTGATTATTTTCCTCATCAACTTCCAAAGAAATTTACTTATCTTGTTAGAACAATCATAAGAAATAAGATAGGCATACACAGAAAGACACCAAGAAATGTTTACATTTCTAACATACAATTTCCCAAGTTCCTTGTTAAGTTTTAAAAATTTATGTTTATATTAGAAAAACTGACTAATTTTTTTTTTTTCTGGGAGATGGTAATTAAACATTCTATACAGTATTTTACTGAAAAGAAGAATTTATTCAGTAAAAATAAAGTAATACCAGGGCTGGGGATGTGGCTCAGTTGACAGAGTGCTTGCCCAGCATGCACAAAAACCTGGATTCAGACCCCTATATCACAAAAAAACAGGCATGTTGGTGTACACCTGTGATTACTGCACTCAGGAAATAGAAACTGAAGGACCAGAAATTCAAGTCCATCCTCAGTTTGAAGCAATCCTGGGCCACATGAGATTCTGCCTCAAAAACACCCCCCCCCCCAAAAATAAATAAATAAATAAATAAGGAAAAGAAAATGTGTGAAAAATGTAACCATTAGTTGAATACGTAAGGTTTCTAATTTCCTTATGTTTCATTTAAAGGACTGATTGATCCATGAAGAGACTGGTTAAGTAAAAAACAAATAAATCACAGACAAACTTCCCCAAGTCAAGTCAGAATATTCTTCACATTGTTTCAAAGGTTGATTTAAACAGTTTAAGAAGTCTTAATAATAAAAATATTTACTCATATGTTTACTTAATAATTTAAGTAAAATATAACTTGACATCTTTCTAGAAGAATTTCTTCTTGGGAATTTAAATTCACCAAAATATTGACTCATGTTTTTAAAACCAGAATGCATTTTAAAATGAAAATCCACATTACGTATGGAAGACACAAAGTGAATTCACTTTGTGTCTTCTTCGTGAACATGTTTTGTAAGTAAAGAAAAAATTGGCTACCAGGACATGCTTCTTTGAAAAAACATGAAGCAACTGTAAAATATTTGGCTAGTGCGTTCTGTGTGGTGGGCACGGAGCTACGTGGTAGCTATCTGGTAATTAAGAGGACACACATGGTCCCTATTCTGATGGGTTAGTTCAGTTAACAAAAAGGACTGGATTAATCCCAATAAACTTGATGCACAATTCTAATCAAAATGCATTCTAACTGTTGTAAAGTCCCTCATAATCTACTTCCCCTTAACATTAAGCACACAGCACAGCCGTGCTCCTCCCCTACTACACTGCCACATCAGTCTGCTAGTGTCCAAATAGAGATTTGCACAAATAACCTAAATTAGCTATTCTAACTACCATTTCATCATAAAATGCCAAAGAATAGCTTGCAAATAATATTACAGTATCTGCATGAAAATGCTTCATGAATTGGTGTAGATGGGAATAAAAACATCAGCCCAACATGAGTGCCCTCAATTCGTGAGAGACTCCAAACATTCCTTCCACACATGTTGCAGGACTCAGAACGACCGACACCTGGCCCTGCAGCTCCCTAACGGTGCATGTCTGTTCTGCACACTTGTCCTTGCAGCGCTGCAGACTCTCCTGACACTCGTGAAGCCTCTGTTCTGCTGACGTGAAGGACTGGCGGGCTTGCTCTACCTGCTTCAAATCAGACTCCACCTGGCCTCTTATCTGAGGTACGGCATTAGGAGAAATAAAGGCAAGGTCATGCATTCAACAGGAACGTTTTTACTATCTTAAACACTAATCATGTTTGTAATTAATAAGCATTTTAGGTATGATGGCTTAAAACAACACATAAAAAATAAATGTGAATACTGATTTATTCTGCTATAGAATATGTAACTAAAAAGCAGGTTAGCTCTTATCAGCTTTCAGAAAGTTGTCAAGCAAATACTTTTGATATTAGCTGAAGGGAGGCTGTTTAGCTTATTTTAGATATTATATACAAGCAGTTTTTATACTAAGAAACTTGGTGTGTTAGTCTCTACTGCCCACCATCAGCTCGAAAGCAAGTGTCACCCTATTCAATCATATTAACTCAGATATATAACTAAACTAGAGCAGTCTTCTTTCACCCATCTTGACCAAAATCAGTGGAATTCACTGTGTATTACTTGAGCACAGCTAAGACCATTGGTTCCCACTTGAATGTACGTGCCCACGTTGTGATGAACAAATCTCTCTAATTCAAGCTACAGTGACTGCCTCAACTTCTGAACAGCCAAATTGTAACACTTTTATGGATGGGTGGCAAGAAGCAAGTTTAAAAAACACCATATTTCTAAGTCCAAAATAAACAACTCAATGTGAGGTTAAGGATCTTCCCAGAGAGGAAACACAGGAGTGGTTATTTCCCTGAGACAGAGGACACCGGTTTCTGTACACCATCTGACAATCCTGAAGACAAACTATAAAATCAGAATATAGCATACCTCAGTCTCCAAAACAGCTAGGAGCCCATGAGGAAACCACGAGACTTAAGGAGCAGAAAAGTAAAAAGAAGAACTTCACTTTTAAAAGAAATCACTTGTATGGTTCTGTAACCAGAAAACATTGTAACCACAACAGCTGGAAAATCTCTTCTGCCCTTTGAACAGGTTTCTGAATTGGATTTTAATTTACTGTGCTATCTAGCAGGAGAGGAGAAGTTTGCATGAAAATATATCATGAGATTTAGACCAAAAGACGTGAAATGGTATCTTCTCTGGTCTGTAAAAATAGGTGAAAAATGGTTCTAAGAAGGTTTATCAAGAACACACAATAGAGAAAGCACAGTCTCCTCAAAGAAAAGACATGGAGGAGCTGGGGACACCTTCAATACCAGCACTCGGGAGGCAGAGGCAGGCGGATCTCAGACAGAGGCCAGCCTGGTCAACATAGAGTGCCAGGCCAGCTAGCGCTACAGGGAGACTGTCTTGCAGGGAGGAAGAAGGCTTGGGGGAAGCTAGATTTATCTGCATATGTTTGAAATGAGATCCTTAAATCACACCACACATAAAGATCAACTCAAAATGACTTCAAATTGTAAACCCTGACACTCAAACACCTAGAAAACACTCAGAAAATTGAGGCCAGTGAGATGGCTCAGTGGGTAAAGGCACCTGCCCCAACCTGACAACTTCAGTTCAATCCCTCGATCTCACACTGTGGAAGGAGAGAAAGGACTCCTGAAAGTTGTCCTCTGACCTCCATAAACATGCTCACACACAAAAATGTAATAAACAAAAATTTATAACCAAAAGAAAGCAGGATAGAATAAAGAAAGAGAGACAGAGAGAGAGAAAAAGAGAGGGAAGGAAGAAAGGAAGGAAGGAAGGAAGGGAGGGAGGGAGGGAGGGAGGGAGGGAGGGAGGGAGGGGCAGGCTCAGGTTGCCCACTGTCTGGCCTGCTCTGGCCTGGTCCTGACGGCAATGCTCACTCTTCTCAATCCCCAAAAAGACCAGCAACACTGCACATACCACCTCAGCTAGAGCTGACCACTAACACTCGTGATTTCCCAAGCAGGAGTCGCCCCCAGACTTTCAGTGCTTCCTTACAAAACAATGAAATCCAAAAGGGAATGCGGTTTCATTTAAAAACTTAAAAATATTCATAAAAACACACCACCTGCCAACACTGGCCTGCTCCTTGTTCTGTTGCAATAGGGTAAATAAAAGGAAGCATTTTTTAAAGATATTATTTTTCTTCCAAAAATGCATTTACCAGAGAATATTTATTTTGCCATTTTTTTGACATAAAAGATTTTAAAACAGAAAAAAAAAAAGATGAGACTAATTTGCATTTTGTTGCTGGTTCATCTCAGTGATGAATAATTGTAAGGTAAACAAGGAGGAAATCTGAACCTATATCAGAAAAATTAAGCATTTATGCTATTTCTCAAATACTATGAAAAACTGAAGACATTCCCGTAAACAAACATTTGAAGCCTTCAAGGAAAAAAAAAACAACTCATAAATGAACTCCTCTACAGAAACTAAGAATAGACCATTCCTTGATATAAACTAGCAGAAATGACTAAATATGTATGTATATATAATTTATTTTATAATTTTAATTTCAAACTTACCTTCTCTAATTTTTTATTTTTCTTTTTTATTATTAGGTTATTTTCATGCAGCAAATTTTTACATCTGCTTTTTACCGTTTCAGCTGCTTCTTGTAGCTTTTGAACCTAAAAATAAAATATATTACTAAAGCACCATGTATTATTTTATTACCAGGAGCATAACAATAAAAGCTAAAATTTGTATTTACATTTATTTTATTTTGAATATTTATTTATTTATTTATTTATTTATTTATTTATTTATTTGAGGCAGGGTCTCCCTATAGCCACAGCCAGCCTAGAACTTGCTATGTAGACCAGGCTGGCCTCGATCTCACAGAGATCCACCTGCCTTTGCTGGGATTAAAGGCATGAGCCACCACACCCAGCTGAGTTTGTATTTTAAACAAATTATTATTTCTCTACTAACACTCTTTGCATATTCATCTAATATTATTCTTTCTAACATATAGAATTTCTCAGTATTCAGGTGTAACCCCAATCCTTTCCTGATTCCCACCTTCCATCAATACTTCTAGACTCTTTGCTTCAGCTCTAAAGCCTCCTGAAATCTTCACTTGCAGGTAACTGTCACGATAAGAAATCAGTCTTTCATGCAAACCAGCTCTTATTCCAATAATTTTCCCCACAAAATCAAAATCCATTCAAAAGAAAAGGATGAAATTTATGTAATGTCCATCAGCCAGAAGGTGGTATTTCAGTCATTACACACTTGCTGAGGACTTAAACCTGAGCAAGCGGGTAGGAGACCCAGAAGACATACTCACAGTCCTCCATGGACTCCCCTCACCTGGAACACTTTAGCTGATTTTGCAACTCCATTTTCTCACTAAATCCATCTACGCTGCTGTTACTACTAGTCTACACTTTACCTCGCCTGAAGAGAGGTGCTGGAATCATAGCTGTACCCATTACCCCCAGCTTTGTACATAGGTGCTGGGATCTGAACTCGGGTCCTCATGCTAGTGTGGCAAACACGCTACCCACTGACCATATCCCTAGCATCTCATGTGTTTTAGGTGTTTCATGTGAGTACATGTGTTATTTTATTCACTATGAAGAGGAGAACTGGGATTTGATGACCCTAGAGGACAGCCACTGTCTAAATCAATACCATTAAAATACACACGAGGACATATATATCCAAGATTAGCAAGTTTATACACTGGAATTCTCATTATACCTATGAAATTCATTTTAAATCTACATATAGGAATATCTAATATACCCGTAAGTAGTGCTAGCTTCAGAAATTGGCAAAATTATCTTTATAAAGGTACCTGGGAGCATAAGAAATGCTTGGGATGGATTGAATTATGTTATAAAATAATAACCTCATTACTTCAGTTTTGTCTATTTAGCTCACAAATACAGTGTTTTAAGTCAGACAGATTTTAACAAACATTAAAATAGACGCAGGGTCACCTGAGTTTTATACACTTCAATTAGAGTTTTCTGTCGTTTTTCTACTTCTTGCAATTCTAATAGCTCCTTTTCAACAGAAACAACTTCATCTTTCAAAGCATCAAGTGTAGTCTAGAAAGAAATATGATGGATTCTGTAAGTCAACAGAATACTATAATCTGTTAGAGAATTGTTAAACCAGAACTCATTTATCAACATCTAATAAAATAACCATTTTGATTTTGTATAAAGGGAGCATTTTGAAAATTCAAAATGAATTTAAAACAGTGCTTCCACAGAGTAAGAAGCAGATTGGCAACTGATTTTTTCTGCCACCAACTGTAACTTCAAGGTGACAAGCAAAGATCACTCTCTCTAGGAAGCTCTACCCAACTGGAGTCTTCAGGAAAAATAAAGATCAATTAAAGGCATTTTTAAGAGAGGTTAAAAACCCTTTACATGTACTTCTTCCGATTTTCTCTTTTCTAAGGCTTTACAAATATATACATTTGTGGGGGGGTATATTCCAACAAAATAATGAGTAACAACAAGACAGACAACACAGGCTCCAGGAACTGGAGCACCAGAGCAGTGGCCACCTCCAGTGTGGCTTCTGGAGACAGGCCTCTGAGATCAACCAGGACAGAGGGTCTCTGTCAGAGATAAGTGTGGAAAACAAAGTTTCAGGAAGAGAAATGGGGTCTAGGATTAAGGAATTTTCATCCTTTAAAGAGTAAAGCATTTTCCTTTTCTCTGCAATAGAAGTTAATTCTTTCCTTTTCTTAGAATTATAATTATTGGCTATTTAAAATTATGTACACATTAGGAAAATGGCAATGGATGATTTTTATGAATTTACAGTGAGAAAAAGATAAAAGAGTTAAATATTGCCAAAGAAAATTATTTTTAGCAAAATGATAGTGTTCTAGATTTTTAAATTTCCTAACTGTACTCTCGGAAAAAAACCAAAAACAATAAAATTACATCTAATCTCTTCTAATTTTTATAAACCTTTCTCTATATTTCTAAAACACAGATCTGAAAGAATTTTATCATTATTTAATGGTTCAAACTGCTTCTTTCCTGTCTCCTTTCTTTCATGGAACTGAAATGGTGCTCTTGTCTTCAGTGAAGGCCCGGCAGGTCACATGTGTGTCTGGCTGTCTGAGAACTCAGGTTTTTCTCAGAAAGACTAAAAACACTCTGTCTCTGTCTCTGTCTCTGTCTCTGTCTGTCTCTCTCTCTCTCTCTCTCTCTCTCTCTCTCTCTCTCTCACACACACACACACATACTCATCTCTTCTCTGTAACACAAACAAACCAATCACTCACTCCTTGGACGTGACTCAGTTGGAAAATTCTTTCTGGTTATAAAGCAGCCAAGAACATACTTTCTGGTCTCAAACAGACCAGTCCTGAGGTTCTACCCTATGGCAACCATGACACCTAGAAGCATTTTGCGTATTAAAGTTAATGTAATTTTGGATGATTCACTTAACTGCTAAAATTAGAGTAAATAAATGTTTTTAAAGTTGAGACAAAGGGAGAGTTGTTCAACTTTATAAGCCTTACTTTGCAATGCTAAAACAACTTAAACTTATTTATATACACATAACTATAAAGCTTAAAACATATGTATACAGAAATGTATGTGTATACATTATGTATATAGTACACACACACACACACACACAAATAAATCTGACAGATTTGAAAGTCGTTTTAAAAATACTGTATTATGAGCAACATAAAAGACAAAATGATACAAGAACATTACCCAATCAGGTGATTACTTCAAGCAATTGCTAAACACACACACATACACACACACACACACATAGTACCTTTAATTTCTTATTCTTAAGATTCAAGGTTTCATTTTCATATTCAAGTGAGTGAAGTTCTCTAAGAATTTCTTCACATGAATTTTTCCCTTGAGTTTCCGTTTTCTTCAAGTCTTCCAAAAGATTAGTGATTTGCCTTGATGAAATAAATGAAAGCAAGAAAAAGTTTGTTCAGATAACACATTTTAAGAGTTTCTGAAATCATTCTGGAAGCATACCATGTTTCAAATAGAGAAGCACAAGAAGCTAAAGAACTGATAGAACAAGGGAGCAGGAAGAGGTGCTCCCAGCTCACCACAGCAACCATAACCAGAAATAATTACCCACTGACGATGCCAATGGAATACTGCACAACCTCTGTACTCAGAAAATCGTCTAGCTTATCACCCACAGGTGTGCATGTCTGCTGCCTCCCATTCACACACACATTCACACACATGCACACACATACACACAACTTAGACAAATTTCAAGAAAACAACTGAGCGAGGCAATGTTTAGAAGCAAATTACATGTTAATTCTCAATGATAAAACTTAACAGCATATAAGTAAACTAAAGGCTCAGAAACAAATATTAAGAACCTATTATTGATATTTCAGCAGTAATAAGTCAAAGAACAAAATGTACTTTTTCTCGCTGATTTTCTCTGTTATGCACTTAACATGAATGAAGGAATAATAATTCTTAGGGTTTTAAAGAACTTACATGTCATAAATCCTGCTACTTACTTATTCTTGTTTAATTGAGAAACATCAATTCCACTTAGAACAAATGATTCCCATTCATCACAAATAACATGACACACACTCGAGCACAAAGTGCCAAGCTCAACATTTAAAACGGGAATACCAATGCATTCTCAAAAAGCAACGATTCTCATTACTGCTGCTATGAGAGTAGAAAAGTTTATAGGATTATAGATAGCAGCTTCCCCACATGAATATGAGAAGAATCAGAACATAAAGCACTTAAAAACTAAAATTATTGAACCATAAAAGTCTAAATTCTTGCTTACTTTTTCATTGTTTCGATCTGAACTTCCAATTCAGTTTTTTCTATTACAATTTTCTCATAATGGCTTTTCCAGGCATTGGAAGTGGACACTACTTCAGACAGCTTGGCTTCCTAAAATACATCAAGTACTCATCTTGTAACTTAAAAATGTTTTGTTTTCCTAGAGATTTTTTTGAGGCAGTCTACCTTTTCTCTTTGATGTAAAGAACTGGCCAATCTAACAATAGAAGCATAAGTAAGATCCATCCAATTTTCAAAGAAAGAAATAATTTTCTTCAAAGTGTAGAATTATAGGGCACTTAGTATCCTGGCCCCAAGGCACTAAGTGCCAAAGGCAGTTCCCCAGGGCTTTCAAGGCACTCTTTCTTCTTTCACCTTTTCTTACAAACACAGACAGGAGAAAAATCACCTTCATCCCTTTATCTGTCCTTCTACTGCACTGAAATGGTTTCTGAGACAGCATTGTGATCTCCAAATTTCCACAGATCTCAGGGATCCTCCAAATCCCCATTCTTCAGATTTCTCTGTATTGTATTGTGTATACATGTAGGATGAACCAAGTCAAATTTCAGTAAAATGTCTCATTGGTGAACTCGTTAGTTTAAGCTTACGTTATACTTAAGGAAGAGGAGGAGGATGAGGAGGACCAGGAGGATGAGAAGGACCAGGAGGACGAGGAGGACGAAGAGGACAAGGAAGAAGAGGAGGAATAGTAAACAAACAAAAAAAGAGACTCTTCAGACTGAAATAAATGTTATAAAAAATTAAGTCACTGATATGATTAATTGTTGAAGGTGTACTTCTTAAAGAGCAGTAAGGGGAGGCTTCTCTGAAGAAATGGTAGTTTAAAAGGTAACTGAATGATTTAAAATAGCCAGTGATGATGAACAAGGAAGAACTTCCAGCCATAGGCAATGGCAAACCCACAAAGCAGTCAACTCCATGCACTGAGGACAGAGAGGAACAGCGGGCAAGTACAAGGTGAACTCCCTCTGTCTTCTCAGCACTCTTCTATAATCACTAGAGGTATGCAGTGTTCTTATCCCTTACTTCAAGACAAGGAAATTGAAGCTCTGAAAGTTCAGAAAACTAGTTAAGTGCTTTATGTAAAGTCACAAGGGTTAGCAAGTATGGGAGCCTTTTCCCACTAATATAGGGCTCCAGTGATGCTAATTCAATAGGAAAAACCCTGAGAATGTCAATGCCACCATGAATTACCACTCAAGGTATTATCAGATATTCAAGCAGGCTACAACACTGTAGACTTTGGACTTGGTCTTAATTCTAATATCTAGTTAAATTCAAATGAACGTAAGTTAGATATTAGAGCCTTAAAATGGTAACATTTGAGCTTATAAAATATTAATTGTTTTGTTTGCACAGCTTTTATACAAGTCTGTTTTCATTTCTAAAAGCCTCTTTCAAATCCACAAGCCTCAGCATACGTTCTTAAGCGGTGGGATACGAACGAGACACAAAAACGATGAATATTTTATTAGTTGGCGAGTGCATAAAGATGATTTGTCAGGAACAACAAAGCACTCAGTCCACTTTCTCGGCTCTGTATTATACTCAAAGATATCTTTCACATGTTTTGCTTACGTCAGCATATGGTTTTAAATGCATTACAGAGATTAAATGAAGTGAATTACTGAATAAAGTCATATGGTCTAATAACATAAATCAGCATTTCCCAAACCGATATTTCTCAGAACCATTTCCAAGAGCTGTTTTGTGGGTAAAAGAAGAGTTCTGTGGTTAAGTGTGGGAAATTCTTACTTCAATGCCCTAATTACACTGCATTTCTGAAAGCCTTCTCAGGGCCTTTAATATGCTAATATGCACTGTAACTTTCCAAGAGGCAAGACAAGACATAAGAAGCCTTGCCCTTAGCTGGCTTTGAAGCTTTTGTGTGTTTTTGAGGGGTGGGGAGGTTGGCATACACTTAACATTTCTGTTCAATAAAGCTCTCCCAAAAATGCTGAATAAATGTTATATTGTTATGTATTCTTTCAAAATAAAATTCTAAAGCAAAAGAAGATGAGTGAAGTCTTCACAGTACTGATAAGAATAAAGCCACTATCAATACACCATGCTGCTGACTATATAAACTCAGTACATAAAACCTACTTTGTTAAGAACACGGATACTCACCTGATCTCTAATTTGAGAGGAAAGGTGCTCAGTGTCCCCCGTGAAGTGTTCCAGCCTCTGTCTGTACACCTTCGAGGCCTTTTTCAGAGCTATAATTTTTTGCCTGTGTGCTTCTTTGACTGTTTCAGTTTCACGCTTGTTCATTTTCACCTGCAAGGTCCACTTGGCTATTTGGGTTTCCAAGCTCTAAAAAGGGTATTAGAATCAAATAAATTACTTCAGAACTATAATAAATAATTGGGGGGTGGGGGGAACAAAGTAAAAAGTCAAGTCCACATATGAGAGAAAAAAAAAAAAAATAGCCCACAAGAAATATGGCTCCATTCCTCTAAAAGGCCACAAGGTGTCAGCATTGCACAATGAAAAGTCTACATTTGCTTGCAAACTTTAAAAGAACATGATTATGGACTAGTGAGGGAAGACTGGAGACATCAAAATATATTGTATACATCTATAAAATTCTTGAATAAATTTAAAATATTATATGCAAATTTTTTAAAATTGCAATTGGATTTTCTTCCTAGTTTTATCAAAACCATACCATGATCAGGGATATATGGAAATTACCAAATTATTTTTACAGTTTCAAAATAAACCTTCAGTCATTGAAGTGAATGGACACATATTTAAAGTCGGTTATCTTCCCTAATGTACAATAGGATATATAATGGATATGTGTGCGTGTCATATGCATATGTACATAGGATACGTAGTATATGTATGTATGTATATATATATATATATATATATGCATGCATTCAGTCGGATATGTAGTACAATTTATATATTCTATTATACACTATCTCTTATTTGCTATATCTTCTAAAAACAGTTTAAGCCCAATTGATGCATTAAAAAGATTTAGAAAAAAAAATTGATTCAAAGCATCTCTGGAACAGTCCTCAAAGTTTCAAAATGCAGCATCTTAAAAGATCTGGTGGAACAAAATGGTCTGACAACAGTAAAAACTGAAATTTGTGTCACCAAACTGAATTTATTGTTTCTACTTGGGAACTTATCAGATTCAAAAACTGAAAATCTAAATCGTGACCTCCTCCCCTTGATGCTTTAAATTCCAAACGTGTCTGAAGGAGGAAGATGGGAAGTCAGCAAGCTCAAGTGACTTTTCCCATCATCCCTTGGTAGCTTTTCTTTGTTTATTTGTTGATTGGCTGGTTAGTTTGATTTGGTTTTTTGAGACAGGGTCTCATACATAGCTCTGGCTGGCCAGGAACTCACAGAGATCTGCCTGCCTGTATTTCCCTTGAGGTTAAAGGCCTGTGTAGCACGCCCAGTAAAAGGTAGCATTTTTGAAAAGGGACTGTAGGTATTAGGTTGGAGAATACCCTAGCAAAATCTTGGAATCTTCAGTCTTACACTGTCTCTTCAAATGATTGAGCATATTAAAGACAAACTTCATTAAATTTAACTTTTAAAATAATTCATTACTTTATTTTTAACCTTTAAAAAATCTTTCCAATTGCCATTTGAGGACATTATTAATTGCATACACAATCATCTTAGGGAGATCAATGGCTGCCAGGCTAGATCATGTTTTTTTGCCTGTGGGTACGTCAGCACTCGCATAACAAACCCATTCTATCTGCAGTGTCCTACCTCACTGATGCAGAGAGCGGGAGAATCTACAGGAACTGTGGGGAAGAGGCGCAAAGGAACAGGTAAGGGGAACAAAGGATTATTTGCTACCAACAGATTCAAGAAGATGGGGGGGCATTGCCTTAGGTTGGTTACCCACTGGTGACCCCATCAGACTCCAATGGATAGCTCAAAATTCAATGGTCACACAGATAGCCCTGGTTGAATTAAGTGGGTCATAAAAGTCATGAGTCTAGGAGGGAAGAACCAGAGTACATTATATACATGTATCAAGTTGTCAAAGAGCAAAATCCACTGTAAACTCATTTAATGTCCTTGTGAAAAGCAAAAGCTTTTTGCCACTGGAGGAAAAAGTAAAACACCCACGTACAGTTTTAAAGCAGGTGCTACAGGCTGTAGAGACATCTGCTGTGATTCAGGGCAATAAAAGCAAACGGGATCTACCTAGACAACCTCCCCCCGCGGCTCAATGAGGACGAAGTCTATACATTTCTCTGAAGATGGCAAGATGGTTTCTTTTCCCTTGTCAAAAATAATGACAGTGGATCCAACTAGGTTGTGATATGTGGCAGCACCCCTCCAGAATGACTGTGACTTGGAACATATACTTCACCCCCAATTCCTTTCCATTGCACTGGGACAATTAGGAGTTGCTCAAGAATCTGACTAGAAAAGCCAGGTTAGCAGAGTTTAAAATGATCGTGGTTAGTAACAAAAGAAACTTACTGCCTCTTATATGTGTGAGAACAAGTATGCAAAGCGAGAGAGCTGCAGAAAGAGGACTATAGTAACACACACCGGAGGGGTAGCAATCCTGTTGCCGTTCTTAAGCTATATTTAGTTTCTTTATTTTTCCAAAGGTAATGAAAATGCTCACAACAAACATAAATTAACTGTACCAAGAGGAAGATTTTAGAGTAACTAAATTTCCATATATTATTCCTACATTGGTGCAAAAAAGAGATACTATCTTTATTCTGGGACTTGTACCTAAATATTTGGAAGGGCTAGAAATGTTTTGATTAAGATCTACAATCATTATGTATTTCTTTACTTTTCTGAGGCAGGGTTCTTTTTTGAGACAGCATCTCCCTGTCATCTCAGCTGACATGAAACTCACTATGTAGATCAGGCTAGCCTTGATCTCACAGAAATCCACCTACCTCTGCTTACCAAGTGCTGGGGCTGGCACAGAGGCAAATGCACACACCATGCGCCACCACACATGGCTAAGATCATCATATATTTCTCATGGAGACACTAGATTAAATTATTTTACTATCACTCAACCTCACAAATAAAGAATTCTGTTAGAGTTTGTCATTAATTTTATTACTTAAACTATACAAGTACATATGTAAACTATACAAGCACATATGTAAACTATACAAGTACATATGTAAACTATACAAGCACATATGTAAACTATATATATAACCTTCATGTATTCTTTTAACTTATCATTTTCTGCTTCTCGTTTCTGAATTTGGAACTGTAGTCGATCATGTACTACTTTTACTGACTGAGAAAAACGGTTTGCTTTCAAAGCATTTTCCTGTAAAAGAAAAGAGAAGAAAAGTTCATTTATCACATAGTTTCTGTAACCCGAAGCCAGACACAATGTGAAAAGCTGGCAAAGCAAAGTATCGTTTTTCATAAACAGTGCCCCACTAATGCATTTCATGTAAACCCATATTTTATAATTATCTCCTTTATAATTTAATAATTACCTCCTTTAAAAAATTGTTATCTACCAGGGCCTAGAGAGAAAGCTCAGCAGTTAAGAGTGCTGGCTGCTCTTGCAAGGGACCTGGATTTGATTCCCAGCACCCATATGGTGGCTAACAAGTGTCTTTAATTCCAGTTTCGGGGGACCCCACACCCTCTTTAGACATCCACGGGCACTGCACAACAAAGGTGCACCTACCTACACATAGGCAATACACT
The DNA here is from genome assembly GCA_035773235.1 of Eospalax fontanierii. Lineage (NCBI taxonomy): Eukaryota > Metazoa > Chordata > Mammalia > Rodentia > Spalacidae > Eospalax > Eospalax fontanierii. The sequence goes on from CM069543.1 coordinate 21,221,296, forward strand.
CATACACATAAAAAAATAAACATTTTTTTAAAAGAAGAAAAATTCCCATCTATACTAGTAAGTAAAACATAAGTATATCAAAAATGGTGCTAAAAATACCAAAACTCTTTAATTTGTCCCCAAATTAAAATATATAAATACAAATTCATAGTGTATAACTTGGGGATTTTATTATTATGTTAATGCGTGCTCATGTGTGTGTGTGTAGGGAGACCAGAGGACAGTCTCAGGTAACACCTTCAGAAGCACCTCCTTTGAGACAGGATCTCTCCTTGCTCATCATTCCAGAGCTAGCTAATTAGGCTAGGCTGGCTGACCAGCAAACCCAGGGATTTGCCTATCTCAGTCACCCCAGCTCTGGGATTATGCACATGACTACCAGACCCAGCATTTTACAAAGGTTCTGGGAATTAAACTCAGGTTCTAGTTTTCTGAAGGAAAGCACTTTACTACCTTCCCAAGTTTTAGAGTAATTATCTGTAGTGACTTATACCAAGTATCCTGAAACATCGTAAAACTAAAAAACAAACAAAAAGACACAAACTAAAAACTTAATGTGTACATTTCATACATAAAATTCAACAATGATATATAATCTAAATATAATCGAAACTGTCAAAAAGCCTTTTCTGTGCTTATTTCTGATGACATGGAAATGGTGGAAGGAAGAGAGAAGCAGTATTTAAAAAAAAAATGATGAATGAAGGTCAAAACTCAAAATTTACCTTTTCATTCTGAAACAGACATGAAAGTTCTTGAATGTAGGTCTCCTTTTCAAGTACCTTCTTCTTAAGATTCTTCAGAGAACATAAGAAATAGAAATGTCACAACGTAAGTAATCATGTCTAATTTGCATTATGAAGCAGCATACAAATAAGCAGAAAATGTCAGAAAGGCTGGATATCAAAGGAAAACAAACTCACCGAATTTTCACTCTCATTGTCACTGAGGTCCTTTAACAGCATGCTGGGTATGTTGTCTCCCGTCTGTGAAGAGATGCGACAAGTCAACATTCAAAACGACATTTCCCTTTATTAAACAATAAAACAGAATAAGCATCACTTAGAAGGCTAATGTGATAGTGTAGTATATATATATATATATATATATATATACACACACACATACACAACACTTCCATGCGTGCAGAAGTACACACATGCACACACACACACATATGCACATGCACTTAACACACACACACACACACAAATCTATTTACTAAAGAATCTCAGGACAATGCTGTCTATAAACAAGTTTAAAAAAAAAAGTAACTCTAAATTCTAACATTAAGAAAATTCTTAATGACAGCAAACCAGTTGTAGAATTCTATGCAGCCATTTTTAATGGGACCACAAATGAGTGTTTGCTCATTTCTGAGGGTCACCCTCCTGCTTCAGAATGTAAAACGTTATGCATTCTTTCCATCCAAAGCACATGCATATACATGCAATTCCAGAGGATTCATGAACTTCACAAAGTCCACCCTAGGTCTCTGTCACCATCACAGAATCCAAGGTAAGATTCCCTACTATTCTAGAAATCGCTAATGAATAAAAGTCTAGGGATGATGCGGAACAATGGGGGGTTACTTAACTAGCATGCACAATGCCCTAAGCTCAATTTTCATTGAGAGAATGTATCTATGTATAAAGGGGGATCGTTTCAAGACACTGGAAAATAGAGTTTTTTGGACAAGTTACATAAAGCACAAGAAACAAACACAAAATAGACAAATGTGGTTACATCAAACTAAAAAGCTTCTAAACTACAAGGAAGTAACAGAGACAATCTACAGAACAGGAGAAACTTATTTGCAAACTTCGGTTCTTACGATGAGCTGACAGAAGAGTAGAAATGAACTCCAAAACTTGACAGAAAAAAAATTTAAACTTCTCAATAGATCTAAGCAGATATTTTTCAAAAGAAGACACACAAATGGCCAGTAGGTACATGAAAGTGCTTGAGCATCACTAATCATCAGAGAAGAGCGAATCAAAAGCACAATGAATATTACTATCTCACTAAGAACAACCATCAAAAGGACAAGACACAGCAACGTTCTGTCAATTGTTTGAGAACAGAGAAGCCTAACAAGTATTGGGTGGGAATGTGAACTGTACAGACACAGAGAACAATCAAGAGATCCAGAAATTCCCACCAGGCAGATACTCAAAAGAAACAAAACCTGTTGATAACCAGACTTCCCATATTCATTAAAGCACTATGAAATTGAGACATCTTTAATGTCTATCAGTTGATGAATGGATAACAAATATGGGTGTATCTATTCCATGGAATAGTATTCAGCAATTTTAAAAACCCTGTCACTTGCTTCAATATGGATAGAAGTGGAAATCGTGCTGTTAAGTGAATAAGTCAGACACAAACAGACAAGTAACATATGATATCACTCATATGTGGAATACAAAAGTTGGCTTTAGAGCTGGGTCTGGTGGCACACATCTGTAATCCTAGCACTCCAGAGACAGAGGCAGGCCTATCTCTGTGAGTTCAAGGCCAGTCTGGTCTACATAGCAAGTGCCAGGCTAGCTGGGGCTAAAGAGAGACCCTGTCTGGAAAACAAAGTCGGTTTTATAGAAGCTGAGAGTAAAATGGTAGGTACCAGATCTCAGAGAGAGTCGCTAGGGGAAGGGATAGGAAAAAGATGATCAATGGGCACTAAGCTTCAGGAAAGAACGAGTGCCGTGCACTGCTGCAGTTAGGATGACTCGACAGCAATGTGCTGAACGTTTCATCATAAAAAATGAAAAATATCTGAGGAGACACGTATATTTAATACTTAGATGATGTGTACATGCAGAGAATATTATATGAATGCCACCAATCCATAAAATTTTTATGAATTATGTACCAGTTAAACTTTTTAATTCTTAAAAAAGAACATATGTGTAGAAATATGATATAGAGAAGAGCTCAAACTGTATGACTTTAGGGGTTCATTGTAACCAGCCAAATGAAGTAACAGTAAAAGTCGGAGTTTAGTAAGTCATGTTTCAAACAAAAATTCAAGGAATTATTTCTACTTCAATATACAATAGTTTCAGTTTAACAGTTACAGGAAGAGCATTTTCATCAGGCAGGAAGGAGGAGCGCAGCGCAGGGCTGATGTCTTACTTGTTTGTAGTCTGTTTTCTCAAGAAGACGCTCTAAAGCTAATTTCACACGGTTAAAGGTATCTAATTCTTTGGATAGTATTTCCTTCTGCTCAGAAATCTTCAAATTGAATATAGAAAGATTAGCCTGAAAAAAATAAATGAACCACATATACACTTTAAGACATTACGTAAAATACTCTAAAATGACATGTTGAAGAGCAATTCTGTCCTACTAACAAAATCCTTATTTTTTATATAATAATGGTAAAACCTTGCCAAGCTTATCGGTAGTGGATATAACTTATTACATGACATCTTAAACTAAAATGGAATAAAGGGGCTGGAGAGATGGCTCAGTGGTTAAGAGCACTGGCTGTTCTTGCAGAGGACCCAGGTTCAATTCCCAGCAATTACATGGCAGTTAACAACCCTCAGTAACACCAGTTCCAGGGATCCAACACCCTCTTCTGGCCTCTGCAGGGAAGTGCACACAGGTGGTACACTTGCACACATGCAGTCAAAACACCCATACATATAAAATAAAAATTAAAAAAAAATTTCTTTAATTTTTAAAATACATAAAATAAAAACAACTGCTGAACTCTGCAAGTACTGCAGTTTTTATGTAAATAAAAGTTGTAGAACACAATCTATTTTTGTCTCTAAGTCAAGTTTTAGTATATTGAATCTTTAAAATAGTCTTTGATTCCAAATAACATATAGGAAAGATATGTTTGCTCTTTCAGAAGATTTTAAGTGCACCCTTCAGAAAAGCTCATTCTTTAGTTCAAGGCCAGGTAAGTCAAATATCAGCAGTTTCCAGCTTAGCCCCTTATTCAGTGCATGGATGAGAAACCATTAAGAAAAGAATCTGAGTTACTGATAGAAATAAGGAACACTAATAACCCCACCTCATTTTTGGTATCAAATACCTGCATGTGGACATCCCTTCCAAAATCTGAAACCTCAGCTAAGGAATTCTGAATGTGCACCTCATTAGCTGCCCTTAGTCAAATACTCACATTGTCTAAACTAACTCCTTCCACAGTGTTCTTAAATAATGGCAAAAGTAATTCTACCGAACAGGATGCCGATTCAGCTTCCTGCAGCGTCGCCTCCAATTCCAGCTTCTTATTTAGGGCGTCCTGCCTGAGGCTAATGATAAACATACACATAAAAAATTTAAGTTAGAGCTATCACATAAGCTGGTAACACCTTTTTATGTAAATATAACATAGAATAGGCTAAATATTTCAGGTCTATAAAGTACAAAATTCAGTAACTTGTCACTGAATGGATGTGCATTTCCCTGTACTCAAAGGCCTCCTCTAAGATTTCTATATATAGAAAAAGAACTTTTAAAGGGTTAAAGTATGTAAAACATTAAGATCATTAATAGAAATCTTTGTGCTGTGTTTAATTGTTCTGTCCAGGTATGTAAAAATCCTTCACATTCAGCTTTTGAATATGCACTACTCCTCAAAACTAAACTGACAATAGCTGCCTTCTTAAGTTTTCCCAAATGCTACTGTTATTGTATGATAGGTTTTATTATTATTATTATTCTTTTGGTTATCATAAATTTAAAACACAACCCTATGAGCCCTTAAAGCAGTCTTGACCTGCCTTTATCTGTACATTTGCAAAACTTACGGGATAGGGCATACACTCATGAAGAAAAACTCAGGCTTGAGTACAATTTTTTTTTTTTAACACTTGGGCATAGTCATAAAGTGGACAGTGGGCTAATCAAATAGAAATGTTTAGTCACATTCCAGCATCATTATGCACTTTGGTCATGTGTGATAAAAGCAGGTCAAATCTGCCTCCGAACCCACAAGGATTTCATTTAAAGAGGCCCCTATGAAATACCTGATCACCAGTACTGCAAATACTAAGGCCAAATCTGAGTTTAAAAGAAGGCTTGAAGAGTTGGACTTTTAGTATAAGGAAGTTTTGAGAATAATTTAAGGTACTTACATTTTACTTTTATGTTTCACAAGTTCTGTTTTTTAAGAACCTACATACATATAACTAAATTTTAAAGGAGCTCCTTCAATATTTATAGATGGAACTCCAGGCAATAGGAGTACATTGTACTGTTTGTTACTCGGCAGCTGTTTCTGTCTTTACAGAAAGTATTACAAGAACTCAGTAACTGATAGGGGTCAGCAAGATGGCTCTGCAGGTAAAGGCACATGTTGCCAATTCTGTCCATCTATTTAGTCCCCAGAGCCCACATGATGGCGGGAGATAACGGACTCCACAAGTGGGCCTCTCACTTCCACACATGTGCTATGGCACACATAGCCTACACATATGTTCACAAGTAAATAAACAAATGTAAAAATATTAAGAATTACTGGAATCTTACAGGATATATAAGATTTTTTTTAAGTATGACTGGCTTATAACAAAAAAGATTATGAAAAATAAATAACTGTCCCTCTTTCAAAACTATGGGCAGAAAACCAACAATTATGTAAGATGAAATATAATTTTCCATTTATTACAAGCTATGAGAAGTTGGACTATACCATCTATAATGACAAAGGTATTTTAAGACTAGGGGTTATTGGTTCATATAAATATTAAATAATAAGTGAATTTGACATTCCAAGGAAGTAAAATATTCATTATCTATATCTCCAATATTCCATATTACTTATATTTCTATTTATCACAATTAAAAAGACTTATTGTACAACTTACTAAAGGCTGGACCGTCTTGTCTGTGATCACTGAGATTCAAACACTTAAACCCGTCGTGGCGGCACACACCTGTAATCCTAGAGTGCAGAAGGCTGAGAGTTCAAGGGCAGCCTGAGGTACATAGTGCAAGCAGAAAACCTCTCGATTCTGCTAAGTATGTTTGTAATCATACTATATAGGTATATTTTAATGACTGAATATTAAATTTGAAAAAAAGATAATTTTGAAAGAATGCTGCTTTGATACAGATAAGAAGTATTACAGACAAAGAAGACACCTAGGCGCAAGGCTAGATTTTCCCCGCTGACAAGGAGGATACCTGCTGAGGTGACTGTCACTGGCACTCTGTGGTACACGTCCTCTCTCTGGGCTATTTGTCAGACATGAAAAGAGCTCCTCTGAATGACCTCCATCACCTGTAGGCTTCTCCATAAATTCAGTAAATCTCTTCACAGGTTGCTTCAGCAACAACTTTTCCACAGCAGCTGAAGGCTAGGAAACATTTGTTATAAACTTATCATTTTAGAGGAGACCTGTGAGTTATATTTATTTACTCCCATCTCCAGCTCAATCTAAAATACTCTTCCCTGATGATGAACAGACAGGTGGCAGTACTTCCAAACTGCACTAAACAACTTTTATTCAACACTTGAAATGTCATTTTTTAAATGTGAGTGTTTATGAATTCCTTCAAAATTGCCCCATTTTAAGTAAAGAGTTAGTGCTTCAGCAACAAGACTGTTTTCACAACTCTTTAGTTGTGAGGTGTCTCTATGACTTCACTTAATGCTTATACAAGATCAAAGGTTACATTCACATTTTCTACATATTTATAATTTTTTTCAATTTCCACATTAAAAGCACATTGTTCAGGAATTTTTCAATACTTTATGCAGATGTGAAATTATAGTTTGAAATTCACAATATTTAATCAGCAATTCAGAAACCTCCCAAAGCATCTGTTAAAGCAACAAATTAATTTTTGTCTGAAGCTACTATAACCCTGCAAAGATAAATATTTAGTAGCTGAAATCCAAAAGGAAATTTTAATAATCTACAGATAGCCTAAAATGATCCTTCTGGATCTCTTGTTGCTGAGTTATGCAACATCTGCTACTATGGCATTATTATACACTGAGATGTTCATAGTCCAGAAGAATTTAAGATGCACAGGTATACAGATCAAACGAAGGCTAAAGAGGAACTATTCTCTGAGAAGTCAAAGCAAACTGGCTACGGGTTTGGTGGTGTATAATAGCCATGGCCCTTCAGAAGGAATTGGTATTTATCTTCCATCCACTTGCTTATTTAAATATTTATCTCTCTACATACTAGAAGCTCCAGAAAGAAAGTCTTATTTACAGTTGAACCCTAAACACTTGTACACAAGCCTGTAAATGGGCAGCAATTGGAGATTGTGTGAGGCTCAGAGCTCTCGGCACATGGGCCGACTGTCCCCTCTTACTTACTTGGCCTTTGATTTATTTGGGGGAATCATTAAAAGAAAAATGGTTTCTAGATTTGGAATAAAAGTTTAAAAACAATGGAAGAGGAGAGGCGGGATCTTCTGTTTTTAGAAAATAATTTATGAGATCAGTTTAGCATCAATATTTTAATGAGTTCTACTAGCTGCCATGTATCTCTCGCTGTTCTCAAGTTTTTTCCCAAGAAAAATTATTAAGCAAAATTTCTCTGCTTCCTTATCTATAATTGTTAAATGTGTAAATGAATAAAGCTGACAAACGGTGACACTGGGCATCTGTAATGTTTTTAATTGTCAAAACAGTCTGGACTCACTGGGCAGAATCTCAGAGAGCAGGCAGGCCTGTGAGGGGTTTTCCTAGTGGGTCAACTGAAGTGGAAGATCCACCCTGACTATGGGCAACACCACTTCATGGGCTAGCCTGGGCTGAATAAAGGACAGAAGGCCAGTGGAGCACTGGAGAGTGTGGGTGCATTCCTTCTCTCTCTGGTCTTGACCGGATGTGACTAGTAGTTTCAAATTCCTGCCACCTCGACCTTGCACTGATGGACTGTAATATGGAACTGTGAGCAGAACAGACCTTTGTCTCTTAAAACTGCTTTTGACAGAGTATGTTATCACAGCAACAGAAAACAGTCTAAGACAATTTCTAAAATTCCTCTTCACCACAGATTCCTCAAAACACAATGTAGAGAATTGAGTGAGTCCTAGTTGGTACCACAGAAGTATCCAGGACAACACGGTCCACATGTTCAAAGGCTCTTCATTCTTTTTGTATTATGACAATTCTATAACCAAAACCAGACTCACGATAAAAACACAATACTTTCCCTTTAGCACAAAAAATCCTATCTTGGGGAGGAGGTCTAACTATGACTAAGATGTACTGTATGAAATGCACAAAAATTAAATAAAAATCTATATTGAAAAAAATTAGCAAGAGCAAAATATATTTTAATTCTATCTTTGTAAAACACATTCTCATTTCAGTCAAGCAAATGTATTTCTGTATATGGAAAACCAGATGTTTTGCATTAGCTTTGTGTATATGTAACACACTGCCAACTGACAAATGTATTGTGCTTCTGAACAACTTGTGAGTGATGAAATAAAACCCATTCTACATACATGAGGAAACTGATATAGCTGTAACCACACAGCTATGCTTCATTTTGGCCAACAACCAGTGTCTGAGCTACTCAGGGACAATGGCATTTCAGTGGTCAGAGCAAAGAAAGATCAAGACACCCAGATCAGTCAGGCACATGCTTATTTAAAACTAATCTTTCTGGAGAGAAAGCATATGAATCTCATGGATTGTTTTTTTCTTGCTTGTTTGTTTTGTTTTGCAAAACACTGATTTCTGGAAAAAAACTTTTATTGACTTCAAACAAAAGAGCACAGTTTCTACCAAAACAAAATAAAACAACCTACCAAGAAATAGCAAGTACAAAGCAGATATACAAATACTGTTCTTTTTTCTCCCAGTGTTCTAGAAACTAGTCAAGAGTTTATCAAAGAAGTAATTGTATAGTATTTCAGACTCCATTATGAGAAACAAATGTATCAGAAACTTAGAGATAGGCAAAGAGTAAAAATGGTCACAGTGGAAGAACAGACTTCTAAGTAAAGGCTATCAAAATGGGTGAGGGGAGCATTTCCTGATTCAGAGAGGTTAACTTGAATAAACAGTGTTTATAATAAATGAAAGAGCTCATAGTTAAAGCATGAGCTACACAGATTATATAGGAGGAATGCTGGCAGCAAGAGGGGTGAACTGTTTATGCAAAATGTGGACTTTAGGATCTCAGCTCCCCTCTCCTCTCAAAGCACTGCACTGATTCCTCCACTCCATCAAGGACCCTAAACAACTAACAGTATTTTCATAGCTATATAATGTACAATTTAACTGGCCTATAAATGTTCATATTTTAATTTTCTCTAAAACTTTTTAATTTTGTGAAAGCAAATGTATCCATCACCTTCTGCCCTCAAAAATTACCTAATAGCGTAGGCAGCATAATGGGTTAGGCTCGCAAATATAAGTTAGAGTAGCCAAATCTTTTTTTTTTTATTGCTACATATAGGAAACTTTAGAAAACAGAGCCCAATTACCCAAGAGGGAGACATGGACTAAAGATGTTTAAAATACTGTCTAATCACAAAGCCGGCAACCTTTATCAGATTAAACTTTTTTTTTTTTCCTTTACTGAACAGGTCTGACCTGATAAATACAAAGAGCTTTATAAAGTTGCTGTTAGCATCCCCAAATTGCAGGTAAGGAAACCAAATCTCTGAAAGGTTAAATAGCTTGTGCAAGATTACATGCAAGGAACTAGTGAATTTAGTTTTTAATGAAAAGCTGTAAAAGGCTAAGCAAATACAAAATTTTACATAGCAGAAAATATGTAAATTTCCCTCAATTTAGGCAGGTCTTAATAACACTATAATTTACTGGCACTACTGAATAGTTCTTCAATTTATATGCAAAAGATTCTGTCCAAGGAAATGAGGGATGGATAGGATGGAGCTCTGAAGGAAGGCAAATCACAACTCTAAACACAGCGAGCAGACTGTTCGAATCCAGAGTAAGAATAATGGCTTCACCAGGGAACTCGTGGAATGCCACAAAAGTCTATGGCATCTTTAATGTCAACTGGCACAATCCTGGGAAACATCCCAGAGGAGGTAGACCTCGGCTGGGTTCTGCAGAACAAATGTGAACTGGACAAATAGCAGAAAAGGCATTCAGTACAGGGCTCAGGACTGGCAAGACCAAGCAAATACCACATGTTCTAACTCAGTTCTAGTAATGAAAAGGTCAGTCTCATAAAAGAAATAAATGGAATACTGGTCACTATGAGACAGAAGAAAGGGATCCGCCTCTCCCAGGGATACTGGGCAGTGCTGAACAATGTTCACATCACTACTGATGCTTAGGATATGTTCTACAGATTCTTACTAAAAGCACTTCTGATTTTCACTTGCCTTGATGGGGTGATTGAACTCCCTAATTAGCAGCTGTTTGACTCTCCCTGGTTACCCTGAAGCCTTAAGCAAAAAGGACCATAAATCAAAGGAGGCAGCCTGAATACCATTACGCCAGCACCAGCCAGTAATCACAGTTGTCTGTGCTGGATCCCAAAGATGAAACCTTAGTGAGGTCTGCTTCAGTCTCCCCTCCTCTCCCCTCCCCTCCCCTCCTTCCTTCTCTTCCTTCCTTCCTTCCTTCCTTCCTTCCTTCCTTCCTTCCTTCCTTCCTTCCTTCCTTCCTTCCTTCCTTCCTTTCTTCCTTCCTTCCTTATTTATTCTTTAATCTTTCTTTTGTGTGTATGAGTGTTTTGTGTGTATGAGTGTTTTGCCTGCATATACATTAAATGCATCCATGTCTTGCAATGCTCACGGAGGCCAGAAGAGGGTGTTGTATCCCCTTGGAACTGGAGTTACAGACAGTTGTTAGTTGCCATGTGGGTGCTAGGAACCCAATCTGGGTCCTCTGCAAGGGGAGCGGTGCTCTTAAATGCTGAGCCATCTCTCCAGCCCCCCCTCCATATTTTTTATCACAAGGGTTAATAATCTCTAGATGACCCTCTGCCATTTCTACCAAAAAACCAGATGGTCTAGGACAAGGGCTGCTGTGACTGGTGCTGAAGAGGCTGTCGGGCCCACTTCGTAAATCGGCTTAGAGACACTCTTCTGTGTTGCCACCCTGATGTTACAAAATCAGGTATCTGTTCAAGGCCACCCTCTCTCTATACAGGGAGTCTGAGACCAGTCTGGGAAGCATGAGACCCTATGTCAACATAAAAAACAAAAAGCCGCTGTTGAGTGGTCTGCTCCTCCCTACTTGTAGTAAGAGGTGTGGAAGAAACAGCAAAGACAGCAGAGACAGGACCCGCAGTCAGCAGGCTGAGCTGTGAAAGCAGCAGCCGACGAAACCGCAGCTGAACAGCTTAGGAAAGGGCAGGAAGAGGGGCAACAGAACACAGACACAGCAAGACAGGGCAGACAGCTGATGCCAAAGACAGAGAAGCAGAGCGAGGGAGGAGGAACAAGCCCTGGTCACCAGAAAGTTCCACAGAGCTGTCACATCTTGAGGGTCAAAGGCCAAGGGATTCAGACACCTCAGACAACAACAAGCTGTAACACTGGAGTGTTAAGGGCCAAGGACTGAGGGTTCTAGACCTCACAGGAGCTGTGGCACCTATAGACTGTTCACTCCTAGAGGGTTCCTCCTGCTTCCCTGGCTTCCTGCTGGGTCACCCAGGACTGTGAAAGCTGTGGAGAAAGCCAGGGCTAGAAAAGCTTCCCCTTGCCCACCACAATTTCTACCTGGGTAAAGCAGAAGGCTCTCAGCCAGCTAACTGTAACTAGAGACCACAGGGCAGAGAAAGAAGCACAGAAAGAAGTTAGCTAAGGGCCACAAAGCAGACAAAACTCAGTTCTATTTTTCTGTAGTACAACAGGGTAACCACATTACAATAAGCTATGCTTTAGTTCAAATAACTAGAAGAGTATAAAAGTTCTTACCACATAGCACTGACTATTGCTTGAGGAGCTAGAACTGTATGTTACCCTGAAGTGATCAGTATACTTGTACACGCATTGTCTAATATATTATAGCTCTGTGAAGCAATGACTTTTATAGAATATGGACTTCTTATTCTGGACTAATGACTTTCACCTAACCTTGCTACCAAAAAGTTATTGTTTATAATGTAAATCTCACTGAGTCATGTGCTCTTGTGACCTGAGCATATAACCTTAAACCCTCAGGACCCCACCTTGCCCTCACCCAAGGCAGTAAATGAATGTGGGTGTGTATGGTTAACATATCAAGCACTGAAGCAGCGTGCTTATATCATTGGAAACAATGATAAAAACTGAGACTTCTGTTGGTAATTGTGTATGATATTCTGAGCCTAGGGATCAAAAGGCAAGGTCTTCTGATAAGGGCGGGTCCTGGTTTCTACTTTCCCATCTCATGCTGGAGAGACTGTTTCAATAAAAGACTGAGCAAAGTCTGTGCTCAAGACCACAGTTTGGAGAGACACCTGAAAGAATGCATACTCAGTTCAGGTCCACTCTTGATGAATGCTGAGTCAAGCTATTTCTTTACTCAGGCACAATTGTGATGTGGCTTAGAAACACTGCAGTGCTGTGCCTTACAAAGATTGCCAATAAACATTTAATTGAAAAGGATAATAAAAAGAAAAAAAGCAAGGATTATGGGAGCACATGACTCGCAAGAAGGAAAGCAGTAAGACAGGAAGCTGGGTACGAGAGGACGGAACTGCATTCCAAGCCCAAGAGCTTGGAGTTTATTTTCCCCAAAGAGTAAGACAGATCATTAAATAATCTGAAGCATGACCGATAAATAAATTTGAAGTTATGACAGATGAAAAGTACATTTTTATTTGTTTTTGTTTTCTGAGTCAGGGTCTCCCTGTAGTCCCAGCTGGCCTGGAACTCACCTTGTAGACCAGGTCAGACTCAGTCTCACAGAGATTGCCTCTAAAGGTGCATTTTTAAAAGATCGATCCAGGGGTGGTTCAGAAAATGGGTTAGGCAGATGAAGAGAGGAGGACAGTGGAAGAGTGAAACTGGCTACTAGGGTCACAAAGAAACTATAAAATACATTTTAAAAAACAGTAAAAAGAAAAACTACCTCTATGAGTGATAGAAACACAAAAAAACTGAAGGACTTAGAATGCCAGAACACAAGAGAGTATACAAAGAGAAGTGACCACACATAACCTGAATACTTCATTTGCCCAAGATGCTCTAAGCAAATTGCTTCACATTTAGGTTACTTTCTACACAATCACAGTTTATCCTTCCAAGCACCAAAATTAATGTAGACTAAGTTGGAAGACTCTTTTACAAACGTTCTTTCTTTTTCCTTTCCTCCCTCACTCCCTCATCTGCTTCCTGCCTGTGGATGATCAGCTGACTCCCTGCTGCCAAGCATCCCTTACCACTGTGGAACCTTGCTCTGGAACCCTAAGCCAAATAAACTATTTCTTCCATTAAACTGCTTTTGATCGTGGTTATTTTATCACAGCAATAGAAAAGCAACTAAAACAGACAGAAGCCAGAGGCAAGTAACATGCAGCAGCATTCTGCCCAGAGGATGGTTACATCCGCCTTATTCCTGTACTCGCGGTCATTTTAATTCATTTGTAAACAGCAAACAAATGTCAGAAACAAAGCCCTTTTCACATATATCAAGGTGTTTGGAAAAGAAAAACTAAACTATTAATACATATGGTTGTAGAGTAAGTGGAGGGAAACAAAAACCGAATACCCAGCTGTTAAAAAAAGATTACAAACACTGTCCTATTCTTATTGTACAGTGAAAGCATCAAACAAATTTCAAAAGCAGTTTCTGCAGTTTACTCCTTTAACCATAACCAACAAAGTAGTCGCAAAAATTACTCTGGGAATCTCATCCATTCACACATTTGAAACATTACACTGCATCAATGATAGGGAGACTTTGCCTTTGACATTACCCCCAAGACACAATTTGGTTATGGAAACTGAGTAAACAGGCACATCCCACTAACCTCTAATTCAGCACCACATATTATGACCCTATGTTTAATCTCATTAGAACTGTAATGTTCTAGTTCTGCAAAAAAGGAAATTGAAGCCAATAAAGTCCTGCCCAAGACCACACACGGCAGAGCTGGGAACCTAATGCACGTTGGCATCTAGCACGGGCCACTATTAATCATGTGTTCTTAGAGGGCATTCTATGAAACTGGAAGCCAAAGGGCTTTTGAGGCAGGAATTACTTCCTGAGGCGACCTGGAACATGCCTGGGCTGGGGCATGTCACTTGGCGCAGATTAAGAAAGTATTTCTGAATACACCTCCAAGCCTAGTCCTCACTCTACACAGGCCCACCCGGTGCTAAGACTCCCTTGATGATCTTGAGACCACATCCACGGGAGGAGTGACAGCCGTCTTGCCCCGGCCTAAGGAAGATCTGAGCACCAAGCGGCTGCTCGCCAATCATGGTGGGTGCCAAAGAGTTCACATCCAGTTCGCCTTCGCCCCAGGTCTCCCAAGGGTCCCCCATAGCAGCCGCCCAGGACCAGCCGGGCTTCCACACAGATCCCTCCCCGCGCCACTGCGTCAGCACATCTCCGTGACGTCATCAGCCGCCGCCACTACCTACAATGACTTAAGAGTACTCGATGGTCCTGTACGGCCCCGGGTCGACTCGGCGGGAGCGGGCGCAGGTGCTGTGGAAAGTAAGAACGGATGGCAGGACGCGCGAAGGCAGAAGGCTGAGCACCCAAGACAGCCTGCAGTGGTCAGAGCGTGCCCGCGGTGCCAAGCGAGGTAGTAACCAGCCAGCGGCTTCTCTGGCAACGGACGCCCCTCCCCTTCCGGCTTCCGCTCCTGCGCAGCTGATTGGGCCAGGCTCCGGCGCGCGAACGCCATACGTGCTGCGATTGGTGAGAACGAGTGGGCGTGGCCGCCCGGGAGCTTTGGCTTTGCCCTGGTTTCTCTGGTGAAGTTGAAGCTTTTGTTTTATAAAAAAAACGTAGCTTTTGTGTGTAGTTACCGAAAGTCTCAGCTACTCTCCGCCTAGCTGGAAATAATGCCTATTCCAGTCTCCACACGCTCTTAACCGGGAAGACCTCTGCCCTTGCTTTCACAGGGAAGTTTGAAAAAGCCAAGACCATATGATTGGAAAAAAACTATTTTCAATGTATGGTGTTATCTGTGGCCCTTCCCTAGCATCGGGGGTTTTTTCTCTGACATGAGAAAGTTGGATGGAGTTCAGTAAAGCACTGTGCAGGTCCCAAATTCTTTATGTAAAGCTCATATGTTTTTTAAGCTGAACAAACAAAGCAAGAGCCTATTTGGACACACAAAACTTACTGCTTCTGTTTTATGTTACCTGTTAAGAGTCGTAAAGTAACGTATTTAGTTCGTAAAGGGGATTTCATTTTATGTGTATGAGTGTATTGCCTTCGTGTGTGTTAAGTGCACCCATGACGTGCAATGCCTGTGGAGGTCTAAAGGATCCCCTGGGACTGCAGTTAAAACCGTTGTTAGCTATCATGCGGGTACTGAGAATGGAACCTGGGTCCTCTGCAAGAGCAGCTAGTGCTTGTGACCACGGAGCCATCTCTCCAGCCCCTCCCCAGCACTCTTGATTGCCCACAACTTCATGAGTAGTAAAAACATAATGGACACTTACTTGCTCCATGTTTGCAAATTTCGGAAAGTTCTGGGGACTGATTTAAATACCTGACAGATTGTGACCTTTGCTAAGTCAAGCAGCTTCTCTGGACCTGTTTTCTCTGCTCAGAAAACAAATAGAGCCTAGCAGCGTTATGGCATATAATGTGAACAAACACCTGTCCTTTACGGAGCTAACCTAGAATTCGAGGTGAATTTTCTAACTTGTCATAGTTGAAAGAATAGCTGTAAACAGAAATTAGGATCTATTTAAGAAAACTGCATGATTATATTGCTTTGGCAAGGGAGGTCACCACCTTTATAAAACAAAAGTCAGTTTTACAAAAACTAGTAAGACTTGATATGTATTGTATTTTGATTATTTTAACTGAGTTTTCCAGGTAAAGTAAATGTGACATCCCTCACCTAAATTGTCCTTAGAATCGTTTTGATGGTCAATTTTCAATATATATCTTTTATTGCATTGTGTGTGTGTGTGTGTGTGTGTGTGTGTGTGTGTATGACAGCCGGCTGATGTCAGGTCTCTCCTATTATGTGAGTTCCAGGGACTGAACTCCAGTCTTCAGACTTGGTGGCGAGTGCTTTTATATGCTCAGCCATCTCACAGGACCTGGTAGTAAATTTCTAGATGAGATTTGTTTTGTTGTTGTTTTAAGATCTCATGCATCCCAGGCCTCATACTGTTTATGTAACCTAGGATGGCTTTGAACTACTGACCCTCCTGCCTCCACTTACCAAGTGCTAGGATTGCAGGCATGTGCCACCATGCTGATCGGAAAGAAAGTTTTTTTTAATTCCATTGCAGTTTTAAGTAGGAAAAATAATTTATTCAGCCCATTACAAGACTCCAGTTTCCAAAAACATTTTTGACACAGTTGATTATGTAAGCAAGAAAATTTCAAGAATTTCACATAACAGAAATGTGAGGTGACCTAGTTTTTCTGTCAATGGTTGAATAGTAATATTTTAGGCTTTATGGGTCATATAGTTCCTCTCATAGTATTGAATCCACATTGTTACACAATAGAAGCCATAGAGAAATAGAGACTGTATAAACATATAAATGTTGCTATATCTTAATAAGATTTTATTTATAGAATTAGATAGTAGACTGGCAACAGGCTACAGTGTGTAGACCACTGTTATAAAATACTTGAGTTAAACATCAAGTACCTTATCAGTATTGAAATCATTAGTCATTTGTGTGAGTGCAGGATGAAATAGTACATCCTGATGGATATTTCTCTCCTCAGCAATGTGTAGGAATAATGAATAGGAAGCTGGAGAGACAGCTCAGCAATTAAGAACATAGGCTGCTCTCGCAAAGAACTGGAGTTTGGTTCTCAACATCCACATCATGGCTCTCAACAAGCTGTAACTCAAGTTCCATGGCATCCAGCACCCTCTCTTGACCACCTCAGGTAATCTTATTTTAAAAGAAAAAGGAATAATATATAGGTTAAAGATACATGATGAATACAAATCATAATTGGAGAAAATAAAAATGGCAGTTTCAAAGATGATAATTGTTTGCTCAGATGTTTTCCAAGTCGTTCTTTTCATCCCTTAAATACACAAAAATGGAGTCTGCTTCCCTCAGTTTGAAATTCACCTGTAAAGTGTGACATTAAGAGGCCTTGCAAGTTCTTTTTCTCTTAGAAGTCAGTTATCATGTAAAACAAATTAAAAATCAAATTACCCTGTTGTAGAGTAGAGCAAAATACAGCTACATTCCAGCCATCTCATTCACTCAGTTGATGTGCAAGACATGTAAGTCACATAGCTTCAGATTTAGGCCCTGTCATGTCCCAAGACGGATCCAGCAGTATGAGGGACTTTTGCCACCACCATGACCTCAAGGAAGCAAAGTGAAATAAATGACTTTCATTTTGAGGTAATAACCCAGTATATCTCTAACCACTTAACCCGAGAAAATTCACCAAGGTAATTCACAGGGCTTTGAGTATCTGTGGGGTTCATACTCCACTCTGAATTGTATGTTATTTCAAATGTGCTTTTGTTCCCTGTTCCCGTTGCAACAGTAGTTTAAAGTAATGTCTATTTTATTGTTCATTATGGGTTGGTTCCAAAACTCCTTCAGTGTAGTGACAGCTAGGGTTTATCAAAGCAATTGGAGTGCTGCTAAAGATAAGATGTTTAAGCTGACTTTACTTAACATACCTGGTCATATCAGTGTGAAGTCATGGAACTCCCCCAACTTGTCATGTGGACAGCATGAGTTGCTTTTCATGGCAGCTGCATTCTAAGAGCAAATGTCCCAGGCAGCAAAGAAAGGAACTGCAGATCTAATCATGCAGAGGGCTGCAGAGGCTGCATAGTTTAGTAGTTTGCTCCTTTTTATTGCTGGGAGATGTTCAGTACTGTGAAAAAAATACACCAAAGTTTGAATAAGACATCAACTCTCCTGCTGATAGACATTTAGGCTGCTTGATATTTTTAGCTATTATAAACAAAGCTGCTATTCATGATGACATGCATTTATCTTATTTCTTTCCTTTTTTAGGGGGAGGGGCGTGGGAGAGAAATTCACAGAGATCCAGCCGCCTCTGTCTCCAGAATGCTGGGATTAAACGCATGCACTACCATGTCCAGCCAATGACATTCTTTTAAAAGGTATTTTATGAACATAGGTTTTCATTTTCCTTACCTAGGAGTAGAATTGCTATCCACAAAGTATATGTGGATTAAGCTATATATATGCTTATATATGGAGCTTTTTAGAAGTTGTTCCCTATATTCCTTGGAAAACAAAAGGACAGAGAAGAAAGTGCTTATTGAAGATACAGAAATAATTGCTGGGTGCTAAGTACTGAAGAAAAGAGGCCAAAATGGCCTTCCCTGGAATTTTCCACCAAGCCACAGCCAAAACTCTTGAAATAATCATAGTAGTAGATTATTTGAGAAAACTGGGAACAGAATGGAAAGAAAATAGTTATCAAATCAGAGTGCTAGACTCGGGTACGGGAAGAACGCTGGGACCTTGGCTGTTACCACATGCTTGAAAACATGTCACAAGGAAAAAGAATGATAGGTGACTAGATAGCTTTACACTCAATACAGAAGAAAAAAATGGATGTGAGCTGCAGTGTCAGATAGACTGGGAAAGCTAAGGGCAAAGGGAAATGCGCTCACCCTGGAGTCTCACTTACCTTTCCTGTTGACTTAGTCAAGAATCTCCAACACAAGTGATAGTGCCAAACTACCTCAGACATGATGTGTGTGTTCTGAAGACATCCCAAACTGGAATGCTAGAAACAACAAATGAACTATGCTTAATTAGGGCCAGAATGATTACAGCCTAGAGTTTTGATATATTACTGTCCTTCCTCTTCTCTAAGTCTAAACAGTAGACCACATAAAATCACCCTATAATTTCATTTACAAAAGGAGGTCCTTTAAGACAAGAAATTCTTAAGGTAAGAAAAGTAAGTAAACCAGTTCATTCATATATATATATATATATATATATATATATATATATATATATATATACTTAATTTTAAGCTCACTGCACTCTAGCTCCAGCCCCAGGCCCTCTCGCCTTCACATGTTTCTCTCAGACAGTTCTATGATTCCTTTCTTCAGTCTTGATCTCACCTAGAAGCATTCCTGGACCAACTGATAAAAGCCAGCAGAGCCCACCTTCCATTTGTTCCCCTCTCCTGACATCCTCTACAACACTCTCAACAAGAGACCATATTACACATGTTGGTTATCATCTCCTGTCAGGATGGAAATTCCATCAGGACAGGGCCATGCAGAAGCTGATTTTAGTCTCTCAGAGCCAGGACTTGGCATCTGATAGAAACTTGATTTTCCTTTTAACAGTTCTATTGATATGTGATTGGAACCATTTTATTTGTAAATGAGTATGTTCCTGGAGAGGGAGATAAAAGTCATGGGAGCAGTTCCCTGCGTGGATGAGAAACATCACTGAGAGTTCCTAACTCGAGGCTACACATTGAAGATCACTGAAGCTTTATAAAATTTTAGAGAACTAATGTGCCCATGAAAACAATATTATCATGACTCACATGATGTTCAATAAGAAGAGACTGAGCTTGAAGTATGACTTTAATAACATAAGTAATTTAAGAATAGCGAGTTTGGAGATTCGAAAATTTAGTTGAGCCTGGTGATACACACCTATAGTCCAACCACTTAGGAATCAAGCGTGGAAATTCTCAGTTCCAGGCCAGAATGAGCTATACAATAAGAACTTGTGATACTATTCTCAATCTCTGTGTGTATGTGTGTTTGTGTGTATTAACATGACACTATGCATTTCTATACAAAGGGTAGGTGTTTTAAGTAATGGTGCACCATAAACAATAATTAGTGCAATGTGTTTCTCTGGAGTGCTGAAGAAAAGAGGCCTTTTTCATAAATAGTAAAACTATGTTTAAACATGATACAGAAAAATAATCGCATTCACAACAGCCTCAAGAAGAATAAAATACTACATATTATACAGGTATGAACAAGCCATACTGAAATTCATTATTTTGTAAGAATATAAACTACTAAGAATGTTTTAAAAAGAGGCATAGACTACTTGTGTCAGGCTGTAATAAGACATACATCCGTATATATTCCTCAGCACTCGTCTGATACAGAGACTCCAAGTGTGATCCACAGACCTCAGCCATATATGTGCATTTCCAGGACATATTTTACATATCGGTCAGAGTCTAGTGCAAGTTATTCATGTTTACCATAACGATTCAGTGGTTCTTTACTGCAGTAGTCACTAATTAAAGATGTTATTGATTGAACTGAAAGTAAAAATTCCCTCTTAATCTTTAGATGGTCACCATAAACTAATTTATATTGGAAATCTATGGAAGGTTGGTAAATATGTAGAATATTGGTCTCACTTTGATCCACAGACTTAAAACTTGCATTTGGAGTGGTGATGATTTAAAATATAATACAATTAGAAAAGCACTGCTCTAAAACACTTTTGTTACATTCTGGAAAGAAGGGCTATGTGGGTCAATTCCCTTTGCTGGGGATTTTCCCTGGAAAGTCAGAGACCCCGATATCTGCACCCCTTGAACAGAAGAGGGAGCCCTAATCCAGAAGCCAGATCTTTCAACTGGCTGTTCACATGGCTGAAGCGGGTGAAATGAAGTATTAAGAACAGAAAGAAATGAAAGAAAATTGAAATGATTCTATTCCTTCTCGAAGAGACTGGAGGTAGCAGGAGACTCTGGAAGGTCCCTGGGGTCTCAGAGGCACA
Organism: Eospalax fontanierii; assembly: GCA_035773235.1. Taxonomy (NCBI): domain Eukaryota; kingdom Metazoa; phylum Chordata; class Mammalia; order Rodentia; family Spalacidae; genus Eospalax; species Eospalax fontanierii. The sequence goes on from CM069543.1 coordinate 21,242,095, forward strand.
CTGAACGAGGTCAGAGCAGGACAGAAAGGAAGGTGGGGGAGATCTTGTGCTGCTTCTGTGGACGGCCCCCAGAGTCCTAGTTATATTTCATCTTTTTAAAAATTCTGCCCTAGCTTATCCAGGAATAGGACACTTATATCAAAGTTCTGCCTTCTAAGGTTCAGGGATCATCACAGAAGAGGAAGAGGAAAGATTGTAAGAGCCAGAGGGATGGAAGACCACAAGGAAGCAGAGTCACCCAGACAGCTGGTAATTTACATATGAACTCACAGCGATGGTGACAGCATGCACAAGTACCATGCAAACTTAAACCAGACAAAATCGCAGCATACACATGGGGAAGTGGGTAAGAAACCCCACCCAGCCTAAGGAGATTGTGGCAACTGATGGCTGCTGGGAGAGGCAGAGGCAGTCTCTTTCAAGGGTGGGACTCTTGGTAGGCTAACCAGACTCCAGTGGATAAACTCATACTGAAGGACATTTGGAGACACAAATTAGAATCTATAGGCTTAAATTGTATGAAAATTGCAGAAATTCAATAAAAGAAGAGAAAGGGCTAGAGTGGAATGTTAAATAAAAAATGGAAAATCTTAAAGATAAATATTACTCAAATATCAAATATTTTATATGTTAATATACAATGAATATTTAAATATATACAATAGTATTAAATTTAATTTATATTCTTTAAATGATACTATAAATGTATTTTGTATTATTTCATGCTTGTATTTAATTTTATGTTACCTTATATAGTTCATATGTTTTATAATTTTAAAATATTTCCTTCAATTGTTTTATAGAAACTTAATATAACTTCATTTTGGTGATGGAAACCATATATCCAAATGAGAATTCAAAATTAGATGAATAAAATAATTCCTCCTACATTTCTGCTATCTGTTTTTCTCAGAAATAGTGATAGCAATAATAACAATATCTTATATACACAGGATGCTGTGTTCTTATCTGGTTCTTATAGATATAGTAATATGTTATACAAAGCAGTTTTTACAGTAGCTTTAACAGATTCCCCCCAGTTCCTGTATTGGGTTGTTATTAATAGTTCTTATTTCCTATTCATTTTGGCAAAATTTGGGGTGTGTGTATGTGTGTGTACACAAGACAGCCTGATAAGTTATCGCTACAATGAAGCAATAAAGCAGACAAGGAATGTGGTGAAAAAAGTAGTGCCATTAAGCAAATAGACTTCTCTATTGTGAGCCAAGCCTCAAGAGCTTAACTGGGGCAGCCAGTCTCCTGCAGAAAATGAGCACAACCAACATTTTCTGCCTTTTACATTGCCTAGTACATTCTATTGATTCACAGTAGAATGGCTTAGAGAACCCATAATCTCCAGCCTAGCCTTGAACTCAAGACAGGCCTCATGTAAATGACCCTCAAAAAAGATAACTACCTTTGACCATTCTTTAATTTTCTCAGAAGGGGGATTTATAAGTCCCTGGGATCATGAAGTCGGGTATGTAATAGTGCTTTGAAAATTGTATAACACAGGGTCAGTGAGATGGTTAGCAGGTAGTGGTGCCTGACGACCTGAACTTAATCCCTGGGACCCATATGGTAGGAGGAGAGAGATGACTCCCGCAAGCTTTCCTCTGACTTCCACACGTGTGTGTGCATGCGCGTGCACACACACACACCCCAAAATTCCATGCAAACATGTTGCTTATAATCACATCTGAGGCTCCCAAATCTTTATCTCGGCAAGTCTTCACAGCACCCTTCAGTGCCTCCTCCTGCCCAGGACACTGTGCTGTTCAGTGACCACGGGCTCCAGGAGAGTAGCCACTTGGTTTGCTGCCACACCCGAGTCTGCCCTTGCTTCATCTCACCTCACCTCTTGTTCTCCATCTCCATGCTCTGACAAGGTGGTAACCTTCCAGACCTTATGTGGACCAATCACCTTACTACTGTGCTTTGGAAATGATCAGATATTTGGAGAACATGAGATCAGGGAGGAGTAGAATGTGCCAAATGCTCCTTTGGCAAAGTCTTAAATTCTGTTTAAATGCTTATGTTTTATAATTTTTCCAACTTCTAATTTGATTTATTTCGTAAACAGCGCATAAAGGAAGTGAAACAAACACTGACCCCACTTTGTCCTGGGCCAGTCCTGACTCCAGTTTGTGCCGGCTTTGGCATTCTTTCCAGCCACTAGCCTCCCTCAGCAACACATTCAGGCTTTTACACAACCCTGACTATGGCCTAGAAGTGTAACCAAACTAACAACTGTAGCAAAGTCTCTCTGACCTCCATCTGGTCTGAACTGTTAGGATTTTTCCAGTTTTTGCCTTTATAAATTCTGTACCCCTGAGCTTCAGTGCTGAGAAATTTTCTTTTCTTTTCTGAGCCGCAGGCTAATCAATGAAGGACTTTTTTCCCTCTTGATTGGCTTTTGCCTGTGGAGGTGATCTGGGTATAACATAAACTACACTGGCTCTTGAGCTTTGTATTCAACCACGGTGGTTTACACTTTTCTACATGTGACTGTTGAAACAAAAGCATTGAGAGGAAAGAGTCCAAAACTTACTTTGACTCAAGATGTCAGATCCCCCTCCCTTTTCTGATACAGGTCAGATGCGTCATTGACTTTGCCTGTGGCATTATACCAGCAAGCTCTATGAAAAGAAGCAGACAGGTCCTTCCAAGGTCAGGCTGGTCGGCAGAATTAGTCAGTGACCAAAGATGTGCTTTAAAGTCTTCTGTTACTGAGATCAGATAACTTAATTTCTTGCAAACTGATAAACACAAAGCAGATTCCTAGAGTTTATATAACATCGAAATAAGCCCTTGAGAATTATATTCCTGGTTTTCCTCCCTTCAGGTATATTTTATTTCTCAGATATAATCAAGTCTATGGACACAACCCGTGGGTTTTGCATGACAGTCAGTTGTTCGTTTAGTCACACTTTACCAGGAGAGGGCACTGTGCTCAGGAATGACGTTCAATCAAGTCAGTTTCCTCTAAGTTTTTGGCTTTTTCAGCCTGCTAAGAGGAGAAATTAGTGAGAAGAGATCTTCATGGGGGCCTGACTCAGGTCTGGTTGCTGGAAGAAAAGCAGGTTCCAAAGCATAGGTCACAAAGGCTTTCATAAGTGAATGTGATTCCCAAGACACTGTCAGAAAATGAGCCCATGACTAGGTACCCTGCAGGTAACAGATGGTGACAGTCCAGTAGAGTGGCCAAGTGGAAGGTCTGAGCCTAAAGAGGACAGAAAAGTGGAGAGACATGACCTGTTGTCACTCCTGAACTTTCAGTTCAGGCTAAGCAAAGCTCAAACTCGCCTGTTCAGATTTAACCCAGGTAGAGTTGGATAAGACGGTTCATTTATGGAATTCTTTGCAAAGCCATGTGTATTCTCTACAGCCAGTTCCCTCCATGCCCACATCCTAAGGGAGCCATTGTTAATTGTTGACAGAAACTGGTAGGGAGGGGCTGAATGCCAGTCCTCAGTTGTCCCTGAATTGTTGGCAGAAAACTAGTTATCCAAATTTAATTTTCGAACCTATCAGTTTACTTTGGGAACTTTTCCCTGTGATCGGCATAAGAAGATAAATCTCTAAGGAAAGTCAAAATGAAGTGCTTTGTCCTGCCCAGTGAGTCACCATCCCAGACAGACCTTTAGCTGCCACACCAGCCAGTGGGAACCCCATGCTGGGAATAAGCTTTGGAAGACAAGGCAGCTAAGCCGATCTGAGCTGTAGCTGAGCATGTTTGGCAGCCAGGAGGTGCCTAGCAACATTCCATTCTCAGTGCACAGGGAGGAGCACCAAGATCTGAGAGGGAGTGAAAGGGAAAGCTGCCCTGAGCAAGACAGACACCTTCCAGAAGCGAGATGGGGAGGCGTTTTCAGAGTAATCCTGGGCTCCTTCCGGATCTGGTTCCTATTTCTCTTATCAATTTAACAGATATCTGACAGAGCCAGGTGCTGGAAAAGTACTAGACAAAAGTCAACATGTCCCACCTCTCATACAGCCAAGGCTGAAAGTCAACAATCGGTTATGCAATGCAATGTGACAGTGGACCTGTGATGATGCTTCAGAGGAGAATACACATATCTGATACTATGAGAAGGAGATGGGGTTGACCTAGCTAGAGAGCTCGGGTCGGGTTTCTAGGCCACAGCTGAAGGAGAAGGAAAAGCTGCTGAAGAGAGGCTGTTCTTAGCAAAGGGACAGCCAGGGACGTGTTCCCCTCAATAGTGCTGCATTGCGGCTAGTGCTGATACTTCGCCCTTGTGTTTTCAAGCTCTCCCGGTGTGGCCCTCTACAGGCCAGTGCTCTGGAGCTTCCTCCCCACCCTCATGTACTCTATATGGCCCAGCACCTATTCATCCTTTTCAGGCCTGCAAAGACAGAGAATCTCTCCCCTTATCCTTTCTTGAGCCAGGTAGAGTTGCTCCCAGTGGGGATCCAATTGCCTCAAAGCTTCCCTTTCATAAGTTAGCATCTTCCCTGTTAGACTGGGAACTCTTCACATATGAGTGAAACTTGTTCTCTGAGATCCTAAGTGCCTCCCATGGTGCCTGAGTCAATGGGCAATGAGTATTAGGAGGAGGAAAGAAAGTTACATGTCATTACGGTAGTAATGACAGTGACAGCTAATATTTAAACATCACTTTCTGTATGCTAAGTACCTATCAGCCAGCCTAAAGGGTGGATACCATCATTTCTCCATGTCACAGAAGCTTTCAAGCCCTTGTTCCTGATCTATTAAATGTAGATTATGAAGTAATAATAATAATAATTCATAAGATTGGAATTATAGAAAGCAAGTGTTATGGGGTGAATATGAGACATCCACCACAGGATCTTTTGTTAAAGCCTAGGTCCACTAGTAACATCTGGGGAAGTTCTGGAAACTTTGAAAGGTGAGGTGCAGTTTCAGGACATAAGTTACCAGGGTCACGCTTTTGAAGATTATACAGTCTCCACACACACACCCTATTCCTGTCTGTGAGGAAGTAAAGAACCTTTTCCACCACATACTTCTACCAATCGTGATGCTCCATCCAAGCTCATAAGATTGAGCAAGCGAGGACAGAACCCTTTGATACCATACACAAAAATTAATGTTTCCTCTCTTAAGTTGTCCATGTCAAGTGTTTTAGCATAGTGACAGAATAAGTAACTACAACATTGAGCAAAATGCATGTGTGCTAAATACTGCTTGCTGTTAGGATGGTGTACAAGCGCAGAGACAAGAGCTGAAAGCCCTGGTTCAGGAGACTCCAGTTTTTACGGAAGAAGAATGACATTGAACTGACCTGAAGATGGCTATCAGAGCACAACAAAGACTTGGTGTGGAGTCCACGTTGAGAGAAGGGACAGTTCTACCCTTGCCTGCTACCCTCCAGTCCCTAGCAGCCTACAGAAGGGGGTCACGGGTGGGCAGAGCATACAGGTGGCTGAAGTCTCCAGATATGATCACTGTGGATTCCTAACTCAGTAGATAAAGCTGTCCCTTAGGTTCAGAGTAAGTAGCTTTACACCAGATGTTACTGTGTATGGGTGCCAGACTTTGACATCAGGACAAGATATTGTCAGCTACACAGTTCACAGGAGAATTTCACAAACAAGTTTTTTTAAATGCAAAAGAAAAAAAAAACATAGTGCTTTAAATAAGTATATGATTTTGTGTTGGGTCACATTCATAGCATGGAGTACGTGTGGCTCATGAGCCACAGGTTGGACACAACTGTGAGAGAGTTAGTTCCTAGGACAATTTGGTAACTAAGAGAGAACATAATATGGTGTTAAATATGGAATTTGAAGTCCATCACTTATTTGAGCACTATGATACTATTTCCAACCTTAAGCATGTTTTTGAGATTTTCTGAGCCTTAGTTTTGACAGCAATAAGCTGGGCACAATACAACCCATCACTGAGTAAATATTCAACTTTTCTCTCACCAGCTAATTCTCAGAATTCTTTTGAGATTCAGTGTCTTCATTTGAAAAACAAGAATAAAGTTTATGCCTGTATCAAGGAGGTGATATTTAAATTAGTTCATCTGTAAACTCCACAGCATTATGTAGTTATTAGAAATCATAAATCAGTCATAAATATTTGTGACACTTACTACATATTATATCTTGTGTTGGTAAAGGAGATACAGGTTGACTGAATGAAGTGCTTAGAGAGAAACCCATTCTTCTCCCTGGTCCAGAGAGAAAAGGCAACCAGGCCAGGGGAAAGGCCTTGTGGCCTGCACAGCATCCAAGTTCCTGGAACTTGACCCTTCCTAGGGGATATCTGATCCCCTAACCCCAGCCATTACCTGAGAGCTTGCCCAGAATGCCTGACACAGGGCTCTAGGGACAGGAGTGTCACATGATTTCCAAATCTTCCAAATAAGAAAGCCAGAGAATCTCAGAAGCAACAACGGCCCCGAGTTCAGAAGGGAAGCAGTGCTGACGAAGGAGGCTGCAAGGACAAGGGAAGGGAAACCGCCAGGTCTCTGCGCGTCTACCTCAGCGGAGCGATCCTTTGACTGCTCTGATTTCCAGCCAGCCATGCCTACTGCATGAAAGCTCCCTGCTGTCTTCCTTACCTCTTCCTTGTGGGAAGTGAGTAAAGCATGGAAGGTTTCTCACCCAGCTATGATTCAGGAGGAAGCTCTGCCACAGATCAGGCCAGTATTGCACCACCTTAGAAGAAAAGAACTTGCAGAGGCAGGTCCCAGATAGATCCACCCCAGATTTTTCAAAGAAGGCAACTCCTTCATCGTGCAGCATTAAGATCTTCCAAGTCCAAGAAGAAACCATCTTTTCACATTGATCACCTGATTCAAGAGACCATACATCAGACTCCCTCTGCGTAAACCAGAGGCTTTATAACATGACCCATAGAAGTAATGCAGGACCTGCCCACTATCTGAAATTTGTGACTCTTCTTTTTGCCCTAAGTCCAAAACTTCTATTTCTGGGAGCCGGAGTGCAGCTTCAAGACAATGGGTATGATGGAGTACTTGTTGCAATTAATCCTCAGGTACCGGAGAATCAGAGCCTTATTGCAAACATTAAGGTGAGTGGGTTTTATATAGTCAATACCTATCTCTTGAGATCAGATCTGTCACCATTTTTAGATGCTCACCCACCTGGTTTGAATGCAAACAGTAAAGAGAGCAGTGCTTCTTGAAGACAGCATAGAAAGCAGGATGATGGGAAAGCCAGCTAGCCCACCTAGTTGTGTCCAGTCTACCTCACAGAGCCCTCCACTTCGTTCTTGTTTGTTAGCGTCTGTTAGTGTAGGCTTCATACATGGCTGTTTTCTGGAGAGCAGTTTAGAGAAAAAAAAGTTCACCATGGTGAAGGATGACTGAATGTTTGACTGATGAAGGAGTGCATATTACAATCATTATGCTGGATCCCATCCCAAGGATGAGAGGCCTCGGAGGGTAAGAGTCTGTGCTGAGTGCCAGAGAGCAAAATTCATTGTCTTCTCCCAGTGTTCTAGAAAATAATGAACTATTTTCTCTTTAATATGGCAAAGGATGATCATTGCTTAAGAGCCTCTTTGTGGTATTGCTTAAGTGAACAGTATCCTCCTCTGAAGCCATGGGCCTGAACATGTCCACAGGCGTGACAAAGATTTGTTCAGTAAAACCTTGAAACCTTTTCAGAAACTTGAAAAAAATCCCAAGAGCAAGCCTCACAAACCACTTGATATTTTTTTGAAAAACTTTTGCTCCTGAGTTTTCATGGGTTCAATTCAAAATGTTTTAATAATTTTTTTATTGCTGTTTTATATACAACCAGAAAGACAAACATGGAGTATTTGCAAGTCATATTTTTTCTCTGTTTGGTTTTAGGAAATGATAACCGAAGCTTCTTTTTACCTGTTCAATGCTACCAGGAGAAGAGTATTTTTCAGAAATATTCAGATTTTAATCCCGGCCACTTGGAAAGCTCACAATTACAGCAAAGTAAAACAAGAATCGTATGAAAAGGTAAGGGTTCAAGATTCTGTCAAATGAGATTAATTCACTTCAAAAGTGAAAAATTTTCAAAATCTCTTTTGCCATTGATATCAGCACAAAGATGACACTATTGTTGTAAAATATGTAGACGCCATCCCACAGATCATTATGAAGGATTATGTGTCGAGATGAAGAATAAAACAGGAAAAAATGGAAACATAATCAAGAATAAATTATGGAGTTACAAAGTAAATCAAACACCATTGTGGAAGTGGCTTCTCAGAGGATCTCTACTATTGTGCACAAGATCCTTGTTGAGATTTTTTAGTTGAAGAGAATCAGTTTTATCCTCTTGAGGATGAGCCATGAAGAGAACAGCCTGACTCTGATGATCTTCACTTGCCATTCTATTGGGTGCAGTCACACGCATGTCCAGACAGCCACCCACACACATAAAAATGTAACTGTCTTCTCGTGCCATGGTGCAAATTAGCAGAATTTGCATTTAGCCAAGGCTGAGATGTTGATTCAGAGGAGTAAGGAGACAAGGAGACAGGAAAGGAGGCCACAGGTTGTGGGTAGGCGGGGCACGGCTCTATTTTCTTTTCTAACTAACAAATAACTTTGAAGGACTTTTATAAACTGCAGACCATATGTAAGTATATACTGGCATGTACCTGTAAATACAAGTTTGGCAAGTGATTTTTGGAAGTTACTATGAGCAAGAGCCCATTGCATCTACCAGTAAGGGCCAGGGGCAGAGGCACTGAGAAGACCTTAGGGCTCTAGCAATGGAGAGGGCTTGGTGATGTAACCACAGTTCCATCAGAGTGGCTGGGACATGTAGCCATGTCCTTTTCCTTATCTGTGTCACTTGGCATGAAATTTCCTGTTTGAATTCTTAGCTCTGCCTTGACAATTCTCTCAGAAGCTGAACTGGCACATGCTCTAGTTTGCTTTTTATTGCAGTGATAAAATACAAACCAAAAGCAACTTGGGGAGGAAAGGGCTTATCTGGCTTACACTTCCATGTCACAGTCCATCATTGCGAGAAACCCAGTCGGGACTCAAGGCAGGAATCTGGGAGCAGGAGCTAAACTCCTGATCATGGAGGAATGCTGCTTACTGGCTTGCTTTCCTGGACTTGCTCAGTTACTTTTTGAAAACAGCTCAGGCCCACCTGCCCAGGGATGGCACTGCCCACAGTGGACTGGGCCCTTCTACATCAATTAACAATTAAGAAAATGCCTCACAGACATGCCCACCGGCCAGTCTGATGGATAAAATTCCTCAGTTGAGGTTTCCTCTTCCCAGGTAACTTGGTTTGTGTCAAGTTAACATGAACTAACCAGCACAGCATAGCAATGCTGGATGTTCCCTAATGTCCTAGTTCGCTTTAATTGTCAGTTTGACACAGTCTATTGTCATCTGACCAGAGAGCCTTAGAGGAAGGATTTCCTAAATCCAGGTGACCTCTGAGCATGTCTGTGGGAGATTGTCTTGATTATTAGTTAATATAGGAGGGCCCTGTCCACCGTGGGTAGTATCATCCCTAGGCAAGTGGTCCTGGGTTCTATAAGAAAACTAGCTAAGCACCAGTGGGTGAGAGGTGAGCAAACTGGGAGCCAGCAAGCATCCTTCTTCTGTGGTTCCTGTTTCAAGTTTCTACCTTGAGTTTCTTCCCTGACTTCCCTCAATAATGGATTGTGACCTGAAAGTATAAGCCAAATAAACTCTTCCCCCCTCAAGTTTCTTTCTGTCAGAACAATAGAAAGGAAAGTAGAATACCTGATATCATAAAGAAGTTGAGAGGCTTATAAAAGCATTTGATTTTTCATCAGATGAAATTGTTTGACAATGCTTAGCTTGAAGATAAGTAGGAGACTGGGATAACCAGGGGAAGAGCTAATGTTTATTAAGTCTCAATTAAGTTCCTTTAATTAAGGCATTTTACATATATCATTTAATTCTTATGCAGCCTCAACTTAGTTGCTATTATCACACTATTATTAAGAAACTGAAGTTCACACAAGGTAAGGATTTTGCAAACAATAATGACACATCTACAACTTTGGTATCTACTCAACCTCAAGACCCATGCTGTTTGCTCCAACCTATGTGGTCTCTTTCTATCTATAAAGATTACACCAGTGAGGGAGCTGGAGAGATGGCTCAGCAGTTAAGAGTCCTGGCTGCTCTTACGTAGAACCTCGGTTCGATTCCCAGCATCCACATGGTGGTCAACAGCCATTCATAACTCCAGTTCCAGGAGATCTGACATTCTCTTCTGATCTCTGTGGGCACTGCATAACACGGGTGCACTGCACAAAATACACTCATACACATAACATAAAAATAAAATATTATTTTAAAAAATTACACCAGAGAATTTGACCTTCAGTAGAACTCAGAAGTACTGGAGACACCCAACAAAACGAAGTTGCAAAAGGTAGTGCTCATGATCTTAACACCAGGGAGAGATATAAGTCAAACACATAAGAATATGAACATATGCCACAGATGCTATTTCCCTTAACCTCATAATGTCACTTAAGCAAACATTATGAGTAAGCATGTGTACATGGTCACTGGAGAGATGGGACCATCCAAGGCTATGACCCCTTTAGCCTTTTCTGTAAATGCTGCTGTGGTCTTGGCTTTCTACAAGTAAATGTAAATTATTATCAAAGTAAGTTTTGTTCACTGGAAGGAAATTCAATGAGGTAGAAGCATGGAAAATAGAAATGAAAATATCTTTCCTCACTGGCACATAACACATACGCCACAGTACATGTTACGATAATTATGCACATTCCATCATAGTAGATCTCATTTTTCCAAAGTTACCTTCTTGTCTTTATTTTTTGTTGTTTTTTAGGACAGGGTCTTAGTATGTAGCACAAGCTGTCTTTTTAAACTTTGAAATTAGGTCAGGCTATCTTCAAACTCTCCATTCTCCCATTTCAGCCTCCAAAATCCTGGGATTACAAGTGTAAATTTAAGCATCCTACTTAATTTCTAAGGGCAAGTTTGAGACAGCATGCTATCATCCTTCCCCAAATGAGAGAAATACAGAGACAACGTTTCATCGAGAGAAATGATGTTACAGACAAGGTTTTGATGTCTTGATGGTTATATGAATAGAGAATTACTTTTGTTTGGGACTTAAGATGTTGTGTGTTAGCAATAGTCATTGAAATTATTGGGGTACAAAGTGAAATGTAATTTCCTCAGAATGATATTCTTATCTAACTGGTTATAAGATAAAAATACAGAGAAAAAAATGAAACATATCCTGTTGCCATTATAGAATAACAACAGAAAGCAAACTGAAAATGGCTGTAACTTTTTATCATGAAGAGTTTTGTTTGTTTTTGAGACAGAGTCTTACTATGTAGCTCTAGCTGGCATGGAATTCACTGTGCATACAGGTTAGCCTTGAACTCACAAGACATCAAGCTGCCTCTGCCTCCCTGAGTTATGGGATTAAAGGCATGTACCACCACGCCTGGCTATGGTGCAGTTTTGAATCATGTATAAACACTATTAAATTTTCTTTAAATATTTTATGTTTTATAGAATCTTATAAAATCATAATTTTACACTGTTGACTTTGATAATATTTTCCTCTGGAAAATAGGTAGGTCAAAAAAAGAGGTAATGAAGTTCCATGGAAATTTGCTACGCTTTTAAAAGAGATCTTTTTGAAAATGCCAAAGAATTTAAATAATATTTGGCAATGATAATTTCTAAACTCCATTCCTTCTTTTTTCTTTAATCTGCTTTAAAATAATGTGTAATTACAAGTGTAAAATGCACAAATAGATATACAGTTCAAATTGCATTAAAATGTATACATTTATGTCATCAACATCAAAGTCAAAATATAGCGAACAACATACATTTGCTTTGATTTAGGCCAATGTCAGAGTGACTGAGAGGAAAGGGGCACGTGGAGATGACCCGTACACCCTACAACATAGAGGATGTGGGAAAAAAGGAAAATACATTCAGTTCACCCCTAACTTCCTACTCGATGATGCGTTAACAGCTGGATATGGGTCACGAGGTAAGTTCTGCTCATAAAAAATATAACCACTGGACAGTACAATATTTTGTGCTCAGAAAACCCAAAACTTGTTAAGGACTTCCCATTTGACTGAGAGACAGGCCAAATACACTTGCTAGGCAAAGGACAGAGAGAAGAGCTAAGAACCCATTCAAGCCTCGGCAAGTGTGTGCTAAGAATTCAGTGAAGGAATTCTAAGCCAAGGGGTATCAGAACAAGTCTCCCAAAGGGATGGCATGCTTTTCATTAAAGGAACAAGAGACTAGCAGGAAGCTTGTGAATAAAGCTGAGGATGCATTTGAGGGACATCGAGTGGAGAGCCACTGACAGGGCATGGGCCAGGCATGGGGGAATGCCAACACGCACTCAGCAACCAGGAGATGTGAGCAGCCTCAAATGGGCACACCATCAAGTCACGACTGCAGGCTCGTAGGTGTGGGACCAGCAGTACCATGCAGACTTTTCAGAAGATGGATCTCTCTGTGTGCATAATCTGGCTCGCTGGACTCAATGAAGGAGAAACTGGATCTGGGAGGGAAACTGGAAGATGTCCGGGGATGAAACCAGGAGGCAGTGGGATGGGAAGGACAAGAGCCAGGGGTCCAAGCGAAGAGGGCTTCCTGTGCCCCATATGCTCTACCACTGGCTTTTAAAATATTTTCTTATGTGGGACTGGAGAGATGATTCAGGGTTAAGAGTACTGACTACTCTTACAGAGGACATGGATTCAACTCCCAGAACCCACATGGCAGCTAACAGCCATCCATAACTCCAGTCCAGGGGATCCAATGCCCTCTTCTGACCTCCGCAGTCATTGCATGAGAAGGCTGCACTTACATGCAGGTGATACACTCATACACATAAAATAAAAATTATAAATAAAATATTTTTAAAATTCCTTACATAATCCTACAAGCTCTAAGAGATGCGTATTATAGAGTTTAAAAAGAGAAAAGGAGTTCTGAACTGCTGCAGAGTAAAAGACAAGAAGTGTGGGCAGACTGCACTAAGAGCAAGGAAGGCACTGACAGGGGTCAGGGGAAAGGGGAAGCCACTGGTCTAGGTCAGGGGGCGAGGAGCAGTGATTGTTCTGTACAGAGCATCAGGCTGTGGTTAGATATCAGCGTCCAATGCCTAGGACAAAGGCAATAATCATAGGCATACAGGCTGGTGGACGGTGCGTGAGATCTGAGGGCAACAGAACAGGTCAGCTGGCCAGGGGCTAACTCTCCAATCTGTATTTTTACTTTTGGTTTTAACATATAACAGTGACTTTCAAAGGTTTCTTCTGGTAACCATGAGGAGTGATCCTTTCTGTGCCCCATATGACCTCATTAGTGCATCTAAAATGGTGAGTCGGCACAAACCTTCCTTCCCTATTTTTAGCAGTGCGAGTCTCCCGACATCCAAGCATTGTGCATTGTGCAGTGTGCCACCACAGCCTGAGTCAGCTCAGCAAATACTTCCTGGATTGACAGAACTTAATTCAGAAGAAAGGCATGTTTGCTTTGGGAGGGGCGTTCCTCTGGAAAGCTTTTATGAGAAAGAAATGACTTCTGAACTGAACTTTGAAGGAAAGCAAGACTTAGAGTGGGCGAGATAAAGTTACAAATGATTTGATGCCAAGAATGAGCATTTCCATGAAAAGTGTCAGGAATAACCCTACAGGGAAGAAAATGAAGGATGAAAAGGATGAAAGACAAGATCCAGGAGCATCACAGCTGGAGAGCAGATTCTGCGATCTTTTCTATTCCTTCCTTCTTCCCTGGTTCCTAGGTTTCAGTCATTACTGCAGACAGGAGAATTGCTTGCAAGAAGAGAGCTAGCACGCTTACACAGCAGACTGCAGATTAGGAAAACTTTGCATCTTGCCTGGATGTTTCTTCCCTTTACCCAAAGTCCTGAGCCTATTGGACCTCGGGCATGAGCTAAGTAGAAACTTAGCTTCATTGAGGGAGCAAGAGAATGCAGGACCCTTCTAACAGGTGGACTGTGAGTAAGCCCCTGCCTGGCACTCAGAGGACCTGGTGTTTCCCTACGGCCTTTCCATGAGGGTAGCCGGTGAGGCAGGAAGAGGGCGAGGAAAGTGACCGAGAATTTGACCTCAACTCTTTGGAACAAATGTGTATAGTCAAGTATTACTGCATCTTAGTGATTAACAAGATGTATTGCTGAGATTTTGGGAGCTCAGAAAGCAAAAGTTCTCTCTTCCACAGGCAGGGTGTTTGTCCACGAATGGGCCCATCTCCGCTGGGGTGTGTTTGATGAGTATAACCATGACAAGCCCTTCTACGTAAATGAGCGGAATGAAATTCAAGGAACCAGGTCAGTGCTTTTTCTCATATGTAAAGTTTACTAGTTATTTTATTCTTAACATTAAGGAATATACTGAATATTTCAAAACACAAGCAGACAGGATTTGTTACTGTTTTAATATAAAGAGAGGATACATGGTTGGGGGTGTGTTGATTCACGCCATCATCTCAGTACCAGGGAGGCAGAAGTGGAAGGACTGTCATGAGTTCTATCCCAACCAGGGTTACATAGTGAGACCTTGTCTTAAAAAAACAAAAACTAGGAGCTAGAGAGGCGGCTCAGTTGTTAAGAGCACTAGCTGCTCTTGCAGAGGACCTGCATTTGATTCCCAGCACCACATGGCAGCTAACAACTATTCGTAACTCCACTTCCAGGGAATCTAATGCCCTGTTTTGGCCTCCATGGGTATTACACAAAACAGGTGCATCACATACATGCAGGCATCACTCGTATACACAAAATAAAAATATTTTTAAAAGTCAACAACTAAGTGGAAAGATAGATATTTTGTCTTGATTTAGTCATTATGTAGCATAATTAAGAAAAAAAATAAGTTTAGAGTGGCAAGTGGCAAATATTAACAAGGAAGAAATTCTTCCATTTTTGTTTTAAATTTTTATTGCATTTTAAAATGGGTAAACATTTATGTGGTTCAAATATGGAAACAATATAAAGAGTTCTGTTCTTAGCTGTCTCACTCAATGATGTCTTCATTCTTTTTCCTCTTTACCACTTCTAAATAGCCATCTTAGTTTCTCATGTATTTTGACTCTAAAAATTTTCAGATGGATATGAGCATATATTCTTTCTCACTCCTATTAAAATAATATCATCGTATTCCATGATTTACTCAACCAGTCCTCTCTTATTAGACATGTAGATTAATATCAATCTTTTGTAGTCACCAGTGGCCCTGCAGCTATTACTGTTATACATATATGTCATTTCCTTGTGTACACATGGAAATCCATGTATCCACTGAAGTCTTCTAAGAATTCAGGGTCATTCTTTTTGCAACAGACAGAGACTATTACGGAGTTCCACAAATGCTCAAACACAGAGAACAAGTGCCTGAGAGATGCTCAGCCATAAATGACACATCTACAATGGAACCTCTATACCTGAGGTTCACAGAACAGAATGGAGTAGGGTAAGAGAATATTGATGCATTTCTCAGCGTTCACCAGTGAAGTCTCCTCATGCACCAGAGGACAATTAACACAGAAAACCACGACTGGCCAAAATACAGAGAATAAGAGATTGCAGAATGTGTGTCCCTGGATAGGACACCGATATTAAACCTCACCCACCCAGGGCTCAGGAACCACTGCAAAATAGGGCGTAGAAGACTGTAAGAGCCAGTGGTGAAAGGCCACAAAGAAACAGTCTTCTGGGCTTCTAGGAACTTGCTTATATGAACTTACAGCAATGGTGACAGCACGCACAAGATCCATGCAAACTCAAACCACACAAAAACCCAGCTTAGAATTCTGGAAATGGGCAGGAGGCACCAACTCTAGTCAAGGAACTATTGGCAGTTGATCACAAAAAAAGCTCTGTCTCCTCCAAACGATAATACAGATTTCTTTAGGAAGTAAAACCACACTTTCTGGGGAAAGTGATTTAACAAGAGGACTCTGGAGCCCCCCACACACACACACAGCCATGTGGTGGAGTTTCTTTCCTGTATCATTTCAATAGTAAGAGGTATTGGGTTCATGAAAGTGATTCAATAAATAATTGTATTTCTGTTATCTGAGGTTCTCTTTCTTTTGTTTGCAAAATGTAGAACTTAAAAAGGCAAGTAAACTATCCTCAGCTTTGCACCCAAATTAATTGACTGGTCTATAAATCCACAGAACCATTTTAAAATTAATATTTAAAGAGTGCTCAGCTCTGGGATCGTGTGCTTGTAGTCTCTAGCCCCTTTGAAGATGCGACATGGAATAGCCAAACTGATGCCAGAACCCTGCTCTGGAGAGCATGAATGCCGAATGGAGGGGGCTGGTCAGTTCAGAGGGAGAGCTGGTCTTCTTTAAGGGAGTGATACTAGAGAGGCTGACCAGGCTCCAGTAGATGAACTCACACCGAGGGACATCTGGAGACACAAACTTGACTTAATAGACCCTAATATCTGACAGAATGCATGAAATCTGATGGGAGGGTCTGGGGGTGCAGATAGGCAAGGCAGTCTACATATGATTAAGATGTATTGTATGAAATGCACAGAAATTCAGTTAAAATAAAAGAGCTCAGGGTTAGAGATACCCTCAGCTGAGAGATGCACATTATCAATTCCACTTCTAAATATGGCACAGTTTCTCACTCCACTATCAATATTCAGGATTATTTGTTGAACAAAGATCACCATTACAAGTCAATTCACTTGTGTTTTCCTGCTGTCCAGTGGACTTGACCCAAAGGAGCACTGGCTCAGGATGTTACTGCCTCTTGAGTCCCCAAAGTTCCTCTGGGCTTGCCTCTGCTTTGTCTCCTTTTCTTGCTAAACCCTTTGCCAATACAAAATCCTTTCATCAAGATTCAATGCTTTATAACAAAGTGGAGAGAAATTAATGAACTTTCTTAATAGGGCATTTAAAAACATTTAATGCATGTCTTGAGAGATATAATCCTTCAAAGGATCAAGGGTTCAAGCTAATCAAGAAGAAACATAAGTATTTCTAAAACAGACCCAATTCCTAGTTTCTTCTTCACTTTTAGGTGTTCATCTGCTATCACAGGTGTTTTCGTATGTGAAGAAGGTCTCTGCCCCCAAGAAAACTGTATTATTAGTAAGCTTTTCAAAGAAGGATGTACATTCCTCTACAACAGGACCCAAAACACAACTGGATCAATAATGTTCATGCAAAGTTTATCTTCTGTAAGTATGTCCTGAGACTGACAAGCTCCTATAAACTGCCATCTCTTTCCAAGATAAACCAAGATGCTTTTCATGTGTAAAATACAGGATAATTAAGAGTCATTATCCTAGAGCTTGGGAGACTTTAGCGTCAATTTAGTGATAATTCTACATACAAAAAAGCCCTGTCTCCCCAAAATGATAATACAGATTCCTTTAGGAAGTAAAACTACACTTTCTGGGGAAAGTGATTTGAGGACTCTGTAGCTCCCCCCCAACACACATATATACACACACACACACACAAACAGCCATGTGGTGGAGTTTCCTGTATCATCTCAATAGGAAGAGGTATTAGGTTCATGAAAGTGATGCAATAAATAATTGTATTTCTGAATACCGAATTCTGAATACTGTATTCTGAGTGCCGAATGGAGCGGGCTGGTCAGTTCAGAGCTTTGGCGGAACCAGCCTGCATGACCTACTTTATCATTTCAACTTCTCAAAGACCTGAAAGTCATTGTCTGTGGGCTACCGCCCTGCTGGGCTGGGAGCCTGGTGGGCACCTTTTTTGGTATTTTTACTTTATTCTATGGCTGCCCGACGCTGCTTGGATTGAAACTTTTTCCTTTCTTTTCTATCTTTGTGTTGGTAACTAGTTTTAGTCTGGTTTTAGTTTGTGATAAGAGTCATTTGTAACTTGAAGTTGATTTTTCCTATTTCTTATCTTTATGTTTTTAGTTTTATATTCTTTCTGTTTTTAACATTCATACCTAATGCTAACCCATTTCTAGGAATTTGATCCTTGTTTGTGACTAGAGGCAATCTTTGTAATCCTTTGAAAACCTATTAAAAAGTATTCAGTCAGCAATTTCAACATTTCTTTGCCATAGTCATGAAACGTAGGAAACAAAGAACTAAACAAAGGAAAACAGGTCTTCTCCTGTCTCCCATCCTACTGAGAAGTTCATGCCCTAAACAGTCATCAACCAGATCCAGCTTCCTCCTTGATGAAGTTAGAGATGGGACCGGGGAATCTATAAATTCCTTGCAGACCATAAGTTCTCATGACTCTGTTCACAGGAAGTATCTGCTTTTTGTAGCAATAGAAGCACTGAAAATAGATGGTCAGGTGCTACTTTGCAGTGCAGACCATAACTTTAAGGGGGACACTGACATAAATTTATTATCATTATGTGAGTTACATCTATATTTCCAAATGGGGAAAGAGTTTCAGGAAGTAGATTTAGGTTGTTTTGCCTCTTATGTCACTCTCACAGAGATCAATATTTGAACTAGGTCAATATATCTTGACTGATCATAGAAAAGAGGTCACTGAGTAAGATTCCAAAGAACAGGCTGACTAAGATAATATCTCTTGAAGGTGTTTCCTTAACACAATATCATGTTAAGGGAGGAGGAAGATTGTTTTAAGAATAAGATATGTAAATATACATGGTCTGTTCTGTTTTCCCAAAGTAAATTACTAGAGATTTCACAACCATAACCACAGAGTACTATTATTTCAAGATAAAGTTGTTAAGGTTTATTTGAGAACTTGATGTCACTTTTGAAGGAAAGAAGCATGTGACCAGTTCCTATTGCCTTTCAACTCTGCCTCTCTTTTACTTGTTGCCTTAGAAGAATAAGCATGTCCAGTCTGGAAAGGATGCTTTCACTTTCTGAAACTTTGTTCTTTTTCCAGGTGGTTGAGTTCTGTAATTCAAGTACCCACAACCAAGACGCTCCAAACCTACAGAACCAACTGTGCAGCCTCAGGAGCACCTGGGATGTAATCACAGACTCCTCTGACTTTAATCAGAGCCTTCCTATGAATGGGGCTGAGCTTCCCCCTCCACCTACATTCTCCCTCCTGCAGGCTGGTGACAAAGTGGTCTGCTTAGTGCTGGATGTGTCCAGCAAGATGGGAGAGGTAACACATTAAATCCAAATGACTGCAAAATAGTTTATTTTTCCTATCAGGTTCCAGTTATTTTTATTTGTATGAGTGTATTACCTGCATGTATGTAAGTTCACCTATATTGTGTAGTGCCCACGGAGGACAGAAGAAGGTGTCGGATCCCCTGGAATTGGAGTTACAGATGGTTGTTAGCCACCATGTGGGTGCTAGGATTCGAACCCCGATCTTCTGCAGAAGCAGCCAAGTGCTCTTAACTGCTGAGCCATCTCTCCAGACCCTCAATTCTTTTTTATTTATTAAGGGTGTTATAAGAGTGGGGAATCAAAGGGTTTTAAGACTCCAAAGCATTATATTTTCTTGAGGAATAAGTAGGAAAACTCAGAATGTGGCCCAGAAACTGAGATGATGAGACAAACAATATCCACACACAATTCCTAGACCCTTTTTTTGTGTGTGTCTTTTTGAGATAGGGTCTTCCTGCAGCCCCAGCTAGCCTGGAACTCAATAGGTAGACCTGGCTGGCCTTGAACTTATAGAGGATCTCCCTGCTTCTGCCTCCTGAGCACTGAGATTAAAGGTGTGTGTCACCCACACCTGGCTAAGACCATTTCTTAAACCTACACGTGGCCACACTGTAGTCACTCCTAGAGGTCATGATTGCAAATGAAGGCCCAGCAACCATAATGAATGCAGAAGTCACTGTGTTCTGAGTGTTCCCGCAGTGGACTCTGAGGGAATGGGAGAACTGAAGCTATACAAAGAAGTCACTTTTCTGAATAACTGAAAGGCTAATAATGGAAGAATTCAGTCTTTGACCTACACTACTTCCCAATCAATAAGAAAAGTAACATCTGGGAAGGGAGGCAACAAATTTAAATGTTTTGTTTGAGCTATCTATGAGACACTATCAGGTTGTTGGCGTGTCCTCAGAAGCATAAGAGGCAGGTCTGGATGCTGGGGGATATCTAGAGATAAGAGCACAGTCATGTACGAGCAGGTAGCCATTGAAGCTTGGCTTGCTTCTTTCCCCTCAGAGCCTTCAAACTGAGTGTGCCTAGTGAATTAATCATTAGCATTATCTTTATATTTGGTAGTGCCTGTCATGTGGAAATCTTAGATAATCCTAACAGCACTTCTAATAAAGTAACCAAATAAAAACATCATGATACTTGCTCTAATAGGCAAAGTGTCCAGCCTCAGTGACCACAACAGAGGGCAGCAGGGATACACACTGGCACCACTGACTGCCACATCTCTCTCCTACCAGACGCCTTTCCAAAATCTTCCCTTGCTTAGATGGAATTTTAAAAGGGGCAGTTACAAACCTATCTCAATCCATTTCACGGCTCTTTTCATTCTGAGTTAGTTAGGTATGAAATAGTGAGGACTTGTCTTTTCAGCTATGAAGAGCTTATTCCAAAGTATTCTCTCTTCACTACCCTCAACACACATTTTGGAATTTATGTCACTCTTTGCAAGTCAAGGAATCATAGCGCAATATCTCTAAAGAATTAGCAGATATATTTGCCGGTTGAATCACTTAGTCATCTTTGGTCTACCAATCAATGTCTTTGCCTTCTTTTTTCTTTTGGGGATGCAGATGGACAGACTCCTTCGACTGCGACAAGCAGCTGAATTGTACTTGATGCAGGTTGTTGAAATCTGCACTTTCGTGGGTATTGTCAGCTTTGATAGCAAAGGGGAAATCAGAGCCCAGCTGCGCCAAATTAACAGCGATGATGACCGAAAGCTGCTGGTTTCATATCTGCCTGCCACTGTGTCTGCTGAAGCAGAAACGAGCGTCTGTTCAGGTCTTAAGAAAGGATTCCAGGTATAGTAGAGTATCCTAAGTCTCTAACATTATCACCATCTTCCTAATTTTGAATATGGTACTCCTTCTGAAAGGGAAGACTGTCTTAGAGTGTGGTCATAACAACCTAGGCTGTTGGAGAGTAGTAACAGATCATCCTTAAAGTTGGGCTCCATTTCTTGTTCACCATTTTGCATTCCCTATGCGTAGCAAAGTAACTGACATGTAATGGTTACTTAATAAATGGTTGAAAGAATGAGTAAATAATTACAATGGCCACAGATAAGGGACTTAAACGTCACCTAGATTCTTCCTAAATTGTCCGTTTATTCTGAAATGGTCCTAGCAGTAGACTTTGATTTTTTGAGACAAAATCAGCACAAAGCCTCTGCCTATAGATGTACTAAATTTCAAAGATATAAGACTCAGGAGGATCTGAGAAGATAACGCAGCATCTCCACACACATTGCGAGTGAGCTGATACACACACACACACACACACACACACACACACACACACACACACACATAGAATATCAGTTAAGACCAGAAGTATATTTCATGAATCATAGAAATCTGTCTAAATCAGCATCTGAGATGCATATGTCCAGCATTTGATAATAAGGAAGACATCAGCTGGATTGTTGTGTTGCAGAAGCTGTGCTGCCTGCCCCCTGAAATCACCCAATTGAAAAAATATTTAGGGACTGGGATATAGCTCACTGGTAGAATATGTACTTTTAGTGTACATAGGCTTTAAATTCAAGCTCTAGCACTAATACAGTAAAAACAACAAACTATGATGCTTGAGTTTTGTGCCTCATAATTCCAATCTCATTGATCTGAGGTGTGGCCTGGATGTTGAATTTATTTTCATGCTCCCATATAATTCTAAGATGTAGCCAAAGCTGAGATGCTCTGCTCTCAGCTCTCTTACTGGTCTCTGGTTGGATCTCAGAGGCAAGGGCCTCACATAGCAATGTATACTCTATCGTCCATGAATTGAAGTCCTTGCACCTGCAAGGGGACCATGCTGTAATGAGGTGACAACAAGCTTGGGCGGGGGGGGCTTGGAGAGGCATAGACCCTACTGGTGGGGAATTCTGAATGACAGTGAGCTCTTCTGACAATCAGTTTGAGCTATATTTCCTTGAGAACATCTAATGATGCTGTATGTTCAGGTGATTGAGAAGCTGAATGGAAGGGCTGATGGCTCTGTCATGGTCTTAGTGACCCGTGGAGTGGATGAACACATCAGTAATTGCCTGCACACAGTGCTGAGCAGCGGCTCGACTGTTCATTCCATTGTCCTGGGTTCCTCTGCAGCTGAAAATCTAGAGGAATTATCACGCCTTACAGGTAAAAATAATTTTGAACATGTATCTTTTAGAGAATGTCCATAAAATAGAACAATCAAAGCATAACCATAAAACTCAGGTTATATGGCATAATTGAAAAAAATAGAAAAGACTGTTAAAAACATACCAATCATTGCTAAAATTTCTCTAAAATCTTCCCAGTTTTTAAATATTTTCTCTATAATTGAAGTGGTGTGCATCCAATAAAAACAATGTTTTTATAATTGCTTTGTTAAACCAGCCTGAGCATGTGTATTTATGGAGCTAAAAATTATATTGAAATTTAACTGCACTAACTTCTACAGTAGCTCCACATACAACACTGTAAGACAAGTATCTACTTTTGCTTTAGATGAGGCAAAGACTACTTTATCTTATATTCCTTATATTCCATAAAAATAGGTACACTTAATTGACCATTGGAAGTTAGGATTTATGGAACTTTGTTTGTTGAATTAATTTACTGAATTAGTTTTTAAATGCTGTTCTTAGAATGTAAATGTAAAAATATAGCAATGCAGCTAATAGTAATTAATCTAGATTATTTAGGAATTATTTTGAGTCTCAGACTACCCTGTGTTTATTAAGTTATTACACAGTAGAGCCTGAAAGCCTGAAAATACAGCCATGAAAAGAATGGACAAAATCACCCCTTAAGGCCACTTACCCTATAAAGTGTCATTCAAAAGGACCCAGAATAGCTCTACTTCCCCCAAACTCATACTCTAATGCAAACAAAGGTTGTTGGAAAAGATCTAACCTTTTATTCTATCATTTTAATAGTTGATGCTGTAATCATGTATTTCAGGAGGTTTAAAGTTCTTCGTTCCAGATAAGTCAGATTCCAACAGCATGAATGATGCTTTTAGTAGAATCTCTTCTGGAACTGGAGACAGTCTTCAGCAAAGTATTCAGGTCAGAATGTCCTCAATGTTGCATTTATAGACTGAGGGACAAGAGGGATTGATGAATTATGTTAGCTGCTTTGTTAACTTCCTCAAATGTGTAGCCACGTGTAGACAGCTCTAATGAGCTTGGGGCCACCAGAGCCAGGCTTCACTTCACCTCACTCTTGTGCTCCTCACTTCCAGATTGCTTCTGTACGGCTCACAGTTTGGGCAGAAGTGAGGTGAGGTGGAGCCAAGGCTCAAACAAAATTAAGCTGGGTTTTAGTTTTCTAGTTCCTTAACATTCCATCAGCCAGACTACACTTTACTCTGACTGTTTTAATATTTTTGAAGTTCCTCACTTTTATGAGGAATGGTAGTTATTTCATTGTTATAAAAAGGTCAAGATCTTCCCCTGTCATTGTGTGTATATGTGTGTGTGTGTGTGTGTGTGTGTGTGTGTGTGTGTGTGTGTGTGTGTTGTTTTCTGAGAGGGTTTGTGTAGCTCAGGCTGGCCTGGAACTCTATATAAAAGAGGCTGGCTTTGAACTCCTGATCCTTCCCCTATCTCCCAATTGCTAAGACCACCAACATCAGTTTTAGACTGTCTCTTAAACTGTCACATATTATTTGATTTGGGGCACAAAATCTTCTTCTAATCAAGTTACTTTTAAGGGGCCAATTTTTCATTCTAAATGCTTTAAAGATTTGGGGCAGTACTGAAGAGTATTTTAAACAAAATTTCATCAGCAGTTCCATCACAGATGGTGAGTGAATCAGCTAAGTTAATGGTTTGATGAAAACAAACTATTGTCAGGAAATATTTAACATGAAGATTATATAGACACAGTAAAAGTGATAACCACAGTCATATCATTAGAAATAAAATAAATGCCTGACATTATAATCTGATGTTCAAAGGTCACAGATAAAGAGAATATTCATAAAAAATAAATGCTTCATAAGGGTTTCCCAGCTTGACTGATAGTAGACATCTAGGCAGAAGCCCTACAGGCCAGGAAAGATGTTCACAGTACTGAAGGAAAACTTCCCACCAAGGATATGCTACTTAGCAGAGCTATCCTTCAGAAATGATGTAGAGATAAAGACTGTCCAAAAACACCAACAAAAAGAAATCTGTCCACCACACCTTTCCAACAAGAAATGCTAAAGAACATTCCTCAGAATGACAAAAGGGAAGTTAGCAAGAGGCAAACAAGATTTAAAACACACCAGCAAGGGTGACTCACCAAGTTCTTAGTGCTGGAATGTTTAAACGCCGCACATCCCTTCAGTGTGAAGACTGAAAAATAAGCAATTACAGATAATAACTATGGGACTGGAGAGATGGTTCAGCGGTTAAGAGCACTGACTGCTCTTGAGAAGGACCCAGGTTCGATCCCCAGCACCTACTTGGTGGCTAACGACTGTCTGTAACTCCAGTTCTAGGGGATCCAATCCCTTCTTCTGACCTGTTTGGGCACTGTATGACACAGGGGCAGTTAGATATACGAAGCAATATACTCATACACATAAAATAAAAATACAATATTTTAAATGATAATAACTACATTAGCATGTTAAGAGCTAGACAACATAGAAAAATGCAAAATGAGACACAAATTCCAAATGACGAATTTACAATCATGTTATTTTGCTCTTGTTTCAAACTAAAATAAAATCAGAGATGAAAAGAGAGAAATTGAGGTAAAGGATCATTAGAGATTATTGTAGACAAGTATATACCTATGAATTTGATAATCTACAAGAAATAAACAAATTCCTGGACGTACCAACTTTACTGTGATTGAATCTGAAGATACAGAAAATCAGAGCAATAAAAAGGAACAAGACTGAAATGATAATAGAATCTTACATAGAGGAAAATCTCTGGGCTAGATGGCTTCACATTGAGACCGCCCAAACACTTAAACAAGAACTAGTGGCACATCTTCTTACATTATTCTTAAAAAAATGATGGGATGGGGCTGGAGATGCAGCTATTAAAGGCTAAAGCTAACAACCAAAATGTCAAAGTACCCACAAATGTACTGTCTCTTCATCTTCCTCAAGCTATACTGTGTGAACATTGCAAAAATTCAACAAAAAAATAAAATTATTTTTAAAAATAATGGAATGATGAGATGGCTCAGCAGGTGAAGAAACTTGCTGCACAAGCCTGACAGCCTGAGATCCATCCCTGGAACCCACATAATGGTAGAAGAGAAAACTACCTCTACAAGGTTGAATCTGACTTCCACATAACATGCGCACACACAAAATTTTTTAAACATATTCTTAAAAAATGAAAAGTATTGCTCCATACACATTCTTTGAGGCCAGCATTATCCTGTATCAAAATAAGGCTACAAAAATAAAGAGAGTTAGGTTACTAATCTTGGTGAATATAAATGGGAAGATTCTTACCAGCTTTGACAAGCATGAGTCCAAAGTGATAGTCTCAGATTTGAAGGGTGGAGGCGGGAAGACTGAATTTGGTGCCAGTTTGGTCTTCTAGTTCTTTATTAGTTACTTTTTTATTGCTATGATAAAATACCATGAGCAAAGTAACTTATGGAAGGAAGAGATTATTTGCCTTACAGCTCCAGAGGGAGGAGTCCATCACAGGACGGAGGACAGACGTGACCAGAGCAGGGAGCTGAGCACTTACATCTTCAAACACACTCAGGAAGAAGAGAGAGACAAACTATGAACTACTCTCAAAGCCCACCCCCCGTGACCACGCTTCCTCCCATAAGGGCACAATTCCTAAACCTTCCCCAAACATCACATCCAACTGGGCACAAAGTGTTCAAATACGTGGAACTTATGGAGGACATTTCCTTATTCAAACCACCACAACATAGCAAGACTGTCTTCAAAAAAAATAAAAAGGGCCCTGATAAAATATTAGCAGGTCAAATTCAACAACACATTAAAACTATTATTCACCATGAGAAGGTAGAAGTTATCCAAAGATGCAAGGCTAGTTCAACATATGCAAATCAATGATCAGGCTAAAACATACCAACTGAATAAAGGACAAACCAAGAATCATCTGGATAGAAAAAGCATCTGATAAAATTCAACATCTCTCCATGATAAAAATTGTGAATACATTAGGTATACCAAGAACATACCTCAGCATGTTAGAGGGCATAAATATTAAGCCATCAGGAAGCATCATAACGAACAGGGAAAAGCTGAAAACTTTCTCTAAGTTCTGGAACAAGTCGAGGATGCTCTCACCACTGTATTCAACATTGGTCTAGAAGTTCTAGCCAGAATAATCAGACAAGAAAAAGGAACAGAAGCCATCCCAATTATGTTTTATTGTCTCGCTCCCCTGGCCCATGCTCAGTCTGCTTCTTATACAATACAGATCAACCTGCTCAAGGGTGGCACCACCCACAGTGGGCTGGGCCCTCCCACATCACTCAACAATCAAGAAAGTACCTCACAGACATGACCACAGGCCAGTCCAATGGATGAAATTCCCAAACGAGGCTCCTTCTACCCAGGTGTGTCAAGTTAACATTTTGCTGAAGCTTTCCAGAAAAATTGACTTTTTGTCAACTTGACGCACACACAACACTATCAAACCAAAACCTTTCCATTTCTTGTCTACAACATATATTAATAATATTACTGCATAAGATAGTACAACCTTAAAAGTCCCACAGTCTTTAAAAAAATCGAAACTTTAAAAGTTCAAAGTCTTTTTTAAAGTCTTTTAACACTAGACTTCTGTAAAATCTAAAACAAAAGGGAAGAATTGGACACACGTAAGCAAAACCCAAGTCCATCAAAGTAGCTCAAGGTCAGACATCTGGGATTCACTCACCATCTTCTGGGCTCCAGAGGATATTGTCAGCTCCACTTCTCTGACTTTACCATCCATCGCACACACAGCTCATCTCAAAGGCTCCATTTCACACCTGCTTCCGCCCTTGATGGTCATCTTATAGTCTTGGCACTTCCAAAAGGCTGGGGTCTCCACTGAAACGGAGGCTGCATCTTCACCGATGGGTTCTTCTGCTCTCTCAGGGTGCGAAGTCTCAGCTGCTATCTACGACCCCTTCATGCTCTCAGCACCAGAACGATACAGGAAACACGTACACATTACCAAGTCTTGCTTCCAGCTTTAGATGGAGGCTCCGGGCCCTTCTGGACCACAGCTTCTGTGTGCTGGCCCTGAGGAAATACCTCCCACATTTCACCTCCATAATGCTGGTCTCTTGTTAGGCACAGCTAATTTTTCAGCCCCTGCTGAAAGGTTTTACTTCAGGTTTTGGTCTGTTCTTAATCACAGCTGATTCTTCAGCCCCAGCTGACCAGAACCCACTGGTTCTGAATTCAAAAATATCACAGAACAGTCCTGATAGTCTCTGCTTCCCTTTGAAGCTTCACAAGCCAGGCCTCCATCATTTATAGCTCCTTCAGTATAGCGATTCCAAGCTCCACAGCAAAAAATTCTAAGCTCTCAATGGCTTTTCCAGCCCAGAGTTCCAGACACTTCCACAATCCTCCCCAGAACACCAAGTTCAGGTCTATCACAACACCCTACTCTCAGTACCAATTTCTGTTCTAGTTTCTTTTCAATTGCCGTGACAAAGCACTCTGACCAATACCAGCTTAGGGAGGAAAGGGTTTATTTGGCTTACAAGCACAGTTCATCATCAAGGGAAGCCAACGCAGGAACTCAGGGCAGGAACCCAGAGCACAGACCAAAAAGGAATGCACTTACGGGCTTGCTCACCTGACCTGTGCTCAACCCAATTTCTCATATAATCAGGGCCTCCTGCCCAGGTGTGGCACCACCCAGAATGGACTGGGCCCTCCTGCATCACTCAGTAATCAAGAAAATCCCCCACAGACATGACCTCAGGCCAGTCCAATGGAGGCAATTCCCCGCTTGAGGCTCCCTCTACCCAGGTGTGTCAAGTTGACACCAAAGCCATCCAGCACAGCTCCTATCATTCACCAACTACAAAACCCAAGTCAAATGGATAAAAATCTTGAAGGTAAAACCTGAAACTATTGGAAGATAACGTAGGAGGAGTGTTTCAGCACTTTAAGATGGGCAAGGGATTTTGAGAAAGAGATAAGATTCCCCCAAAGATGTAATGAGATTACATCAGACTAAAAGGCTTCTGTTCAGCAAAAGAAACAATAATCTGACAGAAAGAGAGCCTGCAGAAGGAGGAAGTCTGCAAAGTTTACTTCTGACAGGGGGGATGATATCTAGCATCTAAAAGGAACTTCAAAGACTTTACAGCAAAATTTAAAATAACCCAGTTGTTAAAACTGAGCAATAGAGGCTGGAGAGGTGGCTCAGCGGTTAAGAGCACTGTTGCCGCTTCCAGAGGACCTGAGTTCGAGTCTCAGCACCCACATGGCAGCTAACAACCAATCTTTAACTCCATTTCCAGGGCATCCATCACCCTCTTCTGGCCACACATGTGTTACATTTACATATTATGTAGGCAAGACACTTATGCATATAAAATTTTTTTGAATGTGGGCAATAAACTTAAATGGACATTTCTCAAAAGGAGACATACAAACGGCCAACAGATGTATAAAAAGATACTTTACATGACTACTCATTAGAGAACTGTAGATCAAATCACATGTACCCTTGTTTCAGTGAGAATGGTTGTCATCAAGAATATGAAAGATCACATGTGTTGATGAGAATTTCACAGTCTTTGGGAATGTAAGTTAGTGCAGACATCATGGAAGACAGCATGACACCTCATCACAAAACCAGAAACACAACCAGCATCTGATTTGAAAACTCGTTTTCTTGTTTCTTACTGAAATATGTAAAAGCATCTGGGTGTATTATTCAAGTTGAGAAAATGTAGCATAGGTCATAAGCAAAATATTCTAAATACTCATCATTATAATTCAGGATGTGAGGCCAATGCTTATTTGGATGAGATGATATGAGAACAGCAGGTTATTTTTGGAGACGATGGAGTGGCTGGAGGTGAAACAGCGGTAGAATGCCTGCCTAGTGTGCACCAGGCATCACAAGAAAACAATCAAACAAATGAATAACAAAGGAGCAGAGTGGCATGCAACTGTAATCAGTGCACTTGGAGGCAGGAGGATGAGGAGCTGAAGGCTAGCCTGGGCTATGTAAGGCCTTGTCTCAAATAAGCAAACAGAAATAACAATGAAGTGGTACTTATATTAACTATAACAAAATATTTTATAGCTAGTTACATCATGTACAATATTTTCTTTGATTTATATAAGTGTAGTACATGTCAGAATTGAATATATTTACTTTTGCCTATTCATTTTTAGTCCTAAAAACAAAGGAAAAGAGAGCATTCCTATGCATTCTCTAGAGGTTTTCACATGATATTCTCTTGCACAGCTTGAAAGTGTGAGTGAAACTGTGCAGCCTCAGCACCAACTCACCAGAACTGTGACTGTGGACAGCGATGTAGGCAACGACACGGTTCTTCTGGTCACGTGGCAGACCAGTGGCCCCCCTGAAATGGTGTTATTCGATCCTAATGGAAGAAAATATAACAAGAGCAATTTTATCACCAATCTGGCCTTACAGACAGCTGCCCTTCGGATTTCTGGGACTGCTCAGGTGGGTCCAGGGGCTTGTGCATGACCGTAACACTGAGCTAAGTATGCGGCTTTCAGCTGAGTCTCATAACTAAATGCACTACATCAAGGAAATTTTGTTATGATATATCAAAACTCTATAAAGACATTCTTGTTAAAATTAAATTTTTAAGAGGAGCAAAGTATGACTAAAACTTTAAATATCAGATAAAACCTCTTACCTTGATAATGGAAATGAGTGTTTCCACTAGTAGCACAAATACTTTTTTGAAACCTATCTTTCCTTCCTAAAGATTTATTTTTAATTATGTGTATGTGCGTATGCACATGAGTACAGATCCCCCTGGAGGCCAGGGTGTCAAATCCCCCTGGAGCTGGAGTTGTCGGTGATGAGATGATCACTGTGGGCACTGGGAACTAAACTCTGTTCCCCTGCATGAGCAGGACCCACTCTTAACCACACAGCCATCTCTCCAGTCCCTGAAACCAGTATCTTTTTCATATAATCTATGTAGACATATTTCCTATATGTTAGGAACAACTCTGCATAGCCTTTATAATA
This sequence comes from Eospalax fontanierii, assembly GCA_035773235.1. Taxonomy (NCBI): domain Eukaryota; kingdom Metazoa; phylum Chordata; class Mammalia; order Rodentia; family Spalacidae; genus Eospalax; species Eospalax fontanierii. The sequence goes on from CM069543.1 coordinate 21,272,415, forward strand.
TGGCCAATACAATATGTGTGTTTGTAGCATCTCTGCATCTTGTAGGCCCTTAGGATGAAGCACTCTGACAGTTGTAAGCACCTGAGTAGGTGTGCTACGCCAGAGTGGACATGAGAGCAGGAGGAGGAGGTTTCCTAGTGATGAGCGCATCATCGTGGAAATAAGGAGTTACTCTCAGACTCCCAAACTCAATCACCCTACCACTCCAGCTTCCCACGTTCTCAAGTGTTGGGACTATAGAAGGGCCACCATGCCCATGTGGGTGGCAGCTTCTTAACTGCCCTGCTTGGATTTTGAGCTGTCAACAATACAAGGCCACCCTCACTCCTTCCGATGATCTTTCTGAAGCACACTTCTGATCAGCCTGTCTCCTGCTCGGAACTCAGCAGCACTCTCAGGTTGAAATCAGAGCAGTCTTGTCTACGTACAGGGCCCTGGTATCTGGCTTCTGTCCAAGCTCATTCCTCACCTTTCTCCAAAATATCTGACTGTTCCTACTAGACTTTTCTGAAAACTCTCTGTGCCTGTCTCTTTCACATTCGTGCACAAGGACCAGGAATACTGCACATCTTTCTTTTTCTCTTCCCTGAGCACTTTATATGGATCTGGTGCCAGCCCTGTATCAAAATACCAAAAGGGACATTTTGATGTAGCAGTTCCTGTCATGTGACAGTTACAGTCATGATTCCAAAACAGACATCTAGGGAGCTGACCTTGGTACTTGACTCAAAACTTCCTGGGAAATGGCACAGCACATGAATCCCGTTGGAGAAGGCTGGGCCACCTGATTCTTGCTTTGACACATTGTGTTTTATTCCTCCTTTTGCCTCCAAGGCTTTAAAAGAAGTAGTAGAAGCAAAAATGCATATACATATTAAGATATATATCTTAATCAAAATGAAATATTCTGCTATGTGGAAATCCTTGACCTTATTTCTTTCTTATGATTTTTATGTTTCTTTCAGGTGGCCTAGGCCAAGAGGGTGACACAGCAGAATTTCTACAAATTATTCAACATAGTCACTGTACAATTATGACCTTTTAAAATAGTAGATTATTTTCTTGGTCCCTAACAGCATATGCAGTCTTTCTTGTTTGAGGTTTCCAGGTTTGGGGGATATGAACAAAAGAAGAATGTTTTTATTTTAACCCAGGGTATCTACAGATGTCAGAATGATCACTTAATCTGATATAATTTTATCAGTTCTGAAAGGAACACAAATATTTTATTTTCTTTGGGTAAAGGGGTCCAGATTAGTATTTGCAAAGTGCTTTGAAGCTGGATGCTGTTACCACAATGTTCTAAAACTGTGAGTCAAAATGCTTCCTCCCGCTCCAATAAAGCCAGGATAAATTCCTTCTAGAATTGTTAAACAACAAAGGCGACTTGTTAAGCATCACCTAACTAATACTGCCTTTCTCTAACATCCTTTCTTGTATTAAAATAAAAGTAGTACATCAACAGAACATCAAAAAATAATAGGAGCATAGATGTGTGCTTTTACATTAGGTGCCTAATTATTTTTCTTCATGTTTTACAAAAATAAAATCTTTTGTTTTTCAGCCTGGGCTCTGGACTTACACTCTGAACAATACCCACCATTCTCCTCAAGTCCTGAAAGTGACAGTGGCCACCCGTGTCTCCAGCCCTGTCATGCCCCCAGCCACTGTGAATGCCTTTGTGGAAAGAGACAGCACCTACTTTCCCCATCCCGTGAAAATTTACGCAGATGTGAGAAAGGGACTGGATCCTATTCTTGATGCCACTGTCATGGCAACAATCGAGACAGAGGCTGGAGATCCCATTATGCTGAAGCTTTTGGATAATGGAGCAGGTAATGAGGAATAGCATCGAATTTCTCTCATTCTCAAGAGTTACACTCTGGTGAGGTTGCTTAAACATTACTCTTACCTGTAAGGTTCCTTCAGTCCAATTGCTTTCCTATTCAGTCTTAGTATCTTGAGAGCTTGTTTGGAGGTTTTAGCAGAGGCGCATAGCTACTCGTATACCCTTGACTGAAGACCAGTTCTCCTCTCTCAGGGAAGGTCATCCTTTTCAACGGAGTGAGCAGCTTCAGGAGGAACACACAGAGGAAGAGGACACCCACCTAGGCAGCCAGATCAGCCAAATCAATCCCAGCGACCAATAGGGTGGCAGATGTCACAAATACCTCTCACATCCTCTTACCAGATTCTTAATTCTCATTGAATCACTGGTGACTTGGGGAAAGAGTCCCCACGTGGATTTGCCTAAGCATAAGGGTGGGAGGAAGCCACAGAACAGACTCCTGGGCCCTAATGAAATGCCCATATTCCTCAAAGATTTACCAGGCTCGTTCACTGAAATAATCATACTGGACAACAGATGATGGGTGCTTATGAAGGGCTGGGGAGCGGCTCCGCGGGAAAACGGGGGCGTGAACTCAGAGCCCCTGCATCAACACAGAAGCTGGGTGTGGTCGCTCATCTCAGTAGCCCTCAGCACGGAAGGAGGCCGCGAGACAGAGGCTTGGGGCTCACTGGCCAACTAGTTTAGCCAACTGTGCTCTTCAGTTCAGTGAGACATCTTGGCTCATAAAAGTAAGGTGGCAAGAGATGAAAATACCCGTGTTGACCTCTAGCTTCCACTTCCCTTGCTGCAGCCCTGAGGACCAGCTTGGAGAACAGACCCTCACCTTTTTTGAAAAATTGCTTGATTCCACTCAATAAGCCTTCATATTTATTCCCTGGACTTGTTTCATTTGCTTGGTAGCAGTTGCTTCTCTGTTGCTGTGATAAAACACCATGAGCAAAGCACGTATAGAAGGGTTTATGTGGCTCACAGCCCCACGGGGATGAGAGGCCATCGTCGGGGGAGGCATGGCAGCAGAGCTGGCCAGAACAGAAAGCTCAGAGTTTGTAAGTTCGTATCTTCAAGTACACACAGGAAGCAGAGAGAGAAGGGGGAGAGAGAGAGAGAGAGAGAGGAGAGAGAGAAACCGGAAGTGTGTTGAGGCCATGAACTCTCAAAGCCCACCTCGAGTGATGTGCTTCCTCTAGCTGGGCCACAGCTCCTAAAGGGCTCGTGATCCTTCCCAAACATCACCACCAACTGACCAAATGTTTATATATTTGAGCCTGTGGGGACACTTCTTGTTTAAACCACCATAGTCTCTAAATTTCTGACTAAGGAAAGAAACAAGAAATGATGCTTTGACATTGTAGTGTAAAGTGAGTCCCCACCCTGATCCACGCTTGTCAGAGATTTTTCATCCTGGAAACCGTAAAATTTAATGAATAAAATAAAACCTATACTCAAGTGCTTTGAAACTTATACTTTCTCATGCACACTCAAATAATCACAGCAACCCTATAAAACAATTTATGCCTACTTTATGGATGACAGAATGGAGGCTCAGAGGCATTAAGCTTCAAAGCTGCTCCTCCATACAGTGAGCCCAAGTGCCCTGACCCCCAAGTGATATGCTTTCCAACTTCTCTCTGCTTTACTTACTAGAAGATGTGGCTATAGTTTTACAATGGACAAATTTTTCTTTATAATCTCTCACCTTGATAGTCATTATGTCACTAAATTCCAAGATTTGGTTTCCTTGTCATAGACAAAATGCTTTTCCTCTAAATCTACATAGGTAAAATGTTTAGCATTTATTTTATTTGAACAGAGTCCCACTTTTCATATGCTAAGGAGCTCATATCTGTAGTGAAGAAGGTTTTAGAGCATTTTAATAATATTTGGAGCTGGAGGTGTGGTGTGGAAACCCAAATGACTTCTGGGCTAGGACAAGCTGCTTGCCCAGTGTAACCACCTCCCATGAATGGTGGCTATGACCTGCACTTGGGATAAATAGGACACCCCACTGTTGTCCTGGGGTCCAGGTCTTCCTGCCTGGAACCATAGACTTGGCTCCAACTTGAGCTGCCCTCTGAGAATCAAAAGGAAGGGAAGGAAGCCAGCACTGGGCAAGCTGTCAGAATGCCCCCTGAAGCAAGGCACAGTGTTGGGAACCAAAGCCTGCCAACTTCGTATCGGGGAACCCTTCCACAATGGCGTCTCTTAAAATTCCATGAAAATGTATATATGTGTATATGTGTTTATTTCTTAGGGACAGAGTAGCTATTTTAAAAGGGTCTGTGACCCTAAATAAGCTTAAGAATGTGCTTGATTTCTATAGAAAACTATTATTATTTGCAGTCATAAGAATGAGAGCTTTACAGATGATTTTTAAGTGTTTGATTGGCACTGACGCAGACACAAGCCATTTACCTTTGGATGAAAGTTGGGCACAGTCAGGGTACCATGACCATAGGTCACTCACCTTAGAAAATAACTTTTCAGAGGTCATGGAATCACAGGAAGAATTTATAAAGCCATCAGGTTTTTAAATCACATTATAATATCAAAAGTAGCTGCGCCTATGGTAACATATGCAAGGATGGAAATGATAAAGGCAATAATGTTTTAATATCTTTCTAAATATTAGCACTCAACTGTGATGAACAAGCGTTAACACTGAATGTTTTATTTATATATACACAGGTGCTGATGTTATAAAAAATGATGGAGTTTACTCCAGGTATTTTTTCTCCTTTGCTGTAAGTGGTAGATATAGCTTGACAGTGCATGTCCGTCACTCTCCCAGAATAAGCACCCTAGCCCACTCTGTCCCAGGAAGCCATGCTATGTATGTACCAGGTTATATAGCAAACGGTAAGAACCATTTGCACTGTGAATGTAATATCAGTTTATGTATGTACTGCTGACGTGTGTGTGTGTGTGTGTGTGTGTGTAATAAAGAGACAGAAGTTGAAGGCAGAGAAGGAAGATGTAGAAGGAGAGAGAGAGAAAAGAGAAAGGGGGAGATAAGCACAGGGAGCAAGAAAGGTAGAAAGAAGACAGGAAGTGAACTAGAGAGAGATGCAGAATCTCCAGACTGTACTTCAGTTTGTGGATATAGCTCGGTGGAAGAGTGCTTGTCTAGCAGCATGAAGCCCTAAGCTCGAAAACCCAGTACCACGCATACACACAAAAATCATACTGAAATCAATCTGTAGTTTGTCGACTGTCCCTTTACTCCTTAGAGATTCATGGTCATAGATAACAGACAATAGGTAATCCTATAGGTTGCCCCTCTCATTGTTTTAATAATTATATTGAATGCTGCTGTGTGATTGCTTGATCAGATTATTAACAGATAAAGAGATTTATTACAGTGTCTAGGTTTTTTAAACTTCCATATTTCTATTATAGAGGTCTAAGGCAAGAGAAAAAAAAAAAGCAAAAATTTAGTTGCAGGTCGCGTGCAAGCAGCCCAAATAATTACACAGGACAGAGCTCCTGAATACACATTAGTGGGGGTGGGGGACACAAATGTAGATTCCTGAAGAGATTGTTTCTTCCAAGATAAAAATTCCATATAAATAGAAGATATGTATTCTGTTTATAAACAATATTATTTTCATTCCTGCTGGGAAGCAGTAGTTAAAAGACAACAGACAAATAGAAGCCTGTCATGCTCTGCTGCCTTTAAAAGAGTCTCAAAAACCACTTCTAATCATTTTTATTTCTAAAAATACAAGGTTTCTCTCTTTCCCTTCTTCTCTCTCTCTCTCTCTCTCTCTCTCTCACTCTCTCTCTCTCTCTCTCTCGCTCATTTTTGTTCCATTCGTTGCACGGAACCCAGAGACCCGCACACAGCGAGCACATGCTCCTCCACTGAGCCTGCCCCCTCAGATCTTAGAATATTATCGTCTGTCAGGTCTCTAACTTCGGGAAATTCTGAGAGATCCGAATTTCACCTTTCGGGAGCCACACTGCCTGGGTCTGAAGCCCAGCTTCTCCGTTTACTGCTGTGTGACATGGAGCAAGTCTCTTAGCTTTCTGTGTGTTTCTCTCTTCATCTATAAATGTATGGGGACAAAAATTGCACCTTTTCATTGCCTTGCCAGGAAAATTCAATATTTGATACAGAAAGGTATTTAAAGTGCCTGCCCAAAGAAAGCACTCAATGAGCACTGCTTATAATAGCTAAAAAACATTATTAGATTACCTCCTTAATCCATATGGCTTTGATAACATTAATATGCCCATAACCTCCAAATTCATAACTTCAAATTTATTGATTCTAGCTAAAACCTCTTTTTGAGCTTAAAATCCATGTTTAACCAGCACTGACGCTTTAGAAGAATCATAAGTTTATTGTTTTTGGTCTCTTCGCCTGCTTCTCCTACTAAATAACACCAATTAAAAACTATTTTAGGGACTAGCTTCTTAATCAACCTTTTCCTTCCTCGTTCCACATTCACATCTAGCATTAACTTTTGCTGACTTTGTCTGCAAAGTGACCTTGAACTGTTCTTTCCTGCCTCTCTCTGCATGCTCCATCCCAGGCTGCCGTCATCTTTCCTCTGACTGCTAGTTAGCTCTTTCAAATTGATCCCTTACTTGCTATGGTTTGGCACATTTTCTTAGCAGCTGATTAGAAAATAGGATGATCATGTCACTTCCTGCCTCCTCACAACACTGAAATTAAAATATAAAACTACCGCTCTAGTCCGCAGACCACACACAAACTTCTGTCCTGTCTCTTTCAAGTTATTCTTCTCCTTTCTTTTTGTTACTCTTTTCTTCTTCCTCCTGTCCGTCCTCCTGATCCTCCTCCTCCTCCTCCTCCTCCTCCTCCACTTCTTCTTTACATTTTTATTGAATTGTTGCAATTTTCATACAATATAGTTTGATTGTATTTAGATCCCCAATCCACATCTTCTCTTACTGCCCCATGTCCAATTGAATGTTCTCTATTATATCTATAACAAGGTCTAGAGTCTAATTGGTGTCCTCAAATGTCCTTCAGTGTGGGTCCACTTCAGTGTGGGTTCTGGGAATGGAGCTCTAGTCCTCATCCAATACAGCCGGGCTAAGCCACCAAGAGTTACATCCTTGAAAGAGACTGACTCTCCCGCTCACAGCAGCCATTGGTTGCCAATAGTTCCTCAGGTAGCTAGCTACCTCTTCTTTAACTTAGTCTCTCTAACCTGCGGGTTTTCCACACCCCAGAATTCACACAAGCTGTTCCCTTTGCCTGGGCTGTTTCTCCCTCCACGTCTCACCTGTCTGACTCAACCTTTAGGAAACTTGTTAACTCTTCCTTCCTGATGCCACCCTAAATTATGTACCTGTTTCATGTTCCCTGGCTGTTTGTTTTTTGTATTAGTCACAGTTTGGAAATGTGTATTTACTAATATGACTAACAGGACTGTAATTTCATAGGGGAGACTTTTTTCTGATTACTGGCACCGCATATGCTTTTGGTGGGTATGTAAGGGTGAAGGAATGAATGGAAGAGAGCATGGTTGGATAAAGTCAGTTACTCTAAAGATGTGCTTTCAAAAACTGTCTAGAAATAGCTCAGTAGAGAGATTCGCAATTTGTTATTTTGGCTACTCTTTGTGTTCCAGATAATATTCAGATGAATGCCCCCCAAAACTCAGTGCACAGAAGTGAGGAGGAACAGTGGGGCATTAGCCGAGTAAGCTCTGGGGGCTCCTTTTCAGTGCTACGAGTTCCAACTGGCCCTCATCCTGACATGTTCCCACCATGCAAAATCATTGACCTGGAAGCTGTAAAAGTGAAAGAGGAAGTGATCCTGTCTTGGACAGCTCCTGGAGAAGACTTTGATCAGGGCCGGGGTAGGTTTCCTGGTGTCATTACCTACCTTCCCATAGATCGTCTTTATTTTATTTTATTTTATTTTACTAATGTGTGTGAGAGTGCCCTTGTGTATGGGTGCTTGCAGAAGCCAAAAGCAGGCATCAGATCCCCTAGAGCTGGAGTTACAGACCATTGTGAGCTGCCCCACGTGGGTTCTGGGAATGGAGCTCTAGTCCTCTGCAAGGGCAGCAAGTACTCTTAACCACTGAGCCATCTCTCCATCCCCCGCACAGACAGGATTTCTCATAACTGTGTTGAGGGTTAGTTGGGTGAAATAGCTTTGGTCTCTAGAGATAAAGCTCCATAAAAGCTCAGAGTCACTGATAACACCTTAAATCTAGAATGCAGGAATGAACATGTGCTGTCTTCCCAGGAATGAAGACTTATCAGCACTAATCACCCAGAAACCTTGACTAGAAACATAGACACCATACTAAGGTAGCCTCTTGAGCAGAAATGGATTCTATGCTATTGCACATGCTTCCAAATACTAAAAGGGACTGGTTCCCTCAAGATTAATTAGCCAGCATTTATTTGTGTATTTACAAGTCAAGTTCAGGGCATTATTTTCGGTGACTCGTGAAAACCTTTGAGTGTTTTCCTGTCCTGCTTCCAACCACCACCATTCTGTGGCAGAAGTGGGAGCAGTCCCCTGGCTCTGGCCCTTCTTGTCCTTGCTTAGGTGGACATAGATGAGTGCCTTCTTCTGTCCCTTTTCTAAGGCCTTTGCTTCCACCTGCATCACCTGTCCCAGGCTTTTACACAGCACCATTACTGAGAAATTTGTGTTACCCATATTAATTTGAATGCCATTTTTACCATCTATCAAATTCCTAAATATATTTTGTTCTATTTTTTGGATCTATGTTTACACTGTGTGTTTTACTTATTGAGACATTCTAGTATTTTATATCTCATAGGCTTAGTCCTAACACATTAAAATTTTTTATGTGGTCAATTTTTTTTTAGTTATTTCCCATATAAACTTTACAATAAGCTTTACTTGTTAAAGCAAGACAAACAGCAGTTTAAATAAAAATGACATTAAAATTTGCATAATAATGCAAGGGAAAAAGAGTTCCTGATTATGTTGTACCTTACTTTCAAAGAGTATGAAATCATGCTCAGGTTTTAATATGAGCCTTTACAAATTCTAAAGTTTGGCTCTTACTCATTTTTCTTGTTTATTCCTTGATATTTTTACTTTTTGTGGTTATTTTCATTACTCATTTCTAATAAACTCAAGGTGACTTAACCTTCCCTTCTACATTTTTTATTTCAGCCACAAGCTATGAAATAAGAATGAGCACAAGTCTACAGAGTATTCAGGATGACTTTGACAGTGCCATTTTAGTAAACACGTCAGAGCTGAATCCTCAGGAAGCTGGCACCCGGGAGATTTTTACATTCTCACCTAAGTTTGTTACCAATGAACCTGAACATGGACCGGATGGAGAAACTCAAGGAAACCAGAGAGTGTTTGTGGCCATGAGAGCAATAGATAGACACTCCCTAAAGTCAGCTGTGTCCAACATTGCCCTGGTAGCTCTGTTTATCCCCCCGCACTCCGCTCCTGCGATTCACAGAGATGATCTTATATTGAAAGGAGTCTTGATAGCAATGGGTTTGATAGGAATCATTTGTCTCACTATTGTTGCAACACATTGTACTCTAAACAGGAAAAAGAGGGTATTAGAGAAAGAGAATGGAACAAAATTGCTACGAAGAAATGCAGAAAGCCCTTGACTTCTTCAACCCAAGGCCCATGGCCTTTGCATTTATAGAAAACGCCAACAAAATAAAATTAGCATCAACACTGTGCTAAATTGCATTGAACTTTTATATAATGCAGTTCAAGATTTTACATTGTATATAGACCAGAGAAACTTTTATCATACTGATTTTAGGAGGAGAGCTAGAAAACATTAGCGTTTGGTTATAGAAAAACAACAAAAATTATTCTTCATGGTAATGGCTTTAAAGGCAGAGGCAAGGGCAAATTGAACTGAAGCTAAGAAAAGCTTGTTTTATTGAAGTGGGAAAAATAGGACTACATACAGTAAAGAGAGTTGGATCTGAGTTACACAATATAACTGTCTGTGTGAAGGAATCGTGTTCCTTTGATTCATTTTTCTTTTCTCCTTATCTGTGCAGAGCAGGATGCTGGTTTATGACTGGTGACCGAGCCGTGTTTTATAGATGAAGCCCCTATTGTAAAGTTCTTTATCTCTTGACATTTAGTTAAAATATACTACAGCTCAGATCCCCCTACTAATGTTCAATGAGATCTTTTCTTGCTTTAAGAGAAAACCTTAAAATGAGGCTACTGTCCTTGTCCCTTAATGCTGGCTTTTTAACAGAGGTCTATTTTTATGCCCATTGAAGCAGGTTTTTAAGATATTACCTTGGGAATAATTGAATGAAAATGATTATAGCTGTCATAACACTTTAAGTAAAGAATTAAAGACATTGTTCTGAACTAATTTATATATATATATCATATACTTTTGTTCTATTTCAAAGAAGAGGTCATAAGGAGAGGGACTTTTAAAAGCAACTAGCAGATTCTGGCCTCTGGTTAAATAAGAATCTACAATCCTTTCTCCATCATTGGCAGTGAAAAGGAAAGGCACAAATAGTAAAGAAATAAAAGCAATCTTCCATCTACCTTTACTTCTGCTTATTTTTGAAGGGTTATTGAATCATAGTATCATTTGGTTTTTAAATTCAAGGACTTAAAACTTTGTTGAATAGATATAAATAATTATGTAAATAAGGTCTTGGTTTTATAACCAGGACCAGTTAAGAATGAAAATTCTGCCATGTTGTGGGAGCATTGGGGGAGAATGCTGAATGCTGTGAAAGAAAGAAAAAGCATGAGACTCATTCTTATGTCATAGCTTGTAGCTGAAATTAGAAATATAGAAGAGAAGGTTAACTCTCAGAGTGTGCCAAGGAGGAAAATCATCTAGCAATTCTCTCAGCAAGGCTGCCTCCCTTATAGTTCCTGTTATGGTGCATCTGCCCTGTTAACATCTATGCTTCACAGTGCCTCTGAGGTCTTTGTAGCCCAGTTTCAGCTGGAATGTCAGTCCTGTCCTCTATTGCCATTACACCTCATAGCCTGGAACTGCCTTCTCTAACTTTAAACTGGGTCAGTAAAATACAGAGACAGCCCTGGTAGGTTTCAAGTTCTCAGATGTTTTTCTCATTTTATAGAGAGAAAGATGGAGAATTGAGTGATTCAAAGTCCTGTGCTGGAGAATGACAGAGCTGTATAAAAGTAGGGCCAGGATATCAGATACTCCTTTACTTCATATTTAGGAAGCCAGGGATTATGTTTAGGAATACTTAATTTTTGCAAGATCCATTAGCAAGTGAGAGCTGCTTGATGGGGTGCATGCCTGAATCTGAACATTCAAGAGTCAGAAGGACTGAGAGTTGAGGCTAACCTGGGCTATATAGCAAGGCTGTCTCAAGAAATTAGAACACAACAACAACAACAAATAAATGAAAAAAAGAAAGAATAAAAGAACTCCCTTTTTTTGTTTGTTTTCTCCCCCATTTTGTGAGAGCTGTTATGGAGCAAAAAGATTTGACTTGATTCTAGAAATTAGTAAAGTGGAAGAGGCAAAACTAAAGGACACCAGAGTAGTTCATGTTATAGAACAGAGAGATCTCGTGAAGTGGGAACAGTAAAAAGCGCTCAGTATTATGAGGGACTAAAAGCAGGACAATGAGGAAGATGTGCTAAATAAGAGCAAGTACGAATTAGAGACCCCAGCAATCACTACAACTGGACAAAGTCATAACGAAGCCCCATTGATCAGTAATAAATGACAAAAAATAGAAACAAGACTGAGATGAAGAGAATGAGGAATTGTGGGGTGTTAGTCTCTGGTGGAGTACTACTGGATAGTACTGCTGGATAGTGAGGGACATCACTGACAATTTGACCTGAGATCCTTAGAGGAGGAAAACGCATGCTCGATGCCCAGATAATGAGGTGGGGAAGACAAGTTTGGGAAACAAAAATAACACAAACATCACAGTCTTCAAATGCCAGAGTAGGCATTGTTATACACTAGATAAAACTGGAGTGTAAAGAGAATAGTTCTCCATCTTTTGCCTAGTTTTTAGTATAAATCTCATAAATCTCAATGGAAGAGTTAGGAAAGTTTGAGATGGTAGATATTTTATACACTATTGAGAGAGCCGCTTGCTCAGCGAAGAGGCTTGCTAATTATGCAGGGACTGCTGACTGCCCTCCAAATACCTTTGTACTTACATGTTACTACCATAAAATCTATTAAAATTTTATTGGCTTGTGCTTTGTCTTCTATTACAATGTATTTATTCTATTCATATCATTTGTTTAAAAATATTATAAATCCACTAGCGCTAGTAATGGAGTTGTCCTATCAAATTAATTTTCTTGCTGGCAGCAATTATAACTACAGGCAAAATATGAAACAAGGTTCTTGAGGACATTGAACACTATCTGCAAAAGTAGGCAGAAGTTGCATGAAATATTGTGCTTCCAGAGGGAGGACATCTAGACAAGCTCCGCATTGAAGGGGCTCTCTTTTGAAGACTCTACTGTTCGCTTGGAGCATCTGGACAGTGCTGAAACAGAAAGCAGTAATTTTACTGGGTTGATAAATAGAAGTCGGAGTTCTGGGGGCCCAAAATAGTAGGAAATTGAGAAAGGAGGTCTAAGAAGGCAGGAAGTTCCAAAGGAAGAAGTTCTCAGATCTACCTCCTTTCCATCTCAGAGGAAATTTATGGAGATGCGTGGGATCTGACCTATTCCTGAGATGCTCTTAAGGCATCTTTCCCACTTTGTTGAAGAAAAGTACTTGGCTTCTTTGCAATGTTGCTAATTTCTTCAAAATCTATGTCTTCCTTAGCCCAACTATACACCGAATTTTTTTTTTTGGCTAAACTTCAAGTTTCTCAAGCCTTCCTGTTCTACTTTTTGTTCTTGATTCTCATTCTAAACCTCACTAAAAGCAGCCAGCAATAATCAAACCACATAGTGTACTGCACTATAAACTATACTATAACATTCTCTGCCAGATTAACATTCTGCTACCTTTAAACTGGACTTAATGTCTCAGGACATAGATTAAAAAGTTCTTTCCCAGAATGTTACACAAATGACTTAGATCTAATCCAATTTCCAATAAAGTCCTTATCCCACATGAGACCTTCTGAGCACAGTCTACTGTCTGCATTTCTATCAATCTCTTGACCTTCTGAGCTTCCACCAGAATCACCAATGAACTCTACTTACAGGAGTCTAGGGTTTTCTCTGACTCATTTCTCCAAGCTTTGGTAAATTCTACCCACAAATCAGTCCCAAAAATTTAAGAACTACATGACCAGGTTTAGTCTTAGCAGCAGCTCTACTTGTCTGGTAATAATTTTCTGTGTTGGTCACTTTTGCTTTGCAGTGACAAAATACCCAACAAAGCAATTATAAAGAAAAAAGGTTCATTTTAGTTCATGGTCTCAGAGGCGTCAAGGATGGCAAAGAATCTGAGTTGACAGTATGACAAAAACATAGCAGCATGAGTGTGTGACAGAAGCTATCTACCTCATGGCAGGCAAGAAGCAGAGAGACAGGGTGAGAGCAAGGACGAGAGTGAGAAAGTGAGAGAGAGAGAGAGGGAAGAAGGGAGAAGAAGAGAGAGAGGAGGAGAAGGAGAGAGAGAGAGAATAAGAGGCTTAGCCCCTAGCTCCTAAACTTTCCAGAAATTCCTAAAATACCACCATCATCTAGGTCCTGGGCCTTTACTGTATAAGCCTTTGGGGAGACACTTCACATCTTAGTGATAAGAATAGTCATTATGGAAAACAGTGTACAGTTTCCTTAAAATGTTTTAAATATTTGAACTGTTATATGATCTAACAATTTCATTACTGGACATAGAGATAAAGGAAGTGAAATCAGTATGCAAAGAGATATCAGCATCCTTTTATTCATGATAGTCAAGATATAGATATCAATCTGTCAACAAATAAGTAGATAAAGGAAGTGCTGTTCATTTTTACAATGGAATGCTGTAGCCACATAGATGAAACTAGAGAACATATTATATTAAGGGAATCGAGCCAAGCACAGAATGACACACAGTTACTGCATGACCTCATTCATATGTGTAATTTAGAATGCTGCTTTGTTGTGGAAGCAAAGAATAATGGTAGAACCAGGATATGGAGTGGTTAAAGAGTAGGTAGAGACGGGAAGATACTGACCAAAGAATATGCACCTGCAGTGTAGATAGGGAGAATACAAAAGTCCACGATAGGCAAGTATAGAGGTATAGAAAGTAAACGACTGAAACTCCGTGGCCTTATTTGATGGCATCTGGGGTAAATCCTTACTTTGCTTCCATCTTATTGGCATTTCTTCCATCTGTCCGTGTAAAACTAAGTGTTGAATAAATGCAAGGATGAGGAGATATTTTGTCTGTTGAATTAACTGTTGATGCCAGGCTTTATGCTAGCTGTGTTATAGTTGTTTTGTTCACAACACTTTTCAATATTAAAAACAACAATGTATTATAGCTAATATAAAATGATATTGAAGAGCTATTATTAGAGAAGACATATTTCAGTGATGATTAAATATTATTAAATTTGTATGTACCAAATAACATAGCTTTAAATATACTTAAATCAAAACCTGACAGGAATGTAGAAAGGAAGAGATGAAATTGTAATCTATAATTACTACTATTTTTTTAAAAAATATATATCTCTTACAGTAACTAAAATAGCAAGTAGAAACTAAGTGGACAAAAATAGAGAAGATTTGAATAGTATAGTTAACTATCTTGGTTTAACAGGCATACATAGAAAACTATACCTAACAACTGCAGAATACACATTTTTTTTTTCAAATGCACAGGGACTATTTTATCAAAATAGACCAAAAGTTGAGGCAAAAGTCAAGTCTCAACAAATTTTAAAGGATTTAAATTCCCAACTATGAGGTTGGGGACACAGCTCAATCAATAAAGGCCTCCCATGCAAATACAAGGATCGTTAATACCCACATTAAACAAAAATAACAAAACAGGCATCTGAGGTAGAGATTTGAAATATGTGTCCTATTCAGGGATAAGCACTCTATGGCCTCTTTTCTCTGCACATTTGCTAATTGTGCATTTCTGTGTTCATCATCATCTGCTGAATATGGAAATTCTCTGGTGAGAGTTGAGAGATGCATTCATCCTATGTGTAGACATTGCACTGAAGATGTGTCACTTAGGGTCTGCATCTGCCTCCAAAGGCTCAGAGATTACTATGGGAGATGAAGCATAAAGATCACAAGAGCCAGAGCAGGTGGATGACCATAAAGAAACACAGTTTTCAAAACAGCTTTTCAGTTACTCATGTGAACTTACAACAATGGTAACAACATACACAAGTTCTATGCAAGCTCAGTTCAGACAAAATCCCAGCATAGTCATGGGGAAGTGGGTAAGAAATCCCAACCCAAACTAAGGAACTTTTGGCAACTGATGACTGCTGGGAAGGGCAGAGACAGTGTCTTATAGGAATGGGACTCTTGGTGGACCCACTGAATGGACCCACGCTAAAAACATTTGGGAACACAAATCAAACTCTACAAGTTTTATTAAATATATAAGAGAGTACATTAAATTGGATGGGGTGGTAAGGGGTGGTGTGGATAGGGATGGGCATCTAAATACCATCAAACTCTATTGTATGCATTGCAAAATTTCAATTAAAAAAAAAATAAAAGAAATCCGGGCATGACAGTTCATGCCTATAACCTCAGCACTGCATATGTGGGATAGACAGGAAGATCCCTGGGACTTGCTGCCCAGCCTGTCTAGCCAAATCGGTGACCTGTAGGTCCAGAGAGAGACCCTGTGTCAAAAAAATAAGGTAGCGAATTAGGTATGGTGGTATATGCCTTTAATCAGGACTCTGGAGGCAGAGGCAGGGGAATCTCTGTGATTTTGAGGCCAGCCTTGCCTCATGGTGAGTTTCAGGGCAGGCAGGGCTACATAGTGATCTCCTTTCTCAAAACTACGAAAGAAAAATAAATAATAGATAAATAAATAAGGTGGGAGAAACCTCTACACACATGTACACATGTGCATGTACATACATGACATGACACATACATGCACAAATAAATAAATTAAAAAATAAATCTCCAAGTATATTTTACAAATATAATGGAATTAAATTAGAAATCACTCAATCCAAGATCAACTAGAGAAGTCTCGAATATCTGAAAATTAAGAACATACCTCTCTATTCAATTCATAGGCTTAAAAGCATTCACAATTAAAATTAGAAAATATTTGGAGCTGAATCATAACTAAAAAATGGCATCCTAGACATAGATGATAAAGATACAGGAATGGTCCAAATTAAACTTTAGGAATGGTAAGAATAGTCATAAACTAGTGCAGAGAATAAAAAACAGAACAATGACTGTTCAAAGCATTATGCAAAGCCAGAACACCCTTGGTGATAATACTTAGCAAGGACATTCCAGGAAAGGAACAGCACACACCAGTCTCTCACCTAAACACAAATGCAAAGATCCTAAATAAAAAAAAAAAATTAATTGAAAAAGATGCTACATCATGATTAACCAGAATTTATTCATTCAAAGAGTACAATGACTTAATGTTGAGAATTAACCAATGTACCTATTCATATTACAAGAATAAAGAGGTAAAATATATCATCATGTTAAGAGATACAAAAACATTTCATAGCATTCAGTGCTTACAATCATGACATTGTTGTTTGTTTGTTTGTGACAAGGTCTCATGTTGTAGCCCAGGCTATCCTGGACTCACTATATAGCCCTGGCTTCCTACTTGGGGCAATATTCCTGCCTCAGTCTCCTAAGGACTGGAGTTATGGTATGAGCCAACATGCCCAGTCATATTTATGATTTTTAAAATAGATTCTCAGCAGAGAAGGTTACTTTCCTATCCGATGTCGGTAGCTATAAATATCCCTGGATAATAACATCCTTAATTATGACATATAGAATGTTTCTGAAAGCACTCTCTGATATTGGGCAGAGCAATAGGAAGATAGCCATTCTTTCTACTTGTATTAAACTACACAGGAGATCCTTGCTAGTGCAAGAAGATAAGAAGGCAAATGATGCAAGATTCAAATAGTAACATGTCATAACTCACAGATGACACGAGTATATGCATATATACCCACACTCAATCTACAAATAGCTAGAAGTGAATTTATCAAGATCTCTGAACTTAAGGCCAATACAAAAGATTGATTCTATTTTACATAATAGCAATAAATAATTATAAAATGAAACTTTACATAATTTACAATTGTCCCATACACATAACATTCTAGACACTAACAAGCATTTGTTTAATATGCTAATCTGGGATTATGGCAATTGATATATGCACCACTGCCAGGTAGTTTAGCAATAGAGAAGAGAGACTACACTTAACTCCTACCCCAATGAAATCAAGTGGAACATGGGCAGGTCAGTAGATGGAAATTTACCAAGAGGAAGAAGCATGGAGGTTAAGGAGTCTCTGTCCAAACTAACTTGACCGTATTATTGCTGAAGGCAGGCCAAGGTGTTAAGATACTCAGGTTGAGTACACAGTAAGCATGGGGTTTTCCCTAAATGGACTTAACAGGATCCTGTTCAAACCAGATGCTACAAGGAAGGAACCTCTAGTGAGAAGGACTCAAGATTCTGACTAAAGTGTCATTAGATGTGTTATCCTGAGACCCTACAGCTCCACTTTTGAAGTAGAGCCCACTGAAATCAATGTTTATATCTATGGCAATTTTAGTCATAATAGCCCCAACTGGAAACAATACAGAAGTTCAGCAACAGCAATGGGAAATCAATTGTGGTACATTTTTACAAAAGAATATAATTGAAAGAGAACACATTGCTGCCATGTCAAATAATATGGCAGACGTTCACATAGCAGACGTTATGTCAAAGTAACCAGGCACAAAACGTCATGCCATGAATTCACGCTTATATGAAGTTCAAAACCAGGCAAAATTAATCTATGTGACAACAGAGGTCCAAATAATGATCATCTTTGGGGTGGTTTTAACTCAGAAAGGGGACTTCTAAGAGGTTGCAAATACTCTGTCTTTGGAGAAATGTCCCTTGGAGTGTTAACTCTCTGGTTCTGATCTGTGTTGTTTCAGATGGCTCTGAAAAGCAGATCCCAAGTACCATGTTGTAAAATTTTAACTGAGCCAATCTCTGTGCATGTAACAAGTCACTCTTGGGACCCACAGAAAGCAGAGCAGCAATTACAGTCTACACAGTGGTGGCCATGCTAGGCCAGGCCCTCTCCCTGGGGGAAGCTGAGAAGAGCCTGTAGATTAGGTGAGGGGATTGTGGCAGTAGCCAGAGCTGGGGCCCAGACAGCTCCAAGGTCCAACACCTCCATGAAGGCACATAGACTGAGTGGGTCTATCACACAGTAACTACTGCCATCAGCAAACACAGCAGCTACAATCCAACAAGGGCGGTGCAGCTGAAGACTCCACTCGGGGATGAAGCGTGGGAATACCCTGACAGAAAACTACCCAGATCAGTCAAAATGCTGGCTGTGAAAAATAAATACCTAGCATGGCCTTGGGACCAGTCATGCAGCAAGCATGCAGTTTATTTCAGTAACTGTGGAAATCAGGCTGTGTCCTATTCTAAGTTACTCCGTATTACATGGACCAGTGGCTTTCCAGCTCTGCCTTGGCCCGGATGACTCCATGTTACATGGTATTTGATTCCATTTTGAGTGCAAAGGCTGAAGCAGAATGAATGTGTACCTCGTCTGTGCATGTACGACTTCACCATTTGTCCATCATAAACCATGAGGCACAGGCTAATAAATAGCTTATTCATGCAAGTAATAAAATATCACATGAATTTATCAGAGTAATTGAGAACACATGGGCACATGGGTGTTTAAAAAGCATATCAGGAAAACCAGGCCATGGACTTACCAAGTATATCAAACTAAAGATGTGACAACCTCACCTGGATCCCATAAAAGGAGGGACACCCTAATATTGCAATGACAGTGTTGCCACTGACCTGTCATCTGATATCTGGTGCCTTTGTTAAGGGACAGATAGGTAGTGAACTCCTGACTGTTCCAGGGGTTTCAACTCAGCACAATCATGTTTGTCACGACCAACTTGAATTGCTGTCTGTTCATCCATCCATTCATCTGTTTAGCACTGGGACCTGGTCCTGTGACTCACCCCAAAGGCCCTGCATCTCAATACTTCAGTATCTATGAGTTCTGTGTACTTCCAAGAGCACAATGGGTTTGTTAATAGCTAATCTAAACAGCTTCAGTTGACACTCCCTCTACATCAGCTTTCTGCCTCTGCCTTGAGCAAGACCTCTGTATATGCATGCCCTCTTTGAACTCGGTGTAGCCTCTTTAACTCTTTTGTAGTCATTTTCTGATATGGAGATATAGGTATGTATTTCTATGTGAAGTACACTGTGTGATCTGAGCATTAACATTAGAAATTAAGATTGACATCAAAAAAAAACATAACTATCACACTGTGTAGGGAAATCAAAACCGCTTGACAAACTGCAACCAAAGAAACCGATACAGCTTGTGAACCCACTGCTGCCTCAGAAAGACACAAATATATCTGTCTATGCTCTTGACAGCAAACTCACAACTATAACTCTCCCACTCTGTATTTCAGGCTATTATGATTAGCTAACAACTTAAGGAGATTCTGTGAATCTATTCCTATGAATTACTGAACTTGTCCCTGCTCTCAGGGGAAAAGTGAGATAATCTGTACTCAAGCACACAGAAATGCAACTCCTTTATTTTAATATTGGAACCTACCATGTGGGTCGTCAGGCTTGAGCGCAAATGCCTTTACCCACTGACCCATCTCACTGACCCAGAATCTAATTTTTTTTACCTGTATGTATAATAAATGTATTCATCCTTCCCTAGAAATGCATACTTTAGGTAATCTGGACAATCACATTGAACTTCTCCACTTCATTTTTCAATTGCTTAATTGCTTAAGATTATTTTAGCAATAAATATTAACTTAAATTTTAGGAATCAATGTCAAAGAAAATAGACAAACAAGGTGAAATTGATGCTTTTTTCCATCTGAAGACTAAAGCAAATTTGGATAAAAGTTATTTCTGGGCCAGAGAGATGGATCAGCAGTTAAGAGCACTGACTGCTCTTGCAGAGAACCTGCGTTTGATTCCCATCACCCACATGGCAGCTGACAACTATCTGTAACTCTAGTTTCAGAGAATCTGACACCCTCTTCTGACCTCCAGAGGCATTGCATAACACAGATGCACCTATATGCAAGCAATACACTCATACACATAAGAAAAAATAATAAATAATTCTAAAAGGCTATTTCCAAGTAACACACACACACATATGTATATAGTATCTTATCCTCCCTCCATATTTTGTTTCAGAGCGATATTTAAGTTCAGCCAAATAAATTCATGCTGTTGATTTATACTTTACTAACTGGTAAGAGACATGGGATAGAGAAGCAGAGGTGTGCTCTGCAAAATAAGATGAAAATTTTCTTTTCTCTCCAGTATAAAATATTCAATAACATTTAAATTGCTAATGCTTTTGGTGCATGTGGACTGCCTAAGAAGTTCACCAAGAAATGCTGAGGTTAAGTCACCACCGAAGAGAATAAGAGATGGGACCACTGAGAGAGGAGGCTCACAGGAAATGAAAGCTTATTGGATGCAGTGAGGTGGACCTGGGAAGGTGGGGTGCAGAGGTGGTGTTGGGTGGGTCAATGTCCCTGACTAGGCAAATATTTGTAAGTACACAGATCTTCCAGTGGCCGACCTGCTTGTCTGGAATGAGTGTTTCCAGGGAACCGGATGTGGTCTCCCCACCCTCGCTCAAACATCTGGCACAGCCCAAGGCCAGCCTAACATTCCTTTTAAATAAAAACACTTAAAAGTACACAATTTGGTTTTAAACAATAGTCACTCTCACATTGTAGACAAATGTGGTAATGAACCACTTTGGGTCAAGAGGCCAAAGTTCTATAATAAAATCACCTTTGATAAGTTGGGCGAACTGTGTCTTTATTTTCGTGCATATATATATATATTGGTAGACATTCTCAGAGCTAACATTTCCCAAAAGGAAGTTTGCAACAATGGGACCATTAAAGAGTTCTGTCTTCATCTTGGTCCTCTACCTTCTAGAAGGGGCCCTGAGCAATTCCCTCGTTCAGCTAAACAACAATGGCTATGAAGGCATTGTTATTGCCATCGATCCCAGTGTGCCAGAAGATGAAGCTCTTATTCAGCAGATAAAGGTACAGTATATTCCACGTGGTCATTATCTGTGGCTTGGCAATTACTATCTCAACAACCATAATGTTTTAATAAAGAAAGGATAATTTCTTTTGTTCCAGCTGCTTGACCTGGCAAGATATTTTTATGTCTGAATCTCAGGTTCTTCATTTATAAAATGGAAACAATAATTCCTTTACTCACAAAGGTTGTTGTGAAGAATAAGCTGAATGTAATGCACAAAATTCAAAGTTAGGTATATTGTTGGCATTTAATAAACAATGTGTTCTGTCTGTATTATTTTGCTCTCTGTGGAAGCAGTCAGCTGTAATGAAGGCAGTTCCTTTTCTTGATTCTATCATTGGGACATATTAGGCTCTCTTTCTATTTTTCTGTTTGTAACTACCCATTCATGTGATGCTAATAGGAACCTAAGATAATTTAATTTAAGAACAACCCCTCCAATTTGCAGAGACCCTGCATTTTGTCAACTTCGAGGAAGGGATCAGCTGACGGAGAGTGGCTCTCACCTCGATACTCTTCTGGATGGGGGGAGAAGGTATATAGAAGATTCCTACCTAGAAGTTATTCAGACTATTGTTAGGAAAGGGATTAGAGCTCTTTCACTACAGGACAGGGCTAAAAATAAGAGGGAAATGCCTTATAAGATCACCTGTAATCTGCCTATAGCAGATTCACAGGAAGTGCTGTGTGATAAATGAATGTCCTAGTCTGGGAAATGTGAGCAGTAACAAGAAGCTCTGTTACTGGGTTTTGTGAGGATCACAGATAGTGTCTGGGACATAGTGCGAGCTCAATAAATTGTAGCTCTAAGTCACTGGTTTCCAGCAATCTTTTTTTTTTTCTTTTACCGCATTTTAGTAGTATTTTTACTTTATTGAATTTTACATTCTTTTCTTACGTTTTAATTTATTGTTCTCCTTCATGCATGCATTCATTGAATTTTGTTCATGCACGTTTTCATTATTGGGCAATAAGTTTTATTTAGTTTCTTTTTTAAACTGAATTTTTCTTTGGCAATTTCATACATGTACATAATTCGACACTTTGATTACTACCATCCTACCCTGTCTTATCTCCTGCCCAGCCCCTTCAATATCCCCTTAGCCCCTTTCCCAGATTCATGACTTTTAGTTTGGTTTAGTGACCTGTTTAGCTTAACTAGAGCCATCTATGTGAGCATTACATGAGAACTATCCATTGCGGCCTGGAGTAGTCATCAGTGAGCACTCACTCTGCTGAAAGCAGCTATTTCTCCTCTCCCTGAATCTATATCAGTAGCAAATAGTTCATCAGTGAGGATCAGTGAAGCTCAGCCCTTCCTCTATCAGTTACCTTTCTGATTTTCTACCCCTTCTGATAGAAAATTCCTAGTAGTAAGTCCAGAAGATCCTCCTAAAGATGCCGCACTCTAAGCAGAAGCAAATCCAGAAAAGTGGAGTTTAGGAAAAGAACCATGTTTGTCTGACAGGGCTCCCAGCTAGTGTTTGTAGCGGAGCCAGGGCATTGGAGAGACCTCGCCACTCCCTGTGAAGTTTGCCTACTTCACCAAAGGCCTTCCAACTGTTATTGGTAAAGGGAAACTCATGCCTGAAATGAATCAACAACCCAAAACTTTGAGCTTTGGGTTGCCTCTGAATTTGGAAATGACATCAGTAAAAAGGAAGTGGACACTTGGGAAAACAGACAAGGTAGAATACAGAAGAGAAATGTGGTTGATGTGCTTCTGTCTCTGGCAGACAGTGAGTTTCAGGAACAGGCCAGGAGACACGGTGGTTATCTCCAGTACCAATGGCAATTTGTACTTAGATGGAGCTTAATGCCTTCAGAGTGCGTTCCCTCACTATCTACGGTGGGTTTCTCCTTAAAAAATGTATTTCTTGCATGCAGATATTAAATTAGCTTTCTGACATGAGTACTAACTGAAGTTGACTTTTACCATTTCCCTCTCTGTGACAAGAAAACAGTCAAGTAGAATGTTATGCTGAGGGTCTCAGAGTACTCAGTGAGAGCCAGTTCCTCCCTGCTTGATTTCAGATCTGCAGAGTTCAGGAACCCCTACCTGGGCATGACTGTCTTTCCTGGCTCCTCTCCAGTCTCTGCTCCTTTAACGTTTCTGAGGAGAGATTGTCTACCAGAAGCCCTTCTTGGGACAGAGCCTCTAAGTCAGTTTTTTAAATACTTGGCTTCAGCAGGAGAATGTTCAAGGTCTTTTCCCGCTAGGAAGCCAGCTTCAGGCACCACGCCTGTCAGTGCTCAGGTGTTTCTTGTAGAAGCCCTGGGAGTACATTCCACAGATGCCAGTCCGGGAGAAGCACACTCTCCCCCACCTCCCCTGCCCCACCCCACACAGACACAGGTACCCAACTAACAAAGGGAGTACTTTGGGGGTATCTCTTCAGTGTGGAGCCCAGACACTGCCTGTTTGGGCACTAGTGTACCCATCTGCCATTCATCATAACTATTTGCTCAGTCAGTCAGTCTTTGGTTCAATGATGTAACAAATATTTGCAAAGCATCTACATTATGTAACATACCAGGAATCCAGCTGTCAACAAAATTCCATCTCTGTCCTTAAGGAATGTCAGGCCCATCCTATAAGCTATGCCTTCATAGAGAAAGCTACAACTTTCTCTCAGCCAGAGTTTAAACACGTATGGATAAGAGGTCATGTTCTCTGAGCCTGGAACGTCTGTCAGATGTTTCCACCAAAGCTCCAGACTCGAGCATTGATTCCAAGCCGGCTGTACTTCCTCTTCACATGCCACAGGTCAAATTGCAATAAAGTACCCAAACAGAAAGTTTAATACCCAATCATCAACTTTTAGTGATTTTTTTTTTAGTCTTTAAAAAAATTTTTAGAATGATATGTTGAATTCTCTCAGTGCTTGTTAAAATCTGTTTTTTTTTTTCGCAGCTGGAAATTCAAACCATCAAGTATACGTTTTTTTAAAAGTTAGGAAACGAATCATTACTGTTGCTATTTGAAATGGGAGAAAGTAAAGCTTAGATGGAAAAAAAGAATAAATGCCCCAAGTTTAGACCACTAGGAAGTAAAGAAACAGGTTCAGCCTGCATTTCTACCCAAGTACAGCCTCCTCAGACAACGACAGACTGTTTCTGCTGTGTTCTCCCTGTCTGGGTACCAAGTCTCCTCACGCGGGCCTGCTCCAGCCAGGACTTTGCTCCTGCCCTGATCCCACTTTATTTTTGAATTACCATTTTCCACAAACATATAAATATTATAATGGTTCCCATTAAGTCAAACAAAACTCGCGCCTTATTTCCCACTCTGCTTCGTCTAGAGACATTTTCTGGCCCGCCGTTTCTACCCTCTGTCTGTGCTTCCTCACCCCCAGCCTTGTGCTCCTGACTCCCTCCACGGTCCTGCGGTCTCCGTTCTGACGTGGCCCATCCGTTGCCTCAGTCCTCATTTCCTCTTTGCGCACCTCAAAGTGCTGGAGTTCTCTTCGTTCCTGGTCAACATTCACTGTCCTAGCATACCCAATACTTCATTCCTCCGCAACAGTTGCAAGACTCCACGTCGTTGTTGTAATGCACCCCGGAGTCTTCAGGGGCACTTAATATTAAATTTTGAGAAACAAAGTTCCGTATAATTGGAAAATAAATAATGATGCTGCTTCCTTATAATTAACTCCTAATATCATACTAAAAAAAAAAAAAAAAAAAAAAAAAAAGAAGCTACCACAACATTAAGTATTAAATGAGTTAATTTGGATTCAGTAGCAAATCCAAAACTTATTATGGTGATTGAGCAGGTGTTGGGGTCATATTTTCTTTGTTTCTCTCCACTGCTGTAGTTGGGAGGCCTGGGGACTCTCAGTTTCTCTCTCAAAGCTTTACTGATGCTCACGGAGCAGATGCAGCGACGCCACTGGGTGACACTCACCAAGCACGGTGCTACGCAAGCTCTCTTCCTAGTGCTTCCCGCGTGTGGAATTATTAGTTCCTCACTCCCACTTTAGCAGGTAGTCGTGATAATGGTTTCCATTTCGCAAGTGGCAAACCCAGAATTAGGGTTCTCCTGATGTCACACAAGAAGTGGTTACGCTGGAATAAGCATCTGCCTGTAGAGCCTGCATGGCCTCCTGTTGTACTGTGGGGTGATAACTGGTCAGAAAGGTTAATGCTATTAATAAAACCCTGTCCCCTATCCAACTAGTCATTTGAAAAAATACAGACACCGATTCTGGCGACGTGTAACTCAATCTGTTCTCAGTAATACTGCTGTTTTCTTTCTTCCCAGGACATGATAACTGAAGCATCCCCGTACCTGTTTGAAGCCACCGGGAAAAGATTTTATTTCAAAAACGTTGCCATTTTGATTCCTGAGAACTGGAAGGGGAAACCTGACTACGTGAGGCCAAAACTCGAAACCTTGAAAAATGTGAGAAGCTCAAGATCTTCTTTGAAAGTCAATTTTGTTCTGGAATCTAGCGTTGTTGTTGTTGTTTTCCCAAGTCAAAATATTCTAGAACCAAATGGAATTGTGTCAAAATCAGTTTGCTAAAATGATGTGATAATTTTTTTTTTAATTTCAGGCTGATGTTCTAGTGGCTGCACGTAATACCCCAGACGACGATGAGCCCTACACGGAGCAGATAGGGAAGTGTGGCGAGAAGGGGGTACAGATGCACCTCACTCCGAATTTCTTAGCAGGGAAGAAACTGGCTCAGTATGGACCACAAGGTACGAACTCAGATCAGACGGACCATCAAATTACTCAGTCTAGCAACTGTGCTTTTTAAGTGGATAAACAATAATATATATAATAATATATATAATCCCACAGAGAACAAATAAACTATTATAAATAAATTTAATAAAATATGTTTCATTTAAAACTATTCAGAATAGTAAATTTCTCAGCTATGGATTAACATAGCTTACCCATATTAACATTCTTACCCATATAAGTGTGGTTTTAAGTTTTATAAATTACTATAGTGCTTGGTAATTACCGTAACATCCTTAGGCATGTAGTGTTAGGTTTCTATGTGTCTATTGACTCACCTGAATGAATTAAATCTCCTTCCTGCAATTTGTGTGA
Organism: Eospalax fontanierii; assembly: GCA_035773235.1. Classification (NCBI taxonomy): domain Eukaryota; kingdom Metazoa; phylum Chordata; class Mammalia; order Rodentia; family Spalacidae; genus Eospalax; species Eospalax fontanierii. Next base: position 21,298,575 of record CM069543.1, read on the forward strand.
TAACCACCAGATGGCAACCATGTACAATGCTCAGGCCTCTACATAACAGAATCTTTAAAACACAGATCCTGATTTAGCAGGCCTAGGGAGGGACTCAGACTCTGGATTTTTAATAATCTTCCAGGTGTTCTGACACTGATGGTCTGTGTGCCACTCCCTGAGTAGCAAACAGACTAATCTCACTCTCATCTCGTAAAAGCCCATCACTGCTGTGGGTGGTGGTGTACATCGGTCAACACAGGCCAGCAGAGGGAGAAGGATCCTGGTAATGAGACCAGCCTGGGCTACCCTGGGAAAAGATCTAAAGAAAAAAGTTCAAAAAATAAACTCTTCGTCATGTCCATATGATCTATATAAAGCAATCCTTAGGGAAAAAGTTAAAACAAACCACAAAGTACATTCAGTATGTGCTTTTATAAATGTACTCAAATACTCAGCACTACTAAATAACTAACACCACATAACTAATATTACAAAAGACTAGGCTCCTCCAGAATCAGTACGGTTTCCTTCACTTAGTAAAGGCAGAAAAACTAAGATTCATTCCAATAGAGCAGATATTTAATAAGTGTCCATTATGTCCAAGACATAAGTGCCATGAAGGGACGCAATGAACGATCAGAGGAAGAAAGCTTGGACTGCGCCGAGCATGCCTGGAAGACAGCCAGGTGGATAGAAGCTTGATTTTTTTTTTTTTTCTTTTTTGAGGCCAGATCTCATAAAAGTTGCCCAGACTGGCCTTGAATTAGTGATGCCCCTGCCTCAGTCTCTCATGTAGCTGGGATGAAGTGTCATAATTAGCATCAGAGAAACAAGTGGAGGAGATTCCAAGGACAGAAATGATCAAGAGCATGATGTAACCTAGAACATAAAAGTTCTGGAATGAACTGCAATTATAGAGCATCAAAGAGTATGAAGAGCAGGAAAGAAAGCTGGGGCACGGTGAGGCCTGAATCGTCTGTACCACATACACTGGGCTGAGGAGTTGGACTAAACCCTGGCACTACTAGGCGTTTCAGCTATCTAAGCCTGTGTGTCCTCCATTGAGCCAAGCTGTGTGAGGACAGAGTAGCTGCTTGGTCTGAAATGAATAACTTCCTGACTGATCACTCATCACCCCACTAGCATTTGATAAGCCCAGATAAATATTTTTATTTTACAGAAACGTATACTTGTATTAGGTCAGTCTATAGAAATCAAGCCTCTACTTTGGTCACAGCTTAGCATAGCAAAATAAACACTGAGAACTGCTTCTCCAGTGTGAGGGGATTGTTTTACTGTGCTTAATGTACTCAGTTGCTGGAAATATTTCCTCACAGGTAGGGTATTTGTCCACGAGTGGGCTCATCTACGATGGGGAGTGATGGATGAATACAATTACGACCAGAAATTCTACTTATCCAAAGGAAAACCCAAAGCAGTAAAGTAGGTACATTTTTTTACAGTCAATGCTTCCTTGAATCGGTTCCTTTAAAAAGATCAGTCTTCTGTCTTATTTTCTACCTCATTCTTTCCTAGTACATTCTTTTTCAGATTTCCACAAAGTGGTCACCTTTGTTTACAAGTGCTTTGGGTAACTGAATTTCTACTTCGCAGCTCTAACTCATTTGCATATCATTGACTGAGTTACCACTGCACCGTGCAGTGTCTCCTTTTCCAGCACCAGAGTCAGAGGCCTAGCAGAGCCACCAAGGCTCTTTAAGGAGGAGTGAGAGCTATGTGGACTTGGCATTATGACTGGGTCTCAGGGGGCTGTGGAACTTGCTTACAAAACAATCCAGACATTAAAACCAAAGGCAAAAAAACTCTTCACAGTCTAAAGTGAACCCTGTTTGTGTCGGTAGAAAACAAAAGGAATCATACTTGGAAAGTGGCTGCCATGACTTTATGGGAAAATTCTTGCAAACAGAATTGCCCATGTGTATAACCACTCTATTACAAGCATAAATGACAGGGAGTTTAGCCATTTATTTTAAAGAGGTAATGTAATCCAGATACTAACACCTGGCCAATAAATAAATAAAATGGGTGGTTATAGTTCTCTACAAATACAGAGGCAAACATTTAAAATAAAAAATAATAAGTTACAGCTTGTGGAATTAATACTAAGCCAAAATACTAAGGCTCAGTAGGAGGCTTCCTACAGTCAAAAAGGCTGTAATATTAGGTAACTAATTAATACAGAGCATCAGATAAAGCAGAAAATAAATAAGTATTCTAATAATCTCCAAAGAAACTTGATAAAATTACATATTTATTCCTGTGTATAAATGTATTTTGTAAAGACAGGGTCATACTATATAGCTCTGGCTAGCCTGGAACTTGCTATGTAGACCAGGCTGGCCTCAAATGACCTCAAACTCAAAGAGATCCACCTCTGCAGCAGGATTAAAGGTGTGTGCAATAATCTATTTTTAAAGAATAGAAGTTGATACAGTGCTCTCCACTTCTGCTCACTGTCTTCCTCCACTGACTGCTCATTAAAGGAAATATATTGAACTTTGGTTCATTTATAGTCCTGACTTTGCACAGTCATTTCCAAAAGGGTTGGACCAAGCTTAGGACTTAGTCTTGAACTCCTTTTCTCCCACATGAATATCACATCACAGTTCCTGACTTTTCCCTTTGATTATTACATTTAAGCTCTGTCAGCATGGTCCACTTTCAACATATCATCCCTTATCATCAGAGCTGTTCAGCCATACATGTATTCTACATAGCTACCTACAGCCATGCAGAGTACCAGATGCCATTTGCACATACCCTTGGCATTACACAGACCAGAGCCAGTCGTTTCCCTGACATGACCACATATTTGTTTGACCTTTCGAGTATCAATCATCTATCTACCTTTCCCACTCTCTTTACTAAGCTTCCACTCCATTAGACATCATGTCTTCCCTTAACCATCCCAGAAGGCTGATTTGTACCTGTTACTTTCTAGTATCTTCGAGAAATATCTACATATCATCATGTTCTTCCTCCCATAGATGGATAGATAGCACATTAGTAAAGCTGACATGATTGTTATGTACTCCTGAAAAGAAATTCTATATACTGTATCGATGATGTGTATTGCATATTATCTTCCAAATGTTTTCATTATTATTGGTCTAGAAGTAATCACAAAAGTAATAGCTCCCCAAAACAAGTTACTCCATTAATATGACAGCACACATCTATGAAAACCAACAGTCCAACTGATGTTTAATAAGGAAACTCCAGAGACAGTCTTAGAAAGAAAACAAAGATGGCCACTGTGGTTGTAGTTATTCAAATTTGTTTAGGAAGTTGCTTCTAGTGTGGTACTACATTAAACTGAGGAGGTACAAAAAGAACTTCCAGAAGGCATGAGAGAAAATAGCTTATACGCAGATGATTCATGGTCCACTCAGAGAACCAAGGCAGTGAGAGGGACATCAACAAAGGAACCAGATCAAACATAATTATTCAAATTGCCTTTCCAAAAATTAGCAATAGCCAGTTCAAAATGTAATATTAAAAAATCCTTTCAAGCTAACAATTCAGTAAAAAAAAAAAATCTAAGAAGCATAGATGATATATTTGAAGAAAGCAATAAAATAATTCTAAAATATTTAAAATAAAATCAAGCTAAATAGAGAAGCTTTCAAAACAAAAAACTATAAATTCAACAAAAATGATTCATAGATTTTATGAAATTCTAGTAAAAAATGTTTTAATCTCATTTGAAAAACCCTACAGTTCACTCAGCTAAGATCATTTCTGGAAAAAAAAAAACAATAAAAAGAGATTTTACTTACCAAATTTTAAATATAAGACTGCATTAAATAAAATAATATAAACTGCCATTTCATAGAATAACTTTAAAAGTTTTAATTACAAATCTATGAGGAGAGATAAGATTTCTTAAGATATCAGGAAAATTTTTAACAATGTAGAAAAAAATTTACAGAGCCTTTTCCAATTGTATAGACTCATTAAATATAAAAATAAAACCATAATGCAAATTATTAGTATTAAGAAACAGTAAATATTAATAAATACATATACATTAATTTCCATGTATTTGAAATTATTAATGTGAATACACATCAAATAAATCTGTAAGTAGTGAAGGTTTTTCTGTGCACTTAAGTGTATCCCACTTAATCATTGTGGTGGCACATGAATATAATCTCAGCCCTCAGGATACTGATGCAAGAGGATGATGAATTCAAGGCCAGCTTGGGCTAAATAACAAGACTCTGTCTCAAAAAAATTTCTTTAGCAAAAGACATTACTATAAGAACAAAGACAGGAAATGTGATTGGCCATAAAATTAAAATTTTTGTTGCACATAAAACCAAACATAAACTAAATAAGGTTTAAAAAATAAGAAGGAACAGAGAAAAGATGTTTACAAAAATAAAATAACTGAAGTTTTTAGAATTTGATATTGTAACACTTAAGATTTTTAAAAAGGGTGGTGGCAGACACCTGTAATCACAGTGTGTTGGAGGTAAAGGCAGGAGGATCAGGGGTTCAAAGTCATCCTCAAAAGCACAACTAAGGCAAGACCAGCCTGGGCTACAAGAGCCTCTGTCTCAAAGGAGGATAAAACAAACAAACAAACAAACAAAATACATTTGAAAATCAGTGAAACACTAATAGAAAAACTGGCAAAAGAGAATATATAATTCATGACAGAAGAAATGTTTAAAAGTCTATAAGCATATGAAATGCTGATGCTTATTGGTAATCAAAGAGATGCAAATTGGACACGCTGAGATCATTTCCCTGCGTACTGGCATCAGTCCTCAGTTCCCACAGATAGTCATTCCAATCAGAAGTTACAGCACCTTTTTGAACATACTTGGCATATGTCAAACCTCTACTTTTTCCTTTTTCTCAAACAACTAACTCCATGCTTAAAAATCTACTTTAAGGAAATGATAGAACAAGCCAGATCAACAGACTTTTTTTTCAGGTTCAAAATTTTAGAGCTGACAATTTCTTCTAAAAATCAGGCAAACATGAAACTATGCTCAAAACTTCATGTGAAATTTTCTGTATGTATAAATGCATTGCTTTGAAATTTTAAGGAAAAAGGTACTTTTAGTCAATTAGGCTGTATTTATATACTATCGAAAATTATTAAATCCATGTTTTGTAAGAACACTGAAATTATATATTCATGTTTAAAATTTACTAACCTGAGCAGAAGTCAGTCTATATGAGCAATGGTACACAGACAATTTTGCAATATGTTAAACGGTTTATTTTTTATATTGAGACATAGGGTTTTTTTCTTTATAGTTTTTATGATTTTCTAAATATCTTATCATGCTTATATTGTTTACATATTCAAAAATATAATTAAAAAATAAAATGTGAGAGGAAAGTATTCCATGTATGATAGCAAAGCACATAACAGAAAAAATTAAATCCATCAAACATACTAGAACTGTGAAAACTATTTGGAATAAAGTATTTAGGAAAAACAAGTAAACAAACATATCAGCAAATAATTGGGGGGAATAAAAAAAATTGCTCCTGATCTTCCAGGGATGAGGAGAATAGATTGCAGGTGCCTGAAATTGATCTGCAGTAATGCTGTTCTGCTACTGTTTCGGAGCCCCTCAGATACTTTCTGGCAGCAGAAATAACTGATTTAAAGAATAATGCTTTTGGTATGGAAGGGCATGTGTTTGTTTTTGGTTTATTGAGAATATATCATACAAAAGAAACTAAGCTCAATGTTGAACCTTTTGAAATGATCACATGGCCTGAAGATCAAGCATTAATATATTTTCAGGTGTTCAGAAGCTATTAGTGGACAAAATAAAATATATCGGTGCCAGGGAGGCAGCTGTGTCACTGAAAAATCCTGCAGAGTTGACAGGTTAACAGGACTGTATGAGAAAGACTGTGCGTTCATACCAGAAAAACAACAGACAGAGAAGGCTTCCATAATGTTCGCACAAAGTATCGATTCGGTAAGTGACCTTTCTCCCCATGTGCGTATGGATTAAGGGAGGAGGGTGTTTATTTGCTTTACCCGGATACTCCAGGCGAAGATCAAACTTTAGCGAAACCATCAGCTTTAGAGGGAAATCAACACCTGATGCTCTCCAGGCTGAGCTGGAAATAGAAGCATAAAATGGTGACCCCCTCCCCCTCTTCACACCTCTTCTTTCCCGTTTCCTTTCCACTAGCTGTTAAGTGCTTAGAGTCACTTCAGACACCCTTAAACACATTTGAGCACAAAACATCTTAGTTCAGTAAGACATTTGCCTAGGAAGATTCGACATTACTTTTCATTAGTTAACAGTGACATGGACAGTAGTCCTTCTTTTAAATTCCAGAGAGTTCTTTACAGACTGTTTCTGTCTTTGGTTGTTAACTATATTTCTCTATCATTTTGACTATTAATGTCCTTTGAGAGTTTGTTCATAGTTTCAATATCTTTAAATAGTTAAAAAAATACTTCTTGCTATTTTAACATTTTATTAGCATATATTAATTACATGTAATAATGGGTTTATCACATTTTCATAGATTTACATACTGTCTTTCTGTAATATCCACTCCCTGCCCTTTACCCTGTCTTGTCCATCCTCCATGTCTACTAATCGTCTCCCTCTTCCCAACTAGCTCCTCTACTTTTATGCCTTTTTTGTATGTGACCCAGTTGAGCTTTGTTAGGACTGCTTACAGGAGCATGGGTGAGTTTGTTCACAGGAATCGAGTACCTCTCCAGCAGCTACACTGCCAAAGAAAACGTCTCTCCTTCCCCCATCAATTATTAACTGCATATAAATCTTCAGGGAGAGGTGGGACCCCTTGAATCCTTTCTACTTCCCTGATAGGATTCTTATGGACCTAATCTTGTGCAGATTTTGTGTCTTGCTGTTTTTTTTAATGATCAGCTGGTCATAGTTGAACTTGACTAATTATCTATATAAATAAGAATAAACGTGTCAGCCAGGTGAGTTTAGTGGAGAGCCCTTCTTGTTTTCTGGTATCCTACCTAAAATTGTGTTTTGGTTTTTTTTCTGGAATTGAGGGAAGAAAAACTTTCAAGAGCCTAGCAATAACAATATGACTTAAGTTTTTACAATTTGATGCACGTGGTTATCTAAGCCTACCTTCTACCTGGCTTTGCAGGCCATTTCCAGATCTATTCAGACTTTCAGGAAGAGTCCCAGTAATGGACAGAGGCTCCTTGAGGTTATGTCCCAATACACTCATTTTCACAAGGTGAAATTGCATCTAATTCATCAATCCTTGCAGCCATCTCTCTAGCTCCCTCTGGATCTGGTTTTTAACTGAAAAACAATACCACACAGTCACCAAGAGGAAGAACTGGATTATCCTTTCTTTGTATCTTATGCTTCCATTTTTAGTCTCACAAATGCCAGGGATATAAATAACAACAAAAAAAAGGGGGGGTAAAGGAACCATCATGTAGTAACTGTAATAGTATTGATATGTTGTGTGCAGTTTTATATAATTGTATAATAACATAAAATATCATTCTACATATTAAAAACTGAGGTGCTTAAAAGTTAAGGTTACTAGAAAAAATCTTGCATTCAGCTCAGACACTGGGCCAGATTTGGAGAAAGCAGGGTTCTGTTGGTGGTGGCTTTTTATAGTCTAAGATATACAGTTGGGTGGTAAAGTGGCCTCACTGTAGTTTCTACACAGCATTATAACACACCAGAGGACCAAATGAAAATTCTCTATGCGAAGGATGGAAAATGAGAAAAATAAAATGTTTGGAAAGTGACCTTTTGGTTAAAACACAAAGGTAGAGTTTGCAAGCAGAAGATGGAGGAGGAACTTCTTGGCAAAGGACAAGAGTGAAGAAGACTGGCAAGTCTAGGAACCAATAGGATAGGTGGAAGAAATTAGAGACTTGGCCTGCATAGCCAGAGGAGAATGGGAAATGTAAATCTGCACCTTGGAGACAGCTGTCTGCCCTGACAGCAATCTTGAACCACACAAAGTGCCTTGGAAGGCTGCAACTATGGCTCAGCTGTTAAAGGCCTGTAATGTAAGCAAGGAGAACCTGAGTCTGAGTTCAGATCTTCAGCACCCACATAAAAAGCCCAGGAGGGCCAGCACACGACCATAACCCCAGCATTAGGGGTACCAAGAAAGGAGGACCCCTAAAGTTCATAGGTCAGCCTAGGCAAGTCGATGAGCTTCAGGTCCACTGGGAGATCCTGTCACCAAAAAAAGAGAGATGGGGAGCAACTGAGGAAAGACATCAGCCCCAGGTCGCTACGTGCACACACAGGCACACATATGTATACATAGACCACAATACAATACTATATACACAATATAGATATAAAGAGTCTTACTTATAAGAATGCAAAGAAGACCCCTCGAGCAGCTGCGGAGTAGACCAGTAGAGAATCAACAAAGTAGAAAAGCCAGATGGGTGACTAGAACAGTGTGGATACGAGGGCTAGGGTGACCAAGATGCTGTTGAGGAGGAAGGAAAAGATGATGAACTGAAAGGAGAGGGACATGCATAGGTTGGGTCATTTTGTAGTATCAGGAAGTCTCCCACCTTCTTGAGTTGGGTGACTGGAATATAGAGTTGACATCAAGGAACGATACACACAAGGAGGAGGATCTGCATTGGAGAAAAGTGATGAGGTCATGATGAAGACTTGGGGTGTGCGGAAACAGATATCCAGATGGATTTTGGAGCAGGTTGGAACGTTAGGTGCCTAAAGCCAAACAGAGGGTATTATTAATTAATCACGTTCAGGAAGTAAGGAAGTGCAGTTTGGCAGTGCAAAAATGGAGAGGTGAGCTGGTACCAAGAATGCTGAAGAAAAGGTGTAGAGAGTGGTGATGTCTTGAATGGCAAATCTAAGTAAAGGAAGCCACCTAGAGCAGGTCAGTGGATCACTGAGGAGCAGCACTAAAGGCCCAATGGGGCTGGAGACGTGGCGTTTGAGATAGGACTCTGGGATACGACTATGATTTTCCCTAGTAGTGCTATGCAGTCATTGTGGGACTGAGCCATGGTTATGAGTTAGTGGGACAGCCTAGAGGGAAAGGCAGGGGATTAACGTTGTTAAATATTTTAGCAAGTACTCTGCTGTTATTTGTATCATCTTATTGGCAATTTCAGGTGGTTGAATTCTGTACAGACAAAAATCACAACAAAGAAGCTCCCAACCTCCAAAACCAACGATGCAATCTCCGAAGCACATGGGAAGTCATCCAGGAATCTGAGGACTTTAAGCAAACCACTCCCATGACGACTCAGCCACCCACACCCACCTTCTCCATGCTGCAGACTGGACAAAGAATTGTGTGTTTAGTTCTTGATAAGTCCGGGAGTATGTCGGTAGGTTCACTGAGCCTTATCTTTGGGATGTTGATCCTAGATGTCTATATGATATAATCTGGTCCACAATTTAAAATTAGTGGGTCGGGGGAGAGGGAAAAGCACAACACGAGGTTCAGAACAATTATAATAGCCTTGCCATCAGAAATGTTCACCTTGGTCAGGGAAGGTAGTCCAGTTGGCAAAGTGCTTGCCTTGCAAGCATGATGATCTGAGTTCAATTCTTAGAATCCACATTAAGAAGCCAGGCCTGTGCTTGTGATCCCAGCACTGGGGAGGCCAAGGCAAGTGGATCTCTTGGGCTGGCTGGTCAGTCAGCCTGGCTATTTGGTGAGCTCCAGGCCAGTGACACACACACACACACACACACACACACACACACACACACACACTGTGTGACCCAGTCTCTCTCTCACACACACACAAAGGTGAATGGCACCTGAGGAACAATACCCAAAGTCATCCTCTGGCTTCCACAAGTATGTGCATACATCTCATACCTGCACACATACATATATACACAAAAGATGCTCATCCCACTTCCTTCCACGGATTCCACACATACCAACTGTCTCTTTTGTCAGATTAAACTGATTTGAACCTATGAGCAAAGATCCGATGAATTATATAAGTTTAATATTTTTTGTGTTTCACTAATAATACATAGATCTACAGTCCAACATAGGATTTACTTAGACCTATTACTGATGTGTGGTACTTCACTGATTAAGACAGCATGACCTTTTGCTATTCATGCAAAAACTAACATTTCACCCAAAGAGGCAGCTAGATATAAATGGAAAATTTCCCCATCAAAGGATATGCATCTAAGTACATGCTTGCCATTTATTCAGCATTGATGCAGCCACTTCCAAAAACCCTGTATCCTGTTCTGCTGTCAGTCTGCTCATGCTTTTACCTGCTTGTCCTTTCAGAGTGATGACCGTCTTAACCGCATGAATCAGGCAGGCAAGCTTTTCCTGCTGCAGACTGTGGAGCAGGGCTCCTGGGTTGGGATGGTGATGTTTGACAGTGCTGCCTACGTTCAAAGTGAACTCAGACAGATAAACAGTGGTGCCGACAGGGATGCGCTGACCAAAAGTTTACCCACAGTATCTGCAGGAGGGACATCCATCTGCTCTGGGCTTCGATCAGCATTTACTGTAAGATATGTCTCCTTGTTGTGTGTCACTGTGATTTTGCTCCTATGGAATTTCCATTCCCAGCATTTCCAGACATGCCTGGTGTCTGACTGAATTAGACCACCAAGGACAAAGCAATGGTCCAAAGGCTGCAAAGACACAGGCCTCCAAAGCCACCACCTACGTAGTCCCTCATCCCTCTGTGCTCTTCAACATCAGGGCATTCATGCTTATCTGCATGCATGCCTGCACTCCGAATATCTCTTGTGTGCCTTCTCCATGATTAGTGTTAGACACTAAGAATGAGCAGGAGAGGAAGCACCACAGCTTCTACCACAGAAGTTACAGTCTCACTCAGCAAGACACTTTAACTGTGGGCCAACACATATGTGTGTGCTCATGAACTCTGAGTGCTGGGAAGGGAAAGGTTGCAGAGATCTGAAAAAGGGTTTTTTCTGTAGAAAAAAAGACTCCTGAATATGACAAAATCTGGAAGTAGCTGAACGCTCTCAACTTCTGAGTACATTGCACCTCCTTTTGGGAAAGGAAATGATTTGTTGAATCAGGAAGCCATGACTGTAACTATGATGGTCTGAGGTTCATGTCTGTCCTTTAGCCCTTGTGTTCCATCGTAAAGGTCAGTTCCCTAGAAAACATATTTGTACTGCATACAGAAGCAGAACTCCTCTTTTGGACCGGGTGTCCGGATCCTGTGTGCAGTTCAGTTCTCTTTACCAAAGCAAACAAGGAAGGAACACTGAAACTGAAGTCTCCAAGGCACAATACTGAGCAACTCTGTGCAAAATCTGGGGGAGGTGACTCGTGCTGTATGCGACAGCCGAGCCCAGAGAACTTCTGGTTCTATATCTTCCATTCAGACAGATGAGCCAAAGTGTGAGGGGTGCGTCTGAAACGTACAATGCTGCTCCTCTCCAGTAGAGTGTGAGTGGCAGTGGAGAGTTTGTGTGGCCGCAAGGTGATGAGGCAGAGATTTGGATTCCTCATCATCCTCCAGATCCCTGCCGGTCCCTGCTGCAGAAGCCTGATTGGATCTCATCTGAGTTCCTTGCAGTGGTGCCTGTCACTTTACTCTCCGAGCTTAACCAGGTCCTATGGTCCGCCCCAGGTGACCCAGCCCACCATTGCTATCACTATTAGAACAGAGCCCTGATCACCCCATGTCCTGCATCTAACTCAGTTATGTTATACATCCCTCAGCCTTGCAGAAGAGTTACCAGTTCCAAGATACTGGTCAGTTCTGCTTCCTTCTGTCTATTTTCCATGACACACAATTATGAGAACTGAAACAAAGGGGGTACAAACTGGATCATATCTCTTGTTTCTCAGGCCCTATAGTACCTTGGTCAGATCCAGACAGTAACCAGAGCTGAGAGACTCCTGGGCACTGGTTCCTTCCCATATCAATAATTGCAATTCTATTCACTTCTCCTGTCATCAAGTTTGCCTTATGTGACAGCCTCCACTCAGTGCTCAAATAGGGAGGGCAGTGGGCAGAAGCCTCTTACATCTGTACCTTTCTTTTCTGCATACATCTGGTCATACAATCCCATTCTCAGATCTCCATCTAGAAAGTGAGGGCTTCGTACTTAGTCTTGGGTCTCTTCTTCCATCATTTCAGGGTATAGATTACATATATCTTTATCTAGTTTTTCTCATCATAATCTTATTTGACATTGGCAGATGGACTGTCCTATATACCACAATAAAAATATACCTAGACATATGACTATAATCAGCTCTTAGGAGATACAGGTCAGAAGTTCAGGGTCATCCTAGGCTACCAATGAATTAAATGCCTGAATAGACAACAGAGATCCTGTATTTTGAGTCTACCAGGGATAGTTGGGATCTTTGTGCCATTAGACAATGAGAAACTGATGGTTAATGGGAATAAAGTGCTTTTAGTCAGAAGGGATATTAAATTTTTAGTCACTCCTATTGATCTGTGTAATAATGTCCAGTCAGAACCAGTGTCAACCATGCACAGATGCTGTTGACAAATGGCAAGTATCATATAAGCTAAAATCTTCCCTGTGTTCACTATCCTTCAACTGACCACCATTAAGCTGTTGTCTCAAGGTGTCTTGAACCCTTTAGAAGTTTCTCAAGAGAGACCAGATAAAAGAAACTCAAAAAATCTGTGCCCTCCTCCAGCACTGCACATCCCTGGAGCCACCCCGCCTCAAACAACATCCCTTTCTAGCAGGCTAGCAACAAGAAAGATAACGTTGAGTTCCATGATGTTGCTGAGAGACAGATACCCAGACACTAGCTTGTTTTCACTGAACCTGTTCCTTGTCCTGTGAAGGTGGTCTCTACAAACACTGTTGCCCCTCCAAGACTGTTAATTCCTGTTCTGATTCCTGCCCTTAGGTGATTAAGAAGAAATACCCAACTGACGGAGCTGAAATTGTGTTGCTGACTGATGGAGAGGACTACACTATTAGGAGCTGCTTTGATGAGGTGAAGCAGAGTGGAGCCATCATCCACACAGTGGCCCTGGGGCCCTCTGCAGCTAAAGAGCTGGAGGAGCTGTCCAAAATGACAGGTGAGGGAAGATCTTCCCAAGCCTACCACTGTCTCTCCCAGTTGACCCTGAGCTCCAGAGAACTGAGAAGTCAGGGAAGGTAGAATAACGAGAAATGGAATCACCTCACACAACGTTAGAACAGGTTCCACCCAATCTCTTTAAGGCCTTAATCTAAAACTAGGCCAGACTATAGAAGGTGTAACTATTCTGCACTCTAGTGAGGACTCAGGGATCTCCTTCCAGGCACCTTATAAGGACTAGAAGGAATCTAAAGGGTTGACCAGAATCCACTCCTAGATGATATCAAGCCAAGAGATTGCAGGGAGACAGATGACAAGCCACGAACTATGCACTACCAGGTTCAAGCGCAGTAGGAATTGCAATGAGATTCAAAAGAAGCATTCACCTTCGCCAGGGAAGGAGGGGAAGGAGGGCGGGACGGGTGACGCTCAGCGAGCGATGCAGAGTGCTGCTCCAGTGGCAGCATGCAGACCGCTTCTCCATGAAACACCAGCGCATTACGCAGTTAAGTGTCATACACAAAAGAACGGTTCGGATAGGTCTCTCATCTGTTCCTGGCTTCCTTAGCAGACTAAGTGAACATTTTAGGCATAGTATAAGAAATACAGGTTGTTACTGTTTGAGCCCAATACTACCCACCCTGAGCTGGGTTCTCTAGAAGCAGAGCCTAAAGGTTTGGGTGTGGGTGGTTTACAGAAGGAGAGTTCTCAGGAGAAAAAGAGTGAGGACAGATACAGCAGGAGACGGAGCTAAGCATGAATGTAGATTTAAGAGTCTAGCCTGTCTAGTTGAGGGGGTTCTGGACCATAAACACATCACAGACATGGTCCCTTCTTGAGGCGAAAGGACTCCCCTTTGCATTGTTATATCCATCAGGCAATGGCCATTTAGCCATGACCCTTTCTGGTAGGGTGATTCTCTGGAAAGTGAGCAGCCATTAGTCACTCGTAGCCAACACTTAGAGCAAGGCAAAGATTCACCTGGAAAAGGACACAAGTGGGATACCAGCAACACTACAGAAACATTGTCCTTTGCTTTGAATGGCACTTTGATAGTTTACTTCCCTGACGCTGGCAAAATGGCTCAGTGGGGAAAGAGGATTGCTGCTGAGCCTCACAACCTGAGTTCAGTCTCTGGAACCCACGTGATGGAAGGAGAGAACCACTCCAACAACTCATCCTTTGACCTCCACACACACTCCACGACACACAGGTGACACGTGTGCATGCAGATGGTTGAAGTAATGCCATGACAGATGTTGCTGCAGATATTCTTTGCTGGAATTAAAAGTCAGCAACAATGAGGAGTAGTGATACAAACCTGTAACCCAGAACTCAGGAAGTAAAGGCAGGAGAACTGGGAGTTCAAGGTCAGCCTTGGCCAAGTAGTGAGCTTGCAGCTGGCTTAGGCTAGAGAGATAATGCCTTTAAAAAAACGTAACAGCATCAACTTCTGAGCTAATGTGGCTGTATATTTGATGTTGATCTGTTTTTACTTTAGCAACACGCTGGGATGTTTATTTTTGTATTCTGCTATCTGAATTACGGCTGAAATGTTGCAGACACTTACTTCCTGGAAAATAACTTCTGATAATGTAATTGCATTTTAGGAGGTTTGCAGACATATGCTTCGGATCAGGCTCAGAACAATGGTCTCATTGATGCTTTTGCAGCCCTCTCATCAGGGAACAGAGCTGTCTCTCAGCACTCCATCCAGGTTAGACTTCTTCATATTTGGTTTCTAATGTTGACGCATAATCATAGTCCAGGTGGAGAACTTAACAGCTAGATGGTCTAAATTCTACATTATTCTATGCACGAATTAAAATTTAGACTCTTCAGCTTGATATCCAGCATTATTCTCAAAATGCAACCCTGCTTATTTAAACAAGGCAATTAGTGTTTACATATTTGGAAACAAAACTAAGTGACTCATAGAAACCAGCAGCATCAAATATAGTATGTCCAATAATTCCTCTCAAACATCTGCTAAGAGACAACTCATTACACTATAATTGGCTCACATTTTCCTCAGAATAGCTCATCTTAATTACGAATTTCCTAGGATGCGCATTCAGCCATTATTTTCCCCTATTTTTCCATTACCTCAAGTCTCTAGTGTTTGCCAGGACTTTCCTGTAATGGAGAGACAGCACTTTGCACTGTGGAAACTCTGTGCGGTCCATACAGATTCTTAGATCTTGGGTGAAGAACCTCACCCATCATGCTATGAAGCAGAAAGCCTCCACTGGCCCATCTGGCTCTAAAAGGTCAAGAAATCAAAATTATCTTTCAAAAGTCTTGGAACTATTTTTAAGAAAGACAAATGAATTTCAAAAATGCTTTTTCATAGTAATTTCAGAAATTACACATGAAATTTTCAACTGGAGAGAATAAACGATCAGCATGCATACAAAGTGCATCTAGACTTTCATTGTGAAAGCTTTCATTGTGAAAGCTTGAGTAAAGGTGGCCTAGGGACATGTCAGAGCCTCTCTGGTGGATTTCAAACCAACAGGGTTTCAGGTCTACTGATACAGTTTTGTCTCATCTAGGAAAACAGCAATGGCACCTATGTGTGTGATCCTAGATGGAATTTAAAAATAAAACCAAAGATCTTGATTTTAAAGGAAAAGAGTAAGTCCTAGAAAAGTCATGAAGCTGATGATAAACTGGTAGGCAGTGCCTGAGGGGTGATTTGGGGGCGGGATGTTATTGTTCATTCATTTGTTTGTTTGTTTAATGTAAGAAAACTAACAGGGAGATGAGCTAGGCTTATTAACCAAGAGCGACAAGAACCACAAGAATCCTCCACAACCAGGATCATTCATGATCTGCCTATGAAACTAGAAAACCTAGCTCCTTGGCCAGGCCATTATGTTTTCTCATAGGTGTCAACTTAGGGATCATGAGTACATAGCTAGGAGATGGTTCTCACACTGATGCTTCCTACAGAAGCTTTGTTAAGTGTTTCCCACTCTAGTTCCTGCTCTGCAGCATCCCCACTCTATGCAAACAATAAATCTTACTTTGGGCTTATTTCATCCTCTTCGTGAAGATTGCCATAATGCTTGACCTAGTGACTTGCAGTTATCTATAATTTATAGCATCTATCTGTGGGTAAGAAATAGTTGTAGTAGGTCCTCCTAGATGCTTAGTGAAAGAAGAGATGAATTGTACACACTAGTAAATAAACAGTAAAGCACAATGTGATGGACATTAGAGGGCTGCCAGAGATAAACATTCACAGGAAGAAAAGGTGATTTACACCTCTAAGAGAGACAGGCATCACAGAAAGCTTCAAGGAAAAAGTGACATTTGAACTTTTGAACTGAATTCTGAGGAATGCAAAGCCTCAGACAAGCAGAGGATGTGATGACTTTTAGGAGAAGCAAAGTATGAAGGCAGACATTCATAGCATCCTCAGCTGAAACTGGTCTTATCTGGGTGAAGAGAGACATATTATAGGAACTTCAGTCTAGAATTAACTTAGAACTGAATCTTAATGATCCTGAATTCCAAAACAAGAACTCAGGAATCCCTAGAGGCCTTTTAGTTGGCATCTGGGCATTGGGACAGAGTGGGAAGACCATGAGATTTGAGCTGCATTCTCTGGGAAGTAAATAACTGGTTTTCTCAACAGCTGGAGAGCAAGGGATTTACTCTCCAGAACAAGCAGTGGATGAACGGCTCAGTGATCGTGGACAGCACAGTTGGGAAGGACACTTTGTTTCTCATCACCTGGACCACACAGCCTCCCGAAATTCTTCTCTGGGATCCCAGTGGAGTAAAACAAACTGGCTTTGTTGTGGACACAGCCACCAAGATGGCCTACCTTCAAGTCCCAGGCACCGCCACGGTATGCAGTTACCTTTCTCCTTCTCGCAGTTTGACAAGATAAAACTATAGCTTTTGAAAAATAAGAGTACTGACGTAAGGAGAAAACAATGAAAAATCTTCATTCAGAGCAAAAAGTTAGTTTGCCAGTAAGTCACAAGACAGGAAATTGTTACTATCTTGTCCCCAAACCAAAGGGGAAACTGTTGAACTACGTAGCGGACAAGATGCGAAATGATCCTTGAAGCTTTGGGATTATGAAAAGCATTTCCTGTGCCTCAGAAACCCACGTCCTGGAAACCCCAGGCAGTGATCAATGAGGACACAGATTTCAAGCCTCATTTTCTCAACTAGGGTTTTCCTGACAGTTGGAACAATGTAGTTAGTCCAAAGGGACTAAAGCTTGCCGTGACTGACAGAGTGCTTCAAAGGCGCCCACATCTCCCTAGACACACTCGCAACATACTTTTATCAGCTAGGCATTGCTACAAGTGACCCTGAAGATAGGTCTTTCTCACTCACCATTGCTCACTGGAAATATTATATCTATTTTGGTTAGGTTGGCATTTGGACATACAGTCTTCAAGCAAGCTCACAAACTCTGACTCTGACTGTCACCTCCCGTGCAGCAAGTGCTACCGTGCCTCCAATTACAGTGACCCCCAGAATAAATACGAACACAGGCAAATTTCCCAGCCCCATAACAGTGTATGCATCTATTCGTCAAGGGACCTCACCCATTCTCAGGGCCAGTGTCACAGCCTTGATTGAATCCGCGAATGGAAAAACAGTTACCCTGGAATTACTGGATAATGGAGCAGGTAATCATCAAAGAAATCGGAAAATGTGTTTTTTCCTTCTCCCTCTTTCTTTTCTTCTTCGTCTTCCAAGAAGCTGCCACAGAATGGCAGAGGCACATGGTCTGATGAGGACAGTCAGGAGCAGAAAGCCTGATAAGAGGGGCTGATTGAAAAAGTATTCTGCTTCCCCATACTGTTACACTCCCAGATGTTGGGAAACATGGGGAATTCAAGCATCTGCTTTAGTGGTTTGAGTTCAATAGGCTTAGAAACTACATGGAGTTATCAGACGCTTAAACTAAGGGAAGGAGAATAATCAATAGCTATGTTGTGTTGAGTCCTCTATTCCTTTCATATGTGTGTGTACATGTATACATACTCAAAATGTAAGTATACAGAAACACATATATATCTTCATTTTTATTTTTAATTTTTATTTTTAAGGAGTTAGTCTCTCTCTCTCTTTCTCTCTCTCTCTCTCTTTCTCTCTCTCTCTCTCATTACTGGTGGAAATGTTGTCATACTTAAAGAAGTAGAAATGGATTCCAGCACAATTCTAAATGATTCCTATATTGTCTATGCACACTCAAGGTAAGCTCATTCCCCAAGTGAAAAATTCTGCCCATTTTTCATGCATTTAAGAAATCTATAAAGAAGAAAGACAATTCTGTATTTCTTTTTAGAAGAAACATGTCTGCTCACTATGACAGGGGTATCCTTATTAGAGTAAATTTTGTAAGTGAATTTCCTACCCAAACATCCTCTAAGGAAATCAGTAGTTGTCCTTCTTCAGAAATACACAGAGCAGTTTAGTTTGGCTTGACAGATAATTACTGAGTACATAGTTTTTGTTGTGTTAACTGCGATATGTGATCTCTGATTTCAAAAAGAAAGGACAATTCAGGGTGAGAGACTTTACATACATATATGCATACACATGCATACACATTGTAATACAAGAAGCAGGTCGCATTCTATACATAATCAAGCCTTAAGGTCTCTTAAGAATAAAGCTGAATTTCTCTTTTTGAAAAAAATGTCAATCCACATATGGACTGGAATATCCAAATGCTTAGTTGCCTTTACTATAGTCACTGAGTCCTTCATCTCTTCATCAAGGTGCTGATGTTGCCAAGAATGATGGTGTCTACTCAAGGTACTTTACCACTTATGATGCCAATGGTAGATACGGCATTAAAATATGGGCTCTGGGAGGAATTACTGCAACCAGACAGAACGTGGCACCCCAGAAAAATGGAGCCATGTACGTAATTGGCTGGATTGAGAACGGTAAGTAACCTGAAGATTGACCAAGAGACTTGGGGGTCAAGAAGCAGCCATTAAGCCTGCGAGGCAGAATAATGCAGGACTGACTCAGTTTCTCAGCCTTGCCACAGCCGGACTGCCATCTGGGGCTGATTAAGTCTTTGCATTGAGCACTGTCCTCTGGACTGTAGGATGTTTTCTGTATCTCTGTATCCTCCACACAGTAGATGTGGGTATCAGCGCCGCCCCCCAAGCTATGCTAATCAAAAATGTCCTAGGTCACTGTCCATTGTCCTGTAAGGAGACAAAATAGCCCCACTGGAAAACAGTGTGGCAGAGTCTGGCTTTTAACTGCTTCGATCCAAATCCTCTTATCTACAAAAGAAAATACAGGAAACATTTTTTGCTTCACTTTCTTCCACCATAAAATGGAGGTAGCGGCTTCATAGGGTGATGATGAGAGATAAAAAGGAGAGCACACCAATACTCTGTTGCTAGGAAACAGAAGGTATGAATTAAGTGCTTTGTTATTTTTTAAATAAACTTTAAAACATTCCATAATGAAGTTCTTCCTATTGATATTGGCATGTCCACAACATAAAATATTAATAATTCAGGACTTGTTACTGATGTCAGTGTTAGTCCACTGTCTCCTTTTCCTCCTCAGATCAGGGAGAACAGACAATCCTACTGGCCAGCCAGCTGAGCCCACATGTAACCAAGTGGGAAAAGCAGGTCTGCATCCAACAACAGTCCGCACTGCTCTGAGTTTAAAGCACTTGTCCTGGATCAGTGTGGGAGTTGAAACCAAGAGAGTCTAATGGTTTCCAGGACTTGCCTTTCATCTATCTCCCCCATTGTTTGGGCAGGCCTCTTCCTGGCACTGGGGTTGGAAGGAAAGCAGCCTTTCCCAAAATCTTCTTGGTGTCCTCTGCTCTTGGGTGTATGTTCAGAGGAGGAATCTGGGACATGTGGTGTCTGTCCCCCAGCAAAGGTGACCGTCAGAAAATATTCCATTGCTCCCAAAGCACTTTCATGTATTTCAGATTATTTTATTCTCATTTCCTCTCTTATTTTAGGAGTAGGTGAGTTTAGTGGCACTATCTAGATAATCACTGTTTAACTTTTATCAGTACATTTAATTCTCCCAAGTGTCCCTTTTTGCAGATGTGAAAGCAGAAGCTATAGAGGTAGTGCTTGGAACTCTTAACATAATTCATTTTATGAGAACCTATAATCAAATAGGAAAGATAACATACAAATATAGAGAAAGCAAAAACTGCCTAAAATAATCAAGGGAATTCTTGAAGGTGGTTAAGCACCAAATAAATGGAGGCAGTGTGGCACTAACATTATCTATGTGATGAGGTTCCTTAAAGCAAAATGATGTTTAAATACTATCTCTATAGTATTTAAGCTGATCTTGTAGAAAACTGAGAGGCTGGTGAGACAGCCCAGTGGGTAAAGGCCTTGCACCAAGCCTCATATCCTGAATTCCATCCCTGAGACCCACTTGGTAGAAAGAGAGAACCAACTCCTGCAAGTTGTCCCCTGACTTCCACACAAACACTGTGGCATGTTCATGACCCGTCTCACATAGATAAATGTAATTTGAACAAAGAAAAAGAGCTGGAGCTGGAGAGGTGGCTCAGCGGTTAAGAGCACTGGCCGCTCTTGAAAAAGACCTGAGCTTTATTCCCAGAACCACATGATGGCTAACAACTTTTGGTAACTACAGGCAATACACTCATACACATAAAATAAAAATAATAAATAAAATATCCATTTTTAAAAGTTTAAAGACAAAAGAATGAGAGAAAAAAGACAATTCCAGAACACGTGTTATAAAAATAAATTTCAAATTTTTATTTTATTAAGTTATCAGGAAACATTTGTGAGGTGAAGAAATGTAATCTCTTGGCTTGTTTCTCTCTTACTAAACCCAATTTGGGATCTCATCGCCAAACTTTAAAGTGAATTTTGTTAGAAGGAGAAAAGGGGAGAGAAAAAGATCCAGCTGAGAGCAGAGGAGGGAGACCACTCTGTGGTGCTGCTTACCATATTTTGAATAATTTTCAATACAGGTGAAATCAAATTGAATCCACCGCGCCCTGAAAGTAGCAGTGTTCAAGACAAGCAGCTGTGTTTCAGCAGAACATCTTCGGGGGGCTCATTTGTGGCCTCCAGTGTCCCCAAGGCCCCCATTCCTGACCTCTTTCCACCTTGCCAAATCACTGACCTGAAGGCAAGCATCCAAGGGTACAAGCTCATCAATCTGACTTGGACGGCTCCTGGAGATGATTATGACCATGGGCAAGGTAAGATGAGGCACAGACCTGTAAAGGAGTTTATCACCCAAGCAGAAGGACCGAGGAGGTGAGGTGGGCAGACATGTTAGGATGCAGGAGAAGCCAAAAGGCAAAGCATTTTGAATGACCTCTGAAGTTAAAAGTGAAGATTTTTACAATCTAAAAAGTCAGTCTCTGGGGCTGGAGAGAAGGCTCAGTAGTAAAGAGCACTGGCTGCTCTCTCAAAGGATCTGGGTTTGATTCCCAGTACTAACCTGGTTGCCAATAACCATCCTTGGTTCCAGTTCCATGGTAATGTGACACGCTCTTAAGACCACAGTGAGCACTGCATAACATGGGTACACTTACATACATGCAGGCAATACACTCATACACATAAAATAAAAATAATAAATAAAAGTTAACCTACTTGGAGAATAAGAGGGTTCAGCTAAAAAAAGAAAGCTTTAGGGACTTTTTTTTTCTTGCCAAATAAGGTTTCTTAGTGTTCCTACAGAAACACTACCAAACTTTGCCTCTCAAAGAATGTTCCACAGGCTGCAGTCTAAGCATTGCTTGAACACATGCTAGAAATATAGAATCCCACACCCCACCCAGACCTAATGAACCACTATCTGTGCTTTAAGATTCCCCTGAGAACATTAATATTCAAGAAACACTGACATCAAAAAAGCCTCTCCAAGTAATGAAGTCATAAGCAGTAATTAAATAATCTCTTCTCTCCGCCAAGCCTTGTGCTCTGAAATGTTGACCAAGGCTTTAACTCATGACCAGACCAATTTTATATTTACCATCCTGTTAAGATATACTAACAAGTGCATCCATAGCTAATAAGCATGTAAATACGGCTTACGGTTCCAGTTATTCACTGGAGCTTTGTGGGATGGTAATGTATTTTCTAACAGATTTTCAAAGCTCAGGATGTGAGAGTGTCAAGTCACATCCTCTCCCTCCCTTCTTTCTTTTCTTTTTAGCTTCCAAGTACATCATTCGAATAAGTACAAGTATTCTTGATCTCAGAGACAAGTTTAATGTTTCAGTTCAAGTGAACACCACTGATCTCATCCCCAAGGAGGCCAACTCAGAGGAAGTCTTTGTGTTTGAACCAGAAAACATCAGTTTTGAAAATGGCACGGATCTCTTCATTGCTATCCAGGCTGTGGATAAGTCCAATCTGAAATCAGAAATATCCAACATTGCACAAGTATCTCTCTTTATTCCTTCCCCAGAGCCAACCATCCCTGATGAGACATCTGCTCCTTGCCCTGATATTAGCATCAACAGCACCATTCCTGGCCTGCATGTGTTAAAAATAATGTGGAAGTGGTTAGGGGAATTTCAAGTGACACTAGGCTTATAATGAATTTTCAGGAGCGAAAATCATTCTTTGCATGATAGAATTTTCTAAATAAACGTATTTTAGACTTCCTGTAGAGGGCGATATAATAAAGTCAGAAGCTGAGAAACTGGGTACATGTGTATTAAAAACTATCTGGTCAAATCCAAAAGTTTAATCACTGCTCCATCTTTGAACAGTAATTTTGAATGCTAGAAGAACTAATTGGTTGCTTGGTACCAGTAAGTGGGAGTAAGTTTTCATTTGTCTTAAGGAAATGTGTCAGCTAAAAATGATATTCAGTTGCAGTCGGTTAATCTAATAGCTACTGAAAGTTGTTGGTTTTCTTTTGAAGGGTTCCAGAAATGCCTAAGACAGGTTGGTTATATAAATATAAAAGGTGTGTTACTTAGGAGCTTTGGATCAACACCATCAGAAATGTCTTTTTTTCTCTAGAACTTAGAAAGGATGATACATTTAAGGAGGGAGTTTCATGTGGAAAGGAAGAGCATACTGACGGTTCCACAGGCACAGAAAGGCAGGCTATATGCACGAGACTGTAAGAGTCAGCAATGTTTAAAGCACAGTGGTGGGAAATGAGGAAGAGAAGGTAGCTTTAGGCCAACTGATATCGGAATAAATCTATTCAGACTTTTTAACCAATGCTCTCTAACAGCTTACAAACACCAGCTTATTTAATGTCACTCAGTTAATTCAGTGGCTGTTCTTCAGATGCTAACTATATTCCAGGTCCAGAGGATGCAAAACTGAATACAAATTGGCCTCTTTCCTGAAAGTAATAAGGATTAATTTATGTAGTGAGGAGGTAGATATGACCAGAACTGTATTTGAGAAGTGGGACTCTGAGGACCTCATAACAGGCTTAATAGGGTGGAAGGACCAGAGGAAAGAGGAAAGAGAAATTAGGATGGAAATAAAGAGCTCTCAGCATGGCAGTCCCCAGGGCCTCCAAGCCCTGATGCTCCTATGAAAAACATTTCAGGTTCTCAGTCCATTGGCATATTCAGTTCAAGATGTGGCTGCTTTATTTATGACTGAAAAATAAAATGGGGCATTGTTTCTACATACACCCAAAATTTATTTCTTTACTTACAGGTCTTTCTTATTACAAAATAGTATTTAAGGTACCTTAGAAACATATACCAAAAGAAAAGCATAATAAAAGATTTAAGGTGCTGAGGATATAGCTCAGTTACAACTGAGCACTTGCATATTCTGAGACCTTGGGTTCCATTCCTAGTACCACCAAAGCCAAACCAAAACAAACAGCTACAAAAGTCAAACAGTAGGGGCTGAAGAGATGGTTCACACACATTCAGGCAAAACACTCACACACAATAAATAAACACATACATACATAAAAGATGATAGATAGATGATAGAGATAGCTGATAGATAGATGATAGATATAGATAGTAGATGATGATAGATAGATGATAGAGATAGATGATTAATAGACAGACGATAGATATAGATAGTAGATGATGATAGATACATAATAGAGATAGATGATAGCGATAGATAGATGATGATAGACAGATGATAGATGATAGAGATAGTAGATGATGATGATGATGAGAGATATGAGAGAGAGAGAAAGAGAGAGAAATAACAGATAAACAAGCATTGGGAATTTGGGGATGCAGCTAACCCTGGGTTGGATCTGGAATACCTTGTAAGCTGAGTGTAGTGGTATATCCCTGTAATCACAGCACTTCATGAGTGGAGGCAGGAGGATCAGAGGTTCAAAGTCATCATTGGTTCCAGAGGCCAGCCTGGGATACATGAGTCCCCATCTCAAAAACAGCAACAACAATTTAAAATGGAATGAAATAAATATATAATAAATAATAAAGGATCAGATCGGCACATTGAGTACACAATGTGATGTTCTGTACACTGTCACCAGATCACATACATCACTTTGAGCACCTGCACTATGGTATGTCAGTCAAACTTATACAAAGGCAAACAAGCATTCTCAGTGGTTAGCCCACGATCTGCACCTTTAAACTAGGAGGCCCATGCAGATCCACAGTATTCCCAGCCAAACCTGACAGGACAAAGCCACCATCACTCAGGGACAAAAGCTTCAAGGGTAAATGGATGTGTACCATCCTAGTAGCCAATCACATGGCCATCCAAGATGGAGGTTACGGTATCCAAATAAAGGTAGTCATGATGGTACTGATAAAAACAACGTCTATCTGGCTGTTCAGGAGCCTCTGACAAGGTACCCCAACACCAGACTTTCCCAGGCTCCTGGCATTCATCTGCCCACCCAGCTCTTCCTTTCCTTATTTATTTATTTATTTTTAATTTTCTTTCTTTCCTTTCTTTTCCCTTTCACTTTGCTGAAGGCCCCACCAGGATAACGAGAAAACACTCAAATGAACCCTCTCACAGGCACCACAGCAGCTCCTACCTTTGGCTCTCCACCTGAGATAATTTCTCCAGGGATCCATCCATCCCAGTAGTCCCAGACTGGATGGGGGCAGATGTAGACCCTTTTACCTGCAGGATCCTAGTGCCCATCGTCTTCCCATCAGAAGCCTACAAGCTTATGCTTGTTCAACGGGACAAACCCCTGGTGGGACAGGGATTTGAAGTCTGGAGACCAGTCTCAGTGTGCCCAGGGGTTAGAGTGAGATGCAAGTGGCGCAGCAAGCAGGACAGGAAGCAAAGCAAATACTGTCCAGAGGCTAAAAGCCTGCGCCCATGTTTGGGAAATAAAGGACATGAGGCAGGCTGGGATAATGAGTTCTTTTCTATCTTAGGACACCTGGTTAACTTTACTCCTCCCTTCTCAGCCACCCAGTCTACTTACTTAAGCTTTGTCCTACCCTGATTGTCCTTAAATTCTTCTTGACCTTTTACTGTTGACAATAGAAACCCTGAGGGTGTGTGGATAATTTCCCTGGTAACAGGAAATTCCCTGGAGCTGTGAACTTCAAATAAAATCCTGCTACTGTTCACACTTGTAATGTGACTAGTTTAAAAGTAAATATAAATAAATACATAAGCCAAACCCATTCATACAAGCAAATTTCTCTGAACCTAACAACCAAAGATTTGAAAATTTTTTAAAGAGTTTCTTGGGAAAAGGACTTTATTCTACTTAGGTTAAAAAAAAGAGAGACTGAGACTGAGATGGATTCAGATCCCCAAATCCCAAACAGGGAAGGAGTTAATGCAGAAGAATCAGGAACTCAAACCAGGGTTTATAACTCTCCTGTGGGTACTGCTTGGATTCACCCTGAGATGCTTGGGTAGGAAATACCAGGAAAGAGAGCTTTAATCTACCAGATCTCCCTGAGAACTCAGAGTAGATGAGTCACTTTACTCCACTCCAGAGGTCTTGGCTGCTTAAAGATGTGAGCGCTTAGCTTCAGCCTCTACTCTAGAGACCTCTGCCACCATGCCTCCCTGCCATGATTGACTCTTCCTTTTATAAGTTCACTTAGTCGGTGTTTCTATCACAGCAATAGAAAGCAAACTAATAGAAACCTCCTACCAACTATCCGCTCCAGTGCCTACAGTGCTCCTAGGAAAGTGCTTAGATCCTTGGGGACAATCAGAGTCCATGTCCAGTTTTCAGTCACAGGCCTTCAATGCAAGAGGAAACTAGAAAGTTTCTCTGAGGACCCATCCTGATATACCTTGCATGGAAAGACCTGTACTTAATCCTGACCACTTGTTGTACCCCTGAGGAAAAACAGATGATCTGGGAAGATGCTAAAAAGCATGAAGAGGAGTGATTTAGTCAAAATCCTACACCATCTACCCAGTGCACAGTTCTTCCCAGATCTGAAACCCAGATCTGGGGGTTATAACATGCCAGTAGAGAACCATAAGTATAAGAGGATGATAGATCGAAAGTCTCACTTCAGGGCTAAAAAGTATTTTAAGAATCCTGTAACCTATGACACGGTGAATGAGGTTACTAAAGGAAGGGAAGAAAATCCTGCCCTATTTCCGAAGAGGCTTGAGGTACTCAATACATTAAGTACCCAGATTGTGCCCTGTGTTAGATGCTGAGGATATAAAGAGCAAGCAAGTTGGGTTTGACTCAGTTCTGGAGAAGTTGACAGTCAGTGGCATATCAACAAACAAGCAGAGTGTGCCCAGAATATATTATATAAATGGATAAAACTGGCAAGCAATAAATTAATAAAAATCTCAGCAAGTAATAGTTAATGTAGAATACATGGACGCTGTTACAGAGAAAGGCTATGACCCAAGAGCCCATTACTTTGCTATATGATAAATACATTATCTGCCAAAAGAAATGATATTTTCACTTTCATGATGTCTGGCTATAAGTAGAAAATAACAAGAGAAAACCAAGAGACAGAAAAGAAGTAAAGAGTACCCTCGAGTTCACCAAATACACCTGTTTCCTTGGCTGACTCGTGCTGGGAAAATATACTACTAACTGCACTCTCTAATGGGGTTGTCTGTTGTTTGCTGACTTTGTCTTGTTTTTTGAGGTAGAATCTCAGTCTGCAACCCATTCTGGCCTCAAATTCATTGTGACACAGCAGTCTCAACCTCCAGGGGTCCTGGGGCCGCCTCATGTGCCACTGCACTCAGCTAAGGGTCTTTTCATTCATCTGAGGTTACTATAGAGATCTCAGAATCAGCAAAAGAAAGAAGAGAGAGAGAAAAAAAGAGATAAACAGGAAAATAGAAACTCTTCAAAAACTATATTTTAAGAAACCACCTTATACATGGCCCCCAAATAAGTCTAAACAGTTTCTTTGCTTTGAAGAAATGCCAAAATCTTCCCAAACTTTCAGAACATTTTTGTTATAATGATTTGTTCAAACACAAAGAAGACATGTTAACAAGATACTTATAGCAAAATTTTGAATAAGTAGTCAAACAGAACAGTCCTGGCAAGAGCTAAATAATACAGAAACAAGTTGAATTTAAATGTGTAAACAATACATAGTTATTACAATTGGGTAAAGTCTACTGAACCCAATTCCTGGAACTCAGTGCCAATGGAAATATTAAATGATTGTTCTTATGTTTCCTGTCACTAGAGATAAAGTTT
Organism: Eospalax fontanierii; assembly: GCA_035773235.1. NCBI lineage: Eukaryota > Metazoa > Chordata > Mammalia > Rodentia > Spalacidae > Eospalax > Eospalax fontanierii. The sequence continues at coordinate 21,326,253 of CM069543.1, forward strand.
TCCCCAAATTTCCAAAGCAATCGTAAGTCTATAAGAAAATGGCAGCCAGACTAACAAGGTGTTGACTTGTCTTTATCTTTTATCTCATCATACAGACCTGTAGAATGATCTGGAAGGCCAGGTTCAAATGTAAAAGTCTTAGAAATCTCTCAGGGACATGCTGGCACATGGCAGCTCAGGACAAGATGGACCACAGTTTTCCCACTTTCCTTCTTACTCTTCTCTACTCTGAAGTCTCCAGACCCTGGGGCCACGGGGGGCGGGAGGAAGCACCATGTATATGGGTAGAGCCACTTCAGGCCACACACAATATCAGTGCTGCCCATATGTACACAAGTGTGGGGCCAATCAGTGAGGTATGGGCACCCTGCCCGTAGCCTTGTCCCCAAAGGGTTAGAGTATTTAATTTGCATGTGTACCAAGATGTGTGTAAGGTTCTGTGTTGGAGAGACATAGCAGACAAGAGAGACCAGAGGCTCCACTGGGAGTGGTTTATTAAGAGAAGACCAGATGGGACTAGCTTCTCCGCACCTGGGAGTGGAGAGAGGCTAGCCCCCTCATCTTGGGGGCCGGGGCTCCAGGGAACCGGGCAGGTGTGCCTGGCTCCAGATTGAGATGGAGAGAGAGAGAGACCTGCTTAGGGAGGGTGCAAACAGCTAACTCTCTGGGAGAATGAGTCATTAGCCACACCTAGCTGGTCAGTAGGCAGGAAATCTTATCTATTCAAGAAGTTGTAAAAGTCAGTTCCCTTTTTGCAGGTATTGTGACTTCTGGTTGTTTGGCTGGAGTTGCTGAGGTATCTGCTGGGAGGAGGGAGGGCCTTCAGTCACATCTTACATTCCAGTCTTTTGTGTCATAGGGAAAGGGGGTGCCATTCTCCTCTAACTTCATCAAGCTGACTCTTTGGGCGATGATAAGGGGATAGGCTGGAATGGGTTTGAGTCCTCATCATGGTTAGGCAGCCGTGCATATTTCCTGGTGGGAAGGTGAGCAGAGGTGACTCAATGGCTGGTGACCCTCATGATGTATGGCTGCTGCTTGAGTGGTGTCAGGGTCCCAGCAAAGCACAGTAGAAGGACAAAAGCTGGTGGCAGTCCTCCCATGTAGGCGAGCAGAGGGACTGGAGCTGAGACAGTTTCTCCTGTATAAGAGACTGCTGACCAGGTGAGGAGGTAGACTTGACAGTCCTTCCCCTCCCTGCCCCCTGGTGGGATAAGAGGACAGGATAAATCTTCAGAGGTTTAGCTGCTGGTAACATTGTTTTAGACCTGAAAGGGTTAATGAAATGGGAGATTTGACACTTTGTAGGATCTGGTCCAGGTAGAGATCAAAGACGATTCTGCAAAAGCCATAAGCCAGGTTAAGGAGGCCATTAGATTTCAGAAGAGGTTCGCCATTCAAATTCACTGAAAGCGTAGAGCCAAGCGGCCTCAGATAAAAGCTAGAACCGCTTCCTATTTTCCCGAAATTTAAGGAATTAGATAACATACATTCAAGGAGCAGAGATGCGAGAAAGATCGGCCCATGACGGTGATCAGACAAATGAGGTGTGTAAACGTTAGCTTAAAAAAAATTATCCAACCTAAAATTCCCATCCATAGAAGCAGATGTTTACATTTTAGTCTTTATCTTTGTTCCCAGTTGAGACACATCCTGGCATTATATCCAATCCTGAAGACCACGAGAAACTGTTAAACTCAGAGTCATAGACACAGATGTGGTCATTAACAATGATTATTTGTTTAAGATGTTCTGCATAAGACTAGATACTCCTCTTTCAAGACTCAGACCTTCTATCACTTGCATAGACTTTCTTATTTTCTTTTCTATTCTGGAAATATCCAGCCCTCATAGTCTTACATAAATCCTTCTTTATAAAATATTTCCTTTCCTTTTCCCTCTTATTTTCTTTCTTAATGCCATGAGACATGATTACATTAAGGCTGAGAAGGGTGATTTGGATACTCAGGTGAGGGTCCAATGACCCCACTTAACAAACCTGTAAGTGGACACAGCTGAAGTTATGAAGATGGCAGTTTGACTCAAAAGAGTACTGTGTAGTATCATCTTACTAAAAGAACACACATAATGTTACGAATTGATATTATCGGTGTGTACATTACACTTTATAAATTTCCAGGTGAGCTTGTAGAAAATATAAAAATTGTACTGTTGGGGGGAGGAAATCTCCCAGTGCTTTAGGCCTTGAGGGAATATACAAGTAATAATAATAATAATTTGTTTGAATTAGGAAAACTATATATGGGTGCCCAGGGCATGAAGGGATAAAGAAATGTTCCATTTCAGAGAAAACAGTTTAGATCATAAAGAGAGGCAGTAATTGAGACCAGTGAAGGATGCATTTCAAAGCCTGACCCAAGGGGTGAGGGCTGTCAGGGGTATTTTAGAGAATGCAGGGAAGAGATAGAGTAGCCCTGGGAGTGGGGCTGGGGCATTGACTCCCACCATGGAGAGCTGCTAAAGGTGTGTCTTACCCAATTAGGAAGAAGAGGTCAGACCATGTGGTCCCCTACTACAAACAGGCATTTTGTCTACTGTGGCAGTGACTCTGGGTTCCTCCATTGCTATGGTGCAGAAGGTCAATCCTCAGTGACCAGACAGATGAGTTCTACCAGCGAAGAAGATCTGGAGGTGTGTTGGGGGGGATCTAGGGGTCACATGACTGGCCTACCTCGATTCTGCAAAGGGCAGTCATCCTTCAGGCGTCCCCATTTTCCCCATTGTGGGCATGGCTCTGGCAGTGGCTGCTGAGTCCGGCTTGTGCCCAGTGTCCTTCATTGTCACCATGGGCCTGGCAGCTCTTGTGGCATTGATGCCTAGTTGATTGGAGGTCTTCTTGGGAGGAACCCCGAGTGCCACCATCAGTAGTTGAGCCTTCTGTATCTTGGGTGGCACACTCAGTTTACCTTCTCCTGTTCCTCTGGGTTATAGAATATTTTAAAAGCTGTTTTTCAGCAGCTCTCCCTGGGGAGTGAGAGGGGCTCTGGGGCCTTTGTTAGTGGACAGGTTGGGTTATGAGATGGATGGTTTTATGTGGGTGTGCTGAACCAGAGTGAGGCCTGTGCGCTAGGCATAGGAGAAAAAGAGACATTACAAGGACAGCACACATGTGTATAAGAAGGAGAGAGGGCATTTGTGCCTGGGCAGCAGGGGAGCGTGACTATAAAAGAAGGCGAGATAAGTAGAGGCAGGAATAAAGAAGAGTCAGCTACAGGAGTTCGAGAGTTTGTGTGGGGATGTCACTGCAGATGAGAGTTTTTACCTCATGATATCCCAGAGGACATCTCTAGTCTGACACCTGCCAGAATAGAGGTGGGTTGGGTGTTAGGACCCAGAGGGAGCCGGTGGAAATCTGGCAGCCAGAGACAGAAAGAGTACAGGCAGGAGTTCAAGTGTGGGCCCCGAAGGGAGTCGGGGAGCTTGTGCAGTGTCCTGACAGAAGAGAGACTGGGGCTCAGCACCCAGGAGGCGGGGGGGGGGGACATGGAGGGGAGGGGGGCACATGTGGAATGTGAAGAGGGATGAGAGGGGTGCTTGAGTAAGGAGAGACTAGACTGTGAGGAGATGGGAAGAGGAGGAAAGGATGTAAAGGGAGGCAGGGTGACAGGAAAACTATGAAGGGAATGTGTATAAAGTGAGGGTCGGCCACGGGGGGTACGTGTAGATACGTGGGGACCCCAGGACATGTAGGCATCCCTACCCGCAGGGAATCCGAGACGGGATGTGAAAGTTTACAGGAGTCCAAATGTGGAGAGTGATGGACAACACCCAGAAATGGGCGGGGAAGAGAGAGAGAGAGAGAGAGAAAGTGAGAGACCAAAATCGCACCAGTGAAGGGAAAGGCAGGAGAAGGATGGAGTTTTAGGAGCCTTGGGAAGGAGCTGGGAAGGAAAGGAAGCAAGGGAGAAAGACGCCAGCACCTCTACATCTGTGCTGGAATCAGGCTTCCCCTAGATCTGTCAGGAATTAGATAAGAGCTCCCAAATACTTTGGACATATTTGGCCTTTGATATAGAGTAGGCTATTAAAAGGCACAAGGACAGTTTGGGTTTTTTGGGGGAGGGGTCTTTTACCCTAAACTGCCTAGCCAAATTCTACCTCCTGTTTTTATCACATCACCCTCTGAAGAGGTCACCCTTGTTGTAAGCCATGAGCTAGAGAAAACAGCCAGCTTGTAGTTTGAGTTCATCTCAGAAAAGCCGGCTCTAGGGAGATTCCACCCCCCTGTGACCACCTGTAGGTAAACTCAGTCTTTGATCCTTGTAACTAAGTTTCACAGGAATGTCCTGGGGCCTGCTTATCGGATGTTGCCAGGGTCTTAGCACTCCCCTGGTTCAAAGCCCCTGCCTCCCCCTCTTAGTGCCACCTTCCTGGTATGCATACAACTTCCTGGGGGGCTTTGAAGGTTAGAGATAGTGTCTTTCTGTTAATTACCACATTTCTGTATGGGTGTATCTGTATTCCTGACTTCCCAAAACTATAAATACCCCCTAGAACAATAAAGCATGCGGCCTGACGAGAGACACGTTGCCCGGGTCGTCTTTGTATATCTTTGTGTGTATTTGTATGTCTTTGTGTGTCTGTTCTGTGTGTGTGTCTGTTTGTCTCGACTCATTTCAGGTTCCTAGAAGAGTCTCAAGTTCACTGCTGCCTGCCGGCTGGGACACACCCTAATTGCCAAAAGGGAATTGGGGGACTGACCGCTCTGGCTTCTTAAAGCTGAAGGGGGCCGTAGGTTGTGGCTATTGGGGTAGCCCTTCAGTGAATCCATCTAAAAGAGCCCTGAATTGCATAACTGTTAGTTGTAGGGAGAAAAGAAAGTCTTTGACTGGTTCCTGGAAGATGAAACAAAATAGAACAGGGAAGAGTTCAAATGTACAATTCAGTCCATTAGAATCAGAAAAACTGTATTATAATTTACCATACATAACTTTGAACTAAATACCCATAATCTAAAGAATAAGGAACCCAGAAAACAATGATACCTAAAGGAACCTGGAGAGAGTTGACATGAAAATGTTTTTCTCTTTTAGTCTGTGCAGGACATCGTTACTAGACAGTGAAAAGCAGAGATGCTCAGAACATGAGGGGCAGGAACAAAAGCAAGCTTGGAGCAACTAAGCATCAGACAGGGAAATACTCTATTTCAGAAAAAACATTGCTTTGGATCACAATGCAAAAAGGCAGGAATTAAAACCAGTGAAGGCTGCATCTCACATCTCCCACCCAAGCATGCTATTTCTCTTTACCTCCCATTGTCATAGTTATATCCTGGCAGTAGCTTGTTTTTTGTAAAGTTTGGCTTTGGAGTACTGTAAATTCACGAGCTTCCTAGGTTTAGCCATCACAAGACGTCAGCTCACTCTGTACCTAACTAGTCTTGGAGGCCTATGGCTTGAAAAAACTTTTTAAAGTTTCCTTTAGAAACTGACAAATACATTATGTAAAACAATGTGAGACTTTAGTTACTTTTAGAAATCAGCAAATGTACCATATAAAGATGTTAAAATCCAAAATAATTTCTTTTAAAAACAGATAATGATGTTATATAAACAAATATTAGAGTCTAAAATAGTTCCCTGTAAAAAACTGTAAATGTGTAAGACAATGTAAAAATAGTCATTTTAAAACCCAGTAAATAGCATAGTAGAAGTTAAAATTTAAAATAATTTTCATTAGAAACAGACCAAAATATTAAAATGCCAATATTATCTTTCTAATTTGACATAAAAATGTATTAACCTTGCTACAAAAGACCATGTGAGAATCTCTTGCTATTCTAGGATTCCATCAAGAATCTAAAAATGAAAACCAAAGCAAAAACATAAATTGCAAAAGGATTAGGACATATGATTAAATGCTATGGTCCAGGGAATTCCCAGATTATTATGATCTCCTAATAGAACCAGTAGAACCAGTAAATTCCTGGGAGTGGCCATTTTGAATTATGCCATGTGGTTGGATTAAGATGGTGGCAAGGTCAATCAGGTCAACGCCATTTTGAAAATCTTTTTCCAAGATGGCAGCCAGGTCATGTGACTGTCACCATATTGATCATGTCATCACCCAATGGAGGCCAGGTCACATGGTTCCCCCTTCTCTAAGTAAGGTCACCAGCTATGATAGTGACTAAGCACATGGTAAAATGAGCCCCAGGATAAAATGGAGCCCATTTCCCACCAGGACACAAACCCTGTGGGATTCATGTGTCTCACAGATTAAATGTGAAGAGAAACCCCTCTACTTTTTGAAAGCAAGTAGTATGCTCAGATATGTAGGACCAAGATAAGAGAGCAAAGCAAAGGAATTCAAGGTCTTTCAAACCTTTTTCTTTTTTCTTTAGAGGCAAGGTATTTCCAGCTTTAACATGCCTTGAGGCATAACAAAGGAGGCTCACTCCCTCACCTGCCTAAGCAGCTTGCTGGAGCTGCTTTGTCCATGATAGAAAAGGAAAAGAGGAGGAAGAACATTCCTGAGTCTATGGAAGAGTACCCAGGGATTCAGCCCGATGTACACAGGCAAGCCTCCACAAATTTAAGAGGCTGGAGACCTTTCTAAGCAGGCGACACAGACGGGAGGGTGAGAGAGGGGGGTAGCTAAGAGAAGCGGGAGGGAGAGATGCAGAGTGGAGACAGAGCTGAAGGCTGGCGAGAGTAGTCGCCAAGTTTGGGTGCTTGGCTCAGGTCTGGGGGTCCACAGGACAAGTCCAGATGGAAGTGGCGCAGAGGGAGGGAAAGGGAAAGGGCAGGTGGACCAGCTCCCGGTGCAGGCCAGCAGAGGACCCACCTAGCACACAAGCACGATGGGGTCAGAGGGGACAGAGGGAGAGACCAGGGAAACCAGACGAGTTCCTGGGCAGATGAGCAGAGACTCCAACTAGTGCACACAAGGGGAAACAGAGGGAAAGGCTAGGCAGACGGGAGGCGCTCCCAGGGCGGGCTGGTGAGCAGAGGCTGGAGCGAAGGTTCTAGCTAGGGCGCTCCTCTCTGAAGGCCTGGCAGGAGTCCTGTGGGCAATGAAAGAGGAGAGGCAGAGCCCGGGCAAGAAGCAGACAAGGGTGTCCAGTGACCGAGTGAGTGCCAGTGGCCACTCAGAAATGGGAGAATGAGAGGGAGAAAGCTGAGTGAGCAATGGAGGAGGAAGGGAACCGGTACCTCCATGTCTCATGATGTAGGTGCTGAGCTGCGGGTGAGGAGCCCACGGCCAGACCAGCGGATCAGATCATACCGTGCCAGGTCCTGTGTGAAAAGTGGTCCCACGTGGGCTGCTGGTCTCTTCCATCCGAGTTACAGCACCATTATGTAAGGTCCTGGGTTCGAGAAACGCAGCAGTCAAGAGAGACCAGAGACTCCACTGGAGGCTAACAGGACCAGTTTATTAAGAGAAGACCAGATGGGACTAGGAGTGGAGAGAGGCTGGCCCCCTTATCTTGAGGGCTGGGGCTCCAGGGAACTGGGCTGGCGTGCCTGGTTCCAGATGGGGATGGAGAGAGAGAGAGAGACCTGCTCAGGAAGGGTGCGAACAGCTAACTCTCTGGGAGAGTGAGTCATTAGCCCTGCCTAGCTGGTCAGTAGGCGGGAAATCTTATTTATTCAAGAAGTTGTAAAAGTCAGTCCCTTTTTGCAGGTATTGTGAATTCTGGTTGTTTGGCTGGAGTTGCCAAGGTATCTGCTGGGAGGAGGGAGGGTCCTTCAGTCACATCTTACAGTGTGTATTTATTTTGTAACTCATACAGACATGGACATTTGCCAGAGCAATGAAAATATTGTAAAAATCGGACTCCAAAATTTTTACTGCACTGGATGTGCTAGAGTTTTTGGCACCACATCAGGAAAATAAAGGTGAAAGATTTATTCAGCTTACAGTTTCAGGGGCTAAGGTACATCATGTCAAGGAGAGCAAGACAGAGGCGAGCAGTTCACATCATGGTGGCCAAGCAGCAAAGCAGGCAGGAAGAGCAAGAGCAAGATGTGCCCTTCGAAGATGCTCCCAGCCACGACTTCCTCTAACTAGGTCCCAGTTGCCTCAATAAGCTATTCAAATTTTGAAGCATTGATTAGGTCAAAACTCTCATAATCTGATCATCTCTGTAAATCCCTTCACAGACACACCCAGAAGTGTTCTTTATTAATCTCCTGGGCATCTCTAAATCCAACAAAGTTGACAATCAGGATTAATCATCACACTATGATCACATGCTACCAACTTCCTCTACCTTTGGCTTAGTGAAAAATGACTGACAGGAAAGAGAACCATTGCTCCTCTGTCTTTCCTTCTATGTGTTAATTCTCATCAAGTAGCTGATATATGGAAGTAATGAAATTTAAAAAGGAAAGATAGAACTCCGATGTGTTTTTTGGTTAAAATCATTGTATTCTTTCTATGTTGAAGAGGTTCTGGTTTGAACTGAGGGTGTGGCTTCTCTGGCTGTCAGGGCCTGGACCCAGACATGACATGCTTGCCTTTGATTCTTGCTCTCACACATTAGAGATCCACTTGACTTCTGTGTGGGCATCTTGAATCTATATGCAAATGATGCAGTAAGGAACAGTGTACACACGCATGTTGCCCGTGGTCCCAGCAGACGTCTCTTACAGAACACAAATTCAAAGGTAAAATTGTTAAGAGTTTCAAGACACCTATAGCAAAGCATTAAAACAAACACAGAACCCTTCTGAGGACACAACTATGATTGTACAGGTCTGATGCCCAGGAAGTCAAACCTGGAGAAGTACAGGCAGGGAAGGGCGGAGCAGAGCCACTTACAGGAAAGCGAACCCTTTTGAAAGGCTGCTTACATGAACACAAGGACTTAAAGTTAAATAAACTGCTTGCAGTCTCCTCTGGGAAGTGACTGAGCCACGTTTAGCTTGAAATTAGCTTGACTCTAGAGTCCAGCCTCTTCCATCAGTTTTATTATGCCATCTTTCTGGAAACAGAAATACAGTCACAAGGCCTAGATCAACTGTGGATATGCCTTAGATTTTCAGATGTTCTGTTCCTAGAAGCCTAGAAGCATTTTCAGTTAATTCACTGGCAAGCTGGTCCAGGAACATCGTTATAGTTACATTAATGCTACTTGGGACATATTAGCTTCATAAAGATTGGAGAGGCAAGCTACTTTCCTTAGTAGTAGTGATTGGAATATGCATGATAATATTTATTATCACTTAGTAGTAAACAGAATTCAAGTGGATTTATAATGTGTGAGAACTGAAAGAGTCAAAGGCAAACATGTCACATCTGGGACCAGGCCCTGGTGGTGGTGGTAGTCGTTGTAGTAGTAACAGAATAGCTAATATTTATCAAACATTTACTAGGTACCAGGCACTATTCCAAGAGCTTCTACTACAATAGCACATTTTCCTTCACAGAAATTCTATGAGGTTAATGATATTATTGCCCAAACAAAAACAAATCAAAAAGTCAAGGCAAAGAGTGGTTCAGAAAATTGACTAAAGTCACACAGCTAGTCATCATGTTCAACCAGGACAGTTCTGCTACTCTAAGCCACCTCTCTGTCTATACTTGGATCCATTTCCATGTTTCTAGGTCCTAGTTGGAAGCAGATGGAACTAGTCACTGGCCCAGACAAGATACTCAGAAGCTATTTCTAGAATAATAGCACATGGAACTTTAATAATGTTTTCACTTTCCTGACATGAATAAAAATCTCAGCCTATAGCCTGTATTTCTTACATTTTAATTTTCAAAAAAGAATTTTTAACTCTTATTATAGATATGATTCTTTATCCTGCCCAGTTACCACAGGCAGGACCAGTGCAGGTGCAGGAAATACTATATATTTAACGTTTCTATGTGCAAGAAACATTGAATGAGGTTCCATTGGAGGAAACAGTTTAAATTGATCTGAATATCTTGTGTACTTTTAAAATCTACATTTAAGAACAGCCAGGAACCCGGAATAAGAGGAAAACCCCACTGACTCACAGAAAGGGACTGTTCTCCACATAGCTATTGACTTTAGCAGCAGGTGCTGATCAGATTACTACATTACAATGTTCATGGTTAACGCCCTAGCTTACCTATTAGGTTTTTCTTATGTTTTTATACTGGGCAATAGACTGATGGAATTTGCTAGGTTAGCACAACATAGTTGTCTATTTTGTTTGTTTGCTGCTTTGTTTTACTTCTAGAATGGACCACGTCTTCATGGAAACACATGAGGCATGCCTCATGGTGATCAGTGGCCCTGAATAATAAGCAGTAACAAGGGCAATTAAGAATAACAAACAGATTCCAGGTAAAGGAATTGGCTCGTTCTGTTCCTATCTGAGAATGGGAGTAGCTTCTGTTCCTAGTTTCAGGAAGATTCATGTTATCAATAAAAGTATTTTTACTTTGTAAACCAGCAAAGTGTCTTTAAAGGTTAGTACCAGTCACTGCAACTAGGTGTATATTTCTGTATACTACCTCATGGACTATAAATGAGTCCTTCTAGAAATCAATTGATAATGTTAAGGGCTATAAAAATCCTTAGCCCTTGACACTTCAGTTTATGTTGATGTGTATCACAAGAGAACAAATAGAATTGGTAATAAAGATGTTACCATTCAAACAAATATTTTTATATATAACAGAAATAGTCTATATAGTATAAAAACTAAAACACATCAAGAATTTTAAAAATCATAATCTGAGAAATATATCATTCATAGAAAAATAGTTATTAAAACATTTAATATTAAGATTTTAGGTTAAACTATATTTCACTTATCAGAAAAATTCAGTGATATTATTTTTTCCCAATTTGAGCCAGACATTGATGCTATACATTCATACACACAGTAATGAGGGATGAGAGTAGCTGAGACTGGTTCTCCTGGAACTCCCTATGAGATTGATTCTCCCATAATGGTCCATGTAGTAGTTGGAGGCTTGAAGACCAGGGTGTTTTCACCTGGGACCATCCCATTCTTCAGAAAATCATGCTCTAGATAACTTCAGACATTGGTCTAGACTGAAAAGGCTGCCAGCAAAACTGATGCTCTATTAGCTCTTGGGCAATCTGCAGTCTAGCTGGCACTGAGTTCAGGGAGTTAAGTTCCTGAAGGAGAAACAGTTTAGTTACTGTGCAGCGCATCTTTGGACAGAGAGTGGCCCTTGGCTACTCTAGTTTTGTTACAGTTCAAAAGAATATTTATTTCTCTGAAACAGTCCAGTCATGTATGCAGGAAATGAAAGGGAGGTATTTCAACATACGTTCAACAAGTTATGTCCCTTTACATTACTGTAGAGACCTCAAGGTCCTGTACCAATTTAACCAAGATCAAGAGATTTATTTTTTTAGTCAGCCTCTTAACAAATGGTTCTTCCCTCTTGTTTTTTTATGAAGTGTCCTGTAAATCATAGATTCAATGATACAAATACTTTGAGGAGAATTGGCTTGGACTCATTCACAGCATAGATGGCCTTCCCATACTTGTTGGCAATGTCTAAGATGGCACAAAGTGTTGAGTAGCTGTATAAGCATTTGGCAGAGCAGAAAAAACAGGGAAGAGATTGCAAATCAGCCTTCTATTGGAGTATTGATAACGTAATGTCCAGCTTTTAAATGTCTGAATACAGTTTGGTCTTGAAGGTTTAAGGGAGAAAAGTGTGTGTGTGTGTGTGTGTGTGTGTATGTGTGTGTGTGTGTGTGTGTGTGTGTTTGCATGTGTATAAAATCTCATTTTCCATAGTGTAGAAGTCTACTTTGTAATCCAGAAAAACTTCCCAAGATGCCTTTTTATTTTGCACAGAAATGAACCCTCTAAAAAAACTCATATATTTAAAACTAATTAGCCTAATTATGTTTCTGTCTCCTATAAAGAATGCTAACTTTTTTTTTAATTTGAGGATTTTGTGCATGAATGCACTGAATTTTGGCATTCTTCTCATGCTCTCTGATCCCCTCTCAGCTCTTCCCATGGTCCCCTAGCCTACCTCTCGAGTTCATGACCTCCTCTATATTTATTATTATCTGTGTGTGTGTGTATGTGTGTGTGTATGTGTGTGCATGCATACAGATGTTAATACTTGTAAAGAATGATACTCAAATCAAAAGGACTTGACATCTTAAGAAATCCTTGTCACCATGGACTAAATAGTTTGAGAACCCATTAAGATTTTGAATCTGAATTTTGAAAATGATTTAATATAGTTTAAATTCTTACCCATTCATCTGTCTTAAAAGGGAAACAATTATCTAAAATGATATAAATCATTAACTAAAAAAAAGCCTTCATGTTTGAATTCATCAACAATAAGTGACAAAAGCAACTCTATAAAGTCAATGTTCCTTTGAAACTGTCTTTTCATCCTTCAGAATTTATAATCAGCTTTTATTTTAACTAGCAGCAGAGCCAAGTTTATTTTTATAAGACTTGCATTTTTCAAAGCTGGAGAGATGGTTCAGCAATTAAGAGCACTGTCTACTCTTGCAGAGGACCAGTGTTCAGATCCCAACACCCACATGGTGGCTAAGAGCCATCAGTAATTCCAGTTCCAGGGGATCTGACACTGTGTTCTGGCCTCTACTGGCATTGCATAGATGTGATGCACTTACATATATGCAAAACATACAGTTAAAAAAATAAATCAAAATAAATTTTAAGAGTTTCATTTTTCAGAGAAGAGAAAGAAAATGACTAATTCTTTAAAAAGTTTTTGTTTTTTTATTTATATAATGTGCATGATTGTTTGCCTGCATATATGCAAGTATGCCAGTCATGCAATGCCCACAGAGACCAGAAGAGGGCATTGGATCTCTTAGAACTGGAATTATAAATGGTTGTTAGCCACCATAACCACTGAGCAAACTCTCCAGCTCCAGGGAATGATTGATTGTTGGGAATGATTTTTACTCCATGCAAGAAAAAAAAAATCATCAAAAAAAAAAAAAAAAAAAACCCCACAAAAAACAAAGGCATTTTTAAGACTTCACCTGCAATGTACCAGAAGAAAAAATTCATAAATACAAGAAACCTCTGTTAGTTTGATATGCAAGTGAATTCTTCTCTTTGTTTTTCCCAGAAAAAGCTTTGGTATCATTGGGTAGATTCCTTGGTACAGAGGACTCAGTGTTTCACAATTGCTGACTGGTTGACATGGTCACTTTTATACCAAAGAGATATTGATACCTCCGTAGGATCATCCCAGGATTTTTCAGAGTCACTGTCCAACAGGTGAACTAGGATCATTTTTGAAAACACAGTAGAAGTGGACCCAGAAAGAGCAGAAATAGAGATTTGGGGGAACCAGTACTAAGCCTCTGGCATGTAAGCTTGTTATAAAAACGACAGGAAGCTAAAATGTGTTTCTTTGCAGACTATCCCAGAAGAAAATAATAAATTTTTATCTGTAAAGCTTTCTCCAAAAGAAAACTTCAAAACTTTTCATAATATTTTGAATCAAACAGTTAAGATGATCTTGTAAGCATTTCTTTAGAAAAGACTCCTATGACTTGACATTAGCGCTTATCTTCCCAGCCTCAGAAGAAACGGAGAGCAGTCACTTCCGGTTAACCTGTGCTGTGCTTCTCAAACCTCAGTGTGCATGCCAGTCACTGGAGGAGCTACTGCAAAGCGTAGTTTCCAGTGCAGTTGAGTCAAAGGCCCAGGGTTCTTCGTTTTGAACGTGAATAGTGCTGAGGACCTCACCTTGTGAGGCAGGGCCACCCCTGCTTCCTGCACCGTTGACTAGCTGACCTTCTCTCCTTTGTGGTTGACTCACCAGGGAGGACACCTGAGTCAGGCCCATGAGTGTCTTCTCCTGGCTACAGGTGATTCTTTCGTTCAGGCTGGGTGACTCAGAGAGGGCTGACTGATGGGCTTCTCTTGGGTACAGGTGACTCATTCACTGAGGGTGGTTGGTGCAGAGGTGCTCCATCAGTCCTCTTCTCTAGGACTCTGTGAGGAAGAAGCAGTGAAAAAGCAGTGTTCTCTGGCCGCAAAACCTTGTGTTGTGAGGTTCTGAACTGGCCTATACATTTTTTTTCTGATGAAATGTGGGGTCAATAGGGCAAGAGATGGATGGGCCAAAACCCGGCTGCATTCATATCTCTAGTTCCACAGGTCTCCGCAACCCAGGCACTTACAGACAGCCTGGTCTTTGCAGTGCTATGCAGTACATGCCTAATAGACTTCATGTGTATAGACTGAGTTGGTTTTCTGTCACATACAATGAAGAGAGTGCTGCCTAAATACAGTACTCAGATAATACAAATAACAATTCAAAAGGTAACTTGCTGTCTTCAAATTCTTCTCTTCTTTTTAGTGTGTGTGTGTATACACGTGAGAACACAGCATGAAAGTGGTCAGGGGACAACTTATGGCAGTCATTTCTCAGCTTCTCTCATGTGGGGTCCAGGGATTGAACTCAGGTCATCGGGCTTGGCAGCAGGCACCTTTACTCATTCAGCCATCTTGCCAGCTCAGTTTTTATTTATTTAATTTAGGCTAAATAAGTCATTCATTATAACTTTATAAGAGGACCTACTTCTTACATTTTGGTCTGTGTATTAATTAATTTTTATAGCTGTGACCAAAATATCTGCCAGAGCAAGTGAGAGGGGATGATTTATCTGGGCTCACGGTTTCAAAGGGATCATTTGTTCACTTGGACCCACGCATTTGGGCAGAGCACCATGGTGATGGGAGTATGTGCCACAGGATATTCTTCTGTCATGGCAGAGAGGAATCAGAGAAGAAAGGAACTAAGGACTAGGTATTATCTTTAAGGTACACCCCAGTGACCTAGCTCCTCCATTAGTCCCCATCATAGAACATATCTAGAGCCTCACAAAATAATGCTACTCTTGGTCCAACACATGAGCCTTTGGGGACATTTCATATTCAAATTATAACAGTCTGAGTACAGCACTGTCTAGATTCTGGCATTTAATATTTCTTGATGAATTTATTTATTCATTGAGCATAGTTTGTACTACACAGTACACAGCAAGTGCTATGCTGAAGCTGGTTCTATGTGGTCCTTACCCCACCACTAGTCATTTTAGTAGGGGAGACCAGAAACGATAAATGTCATTTAACAGCATGTGATATATTACAGGGACACAAAAGAGAAAGTATCATATAAGACAGCAAGTACCTTGTTGACTCCTTAAAGAAAGGGAAGAAGGAAATTCTAGTCAAAGGCAAAGGTATACGTGAAAAATAACGTCCCATTTAGAAAAGTATGAATGATTTATTCCAAAGTATGAAAAGACAGGCAAGAGGTCAGGAAACCATGAGACAGAAGCTAAGCTATATAAATCAAGAAAAGCTTTGAATAACAATAATGTGCCAAGATCTTGGACTATAGCCTTTAGCAATGCATACTGATTGTAAAAAGTACCAATAAGACAAGACTGTGTTTGCATAGACTGTGCTTTCCAGGACACGGGGAGGAACCAGGGGAAATCCTCAGAGTTTTATCAGGATATACTATGACATTGAGCTAGTGAACTAATATACAAAGCTATAATAAAGCAAAAACAAATTTAGCATCAATAGATTATTTTCTTTTTCATTACCTGCTCATGACTTTGTTTGGTTTTGGGTTTTTGTTGTTGTTGCTTGTTTGTTTGTTTTGCTTTGTTTTGTGGGGTTTTTTGGTATTTGTGAGGCAGGGTCTCCCTGTAGCCCCAGCGGTCCTGGAATTCACTCTGTAGACCCTGAACTCACAGAGATCTTCCTGCCTCTGCCTCCCTAGTGCTGGCATTAACAGTATGCAACACCACGGCCAACTTGTAAATATCTCATGCTGTTTTCAATTTGTTTTATATGTATGTAATTTTTAAATTGTTAAAACATTATTTTAAGTGTGTCTCTAGAAGAAAACATATTATTAAACCTTTTTAAAATAGAAACCAAGAGATTCTATCTTACAAAGTGATCTCAACCAATTCCCAAATACTTATTTCTGCCACTGTCTTTCATGTTTTCCATTTTATGGGTTTCCTTTTCATGGATAGATTGCATTTTACTCATCCATTTGAAAAAACATGCAATATGATTTTGTTCTCTTACTGGTTTTTTCAACTTACAGCCTATCCTTATACTTATTATTTCTTTATTTTTACAGTAATCAAATTTTAAAGCTCATCAACTGCCTTCCTCTCATGCTTCACTCCCAATGTAAATGCATGATCAGGCTCCTGTCCATCTCTGGAGTTTAAACTACCCATCCACAGAACAGTCACAGATTTTTGTCACTGCTCATTGCTTGTTTAGACAACAAATTTTGCTAAATTGTTCACCGACATTTTATTTATTTCTTCTGCCTTATTGTTTCTAAGATTTACTTAGTTTCTTGTTAGATAATTTCTTCAAAGAGTACATTTCATGTATACCAGGAGGCTGGGGTCTACAATAGTAACATTATTTCTACTTTATGCCACTATTTAAGTAACCATTAAAGACAGAATTAAGATATAAGCCCACAGCTTCTTGTACCATGGGTTGCTATTGAGAAGTCTAAGTTGGATGTGAGACTAATTGTTGTTGGCATGCAGGGGATAACTGAAACCATGTACAGGAGTGAGAGCACTCCAGGAGCAACGCAGGGTGCCAAGCACGAGCTCTTGAGAAAAGCAAGTGTTCAAAGAGGGGAGAGAGAAAAAGACATTGTGAACTAGACTGAAAAGCAAAGGCCAGGAAATTGCAAATGTCATTAGGAGTGTGTGTGTCATGAAAACCAATGAAAAGGGCAAGAGGAAAGGGACAACAGCACCAGGTATCACAAGGTCAAAGAAGTGCACAGGTTCCTCCCAGCATGCTGGGGTTTCCTTATTTACGGGGAAGGAAAGGTACTTTTAAGACAAGAAAAGTTTGTGTCATTTCCTGATATTCATGAGAAAGTACAGAGAAGAGTAGGAAGTTCATCTTGACTCATAATTTCAGAGGCTTCAGTCCTCTGTGGGTGAGCTCCACAGCCCTGAAGCCTCATGGCAAGGCAGAACATTATAGCAGCCAAGAAGCACAGACAAAAAGAGGAAGGGATCAGGGCACCAGTACATCCTTCAAGGATACAGTCCCAATAACCTAACTTCCTTCCACTATGCACCGCACTTAAAGGTTCCACCACCTCTCAACAGAGCCACAAACAGACAATTAAGACCATATCATTCTGCCTTTGGGGGACATTTCAAGATCTATGTCATAACATGTTATATATTGCATGGTACCATGTTGCAATCATTTATTTTCATGTCCATTTTCCACACTAATTATAACATCACTAAAGTCAAGACTATAATTTGTCTTTATACCCTTAACACCTATGAGTGTTGAGTTTCTAGTTAGTAGAGGCTCAATAAATGTGTGTTGAACTATGTTGGCAATATTTTCATGTGGTTCCATGCATAATAATCAACCTACCTAATAAAAGAAAGAATACTGTATAATGACCAAACTATCTAACATAAACCATGTTAGATAATAGATAAATGTCAAACCTTCATCCCCTCAAGTTCCTCGGTGTTTTGAATGTGGTAAAAAATATGCAACACGAAGTTTATACTTTCAATTATTTTAAATGCACAAGTCCATGGCATTAAACACATTCATACTGTTGTGGAATCATCAGCCCTATTATATCATCTGCTCAAACTGAAACTCCATATCCATCAAATAATGACTCCCTCTTCCACTCCCCAGCCTCTGACAACCACCACTTTCCTTTCTGCCTCTGTGAATCTGACTACTCAGAGTATTTCGTGTGAGTGAACTATCAATATTTGTCCTTGTACAACAGGCTCATTTTGCCTAGCATAACATCAAGGCTCATCCACATTCTGGTGTGTGTGTAAATGTTCTTCCTTTCAAAGTCTTAAAAATATTCCACCATAGATATTCTGTTCTGTTTAGCTATGCCCCATCAGTGAACACTTGAATTACTATTGTGCATAATGACGCTATGAACAAGTGTGTAAGTATGTTCAAGTCCCTGCTTTCAATGACTTTGGTATATACTCAGAAGACAGATTTTATGCTTGATTTTGTGAGGAATCACCATCCTGTATTCCATGATGGCTGCATCACTTTCCATTTCTACCAACAGTGTATGAGGGTTCCAATTTATGTATATCCTTGCCATCACTTGTTTTCTGGATTTTATCTATCTATCTATCTATCTATCTATCTATCTATCTATTCATGTATAGAATGTGCATGTGTATGTGTGTTCATGTGTGCAAGTACATGTATGTGCATGTATATGTGGAGGCCAGAGGACATCTTGGTTGTCGTTCCTCAGGTGTTATTCATCTTCTCTTTTGAAGCAGGGTATTTTGTTGGCCTGGAACTCACCAAGTAGGCTAGGCTGGCTGGCACAGCGAGCCCCAAGGTCCCTCCTGCCTTCTCCTTCCCAGAACTGAGATTGCAAGTGCATGTCCCTGCACACAACTCTCCTCCACCCCCATGGTTCTGAGGTATCAAGCTCAGGTCCTCATGTTTTCAAGGGAAGTACATTACTAACTAAGCTATCACCCAGATCACTTTGCTTTGTTATTGAAAAGGTTCTAAAGGTTGTGAAGCAGCATCTCATTATCTCATTGTGAAGTTCTCAATTTTACCTTTTTAGCACCTCTAAATCCTCTCCAAATATCAGTCCGCAGGCAAGAATGGCAGCCGCTGTCCAGTGCGCAGGCCGCAGCATGGCTCGGCAGCTCCAGGCAGGGCAGGACGCTGGCCAGCCCCGCTACGGGCCTCTCACAGGCTGCCGGGGGCTGGGCGTGGTGGCACATGCCTGTAGTCTCAGCTACTTGGGAGGCTGAGGCAGGAGGATCACTTGAGTCTGGGCTGTAGTGCACTACACCGATCAGGTATCTGCACATGGTGCACCGGGAGCCAAAGGCCGACGCGGGGCGATCGTGACTTGGCCTTAGCGCAGGCCTTGCCTCCCTGCTTGCCACAGCCAGACTTCTGTTTCCAACTGTCACAATCAACTGTTACCAACTGTTTGGAATGCAGCTGTCAGAGCCTCACCCGAGTCTGGCGGCCTATCAAAATGGACTTAGCCTGGATGCAGCTTACGTGACAAAAATCGATTGGTCCTTCACTCCCTTTTAGCCTCGCCCCTACCCTATATAAGTCATTCTGTTAGCTTCAATAAACAAGATCCTGCTTGGACAGACTCCCGACTCGGTGTGGTTTTTTTCCTCCGGAGTGGAGAGGGTCTGGGTCGCGACACTCACCATCCCGCTCAGCCCCTGGAGGAGGCCAGCTGGACCAGCTTCTCACCGCCCTACCTGCCGGCGATCCCAGCACACTCCCTTCTCCTCTGGTCCTTTTCCCTCAAATAGTCTCCATTCTTTCATGTTATACATATGAAGGTTTAAATCTAGATTCCACATATGCAAGATATTTGCTTTCTGAGTCTGGCTGATTTTATTTGACATAGTAATTTCCAAAAATTAATTTTTAAAAAGAAACAAACCATAGATTTTTATTGACTTGTTTGTGAAAGGCACTTTTCTTAAAGTACTGGTTAATTTTTTCTTTTGCAAGCTTCTAAACAAAATATTTCCAAGCACAGAAAAACAGATTCTATTTTGGCAGTTCATGTGGAGGGGAAATCTAACTGTGCAAATGAAATAATTATTAAAAGGAGAGTTCAATAATGATTTTAAACTATACTGCTTTGAAGCACATGGAGAAAAGGAGGAGGAGGGGAGCTGGGAACAAGAGCTCAACCAGTGAACGATTAATAATGAGTTGGGAAACTAGTTTGCTAACAGAGAATGTCTCGTCTCATTTTTCGTGGTGGTGAGAATCAGCCCCAGTCATGAGAAACATCTGTGCATAATAAGACATGAATAAACTGTACCAGCAAGCAAGGTTGTGCCTACCAAAGGAATGTAAGATGTGAATGCCTCACAAAGAAAATAGACCAAGCATGAAATGTTATGTGGGTGTCCAGCCTGCTGCCCAGAGCCTGTTCGGGGGGTCACTGATAATGAAGTACATGCATCCATGTAAAACTTCCAAAGTCAGGATGTGACAACTTTGATATGGTGAACACCAGCATTTCTTAAAACTTAATGTGCATATGGATCATCTAAAAATCATGTGAAACTGAAGACTGATTCTTTAGGTCTGGAGTAATGCCTGCAATTCTGATTTCTAGCAAACTCTCAGGTGATGCCATTACAGCTGATCCACAGACCACACTTCTTCTTTTAAAAAATTTAAAATATTTTTTAATTTTATATTTTGAGAATGTCATACACGATTATCACCTTTGCATTTTTCTGTCCCTCCCAGTCCCCCACTAACTCCTTACATGCCCCCCAATTCCCTTTCAATTGTTTTGTCCTCTTTGCTTATTATTGTTACATATACATACAAACATTCATAAACACACACAAATGCAGAGCCCATTTAGTGGTGTTCATGTGTACCTGTGTTTAAGGTTGTCCACTGGGATTCGATAACCTCTCATGGAGCTGTCCCTGGAGAACACTGATTCTCCCTCCCTCAGCATTCATTGATTGCCTGTAGCCCTTCATCTTGAGGTGGGACCACGTGATATTCTCTCCTTCCACCTTAGCATGTCAACTGGTTTTGTCCTTATGTAGATCTTGTTAGACTTCCACATGGTGGCGATTTCATTGGTGCAGCTTCCCTGTCATGTCTAAAGTGCATTAACTAGCAGCATCTTGTCCCTCTGGCTCTTACCTTCTTTCTGCCCCTCTTCCATGGTGTTCCCTGAGCCCTAGATATAGAGGTAGATGTGTCACTTAGGGTTGGGTACCTCACAGTCACTTAATCTCTGCTTTTGACTAGCTGGGGAACTTTGTGATAGTCTCCATCTATTGCAAAAAGAAGCTTATTTAATGAGCAGTGAGAGGTGCACTTGTACAGACCACACTTAACATGATATGCATACTGGGAAAATTTGGCAGGTTTAGTAGAATTCGAAGTCTGAATGTCTTGGTAAAACTTCTACCAAAAGAACAGGTATAGTAGGGGTCACCACGTACCTCTGTTTAATATCATGGGTCTAAGGCCTGTGTGTCTGGAACAGCCATCTTGTGATCATTAAAAAGCCACCAATTTAGGAACTATAGAAAAAAGTGTCTGTCTCATCTGTCATCATTAAGCCAATGCACCAGCCTAGTACTGTCTGGTGAGGAACATAAACCTACATTTGATTGAACCACCTTTCATCAGATTTTATAATAGAAAGCACTCGGAATGAGTTCACGTAGGAAATAATGTGTGAAATACACACAACAATGACAATAACCAAAGAAGTGGTCAAGGTAGGGAGGAAAAGCAAAGGGCCTGTGTATTCTGAACTGAGGTAAGTTTTTCAAGTAAGCGAGTCTTGTCTGCTTGCTTCTTTGTTGTTTAGATCATTCTTAAAAAGCAGCTTTAGGTTCCCAGAAAAACTGAGAAGAATATTCAGCAGCTTCGCATATACCTACTGCCTCCACACAGCTGTGGCCACCCCTACTGCCAACATCTTCCATCAGAATGGTACATTTGCTCTCACCAACGAGCTTCCACAACCCCTCAGTGTCAGCCAGGGCCCACAGTGTACAGTAGCCTTCATTTTTGGTGTTGGGCATCACCAACATATTAACATATTTATAATGACATTTGAGTGTCCTACAGAATATTTTCACTGCCCTAAACCTCCTCTGAGCACTGACTTCATCCTTTCACCCATTTAACTCCTGGAAACAAATGATTATTTTAACCATTTTCCAAAATTTTGCCTCTTCTAGAATGTCAACGAGTTGAGGTTACACAGTATGCATACCTGTTGTTTTTCTTGCCTTTGATTTTCTGTGTTGGAGATTTTTAACAATAAATTCATAAAATGTATTCTTTATTTTATTTACAGTACTTATCTCTAGCATGTTTTATTCTTTCTTAGAATTTCTAGTTCTAAGAGCCCAGCTTTTCTGTTTACACCCGCTGCTTTCTTTATGAAAATCTTCATCTTATTAATCATTGTTTTAAACTCCTGATCTGATAATGTTACATCCTGTTGTATCTGGTTCTGATACTTCTGTCCCTTCATATTGTTTCTTGACTTTCATGATGCCTTGGGATATTTACTTCATATTTAGACATAATGTACTGGATAAAAGGGGCAGGAGTAAGTACATTTAGTAAGTGGTAGAAAGGTGTGTGCATAGGGAAAAACATGTTATAATCCTGTAGATTATGTCTCTCTCTTTTAGGGCCCAGTGCCTCTGGCCTAGATATACCACAAGTATCCCTCAGGATCTTTCTCCCTCCTTTGGAGGGCAGGATGGATAGAGTGAGACAAGTCCAGTGTTTTCCTTTCTTTCTATAGGATCCTAGATCTGACTGGAGTTGGGCATTTCTTTCCCTATGTTAGCTAGGCTCTGATAAAACCCCAGAAAGTTAAACTCTGGTTGACTATTTTCTCCTGAGAGCAGGCTTTGTTCTGGTGTTATTTTAAAATGGTTGTTTTCTCCCTCTGCTGGAAGCATAAGGGTTTATCTCCAGCATTTACTATGAGGCCAAGCTTCCCAAAGTAAAAGTCACAAAAGCTGGGTGCCCACATGACTCAGTCACCCTGGAGCTCTCAACTCCCAGATTTATCCACACTGAGTCTTCAGGACTTCATCAGTGCAGTTCATGTCTTCCTGCCTTGCATTGCTTCCCTCCCAAAGACATAGAGCCAACTAGGTCTCACTGAACGATTACCATATGTCACACTGTGTTCTCCCACCTTGGACGCTCAGCCCAGCTGGAAGCCACTCTAATATTGCCATGTTTGAAGATGTGAGCTTAAACATTAGACTTATACATCTAACATTAGCTATGAATATCTACAAATATAAGCAACCATTGATGAGGAAGAAAATATTCTTTAAAAAAATCTTATGTATAACAGAATAATTTACACATTAAATGGCACTATAATGGAATGAATTGGTAGTTTTAAATATTTTATTTATTATTTTTGTTTTATGTATATGAGTGTATTGCCTATATATGTGTAAGTGCACTTTTGTCATACAATGCCAGCAGAGGTCAGAAGAGGGCATTGGATTCCCCTGGACCTGAAATTAAGAATGTTGTTAGCCACCATATGAGTGCTGGGAACCAAACTCTGATCCTCTGCAAGAGTAGCCAGTACTCTTAACCACAGAGCCATCTTTCCAGCCCCTTGATATAGCCCCTTAAATAGAAGAAAAAGGATAAAGTTTTCAGGTTACAAAACTTATTCCCCCCAAGCAAATTTTTTAAAGAGTCATTTCTTCTAATCAATCAGTATAACAAAAGTATTCTGTGACTAATTCTGTATCTAATTCCTATTGCATTAGTGGTCAATGGAATTAAAAAGAAAGGCCAATAATACCAATCACTGCCTCAAAGAAACAACACGTTGGATTTTTTTGTAAATATGGTTCTTGCTTCTTCAATACATGGAAAGTCAAATTCATTTATCTACCATGGAGGGATGAAGGGGGAGTACATGTGGGAATGATGACATAGTTGAAACCAGAAAAAAAAAAAGAGCTTTATATAACTCTTTCATAATTCATGTGTACTAATGGAATACAACATAACAGTCAATTGCAAAAGATCTGCATCATTTTAAAGAATATGGTAACTTCTCTCATTCTATCTCCCAATCTGGAAGAATTAATGCTGTTGTGCCCTCCAGAGTAAGTACTTTGGGATATAGATCTTTGAAAGGATTTTAATTAGGGGTGTCAGAGATGCACGCTGTGATATTATGTAGAGAATAGAATAGAATAGAATAGAATAGAATAGAATAGAATAGAATAGAATAATAGAAATCCTATCCATTGTTTAAAATATTTTTCATTTATTATTTTTATGTTATGAGTGTATTACCTGTATGTAGGTAAGTGCACCCATGTCATGCAAATCCTGTCCCTTCTTTATGATCCAGCTTAAATGTCATCACTCCCCAAGTTCATCACCAGCCCTGAGTCATCCAAAAAATAGACAGGGTATGTTTCATTGCTCCATCCTCCTTGCTATCACGCACTTTTATTAAGTTACTCATCCCTCATCTGATTATATGATAGGTCTTCATAGGTCAGTATTCTTCACTAAATTACAGAGCCCTTGAAGAAAAGAACCTTCTATCTTCTGAGCTTATCACAGAGCAGAGGCCCCATAAATACTTAAGGGATTACTATGAAGACTGCATTATATATTGTGTTTTGCCTCAGACAATTATGCTTCTCTCCAGGTTCAGAAATCTAGATCATAAGGAAAATAAAATGATAAGATATATGATACTTTGGAAGTTTTGCTGGGAGTTTTAAGGATTTGTCTTTATTAATTTTAAATTATATGTATGTGGGGGGAGGAACGTGCATGTGAACGTGAGTGCAGGTGCCCATGAGGACAAAAGATGTTGCAGTCACAGGCACTTTGTAACCAGCCTGCCATGGGTACTGGGAACTAAACTCTGGCCCTCTGCAACGGAAGCACACACTCAGCCACTGATCCAGCTCTCCAGGCTCTTCGCTGGGACTTTCATCACTGGCTTGTAATGTCCTTTCTCGGATACATGATTTAACAAGCTATGAACTTGACCTTTGTGAGAGAAAATGATGTGTCCTCAAGGAATGCAACATAAAGTTTAGGAGATGAGTCAGAATAGGTCTCATTTGGTTCTCAGACATACTGGGCGTGTGACTTTGAGCAAGCTATTAAGGTTCAGTTTCTCATTTGTCAATTGAGAGATGGTGTCTACCTCTGGGGCTGTCCTGAAGATTAGATTAGTGCATAAAACTTATATCATGTAATACACAGCATATAGTAAGTGTTTATCAAATATTATTTGATAGTTAAGACTTGACACTATATCTTAGGTGAGGCTCACCAGAAACAGACAGTTACATACAAGCTATTTATTAAGGAATTCATAAGAATTAAAAAATGGTAAGTGGGTAGGAGAAAAGAGCAGCTAGAGAGAAGTCCAAGCAAGGATGTGATTATAGGCAGAGTCCATCAGGCTGACCCACAGGGATCACTGCTACACTTAAGAAACAGTTTTCATCAGAAGCAAAAGCACTTATATTTAACCTTCTGACACTGTCCTTGACTAAGGATCCCCTCTGCAGAGGTGAGTGACCTTCTTCTCACTGCATGAAGCAGCTTCAGGGGTCCAAGGGCCATTCTCCAAAGAAGAGTCCAAGGTCTATTCTCCAAAGAGTTGCAGGTATGGAGGTAGCACTGGAAACAAAAGCACACTTAAGCAGGGAGAAGGAGCTGCATATAGCAACAGAAAAGGGATATGAGAGAATTGGGGCAGAACACTATACACCAAGATGTAACCGACTAGACACAACATACCCAACCATACCAAGGGTAGAAACAGGCAAACAGGTTCAAGTCCTGACTCCTCCCCTTTCCTGGCTAAACAAACTTGGATAATTGTCTTAACATCTCCGTTTCACCAGTTTAGAAGGTAAATGATGATACATACTTCAAAGAGTGATTATGAAAAGTAAATGAGTTCATGTAAACTAACTCTCAGAGTACCTGATACTCAGATAAGCTCAGTAAATATTCTCTCTAGTCTTTGAAGAATTATCAATGTTTACAAAGAATGGATTATGCAAATGTCAATGAGCAGATAACTGTATAGTACTTGTTCCTGGTGTGAAACTCTTCAGATAAATTGCATTTAAGGCAATTTTGTTTAAAAAAATAGTTCTTACAATCATTTCAATCTTCCAATTATATGAAGAGAATTTCTTTAAGAGTCATATGTTATAATATTTCTGCTATGGTCACTAAGTTTACAGTCCCAAGAAATGGATGCCTTGAGCTCTGGGGACAACAGACACAACAAATAGAGAAGTGGGGGAGCGGCCAGGGAGCGTCAGGAGAGCCAGGGCTGGACCAGCAAGACGCACTAAATGAGGTCACCCTGGGCTAAAAGTCAGGAGTCTCCAGTCTGTTCGACCAGTTATCTGTTCTCAGACTTCACTGTTCTCAACTATAAATCAGTGGCTGAACAAGATGATACCTAAAGAAAGTTCTAGTACCATATTTGTACTATGTGGATCTCCAGAATCTCAGCTTCCAAGTCCTGAACCTTTACTATTTCCCATGTGGGAAAAAAATCCCTTTATTGTACAAAGGACAGAGAAATACAGGGCAGGGAAGTGGCAGGCTGGTTGCTCAGGGGAGGAATCACAAGGAAGTAGAGCCTAGGCCAGATATTTATGTGAAAGCAGCATTAAAAATCAGTGTTCAAGGAAATAACAGTGAAAAATAAAAATAACTTTCATGAGATATGAATAGACCATTTTGACAGGAAAAGATATCTTATAGGTAGTATTTAGGAATAAAACTAGAAATTGTAAGTTGGAACCAGAATGTGATGAGTTCTGAACAGCAAGTTAAGGGCGTGCCAAGCTAAGGTAAAGATTAACTCTTAAACAAGTTGATAAAGAAAATTGATGTCATAATAAGATAACTTAGGGATGTCTAAAACACGTAAGTCAGAAGACATGCCATACCATCCAGTTACAGATGAAAAAGTCCTTGTAGGTTGAGGTTTCTGTGCCATTTGGTTAATACTACAGTAATGTTTGGCCAGAGCACAGCACGTTCACAGGGAGAAGGAATGGAATCACTTCTAACAGTCCAGCCTTACCCAGACCTGTAGGAAAGGAGGGATTCCCTGTGTGTGTATAAGACCATTGGGCTCTTTTTCAGTATAGTTACCTCACCTTGGTGATGATGAATGTTGAATCTGTGTACTGCTTCATAGAACAGAAAGTGTTTGGACTTCCAGAAATTTAACAATCCAAGAAGGAAAGAGAAGGAAACAATTAAGAGAAGAAAGGGAGGAAATGGACATTGAGTAACAAGGACCAACAGGAGATCTTGACTGAAGGAACTGTCCAGTAACAGACAACAACATGTGATTTCAATTTGCTCCTTGTTTAGTGTACTGGAACTTTAAAATGGCAAAAACAAAAACAAGTCACTGTGCCTTCCCTTTCAGAGTAGACACAGGGGTCAGGCACAGATAAGAATGTCAGTTTTCCACCTGGTGAAGTAAACTGCAAGTGTGGCTTGTCCAAAACCGCACCAAGGTTTCTGATGCTTCTTCTCCCATCTAAAACTCAGAAAGGCACACCATCCACTACACTTCACTTAAATTGGACCTTGATGATGGAGAAGAGACTTGCTTCCACATCTGCCTCTGGAAGGCAGGACAGGGTCCTCACCCTTGTATTTAGCACCAAGAAACACAAAGCAGAACACACATTGTGGAGTGATTCAGAGAGAAGGAGGATGAGGCTATTTATAGCCCAGATTATATGTTAAGAGTGGATAAGTTAAAACTAAAATCTAGTATCACCTTAAGGAAAAAGTATAAGGTGACTCACCTTCACAGTCCAAAGGAAGCTCGTTTCTTTTTTAAAAAAAATTTCTTAAAACTAAAAAAAGATCTTATAAATCTAATTCCAGGGAATACAAAATGAAATCATAGACCACAGGGTGACCTCAACTATAATTCAAATTTTTGTATTAGAAGGAAAGAAAATGGCTGTTATCTCCCCACATAGAAGAACCCCACTTCATCATGTTCATCAGAGGTTCTGACTCTCCTTGGAGAATTCTGCTTTCATCTTAAGTTCTAGAACCCACATTCAAAGATAAAACCGTAACACCCCATTTTATGCTCTTGGCATATTCATTTCTCCTACTGGACATGGGACAATACAAATCTATTTCTTTTATGGCTCTTCAAATAAAAGTATTACTGAGCCAATAAAATGTCTAAGACAAAAAGAAAGTAAAAGAGAGAATTATTAACACAGTAAAGATAAGTTAGCCTAAGATCTTGAATGCGCATTCTAACTGCCAACACTGTGCCATAGAATGTGTTACCCACTGAAGTCATTTTCCTTTTTATTAACACTCAAAGAGCTTCAGTGTGATATTCCCACACATGCATACAGTTGTGTTGATGGCAATAAAGTCAATTATTAACTTACCTTTATAAAATCTTTCCCTTCTCAGTTTTGATCTTATAACTAAGCCTAGCAAAACTGTATTTTGAAGGTTAATATTTTGTACAGGGTAAATATTTTATCCAGAAATAATACATAGTAACTATAGTTAAAAAATGAAATATTGACCAATTTTACAGTATTCACATACCAACCTAGAGATATTATTTTAAAGTAGAGTAAAAATCAGTGCAAAGTGGTACATACTTGAATCCCAGCACTTGGGAGGGTGAGGTGAAGAATTGCTAGCACAACGCCAGCTTGAACTATGCAGTGTATCTCCAACAAACATGTCAACAAAAAAAGCAGTACGACCAAATTTTGACTTAATGCATGATACTAACAGACAACTCGGATTTTACAAAACAGACTTAGCATTCAGTGTGTTAAGTCTCTTAATCCAATATAGAATCGGAAAGTAAACATTGAAATGAAACATAAATTATGTAGAAAATGTGAAATATATCAGTGAAACAGAGATATTGTCTATATTGAAGCACTATATATTAAAATTCAAATAAAATTTTATTATTATCAAATTAAATTCAAATAAAAGAGACAAAATAGTACTCAGTGTGTTTATTTAACATTTATTCTTAACTAAAAAAATAAACAAAATGAATTACCTAAGCAATCGATCTGAGAAGCTAAAAAGAGAATTATATTATAAAACTAAAGAAAAGCAATAACTGATGATAAAATAATTAATGAAATTTAAGCTCCATCAATAGTAGCACAAAAAGCAACAGAAATAATTTTAAGTGTGCAACTTCTAGAACTAGTGAAGATTTAGAAGAAAACTTTCTCTTATACATTATACCCTTCCAAACTGGAAATCTAGATTCATATAAGTGCTTATCAACAAAGGAATTATTAAATTATGGTTAGTCTATATTCTAAACTTGTAATATATACTTTTAAAGAGGATGATTCTATATGTCCCACTATAAGTAGGTTTGGGACCATCATACATGCACAAGTTAACCTCAGAAGTATTCTCGTATTCATAAACCTCTTCTACTATTTTTTAATTGAATCATTTTAAAAGGAAAAAAAAGTCAGTAATCTTAGCACTCAGGAGGCAGAGGCAGGATGATTGCCATAAATCCATGGCCAGCCTGATCTACATAACAAGTGGCCAGCTGGGGCTATACAGCAAAACCCTGTCTCAAAATAAAGAAAAAAATAAACAAATAAATAGAAACATTGATATCATTCTAATTGTAGCATCTGTGAAAATATAAGATTGATTTGATGGATATATTTTTCATCTACACACCAAAATAAATATACAATAAATTATTTTGCTCAAAGCTCTGCATTTGATTCAGTCAAAGGTTAGGAAACCCAACCTTCCTTTTATAAAACTTTTTTATTGATTCTAGAATTGCATATAATGCATTTGAATCACATTCAAGCCTTCTCTGCCCTTTCCAGCCCTTTCCAATACCCTCCCTGATTTCATATCATCCATCATTACCTGCTTTATTTATTTATTTATTTATTTATTTATTTATTTATTTATTCTTCTTTGTTAAAGGCCTATTGATTCCAACCCATGCCTCCCAAGTGCTCCTGGGTATATGTCCATGCCCTGAAATCTGGTCAACCTATCAGGTGTCACACCTTGAATGATCTAATGGGGTCTGTTTGTTTGAGCTTGATCTGGTTTAGACTACTCAGTATTGTCTTTTCTGACTTATGACAACCCAGCTTCTGCCATAGATATCTTCTTGAGGTAGGTTAAGTCAATATATAAAGCAGACTTGTAGCTGGACCAACCAACCAGGGATATATGACCGGAACTGAATATTAGGATTAGGGTCCTTCTTCGCTTCAACTGTCAACTTGACACAGCCTAGAGTCATGTGAGAAGGAAAGCCTCAACTGAGAAATTCCCTAGATCAGATTGGCCTGTGGACATGTTTTGAGGGGCTATATCTTGATTAACCCAGGTCCTCTGAAAGAACAGAAATGTTCTTAATCACTGAGTCATCTCTCCAGCCCCCAGCTCTAATATTTTAATAATCTTGGACAAGCTACTGTTTAGATGTTGTGATATGCTATTAGTAGGTAAAAATGATAACTGTTCACCAGGTCAGTCAGTTCACCAATCAGAAACAATTTCCTAAGGAAAAAGAATGGGTTTGGAGCATATGCAGTTTGCCTGAAGCCACTTTGCTGGAGGTAGGAGAGACGAGGCAGCCATAAGAAGGGAGGTTAGCAAGGGGCCGGGGCAAGGCTATGCAGGATGTTTGTCAGCACCCTGTCCTCTCCTCCTCTGGGCCACAACTGCTTCTACAGGGTTGCCAGTGTTAACTGCTCCAGCCAGTGGCTTGCACAACATTGTAATTCCATGACTATCTACTACCCTGTAGTATCCCTGAGGAAACAGAAGACAGAGGATGCCACCTGAGAAGGCAGCATCGGCAGGTTCAATGTGGCCACGGTTTCCACCTGTAACCTCTTACCTGAACTCTTAAAGGAAATTTCTGCTATTCTGTTTTTAGCCTCCTTTTGGATTTCTGGTGTATCTTGGTTTTCACTTTAGGACAAGACGTTTCTGATTTAGCATCATAACTCCTAACTTGATCCCTCCCCTCCTCTACCTTCCCCTAACAATGTTATTTGCCATATAAAACAACATTATTCTGAAATGATTAAATCCCTGGGCCTTGTGATAAGAATTCTGGGTTTATATCCTGATTCTGATATTCACTAGCTATGTGGCCTTGGCAAGTTTTAAACTGAACCTCAGTTTCTCCCTATGTAATTTAAAGATCATACACATACCTACCTAAGAGAGCTGCCATGCAGATCAAATGAGATTCTGTGCCCTCATAAACATTAACTATTAATATTGCTCAATCTGTTGCTGGACAGGGAGGCAATAGAGACCCCCACGTGACTATCCAGGGTCTTGCCATTCCTCTTCACTGCCCTCCAGAACTAGATGATGAGACTCCATTGATGAAGACATCATACATCTTGGTTTCAAGATAGAGGAATCAAGCTGGAGCCTAACTAGAAACTTCCTCCCTACTGGCTTGGTTTTATAAGGCAGAAGATGCTATGCAGGATACTGAAGAAGAAAAGGTATCAATGGTAGCCACCTCTTTTGTCCCTTAGAGACAAATGACACTTGGCACACTCAGGGTTGACAAATTTCCTTAGACTCAGCCAATACAAAGATACCTACACCTGTTCCTCCTGAGTGCTGGGAGGCGGGCTGCACCTGAACTCAGAATGTTGGGAACAGACTGGGCAGATAGCACATCTGTCCTAGGCTAAAAGCAATAACTCTGGCTTTGTGCAAGTATGATTCAATATACATTTTAAAGAAGTCTGATATGCAATCTTAGTCTTGAGAAAGTCTAGCCATCTCCTGACTATCAAGATAAGGAAATTCCTATGTGTTACCTGCTTAGGCATTAATCATGTGTGAGTTCTGCATGAATTCTTACCCTGAGCTATCCTAATAAAAGCCTTTCAGGGTGCTTGGAGTTACCTGGTCTTGTGGGGTCCTCCAAATCTCAACTTCAGATCTTCAGCACCAGGTTTCCACAATGGACAGTCTTACCTAGTGTGAACCTTATGAACTACAACACCAACCTGCTTAGCAAGATGTGTCCATCTGTCCAATAGTGGCACAACTTTTATGGGTATAACCAATCATTTCCTGATCATATTTAAATCCTGCTCCACAGGAAGGAACCCATCTGCTACTGTAAACCTAGTCAAAAACCCAGGCCTGAGGAGGCCATAGGCCCTATGGTATAACTAACTACTGTTGTTTAGCTAAATTGGTGTAGAGTCAAACGTCTTCTAAATAGCTATGTTTATACCCATGAGCAAAGGCTACTCTCAGCCTTAATCAGAGAAGTCTCCCTTTACAGTGAATGGCAGAGAATACAGAGACACATGAGTGATGGCTGAGGGCTCTACCCTGGACAAGATGTTTATACCACCCCTTCTAAGGGTTAGGAAGCATCACAGAAGAGGGGGTAGAAAGAATTTAAGAGCTGAAGACAGGGAGAAGGGCTGAGATGGTGTCTTCAGAGTGTGACACAGCCATTGCAATCATGTTATCACAGCAGATGTGGCTGCCTGCACTGGGCCTTCACAAGACTGGGCCTGACAACACTCTATCAGGTATAAGAGGGGAGCTCCCAAGGAGCTTTACCAGCTGAACTACTGGATGTTGATGGATTCTGAGGAGAGGGGCAGACATTGTCTCTAGTTGTGCATCCATTAGGGAGTCCATTTGACTCGACTGGATAGTACCAAACCCATGAGCACACAGACTGTCCTTGTTAAAATCAGTTGGTCACAAGATAAAACAGAGAGGTAGGAATGTGGGAAAAGGATTTGCAGGTAGCTGGGGAGGGGCGGAGTTAGCATAGCAGGAAGGCACTAAGAGAGGGCGAGGTGAGGAGAATCAGAGTGCACTTATAACATATACTAGATAGTCAATGAGCAATACTAACTAATTTAAAAACTACCTGCCTTAACAATAACTAGCCAATTACCATGCATAAAAACAAATTCTATTCATTTATTAGTAGATAGGTTTTTGGGGGTCCTCTAATTACTTGACATTATAAAATCTTCTTATCAAACTCCTCAAAATCCTTAAACTTGTTTTCAAGTTCATCTCACATAATTTGGTGATATTTATCCAATTATTTAATTAATTAAGTAATCTAGATAAAAATTAAATTGCTCTTTAAAACTGAGGGATCCTGGGAAAGACGGGCTGGAATAGAGTAAGGAGAGGATCTTACTATGATCAAAACTCATTTTGTGAAATTCTCAAATCCATAAAATATTTTTTAAATTTCTAAATTTAAAAGAAACTAAGGGATGACCTTAGCATTTTTATATTTCCCATTGTATAATGATTTTATTTGCACAATATTATACTGAAAATACAGTGCCTATATTTAGGAAATTAATCAAAATTGGGAAGCAAAATATTATCTCAAGAGAAAAATGTGCCACATACTTCAGAACATTTTTTGGTCACTTTAATAATTAACACACAATAAATCAACTGTATGAATTGGTCATGTATTTTTCCACTCATGAACACTGACCTTTGTACAATCAGCATCACTTAGTCAGCTAACACCAGGGAATTTTAGGAGTATATATAGACCTGGCATGAGACAAGGTAAAAGAAAAGCCTCTGAACAACTAGAGGAGTAATGGATCTATCCAGAGGTTTTGTTTTCTTCTTACTCCTGTACCTGCTTCAGGGATCAAACACTTCCTTTGTAAAGCTGAGTGACAATGGTTATGAAGACATTATTGTTGCTATTGATCCTAGTGTGCCAGAGGATGGAACAATAATTGAACAGATACAGGTAAGGAAAAACTGAAATTTCTTCTGTTTAAATTTATGAAAAAGAAAAATGTTAGTGGTAGATAGCTGTTATGAAAATCTCTGAATGTTTCAGAAATTTTAAAAGCAGGATGGACAGTTGTTGGAATAGGCAGCCTTTTATAAAGGCTGGAAAATGTTTCTAGATGAAAGTTCTTAAGGGTTCTAGAACTTTGGTTCTAAAACCAAAGACAAAGAACAGAGTCTCTCTGACGTTCAGTTTCCTTATCTATATCTTAGAAGTTGGACTTATTTGTTCTTTTTTTAATTTCAAGTTTACTTAGTGCGTATGTGTGTGCACCACCATGCATGTGTGGAGGTCAAATGACAACTTTAAGGAGTTAGTTCTTGTCTTCTCCCCAGTTGAGGCAGAATCTCTTTTATTGTTTCTGCTACTCAGAATAGTATAGTATAGTATAGTAGAGTAGAGTAGAGTAGAGTAGAGTAGAGTAGAGTAGAGTAGAGTAGAGTATAGTATAGTATAGTATAGTATAGTATAGTATAGTATAGTATAGTATAGTATAGACTAGCTGGCCCACAAGCTTCCAGAAAATTCTGTCTCTGCCTCCCATCTTCCAGTAAGGGTGCAGGGATTACAGATGCAATCGATCACATCTAGTTTTTTGTGTAGGTTGCAGGGGATCAAATTCAAATTCAGATCATCAGGTTTGTAGGGTGAGCCCTTTATGCACTGAGCCATCCTCCGCAGACCCATTTGTTCTTTAAATATTATTTTAAAATTTTTATGGCCTGCTGGAGTAGAGAGGAATAAACTGAATTTAAAAAGCATGACAGAATGTGTGTTCTTTTCAGAGTCATAACTAATAAAAATGAGTAAAACAAGCAGATCCAGTGATCGTAGGTTCATGTGGAGGATGCTTCATCAAGAAAGAAACGGGTACAGAGTGGATGTGCCTGGAATAGGGAGACAGTGTTAGCTACTGTTTCCTGCAGGATGATCAAGGAGGACCTCTCTCCCAGTGTGACAGCTGAGTAGAGACCAAGATGAGTTAGAGAAGAGATGTGAACCTGAGCACGAGAAGTCCATGGGGTGGTAGCAGCGTCCACATCAATGAAACAACAATGACTAAGCGGAGGAGAGGTTGAACTGAAGCCCGAGCAAGAGCAGAGCCCCAACAGCTAGAAAGGTGCTTCTGCTTCTGTGCTGGGAGACTGGAAACTCCACAGAAGAGTTCTTAACAAAGGGTACGTGCTCTTTGGTGTGTGTTCTAGGATCACCTTGACTCCAGGAAACTATAGAAGGTTTGCACACAGCACCTTCCCTGTATAAACACTACTGCAGTGTCAAAGAGCAGAAGAAGGCAGGCAGGAACCTACAGCTGGATGGTGGTCAGGACAGGGAGCTATCAATGATCATGAGAGTGTGTGATTCTGAATGGACGTTTGACCTTTTCTGCTGATTCAGACGTTATAGGGGAGGGGAAGTTAGGAAGGAAATATTAAGAGTCAAAGAAAACATTAAAACTTTGGCCTAAATGCTTGAAAAGGCTGAATTATCAGCAACTACAAAGGCAAGACAATGAATAGGAAAATTTGGCAGCTAGAGAACAGTTATTTTAAGGTACTTTGGAAAGCAACATTCCTATCTCCAAATAGAGAAGATAGGATTCTGAACGCAGAGCGAAATGTGCACACAGATAAAAATTTAAGAACATGAGTGTGTGGAGGACATGGCCCACCAGGTAGGAATACAGGAAGACAAAGGCTCCAGAACCAAACCCAGGACTCTGATGTCTAAAATTTCTTCCACTTTAACATTCTAGGTAGAGTACAGGTGGACATAAAGCTACACAAACCATGTTCCATGTCCCATCAGCATTTCCTCATTCCGTGTTTTCATCTCCTCCACTCTGGGGATTCGCATGCTCCCTGTCGAGCCCTGTACTGGGTATGAACTGAGGGGTGATCTGGTGATTCTACAATTACCACTTGTCACTCATTCTCTATAAACTCCATGGCAGCACAGAGGTGTTTGCTCACCAGCATCCTTTGAATTCTAAAAGAAAAGATTACTTTTACCAAATAATATAAACAGCAGATAGCACAGCTGATTCTTAATGACTGATTCTTAGCCTTTAGGGACAGTTAGCCAGTTTCAACTTTTTGAATTCTGAAATTGGTACTTGATAGAATTGTTTCTAAAGACAAAAAATATCAACACAGTCCTTTTCTGAATGCATAGAAATGCATTTCTTTGCCTTTTCCAGTGTTCCTTGACATGCAGCCCTTTACACAGGCCTTGCATTTATGTCATCAAGTAACTCTGTGGGATGCCATCATCTACGCTATACACAAAGATTCATGTTGATCTATGTTGTAATTCATGACCTGACAGGCTTCATTTTCAATTATCCATTTTCTTTGTGCTTCTGTTTCTTCTTGGTTTGAAAATAATCCCTTCTATAAGTACTAACATTTCATCTTCCTTGAACTAAGACATAGGAATTATTATTCACCACACAAACCATACAACTGTACATAGCAACCCCAGTTGTTCAATCCATAACTCAGTATAAATAATCAAAACACTGTATCTCATGTGTACAAAAGCCATCACTTCCAGCAGAATATACAACCTAAATATACTGTTTTTTTAAACAAGGATAGAAGCATCCTTAAGAAGGAGAAATCTTTCATCTCTCTTCTGTCTGCCTCTAACCTACTTTAAAATTCCTCAAAACCTTTCTCCTCCCAGCCTATCCTCTGGGCCTTTGTTTCACTGGACTCTGCCCTTTTATCTAATCTTATGATTATTTGCTCAGTCAATTTGCTGAATTCATAGACTACATATGAGCCAGGACACTGGACTTTCTTAAAGTGAATCAAGAAGAAAGCCAGAATTCCTGAGGACAAGTTCTGTGGGGGGCTTGTGTTAAACCAGTAGACATCACAGAAGAACTTGCTTGAAAGAAACAGTACTGTAGACCCAAGATGCCTCCTGTGAGGGAAAGCTGCTGGCATCATTGAGGACTTCTCCTTTAGGGCCTGGACCGTAAGGAGCAGATCATCTCAAGTGCTTTTCACCTATTTCTCTTACTGAACAGTAAGCTCTGAGGAGGAGCAAATTCTCTGACAAATCATTGTAACTTTGCTTTCATGATACTGAATGTAATTTGATACCTTCAGGTTGGTGGCAGAGTAATTCTGTGGTCAAATTTTTATCTACACTATGGAATTTTCTCTTACCCCACTCATCAAGTACCCAGGACTCAGGCTGCTCCTAGGAAAGGGGGAAAAAAACCCTCAGGATAACAATCCCTACAGACTGTCCTGTATCTGCAAAAGCTGTTCGTTAGCTTAGATTCCTTCTAATCAGAAATCACAGTCCTTTCTAGTTCATTCTATCATTTGCAACATTCCATCTTTATGCATTCATAAAGCTAGGTAGTGTAGCAATGCTCATTAAAGAGTAAGGTAACTGAATAAATCAACCAGGAAGTGCTAACACAGATACTGGAACCCTAAAAACTTACTTGAAAGTCTAAGTACACATTCACATGACTCAAAGCTTAACAAGCTGCCTTTGAGATGAGAGGACAGGAGGCTGAGAACCCTTTCCTATCAAGATGAAATAACATTTTAGGTTGACAGGGGTCAACTTGGAACTGTGAGCAGAGACCCTGGTTATTCATCAATTGCTTTTGTGATAACATTTAACAGTGGGAAATGCCCAAGATGTCCAAGATGAGTCTTGATCCACAGCACCACTCAGCCATCCTCACATGTTTTCCTCTTTGATAACAGGAAATGGTGACTACAGCATCTACTTACCTGTTTGAAGCCACAGAAAGAAGATTTTTTTTCAAAAATGTATCTATATTAATTCCTGAGAGTTGGAAGAATATGCCTCAGTATAGGAGGCCCCGACATGAGAGCTACAAACATGTGAGTGGCAGTATCTTCTCTAACAAGAAATAATACTTTCTGATGCTCTCTAGATTTGCAACAAATTGATTGCTTCAGAGTCTGTCTAACTATTTTCTGTTCCTAAGGCTTTAATGGACTTTTTACATATTCCAGGCAGATGTTATAGTAGCACCGCCCACCCTCCCAGGCAGAGATGAACCATACACCAGGCAGTTCACAGCCTGTGAAGAGAAAGGAGAATACATTCACTTCACTCCTGACTTTGTACTGGGAAGAAAACAACAAGAATATGGACCTTCAGGTAAAGCTTTATTTTTGCAATAAGCAACTCTGTGCCCAAGTTCAATGAGGAGGCCTTGGAGCAGAAAGAAGTCCTTACATTCAAATCTTGGTGCCTCTGTTTGTTGTGTGACCTTAAACAAATAATCTACCTTACCTGGGTTTATTACTGGTAAAAGGAGATAGAGGAGTTTCACCCTATAGAACCCCTGTGAATATTAAGCTGTTAATCCAGAAAACTAGCTAGTCAACTATCTATAATATCTTCAGAATTTTAACAGGAAGTAGAAAGATAAAGATTTTTTTAAATCTTTACTTTAAATCTTTACTTAAAGCAACATTTTAATTTTCCAGCTCTCCATAGCTGAATATTAGCCAATCACATGCCAGTTCCTGATCAAGAGAAGAGAGCCATAGGCTGTTAGTTACTGATACTATTATTTGAACTACCTGGTTATATAAGATGAAATTGTCTCCAATGCATATTTACACCAATTAAAACTGGTAGTTTTATCTAGTCCAATCTAAGTGCCAAGAACATTTGTCCAAATGAATTAAAGCCCATTATTTTATAGACAAAAGGCAAACTGTAAAAGGAAGGGACAATAAATCACTCTTCAATGAAAACAAAGACTCCCCAGGTCTCAAAATCCCCTCTCCTTCTCCCTCTGCTCATTGAGCATTCCTTGAGTCCTGGCTCCCACAACATCCAGGCAGCCCTGGTCACCATTGCCTGCCCAGTTCCCACTCTACTCTTGAGAACTCCATCAGCCCCTCCCATCCCAGTCTTACCTGCTCGTGTACACTACTACACTGATCACATTCATTCTCGGTGGGCCCAGCTAATCCTTTGCACACTCCTATATGTACTTTCCATCAACCATGTCCAACAAACTCAGTAACTTCAATGAGTACTAATAGCTAGATTCCTACTATGCCGATCTTTGGCTTTTATCCACTTTACTCCAGTAATTTCCATATTGGAATGATCTGGTCTCCCTTTTGATGCCTGATTCCCAAATTGTTCACAAAAGCTACAGAACTCTTTGGCATTGCTACATTCACATTTTCAAGGTCAGTGATGCCCTCCATCCTATTCAACAGCATCTGTGTTGGCTCCTCTCAACACCTTTTCTCATTTCCTGGAGCAGCTTAAAAAGTCACTTCTACCATTTTCAAGCTCTTGAGCCATTATCCTCAGTTCCCAAAATGAGCAGGAGGCTTGATTGAGCAAACAGAAGCCTTCCCCTCTTCCTGACTAGATTCAAACATGCCGCCTCCTCTGCTTCCAGTTCTCACAGAAAAAGCATGACTGCTCCAAAGCCCCCATCCAAATGTCCTTGGTCTTTCCCTGTATCTCACAGCTCAGCCCCATTCCATTACCAACAGTTCCCATCTTTTCCATTCAGGCATGATTTGTTTGGCCAATTGGTTGTTTGGTTTGCTTGGGGGTTTTTTGGTTATTTTTGATCTTTCTTGATTCAGGGTCCCCCTGTAGCTCCAGCTAGCCTGGAACTCATTATGTAGCCCAGGCTGGATGTTGCTCATCAGGAACCTCTCACAGAGATTATCCACCTGCCTCTGTCTCCCAGGTACTAGGATTAAAAGAGCTATCATGCCTGGCTTTCAGACAGGTTTTTATTCCATTAGGTGATGTACACATTTGTGGGAAAAATTATAATCTTTAATAAGAACGTCCTGAAAACAATAAAACTCTGAAAGAAGATTAGATAAGAAAGAACCATAAAGATTGATGTGGTTTTATAACAACAACAGAAATGGAGCAAAAAAGATCCTTTGAGCCACCTAGGCAGCCACTTAGTTTATATAAAAAATATGTTGAAGTATATCTTAAATTCAGAATATACTAAAAGTGCACACAGAGTAAAATGCTATTCGAACGAGAACCTAGTACCCCAAATGAGACGGCAAGGTAAATGGAGCGGAATTCTAAGTCACGGGGAAGAAACAAGTCTGAGTGTTCCTAACAAGACAGCCACAGGTACAGGTCATTTAAAAGTTCCCAAAGTTCACCAAATTCTGTTGCAGTAGTTGGTACAAGGGTTTTTCTTTTCTACACTTAAGGGGCTTGCTAAAATCACATCCTACTACACTCTGATCCCGTGTGCTTAGGTGGGCCTGCGACTGCATTTCCTAGTCTCCCTGGAGAGGTGGATGTTGCTCATCAGAGACCACATGACTTCTTGCTAATTCTGCTTCCTCCTCTCTATTTTCAGATCTCATATGAGGCTGTTAGAGCTAGTGAAACACGTTGAAGCAGAGAAGTCTCTGTTTCCAGTCTCTTCTTGCCCATTGCTGTCTCTCCTCTGAAGCCCTTCCTGACATTGCTTTGAAAAAAAATGTTCCGCTTCTAACTCCTTTTCATCTTTCTGCATCTCAAGTTGTAGGTTCTCTTGTATTCTTACATTCAGTCTGAAATCCTTATGAAACTGTCTTATTCTAGTTTCTTTCTACATTTCTTCCAACTCAAAGCTTATATCTCACATATCTCTATATTGTTCAGTACCTAGTATTGCACTTAATATATAATTAAGATTAATAATTTTTCATATAACCTGTGCTTATATGTGCCAAATTGAATCACTTCATTTTTACGGCAGTATTTAATAGTCTATAATAGTATTTTTTCTGACTTTTTTTCATTATCAACCCCCAGAAGCATTTTTAGACTTTTCCCCCTAAAACTGTTTCCCCAAGTTATCTATATGACAGAATTTCCATACATCTGATTAAGCTGTTGACAGTATCACGTTTGGAAAGCCATAAACCACTGTAATATGTTAGACTTTTCCTCTCTGAGAACAGAAACTCAAATCACAGCCTACTTTGACTAAAGAGCAAAGTAATGTCATTTAAGTACAAAAAGCCATTTTAAGGACAAAAATATAAAAATTAAGAGCTATGGAAAATATAATTGAATATTTATAATAGATTATACTAAATATATAATATCAAGTATATATCTAAATATAAATGAAGATCTTGACATTTAAAAAAATTAGTACATCTGTCTGTGTGTGTGTGTGTGTGTGCGTGCATGTGTGTGTGTGTGTAGCATGCCAGCCTGTGTTGAAGTCAAAGGACAACTTATGAGAGTCAGTTCTCTCTCATTTCATCATCGGGTTTTAGGACCTGACTCTGGTTATCGGGTTTAGTAGCAAGCACCTTTAACCTCAAGCTACATTGCCAGCCCAGGTTTTGAAATATAAAATTTAGTATTTGAAATATGATCATGTATTTGAAAACATTTTCCCACAGGCAGACTGTTCGTCCATGAATGGGCCCACCTCCGCTGGGGAGTATTTGATGAGTATAA
This sequence comes from Eospalax fontanierii, assembly GCA_035773235.1. Taxonomy (NCBI): domain Eukaryota; kingdom Metazoa; phylum Chordata; class Mammalia; order Rodentia; family Spalacidae; genus Eospalax; species Eospalax fontanierii. The sequence continues at coordinate 21,367,170 of CM069543.1, forward strand.
TGAAGATCAGCCTTTCTACAGTGCTTCATCAAAGAAAATTGAAGCAACAAGGTATGACTACCTCAGTGCTCCAAGCTGACTCAGGCTTTTAACTGACCTCAGTTCCTTAGACTTCTTAAAATGAGAAATACTCATTTTTATCCCAATGCATATAATAGAAGCTATATCATAAACTTGCTTCATGTCTTTTCAGGGTAGGATCTCCATGTAGCCCCAGCTGGCCTGGAACTGACCATGTAGACCAGGCTAGCCTCAATCTCAAAGATCAGTCCAATATGCCTCTGTCTCTACTTCTGCTGTAAATTTTTTGAAGTTGATTGTCTACATAAAATATACATAGCTTCAAAGCCAAGCATTTGGCTGGCAGTTTGACATATTTCACACCTCTCTGCCTTGGGCATCAGAACTCATCTGAATTAGGTAGATGAACTTACTACAGGTTGGAACACCGAAGTTATTCACATTACATAAAAATGGGTAGAGGTACTGCTAAATTAGGCTGAGAAAGAAATCAAGCAGCTTCAAGGAGCCAACTCAGAACATGTGAGATTTGTACAGGTCATTTTAAAGTATCAATTTGGCATCACAGTTGATAACAGACCATCATTTGATTCTGAGATCAAGAGATCAATGTACTTGAAAAGAATTCATTTAAAACTCGGTATCAGTGGCCTCATCATTGTCACAAACAGAAAAGCAAACTGAAAGATGTGTAACTGCACCAAGGCCCCTTTCCTGCCCTACCGCCCAGTTTTTAAGGTATCACACGGATTGTGTTTTATGCCATACTTCTGCAGATTGTCCAGGTTCTTCTTCAGAATATTTGCTATGACTGTCCACGTAGATAGCGTTATCATCAAGTTTTGGAACAAGAGGCATATACTTATTTCCAGTCTCCCTAGTGAATGAATGAGATCTAGTCTTCACTTCTGAATTTGAACTGGAAGCCAATGAGTTGTGATGTGGCCATGGCCTGGTCTGTCTGTTCTGATTACAGCCGCATAATGACCTATGCTATACAGTAACACAAAAGATACAGTAACACAGACTTTATTCCATTGTCCTTTCTTGACAGTGCCTCACTCTTTGTCACACTTCCCTTTGGATAAAAAGAAATGTTCCTTGAATAATCAAAGCACCTGTAGTTATGTTGTGTCCTGTTCTTTAGAGGAGGTCTTCTTGGGAAAGAAGTCTACAGAGAACATCAAGCTACTTAGTATACAAGTTCTCTCATCCATGTGCCTGAAGTACAGTTAGTTCTGGAGGGCCAGCAGGAAAGATGTCTTAGGAAAAGATTAGTAGCTTTAGCCCCAGCTGAAAAATCAGTCAGTGTGTCTATCTGGAGGTCCCACTTAAAGTTTTCCATTCCAATTCCTTAAAGATAGTACTTACTTTGATTGGAATTCTTAGTCTTTGTTGTCAACACAGGAAATACATGATACACATACAAGAATTGTTGTGACACAAGATCAGCATGAAGAGAGCCACTTAACTTTTAAAAATTGTCAATGACTAAGCTGTGTCAAACTGTCATATATTTTCAGGTGTTCCACAGGAATCTCTGGTATAAACAGAGTTTATACATGCCAAGGAGACAGTTGTGTAAAAAGAAATTGCAGAATTAATTCCACCACAAAACTGTATGAAAAAGATTGTAAATTCTTCCCTGATAAAGTTCAGTCAGAGAAGGCATCTATAATGTTTCTGCAAAGTATTGATTCTGTAAGTATGCAAATAACCAGGTCCAGAATTTATAATGATAGGATTTGTCTTATTTCATTCATTTAAAAACTGTTATTGTTGTCACTGCTATTGTACTAGGGTTTGAACCAAGGGCAATACACATGGTAGAAATCATTCTACCATCTGAGACACAACCCCAGTGCTGACATACACGATCTTAAAATATCTTCCAGGTTACATGAGAATTAAGTATGTCAATATACAGTTATTTAAACATTGCCTGACACACAGAAAGTACTCATGTAGAGTAATGTATTATTAATATTATTTATTAATAACCAAACCATTAATGTTAATTACTATTATGATGCTAAATCTACTTTCTATCGTATTTATTTTCATTCATTCTATTTCACTTGCTCAACAAATGTTTGCTAAGCATATTTTAATCTGTTTTATAATAATCTTTGGAATGCATGGTACAGCAATTTTTTTTTCATTTTATGGGCCTTTTAGGTCACTGAATTCTGTAATGACAAAAACCATAACCAAGAAGCTCCCAGTATACAGAACATGAAGTGCGATTACAGAAGCACGTGGGAGGTCATCAAAACATCTGAGGATTTTAAAAACAGCACGACTATGGAGACACCACCTTCTCCACCTGTCTTCTCATTGCTGAGAATCAGTGAAAGATTCCTATGCTTAGTTCTTGATGTGTCTGGAAGCATGAGTGTGAGTTCTGGGCTCATCTTTTCTGAACGTAAAAATAAGGGCACATGATCTGTGAACACACTAAACTCTACTTGTATCTGAATTATTCTAAATTGATGATGTCATAAAGTATCATCACTTCCTGAGATTAGTACCTGAAAGACAGTGCAAAAAAAAATACTGTAATGAAAAAAAGATATCATTTAAGAACACCTAACCTAAGGGTGTCTATATTTTGTCTAGAAAAGGTACTGCAGAATGAGGAGAACTATGATATCCTTTAGTCAGGCAAAGAGATTAGATGAAATTGGTTTAATGATGGTCCTTTCACAGACAATGCCTAAGAGAATGAGAATAGAATGGGTTTGTGGACGTTCAACTCCAGTCAAGGTCAAGGAACAGGATTATTTGGCTGAATTCCTAGCGTGACATTATATAATTTCCCAATAGTACAAGTGGCCTCTTCAGGCACAGATAGGAAAACATCATTATAAAGAACATATGACTAGACGTAGCCATTCATTCTTTCTACTGTCACGCAGTGAACAGCAGGCATGGTGCTAGACTCAGAACAGAGAGGCACGTCCTTGAGAAGTCCATAGTTCATTCAGGTTGAGCATGATGATACAGGCCTGTAATCCTAGCAATCAGGAGGTTAAAGCAGGAGGATTGCAAGTTCAAGGCAAGATGGGCTACATAGTGAGAACCTATCACAAATGACAAGTCCTCAGATGTTTTTATACTCCAATAGAGAATGTTTTCTTCCCCTCTCGCTTTACCTGACTAGGTCATTCCTATTTTCCACAATTTAGGGGAGGAATTTACTTCCTCCAGGAGAAGGGCTGGGCTTCTAGAGTGCTTTACAAGCATGAACCCTTTTGCTGATTCCCAACATTGCCCTGCAAGTACTCCTATCCCTGTGCATTTTATTGAAACGATATGTGCATCTCCCAACTAGACTGGAAACTGGAACTCCATCTGATGCATCTTTGGGTTCTTATGGCCTTGAACAGAGGTCACCACATATATGTGATAAATGAATGATTGCTTAAATGAATGAACCACAAGCAAGCACGTGTACTTCTTGGCACCCAGAAAGACTACAGGGAGGAGGCAGAACAGGCGTGAGGAAGAACAGAAATTAAAGACTCAGTAAATGAGGGGAGAGGGACCCTTGAGAAGGGTGGAGAATGATAGGGAATGATGAAATGAGCCACAGTCACCCAAGGTTTCACAGAGGGCAGAAGAGAGGGAGACACTAGTACACACAGGTGGACCAAGAAATGTCACTGAGGAAAGAAGAGGCTATTGATTCAGAGATGAAGAGACAGGGTACCAGTACCTCCACGCTTAACCGCAAAGCCAGGACAGTGAGAAAGCTCAGCAGGTAAAAGCATGTAAGCTTGAAAACATGAGTTCGATTGCCAGAAGAGAATGACACCCCCAGATTGTCCTCCGACCTCCATATACACACCATGGCACTTATGTACCTCCACTCTCACACACATCATACACATGTATAATCATCATCATCATCACCAATGAGATGACTCAGTGGGTAAAGGCACTTGCCACCAAGCCTCGTGACCTGAGTTCAGTCTCCAGAAGACATACAATGGAAGCTGAAAATGCCTCCCCCACGCTGTCCTCTGACCTCTACATGCATACCATGGCACATGTGCTGTGGCACAAGTATTCTCAGACGCACACAGAAAATACATAAATAAATAGAATAGAAATTTAAATAATGAAAACGGAAGGAAGAGAAGGAGGGAGGGAGAGAAAGAGGGCAAAACAAAGTTCTGGGGATACAGGAGATTTTGTTGTGATTTGCTTCTGGAAGTTCACAGGTAAGTCTGAGTATGGGTTGCAGTGAGGGTCTAGAGAAGACAATGTATGAAGTATACATCTTGGGCAATCAAGTACTAAGAAAGAAATGATTGCTGGTGAGTTACCAGAAAGCCAATGGCAGTAAAGCCATTGGTGAAAAGTGGGGGCGCTGAGTGAGCAGAGAAGGGGGTGAGGATGGCCGTCTCCAGTTTAACCCTAACTTAAGATTCACATTTTAGGTAGGCAGCTCCCAATGGAGGTAGTCCTCAGCTCTGGTTGGAATCTAAGAGGATCTGGTTAGATTTCTGAGCCCTGGGTGGCCAGTTCATCCTGAGATAAGACACAGGCTCCCAGGAGTGATTGCAAAATGCACTAGGATGTGGATCACTACCCCCAGTTTCAACCCAATTTCCACCTTTAATTTGGGTATTTAGCAACTGAGAACTATCTCAGCTGAAAAGTGTGAGCTCCTTAATATATGTCCCGTATAACACATAATCATAATTTTCAAACTTACCCATTGAAAAGAATCATGATTCCTTTCTTCAGTAGTGCAAATTAACACTCATAAAACACTTACCAGTGGATTTCATGCACTCACCTTTCCAAGTCTGCCCTTATCTTCCAGTTGAAAGCCACTCAGCTGCTGCCTTGCCCTTTCCTTTCAGACTGCTGACCGCCTCAACCGAATGAATCAAGCAGCAAAATACTTTCTGCTGCAGATAATTGAAGATGGATCCTGGGCGGGGATGGTACACTTTAGTAGTACTGCCTCTGTTAAAAGTGAGCTACTCCAAATAAAAAGCAGCACAGAAAGAAATAAGCTTTTGGAAAGCTTACCAACAGTGGCCAGTGGAGGGACTTCTATCTGCTCTGGACTTCGAGCTGCATTTCAGGTGAAAATCATACTGCTATGTATTTTGTCATTGCTTTGTTTTTAGGATATTTTAATGTGAAATGTTAATGTTTACACTTGCCTCCTAATTTTAACACACTTAATCCTAAAAGACCCAGGGTGAAACACATGGAGAAAAACTGACATGTGTAATCCTATCACTGGGTGAGTAGAAGTTCAAGATCATCTTTAGCTAGACAGCAAGTTTAAGGACACAGCCTGGGATACATGAGACCCTGACTCAAACAAATACAAATAAATAAATAAATAAATAAGCAGATAAATAAATTAAAATAATCTCTAAATTCAGCAAGATTAGAACTTAAGCTACCTTTTATTTTTAAGTATATGATTATTTCCCAATTTTGAATCCATTACCTTTTCATGCTGGGATGAATTCTTAATGTACCTTGCTATATATACAACTGACTTGATACACTGCAGGCTTGTCAGAGGATAGCATGAAAAATTCATGGCATATTTTGTGTACCAGTTCATCTGAGTTTACCAAGTTTAGGTGTCACTAGAATTTAATCTAGATGAGATTTTTATTCCTAAGCCCTGATTACACCTACCTTCTGTTTGAAAAACTATTCCCTGCAATCACGGGACAGAAAAATTATATTTATGTTTTCTAAAAATTGATTATAGACTCCATGATCTTAAAATACAAATTTTCTAATCTTTACTTTTCTCTATGAATACTTTTGAGTTTCTCAGGATATTTGATCTACTATGATAATGGTGCTCTGAATTATGTTTTCAGGTGTTTAAAAATCAAAATTCTGAAATAGATGGGTCTGAAATTATTCTGCTGACTGACGGGGAGGACAACACTGCAAGCAGCTGCATTGATGAGGTGAGGGACAGCGGGACCATCGTTTACTTCATCGCCTTGGGACCATCTGCTGACAAAGCTGTAATTGAAATGAGCGAAATCACAGGTAGAACACGATCTCTATGTTCCAGACTTTAGCTGTGTAATGTAGAGCTGCAGTGTATAAATGTGAAGCTGACACTCGACCACTTCTCCCTCTTGAGCTCCTGCTCTTCAGGTGTCATGTCAGGAACTGGAGAACAGAGTCAAACCAGACCCAACCTCTGTCCTCACTGCACTCAGAGTCCAGTTGGCTGGATCAAATCATAGATAGCACTCCTTCCTAACAGGAGGAGTAGAGCATGAAGTTCACAGGAGAAGGGGAAGCCCTCAGCTCTCCCGGGGTGAAGAAAGGAGGCATGAGAGACCAAGTGACTTTGGAGACGGGACCTAAAGTCAGGGTTTTTCTCTAGGAAAAAAAGAGGGTGAGAAATACAAAGTTTCAAAATGAACATTAACTATAGTAGCTGTTACTGTAATACACAGGCGTGATGAAAATGGATTATATGTTTCTAGTACCTTCTTAAACAATAGAGAACACATAAAATGAGTATCAATTATTATATCAATTTTACTTCCACCATGCCAAATATATACTTGCTTTTTCATGGCTGGTTTTACTAACTATCATTTCAAAACACTTCTGTGGCCATTTGTAAATGCACTTTGTTGCAAGTACTCTCTCCAGTAGTAGTAATTTCTTGAACTTTCCCCGGTTTATTGTTCTTTCTCCTCGGCTCCATTATTGTCAGGAAACCTCAATATAGCAAGTCCTTCATGTTCTACTTCCTCATGTTCTACTTCTCATGTATATTGTCCCAAGAAACCTAGGTATGTTAGAACACTATTGCAAATAAAGTGAATAATTCCCCTAGAGATCTGTGTAAAATCTGTGAGCTTAAATGGGTGGAATTGTAATACCTTTCATATGATTATTTGATATATTTCATCAAGCTGAGGTTCCATATTGAAGTGGTATTTGGCCCATAATTATGATGTTTAAATTAGAATTCTAGAATTAATCTTTCAGCTGACAGTGGTCTACTTTAACATACATACTGAAACTTTGGTTTTATTTAAACTGTTACCTTGTTAATCGCTCAAATGTGTTCGGTATCATGTTATACAAAACAACCTAGCTTATTCATTCACATTTTAGGAGGAATCCATTATTATGCTTCAGATCAAGCCCAGAGCAATGGCCTCATTGATGCTTTCGGGGCCCTCACTTCAGATAATGCTGATATCACCCAGAAGTCACTTCAGGTCAGATTTTCCATTCCGGCGGGTTTTGTGCTTATTTTCACTATAACCAAGAAAATGAATTTGGTATTTTGAAGTACTGAGTTCTGTTCTTTTCTAAAAGCTATTTCCTTTCATTAAAATCAAAACTTTAAACTGAAATAAAAATCATTCTTTAGGTATAACCAAATTAAGTGGTGAAATAAGAGCAAAAAAGTGGTAAAATAAAAGGCATTTTTCATATTTTCATAAAGTTTAGTTGAGGATGTTAAAAACCTAATCATATAAGATTTTCCTCCAAAACCAGATTGTGTCCAAAATAAAGTATCCATTTTCTAGAATTCAGTTTTTAAAATCTCATGCTTCCAAGATTCCTCACCCTTCAGTACTGTGAAAAAGATTATTGGTCTACCTATCTCTTTATTGTATGTGAAATATATTTGGACAAGCTCAAGCATCAATTTTAGCAATGAAAGGACATATCTTGGAAACAAAGACAGGCAAATGATTACTGTATGTCTGTTAACTTCAGATCTCCTCTCAACACTTAACCTCTTTTTTAAAATTGGCTTTCTTTTACTCACCACTTCTCTAAAAAAACTCTTTTTTTCATCTGTGTCTCAAAAGCACCACCATTTTTTTTACTTAGATTCAAAAATTCTAAATAAACTGCCTCTTTATGTCCCATGTATAATAATGCAGCCTGTTTCCATCAAGACACACTTTATACATTTTACTTATTATTGTTATTTTATGAGTATGAGTGTATTACGTGCATGTGTGTAAGTGCACCTCTGTCGTGTAATGCCCATAGAGGTCAGAAAAGGGCATCAGATTCCTTGGAACTGGAGTTAAGGATGCTGGTTGGTTTCCATGTAGATGCTGGGGTCAAACCCAGGTCTTCTGTAAGGGCATACAGTGCTCTAAACTGTTGAGCCATCTCTCCAGCCCAAGATACATTTTATAAAACCTGTTTCTCTTGTTATTCCTAAAAGTCAATGTCATGACCCTTTTTGCCAAGAGTTCCGTCTACTGTTTTCCAATTCATCAGGCAACTACCTACATTAAATTGTCCAGGATCACATAAAAAAGCCTATTTCCTATAACTTCCCAACAATAAAATCAGGATTGGCCTATGGTTATATACAGATTATCTAGGAGCTCTAGTCTGTAAATAATCCATCTAGTTTGTCTGTGTGTACAAAATTAAACTATAGGAGAATGAAAGGTATTTCTGATGATTTCTACCTTGGTGAAGAAGAGAATGATGATATTACAGTTAAAAATTGACAAGTAAGGAGAGAGAAGAGAGTTTTAAAGATATTGTGTTGTACTGTGTTTTACCTTTGGTAAGTTTAAATGAATAATAGGAACGCCAAATGGAATATCCCAAAGACATTTAAACATATCAGAGCAGAATACAGGAGACCAGTGAGGAAGGAGACGTTTACGTCTGAGCAGTGCTCAAATCTTAAGAGTGTGAGAGTAAAAGAAAAAAAATTTGTTTTCTTCATTTGAGATGCCTGTGATAGGTTCCTAAACGGAGAAATAACAAAAAGAAAGCAAAACTTTTCACATTTAACATGGACTCATATACATGATTAATAGAAACGATGGAAGAAATACTGACTAGGAGCATTTCAACCATTTGAGTTGATGAAAACTTGGGGTGACTGCTGGAATATAAAGGAAAAACTGCGTTCCACATGTTGTTTTCTTTGTCTTTCCTGATAGAGAGACAAAAGACAGGAGAGGTTGGGCCAGATGTGGTGGTGCACACCTTTAATCCTGGCACTTGAGAGGCAGAGGCAGGGGGATCTCTGCGGATTTGAGATGTGTCTGGTCTATATATCAATTTTCGGCCAGCCTGGGGTACATACTGAGACCCTGTCTCAAAAAAACGAGGCGGGGGTCACCTTAAAATGTAGCTTTTATCCATGTAAATACACTGGCTTAACCTAGAACTAAGATTCTGAGTATAACATGCTTCCTCAAAGTAGAATTATCTTCTATCAGCATAGGGCTACAGTTGTCTGGGGTTGAGAACTGGGTTTGAGTTGAAATGGAATTTCCTACTGTTCCTAAAATGGTTCCCCTAAAAGCACCCATGCAAATGACTAAAGCTGGATATCCTGGGACTTCATGTTAGGGATTGAAAGCACAGGAAGACAAGTGTGTATTATTTCATTTACCTGCGGGCTCGAAAATGGTGAGCGAAAAGAACAGAGTGATCTTTACTGGCAGCTAATGCTGGGGAAGTGTTCAAGAGATGTTAGGAAATGGGCACAAACTCTCATATGAGAAAGAAACAAGTCGAAGAGCTGTATTATATAACACAGTGACTATAATTTAAAACATGCACATTACATTCCTGAAAAGAGCCACAGGGGTGGATTTAAGTGGTCTCATTTCAAAATAAAAAGATAAGTACGTGAGGTAATGCTCATATTAATTAGCTTAATTGAGCACTTCCACAACGCAGACACATTTCAAGACATTGGGTTGTGCATGACAAACATACACAGGTCCTGTGCCTTTAAAAAATTATTTAAAATGCTGGCTCTTCGATACTGAGAGCTACCAACAAAGATGAAAAACAGCTTCATAACTCCTCTCAGAAACAGTCCTCATTTGTTTTCTTCTCAGGATTCTCCCTTCACATACCAGCTTTTCCTGTTTTCAATATATTCACTGCCCAAGGCTTGACCATCTATCCTGTGTAGAAAATTATTTAAATAGGCCTCATTAGCAAACTATGCAAATTACTAGTTTGAAGTGTCTGTGTGGTATGTGTCTGTGTGTGGGGTGTGTGTGTGTGTGGTACTGCATCTAGGATTAAATTTAGGTCCCACACAGGCTTGGCAAGCACTCTGCCACAGAGCTATATCAGCTACTTATTTGTCTGAAGCCTTTACTTGCTTCTATTCAAATATTCTGGTTACCCCAAGTATTATTATTAGGTCATCACCAAGATGTAAAGTAAATGTGACACACACACACACACACACACACACACACACACACACACACACAGTATATTAATCCCCGGTGATTTTAGCATCATTTAATGGTACAGAATAAGATGGGTATTTGACCAGAAACTAGGAAAATATAATAATGTCACAGTCTCAACTTTAAAACTGGTGTTTCCACTTTAAATGTTTTTATCATACCCGGCCTTTTCTTTAGATCCTATATTTCCAGACTTAATGACATAACTGCCCCAATCCCAGTATGCTTTCAGAAAAACCACAATTCTACTGAGAGGTGTAGACAGGATCACTGTGAGGACACTCTGGGGTACACAGTGAGTACCAAACCAACCAGGGCTAAATAGTAAGACAAGTCAGCACATGCCTTTAATTCCAGCATTCAGGAGGCAGAGGCAGGTAGATCTCTGTGAGATCCAGGCCAGCATGGTCTACACTGCAAGTTCCAGGCCAGCTGGAACTACAGAGAGACCATTTCTCAAAACAAACCAACAAAAAAACAACACAACCACAAAGATAACAAAGTATATGGTGGTTCAGCAAATCTAAGACTGTTTTTTGACCAAATATTAAAAATTGTCTTTAAGAGAAAATAGAATAATATATTTTCTTCTGGAGTCATTAATTTTTTAAATATGTTTGAACAGCTTGAAAGTAAGGGCTTCACACTGACCAGTAACCTCTGGATAAACGACACTGTAGTAATCGACAGCACAGTGGGAAAAGACACATTCTTTCTCGTCACATGGAAGAAACAGGCTCCTGGTATTTCTCTCTGGGACCCCAAAGGAACACTAATCACAAATTTCATAAAGGACACGGCTTCCAAAATGGCATATCTCAGTATTCCAGGGACTGCTCAGGTAAGTACTTAACTTTTCCCTCTGAAAAAAAAAATCTCTTCAAAGATGACCTAATGTTGTCATAAAAATCAAGGCCAATAATTTTACTATCTTTAAAATTAAGAAAAAATTTTGTATTTTCCTGGCCTGTGTAATCCTGAAAATTATGATGGCTGAGTAAAGGTTAAAAGAACTTATGGATCAGGAGGAACGAAGTAAAGGGACTCTGAGAACTTTCAGGAAGGAGCATGAAAGTTGGTGTGACCTGGTGTGTAGTGTCCTTACCTATTCTTTCTTCCAGGGTCATAGATTCTGTGACGCTGAGGCTAATAAAGCCAAGCCGAAGCAGACTTGCCAAAGCAGTCTTTTCCAGTTGAGATTTCACAAAGTGTAGGTGCCATGTATAACACTAGTTGCGGTGCCCTGCAGAAACTGTCTCAGCTCACAGCCTTTTAAACATCACCAAACTCTCAAGACTCCATTTGTTCTATCCTGCACTTCTATGATTTATTTTTAAATTTCTTCATGAAAAATTATGTCATTTGACTCTGAATACTTGTTGCATATTTTCATTGAAAATTTTAGGAGGGCATTTGGACTTACAATCTTGAAGCCAAAGAAAACCAAGAAATATTAACAATTACAGTAACCTCTCGGGCAGCAAATTCTTCTGTGAGTCCAATCACAGTAAATGCTAAAATGAACAAGGACACAAGCATCTACCCCAGCCCAATGATTGTTTATGCAGAAGTTCTACAAGGGTATGTCCCCATCATTGGAGCCAGTGTGACTGCTCTCATAGAATCAAACAGCGGAAATATAGAAGTTTTGGAACTTCTGGATAATGGTGCAGGTAATTCACAGACTTTTATAAATACGCCTATATTTTTGGTTGTGAGCCTGAGCCTTTAATGGCTGCACCAGCTCTCTAGCCTAAGCCCATATGTTTATAACTCAAGATGTGTCATGGGTTTCTGGGGCAGTGGGGTACAATAAAATAGGACCTGAAGAATGAAGACAGATTCTGGAGGAATACCCTAACCATCAGAGAATTCAGTCAGGTAAACCCAACAAAGTACTTAGCAAGTGGTTTAAACATGTTAAGCATTCAAAAATATCATTTGCTGCCAAAACTACTGTTTTAAATCCTGAGAGACAACGCCTCTCTGCAGTTACAAAGGTCACATTTAGAAATTTGAGAACATAACCAAGAATTCTGGGCACACACTTCTTAGGTGAGTACCACCAGGAAACTGCGGCCAGAGAAGGCAGAGAACAAATAGGTGGCCGAGCCTGAGCTCCTGGCAGTGAAAGGGAGAGAAGCAAGGGCAATTCCAAATGGCTGTAACAAAACACAGAAGGAAACACAGTAGCTGGGGCCCGGGGCAGCTCAGGGTGCCATAGAGAGAAGGGCTCACAACACTGAGCGTCAGATACCAGGCATGACTGACAAGAAGAAAAAATCAGGAACTGTGCCAACCTTTCTCTATTTCCCCAGTCTGCAGAGTGAACGGTGCTTTAAAAACCCATTTACCACATTCTGTGTTGTCCTATAAAACCTTGTATTAAGGGGTCAGCGAACAAAGAAAGAACCAATTTGGTGCACATTTGAATTATTACAGATTTCAATCAGTACCATTTGCAAAGAATTTAATCATTCTAAAAATCTTGCCTTCAACTGCAGCTGACTAATTGTTCTTGGGTAAACATCAATGTTTTCTTTAGGTACAACAACATTTCCACATCTATTTCACTTTTCTTCCCAGTTCCCATGAATCCATCTACACTGCAAAAAACATGCACCTTGCTTCATTTCTTGGCATTTTACCAGATGAGCACTTAGTTAAGTAAAGAATAAGCTCATTTGAAATGCCTATACTAAAAGACAACATTAGTAACAAGGGTGTAGGCAGGCATCCTCAAACTTTTATGTACAAAGGCACCATCTGGAGGGCTTGTTACAATAAGAATGCTGAAACACTTACCCAGGTAGTCTGGGAGATTTGCATATCTAAGATATCCCCAGCTTTTTGGAGTGATACAGATACTGCTGATGCAAGGACCTTTACTTTCTTGTAGAACAGGAAATATGTTTTGCAATTTAGGAAGTAACTCCAATGTTCAAAATATTAAGAAGTATATTTATGATCAGTATTGCTGAGCTCCTCCCAACATTTATTCCAATAGTAAAATTGCCTTCCCTCTGTCAGACTACAGAATTAATTGATCAGGAGAACATGAGCCAAAATAAATTACAAAAAAGTTTGAAGATAAAGCAAAATAGGTAATTTGGTTGTCTATTGTGAAAATTAAATCCTACATCAAGATACATTTACTTATATAAATAGATGGATAATATAATTTAATATGATTAACTGGGTAAGATGAAAGTCAACCAGTTGGCAGAGAAATGGTTAGCAGAGTCCTTTGCTCTCTACATAAACTGGTAGGGATCAGGAAAAAAAAAAGATGTTAAATATTAATTATACAAGTGCAATTATCAATGTGTATAAATATGTTCTATAAATGTAAATGTATACATTCCAAAATAAGTCAAGGCATCAGTTCAATAGTATAAAATATACATTATATCTTTTATATTGTACAGACACAGTGTAATGGAAATGTATTCCAGTCAAACACAAAATACCAAGCACAACAGAGATATACCAATAGAAGCCAATGTGAATTATAAAACTCACAGTTTCTCATTTGTTGACAGTTTCATTTATTGTATGTCTTTAACAAGGTGCTGATTCTTTCAAGGACGATGGGGTCTACTCCAGGTATTTTACAGCTTATTCAGAAAATGGCAGATATAGCTTGAAAGTACGGGCTCATGGAGGAACAAATTCTGTCAGGAAAAGCTTACAGCATCCACTGAATAGAGCAGCGTACATACCAGGATGGGTCGTGGATGGTGAGTGACTCAAGGGATCAGAAGCCCAGTGAATAATATCTGTGGTTTGATACGATGGAGGCTCCAGACACTCTACAATTAAAATATATCTTTTCTTACTTTAGGAATGGGATTTTCTGATAATTGCCTCACAATTAATCTAAGTTTTGGAGCAATGCCCCACATCCAGTATGCACTCTAAATCTGTCACCTAGTATTTTGTTAATCTGGCACACCTTACACTATCAACAACAGTTGCTGAATTTTCAGCTCAGGTTAAAGGACACAGTCCAATATGCTGTGATCCCGTGGGAGAGTCTGTCCTTCCAGTTACCTGTGTTGAAGGGTAAACATTTACATGGAATATTTTTCAGTGGAAAAAAAAATGTGGAGAGTATGGTGAAGATAAGCAATTAGAATGCTTCCTCTGTTGGTGCCTTCCTGCTTGGCTCCTTATCTTGTCTTCTATGGGCTTTTTGTTAAGATGGAGTAAGTCAGGGGCTTTATTCCTTAGCAGTTGCAACATGGACGAAAAGATCTGGTCCAAGTGTTGGAAAGGGAATTGGAATTGATTTCCCCAGACACATATCGAGCTTAGAAGAATTTGAGAGATAAAGTGATACTTTTCTTTAAATGCACATATGAACTGGGCATGGTGGCAAACACCTGTGATCCCAGGACTTGGCAGGGAGAGGCTGGAAGATAAGGATTTGAAGGTTGCTTGGCTAGACAGGAAGTTTGAGACAAGTCTAGGTTTCATGACACTTCATTTTTTTAAGGACATATATGGAATTACATAACATTCTCATTCAGTTCAGTTTTCACACCCAATCGAGTTGTTCTCCAATTTTATTAGACAGAATCTGGTAAGGGTGCTGAAGGAAAAATTCTCCCACTAATTGAATGCCTAAGATTACGTCACATGGTAAAAACACAACTATATAAATGAAAACAAAAGGAAGAAAGGAAAGACAAGTAGGATCAGGAAGGTGTGATTTCTAGGAATAGAGTGTTGCCTGTTTTAAACTAGAGGATTTTAAATGCAGGGGAAATTGAAGGGAACCCACCGAGACCTGACATGTCTGAGGCGACTCAACCATTCTTGGAGAATTTCAGCAGAACAGCATTGGGAGGTGCATTTGTGGTTTCAAACTTTCCAAGTGACTCAGCAGTCAGGATTGACGAATTCCCGCCATGTCAGATCACAGACCTTCATGCCACACTTGATGGGGATGAGATCAGCCTAACATGGACAGCTCCAGGAGATGATTTTGATATTGGAAAAGGTAAGAACAAAGTGTCATGCGGTTTTGACTTAAATGAAAAATGCCCATTGTGACAAGAGTGAATTGGTGGGTTAGGGAAGAATGGTTTGTATTTGCCAGTTCAGCAAAGTATGAATTTTATGATTTGATATTTTTGAAAATATCAAATAGGTTTCTTTTCATGCAAATACAGTGGCATTTGACAGAGTTTAAAATTCAGAACTCGGCTTTCATTGAAAAATGAGTAAGACTTGATATGAGCATACTTTGCTTGACTAAACGTTTTTGAGGATGAATGGAAAGAAATGGACCATGCTGTGATGCAGTAACTAACCACTTGTAATGTTTCTTCTTAGTTCAAAAGTATATCGTAAAGATGAGTGAAAACATCACTGACCTAAGGGATAATTTTGATGGGGCTCTTCAAGTTAATACTACTCACCTGTTTCCAAATGATGCCAACTCCAGGGAAACCTTTGCCTTTGAACCAGAAATCATCTCAAAAGAAGATAAAACCCACGTATTCATTGCCATTAAAAGTGTAGACAAAAGTTATTTGACATCCAAACTGTCTAACATTGCACAAGTAGCTCTGTTCATCCCCCAGGCAGAAGATTCTAGTCCTGATGAAAATCCTACATCTGGAGTTAGTATCTCTACTATCGTGCTGTCTGTGGTAGGGGCTGTTATACTTGTTTGTATTATTTTAAGTGCTACTATTTGTGTCTTAAAGAAGAGATCTTCAAGGAGAGCTACGACAACATTTTGAGGAAACAGAAACCACTTATGTAAAACAAACTTCTGAATTTTTAAATAAAATCATAACGAGATTCTGAAAGAATACTTTAAGTGCATCTGTTCACCAAAAGCTACCAGTATAACTTTGCAATTTTATTCACTCATTATCATAAATAGTGATGAATAAAGATCCTTTATCATATTGATCTGTATTTGTATATTGTTTTTCAATGCAAAACTTTTCTGAAATATTATTCCACATTTCATAAGGAAATTTAAAGTGTCTATTTAAGTAGTCAAAGAAAAGTATAAGGGGCTGGAGAGATGGCTCAGTGATTAAGAGCAATTGCTGCCCTTGCAGAGGACCCAGGTTCAGTTCTCATCACCCACACAGCAACTCATAATACCTGCAATTCTAGTTCCAGAGGATCTAATGTCCTCCTCTGGCATACATGAGCACCAGGCACACATACAGTACATATACATATAGGCAAGCAAACACTCATACCAAGAAGTAGAATAAATAAATCTTTCTTTTAAATACAAAGAAAAAGATCAGATCTTCAATAATACATCAGACTGCCACTAGTATAAAGTGATGGCATTATAGTCACCAAAAATCTCCAGCTACACATTGTAATAGTGAAGGTCATAATTACTGTAATTAATTCACGGATATAGAAACCACTATTTTGATTTTTACATGTATTCACAATGGCTAATAAATGGAACCAATCTGGATATCCATCGACAGATGACTAGGTAAGGGAAATGTGCTCATGGCATGGTGGTACTTTATTGGAAAAATGAAATCATGACATTTGCAGGAACATGGCTGGAACTGGCAATTATTATGTAAAGCAAAATGTCCCAAACTAAAAGACAAATGCTACATTTCTTCAATGTGTAGATCCTACATTTTAATTTTCATATATGCGTGTTGGAAAATATAGGTCATAAAACTAGAAAGGGGACCATGAGAGAGAAAAAGTCTTAAGGGGCAAGAGAGGAGGTTGGGGAGAGGATAACAGAATGCATGTCCGGCCACTGCAGTGCTCAGCAAGGAGAGATGCTGCCACCAAACTCAATGCTTGACTACCTGAATTTGATCCCTGGAACACACATGGGAGAAGGACAGTCCCCTGACTCCAACAAGTTGTCTTCTGACTTAAACATACACACACACACACACACACACGCACGCACGCACGCACGCACGCACTAATTAATTAAATTTAGGATAGTGAATATGTGTCACATGAAAGCAGAAGGGTGGTAGTTGGGGAAAGAAGGGATCCAGCAGGAGGAGAGCAAGGAGCTGTGGAGGGACAGAGAAGGGTCGGTGACACAAAGTAGGCACAAAATATATAATAATAAAACTTTTTACTTTGTATGCTAATTTTTAAACGACTAACCAAAAAATAAGAAATTTTTTAAAATGTGATTTTCTTTTTCTTCATACAAGGAGTTTTATTTCCATATTTCAGGAACCCAAGGACCTGGAGAGGAACTAAACAACAGCTGCCATTCATTCACGTCCTCTCTCATGTAGCCTTCGTAGGAATTAGATAATTGCAAGGAAGTTAAAATGAAAGTCATATCAGCTGAGTTCAGAGGTCATTGCTAACACTCTCAACATAGACCAGACTTTTGACCTGGCATAATGAACATCCTCTGGTTAGCAGCCTTGACAAATGGGTCTTGTGGTTTAAATTGGAAGTGATAAAGATTAAGGGAGAAGGAAATTAAATGGAGACTCCTGATCACCAGGAAGACTTGACTTGTTCTCATGTCATGAGCTGAGACTACAGGATTTGAGGTAGCTCTGCTGAAGCAGGGTCTATTGATTAGTTCTTCTGTGGGCTGAACAGTTTTGAGCCCACAGAGATATACAAATCCTTATGAAAAAACTTTCTAGAAAATGTGCTAAATACTTGGCCTTTAAGAGGGGAATGAAAGCCTGAGTTTCTGTGTTGCCCACGAAGGTACATCCTCACATTGACTTGGCTTGTAACCTTACTACCGATCTTCACCCACAGTCTCAGAGATCCGATTTACACAAAGTCTGAGTCCAAAGACTTTAAACTTTTATTAATTTTTACATATAGATTGTTAAACATTAACTGTTTCTATAACACTTTTTCTCTCTGCAAATTAAGCTTCTCAATGACATTGTACTTCTAATTTCTGCTTCTCTGTGGTGCGCATCATGCCAAGATGGTTGGGACAATGATAAATCCAGATTTTCTCTATTTCTTGCTCTCCAGTCTTTCTTTTTCAATCCCATTAAAGTCATTGGCAAACTGTTGCTGCATTCAGTGGTCATGTCTGCACTTTTGGGTCCCACAGTCAAGACTCCCAGTGTGCAGTGAGTGGCTACAAGGTCCCGGCACTCCTCGCTTCCCACTTGCTGCTTATGTTTAGGAAGCTGGGGCAGGTTCTACTTACCACCACGTCGGAAAGTCCTTGCTACGCCAATAAGTCACCTTTGCACACTTCCATAATTCTGGTGTCCTTTCTGACTCACATTGCAGAAATCAGAACTACATCCCCCAGAAACAACACGATTTCATTGGAGGTTAGTCAAATGACTAATTAGCTTGAACTCTGGACCAAAATTAGATCTATGGGTTCAGGGATATAATATAAAACGCTTTTGGGATCTTGGTTTGGTCTGATGTCGTTTATTTGTTTTGCCAATTTTTGCTATAAAATGGTATAATTCTAAAATTAAATCCACCCTCTTCATCCTTTGCTTCTGAATTTCCAGTGCAGTGTAAGAAAAGCATGTCAATATCCTGACCCTCAAATCAGAGACCAAATCTTGACCTTCCAATTACCTCACCCATTACATTCAGTCAAAAAAACCCAAGTCTTCCCATCACATCTCCTTAGGATGATCTGTTGTATCCTTTTCATTATACTGTCTCAATCATCAACTGCTGGAAAATACAGCCCTGTCTGCTTGCTCTGTATTTAGTCTAACCTGCCCAGCTATGTCCCGTGATCACCCCAATACACAACAAATCCCACATTGACTTCTGGAGAAAATGTAACTACCTTGACATGTCTCCATGGCAGAGAGGATGCCTGCTTTATTCAACAGTATTTATCAAGCACTAAGCACAGTAAGCACCTGATTATTAAATAAAGAATCTATCATAGGGCTTTGCCCTTACCTTCTCATCTCTTACTGCACCATTCCCTGAATATTCTCTGAATATATCACAGGAGCTCTCACTGGAACTCAGGAGGTGTTTCTCATTCTCCACAAGTGCCTCCTTCCCATCATCCCCCACCTCAGTGCCCTGTAGTCACCCAGAACTCATAGTCATTGTAAGGTCTTACAATGGTGTTACATTTCCTAGGAAGCATGCCTCACCTCCTCTAACCCTCTGCTCCACCCTCACCTAGTTCTCACCTCTCCGGTTCACTTTAACTCTGCTGTAAGTGCTATTTTCTTATGCTTGTTTCCCTCCAGGTGGAAAGATTCTTGCAGACAAGAAATAATCTCTCATTCATCATTAGAGCTCCAGTACCTTTTGCTATGCTCAAAAAATATTTGTTCATCTTTCTCTCAAGTATCAGTTGTAATGAATCAGCCCCAGAGCTGACAAAGGACAACAAAGGAACCATTATCAAAGTGATACAGCCTAAGCTACAGGGAGGAAATATTCCTTTAGACAGAAATGTTGAATCACCCAATCTAAATAAAGAAAAACAACTGAACTATATCTCAGTGTTTCTGCAACCACAGACTTTGGTTCAACATTTCCTCTTAATTGTCCAACTAGCCTTCAATTAGTACTCAGGGTTATTCAAATCTTGCATGAATTTTCTTCTGCCTAGTATATTATTTTAGTATCAGTTTCTCCAGTGATCTATATCAGCTGTCAGGAAAATTTTAATTCACTCTGAAAGGCAAAAAATCAAATTCATCCAAAATCAGCTAACAAGCACCTGATTACTACTGGATGAAGAAGAACTTATCTCCTTTAAGGGAATGACTCTATAGGCTGACTAGACCCCAGTGGATCAACTTGCCCTGAGGACTGTCAGGGGATATTAACTTGACTTGATAAGCCTTAATAGAAAGGATAAAATGCATGAAATCCAGTTTGGGGGTGGGGAGCCTATGGGAGGGTACCAAAGGGAAGGGGATATAAAGATTATTAAGATGTTGTGTATGAAATACACAAAAATTCCATTAAAAAGTAGAGGTTTAAGAGGAAGGAATGAAATAGTAAATGTCAGTAAAAGGGTTGACAGGTGGAAGAGTAAAACCAAGGAAGGCTTTGGACCATGAAGCCAGGAAGTGGAAGAAAGTAGAATTTCAAAGTGATAAATTATCAAACTGTTTACTTAAGGTGATGAAATTTTTAAAAATCATGCTACAAATGGTATTGGGGCCATAAAATTACTCTCCAGATGTCCAGTTTTACCTATAGGATCATATTGAACATTGAGGCAGAATCTTCTATGTAAAATGAAAAAAAATTAATATATTATCATTACAACTTTTCTCCATTAATAAACGGAAATAAACTGGGCTTAAAGGAGGATATGTTTACTAAAATGAGGCTTCTTAAATGCTGGGATGTGTTACTTATGAAATGTATCTTATGAAAATTTTTCTTGAATTATAACCAAATGTTGGGGTCCCTCTGCTAGGTGCCCGCGCTAGTGGGAGGCAGAGTCTCTGCCATGAGTGGGTGAGTGATCTGGAGTCAAAACACACAAACAGACCCGAGAAGCTGGGTGTGAAGCATGTGGAGGGCAAGCAGCAGCTAACTTGTTTATTCAAGGAAGTGCAGGGGATTTTTGAATTGGTTAGCCATCCCCCTATGCAGTGGTTCCCAATTGGGTCCAATAGTACTCTGTCTCCTGATGGATCATCTCCGTGCAGGTTCTCTCCAGACAGAGGGCGGAAGCTGGTGTCAAGCCTGGCTGGATCCAAGCACTATGCCCACAGGAGCCACTCCCTTAATCCTCATAGCAGGTAAGCTGGCTAAGGTCCATCCTGTGTTGTGCCCTACAACCAAAAGTTTATGGCTACTCTGAACAGTTTGAATTATGATTGAAAACTTGTCTGAGGTTCCTGAAATATAACGTAGAAGTAGAGGTTGAAAGGAGTTTTGAAAGGGATTTTTAAATACAGATTTTGCTTTTCATATTAAAAATCTTAAAGTTACTTTTGTAACTGACACCCTCTTCTGTCTTCTGAGGGCACCGGGCACCCACACGGTACACATACATTCATACACTCAGGCACATACACATACACATAATACATACATACACTCAGGCACATACACATACACATAATACATACATAGACTCAGGCACATACACATACACATAATTATTTTTTTAAAGCCTGACTTTTCTTCTGCCAGTAGTAGGATTGAATCAGGAATGAAAGCTCAAGGAACTGAAACCAAGTGCATAAGGATAGGGTGAACACAGATAAGGTGGGGAGCTCAGCAATAAAGAAATTATGTGCAAGTTAATGAATCTCAAGACTGGCTAAATATTAAATTTACCTGGAAGATTTATCACAACATCACTCTGAACTTACATTTATAGTAATGTTAGATTTACTTATTCAGAACATTCTTGTCTCTCCTATTTAGCACTCTATTGAAGAAGTCCGCAGTATAATAAAGAGGAAAAACAGAAGAAGTAAAGCTGTCCTTTGCTAATGCCGTGCTTATCGTTGCACAACGAATCAAGCTAATTCTACAAAACAAGTATGAAAACAAATATGTGAGTTAGAAATGTTGGAGTGGTCAAGTAATCTTCAAAATTATTATTTTTATTTCTACATACAAGCAAAGAACAATGGGAAATTTAAATTTTTAAATAGTACTTACAAGATGTCAAAAAAGCCCATACTTACTAAGGGGCTGAAGAGATAGCTCAGTAGAAAATGCTTGCTTTGTAAGCACGAAGACCTGAGTTCCAACCCCAGAAACCCATGCTTCAAAAGTAGAAATGAAGGGCATGTGGCAAACGCTTGAAGCACCTGCAACGCCAGTGCTGGGGTTGTGGAGACAGGCAGATCTCCGGAGCCCAGGGCCAGCCATCTAGCTGTTTGGAGAGATCCAGAGCAGTGAGAGACCCTATCCCAAACATAAATACACCAACAAAAACAAATGGTGCCGAGAACACGTTTCCGACAGGCCCAGCACTCGGTGTGCATGCAGCTTCCATCTTTAAAGTGGGAACTGGAGAAATTAAAACAGACTCCAGCTGCCATTCACTACCTGACTCCTTGATAATGGAAGACCCCCAAAAAACTTCTCCAATTATTTGTCTTTTGAAAGTTTTTCTTGTTTTCAGTATAAGAACTCATTCTCAAAAGATCATTATTTTAAGTGATCATATACACAAACAAATGTACATGAATGCATACATACATATGTAACTAAAAATATCTGTGGGATCACACAGGAGTGAAAGACCAACTAACTAGTCAAGCCGGCTTTCTTGAGAGTTGAGATTTAGAGAACCAGAGGTATCATAATGGACACAGAGTAAGGGCATTCCAGAAAGAGGGAGCAAATGACAAGAGAAAGTCAGACATCAGGAAGAGCTGAGATGCTGAGGAACAGGGAGCAGCCATGAGGAGCTGCAGCAAGGCAAAGAGGGCACAGTGGGAACCACGTCGAGAGGGCACCCCACCACCTGGAGTGCACGGCAGTGTGGCGCGAGGAGCACGGCTGGAAGATGTAAAAGTTCTGATCACGCTGATAACGAAATAACGATTCATGTTTCTCTGCATTTCTTCACATTTAAAATGCGGGAGGTGACAAGGGAGAGAGGGCAGGCACCTATGCTCGCTGTGCTCCAATGCTGGGCTCTACTTACATTTATAGTCTACGTCTCACCTTGTGTTTGTGGGAATCTGCCAAGCCACACAGTTCTAAATCAAAGTCCATAAAGCTGATAACTGCAGATGTTATAGAACTCTTGGCAGTTAACAATAATTAGCAGTTAGCCTCTGGGTTTTATGATGGCTTTGCTTTGCAAAGTCACTGTATTTCTAATATCAATAATTAGATATGGATATATTACTTATAAGTTTTCCAACTCTTCATTAGGTATAAACATGAAAAACTATCTCTGAGTGAGGTTAGACCCATTAGAATTAAATAAGTCTGCTGTATTTCTCAAACAAGTTTCTTTACTGCATGAATTCACTTTATTTTAAATGAAAACACACTAATTTCAAAGTTATTTTACACCAAATTATAGCAATATCACTATTTTCATGGTATTTTTGTTTTGTTTTGTTTGTTTCTTTAGATGGGGTCTGACTATGCTGTGTACCACGAGCTAGCCCTCAACCTCCTGCCTCAGTTTCCCTAGTACTGCAATTACGGGTGTGTGTCTCTATGCCCAAATCTTTCCTTTTCTCTAATCTAGTCCATTTATCCCTGACTTGTTAGAGTCACCTCACAGGTGATGTTCCTGTCACCCGGCATTCCATGTGTATATTGGAGTTAACATTTCTTTCCTAAAACACCATTTGCTCCACATCATACCTCTGCTTGGATGCCTTCCTTAGGATCAAGGGCCCTGAAGTCCTAATCCTCCATGGCCATGTGATCTACCTCTCTCCAATCCTTCTTCGTACTCTTCACTGTAGCATAAACTGGGGAATCCAACTTTCAGGTCTTATTCTCAATCACATCTTAACTCTTCCCTGAGTTTAATTTGTTTCTCTCTCTTGCCTGAGATCACAATTTGAATATTTTAAACATACTACATCATACATATTAGCATAAATTAAGATATGCATCATACTAGAATCCAGAGCTATAAATACAGAGAAATGAAATAGTAGAGAAGGGAAACACTCTTCCCGGAGACATGGGTCCAAGAATAGACTCTACTTTGGGCAGAGGGATTCTGTTGGGGTCAAAAGAAGGAGCTATGCATGCTGGGATAACAGACTAGCCCCAAATGCTAAGATAATTCTTTCTACCTACTAATCCTCTTCATGGGACTTTGGCTTAGTCTGCAACCATACAAAAGGCTGAAAGATGAACCAGAAAGAAAAAACACCTCATGGTATTTAAATCTCAAAATATTTTTAGAGGGAGAGGCTTATTATACACGTAGATCTCATGCTCAAGATATTTGAAACTAGATGTAAACTGAAACTGCCTAAGGATGCAATTCATTCCTCATTCAACACTACTATTGGCAGAAGAAAAGTCAGGCTTTAAAAAAAGATTTATGTGTATATAAATGTGCCTGAGTGTATGTATGTATGTGTACCATGTGGGTGCCCAGTGCCCTCAGAAGACAGAAGAGGGTGTCAGGTCCCCTGGAACTGTAATTGCAGGTGGTTGTGAGCCACTTGATGTAGGTGCTGGGAACCAAACCCAGGTCCTCTGCAAGAGTAGCAAGTACTCTTAATGGCTGAACCATCTCTCCAGCCCCAGAAACATCAGGCTTTTTCTAGAAGAAAACAATACCATTCCAACACTTAGAGGGTTTTTTTTTAATTGAGTTTAAGCATGTAATTTTTAAATGTCATTATAAGAATAGTCAGTGCTTTTAACTGTCTCCAGAGAACTGGTTAGTTACTCATATGAACTCACAGCAATGATGACAGCATGCACCAGTTACATGCAAGTTCAAACCAGAAAAAAAATCTCAGTAGAGACATGAGGAAGTAGGTAAGAAGCTCCAACCCAATCTACAGAAACTGTCAACAGATGGTTGCTAGGAAGGGCAAAGACAGTCTCTTTCAAGTATGGGACTCTTGGTAGGTTAACAAGGCTCCCATGGATGGACCTACACAGGACACAAATTGCACTCTATAGGCCTTATTATACATGTAATAGAATACATTAAATTGGGCGAGGGGCAATAAAGGGAAGTGGGCATAGGGGAGGGGATCAAATTATATTGTATGAAAACTGCAGAAATTCAACAAAAAATTTTCCTTTGAAAAATAACTAAAATAAAGTGTCGTTGTAAGTAAAACAAAAATGAAACAGGAACATATGGAGCATAATTGTGAGAAATCAGCAATGTAAAAATGTCAAAGAATGAAAGAGATGGGACAAAAAGAGAGGAACTAAAATAAAATATAAAAGACTTTCACTGAAATAAGACTTCAAAACCTCAATTAAAGAGTATAATCATAGGTTAGATAAAAGGGAAAAAAATCGTGGCCCCAAAAATAAACTATAAGAAGATATCCAAATAAACAGCTTAAGGAATCCAAGAGATGGGAACTTGAGGCCTTAAAACATCTTGAAGGTATCAAAGAATTGTGATTGTGGATTGAACCCTTCCATAGGTATGGGAGGGGAAGGTAGACTGGGGCGGGGCGCTGCTGACTTTGAGGAACTAAGGAGAAGCTGGCTTCTCAGTTACATCATTAGAAGACAGAGGCTTTCTGAATATTTTTATTATTAAGTACAAACAGTCATCAAACTAGATTCCTAAAAACAAAAAAGACATTGTTAAGAATGATAAACAATTATATGTTCAGGAAAATGAGAATGGAGAAAAGAGAACTTGTAAACACTTTGGAAGAAAAATGACTCCATTAAAAAGAGGTAAAAAGAAATGGAGCATAAAGTTGCCAAAAACAGGAACAAATATGCTGATGATTGAATGCAAGAAAGACTTGTGGATTCAAATATGTCAGATTAAAATATATGAAGGAAAAGAAAGTGGAATTAAAGTTTTGGAAGATTTTTTTATTTAAAAATGGCAATTTGATTAGTAAAAGTTTGTTAGGAAATTAAATTAAATTTCTAGGTTAGTAAGTAGTAGAAGAAGGACCTGTGGCCTCCAAGATATGAGAGGAGAAACACTGCAAGAGAACTGGCAAGACACTAAGTCCAGTGGGCCACGTCATCGAGTCATCAACCAGTCACAGGGTAGGTTGCTCTTGAAGATTTTATTTGTGCATAGCTCACACTGACAGTAGCTTGTCTTGAGACTGGACACTTTGAGTCCAAGCTCATGTAAAACATCTGCTAGGCACATGTAATTAAAGAATTACTATAATAGACATCAGAAAATTTTATTGTATACCAACACAGATTTCAAAAACTTTCCATGACTGCTTGAAAGGGTATATAGTTTATCAACAGTGGGAGATTTCTGCACAGGTCAAAGTTCAAACTTGACTTCCTAGACTTACTGTATAAGATACATGGCACTAGGCGTATATGTAATGCACTAAATAATAAAACTTTCTATTTAAATAGCACTTTGCATATAAAAAGTTTTTATATGACCTCATATAATTGCCAGGTAAATTCTTTTTAAAATATTCTATTATTTTTATTTTATGTGTATGAATGTATTACCTGCATGTGTGTAAGTGCAACATCTCATGCAATGCCCATGGAGGTCAGAAGAGGGTGTCAGACCCCCTCTAACTGACACTGCGGATGGCTGTTAAACAAGCCAGGGTTGTCTGCAAGAGCAACTGTGCTCTTAACTGCTGAGTCATCTCTCCAGTGCCTGCCATGGAAATTCTTATAAATAGGTAGAGCCTAAGGCAATGAAAACTGTATACACAGCAAGTAGTTGTATATACAGATCTCAAACACTGGCCTTCCACCTGCTATACAGTATTCACAAATTTCCCCTGACTAAATTTGTTATTTGCGCAAGTTTACATTTATTATAAAATGTTTATTTTCCAAAATAGTTATCTATGTAATAAGCTGTCTTCCTAATTCATTATGAGTCGTGGAAATACCATTTTAATCTCTCTCTGTCTTCCTCTCTCTCTCTCTCTCTCTCTCTCTCGATTTCAAACTACAAAATGTAAGTGTATGTATGTGTCTACTTCAAACTACTCAAATGGGTTAATTTCAAGGAAGTAGTGAACATTGATAAATAACTAGGAAGAAGTAAATTGGCAGTGCTAAGGATCAAATCCAGGTCCTTGCGCATTCTAGACAAACGTTCTGTCACTGGCTCATACCTGGCAGAAGTAACTTCGTAATTGAATACTGCAATATTACATACACCCCTCATCTTTTCCAATTCTTTATTTTAAAACTGTTTCTATATCATCCATAAGATTGATTAACAAATATATCAAGTTTCCTGGCTACCGAGAAATGGATATTTATAATACAACACTAAAATTTTAGCTGGCACTTTAAAAAATTTTTTAAAATATTTATTTATATTTATTTTATTTTCACACTTTAGGTGATATAGTTTGATTATGAAACGGCTCCCTCAGCTCATGAGCTAAAACCTAGATCACCAGCCTGTGGCATTATTTTATGATATTCTTAAAATTTCAGCAAATTGGGCCTAGCTGGAGGAAGCAGGCCACTTCCTGCCTGCCAGGAGGATAAAGAAGTTCCTCTCTCACAGACTCCTGTTGCCATCATGCCTGCTCAAGCACATGGGTCAAAGCAATCATAGATAACCCTACAAAGCTGTGAGTGAAAATAAGTCTTTCCTCCCTTAAGTTGTTTTCCTAGGTATTTTGAACACAGAGATGCAAAAGTAACTAATATATTAGCTTTAATGAATCTTTAGAAATGGATATTTGGGTGCCATCAACACAAGAATGAATAAAGAAAAAGAGTTATCCAAGAGTATTACTAGACAACAAAGAAGAATGAAATCATGTCATCTTCAGGAAAATGGATAGAATGAGAGATTCTGACACTAAGCAAAACAAGTCAGATGCAGAAAATCAGGTATTATGTGATACATGTTTTCTCTCAAGTGTGGAACCAAAAAAAGGCATGAAAGTAGGAGAGGACTGTAAGGAAACAGAAGGGTGACCAGAGGTGGGAGGAGGGGATAAATGTGGATGACAGGGAGTTAATGTTATCCGGTACCATATACACATACATGAAAATGTCATGATGAAACACACTATATTATATGGTCAATAAACAATAACTAAAATTTCAGGTTCTAACACAGAAAAAAAGAGATGTTTAAAAACATCCACTGATCTAGAAATTATAAACATTGAATAAATCTGGACTCTATTAAATAAATATCCATTGTCTGGATATTTTGAGTTATTCATACATACATTATTCTGAAATATCAATGCTTTATTTGATGTAGCTCTTCCAAATTTTGATACTTTTTTGTTTTTTGATTTTGAGACAGAGTCTCCCGGTGCCCCAGATGGCCTGAAGCTCACTGTATATACCAGGCTGGCCTTGATCTCACAGAGATCTGCCTGCCTCTGCCTCATACTGCTAGTATTACAGGCATGTACTACCATGCCTAGCAAATGTTGGCACTTTTTAATATATAACATAAAAAAATTAATAAAACCATCAATTTCATCAGAAAAATCTTAAAACTATTGGGACTCTGTCAAACTTATAATGGAAGAATTTTATGATGCCTTTTCTAAAACTTGTTGGGGGGGGTAGGGGAAGCACCCACCATGTATGCCCAAGTGGAGGCCAAGGGTGAACCTCAAGCATCTTTCTCTGTTGCTGTCCACCACTGAGACAGGGTCTCTGACTAGAAGAATCACTCTCAGTTTTGTCTAAAATGACTGGCCAGCCCCTGGGGCCTCCTGCCTCTGCCCTGGCACAGCAGACACTTTACCCACTTTACCTACTATATTCCCAGCCCAATTCTAATTAATATTATTAGTTCTAAGCCATACTTTTGAGAAAATCCTGCCAAGAACCTAAATCTGAAAAAAATCATAGTTTGTCAACAGTTCTGTGATATAAAGTGGTGCTTACAAGAAACATGACTCACTCAGCCCACACCTCTGTCCAGGTGATTTTCCTCAGTGCAGCCATTACACATTGCCATGAATCAGACGCATTATTGACTCACAAAGGAAATGTACTCATAGTAATAGATCTAATAAAACTGCCATTCTTCAGTGACTGACAATGAGGAATCCAATGGCTATAGGAACAGTTAGCGGTGCTTAGATGTGTGCTGATTTGCCAACAGTCTTATCAACTAACCCTTACATCATCATCAAATGACAAATACTAAATGTGAATAAGGTTTTCTCATGTGTCCCAAGTCATGTAGTTCAAGATGATCTTCCTGCTGCCACCTATCAAATGCTGACACTACAGGTATGCATACCCAGTTTTATGGGGGCCTGGGGACTGAACCCAGGGTGTGCATACTAGGCAAGCACTCTATTACCTGAACCCTGAAAACCTTAATTCTCAAAGTAGTTTTGATTTTGAAGAGCCTCAGACAGGATCTTAGAGACATCAGGAACTACACACTACATTTTGAGAACCATAAACCCAGGCCTACCAAGGTTTTCCATTAAGCTTGGATAGCAAGAAACTTTCCTCTCTGTCACATGAGAGCTGAGGATATTTGAACAAAAACATTTAGAAGGGCAAATATTGATGCAACTTATAGAGTATGAGAGTGAATGTAAAAGCAAACAAGTTGGCTTCCAATAATGTTCACTGTAGAAAATCACAATTGTTTGTGTAGTAATCAACCAGACATTCTCTAGATTGAAATAATGTTCAATGTTGTATTAAAAGCAACAGAAAAGCAACCAAAATAATTTTTACTTGCCTCTTTGAATGATAGAAGGCCAGACATATTGATGCATCCCTGTAATTCCAGTTCTCAGGAGGTAGAGGCAAGAGGATCAAGAGCTCAAAGCCATCCCGGGTTACATAGCAAGTTAGAAATCAATCTGGGCTACAAGGAATTTGTCTCAAAAACAAGAAAACAGGAAGGAAGGAAGGAAGGAAGGAAGGAAGGAAGGAAGGAAGGAAGGAAGGAAGGAAGGAAGGGAGGGAGGGAGGGAGGGAGGGAGGGAGGGAGGGAGGGAGGGAGGGAGGGAAGGAAGGGTGAGCTGAATAAACTGCTTGTTCCTTACTTTAATATTTGGATTCTGCCAATTTTACATCTTTCCATCTAGGAAAAACATCTCTCAGGAAGAGCCAGCAGGGATAAAATAAAGAGCATTTTAAATGATCACTTAAAGAAGCACAGAGAGGAGTTGAAGAAATGGCTCAGCATTTAAGAGCACTGGCTGCTCTTGCAGAAGACCCAGCTTCAGTTCCCAGTACCCACTCACAAGATGGCTAACAATCATCCATAACTCCAGTTCCAAGGGATCCGACCCCCTCTCCTGACCTCTGTGAGCATTGCATGGCATGGGTGCACTTACATACACCCAGGCAGTACACTCTCATGTACATCAAATAATAAATAAAATGGTTTTTAAAAAGAAACAGAGATTAAGATTCTAAAATTTTGTGACAATATGATCTTTACTTTTATTGTCTATTTCAAGTTCAGATCCAATTGAAAAATAACACCTATCTCAGATTTACCAATAGCTCAATTCTGAAACAATTATGGTTCATTTTAAGTTTTCAAGGTAGACCTGCCAAAAAAATTCTACTATTCAGTCTCATATCTAAACAAGACAGAAATTATTTTCTCTTACACAAAATCAGTTACAGTAGCCCATATTCTCCTGTATGTTTGACCGAAAATAAAAACTACTCTGAAATAATTTTGACAATTAATCACTGATCATTCTTTTGAAAAGTACTATGTATTACATACATTTTAGAAAGTAGACCACCTGAGCAAGGTGGTCTTTAATCCCAACACTCAGGATGCAGAGGAAGATCTCTGTAAGTTCCAAGCCAGCTGGAGCTACAGGGAGATACTGTCTCAAAAAGACCAAAAAATAATAATAATAAATAAATAGGAATAAAATAAAATCTTTAAAATAAATAAATAAATAAAAAGTAGACTAAAGCTGAATGCCTGAATTTAAATGTTCCTTTCTGAAACTGGAACCAAGGGCAAACTAGCTTCTCCGAGATCTCATGTTTTTCTTTCTAATTTAAATTATTTATTTCTATGAAGTTTATACATAAGGGTTGTATTTACATCATTCCCATCCTTTCCTCTCCTCCTTCCAACTACTTCTACAATTTCCTACTCCCTTTCAATATCCTGACCTCTTCAATTATTATTGTTACATGTATATACATGTGTGTATACACATACATATATATGCACATACACATATATATATGCACACACACACACACACACACACACTAAGGCTATATCCCATATGGTCATTTTCTACACATTCATTTTCTACAGAATGGACAGCTCCCAGAAGCCTTCCTGATTTGCTTCATCATGAGAAACTTCCTCCAGAGTTCTGGTCCCCCTAGTACGGTGCTGTAACCGTCTCACAGAATTTTCCTTGCTCTATTTTGTATTTGAATCTTGTTTTATTCCAACCTAACCCATACAAGTCTTCAAGTTCTTTGGAGGCAATGTCAACATTTGCTCATTTCTGTACCTGAAAAGCAGAAAACTGGGCGCAGAGCACAGAAGCACTCACACCCTTTTCACATGAGATCAAGGAACAAATATTCCTTGATTTAGTAAGGATCTACCATGTACCAGAACTTATGAAAAGTGCTTTCACAGATATTCTTTTACTGTTTGCTTATTTTTGTTTGCTAGAGACAGGGTCTCACTGTTTAACACTGCAGTATAGTCCACCAATCCCAGCTTCACATATTAGTTCATTTAACCTTCCCTGCATTTCTTTTTAAAAAGATATTACTGTCCTCATTTTACAGTCAAGGAAATGGAAGCTAAGAGATCAAGAAATAACTCTTACCTCCAAGCAAGTTTTTAGCCTAGTAAGAAGTACCATGTGTGTAAAAATAACAAAGCAATGCAGGGGTTATGCAATAACAGTAGATCAAGCAAGTTCAAAGAAAAGAAAAAAATCCTTCTAGAGGGTACGATGTGAATGAGGCCACACCTAGACTGGCCTGGCAGGGATGGGACACTGCTAATAGTTGGAGACAAAAGCACTTCAAAAAGCTACGGTTTTACCCTGACACCCACAATTCTTTCTCTAACCCTAGGCAGGCCCAGGGACTCTTCATTCCCTACTAAGCCCTGAAAAACCACATTTATAGCTTTACATAATTAACATATGAAAACAGAGGAATTAATGATCAAAAATTGCAGCAATCATACTTATAATGCCACATAATTCTTAATAACATATAATAATTATTGGGGCTTATTATGCATCAGAAGTTTTGTACAAAGTATTTTCAATAGGCTAATTCATGTAGTGCTTCCAACATCTCATAACCAGTTTGATACTTCAAAATTAAGAGCCATACAACACTAACAAAGAAATATGTGAATATTAAGTGACCAGAACCAGAAAGAGTCAAGCTCAAATTCATCTGACTCCAGAGCCAACTCATAATACTACTGTACAATAACCATTTCAAACTGTAAAACATTTTTATTCACTCCCAAACAGAAATCTTAATTGAAGTACATTAAGTTCTCAAGTTACAAAAGTACTTGGAACATTCAATACCATTTGAAAACGGAAACAAACAAGTAACTATCACGGAAGGTAATAAAAGAAAGTTTTTCCCTTGATCCACAGTGTTTTGAATCATTGTGCTGCTTTCATTCCCATTTCAAGAAAGAATATAAATCATAATTCACTGCCACTCCCCCCCTCAGTCCTTTTTGATGTTTGCTTTTAAACATAAGCCTTTTCACCTGCTCTTTCCTGGTGCTGTTTCTTCTCAGTAGCTCACCTTTCCCCATAAACAGATCCCAAGGACTTCCCTCTCTACTGCTGGTTGATGATGATGATAATGGTGATGATGACAATAATGCTCACCACAACCATGAGAAGGATTACACACACAATTTAAAATGACAGCTCATTTCAGTGAGTACTTATTGCCTTAACTGTCTTGGAAATTATAATGAATGTATTTGCCATAATCCCCATTGCCATTTAACAGCTAGGTCTTTAGAATGCGGAAGGTCACCAAGAAATATTCGAATTTTACTGCATCAAATGTATGCAAATATTCTGAACTTGATTCAAATTCCTGAGTCAGGCAGACACATAAATACCTTCCTTGTCTTGTCATTATGTTCACTGTAGCCTGTGCAAACACAATGCTAGGTCTGAAGGTTATTCTGGGCTTAACTCTATATCTCTTGCAGGGGGCCAGAAGCTCAATGGTAAATCTGAATGACAATGGATATGAGGGCCTGGTCATTGCAATTAACCCCAGTGTACCAGAAGATGAAAAGCTCATCCAAAGCATCAAGGTAAGAAGAAACATTTTTAGCTGCATATTTTTAACTACACAGCCAAAATTAAAATCTGCTTAGTTTTGTATTTTATTATATATTACTATTTCAACCTCTTAATAAATTCTAAACTTGTAAAGGTTACAAAGACTTTAGTGCAATTAGAAAAATGACACTTTAAAAGTTACTTTTACAAAGTCTACATAGTTAATCTACCTGTAAGCCCTGGAAATTCATTATCTTACACATTTTTCTAGCTGCTCATACTTGCTCAACTAAGAACAAATCTGAAAATCTAGACATCTTATTTTAAGGAAATCATAACCCATTTTGGAAGTTGACTCATGTTTCTAGTTTGTATGAGCATAAAAAATGAATTCTGTAAACAGCATTTTAATATATACTATATTCTTGATCCTCTCCATATTACTATGGGGTGATTAAGAGCAGGATTTTTACTCTGACCTAAAGAGAAATTAAGCTATTTATAGAGTTATATAATAAATGGCAAAACTGAAACCACTCGCGTATATTTTTATTGCTACCAACTGGTCAAACTTTGTTTTTATTATATTTGAAGTTCATTAGAAATTTTTGTTAGATATCTTTGAATTATTTCCTCTCTGTTCATAAAAGACAAAGATAATGGATATAACAACATACCAAATTTTAAATTCCCAATTTATGTCACTCATCCAATTACAAGCAAATTCACTAAATAAGCAACTTACCAACGGGATCCCAAATTTTTATTCTTTCAACATTTTATTTTTATAGTTCCTGAGATACAAATCAAAAAATACTTTGTGACATATCACCTTAATAAGTTTAACATTCTTTCCAATAAAAATTCAGTCAGTATAGATACTTAATTTCTTTTTAAAATGACACATCTTATTTTGGAGGAAAATGACAGGTCAAAATAATACATGGACTATTGTTCTTTGTTATTTTAAGACATACTTAAACTTAAACATGGTCCATTAAAATAAATTAGCCTGTAACAAAAACAAACTAACCTCTGAGTTGAAAAAAAGACGTATGTGGCTTAGGTCTCTGAGAGGACTTGAAGAACAGGTTAGGATTTGTTTTCAACTACACAGAGCAATACACAGAATCTACCTAAACTATCTGACAGAACAAGTGGCCTACTGCTCCTGAACTTGTCCTGTTCCACGGGCAGCAGAAGGTACAGGGTAAGTAATGAAGACTCCCAACAGTCACAGCACCACATACCCAAATTAACCAAGGTTCAATAAAGAAAAATAAATGGCAATAGAAGAACAATCACAACAGGTTTTCAATGTGTGGAAGGTGGGTTGTAAGTTTAGAATGAGTACTTCTGTAGGAACAAAAAACATGTTCATAAGACTGAGAAGATGAGAAAACTTTGTTATCCATACACGATGCCCTGTGACAATATATCAGTTTCCAAGACACCAGGGACAATAAAACATATAAAGCATAAATCCAGGCTGCTTGATTTTTCCACCATTCCCCTGAGCATTTTATAGAGTCAAGCCCCCATGGGCCACTTGAAGGAATGCGTTTTCTTCTTCGTTCTCAGTGTAGATAATCGCCTCTTGCACTATGCACTTCTGCATCTTCCACACTGTCCTCATCACAGGCTAAGTGTAGAGGAGTGTTACCTTCAGGGTCTTGGTTCTTTGTAGATACTCTGTAGGACAGCAGAGTATGAATCATCTTCAAGTGCCCTTCAGGTACACCTACTGCCCGGTGCATTGCTGTAGCCTCATAATGTCCTTTGCATTTGGATCAGCCCTGCCTTCTTGCAACATGACAGCAGCTTCATGATCAGTTTTCAAAGCTGCTTAACAGAAGGGAGTGCAGCCATTTTGACTGACAGTATTCTCTTGTGCACCTTTTCTCAGAAGGGCTTTTATACTTTCATCCAGGCTGACAGAAACAATACTATGAGGAGCTGATGAACCTGCTTCATCTTTATTATCCACTGGCACTTCAAGTTGGAGCAAGAATTTAACAATTTCTGCATGCCCAGCTGAGCATGCCTAGTAGAATGCAGTTCTGCTACCCTGGTCAATGCCACTGGCCAGGGATTTACCTATCTGCCAAGACACTCTTCTTCAAGTCTTCATGCTCCCTGGCTCCCTGCTTAGACCAGGCTTGGAACGATTAGTTTAGAAACATTTTCCTCCAATTTGCTTTCTGAGGATCTTCTCAAGGCTCCAAATCTAGTCACATTTTTCTCTCACCGAGCACCCTTGTTCCCAAGTCCAACTGATCCTGCTGACTGGCCGGGTATACAGGAGAAAACAGTTGACTTTGGAGCACATGCAAAGGAGCTTACAGATCTGAGAGCTACCTACTTAGGGGAAAGGGGCTTCAATTTGCTTCTACTTTGTATACAGACTTTTATGCTCATTTTGTGAAATTGCTACTACAATGTGTTTTTAATTTTTCAGGAAATGGTAACTGAAGCTTCTACTTATCTGTTTGAAGCCACCAAACAAAGATTTTATTTCAGGAATGTAAGCATTTTAATTCCAACGACCTGGGAATCAAAATCTGAGTACTTAATGCCAAAACAAGAATCATATGACCATGTAGGTATTTTATCTGACTCCAAAACTGCTTTCTGTGCCTCTTAAAAATGAATACTTAGAAGTTTTGGTAACTGCTGATTACCATGTTAATTTAGTTAATAATATAACTTTTGTAATGCAGATGAAAAGGTCCTTGCTTTTTAAATCTTTTGTTTCTTGGGATTTAACTGTTCTTCTGCATTTCAGGCAGATGTCATAGTTGCTGACCCTTATCTGAAATATGGAGATGATCCCTACACACTCCATTATGGACAATGTGGAGACAAAGGACAGTACATACACTTTACTCCAAACTTCCTATTGATGAATAATTCATCTATCTATGGACCCCGAGGTAGAAATAGCTATTTTATAATTCTTATTTTCAATGGGGAAAAGTATAATACTGTCATTAAACAATTTTTAAAGATTCTAAAAAAAGGTAAGTAAACATTAATCATACTTTATGGATATATGCTAGTGATGTCCAATTTATTTCCTTTTTGCTTGTTTGTTCTGTGTTGACAAGGTCTCCTATAGCCCCAGCCTGCCTGGAACTCACTATGTAGACCAGGCTGGCCTCAGTATCACACAGATCCACCTGCCACTGCCTCCCAAGTGCTGAGATTAAAGGTGTATGCCACCATATGTGGTGTCCAACTATTTGTGTATACAATTCTAATAAAATGAATAATTTACGGATATCTCCTATTTCAACTTTTTTAGCTACTGAAAAGTGCCAGTTTCTAGAACTCCTCAACTCAGGGTAGGATATGAACAAGATATTTAAGATACAAGAAAACTACATTTAAATAAGTTTACAGATGGCAATGTTCTCTCACAGGCAGAGTCTTTGTCCACGAGTGGGCTCATCTCCGGTGGGGAGTGTTTGATGAGTATAATGTGGACCGACCCTTCTACATATCCACAAGGAACACTATTGAAGCAACAAGGTATCACTGTATTACAAATCTGTTTTCAAAAGTCTTTACTTATGAATCTTCAAGTTTCTGTATGAGTTAAAGAAGATTATGTCAAGTGATTGGGTGTTCATACAGTCAGTTACAATATTCCAAGTGCACCATTTTATATATGTATGCATCAAATCAATTCTGGTGATACCACTTTGGGATGAAGGTCAGTCAGGAACTGGGACCCATTTCAGTATCACAGAAATTTTACCAACAAAGTTTATTGGCAGAAGAAACATGAGCTTGCTAAATCCCAAGACACCAGAGAATTGGAATTCCATCCTATACACTCAAGTGTACTTTTAACCTGTTACACTTTTATTTCTTCATACATTTAATACTAAATTCTGCACATGAGAGAAGACATGGCATTTGTTTTTTTCCCTCCTCATCTTCCCTTACCTACTATTCCATCCACTTTCTTGTTTTACTTGATTCATACAGTACTTTTTAAGGTACATGTGCTTCACTGAAATGAAATAAATTCCTAGAGCTTCCATGATAAGCATATTCTCCTTTTAAGTTGATGAAAAACATATTTCTCAGAAAATAAGTGACTTTTTAAGAAATTAGAGAGTAGAGCTTAAGCCTTACTTATGAACTGATAAGATGTTCAAGCCTTTAAAAATAGCAAGAACTTAGACTATATAGAGAACTGAGACAACAGAAATCAGTTCCATAAGAAAATAAGTCTTTGAAGGAATGGTGATGAAAGAGGAGTGCTAGGAAGGGCCTGTCCTGTCCCCTCTGCGGTGCTTGCTTGGTCAGCAGAGCTGCTTGGAGCCTTTTACACAAGCTGAGCTGCTCTCAGCTCCAGACTCTCCCACTTTCCCCACAGAACTCTCCTTTGCCTAGACAATATCTGTTCTGCTTCTAAATGTTTCTTTTCTAGATAGATTTTGGCCCCTCCTATTTGAGGTTAGATGCCCTAAAGAGCTTCCAGGGCAACTGTGTGGGCTTCTCTCAGACCTCTATCAACCTGCCCTGACTATAGATCTGATTAATCCCAAATAGGCTTGTATTTTTAAGCACTGAGTTCTTTTTTTCTTTAAACCCTCTAGCAATAATCATGGCATAAAGCTAAAATTAAATACAATGATCACATGATGAATATGTGAATTTCCTGATGACCAATCATAAAACAATACACATTAGTGAAAACACCTCTGTAAAACAACATTCATTGAGTTCTTACAGTGTTCCATGCACTTTAAATCTCGTCATGTGTGAGTTCAACTTTAGGGCTAATCCTAGAGCTAACTCTCTTGGAAAATATTATCATCCCCCTTATGCCTGCAATTCTTACAAATCTATGAAAATGAACTAATATCATTAAGCATAATAATGGGAAGAAATTCTGCACATAAACAGAAATGCTTTTTAGAATCCTTCCCCTGTATCCTACGCCATGCCCTGATTCCCTGCCAGGCAATTGACAATTATTTTTATTGGGAAGCTCAAGAATTTGATGCCGTTTTCCTTTCATTTCTTCCTTCAGTCTAGCTCACTATAAGTTGCAAAATACTATAATTCTAAAATCAGTTATATCACACACAGAAATTTAAGAGGATTTAAAACATAATTTTGACTTTCCTGTCCCTGCTAAAAAAAAACAATTCCTCTGTAACTTTTACATCATTTCATCTTTATAATATCCATGAACATATGAAATTCCTATTGCTATCCCAAAACCACAGAGAAATTACACTAATAACTCATGTTAGTAAATAATGAATGTTTATTGAGTATGAGATGAAAACATTGTTGTTATTGACACCAACAGTGAGAGTGGAATATTGTACCTGCTTCTGTCAAATGTTTGATATGTAACCAAGAACAATTACCGAGGGAAAGGTTTTAGGTGCTGGTCTTTATTACTGACTTGCCTAAGTTCAAAGAGTGGGGTGTGCCTGGGTATGGTGAGGCACGCTTTTAATCCCAGCACTCAGGAGACAGAGGCAGGCAAGTATCAGTAAATTCAAGGCTAACCTGGTCTACATGGTAAGTCGAAGGCCAGCCAAGGTTAAGCGGTGAGACCCTACCCAAAAAAAAAAAAAAAAAGAAAAACAGAAACAAGAAACTGGGAGTGGGAGGGAAGGAAGTAGGGAACTGGATTGAACTGAAGATGTAGCTTTGTGGAAGAATGCTTGCCTGGCATGCACAGGTCCTGAGTTCAATACCTGGGACCACAGAAATAATCTAATCCTTTTCCCATAGATGCTCCACTGATATTACTGGCAAAAATGTGGTTAATGAATGCCGGGGAGACAGCTGTGTAACAAGGCAATGCCGGCGTGACTCACAGACGGGGCTGTATGAACAGAAATGTACATTTATCCCAGACAAAGCCCAGACTGCCAAGGAGTCCATAATGTTCATGCAAAATCTTGATTCCGTAAGTACTTCTGTTTCTTGATTCACAGAGAAATTCTTACAAAATATTTAAGTAGGGAAGCTGGATTTTCTACTGGGAGAGTATACGTACTGACAGGGGGGAAGAAAATACAACTAACAAGGCCATTTTCTCCATCTGTGTCAGGAAATTATCCTACCCTTTCTTTAACTGTTTCTTTGCTTCAGGTGTAGCTCTGTACTGTTCTCAGTGGAGTCATGGAATACATTCGCAGAGTATCTCTCTCCTTACTGATGTCTGCTAGACTTGTGCCTAGAATAACAATCTTATTTTTAATTCTTCGCTCAGATGTTACTCTTATACTTGTATAAAGGAATGTACAGTGGTGATTTCAACTGACATTCTAAATTTCCATTATCTTCTCACTAAAGTATATGAAACTATTAGAAAATGTTAATATTATGAAAATATAAATGGTTCTGTCTCCACAGAATACAGGGAAGAATATTAGTTCACAATGCTAATGTTTGACCTAAGGTGTCTGGTTCCAATATGTAAAGTTTCCCATATGACGGGAAACCACAGATGTGTTGGAGTCAGATGATCTTAGTACAGTGTGACACCCAACTTACCATTTGTAAGATGTCACTGAGGACAAAGTACATTTGAGATTTATTTCCCTCATCTTTTCCTGGGAATTAAAACATGCATTTCACGTTAAGTTCATAAGTGATAATATGAAACAAAGTGTTAGCACAAGGCTTGATGGAAGGGATGTACTAAATAAGCTTTAAATTTTTAAATTTATATTTCAAAAATGTCACTTTTCCTAGATAAACCCAATCTTATTCATTTTTAACTGACACATAATTAACAATATTAATTGACACATAATAAATCTTACCAGATACAATGTAAAATTCCAAGAGGTGTTCACAATGTGGTGATCAAATAGGAGCAATTAGCATATTCATCACCTCAAAGATTATCCTCCTTTGGTTATAAAAACATTCAAAATACTCTCATCAAGTGACTTTAAACATAATTAAAGTAGTGTTAACTGTGGTCACTCTATTGCGCTATGAAACCCTAGAACTTATTCTGGTACTCTAATTTTATACCCATTAGCCAACTTCCCAAACTCCTTCGCAGTCCCATTCCTAGATGCAAATAACCAGCTTCAACATATGAGTGAGACAACCCACTATTGTCTTTCTCTGCCTAGCTTATTTCACTTAGCACAACTTCCTCTCAGCTCATTTATGTCAAGGTAAGTGACAGTGCTCATTCCTTTTATTAGAAAATTTTTTTCATTTTGTTTTGGTCCTTTTAAAGCAATGTCTCCTTATCACCCCACTAGCCTAGAACTTGCTATGCAGACCTTGCTGGCCTTAGTCTCACAAAGAAGCACCTACCTCCCAGAATGCTGGGATTAAAGGTGTGTGCCACCATGCCAGCTGTGATTAAATAATATTTTATTGTGTGTATATATATGCCCCATTTTATTAATTCATTCACCCACTGGTTGACACGTAGGCTGAGTCTACTTTTGGATAGTATAAATAGCACAACCTAACGTGGGTGTGCAGTTAACACGCCAGTGTGGGCATCCACCCAACATACAGATTTTTTTTCCTTTGAATATGTATCTAGCAGTAGGACTGCTTGATTATGTGGTATTTCCCTTTTTAGTTTTTTGAGAAACTCCATACTGTTTGTCCTAAAGAAGGCTGCACCCGCTCACATTCCCAGAAGCAACAGAAATTCCCCTTCTCCAGTACTTACTTTTTGTCTTTTTAGTGGTCATTCTAACTGGAGTGAGACGGTATCTCACCTGTGGCTTTGCTTTTCACTTCCTTGACAATTAGTGATGTTGAGCACCTTTTTCATGTACCTCGCAGTCATTTGTATGTCTTTTCTTGAGAAATGTCTGTTTAGGTCATTTGGCCAATTTCAATCAGGTCGTTTATGGGGTTTGGGGGTGCTTTCTGCTGCTGAGTCCTTTGAGTTCCTTATAAATTCTAAATATTAATCCCTTGTCAGACATATAGTTTGCACGTTTTCTGCCATTGTGAAGGTTGTCTATTTATTCTTCTTTCCTATGCTGCACATCCGAATCTTAATTGATATAAGCATATAAACCTGCCTATTGAAAGTTTATTCAAATGTAAAAATATTTTAAATATGATGTATTCAAAAATAGCAAATCAAAATAATAGTTTACTTAAAAGAAGAAAATTTTCATATACCAAATCACTAGCAACAAATACTTCCACAGGCAGGGCTTTGTAAAGATCTACAATTTCTGATAAAATTTTAAGATGTCATGGAACCTAGAGATGATGAAAGGTCAAGTAAAATTATAGGCTTGACCTTTCCTTCTAAAACATGTACTGTACCCCAAGTTTTAAGTGGTGTGCTCCTGGAAATATCTGGCACATGATTCAAGACAGTTCACTTTAATCAATGGAACTGGAACACCAGGGTTCATATGACACATTGGAAAGGTCAGAGACTGCACATTCCAGGTCATGCTGCTGAGGCCTTGGATTATAAGTGGCAAGTCCCACTGCCTACCTGAAGCATGAGCAGCAAGGAAGAAGTCTCAGAAGCTGAAATATGCAGGAAAGCTAATCACAAAGACATTTTTCAGAGATAAATACTTTACACATATATCCAAAACAGAATTAATGTCTACTGATTGTAATAATTACATTAAATACATTACAGAATATAAATTCTGGACCAGGATACACATGATGTGAAATACTGAATATTCTATTCCATGGGTTTTTTTTTTTTTTCCGTTCAACTTCATTCTTTCTGTTTCAGGAAGAGTATTGCATTAGGAGCTGAAAACAAATATATAAATAAATTGTCCTGGAGAAATAGTTTAGTGAGAGCAGTAGAAATACTAGAAATTTTAAAAAGCAAATGTAAAACAAAGTAGGAGATTGAGATCTGAACCAATGTTATATGGAGGTTGGAAAATGGCTTCTAAAAGAATAAATTTTAGGTTGGGGTTTTAGAAAATGAGCTATAGATTCAACAAAGCAGTAAGAAGAGAATTCTATACAAAGAAATAGACTGACAAAAGTTGATTGTAATAAAGCAGAGATGCCATGTGTGGTGGATGGTTCAAGTTAAGACTGCATAATTATTCCATCAAAATCATAAAAGTTCTCATTGCTTATCAGAACAATTTTTAACAAGACAGCAATAAAGAACTTGAGAGTCTGTTTTTTCTAATTTGTACAAAATTACCATCTGGATGATTGGAGATTCTGGTGAAAGTTTCTGGTATATTCTAAGAACAGCGAGGAGCTCTGTAGTAGAAGAAAGAACTACATGGTGAGATAAGAGACAGGAACCTACTATGCTAAGGTGTTTGGGTTAAGAAGATATCTGCTTAATTCTGCCAGGAATGTAATTATAAGTCTGTGACGGCCAGGATGGGGAGCAATGAGTGAGTCAGGCAGGGAGATGGTGGGAAGACCACAGCAGCAGGCGCATGAGAGGCTGCATTCAAAGGCAGTGGCAGTGGTAGGGAAATAGAGACCAGGCTTGATGGGCAACAGCTAGAACTGAAGTGAGCACTGCCTTGTTTACAGTCTGATTTCTCAAATCCAGTACAATCCCATTTGGGAGATTTGAATCAGAGCCAGGTCAGAAACGAGGCAAACTCTTAAAATGTAGATATACAAAAGTATTCAGAGGTGAATTTGGTTCTTC
The DNA here is from genome assembly GCA_035773235.1 of Eospalax fontanierii. NCBI lineage: Eukaryota > Metazoa > Chordata > Mammalia > Rodentia > Spalacidae > Eospalax > Eospalax fontanierii. Next base: position 21,409,871 of record CM069543.1, read on the forward strand.
GGAATCTGCAGAGCTGGTGTTAGGAAGGCATTAAAATAATGAACTTACCCTGTTAAAACACAGTCTCTGAAAGTTCACTGTAGGGTAATTTCCTTCCTGAGTGCTGGGCTTCTTTGGGAGAACACTCTTCCAACTTGCTCTTTTTAAAAGCTGGAGGCTTTTCAATCTCTACAGTAATAAATACCCACTGGCAGAATTATTAGCTAGAATTCACCACTCAGAAAGGAATAAATATATTTCCTAATTTTCTCTCTATGCTTTTATGACATTTTCAGGAATATTGCTTTATTTATATCAAAATTCATCAGAGTTTATAACAATTCAAGTTGTTGGAAATCCTGTCCTCAAGTTTTTGGGTCAATGAGAAAATGTGGAACACAGATAGTTAAAGAAGATAATTTTTTTCTACTCCACTTTTAGAGATAGAAGAAATTACTACAAATCCTTTTTCCTTAATTCTCATTTCTTTAATTGAATTAACTTCCTTATATCAAGGCTTGAGCTTTCCAGAAGTCTAGAAGTGAAAGTAAGAATCTAACTTAAGTTTTGCTCAAGTGACCATGTTCACTGATCTACCCATACCTACAAGAACCTTCAGAACTGTGAGGCCTACCTTCTGATACAGCCTCACTCGCCTCCCCTTCAAACATGCAAAATGGAAGTCAGTGTTTCATTATGAAACAGTTCTTAATTGTCAGGAGCTAAGATTAATCTGTTTAAGATTAATGCTCTAGCTGGCTGCATACCTGCGCTCATGACTTATTTCATTATTCTGTTTTCAATTGATTTTTTTTTCTCAGGTGACTGAATTTTGCACAGAAAAAACACACAATGCAGAAGCTCCAAACCTACAAAACAAAATGTGCAATGGCAGAAGCACGTGGGAAGTAATCCAGGAATCTGCTGATTTTCAGAAAACCTCTCCCATGACGGGAATCGAAGCACCACCTAGTCCTACGTTTTCTTTGCTCAAGTCCAAGCAGCGAGTAGTCTTCCTGGTACTTGATAAATCTGGAAGCATGGACTCAGTAAGACAGCTTTTCCCTAACCCTGTCACGTATTTAGCAGCAATATAATTTAATCCTGTTTGGGTTCTAATAAGCTAATTCTCACATATTTATGCTTTAATAAATTTTAGTGCAATGAGTTTATACAGAAAACCACTAGAAAACAGTATAGCAAAAATAATAATAATAATAATGGCTATAAAGAGGTTAAAATAATATGGATAATTTTCATCCTTAATGATTAGTTATAACTAACTAGGAAAAAATGTAACTGAACAACAACAAGAACAACAAAATGAAGTCAGGTGCAGTGGTACATGCCTGTAATCTCAGCTACTCAGGAGGTTGAGGCAGGAAGATCCCTTGTGCCTGTGAGTTTTAGGCCAGCCTGGGAAGCATACAAAGCTCTCCTCTCAAAAAAAGTAAGAAAATAAACACATGAAAATTATCCATATTTCCACCATTGAACACATCTCATTTCATTCTTTTATTTTTCTTAATGTGCTTTTCTCTACAAAAATGAAATTATATTTTATATGTTTTGTAATCTGATTTTTTACATAATAGACCTTAAAAACTCTCCATGGAAAAATGATTCTATGAAAACATTTTAATGATTATGTAATATAATATGTACATAACTAAATATGTAATTTAGTCACTTTCCTATTGTTGGACATCTTTGAGACATTTCCTCTTACTGTTATTTTAAGAATATATTCTAGGGGCTGAGAGATGGCTTGGTGGTTAAGAGTACTGACTGCTCTTGCAGAGGACCCAGGTTTGGTTCCCAGCACCCACATGGCAGCTAACAACAATCCATAATTCCAGTTACAGGGGATCTGACATTCTCTTCTGGCCTCCACATGCAGTTCATGCACAAGGGACACTTATATACATGCAGGCAAAACACTCATACACATAAAAAGAAAAATCAATTGCTAAATAAAAAGTGAAAAAATGCATTTATTTGTTTTGTACAAGTTCTGAAATAACTGATTGTTAAAATTATTACAAATATAACTTTTATTTTTAAAGATTTTCTTTTTTAATGAATTAAGAAGCTAAACCTTAAAATCTACCAACAAATTATTATCAAGATCTATGCTCTTTAAGTGATTTTTGTCCTTTATGGATCTGTCAAGTTCTAAAGAGACTCCAGAGTTGTTAATGTATTTTCTTTTATAGAAAGGCGAAGACAGTGTCAAGCGTCTCACTCGAATGAATCAAGCGGCAGAACTGTACTTAATTCAAATTATTGAAATGGAATCCTTGGTTGGCATGGTCACATTTGATAGTTTTGCAACAATTCAAAATAATCTAGTAAGAATAAATAATGATACTGCCTATCAAGAGATCACTGCAAATCTGCCTCAACAAGCTAATGGTGGAACTTCAATATGCACAGGACTCAGCAAAGCATTCCAGGTACATTTTTTTACATTACTATCATTTGCCATTTATTACTGCTTTTAACTTTGTCCATTTATATTTTAACAAGGCTAATGAGTTCATAATTTCTTCATTTAATAACTCTCTGACCTGATCAAGACAAATAATTTGTGGGAAGAAAAAGTAGTCCCTGCCTATCTGGTACTTATAGCTGGATCTACCTACCCTGTGTCCAGCTGCTCCCTGGTGTAATATGGAAGTGCTGAGCAGCACTGGAGAGTGAATGTGGAAGGGAAAAAAGTCAGTGACTAGATTGTCATCAAGGTCTTATTGAGCTTCTCTGTACCCTACAGTCTGAATTTTTGAGTAGAAAATTATGCCATTGAGGAAATTGTTGTTTGCAATTAGAAACATGTATAGGTAAAGAAAGCCCTGGGTCATCAAATTAAATTGACATTTAAAAATCACAGCTGGTGATGGAGAGATGGCTCAGTGGATAAGAACACTGGTTACCCTTGTAGAGGACACAAGTTCAGTTCCCAGCACCTACACAGCAGTTAACAACCATCCATACATCTAGTTCCAGGGGATCTGATGTACTCTTCTGGCCTTCATGGACACTGGACATATAGGGTGCATATTCACACCCATAAAATAAAAACTATACATTGTAAAAATATTTTTAAACCACAGAGCTAGCAGTAGCTCCTGAAGCTGTATAGAACTAAACACAGTGAATACAGGTGGAAGGTTAATGAGCTCAAAATTGCAAACTAAAAAATTAGGATCACTTGTTGCATGCTGTACCCAACTGCCTATTAGTAAGTCTTGATATTCATTTGAACTTCTTTCAACCTAACTTAGCCTCCATTTAAGGATATTGTTCATCATATTTTAAGTCACAAAACAGAAAACTCCTTCCTTCACTAATCTACTCCTTGCTTCAGTTAAAATGACCACTATTACTCTAACACAGGCCACTGTTAAATTCAATCACTTAACTTTCCTTGTGGAACCTACTTGTCCTAAGGCAGAATCCTGGGATGTTGACTGTATTATTTGTTGCTTAAACATTTCACGGTGACTCAATTCCAAAAGCAAGTTTTCTCAACCCAGGCAATACGGGTATTAATAGCAGTATCCTTATTACATGTGTCTACTCCCTTCTGTACTATTAGAAGTGCTGTATATTAAGAACATGCCCAAATGTTTCTACACATTGGTTCATATGTATTTTCCTTAATATAATTTGATATATATTACATTTTGACTACAAAATCTATTGTCTACGAGAGTATATGAATTCAAACTTATAAACATCCCTTAATTACTTACCTAATTCTTTATGCATATGGTCTTATATCTTTACTACCTGGTGACTTTGGTAATATTATTATGCTCATTCTGCACATAAGGAAACTGAAATTCTGTATAAATTTTACTCAAGTTCACAAGTCAATAATCCCCAGATATAGGATTAAAAATCTGATCTTTCTAACTTAAGAATTACATTAAGCTATCTATTGAATGAGAGGCGAGAGAGGGAGAGAGAAAGTGGTGTGTGTGTCTGTGAGAGAGAGAGAGAAAAGGAGAGAGAGAGAACACTAGTAGAGCTGTAATTTAATCTTATCTAAAACCAAAGCTAACTCTCTTTCTTAGAAAGAAGTCAAGAAAAGGTGAAGACTTGTATTAATTGTGGATTTACAAAAGTTCCTTCTTCATGTAGGTCAAAGGGTTTATTATCATTGCTGTTTTGTTTGTTTTGCTGGAAACCCTAAGATTCTGTATCAGTGACAAAATAAAATGTATTTAAAAGACTTAAACCAAATCATTTAACCTTTGATCATCACTTTTTGTTTTCTGGGTTGTTTGTTGTTTGAAACAGGATCTTCCAGTAGCACCAGCTGACCCAGAACTTACTATGTTGACCAGGTTGGCCCTCACCTGTCAGAGAATCACCAACCTCTGACTTCTGAGTGCTGGGATTAAAGGTGTGCACCACCACACCCAGTTTTTTGAGTGTTATTCAGGCTGCAACCTTCCAGACTGCTTGGATCTCTCCCAAGTACTGCCTAGAGTGATAGCAACAGCAACAACTACTCACTTATCACATGTCAGGACTTATACAATGTGCCTCATTCTTCCAACTGTTAGGATAAATATTATTAAGACTCCAGCTTTCAAAACCAATACATTATACTTACTTGCACATGCCAACTCAGCTTGGAGTGATAAAGTTTCCTTTTGCTTATTCTGAGATATAAGACTAAGGACTCCTCCAAGACTAAAAAAAAAAAAGTTTATTCTTAGTTTTCATGTATTCAGAAATGATTTGCTGTCATTAATAACGTGACTTTTTTACCATTAGGCAATTACCTCCAAAAATGAGAGTACTTCTGGTTCTGAAATCGTATTACTGACAGACGGGGAAGATGATAAAATAACATCATGCTTCAAGGAGGTCAAACAAAGTGGTGCCATCATCCACACCATCGCTCTGGGACCTTTTGCTGCCAAAGAACTGGAGACTCTGTCAACCATGACAGGTAAAACTTCGGAATGCAGATTGATCAGACAATACATTTATAGTCCTTTCCATTTCAGACATTCTTATAAACTGTAAAGCCGCTCAAACATTCCTTGTCTTAAAATTAATCACTGCTGCTTCCTGGTCCTTCAAAATAAAATCTTTTCTTTCCCTCAATCACTTTTCATATGTGAGCTTCTTCTCAAATTATTCAATATCTGCTATCTTCATCATTCACCTAATTTCTGTAGATACCACTAGACAGAAATTTTTTTTCTATGGACACTCAACTTCAAGTCCAAAATTATTGCTCAGTTTCAAATTCAATCACACAAAAGAGATCTAGACATCCCTACAAAAGATCTGCATGAGGCCATAGCGTCCTGATAACCAATTAAGGCCTCTGTATCACCCACCGTAGTTCCACCTAGTCTTATTGAGCTTTACTATTTCTATTCAGTTCTGCTAACACATTCCAATTCTGATTGCACAACTTTCTGTCTTGAGTACTTCAATCATCTTTTAGCTATACATTTATTTTTCCATAAATGTGTAATGAATGTCTTATTTGCAACTTTGTCTTTTGCGATCTATTCTTTCCTAACTTCTTATATCCAATTGAAATAATCTGTCTCCCTTAATACCTACATTATCTATTTGTGCAATTACTCAATTTTGCTTCATTCTAAACTGTCATTATCTAATTTTCACTGGAATGTTTTGATCCAATTATAGAAAACACCATTGATTCATAAGAACTGATAAATTTCATTTCTATCACTTTATATAGTTCTTAGACAAGCTTTGCTAATATAGCATGCACTTACTTTTGGTGACTGATTGACCTAAAAACAATTTAAATTATTTAAATTTCCCTTTGTTCTTATCATACTTACTTTAAGAAAGGTTCTAGTTATTATGGGATTATACCTGCGATACTACCATATTAGAGAAAAAGGCATCTTTTGAAGAGTATAAAGAGATAAGAAGGCAGTCTATTAAATATATCAATGACAGTCCAAAAGTAAAGATTTCTGCATTTAAAATTCTTTAGGGGGACGTCGTTTTTCTGCCAATAAGGACGTAAATGGCCTGATTGATGCTTTCAGTGGAATCTCATCTGGAAGTGGCAGCTTCTCTCAGCAGGCTCTCCAGGTTAGCAAAAATCCTTTGCTTTCTTATAGTTGTAATCAATCCCCATTATCCTAAATTTTTAATTATTCTTTCTATAACAACACTTGCCTAAAAATTTTTCAGATGTATAAGGAAAACCATCCCTACTGGTTTTTATTTTTCCATGACTTATAGCTACCTCTTCTCATGCATTCTCCTATACGTAATGTATGATTTGTATTGGCAAAATTCTGTAATGTTCAGTCATTTTAATTGAAATCTCAACACATCTAAAATTACTCTGAACTAACAAAACTTCAAAAATCCACCCATAGTAACAGATGGGTTCTGTGTCCATTTTCAGTGTCTGTTTTATTTATGTTACAGTTGGAGAGTAAAGCCTTGAATGTTGCAGGGAAGGAATGGATAAACGGCACAGTGCCTGTGGATAGTACCATTGGAAATGACACCTTCTTTGTTGTCACCTGGACAACACAAAAACCAGAAATCATCCTTCTAGATCCAAAAGGAAAACAATATGTAGCCTCAAATTTCACAGAAGATAAGCTAAATATTCAGTCTGCTCGTCTTCGAATACCAGGCATTGCAGAGGTTTGTCTGGTCTTTATTGTCACCATTAATCAATTTGTATGTTATAAAATAAAGACATCCTGCATGTTTTCAATGTTAAAACAATAACAAATCATTTATCACAAAAAACAAGTTAAATTTAATACATAAAGATTCATATTCATATTATTTGCTAGCATATAGAATCAAAAATTTGAAAAACCATTATTTGGGCTTGGAAAGCAGCTCAGTAATGCATTTGCTTAGCATGAATGAAACCTTGACTTCTATCTCTGGCATCAGAAAAAAATACTTATTGTTATTCTTTTTCTAGGTAATTCTATATCCCAATAACAGAACAGAAAAAAAAATTGACAAAAAATTTTAACGGATTCTTTTTCAGACAGGTACTTGGACTTACAGCCTTTTCAATACAAATGGCAAATCTCAGTTGTTAACGGTGACAGTGACCACAAGAGCAAGAAGTCCTACCATACTCCCGGTAACCGCAACAGCTCACATGAGTCAAAACACAGCATATTACCCTAACCCAATGATTGTTTATGCCCGAGTCAGCCAAGGGTTTTTGCCTGTTCTGGGAGCCACAGTAACCGCCATCATAGAATCTGAAGATGGACATCCAGTCACACTGGAGCTCTGGGACAATGGTGCAGGTACTAGAAATCTTCATTGACTTCTACTGAACTTAAAATTCTCCCACCAGACTCCATATCAATATTTCCTCTCTGTACTTATGAATCGTCTTAGCTTTCTATTGCCATGAAAAAAAAAAACACTGACCAAAACCAGCTCGGGAAGGAAACGGTTTATTTCCATTCAGCTTACAGTTAGTTCATCATGGGAAGACAGGACAGGAGCCCAGGGCAGAAACTGAAGTACAGACTACGGCTTGCTCCCCTGGCTTGTGCTCAGCCTGCTTTTGTATATACACAGGACCACCTGACCAGGGTGGTCCCACAGTGGGCTGGGTCCACCCACATCACTCAACAGTCAAGAAAATGTTCCATAGACATGACCACAGATCAATCCAATGGAGGAAATTCCTCAATTGATGTTCTCTCTACTCATGTGTGTCAAGTTGACAACTGAAGCTATTCAGCACATGAACCATGTTTCAAAATGAACAAAATTTAGTTGTAGCATTTTTAAAACTTTCTAATACAGTTGTCTTGAGAAAACATAAATATATGTAGTTATTTCTTTAAAGTTCATGAGCAATTTTCTTTTCCCATGGAGCTTTGCGTACAATTATTCTCAATGCATATGCTTTTCTCATTGTATATGCTTTGTTCATCTAAGTATATTTTCCTTATTTTGAAATTTCCTATATGAAATAATAACGGTGAATAATAATGAAATATATAATATAAAGTAGCTGAATGCCTATTCCAAACTCGTACGATTATATGTGGCCAAACCAAGCTTTGAACTAAGTGTGACTCAGTAACTCATGTACCTCACACCGTGCTGTGCTGTCCCCCAAGCACCGATGGCTCCAGTGCTCACACACAGTTACAACACCCATTCTTACCTTGCTTCCTGGATAACTAATTCTTACATTTCCATATCAAGGTGCTGATGCAGTGAAAAATGATGGTGTCTACTCAAGATATTTCACAGAGTACCATGGGAATGGTAGATACAGTCTAAAAGTGAATGTCCAAGCAAGAAAAAACACAGCTAAAGTAAATTTAAGACAAAAGAACAAGTCTCTGTATATTCCTGGCTATGCTGAAAATGGTAAGTAACATTCAAATAGAAATGTGTCAGTTGTTTAGGTAAACTGAAAATAGAATTACTACACCAAAAATAGAATTACTACAGAAAATCCAAGAATACAATTCTATGTAATCATAGATTTCAAAATCATATTCAAGTTAGTAGACCTAGCATAGACTATATTTTCACATATTTGGTTAACATCTCCCTTGATTCATTTCATTTACTTTTTTTTTAATGTACTGTGCATCTCCTGTGGGTTCATCACTGTGCTAGATGCTAAAGTTACAAAGACAAATAAAACATAATCCTTGTCATCAAAAAATTACAGGGAAATATTAAAGCTAGTTTAAACAAAGCATAATGTCCCTTCATCCATTTCTAAATGGTATGAGCTTCTCCTTCAGTGAAAGTTGTCACTTTTCAACATCTGCAATCAATCAACATTAGCCCTGTCTACCTGCAATTTACAAGATAAAAACAGACACGACCAATATGAAAAGTTATTAAATGTCTGGGGTGATTTTTTTGGGGGGTAGGAAAAATTACACTGAATCCACCCAGACCTGAAGTCCAAGAAGAGGAGGCAGAAGTTAAACTGGAAGAGTTCAGCAGACTAACCTCTGGAGGGTCATTTATCATATCTGGGGTGCCCCCTAATGGTAACCACACTCCTTTGCTGCCACCCAGCAAAATTACAGACTTAGAGGCCAAGTTTACAGGAGAGCATATTCATCTTACATGGACCGCCCCTGGCAATGTCCTCGATAAAGGAAAAGGTAAGCTTTGTGTTAAGTTTTTAAATATTACGAATTAAAATTCATTTGCTTTTACTTGCTAAGACTTTTCCAGTGTCTCAATTATGAGGATCATTTATGACGTGTGTACTATAGGCCGTTATTCATTGATTTTCAAATGTGAAAACTGACTCCAGAAGACAGGAGTTGACCCGTTATTCCTATTTTTAGTAACTTAAAATGGAAGATTTTTTTGTATCAAACTGTCTCACTCAATTTGAAATATTTTGAAATTAAATGAGAAAATTAAGTAATACCATTCTGTTATATTCTTTTGTCCCAAACAAGAGAAATTTTTTTAACTATTTCTGTCCTTGCACAATTCTATTTGTATATTTTTGGTATTTCAGACATAGAGCCCATGGCACAATCTCTACTCTTAGTATGCAATTAAGACCAAAAGATTGATGAAAAAGAAAAAGAAAAAAGTAAACTGATAACTTCAGATAGATAGATGATAGATAGATAGATAGATAGATAGATAGATAGATAGATGATAGACAGACAAATCTTCAAGGTTTGTCTTCCATCTCTGGCATCAGAAAAAAATAGTTACTGTTATTCTTTTTCTATTCCTAAGCAATTATAAGTCCCAATCACAGAATAGAATAAAAGTGACTAAAAAAATTTAATGGATTTTTTTTCAGACAGGCACTTGGACTTACAGCCTTTCCAATAAGAATGGTGGAGAATGGTGGAATGGATTGATATGGTTTATTGGCTTATCAATAAGTGTTAAGGGAAGGCCTTAATTAGGGGAGAAAAAGAGAAAATCAAAGTTACTACATATTTTAAATATCTTTGGTATTTCCTGAAAACATAAAAACATTAAGTCTTTCTGCCAAAAAAGGTCACTAGAAGTTTTATTCTCACATTTCAGAACATGAGAAGATATTTTTCTATCAATGGCTCTGGAAGATTTCTAAAATCATAGTGGGATACAACACTTATGTAGGCATTCTTCTTTCCTTTCTTGACAAAATAACAGTTACCACAGCTAACACTGGAGACACCCATTCTGTTAATACTTCTAAAATGGTGGTAATCATTCATACACTGTCATTTATAAATCTCACCAGTAGAGCACAGGCACTCAAAAACTTTCTGCTGAATGAACTTGGTGACTAACTCTCAGCTTTAAACTTTAAAAATTAGTGATGGGAAAGATTACACAGTGGGTAGCAGCAGGATCAGGCACTTGTCAAGGTCGGCCTCACTTATGATCTGATGAGTGCTCACCCAGCTCCCCTCCCTGTCTCCCTTCTGATTTCTGTCTTCTCTCTTTCTGCCACCCCATTTCTCCTTCTTCCAACCTTGTAAAAACTAACTCAGATGTAAGGTAGGTAATGTCTTTACTACACATGAACAGTATGTGTTCCTTGTTCTACATTTCTGAAGAAATCTAGATCCTGAATGGAGAAAATAGAATTATAAGCTATAGATTTTTTCTGGGATGAGATAACTACATTTAAGAACTTCCCTATATTTTTGTTTTTATTATTTTATATGTATGACAGTTTGTCTTTATGTATGTAAGTACACATGTGTGCAAACATGTGCAAGCCAGAAGAAGGCATTTGGTCTCCTGGAACTGTAGTGACAGGTGGTAGTTGGTCACCATGCAGGGGCTGGGAACCAAGCTCCACTTCTCTAGAAGAGCAGCCCATGCTCTTAAACCACTTAGCCATCTCCCCAGTCTCCATATATGTGTCTTTAAAATAAGAAAGGTGAGATAACCGGACAAAAGCCACATCTGGAATTTCTGTGACTGAACTTTAGTATTCATTTCTGATAGATAAAGTCATAAATGTAAAGCAGTGTAGGTGGCAGAAAACCATCTTTGAGATTTAATCAACATGAGTTATCTATATGTTTTCCAGCTGAGCGCTACATTATCAGGATGAGTAAGAATTTTCTGGATCTTCAAGAAGATTTAAATAATGCTACTTTAGTGAATACTTCTAGTCTGAAACCAAAAGAGGCTGGCTCAAAAGAAACTTTTGAATTCAAACCAGAAACATTTAAAATAGAAAATGGCACCAGGTTCTACATTGCAATTCAAGCCAACAATGAAGCCAGCCTCACCTCAGAAGTCTCTAACATTGAGCAGGCTATCAAGCTCATTCCTCCGCAGGAGCCCCATGTCCTTGATCTGGGTACCAATATTTCTGCATTCACTATGACAATTTTTGGACTTGTTGCAATTTTATTTATATTTTAAACTAGAAATTGTACTAGAACAAAAAATTCAGTCTCTTTAGAATTAATTTAATGTACTCATTGTCTACTATACAGTTCTTTGTAATATAAAAGTGAATGTTTAAGTTGTAAATTTCCTACTTGAGTTAATTAAAACCAAATAGATTGCTTTAAATCAAAATGAGTATTTCCTTAATCCATTCATTAATTGTTTCCTTTAATATAAAAATAAGATAGGTATTTCTATTTATGGGTTCTTAAACATTTTCACAGTATACTACAAATTCACTTGGTATATTAACAAAATCTAAATTATAAAAGCCTTTGAAAAATATTTAAACATATTTTATAATCATTTAAGCATTTAAATTTACATGAACTTAAACATACAGTAACAAGTAATTTTATAGAATTATTTATAATTCATAATTGATTATAAGTGAATATTTCATATTTATATAAGCCAAACTTTAAAAAGACTACAGGTTTAATTTTAATTAAAAGTGGCATATCGTGTCCAAACTTCAGGAAATAAGATACAGACAAAATCTTTTTTAAAACTGAAAACCTTATTACCTATAGAAATACAATGACAGAGAAGACCTCTTCAGAAACCATGCAAGTGATATGAGTGAGGTAGACATGTAAAGTGTTGGAAGAAAGGCCACCAAAATAAGTCACTACCCAGAAAAATGACTCTTCAAAAGTGAAGGAGAAATACAGATTTTCTCAAACAATAATTGAGGACATTTATCTATGTTAGACCTATCATGCAAGAAAGGTTGTGGTGTCCATTTTTTGAAATAGTCTGTAGAAAGTATCCTTGCCTCCTAGTATACCTGCCATTGTATTATCCCTCCCTGAAGTTCACATTCTTCAAATAACATGCAACTTTACTTAAAGAACTATAGTCAAGAAGCCTCACTGATCTCTGGAACTAATGCAGATAAGATTCTGTACTTCAAGCTAATGCTACAATGGAATGAATCTATGGGAAGCCTTGTCAGGATGAGTAGATTGTGTATGTGAGGACATTAATTATTGAAAGATAGAGTGATGACTGAACTAACCAGCCTCCTACAACCTCCAGTGATGCATGCTTCTTTGTGGACTGCTCTTCCACATTTAGAGGGATGGATAAGCTAGTGCAGGAATACTGGAGTGAGACTTCCACGGATAGCTCCTAAGTCATACTACAGCCTCCACGTCATTGTGTTTGGATTACTTGCCAAGTGAATGTCAGTCTCCATGTTGCAAGAATACTTAAACTAATCTACCAAGAAGTTATAGCAAAGATTGATGCTGCTGACTGCCAGCATCTTAGAAAAGAATCTTCCAAACCCATTCAAACCACAGATGATGGTGACCCCAAATGACATCTTTATTGCAGATCCTCAAGAGACCACAAGTTAGAGCAACTCAGCTAAGCTACTTCTAAATTCCTGACTCTCAGAAGCTGAGAGATGATATTTATTGTTGTCTTAATCACTAAGTCAAGGAGGACTTAGTTACACAGAAAGTTACACAGATAGCTAGTTCAAATTCCAATAAAAATTCTAGATAATCTATGTGAAATGAAGACTCACAAAAACTTAATCTAATTTTGAAAAAGATGAATTAAATTGAGTAATTTCTTTTCCAAATACTACTACAACCTGAAAAGTTATAGTACTAAATATAATATGTAATTTCATAAAAGTAAATACACAATTAAACAAAATATAAAGCTCAAAAAGAGAAAGCAGTTTGTTAACACTATAAACTTACAGGAAAAAATGGACTGATTTACAGAGAGAATTAGGAAGTTTAGCTCAATGTATAGAAAAGGATGAAGCAGTATTCTCTAGGCAACACATATAAACAAGTGAATATCATTTGAAAAACAATCCATCCAATTGCAGAGAAGATTTTTAAACTAATTAAAAAAGGGAAATATCTAGTTAACCTTACAACTATTTAAAAAAAAAAAAACTTCAGAAGGACCTTGCTTTGTGTGGTGTTAAATGCCTGTAATCCTAGCACTCAGGAGACTGAGGTAAGAGGATCAGGAGTTTGATAGCAGCCTGTGCTACCTAGGCCAATTTGAGCCTAGCCTGATCCTATCTCCAAAAAGACAGAACTTTAGAAGTTCCTTGTTAAGCAATACTATGTGTTAATATAAGGATATCTACAAATTAACAACAACAAAAGAGAAAACTCAGTAGGAAAACAGGCAAAATATATAAGTAGCAATCACTTTGCTGTATTAATCTCTTTTCTAGTGCTATAACAGAAAACTAGAGTGGGTGACATAAAGGCAGTCAGTTTAGGCTTACAGTTTTGGAGACTGAGGAGTGTAAGAGTGATTGGAGGCTTCTGGCAAGGGCCCCAAGGTGCTGCAACCCTGCTGAAAAGCAAGGGGCAAGTGTATGCCTAGGGTTAGCAGAGCAACATGAGAAAAGGAGTTACTTTCACAGAAACGAATACATTCCCATAAGAATGACTCTGTTATGAAAAGCATTATAATCACTCTTCACAACCCAGTCACCTCCAACCTTTCCCACAGCAGCAATCAAATTTCAATGTGAGTTTTAAAGAAGACCAACTATATTCAAACCGCAGGAAAAGCCAAGTAGTAAATTATGTAGAAATTAAAAAAAAAAAAAAATACTAACAATCAGAGCAATGTCAGGTGCAATGGAACTGAGGTACACATTAAAATCTATTACACTGAAATAATAATGAGATAATACCAAGTGTAGGTCACAACGTGGAGAAATGAGAATTTTCATCCTCTTTTGTCAAAAGGAAAACTGAAATGGCATCATGGGACACAGACCGGTAGTTCTTAATGAATTCAATACATACAGTCTCTCAGGTTCCACAACCACTCCCAGGCATTGAGTGTCAGAGAAAAGACCTCACAAAGCAAAAGGCAACTTTATGTGGGGATATTTGATAATAGATTTTTGTAAAATGACATGGAATATTGAAAGTAACTTCAAGTGCCCATAGCTCGGAGAATAGAGGAGTTAATGAAGTGAGCACATAATATGAAATTCCATACAATAGCTGGAAAGGATGCAATGGATAGCAACAAAGCATACCTTAAAACTACGTTCAATAAAAAAGAGTGGGACACAAGGTAGCATCTATTAGACAATATTTCCATGACCTGACAACACTCTTTATTTTATAAGGGCATCTAATCAACACTTAGAAATTTTTATATGCAGAACATAGAAAATGGTGTGGATAGTAAAAAATAAAAATAAGTAATATAATGTATAACAAACCAGAAACTAACGATTATATAGAGTATAATGAGGAGAATTATTCATTCTAATTTATGCCTGAATTTCTACTGAAACAAAAACTCCTCACAGAAATAGTAAAGAAATCATAAATATGGAAATTAAACATATTAAAAGATACAGAACAAAATTCATGAGCACCTCAAATGACAGGCAACACGTTTGGTACATGTAAGTACATATTCACAATTGTTAAAATTTAGCAAAATAGGGTTTGAAAGGAGGTGGACTGATTTATACAAACAATTTTGTTCCAAGTACCACAAACTTTAAGAGACATTCATTTCACTTATTTTTTATTTTCATCTTTATGAGTGTATTGCCTGCATGTGTGTAAGTGCACCTATATTGTGCAATGTCTGCACAACAATCAGACCTCCTCAAACGAGTTACAGAGAGTTGAACTGAGGATAAAACAGTTGTCAGCTACTGCCCATAGGTGCTGAGAACTGAACCCAGATCCTCTACAAAAGTAGCCAGTGCTCCTAACCACTGAGTCATATCCACAGTCCCCTCAAGAGACATTTAAAAGCATTCCCATTACAGTCTACAATGTACCAAGATGCCTGGGGGTACTGCTATGAATCAGTCTTATATCAGTATTCCTAGTCAATGAAAAGGATTGGATAATGAACAAAAGTATGAATATTATAAAAAGATAATATTGGGGCTGGAGAGGTGGATCAGCAGTTAAGAGCACTGGCTGCTCTTACAGAGGACCTGGATTTGGTTCCCAGCACCCACACGGAAGCTAACAACTGTCCATAACTCCAGTTCCAGGGTATTCAACACCCTCTTCTGACCTCCATGGGCATTGCAAGACAAAGATGCACTTACACACAAGAAGCCAAAACACTCGTGCACATAAAATTAATAAATAAAATATTTTTTAAATATCAAATTGTCATTATTTGAAAACCATCATCATTTCACAAAATCTCATGAGAAAACAACCAAAATTATATGAATATGAAAATTCAATGTAGAGAATTCAAATGTTCCCATTCGTAAATAAATCAATTAAAATGATAATTTAAGTGTTCTGATCACAATAGTAAACAACTGTAAAGCACCTAAGAAAAAAATCTAGCCCAAAATATAAAATATCACAGAAGGGACTTTTATGACCTTGAATTCACAGCAATACTCCTGCTTCGGCCTCCCAAATGTTGAGGTCACAGGCACACGCTAACACACTGTTTCAGAAAGATATTTTAAAGACTTGAATAAAAGGATAAATATATCCTTTTTAGTATTAACATTCTGTATTTTTCTTTCTTTTGATTTTTGATTACATATATATTTAGAGATGGTATAATGGAAATAAACATACAACATTTCTGACAAAAAAGAGACATATGTTCACTCAAAATAATGAGGGAAAAAAAAAGAAAAATGTCAAGAACTTTTAACAAATGGTCCAAGCACATCAAGAGTCCATATAACAGACAGGAAAATTTTAAAGACCAAATCTTTAGGAAGAGTCTCTTTTGAAGGTAACTAAAACTGCCAATCAAAAAGAACACCAAGTAGATACTATTTCCACTGGAGGAAAATACTGTCTTATTTTGGTTAAAAAAAGAAGGAATAGAAACATTCTGCTGGAGGCAATTTAGTTGAATTTAGTAAGTATAAAAACAAGCATACTATGGGTATACAGCAAGACCTTTCCTCAAAATACCAAAGAGGAAGGGAGGGAGGGAGGGAGGGAGGGAGGAAGGAAGGAAGGAAGGAAGGAAGGAAGGAAGGAAGGAAGGAAGGAAGGAAGGAAGGAAGGAAGGAAGGAAGGAAGGAAGGAAATGAAAGAACTAATTAGGAACCTAAAACCAGAATATAGGTGTTGTTCATTAAAATAAGATTTCAAAACATCAATAAATTGATTTCATTATAGAGTAGCAGTTACTTTGAATACATTTTTACTTTCTTTGAAAGACAGTCAGCCAGAAGTAGTTGCACACACCAGTAAAGCCAGCACTGAGAAAGTGGACGCTGGAGGATTATTAATTCAAAGTCAGTCTAGGGATGTATCACATGTTAGAAGTCAGCCTAGGCTACATGAAACCTTGTCTCCTAAAAGGATTGGAGGAAGGGTAGAGGGAGGGAGAGAAGGAGGGAGGGAGGGAAGGGATGGAGGGAGAGAGGGAGGGAGGGCTGACATAAGGCTATGCCCTACTCTAAATTACTCCACGCTATATAAGCAGTGGTTTTTCAGACTGTGCATTGCCATAGGAAACTCCATTTTATAAGCAGCTTTTGACTCCGTTTGGAGGGAGAAGAATGAAAGCAGCTCTGGCTGGTCCCAGAAACTGTACAATTTTTCAGGCACCACCCATCCAGCACAGACGATAAATGATTTATTCCAAAGAATAGAAGGGGAACCACCCTGTAAGCTTCTTCGGGAGAACTGAAACTGTGGGTAATAGCATATTGAAATTCTACCAGGGAAACAGTACAAGAACTTATCAGACACACCAGGTGGAGGAAAGGGTGTAACCATCATAAATTATGAACACCTAACACTGTGATGGCTCCACACCGATCTGTCTTCTAAGACCTGGTGTTTGCTGAAGAGTCAAGTCAGTCCCCCACGTTGACACAGTGTGCTTGTCTGCCTGTCCAGCCACCTGTTTGCCTCTCTGTATCTGCCAGCCATTTCCCGCTCTTCACCTGTTGGGCCTCTCTCTTCGAAGCTGAACTCTGTGGCTTCATTCTCAACCTTACCAAGCGCTCTAGCAGCACTTTACTTCCAGCACTGGTCCATCATTCTCAACAGACTCTCGCAGCCTACTTCTGAACCCCCCACCTCTCTGCAAGCACTTTAATTTGTATTCATTCTGTAACCACATATAAATGTACAGAAATATAGACATTTTGACTGTGTGCTGTGAGACTGTGAACAACTTGTGAGCAATTAAGACTGGAATAAATTAACTTACATTCACCTCAGCTAAACTAACAAGTTAGGTGGATTTTATGACAAATCGTTGCCATTGAACCTGCTGAATGTTGTATATTTATTGCCTTTGAATAACTTTCGACATTGTGTTAAGATATAAACATGTTCATCTATGTTTCTGATAAAGGGCACTCACAACGGGCAGGGAGAAAAGAACGCTAAATAAAAACTGATTTGCTATAACCTTGGACACTTCTATTCTGGATCTTTCCATTCAGGAAAATATCTCTCCATAAGAGCAAGCAGGGAAGAAATAAACAAACCATTTTAATAAAGACCACTTAAAGGTGCATAGAGATTAAGGTTCTAGAAATTTTTGACAATATATCTTCACTTTTGTTGTCCACTTTAATTTAGATCCAGTTAAAGAATGGTATTGAAAGATTTTTATGCCCTCAAAATTACAAAAACGGAACAATTAAATCCTGAAAGAATGGTAGTTTCCCTTAAATTTTCAAGGAAAATCTGCCAAAGAAAATTGCACTATTAAGCCTAAAATTTAAGCAGGATAAAAATTCTTTAGTCTCATACAAAGTCAACCATAACATTCTACAGGCTCCTGAATCTTCTACTGAAAACTAGTGTGCATAATGAAAATAAAACAAAGACCTCTCAAAATAATTTTCAGGATTAATCTATGATCATCCTTTTGAAACGTAGGATATGCCATGTGTTTTTAAAATGTAGATTCTATAGATGAATGGCCTGAGTTTAAATAACAAAGTTGTCTCTTGCTGAAACTGTGTTCTAGAGCAAATTGGCTTCTTCATTTTCCAGTTATCAAAAAAAAAAAGGAAAGAAAGAAAGAAAATGGACTGCTCACTAAAGAGTTTCTGATTTTTATCTTGAAAGACAATTCTCCAATTCTGAACTCCCTGGTACTATGCTGCAAATCTTACAGAACTTTCCTTATTCTATCTTTCATTTTGAATATGATTTTATTCCAACTTAATCCATGAAACCGATCTGGACATTCTTTGGCACCAATGCAGGTATTTACTCATTTTTCCCACCTGGTGGGGTGGACCCTGGGGTGCAGAACACACAGAGTACTCGTAGTTTTTTTATAAGAAGGAAAAGGAATGAGGATGTTTACTGAGTTACTGAGGGATAGGTGCTAAATTTTTTTGCCTTTGATTTGCTTGCTTTTTATTTGATTTTTGTGTTTTTGAGACATATATGTAACATAGCAATAGGAGCCAACATATCCAGCTTCACATGTTACTTAATTAAACTTTCATAACATTCCCTTTACACAGATATTACTGTCCTCAATTTATAGTTAAAGAATTGAGAATGAAAGCATTAAACTCAGAAAAATATCTCTTCCTGAAAAGAAACTATATAATCTATTAAGACATATGTTTATCAAAATTAGCCTAATAAGCAGTACAGTTGGTATGCAGTAACAGGGACTCAAGTAAGCCAAAAGAAAAATAGCTTCTAGTGAAGACAATGTGGAATGATTTTACAGATTAAGCTGCACCAAGTTTGGACTGATAAGCATAGAATACTGCCAACAGTTGAAGATAGGAGCATTCCAAAAAGCTATGGTTCAGTCTAACAGCCAGTTTTTCCTTTAGGTCTTAGATACACCCAGGGACTCTTCATTCCCCACTTAAACTCTGGAAGACTAAACTTGAAGTTTTACAAAATAAAGTCACCAAAAGAAAATTTAATTCATAAAAAGTTGTGCCAAACTTCATGCTTATAACAGTAATGATACTTAATAATAGTGTTTATTATTGTTTATTTGCCATCAGGAGTCTTGCATGAAGTGTTTCCCATAGGTCAATTATTTAGTGCTTTAAAACCCATACCAATTCTGATACCACAGAAAAGACTAAGTTCAACCCACCTCCATATGTACAAAATCCTCTCGCTTATTCCAAATTTCTAAATTAATTCTGATCACAGTCCCTCTTTTGCCCTGTCATCGAATTGTATCTCCTCACTGGATCATTCACATACAGTTGCTGTGCTCACTTCCGTCTTAGGCTACCTTTCTCAGGTTCGTTCCATTTCTCTTCCCTTCAGAGACAAACTCTTTGAAAGCTCTGTCTATATTTACTGTCCTACTTCATCGCCACCCTTCTCTTTAGAGCCATGGGACTTGTTCCCACGTGTTCAAACATATTCTTAACAAGTTTCTAATGGTTTGAATATTAGCAATACAATTGTTTTATTTCACAGCAGGGTTAACCTCCCACGGTGCTCCTCCTTCAAGTCTATTCCAACTCACCAAATGATATCATCACATACTCTGGGTTAAGGTGAAAAAACTGAGTTATCTCACTTCAGTTATATCTTTTTCTCACGCCTCACACCAACTCCATTTCTCTCAGCACTGCCTCCAGCATGCATTCAGAGTCTATTTCCCACTTTTTGCTTACTATAACTGCAGTCCAAGCTCTATTACTTCTTGTATGGAAAGAGCATTCTAGATGACTCTACTGCCTCAGCTCTTGGCTCTCAAACACCTTTACAACATTATCATCCAAAATCATAAATCAATCATATCAGTTTCCCCCTTTAAAGTTTTCTTAACTTCACATCCACTCCTTTCCCTGGCTTTCAAAGCTCTGTGGGATCTAGCCTATGATGTGCCTTCTGTTCTCACCTCCCTCCATCATCTCCTTCTGCTCTGTGCTCCATCCGATCTGGCCAGTACTCATTAATTTCATTCAAAATAAGAATGAAAGTTGGTTTTTCTCTCAGGGACTGTAACCATTCTGCTTAGCATATACTTTCCCTGGATATTCTTCTGAGTGTTTGTATTAGTTAATTTTTCTTGCTTTGATAAAAGACTATGACAAGAAGCAATGTATAAAAGAATTTATTGGGGCTGGAAAAATGGCTCAGCAGTTAAGAGCATTGGTTGTTCTTACAGAAGACCCAGGTTCAAAACCAGCACCCACATGGCAGCTAACAACTGTCCGTAACTCCAGTTCCAGGGGATCTGACACCCTCTTCTCCCCTCTGCGGGTCCTGCAGGACATGAATGCACTTACATACATGCAGGCAATACATGCATATACATAAAATGAAAATAAAAATAACTTGGAAGAATCTGTTCTGACTTATTGTTTCAGAGGCATGTCCATAAAAGTGAGGGAGGCATGGGTAGCAGGCGGCCGGAGCTGGAAGGAGCTGATCACATTGCCATTCACAGAGGAAACAGATGGAGGGAAATGGTAGTAGGTGAGGCTATAAACACTCAAAGTGGGGCCCCAAAATCACACTTCCTCCAGCAAGACTCTTCATCCTCCATCCTAGGGTCCATAAGTTCCCAAAATTGCACCACCACCTGCGGAATAAGTATTCCAATCCTGGAGCCTATGAGGAACATTTCTCATTCAAATCACCACTACCTTCAAATCTTAACTCAAGTGTCACCTTCCTAGAGTCCTTCCATGTTTATTATCTCCACCAAAATACAAGCAAGCACCTTGAGGCCAGGGACTGTATATACACCGTTCAATTTACCATATTTTCAAAGTCCAGAGGAATTACAACTGAAACTGTATAAATATTTGCTCACAAATTTCAGCTGCTTTTGATTGTGTGTAGAATAGTCACTGAATTACATATTACTATGAAGGATATCAACACACGTCTATTAAATGTTTATGTGTGGTGTTTTGTGCCAAAGCTTAAAAGATACACGAGATTCTATTTAGGGAGTAATAGCAAGTTAATGGAATAGGAGATTCCAACTCTCAAATCACCCCAAAACATAAAAATTAACATTACTTCAAGATGAGAATACCCTTATGGTGACTCATGAGTCAAACTAAGAGTTCAAGGACACCAGTGGAGACAAACAAATCCAAGAACAAGCTCATTAAAGAGTGTAAGTAGGCTGTGGGCCTTCTCCCCACAGCAGCACTGTTCACTGCCAAGAAAGCACACTGGGTTGGCCATCTCTACCACAAGGGAATGCGACAGTGAACTAAGACTCAATGCTAGGCTATAAAGCAAGGCTTAACAACTCTGAGAAGACAAGAATGATATCAAACACATTTTCTGATGACAACAGTTTCAAACTTGAAAATCTGTAACTGGAGGAAAACTAGAGAACCCACAGATATATAAAGATCAAACTACACACTGCAGAATAACACATCAAAAGTAAATGATTTCACATCCTAAACTTTACTAAACTCATTTATTAACCCTAATAATTAGTTTCTAGTGCAGTTTTTTGAGGTTTTCTATAATAGAACATGACATCCATCAACTAAGAATAACAGTTTGGCTTCCAGTTTGGATATTGTTATAAGTTTTTCTTGTCTAATTACTCAGTCCAGACTTCTAGAACTATGTGGAATAAAAATGTTGAAAAGGGGCAGTCTTCCCTTCTTCCCATCTTAGGGAGAAAACTCTTAGTTCTTTCCTGTTCAGTACAATATCTGCTATTCATCATAAGCACCCATTTATTGTGTTGAGGTAATAAAAATATTGTCAAATTACTTTAAATGTTAATATCACATGATAACATTTTAGTAAGATTAATTAAATCTTACAAAATTTAAAAACCAGAACTGAACTTTCAATTTATTACATATAAATTAGATTTTATTTTTAAGGTAAGGAAATGTTAATTTACAATCAATACACTTAAAGAATTTATTTAAACCACTCATATCTAGCATAACATCTTGAACATTGCAGGCATTCGCAAGCCTCTACTACTTGCATGGCTATATTGAATTTTTATTCATTGATTAACAAACATATAGCTCCTAAAAATATAATGCTTTCATGAAGGGACCTTAAAGACAGTTCTAACGATTTCACTGTCAGGATGTAAATGAAGAAGTGAATTGCTTAACTTTACACCTTAGAGATTTGCAGGATGTTTAAGCCAGGTCTCATTATTTCACTTTCTAAATCTACTAGAATAATAGATGAAGGATGGGTTAAGTTGTGTTAAGTTCATATTGACAAAGTACTACAAATGTTGGCTGTTCCAGGAAAGAGAACAGAGCTAACTAGAATTTTTGTTTGCTTACTCACACTCTGTACATGTTGCTGCCTTGGCCAAGCTGGAGAGCTAGAACACTTAGTGGTTATCAATTTGCATCTGAAAGTCAGATAACCAAGAGATCTAATGGTGAAATTCTGAAAGAAAAAGGCCAAGGACCTTAGGGCAGAAAAAAGAATGTGTCAATCCCATAAAATAATCAATTTGTGCTTTCTCTGCATTTTTTCAGATGAATTATTATTTCTAATCATATGGATATGTGCTGTGAGCTTGAGTGTCTTTGGAGAACAGAGGTGTGGGATCCCTTGGAATTGGAATTATAGGTCATGGAGATACAGGGAGCTGTGAACCATGCATTATGGGTGCTAGGAACTGATCTCTGGCCTTCTGTAAGAACAGTACCCATTCTTACCCACTGAGTCATCTCTCCAGCCCACCTTCTCTGCAGTTTTGTTCTACATAGGCCCTCAAAAGATTTATGATGTCTGCCCATCCTAGTGAGGGTAGATCTTTACTTGGCCTACTAATCCAAATGTTAACCTCTTCCAGAAACACCCTCACACACATCCCCAGAAATAGTATTAGACCACCTGAGTATCTCTTAACGCAGGTAAGTGAAACCTAAAATTAACTGTAACAAAGGAGGTTTGAAATACACGAACAAAAGCAAACAGGTTTATAAAGAACCTAGAGAGACCCTGAAAACAGAATACAAAAGTTTTCTATTAAAATAAGACTTCAAAATTTCAATGCTTGGATTCATTCATAGACCAGCACTTACTTTGAATTCGTTTTTGCTTGCCTCTCTGAAGGGCAGACCACTAGGCACAGTAGTTCACACCAATTATCCCAGCGCTTGGGAGGCAGAAGGAGGAAGATTGTTAGTTCAGAGACAGTCTAGCTTATATAGCGGCTGGGTCAACCTGGGATACATGAGACCTTGTCTCAAAAAGATAAGAAGGAAGAGATATTTAAAAACAAATTTACTGTTACCTCAACATTTGGACCCTTCTAATCTTATACCTTTCCATTGAGAAAAATATTATTCAGGAAGAGCCATCAGTAAAAGAATAAATAAATCATTTTAATAGTGAACACTTAAAGAAACGTAGAAATTAAACTTCTAAAAGTTTTTAATAATATGATCTTTACTTTTGTTGTCCATTTTAATTTCAGAGCCAACTGAAGAATGACATTGAAGGATTCTTCTCCCCTTAAATGATCAAAAATGATGGAATGCGGAGATGGCTCAGTGGTTAAAAGGACCCAGGTTCAATTCCCAGCACACAAGGCAGCTAACAAACATCCATAATTCCAGTTCCAGGGGATCTGACACCCTCTTCTGGCCTTCATGCACATTGCATGACATAAGCACACTTACATGCAGGTAAAGCATTCATACACATACAATAAAAATAAATTTAAAATTTTCTAAATTATCAAAAATGAATAACTAAATTCTAAAAAGTTATACTTTCCCTTAAGTCTTCAAGGCAAACCTGCCAAAGAAAATTCCATTATTCAACCTAGTAATTAAACAAGACAGAAATTCTTCAGTCACCTGTAAAATCAGAGCAGTCCACATTCTATCGAATCTTCTGCTGACAATTGTTTATAATGGGAACCAAAGGAAAAAGCACTCTGGAAGCAATTTTTAAGTGACTGGAGAAATGGCTCAGTGGTTAAGAGCATAGGCTGCTCTTCCAGAAGACCCAGGTTTGTTTCTCAGCACCATATGGCAGTTATACAACTCTTTGTAACTCCAGTTTCAGAGTATCCAACCCCCCTTTTCTGACCACCATGGGCATTGCACATACATGATACACTTTCATACATGCAGGCAAAACCCTCATACACATAAAATAAAAATAGATAAATCAAAAAATTTTTCAAGATTAACTTCTTTGATCTATCTTCTGTAAAGTATTATATGTTACACATACTTAAAAAATGTAGACTTAATCCAGGCATGGTGGCTCACACACCTTTAATCCCAGCACGTGGGATGCAGAGGAAGGCAGATCCCTGAGTTCAAGGTCAGCCTGGTCTACATGGTGATTTCCAGGTCAGCTGGGGCTACATCGAGACCCTCTCTCAGAAAGAACAAATATATATATATATATATATGGCTCAATAGCTGAATGGCCTGACATTAAATATCAAACTTAATCCCTTTCTGAAACTCTCACATGGGGGAAATTACCTTTCCATGCTTTTCGTTTACTACAGATTGGAGTACCCTCAAAAGACTTGGATTCTTTCACCAGGAAAAATTACTCATTAATATTGGGCTCCCTGGGCTACAACTCGCTTATTCATCTTTTCTTAAGGTATTTCATGTTCAAATCTTATTTCATTCCAATCTAATTCGTACAAGTTTTCAAGTTCTTTGGAGGCAATGCCTGTGTTTCCTTGATTCTGTACTTGCTGAAGAACAGAGCACTGGGTGTGGGGCTTAGAACACAAGAAAAAGCACTCCCTTTTTTTATACTAGAATGAGAAGGAGTGAGAAGAAACAACCACTAAACACTGGTGTGTGCAGGGCCTTCTATGCACCAGGACTTATAATAAGTGCTTCTGTACACAGTTTCTTCTTCCTGCTTCTCCTCCTCTTTTTTTTCCTCCTCTTCCTCCTCTCCTTCTTTTTCTCCTCCTCTTCTTCTCCATCGTCTCCATTTTTTTTTCTTTTTTGGCCTTAAGAGACAGGATCTGATTAAT
Organism: Eospalax fontanierii; assembly: GCA_035773235.1. NCBI lineage: Eukaryota > Metazoa > Chordata > Mammalia > Rodentia > Spalacidae > Eospalax > Eospalax fontanierii. The sequence goes on from CM069543.1 coordinate 21,435,170, forward strand.
CCAGAAGTGCTGGTCACCATGCCCAGATTCACATATTATTTCATTTAACTTCTAAAAACATTCCTTTAGAAGATATTGCAGCCCTTGTTTTACAGTTAGGGAAACTGAGGCTGAGAAAAGGGTTAAACTGAGAAAAAATCTGTTGCTGCCAAGAGAGGTTACAGTGTAGTAAGGAGCTATAATATGTTTGTCAAAATTAACTCAAACATGCAGATCATGTACAATAACGATGATTCAGGTAAATTCAAAGAAAATAAAACGATTTCCAGTGAAGATGCTTTGGGAAGATTTTACAGGTAAGGCAGCACCAAACCAGGACTGGCAAACGTGGGATACTGTCAATATTTGGAGATAAGAACATACCAGAAAGGTGTGGTTTTGGTGCAACATCGGTTTTTCCTGTACTCTCAGGCAGGCTTGGGGACGCTTCATTCCTTACTTAAATCCTGGAAGACTAGATTATACTTACAGTTTTAGAGAATAAAGTCATGCAAACAGAACTTAATGACCAAATTTTGTAGCAGCTGTCTTAGAAACTGTGATAATACCATAATCCCACTGTTATTTAGCAGCTAAGTCTGTAGAGTAAATGCAGTAAGGAGAAAGATTACTATTTTCCTGCATCAAATGTATGCAAATATTCTGAACTTGATTCAAATTCCTGAGTCAGGCAGACACATAAATACCCTCCTTGCCTTGCCATTATCTTCACTGTAGCCTGTGCAAACACAATGCTAGGTCTGAAGACTATTCTGTGCTTAACCCTGCATCTCTTGCAGGGGGCAAGAAGCTCAATGGTAAATCTGAATCACAATGGGTATGAGGGCCTGGTCATTGCAATTAACCCCAGTGTACCAGAAGACAAAAAGCTCATCCAAAGCATCAAGGTAAGAAGAAGCCACAATTTTTTTCATTACTTTTACCAAGGCACCTAAACACACACACACACACTCACACACACACACACACACACACACACACAGAGTAATAAATAACCACCCACAGCTGTTTTGACAATGTTCAAGATATATGGAGTATTAACTACACTGTCAAGATTAACATCTTTCTTGTTTTATTTTTTATTATACATTAATACTATGGTTCAGTCTCTTTAGCTAAGGTAGAAAAGATTTTAGAGCAAGTGGAGAAATGTTCTCTTGCATTATCTTAATGAAGTTACTGTTACAAAGTAACAAAGCAGCTGACTTACACTTAGCAGTTCATTATCTGCCAATTTTCCAGCTGTTTAGATCTGCTCAACTCGAGAAAACTTATACATCCTAAGCAACTTATCTTAAAGAAAACATTCAAATATCTGAAGCTGATTTGTTTCTACTTTTAGTTATAAGACCATAATAAAATATTTTGTATACTTTAATATATTCTGTATATATATATATCCATACATACATATATACATATATATATATATATATATATGTCAAATTGCCTTCTAAATAGCTATGTTTATACCCATGAGCAAAGGATACTCTCAGCCTTAAAGAGAAGCCTCCCGTTACATAGAATGGCAGAGAATGCAGAGAGACATGAGTGATGGCTGAGGGCTCTGCCCTGGACAAGATGTTTATACCACCCCTTCTAAGGGTTAGGAAGCATCACAGAAGAGGGGGTAGAAAGAATTTAAGAGCTGAAGACAGGGAGAAGGGCTGAGATGGTGTCTTCAGAGTGTGACACGGCCATTGCAATCATGTTATCACAGCAGATGTGGCTGCCTGCACTGGGCCTTCACAAGACTGGGCCTGACAACACTCTATCAGGTATAAGAGGGGAGCTCCCAAGGAGCTTTACCAGCTGAACTACTGGATGTTGATGGATTCTGAGGAGAGGGGAGGACATTGTCTCTAGTTGTGCATCCATTAGGGAGTCCATTTGACTCCACTGGATAGTACCAAACCCATGAGCACACAGACTGTCCTTGTTAAAATCAGTTGGTCACAAGATGAAACAAAACAGAGAGGTAGGAATGTAGGAAAAGGATTTGCAGGATAGCTGGGGGGGCGGGGTTGGCACAGTGGGAAGGCGCTAAGAGAGGGCAAGGTGAGGGGAATCAGAGTGCACTTATAACATATACGAGATAGTCAAGGAGCAATTCTAACTAATTTAAAAACTACATTGTTTACTCTACCTCAACAATAACTAGCCAATTATCATGCATAAAAACAAATTCTATTCATTTATTAGTATACAGGATTTTTTGGGTCCTCTAATTACTTGACATTATAAAATCTTCTTATCAAACTCCTCAAAACCCTCAATTTTGTTTTCAAGTTCATTTCACAAAATTTGGTGTTATTTATCCCATTATTTAATTAATTAAATAATCTAGATAAAAATTGAATTGCTCTTTAAAATTGAGGGATCCTGGGAAAGACGGGGTGGAATAGAGTGAGGAGAGGATCTTAACTATGATCAAAATTCATTTTGTGAAATTCTCAAATCCATAAAATATTTTCTAAATTTCTAAATCAAAAGAAACTAAGGGATAACCCTAGCATTTTTATATTACCCATTGTATTATGATTTTATTTTCAAATATTATACTGAAAATACAATGTCTATATTTAGGAAATTAATCAAAATTGGGAAGCAAAATATTATCTCAAGAGAAAAATATGCCACATACTTTATAACATTTTTGGTCACTTTAACAGTTAACACACAATAAATCAACTGTATGAATTGGTCAAGTATTTTTCCACTCATGAACATTGACTTTTGTACAGTCAGCATACCTTAGTCAGCTAACACCAGGGAATTTTAGGAGTATATATAGACCTGGCATGAGATGAGGTGAAAGAAAAGCCTCTGAACAACTAGAGGAGTAATGGGTCTATCCAGAAGTTTTGTTTTCTTCTTACTCCTGTACCTGCTTCAGGGATCAAACACTTCCTTTGTAAAGCTGAGTGACAATGGTTATGAAGACATTATTGTTGCTATTGATCCTAGTGTGCCAGAGGATGGAACAATAATTGAATAGATACAGGTAAGGAAAAACTGAAATTTCTTCTATATAAATTTATGAAAAAGAAAAATGTTAGTGGTAGATAGCTGTTATGAAAACCTCTAAATGTTTCAGGAAGTTTAAAAGTAGGATGGACAGTAGTTGGAATAGGCAGCCTTTTATAAAGGCTGCAAACATTTCTAGATGAAAGTTTTTAAGGGTTCTAGAAGGGCTCTACCTTCTAACCTAACCAAAGACAAAGAACAGAGTCTCTCTGACCTTCAGTTTCCTTGTTTATATCTTAGAAGTTGGACTTATTTGTTTTTTTTTTTATTTTTAAGTTTATTTAGTGCCGTATGTGTGTGCGCCACGATGCATGTCTAGAGGTCAACTGACAACTTTAAGGAGTTAGTTCTTGCCTTCTCCCCAGTTGAGGCAGAATCTCTTTTATTGTTTCTGCTACTCTAGTATAGTACAGTATAGTATAGCATAAGATAGTTGGCCCACAAGCTTCCAGAAAATTCTGTCTCTGCCTCCCATCTTCCAGTAAGAGTGCAGGGATTACAGATGCACACCATCACATCAAGTCTTCTGTGTGGGTTGCAGGGGATCAAATTCAAATTCAGATCATCAGGTTTGTAGGGTGAGCCTTTTATGCACTGAGCCATCCTCCGCAGACCCATTTGTTCTTTAAATATTGTGTTTTAAATTTTTATGGCCTGCTGGAGGAGAGAGGAATAAACTGAATTTAAAAAGTATGACAGAATATGTGTTCTTTTCAGACTCATAACTAATAAAAATGAGTAAAACAAGCAGATCCAGTGATCGTAGGTTGCTTTGGAGTATGCCAAATCAAGAAAGAAAGGGGTACAGAGTGGATGTGCCTGGAATAGGGAGACAGTGTTAGCTACCGTTCCCTTCAGGATAATCAAGGAGGACCTCTCTCCCAGTGTGACAGCTGAGTAGAGACCAAGATGAGTTAGAGAAGAGATGTGAACCTGAGTACGAGAAGCCCAAGGGGTAGTAGCAGTGTCCACATCGAGGAAACAACAGTGACTAAGCGGGAGAGAGGTTGAGCTGAAGCCAGAGTGAGAGCTGAGCCCCAACAGCTAGAAAGGTGCTTCTGCTTCCGTGCTGGGAGAACCGAAACTACACAGAAGAGTGCTTCACAAAGGGTACATGCTCTTTGGTGTGTGTTCTAGGATCACCTTGACTCCAGGAAACTATAGAAGGTTTGCACACAGCACCTTCCCTGTATAAACACTACTGCAGTGTCAAAGAGCAGAAGAAGGCAAGCAGGAACCTGCAGCCGGATGGTGGTCAGGATAGGGAGCTATCAATGATCATGAGAGTGTGTGATTCTGAATGGATGTTTGACCTTTTCTGCTGATTCAGACGTTATAGGGGAGGGGAAGTTAGGAAGGAAATGTTGAGTCAAAGAAAACATTAAAACTTTCGCTTAAATACTTGGAAAGGCTGAGTTATCAGCAACTACAAAGGCAAGACAATGAATAGGAAAATTTGGCAGCTAGGAGAACAGTTAGTTTAAGGAATTTTCCAAATAGAGGAGATAGGAATCTGAACGCAGAGTGAAATGTGCACACAGATAAAAATTTAAGAACATCAGTGTGTGGAGGACATGGCCCACCAGGTAGGAATACAGGAAGACAAAGGCTCCAGAACCAAACCCAGGACTCTGATGTCTAAAATTTCTTCCACTCTAACATTCTAGGTAGAGTACAGGTGGACATAACAGCTACACAAACCATGTTCCATGTCCCATTATCATTTCCTAATTCCGTGTTTTCAGCTCCTCCACTCTGGGGGTTCGCATGCTCCCTGTTGAGCCCTGTTCTGGGTATTAACTGAGGGGTGATCTGGTGATTCTGCAGTTACCACTTGACACTCATTCTCTATAAACTCCATGGCAGCACAGAGGTGTTTGCTCACCAGCATCCTTTGAATTCTAAAAGAAAATATTACTTTAACCAAATAATGTAAACAGCAGATAGCACAGCTGATTCTGAATGATAGATTCTTCGTCTCTAGGGACAGTTAGTCAGTTTCAAATTTTTGAATTCCAAAATTGGTATTTGATAGAACCATCTCTAAAGACAATATATATATATATATATATATGTGTGTGTGTGTGTGTGTGTGTGTGTGTGTATATATATATATATATATCAACACAGTTCCTGTCTGAAAGCATAGAAATGCATTTCTTTGCTTCTTTCAGTGTTCCTTGACATGCAGCCCTTTACACAGGCCTTGCATTTATATCATCAGGTAACTCTGTGGGATGCCATCATCTATGCTATACACAAACATTCGTGCTGATCTATGTATAATTCATGACCTGACATGCTCCATTTTCAATTTTCCATTTTCTTTGTGCTTCTTGGTTTCTTCTTGGTAATCACTTCTATAAGTACTCTCCTTAAGAAGGAGAAATCTTTCATCTCTCTTCTGTCTGTGCTGAACTGCCTCTAACCTACGTTAAAATACCTAAAAGCCTTTCTCCTCCAGGCCCATCTGCTGGGCCTTTGTTTCACTGGACTCTGGCCTTTTAGCTAATCTTATGATTATTTGTTCAGTCAATTTGCTGAATTCATAGACTACATATGAGCCAGGACACTGGACTTTCTTAAAGTGAATCAAGAAGAAAGCCAGAATTCCTGAGGACAAGTTCTGTGGGGGGCTTGTGTTAAACCAGTAGACATCACAGAAGAACTTGCTTGAAAGAAACAGTACTGTAGACCCAAGATGCCTCCTGTGAGGGAAAGCTGCTGGCATCATTGAGGACTTCTCCTTTAGGGGCTGGACCGTAAGGAGCAGATCATCTCAAGTGCTTTTCACCTATTTCTCTTACTGAACAGTAAGCTCTGAGGAGGAGCAAATTCTCTGACAAATCATTGTAACTTTGCTGTCATGATACTGAATGTGATTTGATACCTTCAGGTTGGTGGCAGAGTAATTCTGTGGTCAAATTTTTATCTACACTATGGAATTTTCTCTTACCTGACTCATCAAGTACCCAGGACTCCGGCTGCTCCTAGGAGAGAGGAAAAAAAACTCTCATGATAACAATCCCTACAGACTGTCCTATATCTGCAAAAGCTATTCATTAGCTTAGATTCCTTCTAATCAGAAATCAGAGTCCTTTCTAGTTCATTCTATCATTTGCAACATTCCATCTTTATTCATTCATAAAGCTAGGTAGTGTAGCAATGCTCATTAAAGAGTAAGGTAACTGAGTTTCAGAGCATTGTATAAATCAACCAGAAAGTGCTAACACAGATACTGGAACCCTAAAAACTTACTTGAAAGTCTAAGTACACATTCATATGACTCACAGTTTAACAAGCTGCCTTTTGAGATGAGAGGACAGGAGGCTGAGAACCCTTTCCTATCAAGATGAAACAACATTTTAGGTTGAGAGGGGACAGCTTGGAACTGTGAGGAGAGACCCTGGTTATTCATCAGTTGCTTTTGTCATAACATTTAACAGTGGGAAATGCCCAAGATGTCCAAGGTGAGTCTTGATCCACAGCACCACTCAGCCATCCTCACATGTTTTCCTCTTTGATAACAGGAAATGGTGACTACAGCATCTACTCATCTGTTTGAAGTCACAGAAAGAAGATTTTTTTTCAAAACTGTATCTATATTAATTCCTGAGAGTTGGAAGAATACGCCTCAGTACAGGAGGCCCCGACATGAGAGCTACAAACATGTGAGTGGCAGCATCTTCTCTAACAAGAAATAATACTTTCTGATGCTCTCTAGATTTGCTACAAACTGATTGCTTCAAAGTCTTTCTAACTATTTTCTGTTCCTAACGCTTTAATGGTCTTTTTACATATTCCAGGCAGACGTTATAGTAGCACTTCCCACCCTCCCAGGCAGAGATGAACCATACACCAGGCAGTTCACAGCCTGTGAAGAGAAAGGAGAATACATTCACTTCACTCCTGACTTTGTACTGGGAAGAAAACAAAAAGAATATGGACCTTCAGGTAAAACTTTATTTTCTCAATAAGCAACTCTATGCCCAAGTTAAATGAGGAGGCTTTGGAGCAGAAAGAAGTCCTTATGTCTGATTCTTGGTGGCTCTGTTAGTTGTACGACCTTAAACAAATAATCTACGTTACCTGGTTTTATTCCTGGTAAAAGGTGAATAGAGGAGTTTCACCCTATAGAACCGCTGTGAAGATTAAGCTGTTAATCCAGAAAACTAGCTAGTCAACTATCTATAGTATCTTCAGAATTTTAACAGGAAGTAGAAACAAAGATTTTTTTTTAATCTTTACTTTAAATCTTTACTTAAAGCAAGATTTTAATTTTCCAGTTCTCCATAGCTGAATAACAGCCAGTCACATGCCAGTTCCTGATCAAGAGAAGAGAGCCATAGGCTGTTAGTTACTGATACTATTATTTGAACTACCTGGTTGTATAAGATGAAATTGTCTCCAATGCATATTTACACCAATTAAAACTGGTAGTTTTATCTAGTCCAATCTAAGTGCCAAGAACATTTGTCCAAATGAATTAAAGCCCAATATTTTATAGACAAAATGCAAACTGTAAAAGGAAGGGACAATAAATCACTCTTCAATGAAAACAAAGACTCCCCAGGTCTCAAAATCCCCTCTCCTTCTCCCTCTGCTCATTGAGCATTCCTTGAGTCCTGGCTCCCACAACATCCAGGCAGCCCTGGTCACCATTGCCTGCCCAGTTCCCACTCTACTCTTGAAAACTCCATCAGCCCCTCCCATCCCAGTCTTACCTGCTCGTGTACGCTACTACACTGATCAGATTCATTCTCAGTGGGCCCAGCGAATCCTTTCCACACTCCTAAATGTACTTTCCATGAAGCATGTCCAACAAACTCACTAAATTCAATGAGTACTAATAGCTAGATTCCTACCATGCCAATCTTTGTGATTAAAAGCAAGAGCCTCCATACATGGCTTTCAGATGGGTTTGTATTCCATTAGGTGATGTACACATTTGTGAAAAAAAATTATAATCCATAAATAATGTCCTGAAAACAATAAAACTCTGAAAGAAAATTAGATAAGAAAACAACCATCAAGATTAATGCGGTTTTGTAACAATAACAGAGAAATGGACCAAAAAAGATCCTTTGAGGCACCTAGGCAGCCACTTAGTTTATACTAAAAATATGTTGACGTATATCTTAAATTCAGAATATACTAAAAGTGCACACAGTGTAAAATGCTATTCGAATGAGAACAGAGTACCCCAAATGAGACAGCAAGGTAGATGAAGCAGAATTCTAAGTCATGGGGAAGAAACAAGTCTGAGTGGTCCTAGCAAGACAGCCACAGGTATAGGTCATTTAAAAGTTCCCAAAGTTCACCAAATTCTGCTGCAGTAGTTGATACAAGGGTTTTTCTTTCCTACACTTAAGGGGCTTGCTAAAAGTAGATCCTACTGAACTCTGATCCCGTGTGCTTAGGACCTTCAGGTAAAACTTTATTTTTTCAATAAGCAACTCTATGCCCAAGTTTAATGAGGAGGCTTTGGAGCAGAAAGAAGTCCTTACGTCCGAATCTTGGTACCTCTGTTAGGTGTGCCTGCGATTGCATTTCCTAGTCTCCCTGGAGAGGTGGATGTTGCTCATCAGGGACCACATGACTTCTTGCTAATTCTGCTTCCTCCTCTCTATTTTCAGATCTCATATGAGGCTGTTAGAGCTCGTGAAACACGTTGAAGCAGAGAAGTCTCTGCTTCCAGTCTCTTCTTGCCCATTGCTGTCTCCTCTGAAGCCCTTCCTGACATTGCTTTGAAAAAAAAAGTTCCGCTTCTAACTCCTTTTCATCTTTCTGCATCTCAAGTTGTAGATTCTCTTGTATTCTTACATTCAGTCTGAAATCCTTATGAAACTGTGTTATTCTAGTTTCTTTCTACACTTCTTCCAACTCAAAGCTTATATCTCACATATCTCTATATTGTTCAGTACCTAGTATTGCACTTAATATATAATTAAGATTAATAATTTTTCATATAACCTGTGCTTATATGTGCCAAATTGAATCACTTCATTTTTACGGCAGTATTTAATAGTCTATAATAGTATTTTTTCTAAATTTTTTTCATTATCAACCCCCAAAAGCATTTTTAGACTTTTCCCCCTAAAACTGTTTCCCCAAGTTATCTATACGACAGAATTACCATACATCTGATTAAGCTGTTGACAGTATCACGTTTGGAAAGCCATAAACCACTGTAATATGTTAGACTTTTCCTCTCTGAGAACAGAAACTCAAATCACAACCTACTTTGACTAAGAGCAAAGTAATGTCATTTAAGTACAAAAAGCCATTGTAAGGACAAAAATATAAAAATTAAGAGCTATGAAAAAATATAATTGAATATATATAATAGATTATATGAAATATATAATATTAAGTATATATCTAAATATAAATGAAGATCTTGATATTTAAAAAAATTAGTATGAGTGTGTGTGTGTGTGTAGCATGCCAGTCTGTGTTGAAGTCAAAGAACAACTTATGAGAGTCAGTTCTCTCTCGTTTCATCACTGGGTTTTAGGACCTGACTCTGGTTATCGGGTTTAGTAGCAAGCACCTTTAACCTCAAGCTACATTGCCAGCCCAGGTTTTGAAATATAAAATTTAGTATTTGAAATATGATCGTGTATTTGAAAACATTTTCTCACAGGTAGACTGTTTGTGCAAGAATGGGCCCATCTCCGCTGGGGAGTATTTGATGAGTATAATGAAGATCAGCCTTTCTACAGTGCTTCGTCAAAGAAAATTGAAGCAACAAGGTATGACTACCTCAGTGCTCCAAGCTGACTCAGGCTTTTAACCGACCTCAGTTCCTTAGACTTCTTCCAAATGAGAAATATTCATTTTTGTTCCAATGCATATAATAGAAGCTATATCACAAACTTACTTCATGTCTTTTCAGGGTAGGATCTCCATGTAGCCCCAGCTGGCCTGGAAGTCACTATGTAGACCAGGCTAGCCTCAATCTCAGAGATCAGTCCATCTCTGCCACTGACTCTACCTCTGTTGGGCTTAAAGCTGTGTACCACCATTCCTAGCTGTAAACTTTTTGAAGTTGATTGTCTACATAAAATATAAATAGCTTCAAAGCCAAGCATTTGGCTGGCAGTTTGACATATTTCACACCTCTCTGCCTTGGGCATCAGAACTCATTTGAACTAGGTAGATGAACTTACTACAGATTGGAACACCGAAGTTATTCACATTACATAAAAAAATGGGTAGAAGTACTTCTAAATTAGGCAGAGAAAGAAATCAAGCAGCTTCAAGGAGCCAACTCAGACATGTGAGATTTGTAAAGGTCATTTTAAAAGATATTTGGCATCACAGTTGATAACAGACCATCATTTGATTCTGAAATCAAGAGATCAATGTACTTGGAAGGAATCATTTAAAACTGGTATCAGTGACCTCATCGTTGTCACAAACAGAAAGGCAAACTGAAAGATGTGCAACTGCAGCAAAGGCCCCTCCCCTGCCCTACCGCCCAGTTTTTAAGGTATCGCACAGATTGTGTTTTATGCCGTATTTCTGCAAAATGTCCAGTTTCTGCTTCAGAATATTTGCTATGACTGTCCACGTAGATAGCGCTATCATCAAGTTTTGGAACAAGAAGCATAGACTTATTTACAGTCTACTTAATGACTGAATGAGATCTAGTCTTCACTTCTGAATTTGAACTGGAAGCAGCTAATGAGCTGCTATGTGGCCATGGCCTGGTCTCTCTGTTCTAATTACTGCCGCATAATGACCTATTCTATACAGTAACACACAAGATGCCTCTGTCAGCCTTCATTCCATTGTCCTTCTTGACAGTGCCTCACACTTTGTCACATTTCCGTTTGGATAGAAAGAAATGCTCCTTGAATAATCAAAGCACCTGTAGTTATGTTGTGTCCTGTTCTTTAGTAGAGGTCTTCTTTGGCAAGAAGTCTGCAGAGAACATCAAGCTACCTAGTATACAAGTTCTCTCATACATGTGCCTGCAGTACAGTTAGTTCTACAGGGCCAGCAGGAAAGATGTCTTAGGAAGAAACTAGTAGCTTTAGCCCCAGCTGAGAAATCAGTCAGTGTGCCTATCTGGAGGTCCCACTTAAAGTTCTCCATTCCAATTCCTTAAAGATAGTACTTACTTTGATTGGAATTCTTAGTCTTTGTTGTCAACACAGGAAATACATGATACACATACACGAAATGTTGTGACACAAGATCAGCATGAAGAGAACCACTTAACTTTTAAAAATTGTCAGTGACTAAGCTGTGTCAAACTGTCCTTTATTTTCAGGTGTTCCACAGGAATCTCTGGTATAAACAGAGTTTATACATGCCAAGGAGACAGTTGTGTAACAAGAAGATGCAGAATTAATTCCACCACAAAACTGTATGAAAAAGATTGCAAATTCTTCCCTGACAAAGTTCAATCAGAGAAGGCATCTATAATGTTTCTGCAAAGTATTGATTCTGTAAGTATGCCAATAACCAGGTCCAGAATTTATAATGATAGGATTTGTCTTATTTCATTCATTTAAAAATTCACTTAAAATTGTTATTGTTGCCACTGCTATTGTACTAGGGTTTGAACCAAGGGCAATATACATGGTAGACAAGCATTCTACCATCTGAGACACAACCCCAGTGCTGACATACACGATCTTAAAATATCTTCCAGTTTACATGAGAATTAAATATGTCAATATAGAGTTCTTTAAACATTAGCTGACACATAGTAGGTACTCATCTAGTGTAATGTATTATTAATATTAGTATTTATTAATAAGTAGACCACTAATGTTAATTATTATTATGATGATAAATCTACTTTCTATAGTATTTATTTTCATTCATTATATTTCACTTCCTCAACAAATGTTTGCCAAGTGAATTTTAATCTGTTTTAGATTAAGCTTTTATAATTCATGGTACAGCAATTTTTTTTCATTTTACGGGCCTTTTAGGTCACTGAATTCTGTAATGAAAAAAACCATAACCAAGAAGCTCCCAGTATACAGAACATGAAGTGCGATTACAGAAGCACGTGGGAGGTCATCAAAACATCTGAGGATTTTAAAAACAGCACGCCTATGGAGACACCACCTTCTCCACCTGTCTTCTCATTGCTGAGAATCAGTGAAATATTCCTATGCTTAGTTCTTGATGTGTCTGGAAGCATGAGTGTAAGTTCTGGGCTCATCTTTTCTGAACGTAAAAATAGGGGCACATGAGCTTTGAACACATTAAACTCTACTTGTACCCGAAGTATTCTAAACTGATGATGTCATAAAGTATCATCACTTCCTGAGATCAGTACCTGAAAGACACTGCAAAAAAAAAAGTACTGTAATGAAAGAAAGGTATCAGTTAAGAACGCCTATTTTGTCTCTATTTTGTCTAGAAAGGCACTGCTGAATGAGGAGAACTCTGATATCCTTTAGTCAGGCAAAGAGATTAGATGAAATTGGTTTAATGATGGTCCTTTCACAGACAATGCTTAAGAGAATGAGAATGGAATGGGTTTGTGGATGTTCAACTCCAGTCAAGGTCAAGGAACGGGATTATTCCTCTGAATTTGTAGCATGATGTTATCTAATTTCTCAATAGTTCAAGTGGCCTCTTCAGGCACAAATAGGAAAACACCATTATAAAGAACATATGACTAGACACAGCCATTAATTCCTCCTACTGTCATGCAGTGAACAGCAGGCATGGTGCTAGACTCAGAACAGAGAGGCACGTCCTTGAGAAGTCCATAGTTCATTCAGGTTGAGCATGATGATACAGGCCTGTAATCCTAGCAATCAGGAGGTTAAAGCAGGAGGATTGCAAGTTCAAGGCAAGATGGGCTACATAGTGAGAACCTATCACAAATGACAAGTCCTCAGATTTTTTTATACTCCAATAGAGAATGTTTTCTTCCCCTCTCGCTTTACCTGACTAGGTCATTCCTATTTTCCACAATTTAGGGGAGGAATTTACTTCCTCCAGGAGAAGGGCTGGGCTTCTAGAGTGCTTTACAAGCATGAACCCTTTTGCTGATTCCCAACATTGCCCTGCAAGTACTCCTATCCCTGTGCATTTTATTGAAACAACATGTGCATCTCCCAACTAGACTGGAAACTGGAACTCCATCTGATGCATCTTTGGGTTCTTATGGCCTTGAACAGAGGTCACCACATATATGTGATAAATGAATGATTGCTTAAATGAATGAACCACAAGCAAGCACGTGTACTTCTTGGCACCCAGAAAGACTACAGGGAGGAGGCAGAACAGGCGTGAGGAAGAACAGAAATTAAAGACTCAGTAAATGAGGGGAGAGGGACCCTTGAGAAGGGTGGAGAATGATAGGGAATGATGAAATGAGCCACAGTCACCCAAGGTTTCACAGAGGGCAGAAGAGAGGGAGACACTAGTACACACAGGTGGACCAAGAAATGTCACTGAGGAAAGAAGAGGCTATTGATTCAGAGATGAAGAGACAGGGTACCAGTACCTCCACGCTTAACGGCAAAGCGAGGACGGTGAGAAAGCTCAGCAGGTAAAAGCATGTAAGCTTGAAAACATGAGTTCGATTGCCAGAAGAGAATGACACCCCCAGATTGTCCTCCGACCTTCATATACACACCATGGCACTTATGTACCTCCACTCTCACACACATCATACACATGTATAATCATCATCATCATCACCAATGAGATGACTCAGTGGGTAAAGGCACTTGCCACCAAGCCTCGTGACCTGAGTTCAGTCTCCAGAAGACATACAATGGAAGCTGAAAATGCCTCCCCCACGCTGTCCTCTGACCTCTACATGCTAAACATGGCACATGTGCTGTGGCACAAGTATTCTCAGACGCACACAGAAAATACATAAATAAATAGAATAGAAATTTAAATAATGAAAACGGAAGGAAGAGAAGGAGGGAGGGAGAGAAAGAGGGCAAAACAAAGTTCTGGGGATACAGGAGATTTTGTTGTGATTTGCTTCTGGAAGTTCACAGGTAAGTCTGAGTATGGGTTGCAGTGAGGGTCTAGAGAAGACAATGTATGAAGTATACATCTTGGGCAATCAAATACTAAGAAAGAAATGATTGCTGGTGAGTTACCAGAAAGCCAATGGCAGTAAAGCCATTGGTGAGAAGTGGGGGCGCTGAGTGAGCAGAGAAGGGGGTGAGGATGGCCGTCTCCAGTTTAACCCTACCTTAAGTTTCACATTTTAGGTCGGCAGCTCCCAATGGAGGTAGTCCTCAGCTCTGGTTGGAGTCCAAGAGGATCTGGTTAGATTTCTGAGCCCTGGGTGGCCAGTTCATCCTGAGATAAGACACAGGCTCCCAGGAGTGATTGCAAAATGCACTAGGATGTGGATCACTACCCTCAGTTTCAACCCAATTTCCACCTTTAATTTGGGTATTTAGCAACTGAGAACTATCTCAGCTGAAAAGTGTGAGCTCCTTAATAGATGTCCCATATAACACATAACCATAATTTTCAAACTTACCCATTGAAAAGAATCATGATTTCTTTCTTCAGTAGTACAAATTAACACTCATAAAACACTTACCAGTGGATTTCATGCACTCATCTTTCCAAGTCTGCCCTTATCTTCCAGTTGAAAGCCACTCAGCTGCTGTCTTGCCCTTTCCTTTCAGACTGCTGACCGCCTCAACCGAATGAATCAAGCAGCAAAATACTTTCTGCTGCAGATAATTGAAGATGGATCCTGGGCGGGGATGGTACACTTTAGTAGTGCTGCCTCTGTTAAAAGTGAGATACTCCAAATAAAAAGCAACACAGAAAGAAACAAGCTTTTGGAAAGCTTACCAACAAGAGCCAATGGAGGGACTTCTATCTGCTCTGGACTTCGAGCTGCATTTCAGGTGAAAATCATACTGCTATGTATTTTTGTCATTGTTTTGTTTTTAGGATATTTTAATATGAAATGTTAATGTTTACACTTGCCTCCTTATTTTAACACACTTAATCCTAAAAGACCCAGGATGAAACACATGGAGAAAAACTGACATGTGTAATCCTATCACTGGGTGAGTAGAAGTTCAAGATCATCTTTAGCTAGACAGCAAGTTTAAGGACACAGCCTGGGATACATGAGACCCTGACTCAAACAAATACAAATAAATAAATAAATAAGCAGATAAATAAATAAAAATAATCTCTAATTTCCTTTCATTAAAATCAAAACTTTAAACTGAAATAAAGATCATTCTTTAGGTATAACCAAATTAAGTGGTGAAATAAGAGCAAAAAAGTGGTAAAATAAAAGGCATTTTTCATATTTTCATAAAGTTTAGTTAAGGATATTAAAAACTTAATCATATAAGATTTTCCTCCAAAACCAGATTGTGTCCAAAATATAGTATCCATTCTCTAGAATTCAGTTTCTAAAATCTCATGCTTCCAAGATTCCTCACCCTTCAGTACTGTGAAACAGATTATTGGTCTACCTATCTCTTTATTGTATGTGAAATATATTTGGACAAGCTCAAGCATCAATTTTAGCAATGAAAGGACATATCTTGGAAACAAAGACAGGCAAATGATTACTGTACGTCTGTTAACTTCAGATCTCCTCTCAACACTTAACCTCTTTTTTTAAATTGGCTTTCTTTTACTCACCACTTCTCTAAACAAAACTCTTTTTCTCATCTGTGTCTCAAAAGCAATACCATTTTTTTTACTTAGATTCAAAAATTCTAAATAAACTGCCTCTTTATGTCCCATGTATAATAATGCAGCCTGTTTCCATCAAGACACACTTTTTTCATTTTACTTATTATTTTTATCTGTATGAGTGTATTGCCTACATGTGTGCAAGTGCACCTCTGTCGTGTAATGCCCATAGAGCTCAGAAAAGGGCATCAGATTCCTTGGAACTGGAGTTAAGAATGGTTGTTGGTTTCCATGTGGATGCTGGGAATCGAACCCAGGTCTTCTATAAGGGCATACAGTGCTCTAAACTGCTGAGCCATCTCTCCAGCCCAAGATACATTGTACAAAATCTGTTACTCTTGTTATTCCTAAAAGTCAATGTCATGTCCCTTTTTGCCAAGAGTTGTATCTTCTGTTTTCTAATTCATCAGGCCACTACCTACATTAAATTGTTCAGGAAGGATCACCTAAAAAAGCCTATTTCCTATTGCTTCCCAACAACATCAGGATTGGCCTGTGGTTATATACAGATGACCTTGGAGGTCAAGTCTGTAAATAACTCATCTAGTTTGGCAGCGTGTACAAAATTAAGCTATAGGAGAATTAAAGGTGTTTCTGATGATTTCTAAAAAAAAAAAAAAGAAAGCAAAACTTTTCACATTTAACATGGACTCATATACATGATTAATAGCAATGATGGAAGAAATACTGACTAGGAGCATTTCAACCATTTGAGTTGATGAAAACTTGGGGTGACTGCTGGATTATAAAGAAAAGACTGTGTTCCACATGTTGTTTTCTTTGTCTTTCCTGATAGAGAGACAAAAGACAGGATAGGTTGGGCCAGATGTGGTGGTGCACACCTTTAGTCCTGGCACTTGAGAGGCAGAGGCAGGGGGATCTCTGCGAATTTGAGATCAGTCTGGTCCATATATCAATTTCCAGTCCAGCCTGGGGTACATACTGAGACCCTGTCTCAAAAAAAACGGACGGGCGGTCACATTAAAATGTAGCTTTTATCCATGTAAATGCACTGGCTTAATCTAGAACTAAGATTCTGGGTATAACATGCTTCCTCAAAGCAGAATTATCTTCTATCCGCATAGGGCTACAGTTGTCTGGGGTTGAGAACTGGGTTTGAGTTGAAATGGAATTTCCTACTGTTCCTAAAATGGTTCCCCTAAAAGCACCCATTCAAATGAATAAAGCTGGATATCCTGGGATTCATGTTAGGGGTTGAAAGCACAGGAAGACAAGTGTGCATTATTTCATTTACTTGCGGGCTCGAAAATAGTGAGAGCAAAGAACAGAGTGATCTTTACCAGCAGCTAGTGCTGGGAAAGTGTTTGAGAGATGTTAGGAAATGGGCACAAACTCTCATATGATAAGAGAAACAAGTCCAATAGCTGTATTATATAACACGGTGACTATAATTTAAAACATGCACATTACATTCCTGAAAACAGCCACAGGGGTGGATTTAAGTGGTCTCCTTTCAAAACAAAAAGATAAGTACATGAGGTAATGCTCATGTTAATTAGCTTAATTTAGCATTTCCATAATGCAGTCACATTTCAAGACACTGGGTTGTGTATGACAAGCATATACAACTCCTGTGCCTTTAAAAAAATTATTTAAAATGCTGGCTCTTCAATACTGAGAGCTACCAACAAAGATGAAAAACAGTTTCATAGCTCCTCTCAGAAAGGGTTTTGCTTTCTTCTCAGGATTTCACCCTTCGCATACCAGCTTTCCCTCTTTTCAGTACATTCACTGCCTGGGCTTTGACCATCTATCCTGTGTGGAAAAGTATTTAAAGATGCCTCATTAGCAAACTATCCAAATTACTAGTTTGAAGTGTCTGTGAGTGGGGGTGGTGTGTGTGGTACTGAATCTAGGATTAAATTTAGGTTCCATACAGGCTCAGCAAGCACTCTGCCACAGAGCTATATCAGCTACTTATTTGTCTGAAGCCTTTATTCTGCTTCTACTCAAATATTCTGGTTACCCCACGTATTATTTTTGGGTCATCAACAAGATGTAAAGTAAATGTGACACACATACACACACACACACACACACTATATTAATCCCCGGTGATTTTAGCATCATTTAATGCTGAAGAATAAGATGGGTATTTGACCAGAAACTAGGAAAATATAATAATGTCACAGTCTCAACTTTAAAACTGGTGTTTCCACTTTACATGTTTTTATCATACCCGGCCCTTTCTTCAGATCCTATATTTCCAGACTTAATGACATAACTGCCCCAATCCCAGTAAGCTTTCAGAAAGATCACAATTCTACTGAGAGGTTTAGACAGGATCGCTGTGAGGACACTCTGGGGTACATAGTGAGTACCAAACCAACCAGAGCTAAATAGTAAGACAAGTCAGCACAGCCTTTAATTCCAGCATTCAGGAGTCAGAGGCAGGTAGATCTCTGTGAGATCCAGGCCAGTATGGTCTACACTGCAAGTTCCAGGCCAGCTGGAACTACAAAGAGACCATTTTTCAAAACAAACCAACAAAAAAACAACACAACCACAAATATAACAAAGTCTATGGCGGTTCAGCAAATCTAAGACTGTTTTCTGACCAAATATTAAGAATAGTCTTTAAGAGAAAAAAGAATAAATTATTTTCTTCTGGAGTCATTAACTTTTTAAACATGTTTGAACAGATTGAAAGTAAGGGCTTCACACTGACCAGTAACCTCTGGATAAACGACACTGTAGTAATCGACAGCACAGTGGGAAAAGACACATTCTTTCTCGTCACATGGAAGAAACAGGCTCCTGGTATTTCTCTCTGGGACCCCAAAGGAACACTACTCACAAATTTCACAAAGGACACGACTTCCAAAATGGCTTATCTCGGTATTCCAGGGACTGCTCAGGTAAGTACTTAACTTTTCCCTCTGAAAAAAAACATCCCTTCAAAGATGACCTAATTTTGTCATAAAAATCAAGGCCAATAATTTTACTATCTTTAAAATTAAGAAAAAATTTTGTATTTTCCTGGCCTGTGTAATCCTGAAAATTATGATGGCTGAGTAAAGGTTTAAAGAAATTATGGATCAGGAGGAATGAAGTAAAGGGACTCTGAGAACTTTCAGGAAGGATCATGAAAGTTGGTGTGACCTGGTGTGTAGTGTCCTTACCTATTCTTTCTTCCAGGGTCATAGATTCTGTGACGCTGAGGCTAATAAAGCCAAGCCGAAGCAGACTTGCCAAAGCAGTCTTTTCCAGTTGAGATTTCACAAAGTGTAGGTGCCATGTATAACACTAGTTGCGGTGCCCTGCAGAAACTGTCTCAGCTCACAGCCTTTTAAACATCACCAAACTCTCAAGACTCCATTTGTTCTATCCTGCACTTCTATGATTTATTTTTAAATTTCTTCATGAAAAATGATGTCACTTGACTCTGATTACTTGTTGCATATTTTCATTGAAAATTTTAGGAGGGCATTTGGACTTACAATCTTGAAGCCAAAGAAAACCAAGAAATATTAACAATTACAGTAACCTCTCGGGCAGCAAATTCTTCTGTGAGTCCAATCACAGTAAATGCTAAAATGAACAAGGACACAAGCATCTACCCCAGCCCAATGATTGTTTATGCAGAAGTTCTACAAGGGTATGTCCCCATCATTGGAGCCAGTGTGACTGCTCTCATAGAATCAAACAGTGGAAATATAGAAGTTTTGGAACTTCTGGATAATGGTGCAGGTAATTCACAGACTTTTATAAATACGCCTATATTTTTGGTTGTGAGCCTGAGCCTTTAATGGCTGCACCAGCTCTCTAGCCTAAGCCCATATGTTTATAACTCAAGATGTGTCATGGGTTTCTGGGGCAGTGGGGTACAATAAAATAGGACCTGAAGAATGAAGACAGATTCTGGAGGAATACCCTAACCATCAGAGAATTCAGTCAGGTAAACCCAACAAAGTACTTAGCAAGTGGTTTAAACATGTTAAGCATTCAAAAATATCATTTGCTGCCAAAACTACTGTTTTAAATCCTGAGAGACAACGCCTCTCTGCAGTTACAAAGGTCACATTGAGAAATTTGAGAACATAACCAAGAATTCTGGGCACACACTTCTTAGGTGAGTACCACCAGGAAACTGCGGCCAGAGAAGGCAGAGAACAAATAGGTGGCCGAGCCTGAGCTCCTGGCAGTGAAAGGGAGAGAAGCAAGGGCAATTCCAAATGGCTGTAACAAAACACAGAAGGAAACACAGTAGCTGGGGCCCGGGGCAGCTCAGGGTGCCATAGAGAGAAGGGCTCACAACACTGAGCGTCAGATACCAGGCATGAATGACAAGAAGAAAAAATCAGGAACTGTGCCAACCTTTCTCTATTTCCTCAGTCTTAGACAGGCATCCTCACACTTTTATGTACAAAGGCAGCATCTGGAGGGCTTGTTAAAATAAGAATGCTGAAACACTTACCCAGGTAGTCTGGAAGATTTGCATGTCTAAGATATCCCCAGCTTTTTAGAGTGATACAGATACTGCTGATGCAAGGACCTTTACTTTCTTGTAGAACACTTAATATGCTTTATGATTTAGGAGGTAACTCCAATGCTCAAAATATTAAGAAGCGTATTTATGATCAGTATTCATGAGCTCCTCCCAACATTAATTCCAATAGTAAAATTGCTTTCCCTAGGTCTGACTACAGAAGTAATTGATCAGGAGAACATGAGCCAAAAAAAAAAAAAAAACAAAAGTTTGAAGATAAAGCAAAATAGGTAATTTTGGTTTTCTATTGTGAAAATCAAATCCTACATAAAGATACATTTGCTTTAGTGGGGAGCCTACTTACATAAATAGAGGAATAATATAATTTAATATGATTAACTGGGTAAGATGAAAGTCAACCAGTTGGAAGAGAAATGGTTAGCAGAGTCCTATGCTCTCTATATAAACTGGTAGGGAGCAGGAAAAAATATGTTTAATTATTTATTATACAATTGTAATTAACAATGTGTATAAATATGTTCTATAAATGTAAATGTAGCATTCCAAAATACATCAAGACATCAATTCAATAGTATAAAATATACAATATATCTTTCATATTGTGCAGACAGAGTGTAATGGAAATGTATTACAGTCAAACACAAAATACCAAACACAACAGAGAATATATCAATAGAAGCCAGTGTGAATTATAAAACTCACAATTTCTCATTTATTGACAGTATCATTTATTGTATGTCTTTAACAAGGTGCTGATTCTTTCAAGGACGATGGGGTCTACTCCAGGTATTTTACAGCTTATTCAGAAAATGGCAGATATAGCTTGAAAGTGCGGGCTCATGGAGGAACAAATTCTGTCAGGAAAAGCTTACAGCATCCACTGAATAGTGCAGCATACGTACCAGGATGGGTCGTGGATGGTGAGTGATGCATGCGATCAGAAGCCCAGTGAATAGTATCTGTGGTTTGATATGATGGAGGCTCGAGACACTCTACAATTAAAATATATCTTTTCTTACTTTAGGAATGGGATTTTCTGATAATTGCCTCACAATTAATCTAAGTTTTGGAGCAATGCCCCACATCCAGTATGCACTCTAAATCTGTCACCTAGTATTTTGTTAATCTGGCACACTTTACACTATCAACAACAGTTGCTGAATTTTCAGCTCAGGATAAAGACACAGTCCAATATGCTGTGATCCCGTGGGAGAGTCTGTCCTTCCAGTTACCTGTGTTGAAGGGTAAACATTTACTTGGAATGTTTTTCAGTGGAAAAAAAAATGTGGAGAGTATGGTGAAGATAAGCAATTAGAATGCTTCCTCTCTTGGTGCCTTCCTGCTTGGCTCCTTATCTTGTCTTCTAGGGGCTTTTTGTTAAGATGGAGTAAGTCAGGGGCTTTATTCCTTAGCAGTTGCAGCATGGACAGAAGGATCTGGTCCAAGTGTTGGAAAGGGAATTGGCATTGACTTTCCCAGATACATACTGAGCTTGGAAGAATTTGAGAGATAAAGTAATACTTTTCTTTAAATGCACATATTAACTGGGCATGGTGGGACACACGTGTGATCCCAGCACTTAGCAGGCAGAGGCTGGAGGATAAGGATTTGAAGGTTGCTTGGCTAGAAAGGAAGTTTGAGACAAGTTTAGGTTTCATGACACTTCATTTTTTTAAGGACATATATGGAATTACATAACATTCTCATTCAGTTCAGTTTTCACACCCAATCGAGTTGTTCTCCAATTTTATTAGACAGAATCTGGTAAGGGTGCTGAAGGAAAAATTCTCCCACTAATTGAATGCCTAAGATTACGTCACATGGTAAAAACACAACTATATAAATGAAAACAAAAGGAAGAAAGGAAAGAAAAGTAGGATCAGGAAGGTGTGATTTCTAGGAATAGAGTGTTGCCTGTTTTAAACTAGAGGATTTTAAATGCAGGGGAAATTGAAGGGAACCCACCGAGACCTGACATGTCTGAGGCGACTCAGCCAGTCTTGGAGAATTTCAGCAGAACAGCATTGGGAGGTGCATTTGTGCTTTCAAACTTTCCAAGTGACTCAGCAGTCAGGACTGACGACTTCCCGCCATGTCAGATCACAGACCTTCATGCCACACTTGATGGGGATGAGATCAGCCTAACATGGACAGCTCCAGGAGATGATTTTGATGTTGGAAAAGGTAAGAACAAAGTGTCATGTGGTTTTGACTTAAATGAAAAATGCCCATTGTGACAAGAGTGAATTGGTGGGTTAGGGAAGAATGGTTTGTATTTGACAGTTGAGCAAAGTATGAATTTTATGATCTGATATTTTTGAATTTATCAAATAGGTTTCTTTTCATGCAAACACAGTGGCATTTGACAGAGTTTAAAATTCAGAATTCGGCTTTCATTGAAAAATGAGTAAGACTTTATATGAGCATACTTTGCTTGACTAAAGGTTTTTGAGGATGAATGGAAAGAAATGGACCATGCTATGATTCAGTAACTAACCCACTTGTAATGTTTTTTCTTAGTTCAAAAGTATATCGTAAGGATGAGTGAAAACATCACTGACCTAAGGGATAATTTTGATGGGGCTCTTCAAGTTAATACTACTCACCTGCTTCCAAATGATGCCAACTCCAGGGAAACCTTTGCTGTAAAACCTGAAAACATCTCAGAAGAAAAGGCAACCCACGTGTTCATTGGTTTTAAAAGTGTAGACAAAAGTAATTTGACATCCAAACTTTCTAACATTGTACAAGTAGCTCTGTTCATCCCCCAGGCAGAAGATACTAGTCCTTATGAAATTCTTACATCTGGAATTAGTATCTCTACTATCGTGCTGTCTGTGGTAGGGGCTGTTATACTTGTCTGTATTATTTTAAGTGCTACTATTTGTGTCTTAAAGAAGAGAAGATCTTCAAGGAGAGCTATGACAACATATTGAGTAAACAGAAACAGCTAATGTAAAAGACACTTCTGAATTTTTAAATAAAATCATAAAGAGATTCTGAAAGAATACTTTAAGTGCATCTGTTCACCGAAAGCTACCAGTATAACTTTGCAATTTTATTCACTCATTATCATAAATAGTGATGAAGAAAGATCCTTTTTCATATTGATCTGTATTTGTATATTATTTTTCAATGCAAAATTTTTCTGAAATATTATTCCACATTTCATAAGGAAATTAAAAGTGTCTATTTAAGTAGTCAAAGATTAAGTATAAGGGGCTGGAGAGATGGCTCAGTGATTAAGAGCAATTGCTGCTCTTGCAAAGGACCCAGGTTCAGTTCTCAGCACCAACACAGCAACTCATAATACCTGCAATTCTAGTTCCAGAGGATCTAATGTCCTTCTCTGGCGTCCATGAGCACCAGGCACACACACAGTACACATACATATAGGCGAGCAAACACTCATACCAAGAAGTAAAATAAATAAATCTTTTTTTAAAATACAAGTATAAAAGATCAGATCTTCAATATTACATCATGCTGTTACTAGTATAAAGTGATGGCATTATAGTCACCAAAAATCTCCAGCTACACATTGTAATAGTGAAGGTCATAATTACTGTAATTAATTCACGGATATAGAAACCACTATTTTGATTTTTACATGTATTCACAATGGCTAATAAATGGAACCAATCTGGATGTCCATCGACAGATGACTAGGTAAGGGAAATGTGCTCATGGCATGGTGGTACTTTATTGGAAAAATGAAATCATGACATTTGCAGGAACATGGCTGGAACTGGCAATTATTATGTAAAGCAAAATGTCCCAAACTAAAAGACAAATGCTACATTTCTTCAATGTGTAGATCCTACATTTTAATTTTCATATATGCGTGTTGGAAAATATAGGTCATAAAACTAGAAAGGGGACCATGAGAGAGAAAAAGTCTTAAGGGGCAAGAGAGGAGGTTGGGGAGAGGATAACAGAATGCATGTCCGGCCACTGCAGTGCTCAGCAAGGAGAGATGCTGCCACCAAACTCAATGCTTGACTACCTGAATTTGATCCCTGGAACACACATGGGAGAAGGACAGTCCCCTGACTCCAACAAGTTGTCTTCTGACTTAAACATACACACACACACACACACACGCACGCACGCACGCACGCACTAATTAATTAAATTTAGGATAGTGAATATGTGTCACATGAAAGCAGAAGGGTGGTAGTTGGGGAAAGAAGGGATCCAGCAGGAGGAAAGCAAGGAGCTGTGGAGGGACAGAGAAGGGTCGGTGACACAAAGTAGGCACAAAATATATAATAATAAAATTTTTACTTTGTATGCTAATTTTTAAAAGACTAACCAAAAAATAAGAAATTTTTTAAAATGTGATTTTCTTTTTCTTCATACAAGAAGTTTTATTCCCATATTTCAGGAACCCAAGGACCTGGAGAGGAACTAAACAACAGCCGCCATTCATTCATGTCCTCTCTTATGTAGCCTTCGTAGAAATTAGATAATTGCAAGGAAGTTAAAATGAAAGTCATGTAAGCTGAGTTCAGAGGTCATTGCTAACACTCTCAACATAGACCAGACTTTTGACCTGGCATAATGAACTTCCTCTGGTTAGCAGCCTTGACAAATGGGTCTTGTGGTTTAAATTGGAAGTGATAAAGATCAAGGGAGAAGGAAATTAAGTGGAGACTCCTGATCTTCAGGAAGGCTTGACTTGTTCTCATGTCATTCAGGGGAAAATGAGCTGAGACTATCCGGTTTGAGGTAGCTCTGGTGAAGCAGGGTCTATTGATTAGTTCTTCTGTGGGCTGAACAGTTTTGAACCCACAGAGGTATACAAATCCTTATGAAGAAACTTTCTAGAAAATGTGTTCAACACTTGGCCTTTAAGAGGGGAATGAAAGCCTGAGTTTCTGTGTTGCCTACGAAGGTACATCCTCACATTGACTTGGCTTGTACTCTTACTACCGAGCTTTACTCACAGTCTCACAGATCAGATTTACACAAAGTCTGAGTCCAAAGACTTTAAACTTTTATTAATTTTTACATATACATTGTTAAACATTAACTGTTTCTATAACACTTTTTCTCTCTGCAAATTAAGCTTCTCAATGACATTGTACTTCTAATTTCTGCTTCTCTGTGGTGCACATCATGCCAAGATGGTTGGGACAATTATAAATCCAGATTTTCTCTATTTCTTGCTCTCCAGTCTTTCTTTTTCAATCCCATTAAAGTCATTGGCAAACTGTTGCTGCATTCAGTGATCATGTCTGCACTTTTGGGTCCCACAGTCAAGACTCCCTGTGTGCAGTGAGTGGCTACAAAGTCCCAGCACTCCTCGCTTCCCACTTGCTGCTTATGTTTAGGAAGCTGGGGCAGGTTCTACTTACCACCACGTCGGAAAGTCCTTGCTATGCCAATAAGTCACCTTTGCACACTTCCATAATTCTGGTGTCCTTTCTGACTCAAGTTGCAGAAATCAGAACTACATCCCCCAGAAACAACACGATTTCATTGGAGGTTAGTCAAATGACTAATTAACTTGAACTCTGGACCAAAAGTAGATCTATGGGTTCAGGGATATGATATAAAACAGTTTTTGCATATTGATTTGGTTTGATGTCATTTATTTGCTTTGCCAATTTTTGTTATAAAATGGTATAATTTAAAAAAATTGAATTTGCCCTTTTCATCCTTTGCTTCTGAATTTCCAGTGCAGTGTAAGAAAAGCATGTCAATATTCTGACCCTCAAATCAGAGACCAAATCTTGACCTTCCAATTACCTCACCCATTACATTCAGTCAAAAAAAAAAACAAGTCTTCCCATCACATCTCCTTAGGATGATCTCTTGTATCCTTTTCATTATACCATCTGCATCATCAACTGCTGGAAAATACAGCCCTGTCTGCTCGCTCTCTATTTAGTCTAACCTGCCCAGCTATGTCCCTCGATCACCCCAATACACAATAAATCCCACATTGACTTCTGGAGAAAATGTAACTACCTTGACATGTCTCCATGGCAGAGAGGATGCCTGCTTTATTCAACAGTATTTATCAAGCACCAAGCACAGTAAGCACCTGATTATTAAATAAAGAATCTATCATAGGGCTTCGTCCTTACCTTCTCATCTCTTACTGCACCATTCCCTGAATATTCTCTGAATATATCACAGGAGCTCTCACTGGAACTCAGGAGGTGTTTCTCATTCTCCACAAGTGCCTCCTTCCCATCATCCCCCACCTCAGTGCCCTGTAGTCACCCAGAACTCATAGTCATTGTAAGGTCTTACAATGGTGTTACATTTCCTAGGAAGCATGCCTCACCTCCTCTAACCCTCTGCTCCACCCTCACCTAGTTCTCACCTCTGTGGTTCACTTTAACTCTATTTTAAGTGCTATTTTCTTATGCTTGTTTCCCTCCAGGTGGAAAGATTCTTGCAGACAAGAAATAATCTCTCATCCATCATTAGAGCTCCAGTACCTATTGCTATGCTCAAAAAATATTTGTTCATCTTTCTCTCAAGTATCAGTTGTAATGAATCAGCCCCAGAGCTGACAAAGGACAACAAAGGAACCATTATCAAAGTGATACAGCCTAAGCTACAGGGAGGAAATATTCCTTTAGACAGAAATGTTGAATCACCCAATCTAAATAAAGAAAAACAACTGAACTATATCTCAATGTTTCTGCAACCACAGACTTTGGTTCAACATTTCCTCTTAATTGTCCAACTAGCCTTCAATTAGTACTCAGGGTTATTCAAATCTTGCATGAATTTTCTTCTGCCTAGTATATGATTTTAGTATCAGTTTCTCCAGTGATCTATATCAGCTGTCAGGAAAATTTTAATTCACTCTGAAAGGCATAAAAATCAAATTCATCCAAAATCAGCTAACAAGCACCTGATTACTACTGGATGAAGAAGAACTGATCTCCTTTAAGGGAATGACTCTATAGGCTGACTAGACCCCAGTGGATCAACTTGCACTGAGGACTGTCAGGGGATCCTAACTTGACTTGATAAGCCTTAATAGAAAGGATAGAATGCATGAAATCTAGTTTGGGGGTGAGGGGAGCTATGGGAGGGTACCAAAGGGAAGGGGATATAAAGATTATTAAGATGTTGTGTATGAAATACACAAAAATTCAATTAAAAAGTAGAGGTTTAAGAGGAAGGAATGAAATAGTAAATGTCAGTAAAAGGGTTGACAGGTGGAAGAGTAAAAACAAGGAAGGCTTTGGACCACGAAGCCAGGAAGTGGAAGAAAGTAGAATTTCAAAGTGCTAAATTATTAAACTGTTTACTTAAGGTGATGAAATTTTTAAAAATCATGCTACAAATGGTATTGGGGCCATAAAATTACTCTCCAGATGTCCAGTTTTACTTATAGGATCATATTGAACATTGAAGCAGAATCTTCTATGTAAAATGAAAAAAATTAATATATTATCATTACAACTTTTCACCAATAATAACTGCGCTTAAAGGAGGATATGTTTACTAAAATGAGGATTCTTAAATACTGGCATGTGTTACTTATGAAATGTATCTTATGAAAAATTTTCTTGAATTATAACCAAATGTTGGGGTCCCTCTGCTAGCTGCTGGCCCAAGTGGGACGCAGGGTCTCTGCCATGAGGGGATGCGTGAGCACAGAGTCAAAACACACAAACAGACCCGACGGCTGGGTGTGAAGCATGTGGAGAGCAAGCAGCAGCTAATTCGTTTATTCAAGGAAGTGCAGGGGACTTTATGAGCTTGGTTAGCCAACCCCCTATAAAGTGGTTCCCAACTGTGGCCAATACTATTTGTCTCCTCATGGATCATCTCGGTGCAGGTTCTCTCCAGATGCAGGCCCTGTGATGTCAAGCCCAGCTGGATTAGAGCACCCCACCCACAGTAGCTACTCCTTTAATCCTCATAGCAGGTGACCTGGCTAAGGCCGACACTACATTGTGCCATTCATACACAGGAGCCACTCCTTTATAATCCTCATAGCAGGTGACTTGGCTAAGGTCCATCCTGGGTTGTGCCCTACAACCAAAAGTTTATAGCTACTCTGCATTTTGAATTATGATTGAAAACTTGTCTGAGGTTATTGAAATGAGATATAAGTTATAAATAGAGGTTGAAAGGAGTTTTGGAAGAGATTTTTAAATACAAAATTTACTTTTCATACTAAAAAATCTTAAAGTTACTTTTGTTTACAGTAAGTGCTTTTGCAAAGTTGATTTTTACAGAAGTATAGAAATAACCTAGTAATTAGTAAATGAATTCGTAAGACCAATGATCCATACATTCATTCATAGAACATAATTATTGGCACAGACTTATAATCTGAATTATGGATTTAAATCTCAGAGGCTACATGCCATCTTTTTCTTTGCATTATAAAATAAGAAAAGCTATTCTATAGTATTTTGAAGATTCATATGTAGATAATATATATACATGTCCTAACATAGGCTCCAGTAAATAGTAAGTATTCAACAATATAACTGTGTTTCCCAGTTTGGGTTTCTTTTGGGGGGGAGGGGTTGCTTGTTTGGTTTGTTTTTTGTTTTGTTTTGTTCAGACAAGGTCTCACTATGCAGCCCTGTCTGGCCTGAAACTCACAATGCAGTCCAGGCTGGTCTTGAATTCACAAAGATCCACCTGTCTCTGCCTCCTGAGTGCTGAGATTAAAGGTGTGTGCCACCATTCCTGACTCTTCCCAGTTTTCGTAACTGTGAAATTACAGTAGCCCATTTCTTTCAAAGGTGTGCTTGGGAAAACATGGGAAGTGGCTACCCAAATGCCAACACCTAGCAGGACTCATTCTTTCATTCTTTCTTGTCACTTATTTTCATATCAATAATATTTGCTGAGTGTCGATGATAGTCACTAGATCCTGAGCAATTAGAGTAAATGACACAAATATAAACCTTGTAGTCTTGGATTGAAGGAAAGTGATTAGTCAATTAATTCGATTAGTTATAACTGAAGAAGTCAGGTTCTAGACACTAAAAATACTGAAGTTCTGTATGTTTGCTTTAATTTTCTTTTTGATCTTAATTGATTAGCCCATTTTCAAAATGTACAATGATATCTTAATGAGTGCTGAACAGCCCTAAGCCTAATTTGTAGTTTGTTTGCCTTTGGTCCTGTATAATTTTCTTTCTTAAAAAACTCTTCTGGTTTTCAGAAAGTGGTGAATGTCCACCAATGATTACGTTGCTCAAGCAAACATTCAAACTTCAGACATCCATTCTCAATGATGCATGGTTCTGTAGTATAAGTTCCTAGTAGAGGGTAGCATTAGAATGCTTGAAAACTATTACTCAGCAAAAAGGAAATGTTAATACATCCCCCATCAGCTTACAGTCACAGAAGACCTATCAAAGATTCATATAGAAACATAGTAGTTCTTGCAATGACTTTGGGGCAGGGGTGGAGAGATGGCTCAGCGGTTAAGACCATTGAGTGCTCTTGTAGAGGACCTGGATTCGATTCCTAGCACCCACATGGCAGCTAACTACTGTCTGTAACTCCAGTTTCAGGGGATTCAACACCCTCTTCTGACCTCCATGGGCATTGTACAACACAAATGCACTTACATACATGCAGGCAATACACTCATACACACAAAATAAAAATAATAAAATATCTTTAAAGCATAATTTCTCGATCCGTCCATTCGCCTATAAAGTTCCCTCAGTCTTACCTCAGATTTTTTCCTGCCCTATCTATCACCTATTGGTAAAGTCATTTCTTCAGGTTTATTTATTTAGTGCCTATATATAAAAATGTCTTCAGAAACAGATTTCAAGGCAGTGCTTCTGGATCTAGTCATAGACATGTAGGTCTCGGTAAGTCTCCCTGTTTTTCAAAAGCATAACCTCTCCTTTTCTTCTTCAAATGTCCCTTACATAGAGCAAAAATCTTACCTTTCTCATTAGTCTGTGTGAACAGACTTAAGAAATTTATCAGAGATGAATGAGTGATCTCTTGACTAGAAAGCTTTAAAGACTGAGGAAGAACATGTTTGTGATATGATGGGATGGGAAAGGCAAGCAGGCAGAATGGAGAAATGGAGTTTTCATGAAGAAAGGGAAACCTATAAAAGACCCTAAAATAGGAAATCTCTACAGATGCCAAACAGATCAATGCACAAGGCCAAGAGGGTGAGTTAAGCAGATAAGAAAGGCCCAGCAAGGGTCCACATGGCTAGTACCCAAGAAGGATAGCACTGCCTAGCAGGGTAATACTTCTTAGGATCTTTACTTCATTTCTTGAAAAAAAAAAAAAAAAAGATAAAATATCATTAAAGAGCTTCTTTATAGGAAACGTTCCCCAATCCTTCGGCTAGACTGGGAAACTACAGCTTAACCAGGGAAATGTCTGAACGCCCCATGATTCAACCTTAGCATGTTGGTCTCACTCTATTCCCTTTCAGATTATCACTGCTCCCCTGTAGTCTGAATAAGTGCATTAGGACTTAAATGCCCCTATTACAGTACACCCCTAACTCTGGACATGCCAGTCACAGAACTGCAGCAACCTGGCCACAGACCTTGGTTCAGAGGGATCACATGGCTTAAGCCAATGCAACCAGAGTCCTTCACTGGATCTAGGTGAGGTGAAGTGGGAAATACAAGCTCTGGTAAGATGGGGAACTAGCAATAGGCCCCTGCCTTGTGGAGAAGTCAGTCTGAGAGATGGACATGATAGAAGAAATGAAAACAGGAAACAAGCTCCTGACCATCAGTAGTTCCCTAAGTTAAACATTACTCCTCTTTCTGATATGGCTGTAAGCTTGGAATGCTCAAGGAACTGAAACGAGGTGCATAAGGATAGGGTAAACACAGATAAGGTGGGGAGTTCAGCGATAATGAAATTATGTGCAAGTTAATGAATCTGAAGACTGGCTAAATATTACATTTACCTGGAAGATTTATCACAACATCACTCTGAACTTTCATTTATAGTAATGATTTATATAATTATTTATATATTTATATAATTATTTATAAATTGAACATTTATAGATTTACTTATTCAGAACATTCTTGTCTCTCCTATTTAGCACTCTATTGAAGAAGTCCGCAGTATAATAAAGACGAAAAAGAGAAGTAAAGCTGTCCTTTGCAAATGCCGTGCTTATTGTTGCGAAAAGAATCAAGCTAATTCTACAAAACAAGTATGAAAACAAATATGTGAGTTAGAAATGTTGGAGTGGTCAAGCAATCTTTAAAATCATTATTTTTATTTCTACATACAAGAAAAGAACAATAGGAAATTTAAATTTTTAAATAGTACTTACAAGATGTCAAAAAAATCCATACTTACTAAGGGGCTGAAGAGATAGCTCAGTAGAAAATGTTTGCTTTGTAAGCACGAAGACCTGAGTTCCAACCCCAGAAACCCATGCTTCAAAAGTAGAAATGAAGGGCATGTGGCAAACACTTGAAGCATCTGCAACCCCAGTGCTGGGGTTGTGGAGACAGGAAGATCTCCGGAGCCCAGGGCCAGCCATCTAGCTGTTTGGAGAGATCCAGAGCAGTGAGAGACCCTATCTCAAAACATAAATACACCAACAGAAACAAATGGTGCCGAGAACACGTTTCCGACAGGCCCAGCACTCGGTGTGTATACAGCGTCCACCTTTAAAGTGGGAACTGGAGAAATTAAAACAGACTCCAGCTGCCATTCACTACCTGACTCCTTGATAATTGGAAGACCCCCAAAAAACTTCTCCAATTATTTGTCTTTTGAAAGTTTTTCTTGATTTCAGTATAAGAACTCATTCTCAAAAGATCATTATTTTAAGTGATCATATACACAAACAAATGTACATGAATGCATACATACGTATGTAACTAAAAATGTCTGTGGGATCACACAGGAGTGAAAGACCAACTAGTCAAGCCGGCTTTCTTGAGAGTTGAGATTTAGAGAACCAGAGGTATCATAATGGACACAGAGAAAGGGCATTCCAGAAAGAGGGAGCAAATGACCAAAGAAAGTCAGACATCAGGAAGAGCTGAGATGCTGTTAGGGAACAGCCATGAGGAGCTGCAGCAAGGCAAAGAGGGCACAGTGGGAACCAGGTCGAGAGGCATCCCACCACCTGGAGTGCACGGCAGTGTGGCGCGAGGAGCACGGCTGGATGACCCAAGTTCTGATCACGCTGATAACGAAATAACGATTCACGTTTCTCTGCATTTCTTCACATTTAAAATGTGGCAGGTGACAAGGGAGAGAGGGCAGGCACCTATGCTCGCTTTGCTCCAATGCTGGGCTCTACTTACACTTGTAGTCTACGTCTCACCTTGTGTTTGTGGGAGTCTGCCAAGTCACACAGTTCTAAATCAAAGTCCATAAAGCTGATAGCTGCAGATGTTATAGAACTCTTGGCAGTTAACAATAATTAGCAGTTAGCCTCTGGGTTTTATGATGGCTTTGTTTTGCAAAGTCACTGTATTTCTAATATCAATAATTAGATATGAATATATTACTTATAAGTTTTCCAACTCTTCATTAGGTATAAACATGAAAAACTATCTCTGAGTGAGGTTAGACCCATTAGAATTAAATAAGTCTGCTGTATTTCTCAAACAAGTTTCTTTACTGCATGAATTCACTTTATTTTAAATGAAAATTCATTAATTTCAAAGTTATTTTACACCAGATTATAGCAATATCACTATTTTCATAGTATTTTTGTTTTGTTTTGTTTGTTTCTTTAGATGGGGTCTGACTATGCTGTGTACCACAGGCTGGCCCTCAACCTCCTACCTCAGTTTGCCGAGTACTGCGATTACGGGTGTGCGTCTCTATGCCGAAATCTTTCCTTTTTTTCTAATCTAGTCCATTTATCCCTGACTTGTTAGAGTCACCTCACAGGTGATGTTCCTGTCACCCGGCATTCCATGTGTATATTGGAGTTAACATTTCTTTCCTAAAACACCATTTGCTCTACATCATACCTCTGCTTGGATGCCTTCCTATAGGATCAAGGGCACTGAAGCCCTAATCCTCCATGGCCATGTGATCTACCTCTCTCCAATCCTTCTTCGTACTCTTCACTGTAGCATAAACTGGGGAATCCAACTTTCAGGTCTTAATCTCAATCATATCTTAACACTTCCCTGAGTTTAATTTGTTTCTCTCTCTTCCCTGAGATCACACATTTGAATATTTTAAACATACTACATCATACATATTAGCATAAATTAAGATATGCATCATACTAGAATCCAGAGCTATAAATACAGAGAAATGAAATAGTAGAGAAGGGAAACACTCTTCCCGGAGACATGGGTCCAAGAATAGACTCTACTTTGGGCAGAGGGATTCTGTTGGGGTCAGAACAAGGAGCTATGCATGCTGGGATAACAGACTAGCCCCAAATGCTAAGATAATTCTTTCTACCTACTAATCCTCTTCATGGGACTTTGGCTTAGTCTGCAGCCATACAAAAGGCTGAAAGATGTACCAGAAAGAAAAAACACCTCATGGTATTTAAATCTCAAAATATTTTTAGAGGGAAAGGCTTATTATACACATAGATCTCATGCTCAAGATATTTGAAACTAGATGTAAACTGAAACTGCCTAAGGATGCAATTCATTCCTCATTCAACACTACTATTGGCAGAAGAAAAGTCAGGCTTTAAAAAAAGATTTATGTGTATATAAATGTGCCTGAGTGTATGTATGTATGTGTACCATGTGGGTGCCCAGTGCCCTCAGAAGACAGAAGAGGGTGTCAGGTCCCCTGGAACTGTAATTGCAGGTGGTTGTGAGCC
This sequence comes from Eospalax fontanierii, assembly GCA_035773235.1. Classification (NCBI taxonomy): domain Eukaryota; kingdom Metazoa; phylum Chordata; class Mammalia; order Rodentia; family Spalacidae; genus Eospalax; species Eospalax fontanierii. Next base: position 21,469,114 of record CM069543.1, read on the forward strand.
ACTTGATGTAGGTGCTGGGAACCAAACCCAGGTCCTCTGCAAGAGTAGCAAGTACTCTTAATGGCTGAACCATCTCTCCAGCCCCAGAAACATCAGGCTTTTTCTAGAAGAAAACAATACCATTCCAACACTTAGAGGGTTTTTTTTTAATTGAGTTTAAGCATGTAATTTTTAAATGTCATTATAAGAATAGTCAGTGCTTTTAACTGTCTCCAGAGAACTGGTTAGTTACTCATATGAACTCACAGCAATGATGACAGCATGCACCAGTTACATGCAAGTTCAAACCAGAAAAAAATCTCAGTAGAGACATGAGGAAGTAGGTAAGAAGCTCCAACCCAATCTACAGAAACCGTCAACAGATGGTTGCTAGGAAGGGCAAAGACAGTCTCTTTCAAGTATGGGATGCCTGGTAGGTTAACAAGGCTCCCATGGATGGACCCACACAGGACACAAATTGCACTCTATAGGCCTTATTATACATGTAATAGAATATATTAAATTGGGCGAGGGGCAATAAAGGAAAGTGAGTATAGGGCAGGGGATCAAATTATATTGTATGAAAACTGCAGAAATTCAATAAAAATTTTTCCTTTGAAAAATAACTAAAATAAAATGTCATTGTAAGTAAAACAAAAATGAAACAGGAACATATGGAGCATAATTGTGAGAAATCAGCAATGTAAAAATATCAAAGAATGAAAGAGATGGGACAAAAACAGAGGAACTAAAATAAAATATAAAAGATTTTCACTGAAATAAGACTTCAAAACCTCAATTAAAGAGTTTAATCATAGGTTAGATAAAAGGGAAAAAAATCATGGCCCCAAAAATAAACTATAAGAAGATATCCAAATAAACAGCTTAAGGAATCCAAGAGATGGGAACTTGAGGCCTTAAAACATCTTGAAGGTATCAAAGAATTGTGATTATGGATTGAACCCTTCCATAGGTATGGGAGGGGAAGGTAGACTGGGGCGGGGCGCTGCTGACTTTGAGGAACTAAGGAGAAGCTGGCTTCTCAGTTACATCATTAGAAGACAGAGGCTTTCTGAATATTTTTATTATTAAGTACAAACAGTCATCAAACTAGATTCCTAAAAACAAAAAAGACATTGTTAAGAATGATAAACAATTATATGTTCAGGAAAATGAGAATGGAGAAAAGAGAACTTGTAAACACTTTGGAAGAAAAATGACTCTATTAAAAGGAAGTAAAAAGAAATGGAGCATAAAGTTGCCAAAAACGGGAACAAATATGCCGATGAATGAATGCAAGAAAGACTTGTGGGTTCAAATATGTCAGATTAAAATATATGAAGGAAAAGAAAGTGGAATTAAAGTTTTGGAAGATTTTTTTTAATTTAAAAATCGCAATTTGATTAGTAAAAGTTTGTTAGGAAATTAAATTAAATTTCTAAGTTAGTAAGTAGTAGAAGAAGGACCTATGGCCTCCAAGATATGAGAGGAGAAACACTGCAAGAGAACTGGCAAGATACTAAGTCCAGTGGGCGAGGTAATCGAGTCATCAACCAGTCACAGGGTAGATTGCTCTTGAAGATTTTATTTGTGCATAGCTCACACTGACAGTAGCTTGTCTTGTGACTGGACACTTTGAGTCCAAGCCCATGTAAAACATCTGCTAGGCACATGTAATTAAAGAATTACTATAATAGACATCAGAAAATTTTATTGTATACCAACACAGATTTCAAAAACTTTCCATGACTGCTTGAAAGAGTATGTAGTTTATCAACAGTGGGAGATTTCTGCACAGGTCAAAGTTCAAACTTGACTTCCTAGACTTACTGTATAAGATACATGGCACTAGATGTATATGTAGTGCACTAAATAATAAAACTTCCTATTTAAATAGCACTTTGCATATAACAAGTTTTTATATGACCTCATGTAATTGCCATGTAAATTCTTTTTAAAATATTCTATTTTTGTTTTATGTGTATGAATGTATTACCTGCATGTGTGTAAGTGCAACATCTCATGCAATGCCCATGGAGGTCAGAAGAGGGTGTCAGACCCCCTCTAACTGACACTGCGGATGGCTGTTAAACAAGCCAGGGTTGTCTGCAAGAGCAACTGTGCTCTTAACTGCTGAGTCATCTCTCCAGTGCCTGCCATGGAAATTCTTATAAATAGGTAGAGCCTAAGGCAATGAAAACTGTATACATAGCAAGTAGTTGTATATACAGATCTCAAACACTGGCCTTCCAGCTGCTATACAGTATTCACAAATTTCCCCTGACTAAATTTGTTATTTGCACAAGTTTACATTTATTATAAAATGTTTATTTTCCAAAATAGTTATCTATGTAATAAGCTGTCTTCCTAATTCATTATGAGTCATGGAAATACCATTTTAATCTCTCTCTGTCTTTCTCTCTCTCCCTCTCTCTTGATTTCAAACTACAAAATGTAAGTGTATGTATATGTCTACTTCAAACTACACAAATGGGTTAATTTCAAGGAAGTAGTGAACATTGATAAATAACTAGGAAGAAGTAAATTGGCGGTGCTAAGGATCAAATCCAGGTCCTTGCGCATTCTAGACAAACGTTCTGTCACTGGCTCATACCTGGCAGAAGTAACTTCGTAATTGAATACTGCAATATTACATATATTACATACACCCCTCATCTTTTCCAATTCTTTATTTTAAAAAACTGTTTCTATATCATCCATAAAATTGATTAACAAATATATCAAGTTTCCTGGCTAATGAGAAATGGATATTTATAATACAAGACTAAAATTTTAGCTGGCACATTTTTATTTATTATTTATTTTTTCAATATTTATTTATATTTATATTTATCTTATTTTCACACTTTATATTGTTTGATTATGAAATGGCTCCCCCAGCTCATGAATTAAAGCCTAGATCACCAGCCTGTGGCATTATTTTATGATATTCTGAAAATTTCAGCAAGTTGGGCCTAGCTGGAGGAAGCAGGCCACTTCCTGCCTGCCAGGAGGATAAAGAAGCCCCTCCCTCACACACTCCTGTTGCCATCATGTCTGCTCAAGCACATGGGTCAAAGCAATCATAGATAACTCTACAAAGCTGTGAGTGAAAATAAGTCTTTCCTCCCTTAAGTTGTTTTGCTAGGTATTTTGAACACAGAGATGCAAAAGTAACTAATATATTAGCTTTAATGAATCTTTAGAAATGGATATTTGGGTGCCATCAACACAAGAATGAATAAAGAAAATGAGTCATCCAAGAGTATTACTAGACACAAAGAAGAATGAAATCATGTCATCTTCGGGAAAATGGATAGAATGAGAGATTCTGACACTAAGCAAAACAAGTCAGATGCAGAAAATCAGGTATTATATGGTACATGGTTTCTCTCAAGTGTGGAACCAAAAAAAGACATGAAAGTAGAAGAGGACTGTAAGGAAACAGAAGGGTGACCAGAGGTGAGAGGAGGGGATAAATGTGGATGACAGGGAGTTAATGTTATCCAGTACCATATACACATACATGAAAATGTCATGATGAAACACACTATATTATATGGTCAATAAACAATAACTAAAATTCCAGGTTCTAACACAGAAAAAAAGAGATGTTTAAAAACATCCACTGATCTAGAAATTATTAACATTGAATAAATCTGGACTCTATTAAATAAATATCCATTGGTCTGTCTGGAATTTTGAGAGTTATTCATACATACATTATTCTGAAATATCAATGATTTATTTGATGTAGCTCTTCCAAACTTTGACACTTTTTTGTTGTTTTTTTTGGTTTTTGATTTTGAGACAGAGTCTCCCTGTGCTCCAGATGGCCTGGAGCTCACTGTATATATCAGGATTGTCTTGATCTCACAGAGATCTGCCTGCCTCTGCCTTGTACTGCTGGGATTACAGGCATGTACTACCATGCCTAGCAAATGTTGGCACTTTTTAATATATAATAGAAAAATTTAATAAAACCATCAATTTCATCAGAAAAATTTTAAAACTATTGGGACTCTGTCATTCTTACAATGGAAGAATTTTATGATACCTTTTCTAAACTTGTGTGTGTGTGTGTGTGTGTGGAGGGGGCACCCACCATGTATGCACAAGTGGAGGCCAAGGGTGAACCTCAAGCATCTTTCTCTGTTGTTGTCCACCATTGAGAATGGGTCTCTGACTAGAAGAGTCACTCTCAGTTTTTTCTAAAATGACTGGCCAGCCCCTGGGGCCTTCTGCCTCTGCCCCGGCACAGTAGACACTTTACCCACTTTACCTACTATATTCCCAGCCCAATTCTAACTAATGTTATTAGTTCTAAGCCATACTTTCGAGAAAATCCTGCCAAGAACCTAAATCTGAAAAAAATCATAGTTTGTTTGTCAACAGTTCTGTGATTTAAAGTGGTACTTACTCAGCCCACACCTCAGTGCAGCCACTACACATTGCCATGAATCAGACACATTATTGACTCACAGAGGAAATGTACTCATAGTAATAGATCTAATAAAACTGCCATTCTTCAGTGACTGACAATGAGGAATCCAGTGGCTTTAGGCACAGTTAGCAGTGCTTAGATGTGTGCTGATTTGCCAACAGTCTTATCAACTCTACCTCTTATATCATCATCAAATAACAAACACTAAATGTAAATAAGGTTTTCTCATATGTCTCAAGCCATGTACTCCAGGATGATCTTTCTGCTGCCACCTCTCAAATGCTGACATTATAGGAGTGCATACCCAGTTTTATGGGGTGCTGGGGACTGAAGCCAAGGTGTAAATACTAGGCAAGCACTCCATTACATGAACCCTGAAAACCTTAATTCTCAAACCAGTTTTAATTTTGATGAGCCTCAGACAGGATCTTAGAGACATCAGGACTACATTTTGAGAATCATAAACCCAGGCCTACCAAGGTTTTCCATTGAGCTTGGATTGTAAGAAACTCCTTGAGCTTCAATGATAAGCATATTCTCCTTTTAAGTTGATGAAAAACATATTTCTCAGAAAATAAGTGATTTTTTTAAGAAACTAGAGAGTAGAGCTTAAGCCTTACTTATGAACTGATAAGATGTTCAAGCCTCTAAAAATAGCAAGAACTTAGAATATATAGAGAACTGAGACAACAGAAATCAGTTCCATAAATACATCCTGGAAACAATGGAGACGAAAGAGGAGTGCCAGGAAGGGCCTGTCCTGTCGGCTCTGCGGTGCTTGCAGGTCTTCAGCTGCTCTCAGCTCCAGATTCTCCCCTTTCCCCATAGAACTCTCCTTTGCCCAGACAATACCTATTCCGCCTTCAAATGTTTCTTCTCTAGATAGATTTCGGCCCCTCCTATTTGAGGTTAGATGCCCTGAAGAGCTTCCAGGCAACTGTGTGGGCTTCTCTCAGACCTCTATCAACCTGCCCTGACTATAGATCTAATTATTCCCAATAGGCTTGTACTTTTAAGCACTGAGTTCTTTTTTTTTAAACCCTCTAGCAATAATCATGGCATAAAGCTAAAATTAAATACAATAATCACATGATGAATATGTGAATTTCCTGATGACCAATCATAAAACAATACACATGAGTGAAAACACCTCTGTAAAACAACAGTCACTGAGTTCTTACAATGTTCCAGGCACTTTAAATCTCGTCATGTGTGAGTTCAACTTTAGGGCTAATCCTAGAGCTAACTCTCTTGGAAAATATTATCATCCCCCTTATGCCTGCAATTCTAACAAATCTATGAAAATGAACTAATATCATGAAGCTTAAAAGTGGGAAGAAATTCTGCACATAAACAGAAATGCTTTAGAATCCTTCCCCTGTATCCTATGCCACGCCCTGATTCCCTGCCAGGCAATTGACAATTATTTTTATTGGGAAGCTCAGGATTTGATGTCGTTTTCCTTTCATTTCTTCCTTCAGTCTAGCTCACTGTAAGTTGCAAAATACTATAATCCTAAAATCATTTATATCACACATGGAAATTTAAGAGGATTTAAAACATAATTTTGACTTTCCTGTCCCTGTTAAAAAGAAACAATTCCTCTGTAACTTTTACATCATTTCAACTTTATAATATCCATGAACATATGAAATTCCTATTGCTATCCCAAAACCACAGAGAAAATACACTAATAACTCATGTTAATAAATAATGAATGTTTATTGAGAATGGGATGAAAACACTGTTGTTATTGACACCAACAGTGAGAGTGGAATATTGTACCTGTTTCTGTCAAATGTTTGGTATGTAACCAAGAACAATTACTGAGGGAAAGGTTATAAGTGATGGTATGTATTCCTGACTTGCCTAGGTTCAAAGAGTGGGGTGTGCCTGGGTATGGTAGGGCACACTTTTAATCCCAGCACTCAGGAGACAGAGGCAGGCAAGTATCAGTAAATTCAAGGCCAGCCTGTAAGTCGAAGGCCAGCCAAAGTTAAGCAGTGAGACTCTACCAAAAAAAAAAAAAAAAACAAGAAACTGGGAGTGGGAGGGAAGGAAGTAGGGAACTGGATTGAACTGAAGATGTAGCTTTGTGGAAGAATGCTTGCCTGGCATGCACAGGTCCTGAGTTCAATACCTGGGACCACAGAAATAATCTAATCCTTTTCCCATAGATGCTCCACTGATATTACTGGCAAAAATGTGGTTAATGAATGCCGGGGAGACAGCTGTGTAACAAGGCAATGCCGGCGTGACTCACAGACGGGGCTGTATGAACAGAAATGTACATTTATCCCAGACAAAGCCCAGACTGCCAAGGAGTCCATAATGTTCATGCAAAATCTTGATTCCGTAAGTACTTCTGTTTCTTGATTCACAGAGAAATTCTTACAAAATATTTAAGTAGGGAAGCTGGATTTTCTACTGGGAGAGTATACGTACTGACAGGGGGGAAGAAAATACAACTAACAAGGCCATTTTCTCCATCTGTGTCAGGAAATTATCCTACCCTTTCTTTAACTGTTTCTTTGCTTCAGGTGTAGCTCTGTACTGTTCTCAGTGGAGTCATGGAATACATTCGCAGAGTATCTCTCTCCTTACTGATGTCTGCTAGACTTGTGCCTAGAATAACAATCTTATTTTTAATTCTTCGCTCAGATGTTACTCTTATACTTGTATAAAGGAATGTACAGTGGTGATTTCAACTGACATTCTAAATTTCCATTATCTTCTCACTAAAGTATATGAAACTATTAGAAAATGTTAATATTATGAAAATATAAATGGTTCTGTCTCCACAGAACACAGGGAAGAATATTAGTTCACAATGCTAATGTTTGACCTAAGGTGTCTGGTTCCAATATGTAAAGTTTCCCATATGACGGGAAACCACAGATGTGTTGGAGTCAGATGATCTTAGTACAGTGTGACACCCAACTTACCATTTGTAAGATGTCACTGAGGACAAAGTACATTTGAGATTTATTTACATCATCTTTTCCTGGGAATTAAAACATGCATTTCACGTTAAGTTTATAAGTGATTATATGAAACAAAGTGTTAGCACAAGGCTTGATGGAAGGGATGTACAAAATAAGCTTTAAATTTTTAAGTTTATATTTCAAATACGTCACTTTTCCTAGATAAACCACAATGTGGTGATCAAATAGGAGCAATTAGCATATTCATCACCTCAAGGATTACCCTCCTTTGGTTATAAAAACATTCAAAATACCCTCATCAAGCGATTTTACACATAATTAAAGTGGTGTTAACTGTGGTCACTGTATTGTGCTATTGAAACCCTAGAACTTAATCTGGTACTCTAATTTTATACCCATTAGCCAACCTCCCAACCTCCTACCCACTCCCATTCCTAGATGCAGGTAACTACCTTCAACATATGAGTGAGACAACCCCGTATTGTCTTTCTGTGCCTAGCTTATTTCACTTAGCACAATTTCCTCTCAGTTCATTTATGTAAAGGTAAGTAACAGTGCTCATTCCTTTCATTAGAAAATTTTTTTTTCATTTGGTTTGGTCCTTTTAAGGCAAGGTCACCTTATCACCTCGCTAGCCTAGAACTTGCTATGCAGACCTTGCTTGCCTCAGTCTCACAGAGAAGCACCTACCTCTGCCTCCAGAGTGCTGGGATTAAAGGTGTGTGCCACCACACCCAGCTGTGATTAAATAATATTTTATTGTGTGCATATATATGTCCCATTCTATATGCTGAGAAGCACTGGGGAATGAACGTAGAAGGGAAAAAAGTCAGTGACTAGATTGTCATCAAGGTATTATTGAGCTTCTCTGTACCCTACAGTCTTAATTTCTGAGTATAAAATTATGCCATTGCGGAAACTGTTGTTTGCAATTAGAAACATGTATAGGTAAAGAAAGCCCTGGGTCATCAAATTAAATTGACATTTAAAAATCACAGCTGGGGATGGAGAGATGGCTCAGTGGATAAGAACACTGGTTACTCTTGCAGAGGACACGGGATCAGTTCCCAGCACCCACACAGCAGTTAACAACCATTCATACATCTAGTTCCAGGGGATCTGATGCACTCTTCTGCCCTTCAAGGACACTGCACATATAGGGTGCATATTCACACCCATAAAATAAAAACTATACATTGTAAAAATATTTTTAAACCACAGAGCTAGCAGTAGCTCCTGAAGCTGTATAGAACTAAACACAGTGAATACAGGTGGAAGGTTAATGAGCTCAAAATTACAAACAAAAAAATTAAGAACACTTGTTGCATGCTGTACCCAACTGCCTATTAGTAAGTTTTGATATTCATTTGAACTTCTTTCAACCTAACTTAGCCTCCACTTAAGGATATTACCCATCATATTTTAAGTCACAAAACAGAAAAATTCCTTGCTTCACTAATCTATACCTTGCTTCAGTTAAAGTGACCACTATTACTCTAACACAGGCCACTGTTAAATTCAATCACTTAACTTTCCTTGTGGATCCTACTTGTCCTAAGGCAGAATCCTGGGATGTTGACTGTATTATTTATTGCTTAAACATTTCAGGGTGACTCAATTTCAAAAGCAAGTTTTCTCAACCCAGGCAATATGTGTATTAATAGCAGTATCTTATTACATGTGTCTACTACCTTCTGCACTATTAGAAGTGCTGCATATTAAGAACATGCCCAAATGTTTCTACACAATGGTTCATATGTATTTTCCTTAATATAATTTGATATATATTACATTTTGACTATAAAATTTATTGTCTATGAGAGTATATCAATTCAAACTTATAAACATCCCTTAATTATTTACCTAACTCTTTATGCATATGGTCTTATATCTTTACTACCTGGTGACTTTGGTAATATTATTATGCTCATTGTGCACATAAGGAAACTGAAATTCTGTATAAATTTTACTCAAGTTCACAAGTCAATAATCCCCAGATATAGGATTAAAAATCTGGTCTTTCTAACTTAACAATTGCATTAAGCTATCTATTGAATGAGAGGAGAGAGAGGAAGAGAGAAAGTGGTGTGTGTGTCTGTGAGAGAGAAAGAGAAATACTAGTAGAGCTGTAATTTAATATTATCTAATACCAAAGCTCTCTTTGTTAGAAAGAAGACAAGAAAAGATGAAAAGTTGTATTAATAAACGGATTTTCAAAATTCCTTCTTCATATAGGTCAAAGGGTTTCTTATCATTGCTGTTTTGTTTGTTTTGCTGGAAACCCTAAGATTCTATATCAGTGACAAAATAAAATGTATTTAAAAGACTTAAACCAAATCATTTAACCTTTGATCATCACTTTTTGTTTTTTGGGTTGTTTGTTTGTTGTTTGAAACAGGATCTTCCAGTAGCACCAGCTGACCCAGAACTTGCTATGTTGACCAGGTTGGCCCTCACCTGTCAGACAACCACCAACCTCTGACTTCTGAGTGCTGGGATTAAAGGTGTGCACCACCACACCCAGTTTTTTGAGTGTTATTCAGGCTGCAACCTTCCAGACTGCTTGGATCTCTCCCAAGTACTGCCTAGAGTGATAGCAACAGCAACAACTACTCACTTATCACATGTCAGGACTTACACAATGTGCCTCATTCTTCCAACTGCTAGGATGGATATTATTAAGACTCCAGCTTTCAAAACCAATACATTACACTTACTTGCACATGCCAACTCAACTTGGAATGATAAACTTTGCTTTTGCTTATTCTGAGACATAAGACTAAGGACTCCTCCAAGACTAAAAAAAAAGTTTATTCTTAGTTTTCATGTATTCAGAAATGATTTTCTGTCATTAATAGGTGCCTTTTTTACCATCAGGCAATTACCTCCAAAATCAAAGTACTTCTGGTTCTGAAATCGTATTACTGACAGACAGGGAAGATGATAAAATAACATCATGCTTCGAGGAGGTCAAACAAAGTGGTGCCATCATTCACACCATCACTCTGGGACCTTTTGCTGCCAAAGAACTGGAGACTCTGTCAACCATGACAGGTAAAACTTCGGAATGCAGATTGATCAGACAATACATTTATAGTCCTTTCCATTCCAGACATTCTTATAAACTGTAAAGCTGCTCAAATATTCCTTGTCTTAAAATTAATCATTGCTGCTTCCTGGTCCTTCAAAATAAAATCTTTTCTTTCCCTCAATCACTTTCATATGTGAGCTTCTTCTCAAATTATTCAATATCTGCTATCTTCATCGTTCACCAAATTTCTGTAGATACCACTAGACAGAATTTCTTTTTCTATGCTCACTCAACTTCAAGTCCAAAATTACTGTTCTGTTTCAAATTCAATCACACAAAAGAGATCTAGACATCCCTACAAAAGATCTGCATGAGGCCATAGCGTCCTGATAACCAATTAAGGCCTCTGCATCACCCACCATTTCCACCCAATCTTATTGAACTTTACTATTTCTATTCAGTTCTGCTAACACATTCCAATTCTGACTGCACAACTTTCTGTCTTGAGTACTTCAATCATCTTTTAGCTATACATTTATTTTTCCATAAATGTATAATGAATGTCATATTTGCAACTTTGTCTTTTGCGATCTATTCTTTCCTAACTTCTTATATCCAATTGAAATAATCTGTCTCCCTTAATGCCTACATTATCTATTTGTGCAATTACTCAATTTTACTTCATTCTAAACTGTCATTATCTAATTTTCATTGGAATGTTTTTGATCCAATTATAGAAAACACCATTGATTCATAAGAACTGATAAATTTCATTTCTATCACTTTATATAGTTCTTAGATAAGCTTTGCTAATATAGCATGCACTTACTTTTGGTGACTGATTGACCTAAAAATAATTTATTTAAATTTCCCTTTTATCTTATCATACTTACTTTAAGAAAGGTTCTAGTTGTTATGGGATTATACCTGAGACACTACCATACTTAGAGTCTTAAAAAGGCATCTTTTGAAGAGTTTAAAGAGATACAAAGGCAGACTGGTAAATATATCAATGACAGTCCAAAAGTAAAGATTTGCCCATTTAAATTTCTTTAGAGGGACGTCATTTTTCTGCCAATAAGGATGTAAATGGCCTGATTGATGCTTTCAGTAGAATCTCAACTGGAAGTGGCAGCTTCTCTCAGCAGGCTCTCTAGGTCAGCAAAAATCCTTTGCTTTCTTATAGTTGTAATCAATCCCCATTATCCGAAGTTTTTAATTATTCTTTCTATAACAACACTTGCCTAAAAATCTTTTAGATGTATAGGGAAAACCATCCCTATTGATTTTTTTTTCCATGACTTACAGCTACCTCTTCTCATGCATTCTCCTACACCTAATGTGTGGTTTGTATTGGCAAAATGTTCAGTCATTTTAATTGAAATCTCAATACATCTAAAATTACTCCGAACTAACAAAACTTCAAAAATCCACCCATAGTAACAGATGGGTTCTGTGTCTGTTTTCATTTAAGTTACAGTTGGAGAGTAAAGCCTTGAATGTTGAAGGGAAGGAATGGATAAACGGCACAGTGCCTGTGGATAGTACCATTGGAAAGGACACCTTCTTTGTTGTCACCTGAACAACACAAAAGCCAGAAATCATCCTTCTAGATCCAAAAGGAAAACAAGTTATTCCTATTCTTAGTAATTTAAAATATTAGATTTCTTTATATCAAACTGCCTCTCTCAATTTGAATATTTTGAAATTAAATGAGAAAACTAAGTAATTCCTTTCTGTTATATTCTTTTGTCCCAAACAAGAGAAATTTTTTAACTATTTCTGTCCTTGCACAATTCCATTTGTATATTTTTTGTCTTTCAGACATAAAGCCATGGCACAATCTCTACTCTTAGTATTCAATTAAGACCAAAAGATTGATGAAAAAGAAAAAGAAAAAAGTAAACTGATAACTTCAGATAGATAGATAGATACATAGATACATAGATAGATAGATGATAGACAGACAAACATTCAAGGTTTGTCTTCCATCTCTGGCATCATAAAAAATAGTTATTGTTATTCTTTTTCTATTCCTAAGCAATTATATATCTCAATCACAGAATAGAAAAAAATTGACAAAAAATTTTAATGGATTTTTTTTCAGACAGGCACTTGGACTTACAGCCTTTTCAATAAGAATGGTGGAGAATGTGTAGAGAACAGTGGAATGGATTGATATGGCTTATTGACTTATCAATAAGTGTTAAGGGAAAGGCCTTAATTAGGGGAGAAAAAGAGAAAATCAAGGTTACTATATATTTTAAATATCTTTGATATTTCCTGAAAACATAAAAACATTAAGTCTCTGTGCCAAAAAAGGTCACTAGAAGTTTTATTCTCACTTTTCAGAACATGAGAAGATATTTTTCTATCAATGGCTCTGGAAGATTTCTAAAATCATAGTGGGATGCAACACTTATGTAGGCATTCTTTCCTTTATTGACAAAATAACAGTTACCACAGCCAACACTGGAGACACCCATTCAGTTAATACTTCTAAAATGGTGGTAATCATTCATACACTATTATTTATAAATCTCACCAGTAGAGCACAGGCACTCAAAAACTTTCTGCTGAATGAACTGGGTGACAACTCTCAGTTTTAAACTTTAAAAACTAGTGATGGGAAAGATTAAACAGTGGGGAGCAGCAGGATCGGGTGCTTGTCAAGGTTGGCCTCACTTATGATCTGATGAGTGCTCACCCAGCTCCCCTCCTGTCTCCCTTCTGATTTCTGTCTTCTCTTTCTGCCACCCCGTTTCTCCTTCTTCCAACCTAGTAAAAACTAACTCAGATGTAAGGTAGGTAATGTCTTTACTACACATGAACAGTATGTGTTCCTTGTTCTAAATTTCTGAAGAAATCTAGATCCTGAATGGAGAAAATAGAATTATAAGCTATAGATTTTTTCTGGGATGAGATAACTACATTTAAGAACTGTTCCTATATTTTTGTTTTTATTATTTTATATGTATGACAGTTTGTCTTTATGTATGTAAGTACACATGTGTGCAAACATGTGGAAGCCAGAAGAAGGCATTCGGTCTCCTGGAACAGTAGTGACAGATGGTTGTTGGCCACCAAGCAGGGGCTGGGAACCAAGCTCCATTTCTCTAGAAGAGCAGCCCATGCTCTTAAACCACTTAGCCATCTCCTCAGTCTCCATATATGTGTCTTTAAAATAAGCAAGGTGAGATAACCGGACAAAAGCCATATCTGGAATTTCTATAACTGAACTTTAGTATTCATTTCTGATAGATAAAGTCATAAATGTAAAGCAGTGTAGGTGGCAGAAAACCATCTTTGTGATTTAATCAACATGAGTTATCTATTTGTTTTTCAGCTGAGCGCTACATTATCAGGATGAGTAAGAATTTTCTGGATCTTCAAGAAGATTTTAATAATGCTACTTTAGTGAATACTTCTAGTCTGAAACCAAAAGAGGCTGGCTCAAAAGAAACATTTGACTTCAAACCAGAAACATTTAAAATAGAAAATGGCACCAGGTTCTACATTGCAATTCAAGCCAACAATGAAGCCAGTCTCACCTCAGAAGTCTCTAACATTGAGCAGGCTATCAAGCTCATTCCTCCCAGGAGTCCCACGTCCTTGATCTGGGTACCAATATTTCTGCACTCACTATGACAATTTTTGGATTTGTTGCAATTTTATTTATATTTTAAACTAGAAATTGTACTAGAACAAAAATTCAGTCTCTTTAAAATTAATTTACTATACTCATTGTCTACTATACAGATCTCTGTAATATAAAAGTGAATGTTTAAAGTTGTAAATTTCCTACTTGAGTTAAATAAAACCAAATAGATTGCTATAAATCAAAATGAATATTTCCTTAATCCATTCATTAATTGTTTCCTTTAATATAAAAATAAGATAGGTATTTCTATTTATGGGTTCTTAAACATTTTCACAGTATACTACAAATTCACTTGGTATATTAACAAAATCTAAATTACAAAAGCTTTTGAAAAATATTTAAGCATATTTTATAATCATTTAAGCATTTAAATTTACATGAACTTAAAACATACAGTAACAAGTAATTTTATAGAATTATTTATAATTCATAATTGATTATGAGTGAATATTTCATATTTATATAAGCCAAAATTTAAAAAGACTACAGGTTTAATTTTAATTTAAAATGGCCTTACGTGATCAGAAGGTCAAATTTCTTTATCATTAGTTAGAGTTATATCAGAGTCAGTCGTAGGCATGACATCATATACAGTAGATGTTAAATATTTGTTAAATATGTTAAGGAATTCTTTTGAAATACCCATGATTACATTAACAACACCCATACAGTAGCACATACCCATAATAGAAACTAAGTAGTTTATTATACTGATCTGAAATAATATGTGAAGTTGCAGAAAATTTGCTATAAATATCACCGCAATAGAATTTATAAGCTATCTAATAAAATGTAAATTAACGTATTAGTAGTTCAATGGTGTAAATTTTCTTAAAAATAGAGTTATAATAGAAAGGCTTTTTTTCCTTTTTGGCATTTTATATATTATTTTTTATTTTATGTGTACGAATGTATTGTCTAAATGTATTATATGTACCCATGTCGTGCAGCACCTGTGGAGGGGAGAAGAGGGCATAACTTAAGTTATGGAAGGCTGTTCACCACCATGTGGAGGCTGAAAATCAAACCTGGGTCTTCTGCAAGAGTAGCCAGTGTTCTTAATTGCTGCTCCATCTCTCCAGCCCCCAGAAAACCCTTTCTTTATAGGCAAGATTTCAAGAACTTTTCTCTTTTTAATATCTGAAAAGAATAAGCCATATAAAATCATGATATTTAGAAAACCAAATCCATAAGAATAGATGAAAAATAATAACATATTATCACCAAGTTAAACTTATGCCAGGAATTCAAAGATGAATTAATATTAGAAAAATCTCTGTACTTGACCACGTTCACATATTAAAAATAAAAATTATATGATCATTCTAATGCATGTAGAAACGCAATTCACCTACCATCATTTAGAAGTAAAAATTTGAAAACTATTAACCTAATATTTTATTTGTTTTGTTTGTTTGTTGTTTGTTTGATTATTTGTTTTTTGTTCTTTTTGAGACAGTATCTCCGTGTAGCCTCAGCTGGCCTGGATCTCCCTATGTACACCAGGCTGGCCTTGAACTCACAGAGATCCACTTGCCTCTGCTTCCCAAGTGCTGGAATTAAAGGTGTTGAGCACCAAGGCCGGCCTTAACCCAATATTTTAACTTTAAAGTCCAAATCTGATCACTTACAGGCAAGAGAATCATAGTTTAAGGCAAGCCTGGACTACATCCAAAGGCTCTGTCTCCAAATAAAAGCTAAATAAACAAATAAAAATAAAAGGGGCATTAAATCTTCAGGTAGAAATAAGAAATTTGACATCAGAGAGTTAGCATTCAACATTTAGAAGTGAGAATTATGGCTGGTTGTGGCGTGGAGTAAGTAAGGTGGAGGCAAGAGGATCACGAGTTTGAGGCCAGCCTAGGCTACACATTTTGGGGCTGGAGAGATGGCTCAGCCGTTCAGAGTATTGGCTGCCCTACGTTTGCCTCATCGTGGCCAACAACCATCTGGAACTCCAGTTCCAGGGCATCCAGTCCTGTCTTCTGGCCTCCATGGGTGCACTTTCATACAGGCAGGCAATACACTCACACACATAAAATTAATAAATGTTTAAAATTATAAAATTATGGAATAGTTTATAACTCACAAAAACATTTAATAACAAGGCTTGTAAAGTCATCCTCTCCTTTACTGAACGTTTTATGGAGCTTTAGCAATCACTAAGGCAGTAAGACTCCTATTCAAGTAATAGGACATATAATAATTAGAAAGGACATTCAAAGCTGTAATTATTTGCATATATCCTTTTAAAAACCAAGTCAACAAATAATCAAGTTCTGAAAAGTTACCAAGCACAAGATCAACTTTAAAAACTGAAACTCCAATTGTTACCCACAGATCTTCTGACCCCCAGAGACCACCAAGGAGTCCAGAACGTATGTAAAAGCAGAGAGTCTTTTATTTCCAGCTTAAGCTCGGGTCCTCTGACTTTACCTACCCTGAGGGTCGGTACAGAGGGCCCGATCTGCTGGGAGGAGAGACCTTTGATTGTGGTCAGGGCAAAGGAGAGGGAGTCATCAACTTGGCATTCACATGATTCCTTAGGGCTTAAGCAAAAGCTTTCTGTTGTATCAGGATTGGTTGATTTCAAAAAAGCTTTGGGTACGAACATTTGGCACCCCTCTGTCGGTTTCTGATTGGCCAGGTATGAGTAAGAACTTAAGACATTTATCTATAACTTTAAAAGACCATCCTGTGCTTCTTGCCGGATCCTAATTGGCTCGGGCCTCAGGACGGTTCCTGTCAGGAACATTTTGTGGTTTTTTTCCAGTAATCGGGGGTTATGTCTAGGTCAGCTCTGAAATGGAGGCCGGTTTCAAAATAGAGTTACTCTAGTAAGGCCTCACACAGTCTAACTTGTAAGGGGAAAAGAAAAACTGATTTGAAAATCAGCAATTCTTGGATTCAATAAATAAATAAAGTCACATGACTATCTGTTACCAAAAAAATGGAAGGATAATCAAATATAGGGACTCAAAGTTACAGGACCAAAAGCCTGTCCGTGAAACTGGTATCAGCTACTTCACCTCAAATGATGAAGTAGCGGAGAATCTGTATGTGAGCTTAAATGATGACCACTCCCTCGGAGGGGACTCACCTGGTCCTCAGAGTGCAGGCAGAAACACAAATCTAAAACTTTCAGAATTCCAGATGGAAGAGAAAAATGACAATTTTGAAATATGCCCTGGGCATTCTGTTCTCCTTGATAACACTCTGCCTCAAGGAAGCCTACCAGACGTTGCTAGGTTGGCTACTTCATTTCTTAGTCCATCAGGCCATGCCTAACCAAGTCCAAGGAAAGGAAATACCCAACACCAGAGTCTGCTAGCATTGCTATCTCACCAAAGGGGAACAGAAACCTGGAAAAGAGCCGCTAAGGGAAGTCAACAGAGATAAGCAAAAGACTGACACCTAATCATAGAATACACTTGTCTAACTACTCTTACTAGGGCAATTAGGGTCCCGTCTTTCCGTTCTTAGTCTTGTTAATAAAGGATTTTAAAACACTCAGAAGGAAGTTCACCATGAAATTTTGTTAGCCTCTCAGAGAAAACAACAGGGCAGGAAAAGCTACAGCAGCTTCTTATTCCTCCTCTCCTTTGCTCTATAGGATTCAGCCTTCCTGAGGGGCGTTCTCTTGGCCAGGTGACAAACAGGCTCAGATGAATTAACTCTTAGGGAAGAAGAAAATGTCGCAGACCTTTGGTGCAGATCAGAATGTCATGCCCTCCTATATACACTCAGAGCCAATGGTGGATTATATTGCAGAGAGGTCCATCCTCAGTAGCTTTTTCAGCTCCTAAAGCACTATAACTTTAGTAGGCTTTAGTTATATATGAACAGGAAATTACAGTTGAAAGAAATGGAGGCCTCATACCCAATTTGAGATCCAGTGTTTAGAAAACCAGTGAATTAAGTACACTAGAAAAAAATTTTGCATCTGACACTTAACACTACAACAAACAGTAAACAACCTAACTCCTAGCCAGTGACATGATCATCACACTAACAGCATTTTTTTTTAACCAGAGCTCATTTTACTTGCTAAAATCTTGTCTGGTTTTAAATTTTAAAAATATGAATAATAATTAAGAGAAACAAAAAAAATTAAGACAAAGGAAGGTAAGATATCAAAACTAGATTCAGATCAAGCAGTTAAAATAACTATGATTATGGGGCTGGAGGGATGGCTCAGCAGTTCAGAGCAATGGCTGCTCTTACAGAGGACCCAGGTTCAATTGCCAGCACCCACCTGCAGCAAACAACAGTCCCTAACTCCAGTTCCAGGGGATCTGATGCCCTCTTCTGACCTCTATGGGCATTGCATGATATAGGTACAAGGAGGCAAAACACTCACACACATAAAATAAAAATAATAAATAAAATAATATAACTATGATCCTACAACAAATCAAAATAAAATGCTGAGAATAAAAAGTATTGTAAATATATTTACCATGAAGCTCTAGAAATTTATTTCAGCGAAGTGGATTTCACCATAAAAAGTTATGATTGTATTGGGCATGACGGTACATAACTTTAATCCCGGCACTTGAGAGGCAGAGACAGGAGGATCTCTCTGAGTTCAAGGGCCAGCCTAGTCTACACAGTGAGTTCCAAGCCAGGTGGGACTAAACGGAGACCCTGTCTTAAAAAGACTAAAAAAAAGAGTATTTTAATGGAAATTAAGAATCAGTATACTGAACAAGCTAAGAAAATCATCAGTAATCATAAAGATATGTTAATAGGAACCTCCAGAGTGGAAAAAAACTGAAAAACAGATTGGAAAGAAATAGAATAGAATAGTTATGTGACAATTCCAAGGGTTTGACATATAAGCAATAGGAGTAATAAAAGGGAATAAAGAGAATGATGAGAACAAAGAAGAGTGCAGAGTCTTCCCAAATTACTAACATCAAACCACAGGTTCAAGAAATTCAAAGAATACCACGCATAATAAATTCCTAAAAACCCACATAAGACATATCATGTCCAAACTTCAGGAAATAAGATATAGACAAAATCTTTTTTAAAACTGAAAACCTTATTACCTATAGAAATACAATGACAGAGAAGACCTCTTCAGAAACCATGCAAGTGATATGAGTGAGGTAGACATGTAAAGTGTTGGAAGAAAGGCCACCAACATAAAGTCACTACCCAGTAAAATGACTCTTCAAAAGTGAAGGAGAAATACAGATTTTCTCAAACAATAATTGAGGACATTTATCTATGTCAGACCTATCATGCAAGAAAGGTTGTGGTATCCATATTTTGAAATAGTCTGTAGTAAGTACCTTGCCTCCTAGTATACCTGCCATTGTATTATCCCTCCCTGAAGTTCACATTCTTCAAATAAAATGCAACTTTACTTAAAGAACTGTAGTCAAGAAGCCTCACTGATCTCTGGAACTAACGCAGATAAGATTCTGTACTTCAAGCTAATGCTACAATGGAATGAATCTATGGGAAGCCTTGTCAGAAGGATGAGTAGATTGTGTATGTGAGGACATTAGTTATTGAAAGATAGAGCGATGACTGAACTAACCAGCCTCCTACAACCTCCAGTGATGCATGCTTCTTTGTGGACTGCCCTTCCACATTGAGAGGGATGGATAAGCTAGTGCAGGAATACTGGAGTGAGACTTCCAGGGATAGCTCCTAAGTTATACTGCAGCCTCCACGTCATTGTATTTGGATTACTTGCCAAGTGAATGTCAGCCTCCATGTTGCAAGGATACTTAAACTAATCTACCAAGAAGTTATAGCAAAGATTGATGCTGCTGACTGCCAGCATCTTAGAAAAGAATCTTCCAAAGCCAGTCAAACCACAGATGATGGTGACCCCAAATGACATCTTTATTGCAGATCCTCAAGAGACCATAAGTCAGAGCAACTCAGCTAAGATACTTCTAAATTCCTGACTCTCAGAAGCTGAGAGATGATATTTATTGTTGCCTTAAGCACTAAGTCATGGAGGACTTAATTACACAAAAAGTTACACAGATAGCTAGTTAAAATTCCAATAAAAATTCTAGATAATCTATATGAAATGAAGACTCACAAAAAATCTAATTTTGAAAAAGATGAATTAAACTGAGTAATTTATTTTCTAAATACTAATACAATCTGAAAAGTTATAGTACTAACTATAACGTGTAATTTCATAAAAGTAAATACACAAACAAAATATAAAGATAAAAAAGAGAAAGCAGTTTCTTAACAGTATAAACTTACAGGAAAAAAAAATGGACTGACTTACAGAGAGAATTACGAAGCTTAGCTCAATGTATAGAAAAGGATGAAGAAGTATTTTTTAGGCAACATATATAGACAAGTAAATCTCATTTGAAAAAAAAATTCATCCAATTGCAGAGAAGATTTTTAAACTAATTAAAAAAGGGAAATATCTAGTTAACCTTACAACTATTTAAAAAAAAAAAAAAATTCAGAAGGACCTAGCTTGGTGTGGTGTCAAATGCCTGTAATCCTACCACTCAGGAGAATGAGGTAAGAGGATCATGAGTTTGATATGAGCCTGTGCTACCTAGGCCAATTTCAACCTAGCGTGATCCTATCTCCAAAAAGACAGAAATTTAGAAATTCCTTGTTAAGCAATACTATGTGTTAATATAAAGATATCTACAAATTAACAACAACAAAAGAGAAAACTCAGTAGGAAAACAGGCAAAATATATAAGTAGCAATCACTTTGCTGTATTAGTCTCTTTTCTAGTGCTATAACAGAAAACTAGAGTGGGTGACATAAAGGCAGTCAGTTTAGGCTTACAGTTTTGGAGACTGAGGAGTGTAAGAGTGATTGGAGGCTTCTGGCAAGGGCCCCAAGGTGCTGCAACCCTGCTGAAAAGCAAGGGGCAAGTGTAGGCCTAGGATTAGCAGAGGAACATGAGAAAAGGAGTTACTTTCACAGAAACTAATACATTCCCATAGGAATGACTCTGTTCCGAAAAGCATTATAATCACTCTTCACAACCCAGTCACCTCCAATCTCTCCCACAGCGGCAATCAAATTTCAATGTGAGTTTTAGAGAGGACAAACTATATTCCAACCACAGGAAAAGCCAAGTAGTAAATTATGTAGAAATTAAAAAAAAAACAACACTAACAATCAGAGCAATGTCAGGTGCAATGGAACTGAGGTACACATTAAAATCTATTACACTGAAATAATAATGAGATAATACCAAGTGTAGGTCACAACGTGGAGAAATAAGAATTTTCATCCTCTTTTGTCAAAAGGAAAACTGAAATGGCATCATGGGACACAGTCCGGTAGTTCTTAATGAATTCAATACATACAGTCTCTCAGGTTCCACAACCACTCCCAGGCATTGAGTGTCAGTGAAAAGACCTCACAAAGCAAAAGGCAACTTTATGTGAGGATATTTGATAATAGATTTTTGTAAAATGACATGGAATATTGAAAGTAACTTCAAGTGCCCATAGCTCGGGGAATAGAGGAGTTAATGAAGTGAGCACATAATATGAAATTCCATAGAATAGCTGGAAACGATACAATGGATAGCAACAAAGCATACATTAAAACTACATTCAATAAAAAAGAGTGGGACAAAAGGTAGCATCTATTAGAAAATATTTCCATGAGCTGACAACACGATTTTACAAGGGCATCTAATCAACACTTAGAAATTTTTATATGTAGAACATAGAAAATGGTGTGGATAGTAAAAAATAAAAATAAGTAATATAATTTATAACAAACCAGAAACTAACGATTATATAGAGTATAATGAGAATTATTCATTCTAATTTATGCCTGAATTTCTACTGAAACAAAAACTGCTCACAGAAATAGTAAAGAAATCATAAATATGGAAATTAAACATATTAAAAGATACAGAACAAAATTCATGAGCACCTCAAATGGCAGGCAACACATTTGGTACATGTAAGTACCTATTTGTTAAAATTTAGCAAAATAGGGTTTGAAAGGAGGTAGACTGATTTATACAAACAATTTTGTGCCAAGCACCACAAACTTTAAAAGACAGTCATTTCACTTATTTTTTATTTTCATGTGTATGAGTGTATTGCCTGCATGTGTGTCAGTGCACCTCTGTTGTGAAATGTCTGCACAACAATTAGACCTCCTAAAACTGGAGTTACAGAGAGTTGAACTGAGGATAAAACAGTTGTCAGCTACTGTCCATAGGTGCTGAGAACTGAACCCAGATCCTCTACAAAAGTGGCCAGTGCTCCTAACCACTGAGTCATATCTACAGTCCCCTCAAGAGACATTTAAAAGCATTCCCATTACAGTCTATAATGTACCAAGATGCCTGGGGGTACTGCTATGAATCAGTCTTATATCAGTATTCCTAGTCAATGAAAAGGATTGGATAATGAACAAAAGTATGAATATTATAAAAAGATAAAATTGGGGCTGGAGAGGTGGATAAGCAGTTAAGAGCACTGGCTGCTCTTGCAGAGGACCTGGATTTGGTTCCCAGCACCCACACGGAAGCTAACAACTGTCCATAACTCCAGCTCCAGGGTATTCAACACCCTCTTCTGACCTCCATGGGCATTGCAAGACAAAGATGCACTTACACACAAGAAGCCAAAACACTCGTGCACATAAAATTAATAAATAAAATATTTTTTAAATATAAAATTGTCATTATTTGATAAGCATCATCATTTTCACAAAATCTCATGAGAAAACAACCAAAATTATATGAATATGAAAATTCAATGTAGAGAATTCAAATGTTCCCATTCGTAAATAAATCAATTAAAATGATAATTTAAGTGTTCTGATCACAATAGTAAAGAATTGTAAAGCACCTAAGAAAAAAATCTAGCCCAAAATATAAAATATTACAAAAGGAACTTTTATGACCTTGAATTCACAGCAATACTTCTGCTTCGGCATCCCAAATGCTGAGGTCACAGGCACACGCTAACACACTGTTTCAGAAAGATATTTTAAATACTTGAATAAAAGGATAAATATATCCTTTTTAGTATTAACATTCTGTATTATTCATTTTTTTGAATTTTGATTACATATATATTTAGAGATGGTATAATGGAAATAAACACACAACATTTCTAACAAAAAAAGGGACATATGTTCACTCAAAATAGTGAGGGAAAAAAAAAGAAAAATGTCAAGAACTTTTAACAAATGGTCCAAGCACATCAACAGTCCATATAACAGACAAGAAAATTTTAAAGACCAAATCTTTAGGAAGAGTCTCTTTCGAAGGTAACTAAAACTGTCAATCAAAAAGAACACCAAATAGATACTATTTCCACTGGAGGAAAATACTGTCTTATTTTGGTTAAAAAAAGAAGGAACAGAAACATTCTGCTGGAGGCAATTTGGCTGAATTAGTAAGTATAAAAACAAGCATACTATGGGTATAGAGCAAGACCTTTCCTCAAAATACCAAAGAGGGAGGGAGGGAGGGAGGGAGGGAGGCAGGGAGGGAGGGAGGAAGGAAGGAAGGAAGGAAGGAAGGAAGGAAGGAAGGAAGGAAGGAAGGAAGGAAGGAAGGAAGGAAGGAAGGAAGGAAGGAAATGAAAGAACTAATTAGGAACCTAAAACCAGAATATAGGTGTTGTTCATTAAAATAAGATTTCAAAACATCAATAAATTGATTTCATTATAGAGTAGCAGTTACTTTGAATACATTTTTACTTTCTTTGAAAGACAGTCAGCCAGAAGTAGTTGCACACACCAGTAAAGCCAGCACTGAGAAAGTGGACGCTGGAGGATTATTAATTCAAAGTCAGTCTAGGGATGTATTACATGCTAGAAGTCAGCCTAGGCTACATGAAACCTCGTCTCCTAAAAGGATTGGAGGAAGGGAGGGAGGAAGGGAGAGAAGGAGGGAGGGAGGGAAGGGATGGAGGGAGGAAGGGAGAGAAGGAGGGAGGGAGGAAAGGGATGGAGGGAGAGAGGGAAACAGGGAGGGAGGGCTGACATAAGGCTATGCCCTACTCTAAATTACTCCACGCTATATAAACAGAGGTCTTTCAGACTGTGCATTGCCATAGGAAACTCCATTTTATAAGCAGCTTTTGACTCCGTTTGGAGGGAGAGGAATGAAAGCAGCTCTGGCTGGTCCCAGAAACTGTACAATCTTTCAGGCACCACCCATCCAGCACAGACGATAAATGATTTATTCCAAAGAATAGAAGGGGAACCACCCTGTAAGCTTCTTCGGGAGAACTGAAACTGTGGGTAATAGCATATTGAAATTCTACCAGGGAAACAGTACAAGAACTTATCAGACACACCAGGTGGAGGAAAGGGTGTAACCATCATAAATTATGAACACCTAACACTGTGATGGCTCCACACCGATCTGTCTTCTAAGACCTGGTGTTTGCTGAAGAGTCAAGTCAGTCCCCCACGTTGACACAGTGTGCTTGTCTGCCTGTCCAGCCACCTGTTTGCCTCTCTGTATCTGCCAGCCATTTCCCGCTCTTCACCTGTTGGGCCTCTCTCTTCGAAGCTGAACTCTGTGGCTTCATTCTCAACCTTACCAAGCGCTCTAGCAGCACTTTACTTCCAGCACTGGTCCATCATTCTCAACAGACTCTCGCAGCCTACTTCTGAACCCCCCACCTCTCTGCAAGCACTTTAATTTGTATTCATTCTGTAACCACATATAAATGTACAGAAATATAGACATTTTGACTGTGTGCTGTGAGACTGTGAACAACTTGTGAGCAATTAAGACTGGAATAAATTAACTTACATTCACCTCAGCTAAACTAACAAGTTAGGTGGATTTTATGACAAATCGTTGCCATTGAACCTGCTGAATGTTGTATATTTATTGCCTTTGAATAACTTTCGACATTGTGTTAAGATATAAACATGTTCATCTATGTTTCTGATAAAGGGCACTCACAACGGGCAGGGAGAAAAGAACGCTAAATAAAAACTGATTTGCTATAACCTTGGACACTTCCATTCTGGATCTTTCCATTCAGGAAAATATCTCTCCATAAGAGCAAGCAGGGAAGAAATAAACAAACCATTTTAATAAAGACCACTTAAAGGTGCATAGAGATTAAGGTTCTAGAAATTTTTGACAATATATCTTCACTTTTGTTGTCCACTTTAATTTAGATCCAGTTAAAGAATGGTATTGAAAGATTTTTATGCCCTCAAAATTACAAAAACGGAACAATTAAATCCTGAAAGAATGGTAGTTTCCCTTAAATTTTCAAGGAAAATCTGCCAAAGAAAATTGCACTATTAAGCCTAAAATTTAAGCAGGATAAAAATTCTTTAGTCTCATACAAAGTCAACCATAACATTCTACAGGCTCCTGAATCTTCTACTGAAAACTAGTGTGCATAATGAAAATAAAACAAAGACCTCTCAAAATAATTTTCAGGATTAATCTATGATCATCCTTTTGAAACGTAGGATATGCCATGTGTTTTTAAAATGTAGATTCTATAGATGAATGGCCTGAGTTTAAATAACAAAGTTGTCTCTTGCTGAAACTGTGTTCTAGAGCAAATTGGCTTCTTCATTTTCCAGTTATCAAAAAAAAAAAGGAAAGAAAGAAAGAAAATGGACTGCTCACTAAAGAGTTTCTGATTTTTATCTTGAAAGACAATTCTCCAATTCTGAACTCCCTGGTACTATGCTGCAAATCTTACAGAACTTTCCTTATTCTATCTTTCATTTTGAATATGATTTTATTCCAACTTAATCCATGAAACCGATCTGGACATTCTTTGGCACCAATGCAGGTATTTACTCATTTTTCCCACCTGGTGGGGTGGACCCTGGGGTGCAGAACACACAGAGTACTCGTAGTTTTTTTATAAGAAGGAAAAGGAATGAGGATGTTTACTGAGTTACTGAGGGATAGGTGCTAAATTTTTTTGCCTTTGATTTGCTTGCTTTTTATTTGATTTTTGTGTTTTTGAGACATATATGTAACATAGCAATAGGAGCCAACATATCCAGCTTCACATGTTACTTAATTAAACTTTCATAACATTCCCTTTACACAGATATTACTGTCCTCAATTTATAGTTAAAGAATTGAGAATGAAAGCATTAAACTCAGAAAAATATCTCTTCCTGAAAAGAAACTATATAATCTATTAAGACATATGTTTATCAAAATTAGCCTAATAAGCAGTACAGTTGGTATGCAGTAACAGGGACTCAAGTAAGCCAAAAGAAAAATAGCTTCTAGTGAAGACGATGTGGAATGATTTTACAGATTAAGCTGCACCAAGTTTGGACTGATAAGCATAGAATACTGCCAACAGTTGAAGATAGGAGCATTCCAAAAAGCTATGGTTCAGTCTAACAGCCAGTTTTTCCTTTAGGTCTTAGATACACCCAGGGACTCTTCATTCCCCACTTAAACTCTGGAAGACTAAACTTGAAGTTTTACAAAATAAAGTCACCAAAAGAAAATTTAATTCATAAAAAGTTGTGCCAAACTTCATGCTTATAACAGTAATGATACTTAATAATAGTGTTTATTATTGTTTATTTGCCATCAGGAGTCTTGCATGAAGTGTTTCCCATAGGTCAATTATTTAGTGCTTTAAAACCCATACCAATTCTGATACCACAGAAAAGACTAAGTTCAACCCACCTCCATATGTACAAAATCCTCTCGCTTATTCCAAATTTCTAAATTAATTCTGATCACAGTCCCTCTTTTGCCCTGTCATCGAATTGTATCTCCTCACTGGATCATTCACATACAGTTGCTGTGCTCACTTCCGTCTTAGGCTACCTTTCTCAGGTTCGTTCCATTTCTCTTCCCTTCAGAGACAAACTCTTTGAAAGCTCTGTCTATATTTACTGTCCTACTTCATCGCCACCCTTCTCTTTAGAGCCATGGGACTTGTTCCCACGTGTTCAAACATATTCTTAACAAGTTTCTAATGGTTTGAATATTAGCAATACAATTGTTTTATTTCACAGCAGGGTTAACCTCCCACGGTGCTCCTCCTTCAAGTCTATTCCAACTCACCAAATGATATCATCACATACTCTGGGTTAAGGTGAAAAAACTGAGTTATCTCACTTCAGTTATATCTTTTTCTCACGCCTCACACCAACTCCATTTCTCTCAGCACTGCCTCCAGCATGCATTCAGAGTCTATTTCCCACTTTTTGCTTACTATAACTGCAGTCCAAGCTCTATTACTTCTTGTATGGAAAGAGCATTCTAGATGACTCTACTGCCTCAGCTCTTGGCTCTCAAACACCTTTACAACATTATCATCCAAAATCATAAATCAATCATATCAGTTTCCCCCTTTAAAGTTTTCTTAACTTCACATCCACTCCTTTCCCTGGCTTTCAAAGCTCTGTGGGATCTAGCCTATGATGTGCCTTCTGTTCTCACCTCCCTCCATCATCTCCTTCTGCTCTGTGCTCCATCCGATCTGGCCAGTACTCATTAATTTCATTCAAAATAAGAATGAAAGTTGGTTTTTCTCTCAGGGACTGTAACCATTCTGCTTAGCATATACTTTCCCTGGATATTCTTCTGAGTGTTTGTATTAGTTAATTTTTCTTGCTTTGATAAAAGACTATGACAAGAAGCAATGTATAAAAGAATTTATTGGGGCTGGAAAAATGGCTCAGCAGTTAAGAGCATTGGTTGTTCTTACAGAAGACCCAGGTTCAAAACCAGCACCCACATGGCAGCTAACAACTGTCCGTAACTCCAGTTCCAGGGGATCTGACACCCTCTTCTCCCCTCTGCGGGTCCTGCAGGACATGAATGCACTTACATACATGCAGGCAATACATGCATATACATAAAATGAAAATAAAAATAACTTGGAAGAATCTGTTCTGACTTATTGTTTCAGAGGCATGTCCATAAAAGTGAGGGAGGCATGGGTAGCAGGCGGCCGGAGCTGGAAGGAGCTGATCACATTGCCATTCACAGAGGAAACAGATGGAGGGAAATGGTAGTAGGTGAGGCTATAAACACTCAAAATGGGGCCCCAAAATCACACTTCCTCCAGCAAGACTCTTCATCCTCCATCCTAGGGTCCATAAGTTCCCAAAATTGCACTACCACCTGCGGAATAAGTATTCCAATCCTGGAGCCTATGAGGAACATTTCTCATTCAAATCACCACAACCTTCAAATCTTAACTCAAGTGTCACCTTCCTAGAGTCCTTCCATGTTTATTATCTCCACCAAAATACAAGCAAGCACCTTGAGGCCAGGGACTGTATATACACCGTTCAATTTACCATATTTTCAAAGTCCAGAGGAATTACAACTGAAACTGTATAAATATTTGCTCACAAATTTCAGCTGCTTTTGATTGTGTGTAGAATAGTCACTGAATTACATATTACTATGAAGGATATCAACACACGTCTATTAAATGTTTATGTGTGGTGTTTTGTGCCAAAGCTTAAAAGATACACGAGATTCTATTTAGGGAGTAATAGCAAGTTAATGGAATAGGAGATTCCAACTCTCAAATCACCCCAAAACATAAAAATTAACATTACTTCAAGATGAGAATACCCTTATGGTGACTCATGAGTCAAACTAAGAGTTCAAGGACACCAGTGGAGACAAACAAATCCAAGAACAAGCTCATTAAAGAGTGTAAGTAGGCTGTGGGCCTTCTCCCCACAGCAGCACTGTTCACAGCCAAGAAAGCACACTGGGTTGGCCATCTCTACCACAAGGGAATGCGACAGTGAAGTAAGACTCAATGCTAGGCTATAAAGCAAGGCTTAACAACTCCGAGAAGACAAGAATGATATCAAACACATTTTCTGATGACAACAGTTTCAAACTAGAAAATCTGTAACTGGAGGAAAACTGGAAAACCCACAGATATATGAAGATCAAACTACACACTGCTGAATAACACATCAAAAGTAAATGATTTCACATCCTAAACTTTACTAAACTCATTTATTAACCCTAATAATTAGTTTTTAGTGCAGTTTTTTGAGGTTTTCTATAATAGGACATGACATTCACTAAGAATAACAGTTTGACTTCCAGTTTGGATGTTGTTATAGATTTGTCTTGCCTAGTTACTCAGTCCAGACTTCTAGAACTATGTGGAATAAAAATGTTGAAAAGGGGCAATCTTCTCTTCTTCCCAGTCTTGGGAGAAAATTCTTAGTTCTTTCCTGTTCAGTACAATATCTCCTATTCCTCATAAGCAGCCATTTACTGTGTTGAGGTAATGAAAATATTGTCAAATTACTTTAAATGTTAATATCACATGATAACATTTTTAGTAAGATTAATTAAATCTTACAAAATTTAAAAACCAGAACTGAACTTTGCATTTATTACATATGATTAAGATTTTCTTTTTAAGGTAATGAAAGGTTAATTTACAATCAACACACTTAAAGAATTTATTTAAACCACTCATATCTAGCATAACATCTTGCACATTGCAGGCATTCGCAAGCCTCTACTACTTGCATGGCTATATTGAATTTTTATTCATTGATTAACAAACATATAGCTCCTAAAAATATAATGCTTTCATGAAGGGACCTTAAAGACAGTTCTAACGATTTCACTGTCAGGATGTAGATGAAAAAGTGAATTGTTCACTTTACACCTTCTAGATTTGCAGGATGTTTAAGCCAAGTCTCATTATTTCACTTTCTAAATCTACTAGAATAATAGATGAAGGATGGGTTAAGTTGTGTTAAGTTCATATTGACAAAGTACTACAAATGTTGGCTGTTCCAGGAAAGAGAACAGAGCTAACTAGAATTTTTGTTTGCTTACTCACACTCTGTACATGTTGCTGCCTTGGCCAAGCTGGAGAGCTAGAACACTTAGTGGTTATCAATTTGTATCTGAAAGTCAAATAACCAAGAGATCTAATGGTGAAATTCTGAAAGAAAAAGGCCAAGGACCTTAGGGCAGAAAAAAGAATGTGTCAATCCCATAAAATAATCAATTTGTGCTTTCTCTGCATTTTTTTCAGATGGATTTTTATTATTGCTAATCATATGGATATGTGCTGTGAGCTTGAGTGTCTTGGAGAACAGAGGTGTGGGATTGGAATTGGAGTTATAGGTTATGGAGATACAGGGAACTTTGAACCATGCATTATGTGTGCTAGGAACTGATCTCTGGCCTTCTGTAAGAACAGTACCCATTCTTACCCACTGAGTCAGCTCTCCAGCCCACCTTCTCTGCAGTTTTGTTCTACATAGGCCTTCGAAAGATTCATGATGTCTGCCCATCCTAGTGAGGGCAGATCTTTACTTGGCCTACTAATCCAAATGTTAACCTCTTCCAGAAACACCCTCACATAAATCCCCAGAAATAGTATTAGACCACCTGAGTATCTCTTAACACAGGTAAGTGAAACCTAAAATTAACTGTAACAAAGGAGGTTTGAAATACATGAACAAAAGCAAACAGGTTTATAAAGAACCTAGAGAGACCCTGAAAACAGAATACAAAAGTTTTCTATTAAAATAAGACTTCAAAATTTCAATGCTTGGATTCAATCATAGACCAGCACTTACTTTGAATTCGTTTTTGCTTGCCTCTTTGAAAGGCAGACCACCAGGCACAGTAGTGCACACCAATTATCCCAGCACTTGGGAGGCAGAGGCAGGAGGATTATTCATTCAGAGACAGTCTGCTTACATAGCAGCTGGGTCAACCTGGGAAACATGAGACCTTGTCTCAAAAAGATAAGAAGGAAGAGATATTTAAAAACAAATTTACTGTTACCTCAACATTTAGACCCTTCTAATCTTATACCTTTCCATTGAGAAAAATATTATTCAGGAAGAGCCATCAGTAAAAGAATAAATAAATCATTTTAATAGTGAACACTTAAAGAAACATAGAGATTAAACTTCTAAAAGTTTTTAATAATATGATCTTTACTTTTGTTGTCCACTTTAATTTCAGAGCCAACTGAAGAATGACATTGAAGGATTCTTCTCTCCTTAAATGATCAAAATTGATGGACTGCAGAGATGGCTCAGTGGTTAAAAGGACCCAGGTTCAATTTCCAACACAGAAGGCAGCTAACAAACATCGATAATTCCAGTTCCAGGGGATCAGATACCCTCTTCTGGCCTTCATGCACATTGCATGACATAAGTACACTTACTTAAATGCAGGTAAAACATTCATACACATAAAATAAAAATAAATTTAAATTTTTCTAAATTATCAAAAATGAATAACTAACTTCTAAAAACTTATACTTTCCCTTAAGTCTTCAAGGCGAACCTGCCAAAGAAAATTCCATTATTCAACCTAGTATTTGAACAAGATAGAAATTCTTCAGTCACCTGTAAAATCAGAGCAGTCCACATTCTATCGAATCTTCTGCTGACAACAATTGTTTATAATGGAAACCAAAGAAAAAAGCACTCTGGAAATAACTTTTAAGTGACTGGAGAAAGGACTCAGTGGTTAAGAGCATAGGCTGCTCTTCCAGAAGACCCAGGTTTGTTTCTCAGCACCATATGGCAGTTATACAACTCTTTGTAACTCCAGTTTCAGAGTATCCAACCCCCCTTTTCTGACCACCATGGGCACTGCACATACATGATACACTTTCATACATGCAGGCAAAACCCTCATACACATAAAATAAAAATAGATAAATCAAAAAATTTTTCAAGAGTAACTTCTTTGACATATCTTCTTAAAAAAAATAGATACAAGCCAGGCATGGTGGCTCACACACCTTTTATCCCAGCACGTGGGATGCAGAGGAAGGCAGATGTCTCTGAGTTCAAGGTCAGCCTGGTCTATATAGTGAATTCCAGGCCAGCTGGGGCTACAGGGAGACTCTGTCTCAAAAAGACCAAATATATATATATATATATGGCTCAATAGCCGAATGGCCTGACATTAAATATCAAACTTATCCCTTTCTGAAACTGTCAACTGGGGGAAATTACCGTTCCATGCTTCCGTTTTCTACAGAATGGAGCACCCTCAAAAGACTTGGATTCTTCCACCAGGAGAAATTACTCACCAATATTGGGCTCCCTGAGCTAACTCGCTTATAGATCTTTTCTTAAGGTATTTCATGTTCAAATCTTATTTCATTCCAATCTAATTCGTACAAGTTTTCAAGTTCTTTGGAGGCAATGCCTGTGTTTCCTTGATTTTGTGCTTGTTGAAGAGCAGACCACTGGGTGTGGGGCTTAGAATACAAAAGAAAGTGCTCCCTTTTTTTATGCTAGAATGAGAAGGAGTGAGAAGAAACAACCAATAAACACTGGTGTGTGCAGGGCCTCCTATGCACCAGGACTTATAATAAGTTTTTCTGTACACAGTTTCTTCTTCCTCCTTTTCCTCCTCTTTTTTTTCCTCCTCTTCCTCCTCTCCTTCTTTTTCTCCTCCCCCCCTTCTCCATCTTCTCCTTTTTTTTTTTTTTTCTTTTTTGGCCTTAAGAGACAGGATCTGATTAATCCAGAAGTGCAGGTCACCATGCCCAGATTCACATATTATTTCACTTAACCCCTAAAAACATTTCTTTAAAAGATATTGCTACCCTTGTTTTACAATTAGGGAAACTGAGGCTGAGAGAAGGGTTAAACTGAGAAAAAACTCTGTTGCTGCCAAGAGAGGTTAGAGTGTAGTAAGGAGCTATAATATGTTTGTCAAAATTAGCTCACATGCAGGTCATGTACAATACCGATGATTCAGGTGAGTTCAAAGAAAATAAAACGATTTCCAGTGAAGATGCTTTGGGAAGATTTTACAGGTAAGGCAGCACCAAACCAGGACTGGCAAGCGTGGGATACTGTCAATATTTGGAGATAAGAACATGCCAGAAAGGTGTGGTTTCGGTGCAACGGCCGGTTTTTCCTGTACTCTCAGGCAGGCTTGGGGACGCTTCATTCCTTACTTAAATCCTGGAAGACTAGATTATACTTGCAGTTTTAGAGAATAAAGTCATGCAAACAGAACTTAATGAGCAAATTTTGTAGCAGCTGTCTTAGAAACTGTGATAATACCATAATCCCACTGTTATTTAGCAGCTAAGTCTGTAGAGTAAATGCAGTAAGGAAAAGTTTACTGTTTTCCTGCATCAAATGTATGCAAATATTCTGAACTTGATTCAAATTCCTGAGTCAGGCAGACACATAAATACCCTCCTTGCCTTGCCATTATCTTCACTGTAGCCTTTGCAAACACAATGCTAGGTCTGAAGGCTATTCTGTGCTTAACCCTGTATCTCTTGCAGGGGGCAAGAAGCTCAATGGTAAATCTGAATCACAATGGGTATGAGGGCCTGGTCATTGCAATTAACCCCAGTGTACCAGAAGACAAAAAGCTCATCCAAAGCATCAAGGTAAGAAGAAGCCACATTTTTTTTCATTACTTTTACCTAGGCACCTAAACATACACACACACACACACACACACACACACACAGTAATAAATAACCACCCAGAACTGCTTTGACAATGTTCATGTTATATGGAATATTAACTACACTGTCGAGATTAATATCTTTCTAGTTTTATTTTGTTATTATACATTAATAGTATGGTTTGGTCTCTTTAACTAGCTAAGGTAGAAAAGATTTTAGAGCAAGTGGAGAAATGTTCTCTTGCATTATCTTAATGAAGTTACTGTTACAAAGGAACAAAGCAGGTGACTTACACTTAGCAGTTCATTATCCACCAGTTTTCCAGTGTTCACATCTGCTCAACTCCGGAAAACTTAAACATCCTATGCAACTTATCTTAAAGAAAACATTCAAATTTCTGAAGCTGATTTGTTTCTAATTTTAGTTATAAGACCATAATAAAATATTTTGCATACTTTAATATATGCTGTTATTAGATCCTCTCACTATCCCCTTGAGGTGGTTAAGAGCAAAGGTTTTCACTCTTCTAAAAATAAAATTATCAATTTTGAGAATCATACAGTAGTGGCAGCCTGAATCCCATCAGTCCTATGTATGTTTTTTATTAACACTTGGTAAAACCTGGTCTTTTATGAACACACTCTATTTAGAAAGGATATAACTGAAAATAAATCTAACAAAAATAATTCTAATTGACATCAAGTATACCTTAACTTTTATACTCCTACTTTATTTAAGCAAGCCAATTATAAGAAAATTGATTATATGCACAACTTGTCAACAGATGCCCAATCTCAGTCACTTCTCTCTCACCTCACACCCTCATTCCTATCTCAGCCTGTCCTGCCACCTAGCGAGGTGGACAGATAAAAATCAGAGCTGACTTTGAACGTACAGAAATGAGTTTACAGGTTGGAGAGATGTAATAAAATTCATCCCATTTTTCAGTTACTCTGTGGACAAATACTGGGGGAAGGAGCTTCGGTTTATCTCTTCTACTTTGTGTGTAGATTTTTGTGCTCCTTTTCTTGTGAAACTGCTACCATGATGTACTTATCATTTTCTCAGGAAATGGTAACTGAAGCTTCTACTTACCTCTTTGAAGCCACCAAAGGAAGATTTTATTTCAGAAATGTAAGCATTTTAATTCCAATGACCTGGAAGTCAAAATCTGAATACTTGATGCCAAAACAAGAATCCTATGACCATGTAGGTATCACATCCAGTTCCTAAACTGTTTCATGTGCCTTTTACAAGTGAATAATTATGTTTTTGAAAATCTGTAATCATCAATTTAGTAATTAAATTGGTAGCACAACTTCTCTTTTTATTGTATGTATGATCTGTGTGTATAATGTCCACATCTATGCACATATATCTGTGAGACTGTGCACCCATGTGTATATGTAGACATGTGGAGGCCAGAGGCCAACACTGAGTGTCTTACTCTACTGCTCTCCACTTCTTTTTTTTCTTTTTTGAGACATGGTTTCTCAACTGAACCTGACACTCACCAGATCATCTAGGCTGACTAAAAAGCAGTCTCCTGTTAACCAGCTGTCTCCACCCCACTACCACCACTAATGGGGTTACAGACACGTGTCACCACACCCTGCCTTTATATGGGTGCTGGGATCCAAACTCACAGGAAGTGCTTTATGCACTGAAC
This sequence comes from Eospalax fontanierii, assembly GCA_035773235.1. NCBI lineage: Eukaryota > Metazoa > Chordata > Mammalia > Rodentia > Spalacidae > Eospalax > Eospalax fontanierii. The sequence goes on from CM069543.1 coordinate 21,504,208, forward strand.
CATCTACCCTGTTCCAGATTTTCTTAACGCAGATGAAAAGGTCCTTGTTTTTTAAATATTTTGCGTCTTGGGATTTAATTGTTTGTTTTTCTGCATTTCAGGCAGATGTCATAATTGCTGACCCTTATCTGAAATATGAAGACGATCCCTATACACTCCAATATGGACAATGTGGAGACAAAGGACAATACATACACTTTACTCCAAACTTCCTATTGATGGATAATTTGCTTATTTATGGACCCCGAGGTAGAAATATCTATTTAATATTTCTTATTATCAATGAGGAAGAGCATAACATTATCATTAATGTAATTTTTAAAGATTTTAAGAAGAGAAAAAGTAAGCATTATGTAAAACCCTTGTTTGAAAATATAAGATTTACATTCAATCTATTTGTATATTCAAGTTTAAAAATAAAATGAATCACTTACTGACACTAACATATTTGAACTTTTCTGCACGAATGAAAAATATCAATTTCTAGAGTTCCTTAACTCAGTTTGAAATATGGACAGAGAGATTAAAAATAGAAGAAAACTGTATACAAATGCATTAACTAAAGTTGTATAAGTAGCAACTTTCTATTCTCTCATAGGCAGAGTCTTTGTCCATGAGTGGGCTCATCTCCGGTGGGGAGTATTTGATGAGTATAATGTGGACCGACCCTTCTACATGTCCAGAAGGAACACTATTGAAGCAACAAGGTATCACTGTATTAAACAAACCTGTTTTAAAGGCTTTTTACTTATGAGTCTTCAAGTTTTTCTACAAGTTAACAAAGGCTATGTCAAGTGGTTGGGTGTTTATACAGTTAATTACAATATCCAAACTGTAACATCGTGCATAAATGTTATGGTGCTAAGACCCCTGGGAAGAACCACTCAGACTCCAGATGTTCCAAATCAGTAGTACTTATTAGCTAGCCAGTGATTGCACTCTCTGGGTCATGATCTAGGGAGCACAGGACTTACTCTGAGAAGAACAGAGTTTATAAAGCATCCTTATGGACCAGGTGGCTATACAAGATTACACAGGCACAACATGTTTGTTCCCTCAGTAGGCATGACATATTTGTTTCCTGTAGCAGGCAAGTAAGTGGTCATGGAAGCCAGTTAAGCATTAAGCAAGCCAGATAAGCATTAAACAAGAAAAGCATTAAGCAAGCGGTTACAAAAGTTGTCAGACATTTACTGAGACCTTCTGGATTCTGTTGTGTTTTTCTGTGGTTAATTCTTTCTAGAACAGCCCTGTGGTAAAACTTTTCCTGGAACTGCCTGCCAGAGTTAGGGACAGCTCATGAAGATGGTGGCTTTATACAAGATGGAAGAACTCAGGCCATCACATAAATATGTATCAAATCAATTCTCATTATTCTACTTTGGGATGAAGGTCAGTTAGGAATTGGACCCATTTCAGTAACATGGGGATTTTTTCCAGTGTAATTTATTGGCAGAAAAAAAAAGAGAAATACCTAAACTTCAATGCATCAGAGAATTGGAATCCAGTCCTACACACTTTAAAGGTTTACTTTTTTTTTATATTTTTACTTTTCATATATATTTTTAATCTAGGTTGTGAATATGAGATGACATATTTGTCCCTTGTCCTCCCTTTACCTTCCCTTATTCCCATTTCCCATTCTACTCATTTTCTTTACAATCATAACTTTTTTTTTTAGTCTTTTTGAAACAGGGTCTTGTTATAGCCCCAGTTGATCTAGAACTCACTACATTGACCAGGATGGCCTTGAACTCACAAAGATCTGCCTGCCTCTGCCTCCTGAGTGCTGGGATTAAAGGCATGCATGACCACAACCTGCATAACAATCATAACTTTTTAAGGTGAAATCCACTTTACTGAAATAAATTTCTAGAGCTTCTTCATGGTAAACATATTTTACTTTTAAATTGATGAAAAACATATTTATTATAAAGGTAAGTGAACCAATTGATATTTTAAGAAATACAATGCTGAGAATAGATCTAGTCAAGTCTTAATTATAAACTAATGTTTAAGAGTATTTTAATCTTTTATTTTTATGTGTACAAGTGTACTATCTGCATGTGCATAAGTGCACCATTATCATGTCATGTAATACCCACAGAGGCCAGAAGAGGGCACTGGATCGCCCTGGAACTGGAGTTACTGACAGTTGTTAGCCATCATGTGGGTACTTGGAATCTTGGAATTTGGGAGTCAAGCCTAGATCCTTTGCAATAGCAGCCAGTGCTCTTAACCACTGCACCATCTCTCTAGACCCAATGTTTAGGGTTTTAAATTTAAAACAACAAGCACTTAGAATATATAGAGTATTGAGAACAACAGAAATCAGTTCCATAAGCAAATACATCTTTGAAGAAAATGGTGATGAAAGAGGAGTACTAGGAAGTGTCTGTCCTGTCCGCTCTGTGGTGCTTGCTTGGTCTACAGAGCTGCCTGGAGCCTTTCACACAGGCTGAGCTGCTCTCAGCTCCAGACTCTCACTCCTACTTTCCCCACAAAACTCTCCTTTGCCCAGATAATGCCTATTCCACCTTTAAATATTTCTTCTCTAGACAGATTTCGGCCCCTTCTATTTGAGATTAGATGCCCTGAAGAGCTTCCAGGGCAACTGTGTGGGCTTCTCTCAGACCTCTAGCAACCTGCTCCTAACTGTACATGCATGTTTTTTTTTTTTCCTTCAATAGACGTTTAGACCCCTGCAGACAGATTGTTTTAATTTTCTGAGTCATGCAAAAAGTCTAAATTAAACAAAGAATTATCAAACAATAAATGTTTGATAAGCTAAGGAAAAATGAATGCATTTCCTTTTAATCAATCACAAAGAGAGATATATTAGTTAAAAAGGAGTCTAATGCAACATTTATTGGGTTCCTATAGAGTACCAGGAATTTTGAGTCCCATTATGTGCAAGTTCAACTTCAGAGCTAATTTTAGAGCTAACTCTTTTAAAAGGTAATACTTTCCATCTCCTTTATCTTTGCAATAAAACAAACTTAAGAAAATGAACTAATATCATGAAGTTTTAATAATGGGAATTAATTCTTCATATAGATAGAAATTGTTACCATCTTTCACTCATATTCTTCTTCCTCTCATTCCCTGCCAGGGATTTCACAATTATCTTAATCATGAAGCCCAAACAGTTCAAATGCAGAAGTATTTCAATAAATGGTTTACTTTTATTTCTTCCTGCAGTCTAGCTTACTAGCTCTCAAAATGTAAACTGTAAAACATCAATTTAAAGCCATATGTAACATACATGGAAATTTAGCAGAATTTTAAGCATAATTTTGACTCTCTCCACACCATTAAACATAATTCCTCTATAACTCTAAGTTCATTTAATCTTTATATCTCTGTAAGTTAGGAATTATTTTTAATTCAAGGTAATAGACAATAGATTTACCTATCATATTAGTAAGGGATGAATGTTTAATGAGTATGAGCGAAATACTGTTTTAGCAGGGAAGCTGGTTTAGTCAGTAAAGTGCTTACATGCCACATATGGGACCTGAGTAGACTCCCCAGAACTCATGTAAAAATGTCAGTGATGATGGCCCACACTTGTCATCTCTGCCTTGGAGAGACAGATAGCCTAACTGGTGCATTCCAAGCCAAGGAAAGGCCCTGTCTCAAACAAAGTGCCGTTCCTGAGGAAGACAGCCAGGGTTGTCCACTGTCCTCCACATGCATGCACCTACTCATCTTTACACATATATGTGCCCACACAATGAACACATACACAAACATACATAGACACATTAAAAATAATAGTAATAGCCAGACATGGTAGAATGTGCCTTTAATCCCAGCACTTGGAAGGCAGAGGCAGGTAATCACTGTGAGATCAAGGCCAGTCTGGGATGGTCTACATTGGAAGTACCAGGCCGCATGGTGCTACATAGTGAGACCCTGTTTTAAAAAAATAATAATAAAGTCTTGAAAACAGTTTCTATTGAAATCAACAGTAAGTATGGGGTAAAACATTGTACCTGCCTTTGCCAAAATGAGTATTTTGGTATGTAACTAAGAGCAGTTGTTTCTTAGAGAAATTTTAGGTGTCAACTTGCCTAGGTTCAATTCTTAGTACTAAAAATCAGAAGAATTTTTTAAAAAGAAAATAATATGTATTTTGGGCTGAGACTGTGGTTATATTGCAGAATGCTTGCTTAGGATGCACAGGCCTTAGTTTCAATACCCAGCACCAAAAACATTGCCGAATTCTTTTTCCATAGATGCTCCACTGATATTACCGGCACAAATGTGGTCAATGAATGCCAGAGAGGCAGCTGTGTAAAACGGCAATGCCGGCGTGACCAACAAACAGGGTTGTATGAACCCAAATGCATGTTTATTCCGGACAAATCCCAGACTGCCTGGAACTCCATAATGTTCATGCAAAATCTCAGTTCTGTAAGTACTTTCTACATCTTGTCTCACAAAGGAATCTCTTGAGAAAAATTAACTAGAGAAGTTGGATTTTCTGTGTGCATACCAACAGAGAGGAAGGAATTATTCTCACAACTACTAAGAGGTCATTTTCTCCAGTCCAGGTCAGAATGTGTCTGGAAATTATTCTACCCTTCTTCCTACCCTGTTTCTTTGCCTCTGTTGTGGCTGTGTACAGTGGAGTTAGATAGTAACATCTGAGACTCTCTGCCCCCTCAGTGATGCTTATTGGACTTGTATCTAGAATAACCTTATTTTTAATTCTTCTCCCAAGCGTTATTCCTATTACTTTTCTAAGGTAATCTACAATGTAGCTTTCAACATTCTACATTTTCCACTTTTTTCTCACTAAAGCTTCTGAAACTATTATAAAATAGCAATATTATAAAATATGTATAGCATTGTTTCCACAAAACAGAATTAAGAATAAAAAGTTCACAGAGTTACCATTTAACCTAAAATACGGTTTAAAGGTGCAAAGTTTGATGTGTGACAACAGGTGTGTTGGAGTCAGGGGACTTAGTACAAAAACTCAACATGCCATTTTCAAGCTGTCATTGAGGGAAAATTGCTAAATTTAGAATTCAGTTATCTCATCTTCTTTTAAGACTTATTTTTATTTTTAATTATGTGTGTGGATATATACACATAAATGCTGGTGCCTACAGAGGCCAGAGGCATCAGATTCCCTTGGTGCTGAAGTTATCAGCAGTTCTGAGCTGCCAAGTGTGGGTGCTGGGAATGGAATTCTGGTTCAGCAGAGTTGTCTCTCTGTGTCTACTTCTTTCACTTTTTAAAATGAGAATTAAAATACATATCATATGTTGTTATTGTTAGGTCAGTAAGGATTAATACAAAGTTATTAAAACAGTCTTCACACAAGGTAGGTACAAAATAAACTTTCTTCAGTGTATATTTTTATTGAATTTTTATGTATTTTAAGCTTTAAAGTTGTAATTATAGAATTAATAACATATTTTGAAAACAGCTAGTTATCTCTTTCCCTACCTGAACTTAATTTTCATTTCAATTATAAAATATTCTATTAAATTTTAATTGACACATAATATATTTTATGGGATAAAGTATTATTCTTCAATAGTTGTATATAATGTGAAATGATCAAATGGAATAATTTAGCATATTCATAACCTCAAAGATTTATCCTTTTTGTGATAAGAACATTCAAAATTCTCTTATCTAGCTATTTTCAAACACATAATTATTGTTAACTATAGTCACCCTATTGTGCTGCAGAACACTAGAACTTATTCCTAATATCTAACTGTAATTTTCTAAACATCAACTGATCTCCTCCCCACCCCTTCCAGCTATAGTGAACTAATATTGTTTTCTGTTTCTTTATTTTCCTATGCCTAGTTTATTTCATTTAACAAGTGTTCCTAGGATCATCCACGCTGGAACAACAGTACTTCATTCTTTTTATGATATAATAATAATATTCCCCTGTGTATATATACTACATTTTATTAATCCAGTCAGTCATCCATTGATGGATATTTAGTTTAACTTTATATTTGGATACTGTGAATAGCATAAGCCAATATATGGTGTGTAACCACAGAGATTAGCTTCTGAAATCTTTCCTCTCTAGATACCCAGTAGTAGGATTTCTACTAGTATTTTCATTTTTAGTTTTTTGTTTGTTTGTTTTTGTTTTTGAGGAACTCCCTTACTCGTTTCCTTAATAATGGCTGAGCTAATTCACACTCTACCAACCATGAAAGTTAGATTCCAGCATTTATTTTGGTCTTTTTTATTACAACCATCTAATTGGAGAGAGATGATAACTTACTATGGCTTTAATTTGCACTTCGTTTATGATCAGTGATGTTGAATATTTTTTCACATATCTATTTCTATGTTTTAGCTTAAGAACTGTCTATTCAGATCATCTGCCCATTTTTAACCCAGTAAGTTATTTACTCAAAAAAGTCATAAATTCTGAATCATAATATCTTGTCAGATGCATAGTTTGCAAACGTTCTCTGCCATTGTGAAGGTTTTCTATTAGATTATTTCTTTTGCTGTACAAACATTACATTAGTCTGATAAGTTTTTACACGTGTGAAATGTATTTTAAAATATGAAACCCATGAAATTATTCAAAATAACTAATCAAAATAACATAACTCCAAATTGTAAAACTAGCTTGATTTAAAGAAGTTAATTTTGAGGCTAGTTAGAGAGATGGCTCAGTGGTTAAGAGCACTGGCTGTTCTTACAGAAGACCTAGGTTCAAATCCCAGCACCCACATGGCAGCTAACAATCATCTCTAACTCTACTTCCAGGGGATCCAACACCCTCTTCTGTCCTCCACAGGCACTGTATGACACAAGTGCACTTATATACATGCAGGCCAAACACTCATACATATAAAAATATTTTTTAATATTTTAAAGAAGCAAGTTTGCATATACAAAATAGCTACCAACAAATACTTCTATAGTTTCTAATAAAATAAATAAAATTTAATGAAGCCTGGAGAATGATGAAAATTCAAGTAAAAATATAGACTTGAAATTTTCTTCTAAAATTAAACTAACCCAAGTGTTAAGTGGAACTCCTCTTGAAAATATTTGATACATGATTCAAAACAATTCACTTGAACCAGCTCAAACTGAAACAACAAATTGTTAAGCATCCAAATAGGCAAGATGTCATGTAACACAAAAGAATGGTCAGAACAGAGACTGCCTGTTTATAATCAAACACTGCCAAGGCATTGGACCATCAAAAGGTCACTGTCAACCTGGAACATGAGTAGCAAGAAAGAGCTTATGCAGCTAAAATACAGGGAAACCATTACATAAAATGCTGTTCAGGGACAACTGTATTTTAGGCATTCATCTTGCCTAAAACTATGCTAACTTCTAATTATCATAACATAGATTAGGTACATAACATACTGTACCCAGAGCATAAATTCAGACCCAGGAGAGGAATAATGGGAAATTCTGAATATTGTGTTCTTTGAGTTCCTTCCCATTCTATTTCAGGCCCAGCAGTTGTTTGGCGAGCTGGGAATAAAAGAATAATTAAGACAAATTGTTTTTGAGAAATTCAGTTTAGTGAGAAAGGCAGAAATACTAGAAAAATACTATCTTAGTTTGCTTTCAATTGCTGTGATAAAACACTCTGAGGGATACCAACTTGTACAGGAAAGGGTTTATTCGGCTCACATCTCTCAGGTCACAGTTCATCACTCAGGGAGCCCAAGGTAGAAACTCAGGGCAGGAACCTGGAGGCAGGAGCTGAAGCACAGACCATGGAGGAAAGCTGCTTACTGGTTTGCTCCCCTGCAGGTGCTCAGCCTACTTTCTTATACAATACACAACAACCTGCTCAGGGATAGCACCGCCCATAGTGGGCTGGGCCTCCCACCGCACTCAATAATCAAGAAAATACCCCACAGACACGGCCACAGGCCAGTCCAATGGAGGCCATTCCCCACTTGAGAATCTCTCAGCTCAGGTGTGTCAAGTTGATACTAAAGCTATCCAAGTACAAATATTTAACACAAAGTAACAATAGATATAGAGATATGAAATTAATGTTTTTGGAGGTCCGAAAATAGCTTCTGTCTACAGCCCTATGACCCTGAACATACCTAGCCTTTTATGATATCAGAAGCTAAGAGAGAATAAGCCTGGTTAGTCTGGTTCGTACAGAGATGGGTGTGACTAAGGGAAAAAAAATGGTTTTGGGGGGAGGAGGGTTTTTATTTTCAACTGGAGCTTGAAAAAGTATTTTATCAAAGCAGGAAGAAGAGAATTATTCGCAAAGAAACAGAACAGGAGAGTGGGTGAGATGGAGAGACCACAGGACTGCACAAGCTAGGGACTGCCTGAAATTTTGTGTTATAGCCTTTAAAGATTTTAATTGCTTATCAGAAAAATTTTTAGACAGACAGCAGTAAGTTGGAAAAGAGCTTGTTCTTCCTAATTTGGGTGAGTGACAACTCTGACAAGTCTCTGGCATATTCTAATGGACAAAGAGTTCTGTGGTAGAGACAAAAGACACATAGTACAGAAGAGGCTAGAATGGGGTTGAGAAGACAAGAACCAAAAAGCAGAGATGCAGTGTTTAACTAACACACACACACCCTCATTTTTAGATTAGTGGAGGATATCTGCTTAATTCTGCCAGGAATGCAATTATATGGCTGTGACAGCCAGGATGGGGAGCGATGAGTGAGTTAGACAGGGAGATGGTGGGAAGACCACAGCAGCAGGCACATGAGAGGCTACATTCGAAGGCAGTGGCTGTGGTAGGGAAATAGAGACCAGGCTTGATGGGCAACAGCTAGAACTGAAGTGAGCACTGCTTTGTTTACAGTCTGATTTCTTCTCAAATTCAGTACAACCCCATTTGGGAGGTTTGAATAAAAGCCAGGTCAGAAATGAGGCGAACTCTTAAAATGTAAATGCAAAGTAATCAAACTTGATAACTAATTTCTTTTAAATCTGTGCATAGATCAGAATTGATGTTCGGGGTGTTTAAAATAATGAAATGACACTGTTAAAAACAATTTCTGTAACCTGTAAGATAGTTTCCTGAACACTTCTAGTTTATGAGAACCCTTCCAAGCTACTCTCCAAACCTGGAGGACTTTCACAGGTTCCATAATAATATATCTATTGGCCTAATGATATACCTACAACCCACTACTCAGAGAGAAATAACTATGTTTCCTAATTTTCTTCCTACACTTAAGTTTTTCAGAAGCATTGTTTAAATGTATCCAAATGTTTCAAAATTTATGAGCCCTAATAACAAGCCAGATTGTTAAAATGTCTGTCCTGAAGTTTTTGTGTCAACCAGGGAAAGTGGAACATAGAAGATGAAGGGTCACTTTCTCTACTTTTAGGAGAAAGAAGAAATGATCACATACCCTAACCCTTTTCCTTAAACATAACTCAAAGCATGAGCTTTCCAAAGGTCTAGAAAAGAAAGCAAGAAGCTAATTCAAGCAGTCCTGTGAACTGTCAACATCCTTCACCAACAGGGTATAACTATACCTAAAAGAATCTCCGCAAAATGTTACTTGTAGGTATTTATGGCTTCACTCGCTTCCAGTCCAATCATTAAAATGGAGGTCAGAATGTTTGATTATGATGTGATTTTATTTGTCAGGAGATAAAACCTGTTCAGGATGTATGTGGGAATTAAGCACACATTTGAAAAGAAGGTACTGCCTCACAACTTATTGAAATGTTGTGTTCTAAATGATTTTCTTCAGGTGACTGAATTTTGTACAGAAAATACACACAATGCAGAAGCTCCAAATCTACAAAACAAAATGTGCAACGGCAGAAGCACGTGGGAAGTAATCCAGGCCTCTGCTGATTTTCAGAAAACCTCTCCCATGATGGGAATCGAAACTCCACCTCGTCCTATGTTTTCTTTGCTTAAGTCCAAGAAGCGAGTAGTCTGCTTGGTACTTGATAAATCTGGAAGCATGGACTCAGTAAGACAACTTTTCACTCACCCTCTTAAATTAAATATTTAAGTTAAATATGAGATATAGAAATGTAATTTAAGCTTGGATTTAGTTCTAGTAACATGTATATTCATGTTCAAATAAATTTTAGCACAATGATTTTATGTAAATAAGCACCTAGAATGTTTTTTAAAAGTTGTTTTTTAGATTATGTTGTTTCTTAAATTATGAAAAATCCTATTTTTACTTATTTATATCTTTATTTTTATGTGTACAAATGTTCTGCCCACTTCTAAGAGCACCCATGAGTGCAATGCCCATGGAGGTCAGAAGACAACATTCAATTCCCTAGAACTGAAGTTATAAATAGTTGTGAGATACCATGTGAATCATGGTAACTGTACCTGGGTTCTCTGCAAAAGTGGTTAGTGGTCTTAACTGATGAGCTACCTCTCCAGTCCCAACTTTCAGTTCTTACTAGAAAAAAAAATAACTGAACAGAAAGAAAAATGAAAATCATTTATTATTTTACCATTCAGCAAAATCATTCCAGTTTTATTTGTTAATGTGCTTATTTTTCCTCTTCAAAACTGTGATTTTGCATATTTTTTAATCAAATGTTTCACGTGATATACTATAAATACTCCTCATAAAAAATGATTGCATGACAAAGTTCGTGTGTGTGTATATATTAATGGAATTGAGCCCAGGTCTTGCACATACCAGCTCTCTGACACTAAATAATTTTCCCTCTTTCTCTCTCTCTTTTTTTTTTTTTTTTTTTTGAGAAAGTCATGCTCTGTAGCCTTTGGTGGCCTGGCATTCAATATATAGCATAAACTGGCCTCAAATTGTGGGGTTGGCATGTACCACGCTGTCTACCTCCCTGACATAAATTTTAAAATAGCATTATCCTTTGACAATTTAATTCATATATAATGTATTTTCATCATATTTACCCCAATTACACTCTCATCTCTTTTCTCTCCCTTTGGACCTCTTCTTCATCTCAAGTTTTCCTCCTAAACAAGCTTCATTTGTTTTCAGCATTTTGGCCAGCTGTGAGTTTCTGCATTAGCTACTGACTTCTGAGAAAAGAACTTGTTCTGCCCAGGCTGAGAACAGCATTATTCTGAGTACAAACATGAATGAATATTTAGAAGGCAGTTTGACAGCATGTCCATTTAGTAAAACAATAGTCATAGGTTCCCTCCTACAAACTATGACCTCCCTAACCTTCAGCTTTTGACCAGGTTTACAGTAAGAGGGATAAAGTCTCTCTTGTGGAGAGGCCTCAGATCTAATCAGAAGGCAAGTAATTACATAAAGATCATGTCACTATTTCACCAGTGGATACATCTTGCCTGGAAGGTTGGTATTGTAGCACACAGGTCAGTTACTGGATGAGACTATTATTGACCTTTCTTTTTCTTCCAGAGGCCAGCAATCCAGCAGGGAGGAAGCTCCTTGCTTAGTTCTGGTTTCATTTGTCTATGTCCTACAACCAAAGTGTGTGTTGTGTTTGGCAATAGAGTCTTGTCATATAGTTCTGGTGGGCAACTACGAGAAATGGCAATAGCCTGCATTGTTCTGGGTGCCTCTGGAACCTCCTTGAGTTGAAAAGGAACTTATAAGGAATTTCCCCTCACTTGGCACTTGGATTGTCCTTTAATAGCCTATGGCTTTGGAGAGCAGCAATATTCACCTGCTTAGGGCCCAAACATAATTTTATAATGGTTGTAATATATGTTCTACATACCATAATCTATTTGGACAAGTCCCTATTATTGAATATTTTGGAGATATTCAACATGTTACTTTAAAAAATACATTTCAGTGAGCATCTTTTTATGCATTTTAAAATTATTTCCTTGGCAGAAATTCCTGATTATGCAACTATTAAATAAAATGATACCAACTTTTAAAGCCTCTACAATCACAGCAACTAATGTTTAAAGATTTTTAAATTTTTAGTAAAATAAAACTGTCAAATTGTAAACTACATCAGCCAATAATTATCATGATTTGTGGCTCATGGATTACTTTGTTTTTCATTAATCTGTCAAGTATTGAAGATGTTCTGAGGCTGCTTAGACATCTTTTTCTTACAGGAAGACCGTCTTATTCGAATGAATCAAGCAGCAGAACTTTACTTAATTCAAATTATTGAAAAGGAATCTATGGTTGGGTTGGTAACATTTGATAATGGTGCTAAAATCCAGAATTATCTAACAAAAATAACTGATGAGAGGACTTACCTAAGGATCACTGCAAATCTACCCCAACAAGCTGCTGGTGGAACTTCAATTTGCAACGGACTCAAAACAGGATTTCAGGTAAATTTTTAAAATTTAATAACGTTTTCAATTTACTTTCTGCCAGTTCATTTACGTTTGAATAAGGATCATCAGAGCCTCCTCATTTAATGATATTCTGATCTAAAAGTAGGGTCACTAATTATCATTTAAACAACAGCCTCTCTGTGTCCAGTTGTTAGACCGTTAAAATCTTGTTAAAATTTATGTTATGGATAAAGAAAGCAACAGCACACTAATTTACATTTTACAATTCAGAGATAGAGATGGCTCCAGAAGCAATGTGCAAAGAACACTGTGGAAGTGGAATGAAATAAAAATTGAGACCTTAAAAAACAAAGAACAGCTTTTGAGGCACAGTACCAACAGTTTATAGTATCCACCAGACTTTCTTTCACCGTAGGCTAGACTCAACTTGTCTATTTATGGTAATGTTTCAAGCTACTGAAACAGAAGACTACTTCCTTCATGTGTCCTCCACTGGTCTCAGCTAAAGTGGTCACTGCTACTCTTCTGCAGACTTCAGGCTAATAACATTTCTTAACTTTCTTTGTGGTGTCTGTCAGAAAGCACAATGAGTTTAAAAACCTGAGCTCTTTACACAACTGTGTATTATCTAAAAGCCCTGGGAAAGTAACTCAATTCAGAAAGTCTGTTTCCTCAACCCAGATGATATGGATATTAATAGTACCTACCTGGGACTGGAGAGATGGCTTAGTGGTTAAGAGCACTAGCTGCTCTTGCAGAAGACCCAGTTTTGATTCCCAGCACCCACAAGGAGGCAAACAACTATCTGTAACTCCAATTCTAGGGGAACCTGATGCCCTCTTCTGACCTCTGTGGGCACTGCACAACATGGGGGCACTTACATACATGCAGTCAACACACTCATACATATAAAATAAAAATAATAAATAAAACATTTTAATAGTACCTACATCATTTAACTATGATAATTATGTAAGATAATTAAATGCTTACAAAAGGTTTTCTGTTACAAAAATAATTATAATAATTCTTAATATATACATCTATTCATTTCTAAAATATGATGAGTGCTGTATATTATAAATATATTCAAATGATTATACACATTGGTTTATGTGGATTTTTAGTAAATTCCATTATGTCTTACACTATTTGGATGACAAAGTTTATTGCTGAATAGAGGATGACAAATCACATTCAACATTATAAACAATTTTTAATTATTTAACGAAATCATATCAATATATAAGCACATTACTTACAAAATCATAAAAATAACAGATAATGTGTTAATTATATACTACATTAGTGCTCTATATGGATGATCTTATATCCTTATTACTTTGTGAATTGGTTCATATTATTATGACCATTCTGCACAAGAAGAAATTGAAATTTAGGGTATTTAATTGACAAACTGAGGACTCAAAACTTGATCTTTCTGACTCTAGAATCCATAATCTTGATCATCATGCTAAGCAGTCCATGTGTTTGAATGTGTTTGGGTAAGTCTTGGGAAAGGCTGACCATGAATCATTCTATTCGGCAAATAAAATTTATTCTCATGCTACCTAAAACCAACTTATTTAACATGAAGATTCTTAAATAATACTCTTGGTAGAAGAAGTCATATTGCCTAAAATATGAAAAAAAATTATAACTGAAATCTGTGAACTTCTTCCTCCCAGATTTTTTTCTGAAAAATCTAAAACTTCTATACTAGTAGCTAAATAAAGCACATTAAAAAGTTACATGCCACATAATTCAATCTTGTTCACCCAACTTTGGTCATGATTTTGCAAATACTATTCAGTTTCCCATCATCTGGAAGACTTGCCTCTTCCTCAAGCATCACTGGAATGACAATGATACATTCATGGAACAGACACTATGTACCAGGAATTGTTCTGAGTTCTTTATTATTCCTCACTTGAGTAGCTGCATATATATATTTGAGATGATTGGAAAAGTTTAAAATCTGGTTTTTAAAAACCTGTTATATTAATTTCCATAAATCATCTCAGCCTGGAGTGATAACATAAAGAATACATTTGTTCTTAAATTTGTTCAGTAATGACATTCTATAACTAATAATCTTGCATTTCACAGACAATAACTTCCAGTGACCAGAGTACTTCTGGTTCTGAAATCATATTACTGACAGACGGGGAAGATAATAATATAACATCATGCTTCAAGGAGGTCAAACAAAGTGGTGCCATCATCCACACCATTGCTCTGGGACCTTCTGCTGCCAAAGAACTGGAAACTCTGTCAACCATGACAGGTAAAACTTCGGAATGCCATGGGATAGATGATCATAAGATGGAAAGCTGTCCAGTAATTCCCTATCTTAAAATTAATTTTTGTCTTTTCTTTGACTTTCAAATGAAGTTCTTTCCTTTTCCTCCACTTCTCCACATAAGAGCTTCTTAAATTGTTCAGTAAACATTTAGACATCTCATTTTTTAAGTGACGGAATGAAACCAAAGAGACTACCAACAAGTTTCTCAAGGGTACACCTTCTAATTGGATACCAGTTCAGGACTTCCCATCATCCCACTTGGCTCCCCCCAAATCCTACAAGATCTGAGTTTGAAATGCCCCTGCACTTTCCTTTCTAACCAGTTCTATCACATCCTAACTCAACTTTGACAGCCCTCTGCCTGGGTTACTTCAGCAATCTTCTAGTTGGCCTTTCTGGCATTTATTAATTTAATTAATATGCATTGATTGTGATTTTTCTGGCAGTTGCCTGTATAAATTTTGTCTTTTGCAATCTCTTTCTCCATAGCTCTTCAGACCTAAGAAATCTCTGATTTCACTCATATTTATTTTTCTGAAATTAACCTATATTATATTAAAAAATGTATTCTCTAAAAAATTATTTTGATATGTTTCAATCCAACTAAAAAATAAGCAGCTGGTTCACATAGCCTCCTTACTATTTACTGCTTAGACCAATTTTACTAATGTAAAATTTACATTTCATGACTTACATTTCATGACTAGTTCGTATAAAATAATGAAATTTGCCTTATTATGTTTTTCCTTTGTTTATATTGAACTTACTTGGTTTGAGCAAGGTTATAGTTATTATAAAGTAATAGTAAGTTCACAAATATACTAAAAATATGAGATGCAGCGTTTAAAAAGAAATGTTAAGTAGAGGTCAGTGAGATGGTTCAGTGAGTGACTAAAGGTACTTGCCATGAAGCCTGACAACCTGAATTCCATCCCTGGACCCGATGATGGATGGAGAGAAGCAATTCCAGCAAGCTGTCTTCTGACCTACAGAGAGAGGGGTTAGGGAGAGACAGAGAGATAAAGAGAGAGAGAGAACTATCATTTAATTTTTTAATAAAAAAGTAAATATAAATCTATTTTAAAGTATATCAATGACAGCACATGTGACTTTCCCATTTAAAACCCTAGGAGGACGTCAATTTTATGCCAATAAAGACATAAATGGCCTGATTGATGCTTTCAGTGGCATATCACCTGGAAGTGGCAGCTTCTCTCAGGCTCTCCAGGTCAGTTCCTAAAGAAAATACTTTGCAACAGTATCTTACAGTTTCTCACAGATGCAATAAATTACTATTATGCTACTTATTACCTATTCTTTCTCTAATAAGAATTCTTTTGCCCCAAAATATTTCCTATGACAAAGCCACCTTTTTTCTTGCATTATATATATATATGCACACACATATATATACACACATAGATCCTTATATACAGAAGTTTTTAATTCTTTAGTCATTTTAATTCAATCTTAAATATAAGTTTAAATTACTATGAACTCCTTAAACTTTGAAATTTCATTATCTATAATAATAAATGCATTCTGTGGGTTTTTTTTTTCATTTATGTTACAGTTGGAGAGTAAAGACTTGAATGTTGCAGGAAAGAAATGGATAAATGGCACAGTGCCTGTGGATAGTACCATTGGAAAGGACACCTTCTTTGTTGTCACCTGGACAACACAAAAGCCAGAAATCATCCTTCTAGATCCAAAAGGAAAACAATATGTAGCCTCAGATTTCAAAGAAGATAAGCTAAATATCCGGTCTGCTCGTCTTCGAATACCAGGCATTGCACAGGTAGGAATATTCTTTTCACCATGATTTTAAATTTTTAAATTTATTTTTATTTTATGCATATGAGTGTTTTGCCTGCAGGTATTAAGTGCACCCATATCATTGCAATGCCCACAAAGGCCAGAAGAGGGTGGCAGTTCCCTTGGAATTGCAGTTATGGACAGTGGTTAACCACGACGTGGGTCCTCTGTAAGAGCAGCCAGACTCTTAACCACTGAGCCATCTCCTCAGCCTTCTTTTCACCGTGCTTTATTAATATGTTCTAGTGTTAAAAAAATAAAGGCATTTTACATTGTCGAAATGAAAACAGCAGCAGATCATTTTTCATAAAAAATCTAAATAAAATACCGAAATATTCAAGTATCTTATTCACTAGTTTGTAAAAATCACATATTAAAATTATTACTGGGGCTAGGGATGTAATTCAGTTCTTATTAATAGAACACTTGTCAAGCATGCAGCAGGCCTTGGGTTCCACCCCCAGAAGCACAAACACACAAAATACTTTGTTTACATTTCTAAATAATTTTATATCCTGAATAGTAGGAAAATATTTACAAAGCTCTTAAAGAGATTTTTTTTCAGACAGGTACTTGGACTTACAGTCTTTTCAATAAGAATGGCAAATCTCAGTTGCTAACTGTGACAGTGACCACAAGAGCAAGAAGTCCTACTACACTCCCAGTAACTGCAACAGCTCACATGAGTCAAAACACAGCACGTTATCCTAGCCCAATGATTGTTTATGCCCGAGTCAGTCAAGGGTTTTTGCCTGTTCTGGGAGTCAATGTAACCGCCATCATAGAATCTGAAGATGGACATCCAGTCACACTGGAGCTCTGGGACAATGGTGCAGGTAATAGGAATCTGCATTAACTGCCATTGAATTTAAATTCTACTATAAAATCCTGTAACTTAGAAGTCAAAGTTTTTATATGTGCTATGACTCTATTTTGAAGTGAATTGAGTTATTAATGATTTTTAAACTTTTTACTCAATGATCTTGAGAAAGCATAGACATAAGTACATTTATTTTAAGTTCATGAGCAATTTTGTGTTTCTCATGGAGCTTCAGAGTACACTTTTTCTCCATTTTTGCTGTCATTGTTTTGCATATGCATTTTCTAGATAGTAATATTTTCCTTATTTTAGTTTCTTTTTTAATATAGTTATTGTATAGAATGATGAATTTCATAGACTTTTCATACAAGTATATTATGTACTTTGACCATATTCACCCTTCTTTTATTTTTTTTTTATTTGGGGGGCGGGCCTTTTTGAGACAGTGTGTCTCTGTAGCCCCAGTTGACCTGGAACTCACTATGTAGACCAGGCTGGCCTTGAACTCACAGGGATCGACCTGCCCAGACCTTCTGAGTGCTGGGATTAAACTGCACACCACCATGACCAGCCATACTCGCCCCTCTGAACCTTCTCCTTTCTCTCCCTTGCCCCTCCCATCAGTGCCCTTCCTTTCCTAGTCTTACTCCTTCTTTGATGTCATATCTGTATATATAATTTTATTTATCTTATATAAATCTAGTACCCCCAAATTAGAGAAAAAATGTAATATTTGTCTTTTTGAGTCTCTTACATTGCTTAATATGATCTCCACTTTATCCATTTTCCTGCACATGACATAATTTCATTCTTCTTTATGATGAATAAAGCTCCATTGCTTATATGTGCCACATTTTCTTTATCTATGCATCTACTGACAGACACCTGGGTGGGCTCCTATAACTTGGCTGTTGTATTGAATAGTGCTGCATAAACAAAGATGTTCAAGTAAAGTCCCTAAACTTAGGTGTTGTACAGCTAGGTCACACAGTACTTACATTTTTAGTGTTTTAAGGAACCTTCATACTGATTTCCATAGTGGCTGAACTAATTTACTTTCCCAACAGTGATGTTTAAGGGTTTGTACATGTGTGCTTGTCAGCATTTGTTATTGTTTATTTTTGTAATTTATTTTGACTGGGGTAAAAGGAAGTAAACGGAATCTCAAGGGATTTTTTTATTTGCAGTTTCCTGATGGCTGTGGATACTGAAAACTTTTTCAGATATTCCTTGATCATTGGTGCTTCATCCCTTGAGAACTATCTCAAGAACTGTCCCATTTATTGATTTGGGGGGGTAATTCTGAGTTATTGATATATTATAAATCTTTATCCTCTGTTAGATACATAGCAAGAAAAGATTTTTCTCCCATGTGTCAGGCCATTTCTTCGTTTGGACATTCACTGTGCAGAAGTTTTAAATTTTTATGCATTCCATTAGTCAGTTTCTGGTTTTACTGCCTGATCTCCTTTTCAAAAAGTCCTTGCCTATGTTTTCCTCCATCAGATTTAGAGTTTTGGATCTTACATCAAGGTCTTTGGTCTATTCAGAGTTGATGTTCATACAGGGTAAAAGCTAGTGATCCAGTTTCATTCTTCTACAAGTGGATTTTCCCAGCACCATTTGCTGAAAAGGCTAACTTTTCTCCAATGTGTATGTTTGGCATCTTTGTCACAAATCATATAGGTGTAGTCTGAGGGCTTAATTCTAGGTGTCCATTCCATTCCATGGTCTACATGTCTGTTCTTGTGCCAGTATCATGCTACTTTCATTACTCTGGTTCCATAGCGTAACATGAAGTCAGGCCTGGTGAAACCTCCAGCAAGGGTTCTTTTTGTTCAGGATTGCTTTGGCTACTCAGGGTAGTTTGTGATTCTATGTGAATTTTAGGATTTTTTTTTTCCTATTCCTGTGAAGGACATCGGAATTTTTATTGGGATTTCATTGATTCTGTAAATTGCTTTTGGCTATACAGCCATTTTCACAACATTAATTCCGTTGATCTATGAATATGGGAGTTCTTTCAATCTTGTAGTATCTTTCTAATGTCCTTCATTAGTGTTTTAAATTTTCCATTGTATATATCTTTCACTTCCTTGGTTATGGTTATTTTTGAAGCTGTTAAGAATGGTATTGTTTTTCTGATTTCTTTCGTAGCACGTTCATTATTAGTCTATAGGAAAGCTGCAGACTTTTAAAACAGCAAGAATCTCACTTCATATAAACCTCATTGGCTATGGTATTGCCATTACACAAAGGTTTACTGCTAATTTTTGTACGTTGATTTTATATCTTTCTACTTAGATAAATGTTATCTGTCAGTTCTAAAAGTTTCCTGGATAAGCTTCTTTTATGACATCATGACATCTAATAGTAACTGAATGCCTATTATAAAGTATACATTGCAAAACAATAGGGTTAGCATGTAGCCAAGCCAAGCTTTGAATCAAAATAGTATGATTCTAAAGTTTAAACCCTGCTGTACTCTGACAAATTGTCCATATCACTAGTGCTAGTGAACGGGTTCAATTTTCTTTTTAATTACCAGATGACTGACTCTTGTGTTCCCATATCAAGGTGCTGACACTGTTAAAAATGACGGCGTCTACTCAAGATATTTCACAGAGTACCATGGAAATGGTAGACACAGTTTAAAAGTGCGTGTTCAGGCAAGAAAAAACACAGCTAGACTAAGTTTAAGACAACAGAACAAATCTTTATATATGCCTGGCTATATTGAAAATGGTAAGTAGCATTAAAATAAAAGAGTATTACTTGTTCAGGTAAGTTGCAAAAGGCAAACACTGAAAATAGAATATACATGGAAAATCCAAGTATATATTTATACAATCTTCGTGTTTATGAACAATTTCCATGTTAGTGGACCTAGTACAGACCACATTTCAACATATTTTGTTAACATCTCCCTCGACTTATTTCATTTACAATGAAAAAAAAATTTACTGAGTTCATGAAATATGCTACATGCTAAATGTTAGAGCTACAAAGATGAATGAAACACAATTCTTAGGCTCGACAGGCCTTTGAAAAAAAATAATAATAGAGAACATGAAGTAAGGGGGTTGGGGAACTAAAGTTGGAGGAGGGGTCTGAAATAGCATCAAAATATATTGTAGGAAATTCTCAGAAAATCAATTACAATATTTTTTTACAAAACAAAATCCTATCCTCAAAGAATAGATAGGCAAGTAATAGACAGAGTTAATTTAACCTAGCAAGTGTCTCCTTATCCATTTCAAATGATGTTAAACTACCTGTCACTGTTCAATGTCTGCTGTCAATCCACATTAAGCCTGTAAAGCTGGGAAATCAACTTACAAGACAAAGAAAAGGGAAGGGAGAAGGGGATTTTAGGGTATAGGGGTCGGGAAAGATGAGCAGACCTCTGTAGCTAATTCCAGCCCAGACAGGAATAGTGACTGCCTATCACAAAAAGTAAAATAAAATTAAAACTAAAAATAAAGGTAAAGAATACACAATATGGGCAGTTACAAATATCTGGGGGATTTTATAGGTAAAATTACAATGAATCCACCCAGACCTGAAGTCCAAGAAGAAGAGGCAGAAGTTAAACTGGAAGAATTCAGCAGACTAACCTCTGGAGGGTCGTTTATCATATCTGGAGCGCCCCCTAATGTTAACCACGCTCTTATGCTGCCACCCAGCAAAATTACAGACTTAGAGGCCAAGTTTACAGGAGAGCATATTCATCTTACATGGACCGCCCCTGGCAATGTCCTCGATAAAGGAAAAGGTAAGCTTGGTATTAAGTTTTAAAATAT
Organism: Eospalax fontanierii; assembly: GCA_035773235.1. Classification (NCBI taxonomy): domain Eukaryota; kingdom Metazoa; phylum Chordata; class Mammalia; order Rodentia; family Spalacidae; genus Eospalax; species Eospalax fontanierii. The sequence goes on from CM069543.1 coordinate 21,525,174, forward strand.
TCTGAATTAAAGTCCACTTGCTTTTATTTTCTAAGACTTTTCCAGTATCTCATTTATGAGTAACATTTATGAAATGTTCACTATAGGACATTATTCATTGATTTTCAAATGTGAAAACTGACTCTAAGAGAGCTGAAATCAGCCCAAGTTATTTCTATACTTATTAACTTAAAATTTGAAACCAGTCTTTTCAGATTCTGTGCACAACACTGCCTCTCCTTCTTTGAACTACTTTGAAATTACTTTGAGAACACTAACAGCTTTCTGTTGCATTCTTTGGTTCCTAACAAGAGAAACAGTTCTAAGTATTTCTGTATTTGCACAATTTTATTCATTTGTTATTGACTTCAAATACTATCAGATTTCTAAAGGTCATCTCTACTCTTAGTAGTCAATTAATTACAAAAGACACACAAAGAAACAGAAAACTTGATTGATAGATGATAGATTAGATAGATGATTGATAGATAGATAGATAGATAGATAGATGATAGATAGATAGATAGATAGATAGATAGATAGATAGATAGGCAGGTAGATCCACAAGATTTGTATAGAGAATGATGGATAAACTAAATGTTAAGCAAAAGGCTTTAATTAGGTTGGAAGAAGCCAGGCATGTTGTCACACACCTTTAATCCCAGAACTCAGGAAGCAAAGCAGGTGGATCTCTGTGAGATTAAGGCCATCCTGACTACATAGTGAATTCCAGGCCAGCTGAGGCTACAGGGAGACCCTGTCTCTAAAATAGTTAAGCCAGAGGAAAACATAAAAATTGAAGTTTCCATCATATATGATATATCTTCACAATTCATTCAAACACAAAAAATAAAATCTCCACACCAAAAAAAGACATTAGATACTTTATTATGACATTTCATAATGTAAAATTTATATATCAATGGCTCTGGAAGACTTTTTAAAATCAGTGTGGAATGCAAAACTTATGTAGACATCCTTATTTGCTTTCTTGATAAAACAGCAGTTACCACAGTTAACATTTCAGACATCCATTAATTTAACACTTCTAAAATTATGCTAATCACCTCATGCATCATCATTTACAAATCTCACCAACAGAACACAGGCACTCACAAACTTTCTGTTGAATGAACTGGGTGAGTAACTCTCAGTTTTACACTTTAAAAACTGGTGACAAGAAAGACTAAATAGTGGAGAGCAGCAGAATCGGGGCACTTGTCAAGGTTGGCCTTGCTTGTGAACACAGATCTAACTAGTGCTCACCCAGGTCCCCTTCCCCTCCCTGGCTCCCTTTCTGATCTCTTCTCTGTCTTCTCTCTTTCTGCCACCCCCTTTTCTCCTTCTTTCAATCTAGTAAAAAACGATATAGATGTAAGATATATAATGTCTTTACTGTATATGAACATTATATGTTTCTTGTTATAAATTAAAAAGTACATTCAGCTTTCTAAATAAAAGGAAATCTAGATTCTGAATGGAGGTTGTATTTTAAGATATTGTGTTAAATTTTTCTTTAATTAGATAACTACATTTTTTAGCTTCATATATTTGTCTTTAAATAAGATGTGAAAACCAGACAAGAGCTGTATCTGGGATTTCTGTAACTAAAGTTTTGTATACATTTCTGATAAACTCATAAACGTAAGGCAGTGTAGTAGCAGAAACCATCCTAGTAATTTTAATGTACAGGAAGCATCTATTTGTTTTCCAGCTGAGACCTACATTATCAGAATGAGTAAAAACTTTCTGGATCTTCAAGAAGATTTTAATAATGCTACTTTAGTGAATACTTCTAGTCTGATCCCCAAAGAGGCTGGCTCAAAAGAAACTTTTGAATTCAAACCAGAAACCAAAACAGGACATGGCACCAGGTTCTACATTGTAATTCAAGCCAACAATGAAGCCAATCTCATCTCAGAAGTCTCTAACACTGTTCAGGCTATCAAGCTCATTCCTCTAGAACACAGCATGTCCATCCTGGGTAGTAATATTTCTGCAATCAGTTTGACAGTTTGGGGGTTAGCTATGATCTTAACTATATTTTGAACCAGAAATTATACTAGAACTAAAATTTAATCTTGTATATACTTGCTAAGGGCTTTTTTAGAATTAATTTGCTGTACTCATTGTCAACTATACAATTCTTTGTAATATAAAAGTAAATATTCAAGCTGAGCATGGTGGTGCACATCTTTAATCCCAGCACTCAGGAGGCAGGGGCAGGTAGATCTCTGTGAGTTCAAGGCCATCCTGGTCTACATAATAAGTTCTAGGCCAACCAGAGCCACTGACAGACCCTATCTCAAAAGACAAAAAAAAAAGTAAGTGTCCAAAGTTGAAAATTTCCTGAATTAATACAATCTATAGTGCCATATATAAATCAAGATGAGTATTTCCTCAATCAATTCCATAATTGTTTCATTTGTTATTAAAACAAGATATCTGTTCCATTTTGAGTATGCTAGAAATTCACTTGGTATATTAACAAAATCAAAATTCAGAAAGGCATTTTAAAACCATTTATGCATATACAATAGCAAATAATTTTATGGTGGAATTATTTATAACTCATAATTGATTAAGAATTAATACTTCCTTTTACACAGCTGAGATAAAAAAGGAGTATGGAATTTCCAATGAAAAGTAGTCGTAAGTGGCAGGAAGGCCAGAATTGTTTTATCATTGATTAAAAGTGTACATCAGAGTTTCAGTCCTATGCATGAAATGACTACCAAGAATGTTTTTCCTGTAAATTGTGGAACATTACAATAAAGTTCAATCTCTCTTCTGGGATCATAATTTGAGCCTAAGAGTATTGCCAAGATACTACAGTGTGTCATTACAGCAGGGAATGTGTCCTTTGCATCTAGACTAGAACCTTGTCTATAGTAGATATTCAATAAATATTGGTCAAATAAGTTAAAGAATATGTATATCCTCAAAGAAAATACAAATACAACACAATTATATCAATAATACCCATACAATATCATATGCACATGATAATATGTATACTTAATATAATAAAAACTAACTACTATATAACACTGATCCGAATTATTTTCAGAAATTAATTATATATCCATACATAAAACCTCAATAGAATGTATATGCTACATTTATATAATATAAATTAAAATATTAGTATTGAAATTGTATGCTTTTTCTAAAAAAAAGAGAGCTGTATTAGAAGAAAATACTTTCCTTATTGCAGTATTTCAAGAACTTTTTACATGAGATCATGAAACATTAACAAGCCAAAAGATGATTTAACAGACACACTTCTGTACTTGACCACATTACTTATTTAAAAAGAAAAATTATATGATCATCTCAATACATTAAAAAAAAACTAGATCTCAACCAAATTTCTTCATTCAAAGTAAAGTTTTGAAAACTACCTAATACTTTAACTTGCAAATCCAAACTCTGATAATTTAAAAATTGCACATGAATGTAATCCCAGCATGGAGGAAGCTAATGCAAGAGAATCACAACTTTTAGACTAATCTGAACTACATAGAAAGACTATGTCTCCAAATACAACCAAAATAAATAAATAAAAGTAAAGTGGGCATTAAATCTTCAGAGATAAAAAAAATCAGACATCAGAGAGTAAGAATTCCCAATGACTAGGAAAACATATTACTTAAAATCATACTATAAATCATAAAAATTGATTACCAGGTATACAAAGTCAGGAGATAGTTAATGTTTTTCCCTATATATAGTCACTGTATTGAATGATTTATATAGCTTCAGCAGTTACTGAGGAAAATGAGGTTCCTATGAAATAAGTAAGAAATAAATAGAAGATATAATAATTAATAACTGAAAAGATGTATAAACCTATAATTACCTGCAGGTGACATTTAAATTTTCAATGGAATCAACAAATAATTATAATAAGTGAGTTATAAAGAATTATAAGGCACTAGATCCGTTTATAAAAATTAAACCACTAATCTGACATGTAGAGAATTAGAAGTTGTTACTGTCATCCTCACAAGAAGAAAAAAAACTGAACTAAAAATAAACAATACTTGGATCCATCAGAGAATCAAAGTTACATCATCACCTGCTACCAAATAATTGGAAAGAGAGTCAAATGCAGAGAATCACAGCTTACCAGGAGCAGAACCCTGCCAGCAAAACCAATGTCAGTGAGAACACATTCTTTCAACTGTGGATGATGACTGCCAGAAATGCAATGTCGATAAACTTCAGAGTTAAAACCTTACTTGGAGGAGCTTCACCAGAGCAGGGCTAGAGAACAATCTCAGGCTCTCAGACTTTTACAAGCAAGAGGGAAACACCCCCAGAGCATTCTTGTCTCCTGAACCACTGTTTGTCCTCAGGGACACCCATCTGACTCCTGTTGTTCAGTTAGCTGTAGTAGTGACATAGGGCCTAACCAACTTGGAGAAAGGGGGACACCCAACTCCAGTTTTTCCTAATCTTCCGTATGGGAGAGGAAAGTGGTCAGCTCCAGAGCCCTCTAGTATTCTCATCTCACCGAAGGGGAACAAAGACTGTAGAACAGTTGTAAAGGAAAGTCTAGGGGGACATGCATACTAACTACTCAAGACATGATCATAGGAGACTATATGATATATTCTACACACATGCGCACACACACACACACACACCTACATACTATAATTTGATTAGGCTATTATATATAAATAGGCCATGACATATGAAAGAACTGGAAGCCTCAGACTCAATTTGTGACTCCATGCCTAGGAAAGTTGAAAGCAACTAGTTAATCAATAAAATGAGAGGAAAGTTTTCCTTCTGACACCTAAACCTAAAATAAACACAAAACACAGCCTAACCCCTGGCCAAGTAAAATAAAGTAAAATAAAATAAAGTAATAGCCTGTTTACCACAACTCATTTTACTCAAAACATCATGTCTGATTTTCAACAAAAATTTATTGATTAGAATAATGAGATAGTACCAAGTATTGGTGACAAAGTGGGGAAATAAGAGTTCTCACCTCTACCGTCAGGAAAAAACAAACTAGAGACAGAATCTGGTGGTACTTAATGAATTTTACACACACACACACACACACACACACACACACACACACATATATATATATAGTCTCACAGATTACAACAATCATTCACCTGGGTATAAGGGTCAGAGAAAACAACACACAAATTAAATTAAAAGACACCTTTGCATGAAGATATTTATTAGAAACATTCCCATTATAGTCAAGAATGCACCAAGATAGTTGCTAGCATTGCTAGTCAGTTTTACCCTACTAGTACTAATCAATGCAAAGAAAAAGAATAATGAATAAAATGCAGGAGTATAAGAGAGAGATTAAATGTCATTATTTGAAAGCCGAAATCACCCTATAGGAAATCCTGAGAAACACAACCAAAAACATATGAAAATTCAACATATTAAACGTAATAGTATTCTTATTTTAAAATGAATCTACTAGAAATTATAATTTTAAGCTTTCTAGTCAAAGAAAAGCCCAGAACTGGACTGCTTTACTGCTGAATTCTATCAAACTTTAAAGGAAAATCTCCTGCCAATTCTGCTTAACTTGTTTCACAAAATAGAAAGTGAAGCAATGCTACCAAATTAATTCTATGAAGCCAGTATTATTCTGATACCAAAACCAGATAAAGATACAAGAAAAGTACAGACCAATCCAATTTCTTTCATAAACATAACTGTAAAAATTCTCAACAAAATATGTGCAAACCAAATTCAGGAGCATTTTAAGAAGATTACACATTATGACCAAGTGGGCTTCATCCCAGAAAGGAAAGTTGGTTCAACATACATAAGTCAATAAATATAATATACAAAATAAATACACTGAAGGACATAAGCTTCATAATCATCTTGATTAATACCAAAAAGGCATTTGACAGAGCTCAACATGCTTTCATGATAAAAGTTTTAGAGAGGCTAGGGATAGATGGAAGATATTGTACAACAAACCTAGAGTCAGCATTATATGAAATGGAGATGCACTGAGAGCATTTCCTCTAAAATTAGGAAGGAAATATGTCCATTCTTGCCTCTCTAATATAATTTAGTGCTTGAAGCCTTGACTAGAGCAACTAGACAAGAGAAAAGCAAAAGGGGGACAAAAATAGGAAAGAAACGGAGTGGTCCAACATTCTTATTTGCAGATGACACGATCCTATGCATAAAAGACCCTATAAAAACATTTAAAAATTCCTAGATCTAATAAATGCAGCAAAGTTGTAGGATACAAAATTAATATTAAAAACAATAACCTTCATAGATACCATCAATATACTCTCAGAGAGAGAAATTAGGGACCATCCCATTCAAAATAGCTCCCCCCCAAAATAAGTAGCTAATACTAAACCTATCCAAAGAAGACAAAGACTTCTACAATAAAAGCATCAAGACAATGAAAAAGGAAGTCAAAGATCTTAGACAATGGAAAGAACTTCTATACTCCTGGATTGGCAGAATCAATATTGTAACATGGCTATACCCACCAAAACCAATCTACAGCTGTCATGCAATACCTATCAAAATTCCAATGTCAGACTTCACAGAACTAGAAAAAAAATCCAGGGATTGATATGGAATCACAAATAGCCAAAGCAACCCTACAGAGTAAGAGCGCAGCTGGACACCTACCCAACCTCTGGTACTGGTACTGGCACAAAAACAGATTTACCGGAACAGAATAGAGAGAGAACCCAGAAGTAAACCATCAAAGCCATAGTCACCTAATTCTTGATAAAGGAGGTAAAAGCATGCATTGGTAAAACAGCCTATTAAGCAAAATGTGCTGGCAAAACTGGATTTCCACCTGTAGAAGTATTAAATTAGATTCACACCTTTCACTTTGTACAAAAATCAATACAAAATGGATCAAAGACCATAGTTAAAGAAAATATAGGAAACACTCTTCAGGACACTGGGGTGAGGAGCAACTTTCTGAATTGAACATCAATAGCACAAGAACTTGCTCCAACTGCAACAGATGGGACTATATGAAATTTAAAAACTTCTGTACATTAAAGGCAATTATCAGCAGAGCACATAAACAGCCGAGAGATTTGGGAGAATGTCTTTATGAGTTATACATCAGACAAGGAGCTAATATCCAAAATACACAAAGACCTGCAAAAATTAAATACAAAGAAAATAAAATTACCAATCAACAAATGGGCTAATGAATATAGTTATCAGAAAAAGAAACACAAATGGTCAATAGCTATGTCTAAAACATGCCCAACACCCAGTTCTCCCCTGGTGCCACATCCTGTTCTTCTAGCCTTGGGCATAGACTCACTCCTGCCCTTTGTACCCCAGATCCCTAGACTACTCTCTTAGTCCAGCCCCACCCACTGTGTTCTAAATCCCATACTCAGACCAGCTCAAATTTTCAATCTAGTTGGTTAGAGCCTTCACAGACTGCCTTCCAACTTGCCATTACATTCCTGTGACCACCCATGTATCTTGACTGTCCTCTCCCCCAATCTGCCTCAGATTTCTGTGCAGACTGCCTGAGAAAGTCTGAATTCAGCTCTGCTTAGCAATTTTCCCTAATTTTACTGTCCTGGTGGCTAGGGGACCCAGATCTGAAGAGAGAGCCTGAGAGCATCTGAATTCGCCTAACCTATGCTTCTGAGGGAATTCTAGAGCAGACGAACTAGAGCCATCTGGTCCCTCCAATATAAAATTAAAAGAGAGAATCTAGAACCTTGGCCAACCAGCTTTTCATACCCAATAAGAAAACAACTAAGTCACATCAAGTAAACAAACAGAATCAGACTTCAGCTGAACAAAGGAAGGCTTGAGTCTCATATCAGAATCACAAACAACAAAGAAATCCACATACCAAGATCACAGCAAAAAAATAATAATATAAAAACCCAAATAATATGTCCCTCAAAATATCATCAGTCCTATAGAAGAGTTCTACAAGAGCCCAAATAGAAAACCCAGGTCAAAGAGTTTAAAGGAAAAATCATATATGATCAAAGAGCTTAATGAATTTAAAGAACACACAAACAAATCAAAGAATTAAAAGAAGATAGGGATAAACTTCTAACTGAATTCACAAAAGAGAAATATTAAAGAAAACTCAGGCGAGTTTAATGAAGAAGGAGGCGAAAAAGTCAGCCAACTTAAAATGATAGGAAAAAGCCTCATCAATAGAATGAATGAAATAGAAAACAGAATATCAAAGCTGGATGATAAAGTTGAAGAATTGGAGCACTCAAGCAAAGATTATGAAAAAATTTTTAAACACAGGAATGGAATATGAAGGAAATGTGTGACACCATGAAAAGACCAAATTTACACATCATAGGCATATAGGAAGGAGAACAATCTCAGGATAATGGTATTGAATAGATTTTCAACCAGATTGTAGAGGAAAAATTCCCCAAATTAAGGAATGACATTCCCATACAAACATAAGAAGCACATAGAACACCAATTAGACAGGACCAGAAAAGAAACTCCCCATGGCATATCATAGTAAAAATTCTAAGCATACAGAACAAAGGGAGAATTCTGAAAGCTACAAAAGAAAAACTACAAGTCACATATAAAGGAAAACTCATCAGAATTACAGCTGACTTTTCAGTGCAAACTATGAAAGCCAGAAGAGCCTGGACCAAAGTATTCCCAGTTCTAAATGACCATAGATGCCAACTTAGAATATTTTACCCAGCAAAAATGTCTATTATAGTTCAGGGGAAAGAAAAATTTTCCATGACAAGAATAGGCTGAAAGAATTCCTGTCCAGAAAACCAGTCCTTCCGAGACTGCTTGAAGCAATACAAAGAGCTGAAGAAAGGAATAACTATATCAAAGGGGTGACAAAATGAAGATACAGCTAGGGAATCACAGAGTTAGACCAAGATGCAAACAGAATTTAAAATGATGGGAATCAATACACATCTTTCAATAATGATTTTAAATATCAATAGGCTGAACTCCCCTGTCAAAAGAAGACACAGACTAGTTGAATGTATCAAGAAACAAAATCCACCCTTTTATGGTCTGCAAGAAACCAATCTCACCTTCAAGGACAGGCACTACCTTAAGGTGAAAGGATGGAAAAACATATTCCGAGAAAATGACACTAAGAAACAAGCAGGAGTTGCCATTCTAATATCTGACAAAATAGATTTCAAACTAAAACTAATCAGAAGAGATATAGAGGGTCACTTCATTATGATCAAAGGAACAATAAACCAAGAAGATACTACAATCATGAACATATATACACTAAACTCTAACGCAGTCAACTTCATTTAAAAAAACAGTACTATAGGACTTTAAGACACAGATTAAACCCAACTCACTAATAGTAGTAGACTGTCTCCATTGGACAGGTCAACTGAACAGAGAATAAACAGAGGGACATCTGAATTAAATAATACCATACATCAAATGGACCTAACACACATTTACCAAATATTCCACCCAAGCACCAAAGAATGTACATTCTATTCAGCACCCCATTGAACTTTCTCCAAAATCAAACACATACAAAACACAAAACAAACCTCAACAAATACAAAAAAATAAAATAATTCCATGCATTCTATAAGACCACAATGCAATAAAGCTTAAAATCAACACTGAAAAAATCCCTAGTGAATTCATGAACTCATGGAGACTAAACAATACACTCCTGAATGATGAATGACTCAAAGGAGAAATTAAAAAAATAAAAGTATTCCTGTAATTCAGTGAAAAGGACAATACAACCCGACAAAACCTCTGGGACATTTTAACAGCAGTCCTAAGAAGAAAGTTTATAGCTTTAAGTGCCCACATTAAAAAAATCAGAAAGAGCAGAAATAAATGACTTTACATTGCAACTCAAGAATCCTGAAAGGCAACAAAAAAATGAAACCCAAACCCAGCAGACAAGAAGAAATAACAAAATCAGAGCAGAAATTCATAAAATAGAAACAAAACAATACAAAGAACCAATGATCTAAGAGCTGGTTCTTTGAAAGGATAAACAAGACAGACAAGCCCTTAGCCCAGTAAAAAGAAAGAAAGAAAGAAAGAAAGAAAGAAAGAAAGAAAGAAAGAAAGAATCTGTAAGACAACAAAATCAGAGATAAAAGGGGGAAACATCAAAACAGACAATAAAAAGATCCAGAACATAATCAAGGAATATTTTTAAATCTATATGCTATTAAACTTGGAAACCTTAAAGAAATGGATGAATATCTAATACCATGGAAGTCACCAAAGCAAAACAAAGAAGAGATCAACAGCTTAAATAAACCTATAAGATACAAGGAAATTGAAACAGTAATACCAAAAAATACCCAAAAAAGCCCAGGCTCAGATGGATACACAGCATTATTCTACCATACATTCAAAGAAGAGCTATATACAATACTACTTAAATTATTTAAAAAGATAGAAACAGTGGGAGAACTTCAAAATTTCTTCTATGAAGCCAGCATCACTCTAATACCAAAACCAGGTAAAGATACAACCAAAAAAGAAAATTATACACCCATATCCTTAATGAACCTAGATGCAAAACTTCTCAACAAAATACTTGCAAATGACATACAGACACACATCAAAAAGATCATCCACCACAATCAAGTCAGCTGTATTCCAGAGATGCAGGGGTGCTTCAATATATGTAAGTCAATAAATGTCATAAAGCATATAAATAGACTCAAAGACACAAATCACATGGTCATCTCAATAGATACAGAAAAGGCCTTTGACAAAATTCACCATGCATTTATGTTAAAAGTTCCTGAGGGAATTGGATTGGAGGGAACATACCTCAACATAAATAAAGCTATATCCAACAAACCCACACTCAGCATCATTCTAAGTGGAGAAAACTGGAAGCATTCCCATTAAAATCAGGAGTTAGACAAGGCTGGCCACTATCTCCACTCCTTTTTAATATAGAGTTTGAAACTCTTGCTAGAGCACAAAGACAAGAGAAGGAACTTAAGTACTCACTGGAAAAGAAGAAATCAAATTACTACTTTTTGCAGATGGCATGATATAATACCTAAGAGATGCCAAAAAAATTCCACCAAAAACTCGTAGAAATGATTAACACTTTCAGTAAAATGGCAGGTTACAAAATTAATCTACAAAAATCAATAGCCTTTCTAAATACCCATAACAAACAATTGGAGAAAGAGTCTAAGGAAACCCGTTCACAATAGCCTCAAAAAAGAATCTCCTAATGAACCTGACCAAAGGCATTAAAGATCTGTACTAGTGAAAATTTTAGACTTTTAAAGAGATTGATGAGGATACAAGAAGATGGAAGACTTCCCATGCACATGGATTAGAAGAATATTGTGAAAATGACCATTTTACCAAAAGCAGTATACAGATTCAATGCAATCAAAATCAAAATCCCCATGACATTCTTTACAATAGAAAAAAAATCCTAAAATTCATATGGAAGTACAAAAGACTTGGGATAGACAAAGCAACCCTAAGCACAAAAAGCAATGCAGAGGGGATTACTACACCAGATTTCAAACTATATTACAGAGCTATAGTCATAAAAACAGCATGGTATTGGCACAAAAATAGACCAGTAGACTAACAGAATATAACTGAAGACTCAAACATGCATTCATGCAATTCCAGTCACCTGATATTTGACAAAGGGGCCAAGAACACTCATTGGAGGAAAGAGCACCTTCAGCAAATGGTGCTGGCAAAACTGGATCTCCACTGGTAGAAGAATGACACTAGACCCTTATCTTTCACCTGTACAAAAGTCAACTCCAAATGGATCAAAGACCTCAATGTGAAACCTGAAACTCTGAAACTGTTATTGGCAATAAACTACAAGACATAGGTGTAGGGAAGGACTTTCTAAATCAGACAGAAGTTGTTCAGGAATTAAGGTCAATAATCAACAAGGGGGACCTCATTAAACTAAAAAGCTTCTGTACAGCAAAAAAAAAGCAACCAAAGAAGTGAAGAGAAAACCTACAGGTGGGGAGAAATTCTTCACCAGTGACACACCTGACAGAGGTTTAACATCCAGAATATATAAAGAACTCAAAAAACAATTAAAATATGACTCAATTAAAAGATGGACTAAGGATCTGAGCAGAGAGTTCTCAAAAGAAGAAATAAGGATGGCTGAAAAACATCTTTAAAAGTGTTCAACATCATTAATAATTAGCAAATGCAAATTAAAACCACTCTAAGATTTCATCTTACCCCAGTCAGACTGGCTAAGATGAAGAGAGCAAGTGATGCCAAATGCTGGAGAGGCTGTGGGGAAACAAGAATGCTCACTCACTGCTGGTGGGAGTGTAAACTCGTGCAGCCCCCTATGGAAAGCAGTGTGCAGAACACTTGAAAAATCAAAAATGAACCCACCATTTGACCCAGTTTACCACTCTGTGGCATACACCCAAAGGACTCATCCTACTGCAGAGATACTTATACATTCATGTTTGTTGCTGTTCTTTTCACAATAACGAAAGGATGGAAGTAACCTAAGTGTCATTCCTCAACTGAGGAATAGATAATGAAAATGTGGTACATTTACACAATAGACTTCTACTCTACAGTAAAGAAAGATGAAATTATGACATTTTCAGGTAAATGGATGGAACTAGAAACTGTTATGCTAAGTGAAGTAACACAGAATAAGAAAAGCAAACGCCATATGTTCTCCATCCTTTGTGAATGTATGTATCCTGATGTAACTTCAGGAATCAGGAAAATGGAAAGGAACCAGGGAGGTAAAGGGAAAGAAGGAACCTAACTGAGAAAATAGGAGGAGACAGGTGTTACTAAGGAAGAAATAGGTAAAGTGGGGTATTTAAATGAGAAGGGGGAGGGAGGGTTATGCAAGGAACTATAGGGATAAAGAGAAATAGATCAAGAGAGATCTGACCTTAGATGACTGGTATTATCAAGGGAGAAATGAGGAAAATGGGGACATTTTAAATGGTTAAATGGGGATGGCCTGGAGAGAAGTTTAGATTGGGGGTGGAGGGGAGGGAGGAAGAGAGAGAAAGAGAGAAAGAGAGAGAGAGAGAGAGAGAGAGAGAGAGAGAGAGAGAGAGAATGTGTAACTAGTATAAAATACCAGAGGGAATCGATTTGTCTAATAACCTAATGACAAATTCCACAAACAGTACCTCTACATGAGCCCATGTGCATAGCTGAAGGCTACATAACAAGAAACAGTGCCAGACAAGAGACACTTTCCTTTGAGTTGTTGGCCAGGGTGGTCCAAAAGACTCCCAAATTACACAGGCTATTGCCACAGTCCTTGACTGCCTGCCAGGAACTGAAGGAAAGACACTATTGCTGAAGACAGAACATACTTCACAGACCAGATTTGGAGCAATGGAGCTAGAACTGATCTGGAAGCTACTTTCACTGAAGGCTAGCCCTTATAGCTCTGGAGAGCACTATACAAGTAGCCATGGGAGAACATCAACTGATGGCCCAACACCAGCTTCATGATCAAATAACCACATCAATGACTGGCACAGCATTCGACACTAGTACAGTAGTGGCACTTTTATCTTGGGGACAATCAATGGCTACCTAATTGGTCTTAGAGTCCACTCAATGCGGGGAAACTCATGTGTGGTACTGTAATCATAGCCAAATACACATGGCTGAAAAGGTCTTAGATTGTAGAGAAATCCCCAAGGCTGTCAGATCCCTAGACTAATGTAACTTCATACTAAATGCAAAATATGTATCCTTATATTTACAGTCAAGTATCCCAGTCACCATTCCTCAAAGAAGCTTCTTTTGCACCAGACAGAGACTAATACAGAGTACCATAGCTGGTCACACACAGACATTGTCTGTGAATTGCCCATGCCTAAGTGGCACATCTACAATGCAGCCTCTATACTCAAGACTCACACAATGTAGAACAAGGGGTAAAGAAGTCACTAATGAATCTCTCAACTCTCATTAATGAAGCTCACTCATATAACACAAAAGATCACAAATGGCTAAATCATAAAGATTAGGAATTTGCAGAGTGTGAATCCCTGAACAAGACTCTATATGAAGTTTCACTCACCCAGGGTTCGAAGATCATTGCAGAAGTTGGGGCAGAAGGATTGTAAGACCCATTGAGGAGGTGCATGACCATGGAAATAGAATCCTACAAGCTCCTGGTAAGAACCTACAGCAATGGTATCAGCATGCTCAAGACCCATGAAAACTCAAACAGACAATAACCTATCATGGCACTAGAGAAATGGGTAGCAGCCTCCAGCCTTTGCTTAAGGAATATTGGCAAATGATTACTATTGGGTGAGGATGAACTAGTCTTCCTAAAGAATGGGACTCTGGGTAGGCTGACTAGACCTCAGTGGATGAACCTGTACTGAGGTCATTTGGGGACACTAACTTGACCCAATATACCTTAACACAGATAAAAGAATGTATGGATTCCAGTTGAGGGGTTATGGAGGTGCCATTGGGGAAGGGATTATAAAGATGATTAAAAATTATTGAGATGTTCTGTATGAAATACACAATGATTCAATTAAAAATATTTTTAAAAAAGTGTTCACCATCCCTAGTCGTCAGAGAAATGCAAATTAAAGTTAAGATACTGCCTCACCCAGGTCAGAATGGCTCTCAAGAAAAATGACAACAAATGTTGGTGAGGATGAGGAGAAAGAGGAAGCCTTAGTCACTGCTGGGGAGGGGGGTGTAAATTAGTACAGATACTATGAATCAGTTTGGCGGTTCCTCAAGAAATAAAATATAAAACTACCATATGACCGAACTATCTAACTCATGGGCATATAACCTGAGAATTCCATATCACGCTATAGACATTGCGCCCCATGTTTATTGCTGCTCTACTCGCTATAGCAAGAAAACCGAACCAACTTAGTTGTCTATGGATAATGAAAATCTATTACATAGATAAAATGTATTATTCAGCTCTAAATAAAAATAAAATCTGAAAAATCACAGGAAAATGTATGGAACTGGAATGTATAATATTAACTGACGTCACCCAATCTCAGAAAGTAAAAAAGCACATATATTCCCTCATATGTGGATCTTAGCCCATAATGTATATGTGTAACTATCTAACAAATGTATATGTGGGTATACTATAACATTTAGAAAGGAGAATAATACAGAGTTTTTTTTAAAAAGCAGTTTGGGGTTATATTGTTGCTGTTAGTGGAGGATATTTGAATTCAACTTTCTGGGGATTGAAGTGGTCAAAATTACTTTTGCATTCCATGAGAATCCAATATGTGGTATCTCTCTGAAGTCATAATTGTGAAATTTTGGCTTTCTTTTTAACTCCATTGGTTATTAATGCAAGAGTAATTAGACATGACAAGCCACTGAATACATTTCTCCTTGATCCACTTAGAAAAAGTGACTTTTTGTTAAATTTCTTTTATTGCCTGAAATTTTTCCCTTTTTTGTTCTGTTTAAACTATATCAAATAAATTTATAATAGTGTTATTTAATATATAAATTGTATTGCTGTAAATAAAGTACATTTATAAAAGGAAACAATAGCAGTAAAACTGTAAAGTACTTAAGAAATACACCTAACCAAAAATGTAGAACTTTACAGAGGAAAAAAACTATAAAACATTACAGAAAGATTTTAATATATTTTTGTGAGTTAACTTGCTAATTTATTAATTGATTTTTATTGGGTGTTTTGAGATAGAATCTCATTCTGAAAGCCAGGCTGGCCTTGAACTCAAGACAATCTTCCTGCCTCAGCCTCCCAAGTGCTAGGATCACATGCACAAGCCAGCATGCCTAATTTTGAAATAATTTTTTGTGCGAATTTCATACAATATATCTTCATCATATTTAGATCTCTTCCCTATCTGAACCCACCCCCAGAACCTGCCCATGGGATTTCATGCACTCTGTAAGTCCTATCAAGCCAAGTTTCTGTCCCCACATGTTCTTCACTGTGGGTCCATCCACTGGAAGCTGGTCAACCTATCTGGCATCACTCTCTTAAAGAAAACCAGCTCTTCCCAGCAGTCACCACTTGCCAATAGTTTCTCAACTAAGGTTGGACTTCTTACCCATTTCCACCCTTCTGGGTTGAGTTTTTGCCTATTTTCAACGTATATGGGTCCTGTGAATGTTATCACCATTTATGTTCATACGAGTAACTTCCTAATTGTTTGAAAAACTATTTTCCTGTGGTCTGGAAGGATTTTTATTTTTTTAATGTATATGAGTGTGTTGCTTGCATGTAGGTAAGTAAATGCAATACCTGCAGAAGTCAGAAGAGGGCGTTGGATCCCCTGGAACTGGAATTACAGATGGTTGTTAGCCACTCTGTGGGTGCTTGGAATCAAACCCAGCTCCTCTGCAAGAGCATCCAGTGCTCATAACTGCTGAGCCATTTCTCCAGCCCCAGACCTAAATAAGAGAAGAAATTTTTCACATTTCTGTATTAAATACTCTATATTTAAATTTTTTGATTTTTGAATTCTGGTTATATATGTAAGATAATAAAAAATTTAAAAACACAAAGTATGTGACAAGCACAGGCTCTAGAAAGGTAGGGGAAAGAAAAATATCAACAATTTAACAACAACAACAAAAAAAATGGGCAAACACTTTAGGAGAAAAGTCTATTGTGAAGGTAAGTAAAAATGCCAGTTAAAAAGTATTCCAAGAAAATACTATTTTGACTGGAAAATATTTATGAATTTTTCTTAATGTAAGGAATTGGAACTTTCTGCTGGGGGCAATTTGGTTACCTTTAGTAAGGATGAAAAAATTCACACTATTGGTATGTTCATACCAATAAATACAAAATATACGTACATACATGTGTGTGCATATTCATGTACATTTGGGTTCAGAATATATGAAGAATGATACTTATCAGATCTTTGTGCCGTGGTGAACACTTATAACTCTAATAATGAAGTGGCTAAGGTAGGAAGACCACAAGTTCAAAACCAGTATGGGCTACATAACAAGACTGTCTTAAAATACCACAAAAGATTCACTATCAATTGTTTTTAAGAACGAAAACCAGAATACTAAGTAAGCACTCAGAAGTAGG
The DNA here is from genome assembly GCA_035773235.1 of Eospalax fontanierii. Classification (NCBI taxonomy): domain Eukaryota; kingdom Metazoa; phylum Chordata; class Mammalia; order Rodentia; family Spalacidae; genus Eospalax; species Eospalax fontanierii. The sequence continues at coordinate 21,542,224 of CM069543.1, forward strand.
GAAACTAAATAAGATATGAAATACTCAGGTAATCAAATAATATGCAACAACTGAAGGAACTAAATTTTACCTATTTTTAACCTACACTAAACATATTGAAAAAGTATATATTGAGTAAGAAAAATTGTAGAAGGACATATATAATTTGATGTAATATAAACAAATTAAAATATAAATGGTCCTATATTTTTAAACATAAATGAGCAAAAGATACACTAAATTCTTTATAAAAAAGCTTTGGCTGGGGGTAGAAAGGTTATTTAACCTGATAGTATTGGTTTGGTTACCTTGGTCTTAAAAAGTGATGTCTTAGCTCTAAATGATATTAAGATGACAAAAAGTAATGATCAGGATGGTAAGAGTGCTTGTTATATTATTCTTTGCATTTTTCTGGGATTTAAAATTTTTCTATAAGTAAAAATAAAATATCTATTTCACTCTAGCCCCATTAAATAACTTTTCAAATAATTTCAAAATAGAAACATATGCTAAGACACTGGATGTAGTGCCTGCAACTCTTGATCATCTCTACATACATACAGAGTCACAACATAAAGGAAAAAATATACAACTAACCAGGGGTAGTGTATGTTTACTGGGCTAGGCATTGTAACTTGCAGGGACCTAAGGAAGCTTTTTTGAGAAAAATACATTTAAAAAAACATGTACAAAAACAAAAGCAAAGAGAAAATTTAGGAGGTATTAGAGTTTAGGTAAGAAGTACCATGCCTCTACTAATAAGTGATTAGTAGTAATAAGCACAGAATGAAGAGAACGAACCCCAGTTCTCTACCTCCTTCGCTATCATTTCCAAGCAACAAAGATTCTTTAAATTTTTCACTGCTTGGGCTAGAAAGATGCCTGAGTGGTTAAGAGCACTGGTTATTCTTGCAGAGGACCCAGATTCAAATTCTAGCACCCACATGACAGCTAAAAACCATCTGCAACTCCAGTTCCAGAGAATCGACATCCTCTTCTGTCCTCTGTGACACAGGTGCACTCACATACATGCAGGCAATACACTCGTACACATTAAATAAATAAATTTAAATTCTTTTGTCTGATTACAAAACATTCTTAGTTCTTGAATAGAAGCATGGTGTTAATTTTAAATATTAAATACTAATTGTTCTTTCTGTATGTAAACTGTTCATAGATATTTTAAACCATTCAAACATGAATTTGACAATACTATTTTATATACTATTCATCTACCATGACCCAAAATATGAGAGATTTTTAAATCATATTAATTTGGTTTGCTTTCAGATTTATACACTTTAAACAAAAGTAATAAAAAGATTCATTGAACTATAAATAGTCACTGCAGTAGATATAATACATTTTCTTATTTAACTTTCATTTCATCACTGCAAGGCAGACATTAGGCTGTATCTCTCCTCAATTGATAAGAAAACAAAAGCTCAAAGATGTGAAATGACTTGTCCAAAATCAAACTAAAGTTAGTAAATGGTTATGCTGACACCAAGGTCTAAATCCAATCCTATGCTTATTCCATGACCCTCCTAATCTCTTCCACAAATCAACATCATCATTTTCATAAACAAATCCTGATTCACAAGGGCTGAGATGGCAGAGTGATTAAGAACATTGGCTGCTCTTGCAGAGGACTTGGGTTCAGTTCCCAGCACCCACATGGCAGCTAACAACATCTATAACTCCAGTTTCAGGGGAATTCAATGCTCTCTTCTGACCTCTACCCAGGGGACTCTGACTCTTCTGACCTCCACAGCCATTAAAAGAAATGGATGCACTTATATACCTGCAGACAATACACTCATACACATGAAATAAAAATAATTTTAAGAACTTTTTTAAAATCCTGATTTCCAAGAGGCACTTGGAAATTTCCCATATTTTGACAACTGACTCATTAATAAGACATCATTAATTTTTTAGAAATACAAATTTTTAATAAATAATTATGAATAAATATGATAGGCTATTAGAGTTTTCAGAATAGTTGTGTAACTTTTTTAAAATGTAGTTTTCAAAATGAGTTAATAATACTATTTTCTCACAGGATTGTTCTATTGAATACTTTTACATTTTATTAATTGTATACAGGTATGTATGTGCACATGTGGCATTCAGAGGACAGCTCGTGGAAATCGGTTTTCTCCTTTCACTATGTGGGTCCCACGGATGGAACAAAAGTCATGAATCATAGAAGCAATTGCCTTTAGCCACAGATTCATCTCACCATTCCTTGAGATACCTTTAATTACTGTCATAAGTTATTGAGATTGATTATGATAAAAATTATAATATTAGTAAAGTATTGGCTTGCATTTGGTATCTAGTTAGATATTAATAACTGTTATTTTGTCTAATAAATATTTTCTATAGTGTTCAAGTCTTTAATTAGAAACCCACAATTTCTATAACCTTCTATAGCACAGAAAATTATATCCTCCATACTCAATATGCACTCATGGAGCATCCACAACCTCAACTTCAAAGGTTATACAGGAGCATTCACTCTCTTCATTAAACTAGCATGACACTGCAATTCTACTCAGAACTTTAACTGTATAACAATTAATTTTTTAGACTACTCTGACATCTAGTGGAATGATTATAGCCATTCAAAATACTTAAAATACACACTTGGAAAAAATAGCATTCTGATATAAGGAAATGTATAATAACTATTTATTTTATTATTTTTATTTTATGTGTATGAATGTATTGCCTGCATGTATGTAAGTGCACCCATGTTGTGCAATGCCCACAGAAGTCAGAAGAGGGCACTGGATCTCCTGGAACTGGAGTTATGGATGGGTATTAACTGTGTGTTGCTGGGAATATAACCCAGCACCACTGCAAGAGCAGCCAGTGCTCTTAACCACTGAGCCGGCTCTCCAGTTCCAATAATAACCAAAGGAAAGGGGAACGGGGGCGGGGGAGACAAGAAAGAAAAGGAAAAAAATAGAAACAGAAAACAATACAAAAAAGAACAGCAGAGCAGCCCACCGACACACTTCTCGGTGAGAAACTGAACCCTACTTGAATAATCACAGCCGTATGGTTTTTATTACTTGACCTGAGAACATTCGGTCTTTAATATATGCAGATTAGACAATACGAAAACTCTTCCACCAACAACACTTAGAGATGTTAGATAAAATGCAGGGCCAATTACTGAGTTCTTAAGCATACAAAAAATGACAGGGAGATATTGGAGTGGTAGAAATAAAGAAGGAAAAAGAAATGAGAGCCCTGAGCATATGCTACTGTGTGGAGTGGGGAAACAGTCGGATGAGGAAAATTCGTAATGTTTAAACTCATATGGTGATGAATGGACAAAGAAAATGTTGTGTGTGTGTGTGCGTGCGCGCGCGTGCGTATGCACAAAGGAGTACTACTCAAATTTAACAAAGAAATCCCATTATCTTCAACAACAAAGATGAACCTGGACATTAAATTCAATAAACCAGAAATAGTCACAATACCATATGATCTCACTTATCTATGGAATCTAAATACTTAGAACTCATAAAAGCAAAGAGGAGCAAGAAAGAAGAGTTGATCTCGTAGTAGCAAAAAGTATTCACAGTATAGATCAAAGTATATAAAATTTCAGCTACATAAAATGAATGAGTCTGAGATTTGTTAATACAACATGTTTTCTATAGTTAATGACAATGTATTATATTCCTGAAAATCATCAAGTAAGATTTTAAGTTTCACACAAAAATTATGTGAGATAATGTGTTAATTAGATCAAGTTAGTTATTTCTACATATTTCAACATATATAAAATAAATATATAGTATTTTAAAATTTATTTTTGAAAATCATATGGTGACTGGAACTAAGACTTTGGGCCTTTGAAGTCAGTTGTGGTGGCCCACGAGTATAATCTCAGGAGATCAGGAGTTTGAAGCTATCCTTGGGTACATAGTGAGCCTGGGCTACCCGAGACCCTGTCCAAAAATTGAATTGGCTAAGTGTGTTGACTCACATCTGTAATCCCCGCAACAGTACTGTAAGGTTGAGTCCCTGACACACAGTAAACCCTCAACAGTGAGTGCACACAGTAAGCCCTCAACAGTGAGTGCACACAGTAAGCCCTCAACAGTGAGGAAACCAGACTCTCTTCCTCAAGGACACCTCTTTGAAACGTCCTCAAGCAGAGGTTTGTCTGGTAGATGATTCTGAACCCCTCAGGTAGACAACGAGGATTAGCCATCACCGGGACTGAGGAGCTGATTTCTCCAGCACTTACTCATACCTGACACACAGTAGGCCCTCAACCTACTATGGATAACAGGATAGCGGACAATACGTTCAGTCCTATTCAGCAACCGCAGGGTACCTACTGCCCACAAGACGACTGGCCAGTGGCTCTAACTTCATGCAGAGTGTGGCGTGTTGTCTTTTCTGTATTTCCTCTTGGAGGTTTTTTTGTCTGAGCTTTCCTGTCAGAGCTGACATAGTCAGGCAACAGCTACATCCCTGGGGGCCCCTGGGAGAGTCTGGGTGTGGCTCCCTCCACACCCTGGGCTCTGGAGGTTCCGCTCCAGTTCTTCAGACTCCGCCCCACTGCCAGGCCTCAGGGAACCGCCAGGGGTCGCTGTTCCTCAGACTCCGCCCCGTGCCAAGCCCGCGCGAGCCTCCAGGGGTCGCTGTTCCCGCGAGACTCTCCGCAGAGACTCCGCCCTGCGGCCCGGCTGGCTTCTGCCGTTGGGGAGCGGCCCGACGCTGCAGGTCCGCCCCGCAGCTGTCCCTCTCTTCCTCCACGGCCGGCGTCCACGTCGCCGGCCGCGGCTGTCGGGCTCCCGGGGCCGAGCGTGATATCGGCGGCCCGGCGCGCGGCTGTCTCTGAGGCGCTCGGCCTCTCGCCCGTCGCCACACCCTCCTCCTCCCCCTCCGCGGAAACGACAGCTGCGGCGGGGCTGGCGCCGCCTCCCTCCGCCTACCACGTCTGCCCCCGCCGCTGTCGCCCGGCGCCCCAGCCCGGCCGCCGCGCCTCTGCCTCCCCGCTAGCCCCGCCGGCGGCCTTACCCGGCTGCCTCCCGGGATGAACATCATGGACTTCAACGTGAAGAAACTGGCTGCCGACGCGGGCACCTTCCTCAGCCGGGCGGTGCAGGTACGGTGGCAGCCGACGGGGTGGCGGAGGGACCGGGTGTCGGGGGACCGGGTGGTGGGGCACCGGGGTGGCAAGGGGACCCGGGAAGCGGAGGACCCTGGAGACCGCGGTGGCGGGGAACCCGCCCGAAGCGGCGACGGCGTCCTGGACACCCCGGCCTCGCTCACCGCCGACCGCCGACCGCCGCCCGGGCCTGGGTGATGGGCGCGGCCCGGAGCCCCCCGACCGTTTCCGCCTCCGTTCTGCCCAACCGGCGCTCCCTGCGGAGCTGGGAGTCGGGACGCGGCCCTGCGCGTCCTCCCGCCGCGGGATACCTTGAGTTCACCCTGGGCGGAGGCGCGGCTCCACGCCGCTTCGCTTCCGAGGTCCCTTGTCCCCTGGCTGGCGAGTAGCCGACCCCCATCGTCCTGGCACCACTCCCCACCCTTTCCTTCGGTGTCCCCGCTGAGTCCTAGAAGGGAGTTTCCTTTTCCTGCCCCTCAACCCAGAGGAGCTGCCAACACTGTTCCCACCGGCCCACCGTTTCTCTGAAAGGGACTGTCCCTGGGCTTGGCAACCCCTGGAGGAAATGGAGGTCGCCTGCTGGTGGCCAAGCTTGACCAAGGACACGGGACACTTGGAGTTGGGTGTCTAAGCCATTCTCTAAATGGGCTCTAGATAAAGCAAGGATGAGAAGAAGGCAGGATCCGTGTTCTGCCCATGGTCACTTTGGACACTTTAAGGGGGAAAGTTCACTGCGTCTCCTCATTCTGTAATCAAGGAAGTGTCAGCAGTAAGGAACTTGGACAGCTTTCTACAGTCAACACCCACATTATGCAAACTCAGTTCAATCTGTGAACAGATGTAAATTTCCCAACATGGGTTATAAACAGTCTGGTATTTAAGTTAATGACATCGAGGAGCAACAGCATTCTCTTTTGTAAGGAGAAAACAAAAATAATTTTTCCGTGTGCCAGATTTGTACCGAACTGAAAATCTGTTCTGGTGCTTTACTTCTTCCATTGTTTCCTTTACCCTAATTTTATTGGCACAGTGGATATATTGCGTTGCATTATCCTTGGCAAAAGAATGGGAGAGTTACAAGGAAATAACTGCCTATTTTATGAAAAATGCTGTGCTGAGCACTTCACGAAACATTTGACATACTGTCTACTTTACATTATTAACGACCTTTGGATATAAGGAAGCATTCTCAGAGACGCTAAAAAACTTGTTTAACTTGCATGGCTAGTAAATAAACAGTACTGTCTGTTGTACTACTATACCATAAGCTGCTTTCTCTTTCTGGATAAATACTCATGTTTTAAGCTAGAGAACAGCAAAATAATGTGGCCTAAAAGACCTTAAAGATGATTTAGTAAAATCTGAATATTTCATCACCTAAGAGATGGGGAATTCTGTCTTCTGATTTCCCAGTTCCTAAATCTGTGTGATGAGTAACAAGCTAGTGGTCTCACTTCCTTACTATTTTTCTTCCTCCCCAAAAATATAAGGTTGATAATTGAGGGTAAGAAATGTTCTTTTTGACTTAACATTGTCTTCAATATAGGAAGAGCCTGTGGTACATTTTTGTTTTTGTGATGATTACCTATTAATCTAGATACTTAGTGTAAGATTTAACACTGCATAACGCCACTTTTAAATACAATTAAGTGTTTCAGATACATACTCCACCCTCCATAAGCAGAATACACAAAATTTAAATTATTGATAGTCTCAGTTTTTAAACATAAATCTAGAAAAACTGTAAAAAATGTATTTCCCAGATGCATTTTGGTTATTTATTTCAGACTTTTAAAAAAAAATAAAGTTTTGAGGCTAAAGAGATGGCTCAGTGGTTAAGAGCACTAGCTGCTCTTGCAGAGGACCCAGGTTCATATCCCAGCACCCACATGGTGACTAATAATTGTCCATAACTCCAGTTCCAGGGGACCTGGTACCCTCTTCTGACCTCTGCAGGCATTGTGCAACACAGGTGTACTTACACACATGAAGGCAATACAGTCATACACATAATTTTTAAATTAAAAAAAACTTTTTAATTGTATCCTGATATATGAGCTGACAATAATCTTGTCCTTATTCTTAAATATTCAAGCATACATTCTGTGTCTAGCTGTTACTATTATGAACACTGCTGATGAGCAATGAATTAGGTCAGCAAAATATCTTCATGGAACTTACAGTCTAACAGAAGACAAACTGAATAGATCAGGTAGAGGCAAATAGGGTAACAACAGAAACGGCGGATGTTGCTGTATAAATAGGGTAGTTAGACAAGTACTTCTAGTAAGATGAAACTCAGAGACCTTAGTAAAATAAGAGACCCAGATGTGTGAGGTTTTTGTTTGATTTTCATTTTGAAAGATAAAAGAAACAAGTTTAAAGATTCTGGGGCTTCAGGGGTATAAGAAAACTAGTAAGAGAGTTGTGGCCACAGGACAGGAAAAAGGTAATTGTGATTTGTGATGGCAGTGGTGGCAGGGGAGGTTAAAAATCCATCCAGTATTGGCTATCAGATTGACTCTAGAAAATGAGAAAACTGTGTCAAGAATGTAGTCCCAGATTTTGGCTTAACAATTCATTAAAAAGGGAAGTTTTTAAAAGGAGAAGCTGTCTCCTTTAATGTGTTCCTTTTATATTAAGTCTGTTAGTGATACTAACAGAAGTATTGATCTTTAAACCTGTAGTTTAAGATTGCTTTATAAATTTTCAGAAGAAAAATCCAAGTTGTTGAAACAAGATGAATAAAATGTTGATAGTTGTTGAAGCTGAATTATGGGAATGGGTTCATAAAGTTTCATTATAATGGTTTTCACTCTTCTCTTGAGTTTTTGCATGCTTAACATTGTGTTCCTAAAATAAAATGTGAAATACTGAATGCTTTTTATAATTTTCAGGTAAAACATTGTTTTGCTTATTTCAGTAGTCAATAACTGAGTTACTGCTCTAAGCTAAGGTGACTTTAGAATAATGCCAAGTACTAAGTTTCATGCTAAGAATAGTTGAAGAGCTATTCCAGTAACTCTTTATAATAAAAACAGAACAGTAGAGAGAACTCAACTTTCTCATCTCTAAATAATTTCCATTCAAATCAAATTGTACTTTAAGAAATAGGCCGTCCTCTGGCCAAATGGTATACATTTTACTTAAATATTTTTGTTAGAAGCTCAACATTTTCTTAAAAAAAGAAAAATCAGCTCAAAAACCAAGTATATAAATGGGTACATAAGTGCTTTAAAGAGAATGTTAAGGTAGAATATATGTGACCATATTACTAAGTAGTGAGTTGGATATTGTTTTTGTGTGCATATGCACTGTTTGTAGGTACACCAGCATATACATGCACACTCATGTACGTGTGTGTGTTTGTGGAGGACAAAGGTCAATGTTAGGTATCTTCTTTGCTCTCCACCTTACTTTTTTGAAGCAGGATCTCTCAATGAACCTGGTTCTCCTGACTCAGCTAGAGTAGCTAGCCGACAAGTCCCAGAGATCTTCCTTCTGTCTCCACCATAATGCCACACACACCCCCAGTGCTGGGGTTACAAAAGTATGCGCCATGCCCAGCTTTTACATGGGTGCTGAGGTTCCCACTCAGTGCTTCATGTCTCTTCAGCAAGTAATTTACTAACTGAACCATCTTCCCATCCTTGGTTTGAGCTAATCTTTTTACCTCAAATTCTTTAACTGGGGATTAAGTACTCCCTTACAGTCGATTCTTTCTCATATAAAAACTGTATTTTGATCTTTTTCTTTTGTAATTTTCAAGATATCTTGTTCTTGTCAAATTCAGGCTTTTACTCATGTAGTTGAAGTATTTTGAATACCTTTCATCCCTTCTCTGTGTATTCTTTTCCTTCCTTCAAGATAATAGCTTCAAGTTCATCTCAGCTATGAAGACTTCTCAGACCACAAGAGCTTGGCTGTGAATTCCAGTGTCATTTTTTATTTCTGTATGATCATGTGATATTTTTCTTTAATGAGCTATTATGATAGATCCCTTGAGCTCTCAAATTCTATCCATTTATCCAAGCAAGTTAGTACCCATGTGAAAGTTTACATTTCTGAAGGGCAATAAGAATGTAGTGTTCTTTCTTAGTATTTTTCTAGCATTATATTTGCTGATCTTGAAGTACTAGCATTGGAAGATACAAAAATGAATGAGACCAAGTTCTTGCCCTCAAGGATGTAATAGTTTAGTGCCAAATTTTGGCAATCACTGTTCTGTTAATTCATTTGATAAACCTTTTAAGTAGATAAAGGAATAAGAGATTCATTTTGTAATTTAGACTTGACATTAAAAGAGAACTGGACTTCCTCTTTTTAAATGTGGAGCATATACTTTTAAAAAGCTTTTTCAAATTATATTATTTAGAGTTCACTTTAATTTTCTAACATTTCTCCTGTAGTATTTATTAAAATGATGCCATAAGCTTCATGAACACCAGGTATTTTCTAAGGGAAATCATATTTAAAATAGAGTTCTGAGACTGGTCTTGATCTTGAGTTTATAACAACAAAGATAATGATACGTCTTATTTAAAAATATAAACATGAATGTGATGCTGCGGTCAACACACTTCAGTTAGACTCTATCTGACGTTCCTGCTTGACCTTATAAAGTGCTATTTCCTTTACAGAATTTAAACTGATAAATATATACCCTGTCTTTCAAATTGTATTAAGTAAAACATGCTACATTTAAACTCCACATATCTTCTCATATAAAACCTCTGTATGTTTACTGTTGCTTAGAATTTTGCTCATATTCTTTGCTGCTCTTGATGTTAATTAATATTACTGGATAAAAGAAGTTATTGTTGTGATAAAATATATGCTGATACCTTAATATACATTAGAAAATCTACAAGATTGTTTCAGTTCATACTGTTTCTTAAAAGTCTTAATGACAAAGCACAAGTAATTATAAACACTTATTAAACCATACCTGATCAATACACTTCTAATTCCTGTGATATTTAAAATTATCAAACACCTAAGTCAAGTCTTTAAATCTACAAATCTCATGATCTTCAACACAGTGTATTCAAAGCAAAACTCCAGCACTCAGTGACAGTTACAATTACTAAGACTAAATGGGCCAAAGAATGGGCTTAAAACAGTGGTCCTTTGTCTTAAGTTCATTTAAATTTACCTGAGAAATCTTTAAAATTTCCCATATAGAACTAAGCATGGTGGTTGTGGCATACTTTTATAATCCAGTATTTGGGAAGTGCAGACAGGAAGATCAGGAGTTCAGAACCATCCTCAGCTACATAAGTTCAAGGCTAGCCTAGGTTAAAATGAGACTTTATCATCTGTGTGTTTGTGTGTACAGTATAGCTTGCTTTTTTACTTTTTAAAAAAGTGTTACTTAGTCAATAAGTGGGTGATTAGAAGTTACACTAAGTAGGTGTCTTTGATCACACAGGCTTTTTCAAAATTGTCCTTTTTTTCTATCTTGTATGAAATCTAGGCTTCTTTTTTTCAAACAGTCTGTGTGCCTATCTTGTAGTAAAAGGGTTATAGTACCTAGCATAATGCACCCAACTCAAAGATAACCCCTTCCTTAAAACACTGTTTAGAGAAAATATATAAAGAAGGTTCAACTTTCTGTTATCATTGCCATTTTACTGTGCTACAGATGAAACAGTATGAAAAATTATGCATCACATTACACTTTGAGAACATTGACTGGGGATTTCTATAATGAACTTTCTAACTTATTGTATGTTGTTTTCAAAAAATTCTTAGTTTTTTTAAGATATTTTATTTATTATTTTTATTTTATGTGTATGAGTGTATTGCTGCATGTATGTAAGCACACCCATGTCATGTAGTGCCCACAGAGATCAGAAGAGGGTAGGATTCCCTGTAACAGTAGCTACAGACATTTCTTAGCTGCTGTGTGGATGCTAGGAATTAAACTGAGGCCCTCTGCAAGAGCAGCTAGTTCTCTAAACTGCAGAGCCAACTCTCCAGTCCCCAAAGTTCTTAATTCTTAAACTGTACATTTGTCCATTCATTCAAATATATACTTAGAATCAACTGTAGTTTCTGATTAACACCTATTCAAGTGATTACAGAATCATTAATGATTGGGGACTTTAAAAGTTTTGAAAAATAAAGATTATTACAAGTTAATTTTTAAACTTTTAGTAGCTAGATACTTTAAAAAAAAAAGAAATGAAGATGTTTTGTCTTTCTCAAAAGGGTGACATTATTGTAATTCCATACTTGTGTTAAAGCAGTATAATTATTCCATCTAGAACATAAAATCCTTTAGGGAAAGAACCATGTTATAAGCTGATCTTTGTATGGTAGAAGAAAATATATATAATCCGTATATATTTTGAACTAGTAATTTAAATCACTCTAATTTAGTTGAGATAAATTATAATCTTCTGTAGATGTATTCTTAAGAATGTTTTAGAGAAAATGCATATGTACTTAATGTCCTATTTTGTTATCTTAATTCAGCATACCTTCTGATTAGTGATAGGAAGAAAAGCTTTATATTCTCCACAAAGATAAAATCACAGGAAATACAGTTTTTATAATTTTACATTTTTGTAGTATGATTTAAATTATTTCAATTTAAAATATTTTATTATTTTATGTGTATATGTGTATCGTCTATATCTATGTAAGTGCACCCATGTTGCGCAGTGCCCATGGAGGTTAGAAGAGGGTGTTGGATTCCCTGGAACTAGAGTTAGGGACAGTTGTTACTCACCATGTGGGTGCTAGGAACCAAACACATGTCCTCTGCAAGAGCAAGCCAGTGCTCTTAACTACTGAGCCATCTTTCCAACCCCCTATTTCAATTAAAAAATATAACATTGTGTTATTATGTATTTGCCCCAGCCCCTGACCCTCTTTTTTTTCATTCAAGATAGCATTTAGGTTATTGTTAATTTGGTGAGTAATTACCAGATATCATGTAAGAAGCAGAGGTGAATTGGAGGAAATATTATCTCTGGTGCTGTAAACAAATACACCAGGGCAAGCAAATACAGAATGGTATGTTTGGATTATGGTAGTAGAAATAAAAAATACTAACTTCTTAGAAATCAACACGTAATTAATGAAAGGGTAGTATAGTGGAAAAGACCTCATAAATCAAACAACTGTTTTATTAATCCCACCACTGACACTTTGGGCACAATGTTTAATCACTCCAATCCTCAATTTATTCGTCACTAAAATTATTATTCTCACGAGGGTTTTTTTTTTTAACCGATTTAAAATATACACCTTAGGATATAGAATTTTTGAACCTAAACTAAACCCTGGTATTAGGAAATTGATGTCAGGGCTGGAGATGGCTCAGTGGTGAAGAGCGTGGGCTGCTCTTGCAGAAGATCCAGGTTCAGATCCCAGCACCTACATAGTGGCTAACAACAGATGGGGACCCAATCCCCTCTTCTGACCTTTGCTGGCAGTGCATGTCATGGGTACACCCTTACGCACATGTGGGCAATACACTCAAACACATAAAATAAAAATAATAAAATATTTTAAAATATTTTATTCATAATTATGATAGATATACAGTTATCTTGCTGAAAAGAAAAAAATTGGTTTATAATAAGATAAATTGGGAATGCTTGCACATCCCTTAATCTCAGCACCCTGGAAGCCAAGACAGGAAGATCTAGTGTTCAGCACCAGCCTGGAGCTACACAAGTCATGGCTGAGCCACTCTCCAGAAAGAAAAAAAAAAAAAAACAGAAGATAAAAAGATAACTGAAATGTGAAGCAAAGACATAGGTAGAGTGGAAAAAAATAGAAAAGCGAAAGTGAACCTGAGATAGAAAATATTGCTGGAACTTTACATATGCTGCTCCTGTGACCTTCCTCCACAACTTCTGTTTTCTAAACAGGTTTTCTACAGTCAAACAATCTCAATTATGGGAAGTTTCCTTTTATCTGTTTTGTTTTGTTTTGTCTGGTTGTCTTCTGAAATACAAGTAAAAAGCTGTTCATTTTTTTTTTACTTATTTTACAAGTCATGTACATCATAGAAGACGCTTCCTTTCTATGTTTTCTTTGTCTCTTGGAAGACTCAGACTTCACAGCAATTACACTGTTCTTTGCAAATCCTCATCTTTGCTCTATACAATCTTACTGTCACAATGTAAGATAGTATTATGACAGTCTCAAAGAATTTTTTTTCCTTTTTTGAGACAGTCTCCCTGGAGCCCCAGCTGGCCTGAAATTGACTTATGTAGACCAGGCTGGCCTCTGTCTCACAGAGATCCACCTGCCTCTGCCTGCCTCCTGAGGGTTGGCATTAAAGGCGTGCACCACCACACCTGGCCACAAAGAAATTTTTAAATATTAAGCAAACAGGTCTTTTAACCCGAAATTAAAGTATTTCACTTTCTAAATAAAAAATAAGCTTAGTTCTCTGAATACTGTCAGAAACCCTGACTCTTAACTTGTAGTAGATAAACTCAGTGGCTATTTCTTGCCACTTATTTTAATGTTTTAGTATTTTGTAATCTGTCCCTTTAAGTCAAATGTTTCTAAAATACATTTAGACAAAGATTGACATTTTACATACCAAAAAAAATAATAAAGGGAAAAGATTCATTCTTCTTAGGGAGTACTCAGTTCTACTTTACAACAGAGACCACACATCTTGTTATTAGAAGACATCCTTGATTTTAAATTATTGATTTTTCTCTTAGTGTTTCTATTAATAATGATATTTTAATCTGTTCTTTGAAAAATCTGTTTCATTATAACTTAGAAATTTCTGTAAGAAAATTAATATTTAATATGCATAATCGTGGTGCTAGTAAACATATAGGAATAATGCAACTGGAAAATAAAGCATCAGAAAGAATACTGTATACTTCCCCTTAAATCTTTTCATAGCTTATTTTAGTTGAAGATCAGCTGTTACTTGCTCAGACATGCTATTTTCTCTTAACTACCCCCATCACAAACTGAAACTCCTGCTTCCCCTTCCAGGGCCAAGTTGCTTATCTTTTCTCCCATGAAGCCTTCCTTGATTCTCCTGCTTCCTTATCTTCCTAAATATAATTATTCCACTGCACTTATTTATTATGTCACTCAGAAAAAATAGAATCCCCCTGTGTTGGTCTCCTCTACATCTTCCCACCTTCGTATCCTTGTTATCAAATTGTTTGCCTTTCTATCTTGCCTATTAAAATTTTAGATTTTTAAAAGCAAAAACTACATATTTTGTTAGCTGCTGAAACCTAGGTGCTTAACACTAGTATCTAGCACATATATAGTATCGTAATAAATATTTGTTGAGGACCAGTAAGATGGTTCAGTGGGTAAAAGCACTTGCCACCAAGCCTGATGGTCTGGGTTAGATCCCAGGCCCCACATAGTAGAAGGAGAGAATCTACTCCAAATTGTCCTTTGACCTCTATACGCACACACACATGCACACACACACACATACTAAAAATGTCAATTTTAAATTAAAAAAAATAAACATTTGTTGAAGGAATGAATAGAATAAAGAAATAAATATTACATATTTGCTTATTGAGAGGAAATTTTTATATATGTTCCAATTCTTATAAAGTTTTCTTAGTTCATCACTTCCTTTGCTATCTGAGAAGTCTACTTAATTATTGGTGGTAGGCTTTTAACATGTAAAATTCTAATCTGTGCCTCTTGAAGAGGTATATTGCTTAGAATCCTTAGGAATCTGTAAAGAATATGAGACTGTGCCCTAAGAATGAGATAGCAGTTTCTCTTTTGACTTTGGAATCAAGGGTTTGCTTTTATTTGTGCCCAGCTCTTAGTTATATTAAACTGCAAGTTTGAGGGACTCAGGACAGTAGCTTTGGAACTGCTGTTCTCAGTTCCACCAACTGGGTCAGCTCTGGCTCTAAACAGGACCTTCAATGAAGGATATAACCAGAAATCTGAGAAAAATTTAGAGGGCCCTTTAACTAATAATGCTGATAGTCACTTGAAAATATTAGATCAAGAATGAGGCTCAGTATAAAAATAATAAATAAAAATTTTAAAGGGGGCTGGAGAGATGGTTCAGCATTTAAGAACACTGGCTACTCTTGCAGAGACCTGGGTTCAATTCCCAGCACCTGCATGACAACTGACTATAACACCAGTTCCAGGGTACCCAATGCCCTCTTCTGTCTTGAGTGGACACTGCACAACAGTGGTGCACTTAACACACAGTACAACCATGCACATAAAATTAAAATAATTTTAAAATATTAGTAAGAATGAGGCTCAAAAAAACAGATAAGAAAACTAAGAGCAATGCAACAAAAAAGATTTCAAGAAACGAGAGAGGGAGAGTGGGCAAGATAAACTTTGTTTTGTTAGCTAAATATTGAGTCATGATTTCCATCAAATTAACACTAATAATGTGCCTACATTGAAATGAAGAAAAGTCACATGCTCTTGAGTAAAATTATATGTGCTAACCTGAGTCATCACTTCTAGTATTAAAAGTGTCCAGAAGATTCAATATGATCAGAAATCTTTTTTCTTTTTCTATAGACATTGCTACCTTTCCTCAAACACCAGTACTCCCAATATACTAAAAATTGGTATGTTGAATATGGTTGAACTACATGTGTGATCTTTAAAAAAATAACCTCCATATTGGAGCTGGAGAGATGACTCAGCAGTTAAGACCACATACTGCTCTTGCAAAGGTCTGAGTTCATTTCCCAGCACCTATGTCAGGTGCCTCAAAACTACCTGTAATTCCAGCTCCGGGAGACCCAATGTCTTCTTCCCTTCTGGACTCCATGGGCGCCTGCACTCATATGCACATACCCACATACACACAACTGAAATAAATATTTTTAAAAATAAGCCTTAAAAAATACCTCTACAGAGGGAACATATGTATCAAAAAATAACGTTTAAGCAAATTGTTAGAGCACGCCCTGAAGAACGACCTAAAGGGTACTTGTTTAGAACATTTCTTGTATGCTTGTCCAACTTGGGTATGGTTAAATTTATCAGCAATACATAGTCATAAAAAAATACTTAAATATTTTGAATTTTAAATAATTACCTAAACTATATATAATTTATAAACAAGCATGGATCGTAATTATTTGCATATTCAAAATTAGATTTTAATTCATTTTGTACTTTTTGACAGCTTCCTAACATTATATTTGAGGTTTATTTATTTACTTAATCATAGTTCACAGAAGAAAAGCTTGGCCAAGCAGAGAAGACAGAATTGGATGCTCACTTGGAAAACCTCCTTAGCAAAGCTGAATGTACCAAAATATGGACAGAAAAAATAATGAAACAAACTGAAATATTATTGCAGCCAAATCCAAGTAAGAAACTTTTAATCTCTTGTCTACCACAAGTATTGTTAGTGGGGTTTTCTATAATGTCAAGAAGTGGATCTTTGCATCTTCAGGACCTGGTTGTTGGTGTGAACTAGGGAGGAAGAAATAATGAACACTTCTGTATACTTTCTAACAATCCCGGTTTCTTACGTTTGTTTTATATTTTCATGTAAATTATTCCACTTAATTTTCAGACAACAATGGGGGTTTTTAGGATCACATAGGTCCATGGCGTCGCAAATAAAGCACACAGTAATTACTTAACTAAATAAAACTCATAAGTTAGCCACTTAGGCAATATGACAAACTAATCAGACACTAGATCCAAATGCATTGGCAGCTAGGCTTTTTATGATAAGCTTTAACTATCAAAACTGAAGGACAAGAACAACAGTGCATGCTCTCCTTTTCCTCTGTATTATTGTGAGCAATGTTGTGAGATGCCATAGACTTAAAATTCAAGCATTATAAAAATAGTAATTCTGTGTCATTTCAGTTAAGTTGAGTAAGGCTTCTTGTCTTTGGATACCATGTGATATTTCTTAAACATTTAAGGACATTTAAATTATATACAACTTTAAAAACTAGTTCTAATATCCAGAGATTCCAAATACAAAACATATAAATTCTCACATACGTAAAAGAGCATACTCCACAATGTGTTTTTCTGAAGCAAAGTAAGCTCATTAACTGGTAAATAGGGAAATGTAATATAGTTGTCACCACTGTACTTCTCTCTCTTGTATATCAAGAAGTAAATCAGTCAGGTTTGTACTGGTTATAAAATTGCATGGACTTTAAGTGGTCAGACTAAACTAAACCTTTTATTTTTCCTGAAAAGTCCTGTTATTTTAGTGTTTGATTAGATTTTTTTAAAATTTCATATTCTTAGAGCATTGCCTGCATATTTCAGGTCTTTTGAATGACTTAACAAAATGAAAGTTACTTAGTAATATACCCCTTATTTTATTAACTGAATAAAATCAACATAGGATTGATTTTTCTTTTAACGCTTGACCATGTAGGTAAAAAGCTGTTAAAGCTAAGAATCACAATCAGAAAATGAAATTGTGGAATTTGGTCAGAATTTTCCAAATTATTTCAAAATGACTTGTTTTGGTTTTTAGTAATTAAAGGTTTTTAAAATCTGCTTAAAATTGTTGTCATTTTGCATCAGACTCTGCCAAAAAAGCAAGTATTGTTCTGATATCCTATAATTCATATATTTTTATGTATTATGAATTAGTACTTTTACATGCTCAGTTTGGTTCCTAGCACCCACATCAGGCAGCTAACAGCAGCCACATTTAATTCTTATCTTCAAGGGATCCTCTGCTCTCCACAGGTGCCTATGCTCATGTTTTTTGAGAAAAGAATCTTTCAGCATGTAGTCCAGACTGGCCTTGAACTGACATTCCATCGCCTCTACCTCCTGAATGCTGGGATATTACAGACCTGTACCACTGTGCCTGGCTCTTTTACTATTTTGAAACATTGATATTTTTAACCTTTCTCTTAGATGCCAGGATAGAAGAATTTGTTTATGAAAAACTGGATAGAAAAGCACCAAGTCGTATAAACAACCCAGAACTTCTGGGACAATATATGATTGATGCAGGGACTGAATTTGGCCCAGGAACTGCTTATGGTAAGTAAAAGTGAAAAAGTTCTGAAAAGAAATACTTTTACATTTAGTTTTTTACTATTTAGAGATGTCAACATACAGTAAAATCAGTTTTAACTTTGAGGTTATTAAAATTTTGATGAAGTAATAATATATTTAAGCAATATTTAGTTATTCAGAGCATTCACATTTTTCTTAATTCTAAAAATTAATTGACTTATATGTCTATTGATCTTTCAAGATTTCTGTTGTAATACTCTTTGTGCTATTGTGTACTATTACATCAAAATGTTCAGTGCTCACTTTTTTATTAAACGTACTTCACACTTGATAAATGTCTGATGGAAATATTATTGGTTTTGTTTAAATTTTAGTGTCAGCTAAATATGCTAATAATGTTTATCTCTGAATATCTAGAATACATTATCTTTCCATTTCATATTTCTATCATTGTGTTTATAATTAAGCCAACTTTATTAGTTATTGTGCTGACTTTATTTTTTATTACATTTTTATTTATTTACTCTGTCTGTCTTTTAGGTAGGCATGTGCCATAGAGGGTGTGTGGAGGTCAGAGAACAGCTTGCAGGAGTTGGTTCTCTCCTTCTGCCACAGTGTCCCAGAGATCAGACTCAGGTCTTCAGGCCTGGCAGGAAGCACCTTTACCTGCTGAGCCATCTCCCTGGCTTTATCTGACTGTAAAAGTGCACCACCAAAGTCCAAATTTCCGTGTTTCTATTATCACTCAGATCTAATTTTCACACGATGTAAGACACTTTCAGATTTCTACGGCTAAGAATTCTCTTTATGTTGGAAGAGAATAACCTAAATATTATATAATGCCATTAATTGATTGAATGGCTTTTTTTATATGTATAACATTGAAATATTTACAATATTCTTCATAATCTAATTCTTTGAAAAGTCTGGAAATGATTAAATTTGAAATGATTTCTAAGTTGTAATTTTTAATTTTAGAAAACCTTTATCCTTTAAATGTACTTGCTTGTACTGGGTTCATAAGAGTATGGGAAGGAGGCACAGCCCTTTCTCTACCTGGCACAGGGTCTAGTAGACATGAATGTTAGCTAGCTCTTAGGTCGTCTTTCTCAATCTGTTTGCACTTCTAGTCACTCCAGTGAATATACCCTGATAATTGGGGTTGGATTTTGAGAACCTATTACTAGAAAATTATGGCAAAAAAATGTTATCCCAGGTTTTGAGCTAAGCACTACATAGTATATTTATGTATTATTTCAGTAAGTCCTCACTTTTTTTTTTCTTCTGATGTTTTGAGACAGTGTCTTGGTATGTAACCTTTTTAATAAAAATTCTATTGTGTCCATTTTAAAGACAAGGAAATTCAGACTTGGAAAGGTTAAATAATCTGATCACATTGATAATAATTCCAATCCAGATCTGTCTACATCCAAGGAGTTCTTAACTCCTAATCAATCAGATCTAATCCCATTTTAACAATAAAAGGATTCAGATTTACAGAGCTGCATATCTGAGGTAGAACTGGAAATGGGATCCTGACCATCTGGTTCCTCTTTTTCTGTTCTTTCTAACTCAGTTTTGCTGCTTTACATGATCTATTGAAATATCAGGGCTTACATATTGTTAAACATGAGCTTTCCTTAAGGTATAAACTATTAGATACTATTATTTATAGATATTTGAGGTATATGTATAGGTAGATAAACCAGACAGATTATGACTTGATCTACTTGTTCAAATATTTTAAGCTTAGTATTGGGTTCCACCGGATCAGGCTAGCTTTGTAATTGTGTGTATTTATCCTCTTTAGTGTCCTTGGTAGAAATTATAGCTAATGATATGTAAGGAGTTCATCTTTGTCCTTTTTATTTAAATTTACTTTTAAATAAGTGTATCTTCCATGCAGTCTGCTTATTTTTTGTTAAATAAGTTGACAACTGACTTTTAAGCATGTCAATTATGTGAATTATCTTTATGTGATTTTTAAATTTTTCTGACATTACCAGATGCTGGTTAAGAAAAATCAAATTTTTTTCTTTCTTTTCAGGTAATGCCCTTATTAAATGTGGAGAAACACAAAAACGAATCGGAACAGCTGACAGAGAGCTGATTCAAACCTCAGCCTTAAATTTTCTTACTCCATTAAGAAACTTTATAGAAGGAGATTACAAAACAATTGCAGTGAGTTGGAAAATGTTCCCTTGTTTAGTCAAATAATTTGGACTTATGCTTAACAGTTTTTAGTGAATAATTTACCCTGTTGCTGATGGTAAATGTAGCAGATTAGAACACTTAAATATTCTAAACAAGTGCACATCCACCAAAACACAAAATAAGCCTCAGGAAGGACTATTAATAACGTCATTTCCATGTTTTAGTCCTACGCTGTCACATATGCATTCATTCTCATTCATTATCAACCAAAATCTGTAGAGAAATTCCTGAGATAATAATGGAAATACCATATAAAAATTTCACCTTGGTGTGCTTGAGTATTTATTTAAATTGGAACTAAAAACCTAATTATTTGAAGGTGTATTTCTGCTGTTATTCATTCTTTATTATTAGAAGTATTTTGTTTTTAACAATGCTATTTTTTATTGCTGAAGCATAAAAATATTGTCTTTATCTTTCTACATTTAATCTATTAGTCATTAAAGCTTGTTAATGACAAAGAATGAAAATCTTGATGAATTTTTTTCTCCTAAGATTTTTACAAGGCTGCCCTTTATTAAACTTTCAACCTCAGACTTTAATTTGCATATCTCATACTACAAAACAGCATACAAACTTTCCTTATACTTGCCATGTGTTTACCTCCATTTAAATAAGTAGTTTAGGCTCAACATGAGCTGAAATGTTTTAAAAGATACTAGCTCAAGCTGAGAATGTGGCTCGATGGCAGAGTTCTTGCCTAGCATCCTCTAAGCCCTGGGTTCAGTCCCCATTACTGAAAAAAATAGTATATCAGGATAAAAAAACAATATATGGACTATAAGAATTTAAAAAACAACTTAATTACAATTAGTATAATTATTATAAGTAACTTTAAGTTACTATAAGAAGCTATATTGTTTAAAATTCAGTCTATAAATTTGAAATTCTGTTTTGGAGTAATTGAGTTACATTTGATGCTGTGACATATAAAAACAGCTTGACCAACAGTACCTGAAGTAGGTCACATCACACTTCAAGGAACCTTCCCTAGGTCTCTGTTTTCTTCACAGGAGACACATTCTGGATTATCTTCAATAGTTTGAAACAGGGTTTCTCACCCTGACTCCCTGACATTGTAGGCCAAACAGCTCTAGGTTGTGGGACCTTGCATGCATTGTCAGAGGTTTAGTGGAATCCCTGGCTGCTGCCCAGCAGTGTCACTAACACAACCCAAGATATTGCTAGTTGTTCTCTAGGGGGGAAACCCTGGTGGAAGAGGAACATATTGGCAAAATATTAAAACCAGTATACCTTTGTTTCTATGCTGTCTTTTTTTCCAGATTGCAGCTATCTAGAATCGAAAATGTTTTGATCATTTTTAAATCAAAGAGCAGTTTTTAAAAAAAAAAAGTCTGGTGTGGTTTGCCTATAATTCCAGCATTTGGAAGGGAGAAGAAGGAAGATTGCCACAAGTTCAAGGCAAGCCTGGTCTAGTCTACTTTGTGAAGACCAGACCATTGTGGTCTACAGTGTGAGACCCTATCTCAAAAAAGAAAAACAGAAGTGAGATACCTGCAAAGTCATATTACAGCCCTAGTTTTATGAGCATAGAGCAGTATCAGTTAATATATGTATATAATGGAAGGTAATTCCTTAAATGTATATGCACTTAACTGAATTTTAGCATCTTTAGCTTTTATTTTGTTTTTCATTATTTATAGAAAGAAAGGAAGCTATTACAAAATAAGAGATTGGATTTGGATGCTGCAAAAACCAGACTAAAAAAGGCAAAAGCTGCAGAAACTAGAAGTTCAGTAAGTAGTATGCATTTGTCTGTTTTTAATGGAAGAACTTTTTAGGTTAATGTTAAAATTTGTATTCTATTAATACACCTTGTAAAATACAGATTACTCTTAAGAATAGAATATTCAAATCCAATGCAAAATTATCATATCAGAAAATGTTATTCACCGATATTGATGTTCCTAAAAAGTGAAAATCATAATACCTCCTACAAACCTGTTGTTTATCCTTAGTGTGCAAATGTGTCTTCTAGAGATAGATTTATTATACTGGGAAGCAGAAAAAGATTTTAGTTCAGATGAGAATGAGTCAAGTTTGACAGTACTTGCATATAGCTTAATGGTGGCTAACCAACTGTCTCCTGTAACTCCAGTTCCAGGGGATCCAGTGCCCTCTTCTGACCTCTACAGGCATTGCACAACTCAGCTGCACTTACATGCAGGCAATACACTCATACACATAAAAATAATATTTTTTTAAACTTAAATCAGTTTTAATTTGAAACACTTTCAAAATTAGTATAAAATAAGCAAGTGTCAGTGTGTTAGAGGAAGCTAACTTTTCCCCCATCTTTTTGATACAGTTTCCTTGTATCCACAGCTGGCCTAGAACTCACTGTGTAGACCAATCACACAGAATTCCACTAGCCTCTGCCTCCTGAGTGCTAAGATTAAAGGCATGTAGCACCACACCTGACTGAAACTAACAAATTTTAATTTGAGCGAAAGGATGTTTTGTTAAGAGGCATAGTATTCCTATTCTACATTGTTTCCGGCTCCCCACCACAATGAAGAATCATTGTGTTAATAAGTATGTCACTACAGTGATAGAAGACATGGTACAATTTTCTTTTGGAAAAGAAAGGTTGAGGATTATTTTTAGTGAACCTTAAAACATAACTTGTATTAGTTATTCCTGAGTGTATTGCCTGCATGTATATTAAAAAGGCTCATTGGGGGAAAAATGTCTGGACTAGAAATGAATCTTTTGATAATTATGGAATAAGACTAGTATTATAAACTCAATACAAAAGTTTATTTAACAAACATTATTATGATACTCTGCCTTTTACCTAGAAACATGCCAGGAAGCACATAGATTTTAACATTATACAAAGTCCTTTGATTATACTAAACTAGTTTACCACTGCTGTTACTATATGTAGGAATTAAATATGGAACTGGACAACTTTTGAAGAAATGATTCTTCTTGATACATCTAGGAAAGATGTTGGCAATTGTTTTGTGCTTTATATTCATGAAAATTTGTGTTCAAAATTAAAATAAAAGGGGATATGGGTAACATAGCCCAGCAATATGATTTATATAAAGCTTTTCCATATTTACTATATTATAAAAAATTATCTGTAGCAAAAGATTAAAAATACTAGTTTAGACAAAATTTTTGGTTTTATTCTTTTATGTGTATGAGTGTATTGCCTGCATGTATATAAATACACTCATATCATACAGTGTCCTCAGAGGTCAGAAGAGGGTGTTGGATCCCCTGATACTGGAGTTACCAATGGTGGTTAGCCACCATGTGGGTTCTGGGAACTGATCCTGGGTCCTCTGCAAAAACAGCAGATGTTCTTAACCACTGAGTCATCCCTCCAGCCCCCTAGTTTTAATCTGTACCCTACATAATCAGATTACTTTTTCTTCAGGCACTATTGCCATAAGTCTGAGTTAATTTAAACAAGAAAAGTCCTCTTAGTTTATTATTGCATAAAGCCTTAAACCATACTATATTTGATGATCTTTTTGTTTTTCCCTGTGCTTCTCTTTTGAGTAAGTGAAGATAATGCAAATTCAGGTTTTTTTTTTTTCTTTTGGTTTTTGGTTTTTAACTAGCAACTAACAAGGGTATTCTAACCCCAGGCTTTGTTTGATTTCATTGCTTTATAAATTACATGGATTGGGGCTAGGGCTGGAGAGATGGCTCAGCAGTTAATAGCACTAGTTGCTCTTGCAGAGGACCTGAATTAGGTTCCCCGCACCCACATGGCAGCTACCAACTGTCTGTAACTCCAGTTCCAGGGGAACTGATGCCCTCTTCTGACTTCTGAAGGTATTGTATGACACTGGTGCACTTACATAAACACTCATACACATAAAAATAATATTTAAAAGTACAAAAATTAACTGCTTAGATTATGTTGTAACTAGTCATTCCTGTCCTAGTAAGGTTTGGGAGTTGGGTTTCATCACTACTTTAAAAAATTTTTCATTTACAACTTTCCCATGACCTCTTTTAAAATTGTAGATATATTGAATGCTAATTTTGTGAGAGGTCCTCTGAATTCATTAATAATGCAGTCTCTGCCACTGTAGATTTATCAGCCTCAAAGTACAAACAGAAAACTCTTCCTGTATCCAGTATTGATACTTTACTAACTTCTGTTTAGCAAAGTAAGCAAACTGAGAAATGTAAAGCAACATCAAAGACTTTTCTCAGAATATTCCAGTTTAATGAAAAACAGGAAAACTTTTTTTGCCACAATGAAAAAGTTTTAAAAATAGAGTTGGAGAGATAATTCAATGGTTAAGAGCATTAGCTGTTCTTACGGAGGACTCAGATTCAGTTCCCAGCATCCACCTGGCAGCTAACAACTGTCTAAAACTTCAGTTCCAAAGGATTCAGTGCCATCTTCTGGCCTTTGCAAGCATGGCACAGCACAAATGCACTTACATACATACAGTTAAGACACTCGTACACATAAAAATAAATCCAAAAAAGCCAGGCGTGGTGGTGCGCACCTTTAATCCTAGCACTTGAGGCAGAAGCAGGTGGATCTCTGTGAATTCAAGGCCAGCCTAGTCTACATTGCGAGCTCCAGGCCAGCTGGGGCTATAGGGAGACCCTTTCTAAAAAGACCAAAAAAAGAAATAAAAAAAATATTTAGTTTTTAAAAACAGTTTGTAGATATAAAACTTGTGCTGGGGGTTGTGACTCAGTGAAAGATTACTTGCCCTAGGTTCTTTTTCCAGCACCACAAAAATAAATAATAAATAAATAAATAAATAAAACTAGATATAGTGACACATGACTATAATCCCAGCACTTGAGGTAGAGGTAGGAAGATTAGAAATTCAAGGATAACCTCAGCTACATAGTAAGTTTGAGACCAGTGTGGGATAAATAAGACCCTTGTTTCAAATAAATGAACAGCTATGTCAGAGAAGCTAGGAAAATAATTAATACATTTAAATTATAAGGACCTACGTAGTAGCTATCATAACCTAATAAGCTTTTAAAAGTTTTTTATTTTATTAATGAGAAGGACAAAAACAGCTAGTTTCAGAGTTTTCTAGTGTGTAGAAGTTCACACTTGTTTTGGAGGGGGGCATCCAGATTTGAGGGGAAATAAGGTAATTCATAGCACATATATTCTCTCTACATTCTTATGTTTTCCATGGCAGTCTAAATCTTTAACATATAATCTCAATAAGTTTAGAGCACAATTATATAACCTTAGCCTTATATATACATTCTTGAATTTAAATGTATTAAAAATACAAGGATTGTATGCCTCTCATCTATGTTCAGGGTGTGGCACAATCTGGCCAAGAACAATTGAAAGAGAATGCTTGAAGGTATCAAAAATTTATAAAATAGAAATGAGCTTTAAATAGGAAGTCTGTGAGTATGAAGAGGGCTTTCGTAGATGAAAAGTTAATTGGAAATTTTTAATAAGATATGATTTCCTTAGACAAGTAACAACAGTTTTTCTGTTTTGAAAATTCTTAATCTTTGGAAAAATTGAATGGGTACCTATATATGAAATACATAGAAAAACAAATATAGTTAGGTTTTCTTAAATAGAAAAAACCTCACTCTTTTAATGCCTGTTTAATGTGTGCTTTATTGTGCAGAAGGAACTTGTTTCAGTGTATTCATTGGTTTAATGTGTTCTTTGTCTTTCATCTATGCACTTAAGCAACTAAACTCAGCTCGCCTTGAAGGAGATAACATTATGGTAAATTTCTCTTACATGCTCAACTTCCTGCATGTAAAATGGCTGAAGGTTTGTTGGCCTACTGTGTTTTATACATCCTAAATAAAGTGTCTTCTCTTGCTATTAGTTGCGTATTAAAGTCATTATGTCTAGGCAAAAACGCTAGCTGAAATGATACTGAAGAAAAAAGACAGTATGTCTGAATTTCCAGATTCATTGGTCATACCAAACACAAATTTTGGAACTCTAGATGTATAATGCGTTGTTCCACCAAGTAAAAGATGTTCGTTTAGGCTGACATTTCATATTTTCACTTTGAGCAATGAAAATTAACAAAATTTACCTTACTTGGAAAAAACAAAAGTATATAAATTGACTTTGTCTTCAGTGTTTACCTTATAGTGTTACCCAAAATCAAAACAATTCTGCAATTCCAGGATAAGACAAATTCCATTGGCCAGGCTTATTTTGTATCCAGTACTAACTCATTTAAGAACATTTCAGAATGGTAATAACCTGGAGTAAGAAAATGAAAATTGCCTTTAATATCTAACATACACATTGAGCTTAAATTGAGGACATTTTTAAGATACTAGGTTTTTATTTTAATGAAAATAAGTTGGGAACATAGACAAATAGCTAATATATGTTCGCCTATAAAAATTAATAGTCCTTGGAGCTGGGTAGATGGCTCAAGAGGTAAAGTATGTGAGGAGCTGCCTTTGGATCCCTAGCACCTACATACAAACCAGACATTATAGTGCATCTCTGTAACCCTAACATTAAAGGCAGGGTAGAGACAAGCAGATCCCTCAAGCTAATCAGTGAGCTCCAGGTTCAATAAGAAACCCTGGCTCAAAAAATAAGGTGAAGAACAATCAAAGAAGACACTGGAAATCAGCCTCTGTCCTGCACATGCAAACCATACACCATATTCACAAATAATATTGTTAGACCTTGGTATTATATTCCTAAATACATTACTGCCATTAGAACTGGCAAGAAATAAACAATATTTAATAAAAGTTGGCAACTAATTGATTGTTTTTATTCTATTAGCATCGAACTAAAAACAGGAAAAATAAACCTGGCCCTTCAGTATTTATCTTTATTTCTAACTGTAATTATTGTTGCCCTGGCTAAATTACAGCTTTCTTTAGATAGCAAGAGAATGCATTTGTTTATTTCCATTGTCCTATCTATAGGTAAATGAAAAGGGTGAGGATATTTCAGTCATTGTTAATTTACTGTATGACTCATAGGCTTCCTTTTGTCTGCGGTGAAAATATCCTGAACAGTGAAATATCCAAACAAGAGTTTGCTTGACTTACTTGTTTTATAGCTATTTATCATTTACATAACAGTATTTAACTGATACTCTTAAATTCATTATATTTTAAGTTTGTTTTGAAAACATTATACCCACAACATTCAGTGTTCATTTATCCTTGCTTTGTTTTTATTTCCCAAAATTCTATAATTTATACCTGAAAAGAAATTAGAAATCATGTAGTTCAAACCTGTGGTTTTACATGTAAAAGACTAGAACCTATGATATGTTAGATATTCCCAGTTTTGGAAAGCTGTTTTCTTACTTGTAGAAGTAACATAAGATTTTTAAATTAATTGTATATATAAAAGGCATACTTTCATAATACATTAAGCTGTACTAATTGAAATACTAGTGTGTTTAATTTATTTACATGAGTCTGAAAAAAGGAGAGTATGCCATTAAATTAAAATAGAGTAAATTGTAGAAAATGTTAAATTCCAAACTATCTTTCATTTTTCTCTAATTTTTAATGCTGGCTAGATTTGGGCAGAGGAAGTGACAAAAGTAAGTAAATTGTTAAACTACAAAATTATGAAACAAAAATTTAATTACCATTTGTTCAATTATTAGTTGGGCATCAATCATGGATCCAGTTGTAACTGGTCTGTTTCTTATCTTTTGGAATCAGAAAATAAAATAAATGCTCATCTGTTTGGTTAATAGCAGTTCTACACAGTTGTAGAACAGTGCTCCAGCTTTATTTTTGGACAGTTACTTTTCAGTGGCATTTTAAAATGTAAAGTATACTTAATACCATGACCTCTGTCTTTAGGTCACAGGACTTAACTTCCCATATAAGAATTTTGGGTGACTAAAGACTGTTTGCTTGACACCAAAAGTAACTTTTCTGTCACTTTAGTGGATAATCTCTATAAAATATATACTACATTATATAGCTATATAAAACATAGGCTGCCAAATACTTCATTTTACTTATAGTTAAGGTCTTAATTGTGCAGCTTAACAATTGGATTTTTTGTTTTTGTCCTCTCCTTCAGTGTCAGACTGTTACTTCTCAAAGCTCTGTATGACTGTTTTCTGCTGTCCCTCTGCCTCTGTTAACATCTCTCACCTTCTTTGAGCTGGGAAATCAAATTATAAAGCAAGAATTTATGATTTTTAATGCAGATTTGTTTCAAATGCCATTCAGACACTTGCCATTTGCCCCAGAGGGAACTCAGGCCTCCCAAAGTATAAGCTGCAGATGAAGGCAGTGCTAGCTGTGGTCTTGCATTTTTAATAGCTTTATAAACCTTAGCTTTTTATTTTTCTGACTTACAGAATTGTTGATTCTACATTCTGTTTCCTGCATAGGTTATTGAGCTATTGGTATGACAGTGGGAAATTTGATTTATGTTCAGATACATGAGCCGGTGGGGGAATTTCTCATTCAGATCACTACACAGGGTGTCTCCCCTTGGTACAGGTACACAAAGTTTTCTGGCTTGATTTTTGTACCTTGTCCACAAGGTTGAGAAATAGTTGGAGTAATAAATGGGATGAAATTCATTAAACGTCTGTATTATTTAAGAATATATGAAAATACAGGAAATTTGTCAAAGTGGATTCAAAGAGTTGTTTTTGTGTACTTTGACTTCTGTCATTTTATAATTAAAAATATGTATAGAATTCAAAACTTCATTTCTCAAAGACCTAACTTTAATAAGACCCTATGAAAGTATACATAGCACCAACCAAGATTGTCATAGCAAATGCCTCAGAAATAAGACCAGCATTTCTGTCTTCTAGATCCTGAGCCCTGATAAAACTCCCCAGTAGATTGCCCATTTTCCACTAATAACTAACCCATAGATCACATAGTTTATTAGCAGTGATTCTTAATAGATAATCTTTTCACTAGAAATCTCAATATAATTACAAAATTAAGTCAAGGAATAATCAGATATTCTAAAAGATGAACTACCATTCATAAAATTCATTGTGGGTAAATCTTTCTCATCAGTCTTTCTAATGTGTGTCATTTCTTCCTGGTAACTGGTTATGCTGAACCTAATTTAATTTCCTTAGCTTCTCTGATTATTATTTTCAATTGTGTCTGTCAGGAGTTTTAGACAGTTAGGGACATATGATTTTGTGGTAACCTTGAAAATACAGTAAAACTTGTTCAAGAAATGAGATTCATTCCTGTTATTCACCTTTTCTAAATCTAAAGTCTAGTACAGAAGACTTTTCTAAGCTTTATAGCATCATGTCATCACTTGAAATTTTTTAATTTTATTTGAACCTAGAAGACTGATGTCATGCCCTTAATAAGACCATTTAATTTTACTTTTATTCCATTTTCTTGTCATTAAAGCATTTCCACTTCAGTCTCAAACATCTACGCATTTTAATTCACTACCTAAGCTTATAACTGTACATTTATACAAAAATTTTATATTTATGCATTATATCATATTGTACCTTCACAAACACTTGTGTGGAATTAGCCCAGTTTACCTTTGAAATTCATTTATTTTGGTTTATTATAGCTTTTTCTGTTAATTAAAGCTATTTTGTATTTAATCAAGCCGAACAGTAAATAGTACAGATGTAATCTGAAATGGCTGGGGGTTTTTATGCCTTCTTGAATGGAAGGAACATTAATTCTTTCCTTATCCTGGGACTTTTTTCTGCTTTGTGCTGCCTTCCAGATAAAGTTGACTTGAGCCCTGACAAATTAATTTTTGTTTTACTTGAATTTAATTTTAATCCTTTAATTATTATGTGATTTAATTGAAACTTATTTTTATAAATCCAATCTATTAGTTCCCTTCCCCACGTATGTTGCCAGTGAGATATTAGGCCAGCCAATTATGTACTTCTTTGTTAACTGGCCCATTGGGGTAACTATTGTCACCAAAGAATGAGAGATATAGAAGAATGTGAAAGGAAAGCTTGATCTTGTTTTATACTCATTACATATTGGAGATGATATGAATTGTTGCATATGGGGAAGCTGTTTTCTAGCAGTAAACATACCAGTAGCCAGTAGTGCTACTTGCATCTCATTTCCAACGTCAGAGACTTCATCTTGGTGGGAATATTTATATCATACAAATCAGGATGTTAGCGCACTTCTTTTTTCTTGTAGACTTAGTATATAAACAAAGCACTGAAGGCCAACTTTAACTTGTAGAAAAGCATTTTAAACCCTAACCTTAACAAATGATATTTATGCATAAAGCCTATTGTGCATAGTTTAGAAAGAAATTATGAAAGAAAGGCATTTAAAATGTAGGACAAAGAATTCCCTGAAGCAACCTAAGAGCTGTGCCTACCAGCAAGTGTGGTCTTTAAACCTAAGGAGGTGAAACTCTTTAGTTTAGAGGGGTTCACTCTAAAGTCTCAGATTTGAAATGAAAGAATTTGAAATTAGTTTCAAAATAAAAAACAAAACACAGTAATAAAGTTTTTGAACATATTTTATACTTCTGAAACTATTGTACTATTGAGATTTTTGTAAAATATTAAATTTTCATCTATGTTAAATAAATTTAGCAAATATTAAATGTAAGATATTTACTAGGAAAGGAATGAAAATATCCTATCCATAGTAGGTCTTCAGGCTCTTATGCATATTAAGCTTTGGGCATTAATAAAGTCTTTTGAATCAAGTGTCGGTAAGGAATCAGTTCTGTCAAGGTTAAGTGATACAAGCTTTAGGAACAAGGGACCAGTTTAGATTAAAGCAGAATTAATTAAAGAATTGTCAGATTATAATCAGGAATTTATTGGGGATGGAATTTTTTTTGTCTGTGTATATAAAGTGTGCTGTCTTCCAGTGAGATTCTAAAATTGTGTCCTAATTTTAGTCTGAACAGGAATTGAGAATAACTCAGAGTGAATTTGATCGTCAAGCAGAGATTACCAGACTTCTGCTAGAGGGAATCAGCAGTACACACGTGAGTGTTAATTCATTCGGAACAGCAGACATTGCAATACCACTTAGGAGGCTAAAGCAGGAAAATTTTGAGATTGAAGGCAGTATGAACTATACAAGACATTATCTTTTTATTTAAAAAGGAAGAAACTTTATTATTTATCAAGGAAAGTTCAAAGTGCAGTACTTTCCAAGATATGTGAAGAAATGTGAATTTTCTCTTAAACATTATCACTCACTTTTTCGACTTTCTGAAAATCCTCGTGTTCATTTTTGTTGGCTAAATAAAGTGTGTTAATACATTGTTCACCAATACTGGACTTAATAAGCTTTGCAATAAGATACTAGATAGGTGACTTGACAGTGTGGCCCTTTGTTCTGCCCTTGGCATGTACCACTTTTAAGAACTGCTGAGAACTGACTATAATTTTTCCCTTACAGGCCCATCATCTCCGTTGTCTGAATGACTTTGTAGAAGCCCAGATGACTTACTATGCACAGTGTTACCAGTACATGTTAGACCTCCAAAAACAACTGGGAAGGTAGCAATTTCCTTTTCATATATGAAAGTCCTGATAAATAAGGGAAGAGTGGGGACTGGGGAGATAGCTTAGTAAGTACAGGTGTGAGAACCTGAGTTTAGTTCCCCAGAACTCATGTGAAGCTTAACATGTGTGTATAATCCCAGCATTGCTACAGCAAGATAGGAGGCAGAGACAGGAGAATCCCCATTAGTTCACAGGCCAGTTATCAGGGGACATCGGGAAGAGAATTAGGGAAGAGGAATAAATGAAAGCAAAACATAATGACTTACACACATGAAAATGCTATAATGAAGCTCATTACTTTGTATACTAGCAAAAATAATTATAAAAAATGATAATTTTTTAAAATCCTCATGCTCAGCCAGGCATGGTGGTACCTTTAGTCCCAGTACTCAGGGGCAGAGGCAGGTGGATCTTAGTAAAATCAAGTTCCAGGCCAGCTAGGGGTAAGAAGTCCTAATGATTGAGATTTTTATATATCGGCACTGACAAGGTGACTCAAGTAGGTAAAGGCTCCTGCTACCAAGCCTGATAACCTGAGTTCAATTACTAGAGCACTATGTGGTGGAAGAAGCGAATTGCCTCCTACAAGTTGTCCTCTGATCTTCACACACCCACCACGGCACATGTACCTACACATAAACATACACACACACACACACACACACACACACACACACACAACCAGAGAAAATAAATTAATAAAAGTTTTAAAGATTTCTTTATATAACTCAATAGCAGGAATGAAGATTAGAGAGTTAGAGGTTTGTTAGTTTTCATGAAGTTGCTTTTGTTGTTAATTGGACTTCTGAGATAGCATTTTGAGCTTCTCTAATATAAAAGGTTGTTAACAGAGATGAGAAGTTTTACTTTTCTCTTGCTACTGAATACTTTTTTGCTGTTAGTTGAAAAAGATACAGTTTTAGTAATATTTAGTTACCCATAAAGTTAAGCTAATTTATATTCATTAATTTTGGAATATTCTATAAGACCTGAAGCCACCTACATAATTATTTTGAGTATGGTGATATACTTTAAAGCAAAACAGTATATAAAGCATGTAACTGAATCATTTAACAATTAAATATTTATAGAATACCTGCCTTGGAGTCTTAAAGTTCCTGGAGTTGTATCTGCAAATGAAATAGGCAAAAATACTTGCCTTTATGGAGCTTACATTATAAACTGATACCAGAAATAACAGACCTAGCTCTCACATTTAAAGTCTAAGTAGTGGCTAGAAAGACGGCTCAGTGGTTAAAAGCACTGGCTATTCTTGCAGAGTACCCAGGGGATCCAACTCCCTCTTCTGGCCTCTG
This sequence comes from Eospalax fontanierii, assembly GCA_035773235.1. NCBI lineage: Eukaryota > Metazoa > Chordata > Mammalia > Rodentia > Spalacidae > Eospalax > Eospalax fontanierii. The sequence continues at coordinate 21,575,307 of CM069543.1, forward strand.
TGAGTAATGTACAACATGGGTATGTTTACATGCACTCAGGCAAAATACTCATCCACATAAAAATAAATAAATTTTAAGTCTAAATAGAAATGCAAGCCATAGACAGACACGGGACATGTAAGTATTGAAAAGATAGAGGAGCAGGATTGTTGTAAAGGCGTCTAATTGTGACTCGGCTGCATCTAGCTAAGTTTCCTAGATGAAGTTATTTTAGTAGTAGCAGCCTAAGTGAAGAAGGGGAAAGAATGACTGTTACAGGCAAACTAGGACAAGAGAAAAGAGAAAACGGCAAGTTCATTCTGGTTAGAGCACAGTTTTGAAGTGGAACATGAAATAGTATGTGAAGCTGGAAGAACTAAATGGGGTTCTACCATGAGTAGCCTTAAAAGTAAATTATAATAAGGAGTTTGGGATTTATATAACCTAAGTCAGAGGAATACCTAAATAACTTGTTTTCAAGAATAAGGTTAAAAAAAGAATTACTTCACTGTTCTTTGCATATTTAGTTTTCAATTTAGGCTTATCCCAAAGTTAGGTATATCTACAAACCCAATTTTAGGTCTTAAATTGTAGCCCATTACCATTAGTTATTCTGGTAGGATTTGTCTGATGGATTTACATTTCTCCATATTTGGTGTTTTGTTAGTTGTGTTCATATCTGAAGGCAGAACTCCACTTTATCCCTACATTGTCACAAGTATTTTAAGTCTGAGAAGCCTTAATACTTCTTTTCTGCTTTGTCCTGAAACTTTGGGAGTGTAGCAGATGGGCTGTACTTGTTACCATTCATACCTGAATTCTCATATAGCCACACAGTCCTTTACATTCAGTCATTCAAGCAAAATCTGATCACTGGTACCTCAATAAATGCCAGCCTTACAAAGTAAAACCAGTGCTGTTCTATGGAGGAAAGTTTGTCTCACCTTCAAGTTTTCAAAGAATTCTATTACTGGTAAGGACCAGTGACAGGGAGTAGGAAATATTTAGCCCTGTAGTTTATCAGGATGTGCTTTTTAGGCAGAGAGGGAGCCAGATGTGAAGTACATGCCTTTCATCCCAGCACTCAGGAGACGGAGGCAGGTGGATTTCTTTGAGTTCAAGGCCAGTGTAGTCTACCTAGTGAGACCCTGTCTCAAAAAAAAAAAAAACAAAAAAACAAAATAATGCTAGAGAGTCAAATGACATGGCACATACCTGTAAATCCCAGCACTCAAGAGCTCAGGAAAGGGTATCATAAGAGGCTAGCCTATCCTATATAGTGAGACCATTTTTTTAAGGTATTTAAATGTAGACCTTAATGAATAACAAATCATCTAGCTCACACTAACCAATCTAAAAGCTATATCTAAAGATAGGACCATGTTGTTGTAATAGCATTGTTGGTAGTGATAGTAACTGAGTAACAGTCACATCTATAGGGTTTAATTGTGCTCAGGCACTCTTCCAAAACCTTGTATGCATTATTGACTATGTAATCCTTAGCACCATGTGAGGTGGGCATTGTTACTGTTCATATTATACACAAAGGAAACATGTACCAGTCACAAAGTAATTTTTTATTTATTTTAATCTTTTTAGTATTTGGAAAACTTTTAACATATCAAGCTACAATGAATTGTCATTATTACAATGAGTAATTTCTACAGTTTTTCAATTGTATCAGTAAAAGTTCATTGAAGGTGAAAATCACCTTTCAGGACTTCCTTTTTTAACCATTAATCCCTATAAATATATGACAAAGAAGCCCAGAATTAACTACAAGTGTTTGACCTGTGCTACTAAAAGAATAGAGTTCTCGTTAATTAAAATGAGGAATGTCACTAGAGGAGCAGGTTTCAGCAATGGGGAAAACATCAGAATGTGTCAGAAGCACAGTTGTACACAAGTTTGAGATTCTGTTAGACATTTAAGCAGAGGTATTCAAATTAAGATATATAAGTCTAGCTATCCCTGATAGCTCATGTCTTTAATCTCAGCACACTGGAGGCAGAGACAGGCAGATCTCTGTAAGTACTGGGTCAGCCAGGGCTGCATAGTGAGACCGTGTTTGAAAGGTGGGGAAGCAGTCTGAACTTTGTATTCAGTGTGCTGAGTTAGAGAAAAATAATAGCCATAAACATATCACGGATATTTAAATCTATGAGACCAGCTGGTTGAACATTAGGGGAAAGTGTGTTTGTCATCTAAGAGACTGAAAAGAGAAAATTGACACCAAATTTAGGCAAGTCTTTCAACGGTTTCTGCTGGAAAGCAGAATAGAAAAGTGAAGCAGAAGACAAAGTAGGATCTAGCAGTTTTATTGTTTTAAGGGGCTGGAGAGATAGCTCAGAGATTAAGAGTACTGGCTGTTCTTTCAAAGGACCCAGGTTCAAATCCCAGCACCCACATGGTGGCTAATTCCAGTTCCAGGGAATCTGATGCTCTCCTCTGACCTCCTCGGCAGTTGCATGACATGGGTGCACTTAACATTCCTGCAGGCAATATATTCACACACGTAAAATAATAAAAGTAAATAAAATGTTTTTTAAAAGATAAGTAAAAAAATAATAGATTTTCAAATTGATGAGAATGATAAAATAGATTGAGAAAATATGATAATGGGGGAGAGAAAGGGAAGAGTGACTTAGAATGATCTTCTTAAGAGGTGATTCTGTGTACACGTAAAGGAATTATTAGCCTCAGAAGTACAGACGGCTTGTCAGTATTAAGCAGAAGCAGAAAGGTAGGCAATTTCCTGATTATTCTTATTCTTCTTGGCTAAAAAAGTTCATCAACTATGTGAGAGGTTTAGCAGAGAGCTGCAAGAATTTTCAAGGTAAATGAAATAGTCATCAGGAAACCAAAGGGAATCTACTAGACTTGATGTTAGCATTATTGCCAGGAAGCACTGTGGACGCACTTGAGGAGCCTTAGTCATAAATGTAAGACAAAACAACATAGGCTTTTATGTCTCTCCTTTCACAGTTAATACATTGACACTGAGTCTGTGAGTCGGGAGGATTTACCAAGTGAGTAAAGTGAAGGACATAAGAGATGAAGGTATGCAAGCACAGGGTGATTACCATAATTAATTATGGATGTGAAGGAAGTCTAGGGTCAGAGATCATGGTAAGCTTGTCTAAATGGAATTACTAGGAGGAAAATGATCAGTGAATGGGGTGCTGGAAATAATTATTGAGGTTGTAGTTCCTGAAATTAAGATCTAAATGTGACTGTGATCTACAGCCATGCCACCCTGAACATGCTGGATCTCAGCTGTCTAAAAGTGACTGTGGGAATGGGTAACAAATAGGATCAAAATCACTAGGACTTCATGGATGTAAAAGGGTACAGTTTTAGAATAACTGTCTGTATTGATAATAAAATCACCAAGAATTACAATATAGTATCATACAGTTTAAGGAACTAGGATTTTTTGGAAATGAAAGGAAAAATTAAAGTATCTTCTGATGTTTCCAACAAGAGATAGTAGATTGTAAATAGTCAAATAATGTAAACTTGAACAATGTGGAGATTTGTTAGAGAAGAGAGCCTTAGTGTGGGAATGAGGAGCACAAGATTCCTACTCCATTCACTTCTAGATTCACCCATAAGAGCAGTAGAGCTCAGAAACATTGGCATACGGAGATTAAAAGGTAAGGGCATTTTGCTGATGGCTGACTGATTTCTAGGTGGCACAGTGGTCAGAAAGAGAATTTCATTTTCTAAAGAGATGAATTTCATTCTGCTTGGGCCTTGTATATTTTAGCTTATAGACCGATTAAATTTGGAAGCAGAGTGTAGAACTCTTAAAAGTGTTGGCCTAGCTTGCACAAGCCTACTGTTTATAGCACTTAGTACTACTGAGGAAACAATAGTATTAAATACTAAAATAAGTTAGAAATTCCACAAGGTTTCACTTGTTTCTAATAGAACTCTTATTATTTTTCCTTTAAAAATAATAGGAAGCCAGGCATCCTGGCACACGCCTTTAATCCCAGCACTTGGGAGGCAGAAGCAGGCAGAACTATGTGAGTGCAAGGTCATCCTGGTCTACATAGTGAGTTCCAAGCTAGCTGGGGCTACAGTGAGACCCTATCTTAAAAAAAAAAAAAGCTTGTGAAATTTGCCATATTTTGCTATTGAGTTTTATATTTCATTACAATAATTATGGTCATATTGTTTGAATTTCTATCTCCTCATCTGTATGTCCTTTAATTACAGTATCATTTCATCTTTTTCTTCAGCTTGTGATGAATAGCAGTCCTGAGCATATTAGATAATGCATATTCTCTCTTGAATGAATAGGAAAATGTCATATGTTGGTTTTATGACAAAGTTCAGACAACCAAATATTTCTCAAAAAGTTAAGAAAGCCTCATTCTCATGGTGTTATCTACTATTGAGCTTTTCTTTGATATTTTTATATAACAATTCATAAAGAAAGGAAGAGATTACTAATACATACTATAAAAGTTTTTTGGCCGCATTTTAAGAATAATTCCCTCCTCCCCCGAAAGTTAGCCATGATGTTCTTTACATTTTTTTTAAGTAAGTATAAAAGATATCTTTGAAGCAAATCTTCAGATTTTATATTCCAGTACCACTTGAATTGTGTCTAGTATATCTAGGCCCAGAGGGAAAAGGAAGGTAGACTTTTACACGCTTTGTCACTAAAATAGTAAGCTATTAACATCTGTAAATCTTTTTCCATTGTGGAAGCTGGTAAACAGTGCCACCAAGTGGTGACAGTAGAGAACTTGGAAATAGGTGACCGGTATGTTTTTTTGTTTTGTTTCCAACAGTTTTCCATCCAGTTATCTTTCTAACAACAATCAGACTTCTGGAACACCTGTGTCATCTGCTTTATCAAATGTGATTGCTCCTTCTGCCATGGCTTCAACAAGTAGCCTAGTAATCACCTCTCCTTCCAACCTCAATGACCTTAAAGAATCAAGTGGGAGCAGGAAGGCTAGGGTTCTTTATGATTATGATGCTGCAAACAGCACTGAACTGTCACTTCTGGCAGATGAGGTAAGTGATGTTCATATGAGAAGAAAATTTTATCACAGATAGGCATACCTTCCCATACTACAAGAAAATGCACATTCCTCATTCAAATTTAGAAATAGAGTGTTTCATGGATCTCAGTTGTCAATATTGACATTTAAAATTTTTTTTATTTTATATCGATAGAACATCAAAAAATAATGTTTAATGGCTAAATAACTTACTTACAAAACTGCCTCTAATAAAATCACTTATTTTTCAGGAAAATGGATATTTAAAGTCCTTCAGTGGTTTAAACAGATTGAACATAAAGCTGACTTTTTTTTCTGCTATGTGTTTATTTTTTAATATAGTTAATAATTGGAAATGTTTTATTTCGTAGGTAATCACTGTGTTCAGTGTCGTTGGAATGGATTCAGACTGGCTAATGGGGGAGAGAGGAAATCAGAAGGGCAAGGTGCCAATTACCTACTTAGAACTGCTCAATTAAATAGGGAGACCGTGAAAGATTACCCATCATGACACCATATTTATATACAGTTCACCCTAAAGCAGGTTTAAGTATCTTTTCATGTTAATGTCTAGAGACTAAATAAGGAAAAAAATACCAGCCACCAGAATTTGGCCTTTCTGCCATAAAATTGCATGGTTAATAATTCATTACAGAATTGATGTTAGAGATTTCATGACAATGTTTTCTTACAAAATTCTCCTTCTATTGAGGTTTCACTAATAAGCAACTTCTACTTTTTGAGACTCAACTTTAAAGCAAAAGAATTTCTATTGAATTTTTCATTAACAGCAAGCTTTTTCTTTTATGTAAAATAAATTTTTTGTGAGTGATCCCAGTGACTCATTTATTAGGTATCATTAATAGCCAAAGAATAAAGTAAAAACTTACTTTTACCTTGCTGCCCAGTAGGAATCAAATGACTTCAATACTGTGTGTTAGTGAGTTTTTTCCTCCCCCTCCCCGTCTCCCTCCCCCCTCCCCCTCCCCCTCCCTCTCCTCCTCCTTCCTTCTTCCTCTGATTTGGAGTTTTTATTTGTTTGGTGATTTGGATTTGGTTTGTGCGTTTTATTTTTAAAACACTACTGAATGTTTTAACTTAAAAACAACTAGTCTTTTAAAAGTATTACCTAATTTCCTAATGTAGTTAAGGTTCTCAAACACTCAAGATAAATTCATTTCATTTAGGATAATTTCTTAAGGTTATTCAATTGACACAATTTAATGCATAATCAGAATTGAATCCATTAAGAATATACTACACTAAAGATATGGATTAGTACAAGACAACTACAATGATTATCAAGCAAATCATATACAAAGAACTTGCTTATATAGAAACTAAAGTTTTATTATTGAATGTAGGTTCTCTTGGTCAGGATTTCGGCTTATAAAGGACACACTCTGAAAATTACTAATGACATATTTGAAGCTAGAGAATTGCTATGTGAACTGTTGCTGTGAATCAACAACAGTTGGTATAAATCAGCAATAGGAATTTTGCTGTTGTTGTTATTAGGACTTCAGCTCATCGTTTATCAATTCAACAAACATTTGTTGATCAACTGAATATGATACTATGAACAAGATGCCCCTGCAGAGCCTAATGACCAGTAGAAGGAAGAGAAACAGGAGTTTCTTGTTATAACAGGATTAATATTATGAAGGAAGAAATATAGAAGGTACTGTGTTGAGGAATCACCTCATTCATATCTACAGAGTCAGAAATGGTTCCAGGTAGAAAAAGATCTGCTAGGCCTGGAACCAAAAGCACATTATTCAAATTGGCTTAACAGTGAGGTTCAAAAGTGTAGTTCATTTATTCAGAGAATCTTGATCTATCAAAGTAATAAATTTTTGTACTTTAAAAGGGGGATATTTAAGTGGCATTTTCAATTTTCATTTGTGTTAAGAGCTTGGTAAACTTGTTAGAAATTTAATTCAAAGTCCAAATTTAACAAACCTTTTATTTCTATGCATAACACACATCCCACTGCTGTTTTATAGTCATGTAAGATTCTGACTCACTCTGTGAATTACATACTCAAAGAACCCAAAAGCTGCTCAAGATAGCTAGTATTCTATAGAACCAATTCAATAAAGCTTTTCTTCACCCTCAGAAAAGAACTGTACCATGTATTAGATTTGTCAGATTTAAGCTTTGAAAGACTTTAAATATTCAGGTGAACTTAAACGGCTATTTAGGTTTAGTAAGTTAAGTTTATGGCAAGTAGAACAATAAAGGAGAAAATACAGATAATGGAGTAAATTGATCCTGGATTCATGTGTAGTTTTCCTCACAAATTATGTTCCTTGGGTTTCAACTGGGATGTATAACTGGCATTTACTTACCAGTAAAATGGGGATAATAAGTATGCCACCTGACACTTATGAGATTATTCCACAGATGTTACTTTGGGTTTCATGCTTTTCAGGCAAAGACCTGGCACATAGTAAACATGTTTTATAACTATCAGATCTCCCTTTTAGTCCCTGCAGCTGGCTTCCTGGCCTGCCCATACTGGGGGCTTTTTGACTGGTTTATGACTGTGAACTAGAGTATCTTTTTTATATCCATCTTCTGTTTATCCCATCAGTTCCATTCTCTGCCCACTCTAATTCAGACCTAGTTCCAGGTTTACCCACTGCAGTCAGTGTACATTCTATATCAGAACCTTCTGCTTTCATTGTGAGGATGTTGGTTGCTAAAGGTGTTATTGTGTTACTATCATGTTAATAGGTTCAAAGGCTTCTTGTACCTTTTTTCTACAACAAATCCATGATAATATTTAAGCAAGTCTTGTGTTTAGCTTTTTTAATTTAATAAGGTTTTATTTGGTTGGTTGGGTATTTTATTGATTTTGGCTTAAAGTTGTAGGTTTAATTTTTACTCGGGTAAAAGGCCCAAGGAGGTTGTTAAACATAGAAGAAAAAGTTTGGGAAGCCTATTAATTTATAGTGCAATTCAGAGTTATTTAAATAAGTCCTTGGCCTCTGAGCATAATTCAGAAGTACAGGAATGAGTGAAGGATGCACATCTAGATGAAATAATAGGCAGGGAGCTATGTAGGCGCTTCACAAACTGAAGAAAAGTGATTGGACCTTATCTACTTTTGTAATTTTAGGGTAATCTAATCTACAAGATTAATATTTTAAAACACTTTGATGGTGCTATTAAAAAACCTTCACATTACGGGGGGGGGGTCCTAAAATGAAAATGTACCTCACTCTGGGCTATAAGGGACATAAACCTAGGGCCAGCCTCCCCAGTAAGCTAAAGCCCATCCTCCAAGTCTGCTTGTTACCCTTCAAATAACAAAGGAAGAAAAAGGAAGCTAGGGGCTGCTTTTCTGAGGTAAATTGAAGCCAGAAGTTGATGAAGACAGGACAGAAAATAATGGGCTTCCCTAGAGGGGCCTAGAGTAATGCCGGGCTTCATTGACAGAATTCCTGAAAATCTCTTATCTTAGTACTCAAAGTTTTGAATTAGTTTACTTGCCTAGTTTCACAACCCTGAGTAAAGAGCTGCCAAGGAAGAGAGCTTCATAACCAGCTTTGCTCCAAGCCCTCTTTAGTTGAATATAAGTGGTTCTCGCCTCATCTTGAAACTATGAAGTTAGGAAAGTGTTCCACCACTACCACACTTGCCCTTTCTTATACTTTACCCTAATTAGAGCAGTGGTTGTCAGTGGCCAAGCCCCCGAAACCAGCAGTATCAGCATTGCCTGGAAACTCGTTTTAAAAAGTTAATTGCTGTTTTCAGATATTCTACTTTATTTGTACTTTTGACTACAAGGGCTGTAGAATTAGTGATGTTAGTTTTCCATGTGATAACTTTAAATATTTTAAGACAAAAATTAAATCTCGTCATCTTTAGTATGTTCTAACTGTTAATTTTAAGTATATATTATTTTTATAATTTATTTATTTAGTGTGTATCTGTTACTCTAGATTGTAAGCTTTCTAAGATAGAGACTGTAATTCTGTTATAAATTCCTAACTCTTAGCAAAAGGCCTGGCTCAATAAATGTTTGTTGGGTAAAATATTGCAAATTCCTAAGTCCTCCTCAAGATCTACTGAGCGGAATTCTGGAAGCAGGACCCACAATCGTATAATCAGCCATTGAGTGATCCTGCTGCAGGCAGGTTTGAGAACTGTTGCAGAACTTAGCAGAACTTGCCTTTCATTCTCAGGCCTACTATTTGACATCACTTGAAAGATCATTCCCCCACCTCCTTTTGTAACCCTTAACAACATTTCTCTCAGAGGTAAGAAACCTTCATATCTGTATTGTACGTGGAGATGAAGCTGTAAAGATAAACATGTTGGTGAGGAAAGCATTGCTCAGAACACTGGGACCTGGGTGGTGTGGGAGATTTCTAGGAATGTGGACCCATCCGTCAGATAAGCACTAAACACCATATTTCCATACAGTGCCTTCTAATTGGTGACTGTTTAACATCGAAAGAACACCCTGACAAACCACTAAAGCAGTATTAGACTAATGTATGTACATCTCTGTGCCTCAGGTTGCTAAGCCTACTCTCATTCCTCCATCAAAGTAGACTTTTTAAGAATTGTTAATGTTTTTTTATAATACAAGTAAATCATAATATGTTGACAAAAAGAAAAAACCTAGTTTGTTGCCTACAATTCTACCATCCAGGAAGAAGCACTGTTACCTAGGTGTATGCCTTCCAGACGCTCTTTCTGTGCATTTATAGATCTTTTTAAAAGGGGATCAAATTGTACATGCTGCTTTGTAACTTCTTTGCTCAATAGTACCACAACTATCTGGCTGTGTCATATGTATTTCTACATCTTTTTTAATGGCTGCATGGTATTTCTTCATATGTGCCACATTTTATTGAACTACTGTTGAATTTTTAGGTTTCCAGTTTTTCACTAATAAACTGCTTTGAAGAACATTTTGCTGCTAATCCTTTTGTGTTCCTGATTATTTCCTTGAGTATTTTAAAGTGGAATTGCCAATAGAAAAAGAAGTATCCATTTTTCAAAGCTTTTGTGACTACCACCTTGTCCCTTAGAAAACTTTTAGTACCTTATACTCTATCAGCAGCATTATGAAAGAATGCAATAGATTGGACTAAGGAGATGTTTTGGGGGGCTTCTGTTTGAATATTCTTAGAGTCTTTCATTGATAAGTAAAGGATAAAAGGTAGATAAAGAATGAAAAGTTAAAACATCAGTCTTAATTTTTCTTTAAAAAATTTTTCACTTATTTTTATTTTATGTGTATGAATGCTTTGCCTGCATGAGTATAAGTGCACCCATGTTGTGCAGTGCCCACAGAGTCAGAAGAGGGCACTGGATTCCCTGGAACTGGAGTTATGGGCGTTTGTTAGCCACCATATGGGTGCTGGGAATCAAACCCCAGTCCTCTGCAAGAGCAGCCAGTGCTCTTAATCGCATTTGTAGTGCTACCTGCCTTAGGTTTTAGTTCAGTCTCCTCAAAGGATTATCCCCTTTTTTACTTTTGCTGGAATGGTAGAAAAAACAATTTTACATAGTCTGGAATCCTCTGGTAGTTTTGAAACTTGATGTTTTATAGAACATTGTCATAATGGTGAAAGGACTTTGGAAGGCAATCAGAACATGGGCTCTTCCCGTTGGGTGGACTGATGCTAGTCATTAAAGCTCTTAGAGCCAGCTCATTCATCTCTTGAATAAAAATAATATAAACTCACAGGCAGAATTGAAAAGATCAGTCACATTATGAAGAGAGCACCTGGAATTCCATAACTTAATACAATTTCTGAGTGTATTAGAACAGTTGCTATTATCAACCTTTGTGGAGTATTGCCAAATAAAATCCTCCTTGAAATTTGTCACAGTGAATGGACATAGCCCTGTGTGTCTTCCTGTACCTATGAAGTCTACTTAGATACCCTGGCTCGTTTTGCCAGTCAAGTATTCAGAAGACATACTCTCAAGTAAGTGTCTAGTGGGAGACAGCATGTCATGCTTTTTGCAGTGGAGGGTGAGAGTGGTGGAGGTCTTTTTAAAAGGGAAAGAGAACGCATCGATTCACAAAACTTAACCGAAACTCCCCGCCTTTGGCTATAGCTGACTTTTGTATTTTAGAGGGCTGGACCTTTGAAGACTCTGTTCAGTGATGATACTTTCAGTTCATTAAGTTCTAAGAGCATCTCTACAGCTGGAAAACACAGTTGATTTTCAACTATTCCAGAAAGGTAGAGGTTCTAGGGTTAGAGCGACAGTACAGACAAAGCACAGGCAAGCAGCATAGATGAGTCCCCATACATTTAAATTAGTATCTAGTTTATTGATATGACCCAAACTGCTCAGCCAGTTAGACTGATAACTGTAGTGCTTGGGAAGAAGGGAAAACTTTAGGCTTATGAGGACAAGGCAAAGTACCTACTTGGAAGTAAAAACTGGATTCTGCTGAGGAACTTTTCTAGGAGCTTGGTGCACAAAGGCTTAGGGCACACTTCTCTTCCTAATCTCATTTCTTAGTGTTTTTACCAAGCTTTACTAGGTAGTCCCCGACGGCATGCACTTTGATGCCTGAGCCTTTGTATGTGATTTATTCTAACAAGCGCCATTTGAAAACCTCATTTGTTCAAGAATAAGCTCAAACACTCCATCCTCTATGAAGATATTCTGGATTTCCTTGGTCAGAATTTCATGCGTACACACACAGCTGTGGCATACATTGACCTGAATTGGAATCACTTGTTAACTTAGCTGAACCTCAAGGACAAGTACTTTGTGTCCCCTACCAGCTAGCACACTCCATAAAACCTTTCAGCATTGTAATTTACACAAGAGATCTAGTAATCATTCAGGGCATGTGTCATGTCTGTTTGCCTTAAACACTGGCCCTTTTTAATGCATCATAAAGCATACTTTTTAAAAGAATAAAGCCCATTATTTCCATTGACTTACTTGTAGGACCCATCACTAACTTATACTTTGCAAACAAAAATTTATTATAGAATGGACTTTTGCTAGTTACACCCGAACCTCAAATTTAGGATCAGTCACCTCAGTTGTTGGGATTGGGATATTTCCATTGACAAGCTTTTCTGTGTAAAGTTAGCCAAGTTTCCTTTCTCCTCTGACCTCTTTTCAACTCTCCCCATTTTTAAGTCTCTACATACTCCCACTCCCTTCTTTCAAAAGTGTTAGGTGGGAAAATACCACTTAATAGAAGAAAAGTAAATGACAAAGGAAAAAAATAGTTGAATATGTACTGTTGCAGAATAATCTGCCCAATTGCTGTTTGTAAATGGCAAATCTGAGTCCAATTTCCAGGGGACAAAGCTGTGCTCAAACTTCACTTTGACATGCTCGGAAAACAGCCCCTCATAAGAAGTACATCGGCAGAGGACATTAAGCACCAAGGCAGAATGAAGAGGCCAGAGTTGCCCTCACCTGGGGATGAGATTCAATTTTACATGACTACACTGAACTCTCACCAAACTGGGACGAAATGAGCGCAAGATAATTCCCATTACACCCTGAGATACAACGAACCTGCACTTGTCAGATGATCCAAAGAGCAAAATTCCCTTCCCACGTGTTTTATGCATTTCTCCAGGAACACTTGGCTATGTCCACCAACGTCTCTCCATTCCACCTTCTGGTGGCAATGTGTGCTGCACCCCATCCTGCACTCCTCCCCTAGTTGCTTCAAAACTTACTGTGGTCACTGCAAGTGAGGCTGGGGAGTTGACTGAAAGTTGGTAGAACTTTGTGGACACCATTGGCCTCCTGTAGCATTCTACAGAATTAGATGTGGAAGTCTTTAATGCATGTATTTTAATTGGAGGAAATAAAGTTGCTCATTAAAACTCAAAATCTTACCTCAACTGCTTAGTCTCTCACTGTTAAGAGTAATGGGAGAGGCTAGGGAAATGGCTTCATGAGTAAGGTGCTTGCTGTGCAAGTGTAGAGACCCAAGTTTGAATCCACAGAACCACTTACAGCTGAATGTAGTCGTGCTCTTCTAATGTCAGTGCTCCTACAGTGAGATGGGGACAGAGGAGAATCTCCAGAAGCCATATGCAGCAGCAAACAAGAGACTGTCTTAAGGTGGACGGCAAGGTTTTCTTCTGACCTCCACAGGCAGGCATTGTGGCACATTTACAGACACACCTACTGGAAGCTCTCTGCCTTGGCAATCTCATAGTAACAGAAACCTTACCCAGATACTTGCTGACCACTGACCACCACATACAGCGTCCAGTGCCTGCTTCCTACTGCCTTGGACTGATTGATGGTGTGAGAGCCTTCTCCCTGTGCTCAACCAGCAGCTCTCAGAAAATACTACTCCAAGTACAAGAGCTCTTAGGTTTTACACACACATAAAGCTAAATCTCCCAAGAGAGCACCTTCACTGGAATGCCTAGTGAAGGAAGCAAAGGGCCATTAATGGACACTGCAGACCTGTCACCAGGGCTCCTTTGAAAGGGAGCTGCCCTTGCCCATTTCTACCTTGGTGAGGAAGTCCCCCTTGGTATATTTCTCTACCACAGACTCAGGCGCGTATATTAAGACATTGTGCAACATCCGTGTATTAATTCCTTTGGAATATAATGTTAGGAGCTATTACTGGGATCAACACCAATTGCTGTTGCTATAAAATAGTTCTGCTGCAAGGCTCTCCAGATAAACTGGGCTAGTGCTGAAAACCACTTAGCACAGAAATTAAACTTTGGAATCAAAGAAGCAAATTTTCAAATCCAAATTATCGACTGTGTTGAACAAGTAACATAACAATCCTGAGTTTTTTTAATGTATAAAATACAGATTGAAATGCCTGCCTCCTAGGTGTTTAGCAAGCAGTTCCTTGGACAGCAGCATCACTTTAAAACTACAGAAATGTGAACCCTCAAGCCCCTGCTGAATCAGAGACTCAGAATGGGGCACAGCAAGTTGTTTTCACAAGCCTTCAGGGGTGTGATGCTTGGGGTACAGGCTGAGCCACAGTCACATGGATTAAAAGAATTCCTGGAACTGGCACATAATATTTAATATCTAGATAATCACTATTGAGATTTCTAAAGTAATGGATGGACTATACACACTTTTCAAGGAAAATTCCATACATATCCCTCATAGTACTTTCATAGGATTTCAACAGCCAAAGGTTTGAGATTAAGATTTCTGATGAGCAGGTGAAGCATATGCACACATCCCTGTACTTTAACCATGTGGAAAATGACTTTTTTTTTTTAGAAAATGACATTTTTAACCAAAGATCAACTGAAATCCTTATTTTAAAAAAATCCTTCTAGCTTTTGCATCCAAACATGCTTGAAAAAAGCCAAAGCTGTATAGATTTTAATAACTAAGCTAAACCCCAAATTATCCACGTGAAGTGTGCAGTTCTACTGGCAGCTATTTGACGGGGTTGTTTCCTTTATATCTTAGATTGCAAAGCTTCTCAGAATTCTATGAAAAGTCTGAATAACACCCGGTGAAGTTCATTTGGAAATCTCTCTACCTCGACTGACCTAGACCTCACCTCAGAGGAAGCGGACACACTTTCACGCTCAGACTTTCTAGTGGGTTCTAACACGCATATAGGAACAGTGGCAGTGACCATCTTGTGTATGATTGGGCTTCTACATTCCCTTAGAAAGTATTGCTAATACATACTGCTGTTCCTAACATTGCTAACATTTATTGGCTAACTCTTTATGAACATTATCTTCTTTAAAGTCATTAAGAAAGTATGCTTGCCCCTCTTTTGCAGCCAAGAAAACTAGAGTTAAGAGAGCTGCCTAGCCAGAAAGTAGTAGCACTAGGTCTTGCTCTTGCTTGTCTTTCCAGTTCCAGAGCCCAAGCTTTATTGAAACGTGTGTGTGTGTGTGTGTTTGCCCTGCATATATAGAGAGCATTAGAAGACAGCCTAGAGGAGTCAGTTCTCATGTATGGGGGCGGGGGCATGCATGCCATGACAACTTCCTGGAGTTGGTCATCTCCTTCTACCACGTGGATCTCAGGGATCAAAGTCAGGTTATGAGCCTTGGTGGCTCTATCTCTACCCACTGAGCCATCTTACTGGATAGTGAGCCCAAGCTTTTAGTTAGGGTGTAACATAGACACTTTTTTTAAATGTGTACCCCACATATGGCCAATAGCCCTTTATTTCCTGTACTTCTGGGTTAATAACTTTTCATGGGGCATAAAATATGTTGCTCTTAACATAAAGTAGCTGTAAACTGAAAATGCATCACTCATCAAGCAAGTGGGGACCTGCCAGCCCCATTACAACCACATCTGAAAGGCAGAGAAATCATGTTGGCGTCACTCAGGGATTCTCTTAAGTACAGTCCCTAGAATTGGTAGGGACATGCTTCTCAACAGAATCTGGGAGAATCTTAGGTACATGTTTGAGAATCACTTGTTTAAATAAGCCTGAGAAACTAAAGCTTCTCTTCTTTAAAACTGATTCTCCTGCAAGAACAATACAATGACAGGACCCACAGTGCTATCCAAAGCTGCTAAACTGAACTGTAATGCCATTTTCCTGTCAATTAAATAGATCTTCCCTAATGAATAATTTGATAAGCAAGTGGAAATACTCAGAACTAGTTTTCCAGGAGAGGGAAGAGTTTATTACAAAATGCTTTCTAGATTTGTTTCTCGTGAAGATAGGAAATCTGTATAATTTTGTTGGGGGGGTTGTTTTGCCAGACTCTTAGTTTCTGTTCTTAGTTTCTTTTCCCTCTGTAGCAGGCAGGACAAGAGTGTATCATTAAAAGTAGCTGCCTTCCATGCATTCAGCAGGTGCCAACCACTGTGGGAGTGCTTTGCACACGGTGTCTAATCTCATCCTTGCAGCAGCAATGCATGGTAGAGACTGTTATCCTCACTCTGCAGAGGAGAAACCCAGGTTTAGATAAAGAACTGGGGTCTGGTCAACTGGGCTCCTTCCTGGGTCTCTAGATACAATAACTTTCCTGAACTGCCTCTCCCTTCCCTTTCTCTTCTCTTAATACAAATGCCTTCCATTGCTCTACCCCAAGACTGGCAGACACCAAGTCAGCTCTGTAGACTTCCCTTCCTGGCTCATTCCTTTAACTCCTAAACACCATGCCCACTCTGGCTTGCTTTAACCTAATTTCTGTATACATAGCCCTCCAACTCCCGGAGAGCTGCCCCAGGAGAGCTGCTGAGACCCATGGAGGCTAAGGGACAAGAATGCCTTTGTGAGGGAAGAAAAGCAGCCACAAAGAGGCTGACTTCATACAATATGAAAGAATGTATCAACAGCATACTGACCATAGGTAAGAGAACACCTAGCCAGGAGAACAAGTGAGGATGTGGTTGGCCAAGAGGAAAATTTAGGAAAGTGTGGTTGCTTCTACAATTAGTTTACCATTTCTGCTTCATGGCCCTACTCAACAATCAGTGTGCACTTCATTTAATTATTAAATGAGTTGGATCAACCTTGTGAGTTTGGACTATTTTTAAAATTGTAACACATTATTTGTGTGTGTGTGTGTGTGTGTTTGTGAATGGGGTGCATGCATGCCGTGTCTGCATGCATGTCCCAGCACACCTGTAGAGATCTGAGGACCACTTTTGGGAATTGATTCTCTCCTTCCAAGATAATTGAACGCAGGTGGTCAGGCCGGCATGGCAAGCTCTCTTACTCAGGGAGCCATCTCCGGGTTTTGGATTATTGTGGGGAATAATGACTCTGTTGCCACCAATGCTATGGTGCAGGTGAATGAACACAGAAGGTGACTGGTCACTGTTTCCTAGTTGAAAAGACCATTGATGTTATCTGGATCAAAGAATATGTCTCTACCAGTGATGCATACATTGCAATGCAAAAGGGGCGTGTGTGTGTGTGTGAGAGAGAGACACTCTGCCTTGTTCCCTGGAGACAAGGTCACTCACTGAACCTGGACCTAGAGTGATGGCCAGCGAGCCGCAGCATTCCTCCCTTCTCAGTGCTGGAATTACAGAGATGTGTGACCACACCTAGCTTCTTATGCGGATTCTGAGATTTTGAACCCAGCTCCTCACCCAGCTCCTCGTGCTTGAACAGCAAGGGCTCTCAACCCACTGTGCCATCTCGCCAGCCCCCACAGTTTCTTTCTTTTGTGATGCTAGGGATTGAACCACGGCCTTGGACGTGTTGAACAAGTGCCCTATCACTGAGTCCCCAAGTCTTCAAAAGACTTTTTAATCCCCTTTGTGTGGCAGTAAACAAATAATAGTCCTGGCCCAGAAACTTCCAAAGCTCTTGACAGAGGTGGATATGTATCAGAAACCCAGCAAGCTGTGGCGGAGAGAGCCCCTTCCATTTGTGGTCACCTGCTTTATTTGATGACAGGAACCACACTGGGAGGCAGGGCTTCCTTTGCCTGTCTGCCTACCTGTTTCCCAAAACTCTCATCAGCAGAAACCTTGCACCTTCAGAGAAATGAAATAATAGCGACAATGATTTAAGTGCTAACTGCCTAGCAGGCACTATGCTAAAGGTGATTTATACCCAAATCTCACCTATGAGGTGGGTACTCTTATCTGTGCCGTACAGAAAGAGAGGTGAAAGCTCTTAAATCACATAGCCTGGTAGAGAGGCAGAGCCTGGGCTTTGACCTAAGACTCCCTAATTCTAAAAGCCTTGCTCTCAATTTCTACAGAGGGCTCCCCAATGAACTATTTAACTTAGCATAGCCACGGTTTAGAATGGACGGGAGTAGAGGCATCCTTTCTGCAGCCTCTGAAACACAAGCAGATGACACATTCTGAGTTCGGAGGCTGCTGTCCAGTGGGTACTCCTCCAGGAGTAGAATCTCTTTTCTCTTGTTCCTTATATTGTTCCCTCTGGGTAAACAGGGGCCCTTCCTAACTCAGTCCTTAGTGTAGACAATGAGTACCTCTCCTCTCTCTGGGTGTCCAGCTCATCTCAGTGGCTTGGGCAGTTTCTTGAAAGTCAATTGTTGAAACCCAGAGCACATTCACACCCTGTAAGTGTTGATGAGGCTGTCAGGTGACTGCACCCAAATCTTTTTAATCTACATGCACCTGAAAATTGAAAGTACAGCCAAATCCAGAACACTATAGAGTTTTAGAAGATCCTTCAGTTTTTCTGAATCCTTTTTTAAACTTTATTATTTTATATGTTTGAGTGTATTGCCTGCCACGTATGTTAGTGTACTGGTATCATCTTGTGCAATGCTCAAGGAGGGCAGAAGAAGGCATCAGATTTCCCTGGAACGGGGGTCACAGACAGGACTTACCTGCCATGTAGGTGCTGAGAATCGAACCTGGGCCCTCCACAAGAGCAGCCAATGCTCTTAACCACTGAGACATCTCTCCAGCCCCATCTCTGAATCCTTTTCATTTTCCTTAAGTCTATGCAGTGATAAGACTATAGTAAGAAATAATGATATGTTTGTAACTTTTACTAAATTTGTTCTTGGAAAATTTCATACCTCTATATAGTTCGCTCTGATTACTGTGAGCTCCTTCCTAACCTCGCCACCCACTCCGCCCCCATACAAATCCCTTCCCCACAATTCATGAGGTTTGGTTTTGTGACCCAGTGGGCCTTCTGTGTGACAATGAGTTTGGAACTCTCCATTGGTGAATTCACATAGGTAGTGTTTAGTGATTACTCACTGGATGCTTGGCAGTGCTCCACTTGAACCTTCACAGCAGTTCTAGGAAGCAAGTCCAATTACAAGACTCAAGAAACTATGCGAAGGGCTGGAGAGAGAGCTCAGCTGGTAAAATACTTGCTTTGCAAGCGGTAGGACCCAAGTTAAAAAAAAAAAAAAAGCTTGGCATGGTGGCCCAGGCTTGTAATCCCAGAGCCGGAGAGGAGACAAGTGCATCCCCATGGCTCTCTGACCAGTGAGCCTAGCTTATTTGGTAAGTAACAGGTCAGTGAAAGATGCTGTCTCAAAAAACCAGAATGACGTGTCCTAAGGAATGACACCCGAGGTTGTTCTCTGGCCTCTCCATGCAGAGGCATGCTCAGTCCCAGAAATAATAAGAGACAGAAGCAGGAAGAGAGTCCGGGCACTTGGTACCCTAGCCAGTGTGGTGAACTGTGCTTTAAGGCTTTTTGGATCTTTAGTTGCTGGGATAGTTGGGAAGAGGACCTGAGGCTGGGTGGAGACTCTGCTGTATAGTCAACCCACATAGTGCCCAGATGGAAATCCCTCATAGAAGAGAGAGGGAGTACCCTGAATGGGAGGTCTGGTGACTTCCTCCACAGACATGGAGCAAGGTCTAAATTCCAGTTCTAGGAAAGGAGGGTTACAGGACACCTGAAGGTTGAAGAGAACGTGAGGAGTCATGGACAGGTGAGACAGACTTTATACACTGGTACATGGGCTACACACAGTTACACATAGGTACACACGCAAACTGGCACACAGACTGCTGGTAGGCACACATAGGCCTACACGGGCTGCCTGGCAAAGGCAAACGGGGACAGTGAAGGCACATGCCTCTGACCTCAGGGCATATTTATAAAGAATCATACAAAAGTGGTGTTTTACCCCTAGAACAGTTATATAACAGATTTCTTCACTGTTTACTTTTGCGTTCCCCAGATTTGCAGTGTCAGCCATTTTGTGATGACTCATTGGTCCCCAGATGGCCAGCATTAGCCATCTTGACCCATGTCTTGGTCAGATGTCTAAAATAGTGCTGTGTTGACTGAACATAAACTGGACTGTACAGCCTTTCATTCCCTTCAAGTGGAGAAGAGGGTGATGTCATGAGCTTCTGTACTGGAAGAGGAAGTGGTCAGTGCAGAGGAAGGATCAGTAGGGTTACCCCAAGGGATGCTGAGAGTCCTTCCACTAGAAAACAATCAGGTTCTGCTTTCTCTATAGTTTGTCCTACAAGAGCAAGCTACATAACTTCTGGTTCAATAAGGACTATTAACAATCCCCACCTGCAGACTACTTGTGGCAACTAAAGGAGATAATTTTCAGAAGTACTTTGCTCTGTGTCTGGTACTCTCTTCCTGCACAAATCATCCTGTGACAATTATTATTATGATTGTGCCATATCATTAAACTCTGAAAAAAATCAAAATCCACAGAAAAATCCATCTGGACTGATAGCACTGTGGAAAGTTTGTAGGTAAGAAAGCTTTTGCCCTGAATTTCGAGGCAGAGCTTCCCTCACCTCTGCTAATGAAGGCCATAACCCCATGCTCCTTCCCAGTAGCCCTTTCGCCAGCATCCCCAATGGGAGACATATGAATGGACTCAAAGCCTTCCTCTTGTTTCTGCTTTACACTCAGAAGTTAGAGCCAAGAAGCTGAGAAATGGAGGAAGACAGTTGACAGATGAAAACGGGCTGCCAACCCGAGCAGGCCCTGAGTGATTAGACTGTGAGCAGGCCATAATTTACTCTAATGGCAGCGGCAGGGGTGGTAAGACAAAACACAGAGGAGAGAAAACAGACGGCCTTTGAAGTTCCTCATCACGAATCTAATGAACCATACTCTAGGAATGCAATGGTGTTTTGCAAACTAAACTGCAGTTCTTGAAAATGTCTAGCTCCAGAGCCCGCCCTCACTTCTTTTCCATCCCATTGCCAAAAGAAACATCAACATCTTCTCTACCACTGATGTTATTCTTTGACTGGCTTCTTTTTAAAGTAGATCCAAGATGTATGGACCCTAAACTTAGCATTTGGTCTCTCCATGTCCTGATACATAGGAGCTGCGGAGGCTTTTGGAAGACACAACAAAGGCATTAGATATACGTCAATAATAGTCTTTCTTTCGTGTTCAAACCATGAATACTGACTAGCTAATTTTCATGATATCCCCATAAGATAAGCAAGTTTTAGGATCCTGTTCCAATTCAATTATTCTTCTGTGTTTTAATTAGCCTAGATGACTTCACTTTATCTCCACAGGATGATTTTTGCCAGATCACTACATTTTTGTCAAATTTTTTTGTCACAGTTGATTACAGCCAACACACAGTTAAGTGCTATGGAATGAGGCAGATGAAATGAAGACTCTAATGAGGTCATTATTGATAAGGACTAAGGGGCATGTCAGGAGGGCAGATAAAGAGTACAGCCTAGCTGTGTCAGGAAACAGTCCAGCTGCTCTCAGTACAATCCACAAAAGCAATAGCATAGATAAAACTTGGGGTTTCTGGGTAATAGCTGTAATGGCTGAGGATACACAACATCAACAGATATTCTAGATAGTCTCTGAAGGGGATATATAAATCCCCTGTCCTCGTCTCCATTAGAGGAGTGTTCTCTTCTGCCTACGGTTAGAGTGCTTATCCATGGAACTTACTTTGTGCACTTAACAAGTGTCTTAGTGTGCTTTGTGTTGCTTTAATACCTGAGACTGGGTACTTTATAAATCAGAGAGGCTTATTTAGCTCATAGTTTGGGGTGTCCAAAAGCATTGCCTCAGCTTTGGCTTATGATGAGGGCCTTTTAGCAGATAGCATCACACGGTGACTGAGGAAGACCTCTATTTTCCTCCTAAGGACATGGTTTTTTCAAGCAAGAAACCAGGGCAGGGCTAGACTCTCTTTTTTTGTTGTTTGTGGGTTGTCTTTTTTGTCTTTTTGAAATAGCATCTCCCTTTAGGCCCAGCTGGCTTGGAACTCATTATGTAGACCACAGACAGGCCTTAAACTCATGGAGATCCCTCTGCCTCAGCTTCCCAAATGCTCGGATTAAAGGAATGAGCCACCATGCCCGGCTACGCTCACTCTTTTATAGCTACCTTCTAGTAGGGATTGACCCACTTCCAGTATACCTAACTAACACTGCAAGCCAGCATAAATCCCTTCCAAAGGACAGTCATGACCCAACCACCTCCCAGTCAGCCCCACCTCTTAAAGGCCCCACAATTTCTCATTTACCACTGTGTTGGGGATCAAGCTTCTAGCACAGACCCTATCCACAGCAACAGGACGGTGATCTCGGCCTTGTGATGGGTTAGAACTGTTAGGCTAGCCTGTGGGGGCTTGTCAGCACTGTGAGAAGAGATCACCCTAGCAGCACCAGTTTGAACAAGCAGAGAAACAAATGGAGCAGACTTGGAACACATCTGCTTGGAGCAAGTCTGAGCAAACCCACGTCAGGAATATTAACCCTAGAAAGTTCTTTCCAGCTTCGAGGCCTCCACTGGAGCTGCTTTCTTTATAGTATTCTTCCCAGTACCTCATTCTTCCCAGTTTTCTCATTGTTTACATATGATCCTACACGTGATTTTCTTGGAAACCTGGCTCCTACCCTCACTCTCCTGACATAGTCCCAAGTATATAGCAGGCACTTAGTAAATATATGCGGAATGAAAACATACCAAGAGCCCTCCTGAGGAATGAGACTGTAACTACCACAGTGAGGGCACAGAGTCCTTCACTACAGGAGCTTTGAACCTACAAGGCTGGACTATCCGTCACTACCAGAGGTAGGATATAAGTTCATAATGACTTTACATCTATGGTTAAGACTGACTGAAAGGCTGGTATGATATCCGTATAGCAAACTAATTCAAAATTTAGTGCCACGAAAGAACAATTAGCTCTCATAGTTTCTGTGGCTCAAAAACTGGGGAAGAGCTGAGCTGGGCATTTCTGACTTGGGTCTGTCATGACCTTGGAGTCAGGTGGGAGCTGGAGAAGCTGGGGGATGGCCAGAAGCATCTTGGTATTTGCCACTTCATGTGGCAACTCTGCACAAGTTTGGGTTGGTTAGTCACGTGATCGAAATGCGCCTCAATAACTAACCTCATGACAAGAGCAGCCTCAGATCCATCTGTGTTTTCTCGCAGGCCCTTGTTCTCCGGGATCACCTCCTCCCAGTCACAGCTACAGCCAGGAAGGAGTCTTGAGCAAGCCCTCCCCGTTTTATCTCAGGACTCTCCAGAACTACAGCAGCCCACTCAGGCTCAGCCAGGAAAGGGAGTGACTGAGAGCCCCAGCAGCAACTCTTAATCAAGGAAAGAGGGAGTCTTTGGACAAACGCCCTACTCTTCCATCCTATGGGTTGACAGCTCTGGAAACGGCCCCATAGGACTCAATGGTACCCACAGTGTCTAGCCCCTGTAGGTCAAGGTGGTGAGCCCCATACTGCACCATGATTAGCTTCCTTCTTTGTGCTTCCACTCCTTCGCATCTGACTCCTGGGATGGCCCCACAAATAGTGCTGTTCCTCTGTAAGTCCACGGCTTGGATGCTGCTTTCGGAGTTATGTAAACTTCCTGTATTATGAGTGAGGGAAAGGAATGACCTGTCAACGTGCAGAGATGACATGTGGATCAGGGATAGTGAGACTTCCATCCTCCTCCTAAGACCTTGTAGAACATGGTTTTCCAAGCAAAGCAGCCACCATCTTCGTCAGATCAGCTGTGCCTGCTTGCCAGAGACCATTCATGAACCAGCCTGTTGACTGTTGATGTCCCCTCAGAAAAGGGGGTGTCATTGGACCCTCATCTAAGGTTCCAGCCATGCTTCCAAGCCATGCATATGCAATACTGCCATAATTGCATGTGGCCTCAGAGTCTAGGGAGGTACTAGATATTTACACTGCCAGAGTTTATCAGGAAACTCCATCCATGCAGCTACTTTGGTGTTCTCCTTGCTCCTGTAAGTAGCTCCTCACCCATGCTCTGTAAGTAAGGTCAATAGACTCATTGGTTCCCCAGGGTGAACTGTGGTGGAATCATACTTTGGTTTGAGACCTTTTAAAGAGGGAGTAAACATTGCTCATGTCTCTCTAGGGAAGATATTCTCAGAACACACCTGATGAACCTGATTATGTCCTCAGTCAAGGAGAAGGGAGACTAGAAGGTCTAGAGGTCTTCCAGCAGGTGCTGGGATGCCCACCTCATAAAAGCAGAGATTGTTGTTCACATGTCCATAGCACCTGCTGTCCAGGCTCAAGCTGGAGTCTGCTCAAGGTTCATTCATAAAAGCAAAGAGTGAGTTGCCGTGTCTGGCCCACTTCTCCTGGAAGTGCATACAGGAAGTGGGGCAGGTAGAGCAAAGACATGTGGGGTACAGAGTGGACGTCTTTGGAGTTTCAAGACCACGGAAGTACTAGTTCACATCGGAGAAGAGGCTCGCCCCTGGATCTGACCACACTGTAGGCTGCAGACTGTAGAGTAAAGCTAACCTAGTAGCCGCTTCACTTTCCGTGGCTGTGAGGGCTTTAGCAGGGCTCTGTGCCTTCTTTCTCCTCCCAGAAAGCAGCCCTTCCCCTCAAAGGTCTCTCTCACGTCTGACACAGTTCATGACCTGTCCTTTACCTCTTTTCCCTACATCAAAACTTAATCTCTCTACAGCTCTTTGGCTTCAGCCCACTCTCCAGAAAACCAGATGGATGCATCTGGCATTCAGGGCTGCTAATGAGTTATCCCTGTTAAGGACCATTTATGTCGTAACAGCACTTTCTATGCCTTAAGCCCAGGATGAGGAACATATGCCAAGCATTCCATAGTGAACTCACAGGGGCACTGTGGGATATTTTAAAAATATCCAGAGAAACAGAGACATCTGTCAGACTGTGCACAAATTACTACTATTAAATTATTTGACTTAGCTACTTAATAAACATACAACTGGTAGATATTTCTTTTGGCTTAGAAAAGCTATGAAAAAAGTACTGAAACACTAACTGTGGTGTGAACAGTTTGGAAATTTATGCCTCAAGTGAAAGGTCAGAAAGGGTTGTATTTGAAGCACCTTCAAAACTCTTAGGAAAGCCGATGGGACAAAGGGCCCCTTCAGTGGCCCTGGATCACAGCCTGCACATGCTCGACACACTTCCACTCTTCCAGTGGGTCAAGATCTCCAATTTGCCACCAAATTCCCAGTCCCATCCCAACTAACATGACCTCAGGACTATCTCTTTCTCAAAATACCACCTGATTGTGGCTCCATGGACAGAAAAATTTGCCTAGGGATTCTGAGGTTCAGTGGTCCAAACTAAAAACAGCCTGTGCTTTTACATTTTCCTATTTGGAGAAGGAACAAAAAGCAGCCAGCTCCCAAGTCAATTTCCACAGTACCACATCTTCCCAAATCATGTTACATGGTTTCTCCTCTTCAGTTCATCTCATCTTTTCTTCAATACCTAGGAATAGATATTATCCTGAATTCAAATTCTTTATTAGAATATAAGTTCCATGAAGGCAGGAGTTCACATATACACTACTGTATAACCAGTACACATAGAATGCATCTTATATAGTAAACATTCAGTAAATATATTGAATAAATGAGTTCCTTGTCTGATTGACCTAGCTCTCGCTGTATGGATTATCTTCTTTCCTCTGCAACAAGAATCATACTAATTATGCACGTAGAAAGGATGGAAAATATAGTCATTCAAATGTATGTGTACCTTGATTCAGGGGGAACACTTTTAGGGAAAGGCTGAGTTCATAAGCAAATGAATGACTGGAAATTCTGCTCTTCTAAGTAGCCTGCTCTGACTATCCCACCCACACACAAGTCACTCTTTTTACATCCACTAACTATTTCTGGGTTTGAAATGGTTAAGTGTGAAAGGCTCCTACTTCCACAGTGGCGAGCACTTAGGGAGGGATGCTTGACCATCCCTGGTAGTGAGCTTGGGGGACCCCACAGTTAATCGCTCTGTAAGCAGATCCAGCCTCTCAAAGGTTTCACATAAGGGCACACACACAATGGAGGCAGCAGTCTAAGTACTGTCTGGAACTGATAAGGCTGGCTGGAAACGCCCTGTCCTATCCCTTCTCCAAATCAAAAGCTCTTTGAGAGGCGGCCAAGCATTTGAGACCAGCCAAGCAGTACTAAGTGCATTATCTTGTCCAAGCAAAGCATAAAAAGTAAATTAAGATCCTTGCTGACCTCACTGACTTAAATTTAAAAACCTCTTCTTTTACCTAATGCATGGCCATTGTCCTAAAGAGGATCCCCTCCCTTCCCTTCAAATTGTATTTAGCCTAAAGAAATCTGCCGTTCATTCTGTAAAGACCCTTCTATGTCAGTATCCTCTGGTTATTTCTAAACCAATCATTAGAGAGAAGAGTGAAATTACCATATTTAACTTAGACCTGCAGATCTACCTTACCCCTAGAAACTGAGGTTGAGGGACCCTAGATTTATGAGGTAACCATAGATAACTGAAAAGAAAATTGGGATTCTCTGAGCTAAGAAACAAGGAGACCCTGGTATGCAGGCAGTAGTGTCCACTGTGAAATATTTTATAACTAGTATAGACCTTTACAGGGAAAATGAATGCTGAGGATCTTCAGTACTAAATGTTGTTATTGTGGGACTGACTTCTCAGATGTCCTCTAGCAGCTGCAATGCTCAAATGACGAAAAAAAAAAAAAAAGACACACCATACAACTAGCTGTTTCTCTAAACTATTGCTTTATAACTACTGCATACTAACGATGTATGAGTTATGGAGCTCAAACCTTATGTACCTTAAGGACACACTGGAGATCAGAGAAATTAAGATCTGCACCAGAGCAAAACTGCAAAGCTATGGACAAAACACAAGAGCTGGCCAGAGGAGAAATGTTTGCCTTTGGCTGGGACTACTTAGGATGAGCCCACTATGGAGGTGGGGCTCAGGCAGAGCTTTGAAGGACAAGCTTCTTAGCAGGATTGGAAAGCATTCAGAATGAGAGGATGATGGACACAAGATGCACAAGCAAGAAGGAATAAGGAATGTTCTAGAAGAGTAGAGCCGGGTATTAGTATGCTTTTGGTGCTGTAACAAATCACCACAGATGTGGTGGCTTAAAGAACACAAATTTTGTCTTACAGTTTGGTAGATCAGAGGTCTGACATGGATCTTTGCTGGCCTAAAACCAGTGTTTTGTCCATTTCTGGACGTTCTAAAGGAAGAATCTATTCCTCACCTCTCCCAAGTTTTACTAACTGCCTGTAGTCCTTGGCGGGTTGCCCTCCTCCTCCTTCATCTTCCAAACCAGCAATAATGGGTTGAATGCTTTTCATGCTGCCATCCATGGTTCTCTTTTAGAGAACTCATATGGTTAGACTGGACCCTGGATAATGTAGTATAATTTTCCCATCTCAAATCCCCTAAGCAATACTATCTGCAAATTGACTTTGCAATGGAGAGATTACATAGTCCCAGGTTGGGTTAGGCACCGACATCTTTCCAGGGTATCACGCTACCTAACACAGGAGGAGAACAGCTGGCTCACACCGCCCCAGTCGAGGCATCAGGAGGTAGAAGGAGGCAAATCCCCACATCTGTGACACTTCAGCATTCAGTGTTAGGTATTTTCTGGACTCTCGATTGATATTTAATCCTTAGATCGTCTTCACTAGCCTAGACCAGAATAAATGTGACCTGTATACTTCCTATTCAAATTTAGTAGGATCACTCCCCCTCCCCATCAGACTAACATTTTGCTACGATAAGTAATTTCCAACTCTCAGCGTTGCTTGAAACAATAGAGGTCTGTCTCTTGTTCTTCCTACATGTTCACCAGAGGTTGGCGAAGGAGCCCTACTCCAAATCTCCTCACTCCAGGTCTCAGATGGGCAGAAAATGTATATTTTAAACCTTGCCAGGTCCCATAGCAGAATGAATAAGAACTTCAGAAGTTTTCGCACCAGTCATTACACACTCTAGTCTGCGAGAGATGCCTGTGAGAGATATGTGTCAATTCTATCCTCAACTCACGTGACTCCGCCCACACAAAAGGTCCAGGCAGCATAAGCCCACTAAGTACCCACTGGCTGACAAATGAAAAGTGTGCGATGAATGAACAGCAGTGACAATCCCTACTTTAGAAACTTTTGTGTGAGTGGTACTCCTGTTCTTCCAGTGTCTTGTGTTTTAAAGTGTGGGGACTTTTTTACTTTAGCCAATCAAATGTTACATTCTGCTTACTCTTGGTTCAAAGTGTCCCGCCATCACCTGGTCCCTTATTTTTCATTATCTCAATTACTACCAGGCAACAAAGTGTACCATGGTATTTAAAAAATTTTTTTCACCATGAACCATAGTTAATATTATTCATTCAGAACAAATATAAACACACACCTATCCATGTATGTACACGTATACATGCATGTTACACACATAGTAAAAATAAAAATTTTATTTTCTGTTCCACTCTAATTTTTAAAAATATTTTTACTATGTTTATGTTGTGTGTATGAGTGTATTGCCTGCATGTAGGTCAGTGCACCTGCACCATGCAATGCCTGCGGAGATAAGATTCCCTAGGAACTGGAGTTCAGGACAGTTGTCAGCCACCATGTGGGTGCTGGGACTCAAACCTGGATCTTCTGCAAGAACGGCCAGTGCTCTTAACCATAGAACATCTCTCCAGCCCTGGTGTTCCACCCACTTGTTGCAGTGATAATTATAACTCAATGAGTTGCTTTTATGAACTGCTTAGCTTGATGACCAGGAGCCACTAGTACCTAGGAAGATACAGTAGCATATGATCCTTTCCTAGGCCATCCCTCCTCGTTTTCCTTTTGGATTTATTTTGTTCATTCTACCATTCATTAATCAATGTTTATTAAGATCTTGTCACTACAGGGAAGGTATGCTAGAGGCTGGAATCACAGGATGGATAAGGCACAGTCTGTGTTCTTGGACAGTTTACAGACTAAAAGAGGAGATCAACCTGGAAACAAATAATTGTCATCACACAGGAGACACCCCATAATTGAAGACTCGAAATATTTTCACGAGAATTCAGAAGAGCAACACATTCTGCTTAGAGAAGATGAGAAAGGTTAACAGTGATTAAATTCAGATTCCTTCCTGTGGTTTTCATAGCCTTTTCCAAGCTTCGTAACCACCCAGTCATCTGTCCACTGTGCCCTCCCCCGGCTTCCCAAAACATAAGATATTACCTCCTGCCAGGCTTACACAGGGCCAAAGTTGCTGTCCCAGACATTGCATTTGTTCTTGTCCCGAGATGAGACTGGTCATCAGACTGTCTTCTCACCGGACACTGCGGGTTCAACCTTAACATCCTTACATGTGCTGTTGACACTGAACAAACAACCAGATAACTGGTCCCTGTCTTTTAACTCTGAACCAAGCCTACCATCCAAGCTCAGTCCTACCATTTGAGAACCTTCCTTAGGTTGCCTTGGCTAGCTTACTTCCCTATAAAACCTGAGAGTACTTTTCTTCAAATTTTCTTGTACACTTCCTTAATTTATTTTGAACACTATGCTGCGTGCACCCTACGGAATTTTAAGCTGACATCTAAAATGCTTGATGGTTTCTATAGGTCCTGGTTACTTTTCTCAGAATGTTAGACATGTAAACTTAGATCGTTCAGTTTATACAGGATATCCTCTGTATAACTTGGCAAGTTCAGCTCTCATTATTTCAAACCAGGTTTTCTGTCAGAAAGTCCTATTACACTTTTCAATTCAGATAAGCAGATATGTCCATCTCTATGATAATGATTTCACCTTTAAATTTTAATTCAAAGATGGGTGGATGGGTGGATAGATGAGGCCTAACCCAGCCTTGGCCAAGGTCTATCTTTAGGATGCCAAAATGGGAGGCTGCTGTCAGTGTTTTCTGCCAGCAGGGGCACTCGCCTCAGGAGCAAGTCATCCTGTAATTGTCCCTTTGTTTGGTGCCCTGGCGCAAGCCACATTAGTAAACTTTTAGAATGGAAGAGAGGTTTGTTCTTTATTAAGCAGGATTTAAAAGAGGAAATGGGAAGGATCAGCCAACTACTTGTTTGGCAGGTCAGTTTTAGAAAAGCACACAGTTAGAACTGAGGATCTAGAAACTAATTTCCTTAAAATTAAATAAGGGTGTCACAGAAAGTCATTTGTTCCCATCCATGAGGCCAGCATTCCATGTGGGTTGAAGACCCTATCCTGAGGTCCATGTGACCAGAAGTCTGCCTCCACATGTGGACTTGGGTATGCTGGAACACTGGAGCATTGGGGCTTGCCAGCTCTCTAGTGCACATTTCAATTTTAAGAGACTTCCTCAGGATCATATAGTCAATTCCTTTCTGGTCCACAAGCATGAGGACCTGAGTTCAAGCCCCAGAACTCAGATAAAAAGCTGGACATTGGTGGTATGTGCTTGTAATTCCAGCACTGGGGAGGGGGAGCCAGGAGAAGTCCTGAGGCTCACTGCTAGCCGGTCTAGCCACAGGGCCTAGTGAGAGACCCCATATCAAAAAAGAGAAAAGGCAGAAGACTGTCCTGAGGAACAGCACTCACTGCTGACTAGCCTTCACACATGCACGCATGCGCGCACACACACACACACACACAGACCACACACACAAATCTTGAAGAAAAAGATAAATAAGCTATTTCTACTTCCTACCTAAATACATTAATAAAAATAAAAGTGTAGTACAAAGCGTAGAAGATATCAATCCCACGACCGCTGATGTCATACCCAAACAGTATTAGCACCAAAAGGTCTAGCAGCAGATGACTCAGAACATTAGCTTTTCATGTGGCTCTTTCTGTTTGGCTGTTTGATGTATCAAACATCTCAGGATAAATCTCATCTGCTTCAAACAAAAGGGTGTGCTTCCCAGCAAAGATCTCAGCTTTTCACTAAATTCAGTCTAGAAACAGAACCAGCATTTTCCCCATTCTTTGAGAAGAAATGTGGATCCAAGGAGGAAAAAACGAAGACATTTCCTTAACTGGCTCAGCAGATTGAGAAAGAGCCAGGTGCAAACTTTGGGTAACAAGACAGGTATATGTCCTCCATACGACCATCATCTCCTACCCCGTCCTGACCCAGTGCCTCTCCCCTTCCACCCCCATTAGAAAACAATAGAAACTTTGCTGTGATTAATGGCAAAGACAGGAGAGCAGATGCACAAGCCTTATACATTTTAGGTTTGGATCAGACTGAGTCAACTCCTCTTCCTTCAGCTACCCATACTCCAGGCCAACCACCTGCTCCTTCTTTCTCCCTTGAGTCAGAGTAATTGAAGTTCCCCTCCAGCCAGGACTGAACAGGCTCTCTCCCAGGAGTCCCTAGCTGGGGATCCACGCCTGACTTCCTGCTGGCAAAAATCAATACATAGCAACTTCTGCAGGAGCAGCTGCTGAGCCCGGTCCCCTCCCTTGCCAGGTCACATTCTGTTGCACATTCTTGGGCAATATTTCAGAAACTTACTCATTCTGTCACCCACTTCCCCCACCCCCATGTCCCTTCCCCTGAACAAGACATTAGGAAGGAAACATGAGAGATTGTATTTTAGGCTAATTGAACAATAGCCTTTACTTCATCTTGAGTAAGATAAATGGGCTGTCCAACTTCACTTCTCACTTTATCTGTAATGAGGTTTCTCTCTCAACTGTTTACTAAAGTATTAAAAAGCACTTTGCAGAGCTTGCTGGTATATTCCATCAAAGAGAGTCAATAGAACAGATGAAGACATATGAGAAAGTCAGGGAGCTACGGTGCCTTTTATGAAAGTTCAGATTCTAAACCCATTAGAAAGAATTGCCTCCCCTCTATGAATTCACAGGGAAAACAGCCTTTTTCTCTTTGGCAGAAAAGTGATTTTTTTGATAGGGCAGGATAACCCTCAACAGGTTTTCCCAGGGTCAGACCAAGGTGGATAACTAATCACAGTCATTAACGTGGCAAGGAGCTGCCAGAATTGTGAGGTCCTAATAGGCCATTAGTATCTCTATAGTGGATGCACTTCTGTGGACCATTAGTATCTCTATAGTGAATGTACTTCCGTGGACTCTCCTCCCACATGGTGATGAAATGTGTGGCTGTTCTTGCTCAGTCTCTGTCTCCACCTGTTCTTGGGCCACATTCGGATGTTAATGCTACAAAGATGCAAACAAGGAACAAACCATACTCAGGAGCTCAACACTGGATGTGTGAACTTACACCAGTCACTCACCCTTACTGTGGCCCAATTTCTTGCCTCACCACGTAGGAAGCAAATATTTCTCACTGATAATTATCATAGCATTGGGAATGACCAACCACCTGTTTGATGTATTGAAATTTTGTGTACGAATTAAGTTTAGATTCTTTTGCATTGTAACAGGCATTTTAAAACTGGTTTTGTTGAAGAGCATTGAGTCCTCACTTGGGTCCACAAGGTAATTGGAAAACAAGATGCAAGCTTGGCATTGCTGTTTTCATTTTGTAGGTCTCCTTTATTTCTACTATGGCGCGTGCACATGCGAAATAGAAGAGAGACAGAGACAAAGAGAGACAGAGACAGGGATAGAGAGACAGAGCATGAGAATTCTGAGGGTGTGGGGGCTGGCACAGGGTTGAGAGGAGACAGAATGTCAACAGCATGTAATCCCTACCAGACTATGAGCTGAGCCCACAGCTGTATCTAAAGGCCAGCCCCATTCCCAGGTCCTACACTATAGCAGCACAGAATAAAAAGTACTCCAAACGGCAGCAGGAGCACTGGGCCGACACCCTGAATGAAAAAAAGAAATGCAGAGCTACAAATTACCTGGCAAATAATTCAAAACAATCCTCCTAATGAAACTCAGTGTAAGACAGCAGATAAAATCGGGAAAACTATGCAGGAGCAAAATGAGCATCAACAAAGAGAGAAATGGCGTAATTATCAAATCCCAGAGCTGAGGACCATAGCTAAATTGACAGCTCCTCAGGAAGGTTAGCAGAAAATGTGCTTAAATAGAATCAGCAAATTAAAATAGAAATCACTTAAATGGTTTGAGCCAGGAGGAGGAGGAGGGGGAGGAAGAGGAAAAGGAAGAAGAAAGCGTGGAGGCTGGAATGTTGGCAGAAAATCAGGAGATTAAGGTTATCCTCAGATGTGTTCTGAGTCTGAGGCCAGCTTGGGTTATATGAGACCCTGTGTTAAAAATAACAGGGGCAGGAGAGATGGCTCAGTGGATAAGAGCAATGACTGCTCTTACGGAGGACCCAGGTTTGGTTCCCAGCATCCTCACGGTAGCTAACAGCTATATTTAGTTCCAAGGGATCCAAGGCCCTCTTTGGGTCTCCATGGGTTCTGCATGTCATAGATAACATTTACATGCAAGCAAAACACTCAGACACATAAAATAAAAGTTTAAAAAAGGAAAGTAAACAACTTCCGTAGCATCATGAAGTGTACCAACATATGCACTGTGGGCGTCCCGGAGGAAGAACAGAAAGGAGCAGGGGACATCTGAGAAAATAACCTCCCAACTCTCCCAACTTCTCGAAAGGAAGCAGAGCACACTGGGGACGCACAGAAGCTCATGGTAGCTCAATTAAGATGAATCTGAACAGGCTCGTATTGACACACAGTGCAGTAAGACTACCAAAAAACAGAGACAGCTGGGCGTGGCTTTGCCCACCTTTAATCTCAGCACTTGGAGACAAAGGCAGAAGAATCTCTAAGATTGAGGCTAGCCTGGTCAAATAGCAAGTTCCAGGCCAGTCAGGCTACATAGTGAGACCCTGACTCAAAAACGCAACAAACAAACAACAACAAAAATCCAGAGACAATGGTTTCTGAAAAGAAGAGCCATACACAAAAGAAACCACAGGATTTGTGCCAAGACAACAGGAAAGATGCCTTGAAAACATCTTGGGAATTGTCGGTGTATACACACACCATAGCAGGCTCAAGGATGTGAAGGAATAAACTCATTTGATGAAATACCTCTGAAAGACTTCGCTGAGAAAAGAGCATTTCTGGGGTACCCATTGTCTATCTAGTAAAGGGTCTCCCTCATCTAGCCTTCTTGGCCCTCAGTGGTCACTGCAGCTATGGCACGAGGAGGTCTGGTTACTGTTTCCACTGGTCACACCTTGTCATAGGATGGTTTTGCAGGCCTGCTGAATGCAAGAATTATGAAGTCATGAAAGCTTAACCCAGATTTCAAAAGAAAGCCCGGGAGGCCAGGTCACCCTGATTTCATGTTTCAGGGCAAAATTTCCTACAGGCAGCCCCTGTGAGAGTGATACATAAAGCTGTGAGGGCAAAACAAAAATGTAACAGAGACGCCAAGAAATTGGTGGTGTCTGAAACATGGAATGTCTGCCAAAGAAAGCTGCAGAATCAAAGCCAGCCTGGTCTACATAGTAAGTTTCGGGCCAGCCAGGTTACATAGCGAGACCCTGTCTCAAAAACAACAAACAAACAACAAAAAAGACAAAGAAAACTGTAGAAGCTAGCAGATTTAGCTCAAGAGAGAAGTCACATGGGCTGCAGCCCGCAAGGCCAATGGACAGAGTTGCCCAGGTCTCTTTGGGAACTCCTGCTCTACCACAGGCCCTGGATGCCAGATATGGGGCCCTAGGATGTTTCCCCTAACTGGTTTCTAGTCTTACATCGGTCCCATCCCTCCATTCTATTCCCCCACTTGTCCCTTGACCCTGTGATACTGAATGTATATAACTTGATTTTAATTCTACAGGTGTCACATATAAGAGTTTGCTTTGAGACACAGAAGAGACTTTTTACTTGGACTTCTGAGCAAAGCTGAAATTGTTAAGACTATGGGACCTCTTGGAGCTGGCTAGAATGCATTTTGTGTTAAGAGGGACCTGAGCCTTTTGAGGGATAGGTTGAACGTTATGGTTTAAGGAGATGTTTTGGGGTATTATGTGGGTTAGTTGTTAATTTGTCACACACTAACATCTCGGAAGGAAGAATCTCAACTGAGGAATTTCCTCCATCCGACTGTCCTGTAGTCATATGTGCCAGGCATTTTCTTGATTTCTAATTGACGTAGGAGGGGCAAGTCTACTGTGGGCACTGCCATCCCTGGGCAGGAAGGCCCGGGCTGTGTAAGAAAGGTAACAGAGCATCGAGGGAGAAGCAAGTCAGTGAGCAGCATTTCTGTGGCGTCTGCTGCAGTTCCCACTCCAGGCTCCTGCTTTGAATTCCCGCCTGACTTCCCTCAAAGATGGGCTGTCACTTTCAGTGTAAGATGCAATGAACTCTTTGCTTCCCAAGTGTTTTATCACAGCAGTAGAGAAACAAACTAGGACAGATGTTAAGTTGGCAAAGGGTAGACCTGACTGCCAACTTGACTGGATGAAGAAGCCTCAGAGATTCATGCAGCACACTTCTGAGTGTGTCTGTGAAGGTATTTCCAGAAAGAGTTCACTGGGTTCCCTGAATGTGGACAGCACACTCCACAGACCGGAGGCCTGGGCAGAACAAAGAGGAGCCGGAGGAGGTCTGACTGAGAGGGCTTACTTACTCTTCCTGCTTTCTCACAGCCATGGCACATATTCCCACCACCATAATGCTCCATCACCTCAGAGTGAATACGCCCAGAGTAAAGGACCAACAGTCTGTGGTCTAAAACCGTGAACCAAGATAAACCTTTCCTCCCTCAAGTTGTTTTCTTAGGGATTTGTCCTGGCAGTGAAAGTATGATTAACAGGAACCTAAGGGTAGATGAGCTGTGGATATAAATTTGTTTCTCAAGATAAAAATGCCCCCCAAATATATTGTACAATAATATATATATATATATATATATATATATATATATATATATATATACACACACACACATATACAAACACACTGTATATATAGTTGGTGTTATTGTACTTAGAACTGGCTGAGATGGTAAATTTTCTTCCTGGTTTTGTTTGGTTGGTTGGTTTTGGTTGTGCTTTTGTGCCATATCAAAGAAATGCTTCAAAGAGCTGGAGTGTTAGTTCTATTACTGAGCTAGCTGCTTTGCAAGCATGAAGATCTGAGTTTGATCCCCCAGAATCTACATTTAAAAGAAGCTGGGCATGGTGGTTTATGCTTGTAATCCCAGTGCTGCGGAGATGGAGGAAGGGGGCTCTGCAGGGCTCACTGCCCAGCCAGCCTAGCCTACTCGGTGAGTCCCAGGCTGCTAATGAGAGACCTTGTCTCTGAAACAAGGTGGATGGTGCCTGAGAAAGGACAGCTGAGGTTATCCTCTGGCCTCCACATCATGTAAATGAACACACACACACACACACACACACACACACACACACACATACACACACACACACGAGGTACCTCAGAGGTGACATATGCTTCTCCGAAGCACATCAAAGTCACATGAAGCACACCAGTCACAGATGACTAGTGATTCAATGACTTTTGTCTTGCTTTTGGATTAAGTAAATAGACAAAGGTTGAAAAAACAGTATGGTGACAGGCAAGAATGCAATATGGGACAGTTATAATAATGATGATGATTGTTTCAAATGGTCATCCCTGGGAAAAGCTCCTAATTTTCTTGTGGACTGTGGTACAGGCTTCTTAAGAGGATGGTCTGTAACTTTGAGGTTGTATCTATCACAACCTCTAGATTCCGGCCTGCACAGAGAGGCTCTGAATCATTCTTGGTAACAAGATAACAGCATGTTCCCAGAATAATGATCTCTGAGCTATCTTTAGAGTTAGTCTGACCACTTCCATATGGGAATAATTGATACTGTAATGCCCACAGTTACCTTGCTGCTGAGTGACTTTTTACAAGAAGCAATCAGTCTTTCTTGGCTATCTAAATTTAGAACCAAACACTTTGTTGGGCTCCATTCTTTCAATCAGCAAACACAAACAAGAAATGACTAAGTTCTTGCACTAATAGTACCCACCCTCAGGAACTTTCGGTACAGTGAGGGACACCCACTGGTGTGCTTGGGGTGAAGGGCTGGGGTGGGGACACAGAAAGGGAGTGTACCCTAGTCAGCAGGCATCAGCCACATCTAGGACAAGCTCTGTGCTCTCGTTCATCTTTCTAGTCCCCACTCAAGCGATGAAACTTAGAGACTAAAATAAACAGAAGAAAGCTGAGGATGTAGCTCAGTTGGTGGAGGGCTTGCCTAGCGTGCAGCAAGCTCCAGGTTCAATCCCAAGTACCACATAAACCAGGTGTGGTAGTATAGACCTGTAAGTCTGGCACTCAGGAGGTGGAAAGAGGAGGCTCAGAAGTTCAAGGCTATTCTTGCTACATGGTGAATCTGAGGCTACGCTGGATTGCATGAAACCCTCTCTTAATTCACTGACCAATATGTATTCTAAAAGATGATTCACAAAGTGTTACAAAGAGAACAGAATTCACTTATTCAGGAGCCATGAGGAAAAGCAGATAAGGAAAGAACATAAACCCGGAATGGAACAGAGCTGCCTTCTGCTTCCTTGTGGGTGGAATGAGACAGTAACCGTATTCCCACATGTTCTGGGGAGGCTACATAAGATACCATGACAAAACACCACTTTGTAATTTGTAAACATTACTCCTGTTCTAGTTATAGGGGAAGGCCTGGGTTTTAGACCAATCTTGTGTCAAGAAAGCAAAAGCAGAAGAGAATATACTAAGAAAATATTTAAGTATTTATTACTCTGTGCACCTGTCACTTGGGTGGAGATATTTGTGCTCATTCTCTAAGTCCACAAGATATCATATTACCATACCAATGTGGCCTCAGAGTGGCTCAAATAATTTAGAATAGCCTGTGAGAGCTAGACCATTGGTGAAATTCCCTAAGCTCATAATGGTGTTTTGTAATGACTAGGAAATTTAGGTTTGTGTGGTCTACAGCCTTCCTTTTTTTCTTTTTTCTTTTCTATTTAGAAGTTATAGACATCCTTTTTTTAAATTGGGTTTCCCTGTAGTTCCTGCTGGCCTAGAACTCGCTATGTAAGTTAGGCTGTCCTTGATCTCAGAGAGATCTGCCTGCCTCTGCCTCCTGAGTGCTGGGATTAAAGGCGTAGGCCACCATGCAGGCCCCAAGTACTCTTTCTTTTAAAAAATTTATTATTATTTTTTAATTTTATGTGTGTGAGTGCATTGCTGCATATATGTAAGTGCACCCGTGTTGTGCAATAGCCGTGGAGGTCAGAAGAGGGTGCTGGATTCTCTGGAACTAGAGCTACAGATGGTTGTTAGTCACCATGTGGGTGCTGGGACTCAAACCTGGGGCCTCTTAAGAGCAGCAGTGCTCTAAACTGCTAAGTCATCTCTCCAGGCCCCCCAAGTCCTCCTTTTAAAAAGAATTATTGTGTGTATTTGTGTGTGTGCGTGTGTGTGTGTGTTTATGTCACATATGTGCAGGTGCCTGTGGAAGCCAGAAGAAGGCATTGAATCCCTGGGAGTGATTGCAGTGATAGGTGGTTGTGAGCCTCTGGATATAGGTGTTGGGAACCAAACTCAGGTCATCTGGAAAAGCAGCAAGCACTGCTAACTGCTGAACCATCTTTCCAGCCCCAGAAGTTTTCTTTTTAAGGTTAAAAAACACAACAACAACAACAAGTTTGTTAGCTTATTTTCTGAGCTACACAAATCAATAACTCTTTTAAACTGTTTGAAACTTTGTGAAAGGTGTTGTTTAACTGTGAAAAGGTCTAGATAACTCTACTCGTGAGAGAAGGCTGAAATACTTAACCATAAATTTCTATTCATGCTGTAAAAGATCATTTGCCCTCATATATAGCTGATGAATTTACTTCTGACTGCACATGTACAATATGAGACCTTCTACAGCCAGCAAATAGATGTCGCCTTTAGAAAATCAACTATATTGTGCTTTGCATTTGTGAGTAATCTGAGAAAATGTTCTTTAGCGAAAAGATTGAAATCAGGAATTACTGGCATGAGAGGTAATGCCAGTGGCTAGTTTTATTATTTGCACATAAGCAGGGTCTTGTAGTATCTAAAGTATGAGTAACTTAAACAATAAGATTCTGCCTTTCTATGACAACACGTGGAGAAGTCTTCCTCAAATGTGGAGGCCACTAACACTTGTGTAGAGATCTGTGTCTCATTCCTTCCTCTATGGCAGAACTAGAGTTGTTTTATCTCCAAATCACAGATGAATTGGGCCTCATTTCCTGACCTTGATTATCTTGTAGGGTTGAAGACAAAAATGGAACATTCCTTAGCCCCCTAGAAGACGAATTCAGGAAGCTTCTCCTCCTCCACACTGCATTTATGAAAAATATCACACCGATCTATCCCCATCCAGATTATAATGCAAGTTCCCTTCATCAAATCCTGTCTGAAATAACTCGGCATGCAATGGGACTGAGCTACACCTTAGCTATGGAAACGCTGTGGTAATGAGACTTGATCAGGAAAGGACTTGCTGGGCAACATTTAAAAATTAAATCATAGATCTAAGAAAGCACTTAAAATTATATCAAAGGTTGGAAAATGATTGACCTTTTAGAAATATTAAGATAATAAGTTGATTCACCTCAAAATTAAAATTTTAGGAGGCTGAAGAGATAAGGTGGCAGGTAAGAGCACTTGCTGTATGTGCAGAAGACTCTCAGACCCCGGCACCCACATGGACAAACCATCTGAAAGAAAGACATTTCACCAAAAAGAGGCACAGATGGCAAATGAGCACACAAAAATACATTTATGGTAGGGTTTTCATTTTGTTTTGTTGTTATTGTTTTGAGGTGTCTGTTTATATTTGGGAAAATGAGGAATGATTGTTTCCAAATTGTTTTCTAACATGCTAAACTGAAAGTCCTAGACAATAAAACTAAAAGTCATAATTGGAAATGGATAGTCCAAATGGAATTTAGAAGCATCTAAGAAAAGAAATGACAAACTTGTTAATTTACAAGTGAATAATAAAAATCTTGGAAATTACATCAGAATTTAAAAAGATTTTAAGGATATGAAATTTTTTTTTTTCATTCTGTGTATATGAGCATTTTGCCTACATGTAAGTATACGCACATGTGCAGTACCCACAAGAGGCCAGAAGAGGGTACTGTTAGATCATCTGAAATTGGAGTTATGGACAGTTGTTAGCTGCCCTGTAAGTGCTGGGAACCAAACACAGGTCCTCTGAAAGAGCAATCGGTGCTCTTAACTGCTGAGCCAACACTCCAGTACATGAATGATTTTTAAAATTTAGAGATTATGTGAAAACTAAAGACAAAAATCTGAAACCCTAACTTTTCTCAACCCTCTGCTCCCATCTCTCCTCCTCTGCCTTTTCTAGAAAAACTTCAGCTTTCTCCTCCTTTACACTCTTTCTTTGCTCTTCTACAGCAATTCCCAAGCAGAACAAAAATCTCTAACAAAAGAAAAGATTGTTATGGCATCTTTTAAGATAGTCTAGAGGGAGAAATAGTTCTATCTATCTATACTATCTGGACAAAAGCTGGGCTCAAATTTCTTATTATGGGGTTTTTCTGAGTCATCAGAGTTCTCTGGCATTTGCTAAAGAATTTCAGATCACCCTATTAACCTACTAACAGGAAGTTTCTGATTTTATTAATTATTTAGAAATTTCTATTTGCAAGGGCATTTCCCTTTATGGTGACAAACTCTTAAAACAGAGAAAGACATTAACCTAAGTCTGCATAACAAGCTTTAATTTTGCCTTTCAATAGCCTCTCTTAGATCTCAAAGACACAGGGAGGTAAATTTTCTTCCTTGTTTCTACTGAGTGTATTCTGACTTGCTGTGATTGTGTTATGTGTATTCACAGTAATTGTTATCATCTAACTGTTTACGTGGGATTTTTTTCTACTGGTCTGTTAATTGGTGTGTCTATAATTTGATATTCATGATTACTATATGAAGATCATCCTAAAGTACAAGCATACAGTTCTTTAAAAAACTTTTTGAACCTGGGTCTGGTGGCAAACTCCTTAAATCCCAGCAC
Source organism: Eospalax fontanierii (assembly GCA_035773235.1). NCBI lineage: Eukaryota > Metazoa > Chordata > Mammalia > Rodentia > Spalacidae > Eospalax > Eospalax fontanierii. The sequence continues at coordinate 21,615,899 of CM069543.1, forward strand.
TTGGGAGGCAGAGACAGGTGGATCTCTGAGATCAAGGCCAGCCTTGTCTATATATTGAGTTTCAGGCCAGCTGGGGCTACAGGGAGATCCTGTCTCAAAGAAAACAAAGCAAACAAAAAAAAATCCTATTTTTTTTATTTAGTTTTGCTCCCACAGGCAGTTTGGGTAATGGCTCCTTATCTCTGTCTGCAGAGATGAGACAGACACCAGGCGGCTCCTGCTCAGGCAGTTAAGACATCCTTGTCCTTACAGCCCTGCTACAGAAAAACATTCCCAGAGTTGGCAGCGTTAACCTTTCCTCGCCCTGTCATTCCTGCCTGACAATCTATACGCTGTCATTATTGCTCTGTCTTTGACTAAGTTTTAACATAAAGTGCATATAATCTCAGTCTATTACAATGTATGTTTCTGACTGCTTTAAGAGATATGTTTTATGATATGTCCGCATGATAAAGTCCCTCCAAAACAGGTTGATTTAAATTGGTTTTAAGTAAGTGCTTATATCAATTTAGTCTAAAGGCCTCTTAATTTATAGAACTTAAATCTAGAAAATTAATTACTTTAAGTTTGTTGGTAAGAGAAAACAAAAGTGGCTCCAGGGATATTAGCATAATTTGATTGTATTTCAGATATAGCTACCTGGGTTTTCATTTCAATAAAAAGAGTTATTTTATTAAGAGAGAAATTTATTTTTAATTGTGAAGAAAAGTAAGACAGAACCAGTGAAATGACTTCACAGGAAAAGTCACCTGCCACCAAACTGGACAACCTGAGTCCAATCCCTGGGACCCACATGGTAAAAGAACAGAACCCATTTCCATCAAGGTGTCTGAAACCACCACATCCCAAGTAAATAAGTGTATGTAGTTTTTCTAAACCAAAGAAAACAAAAGGAGGCTATCAAAACCAAAACAACAACAATGAAAAGATGTCTCTTCATTGTAAGATGGGTCAGAAAGTAAAGGCACTTGCCACCCACTGGGACGAGTTTAAACCCCTCAGGACCCACATAGTAGAAGGAGAGAACCAACTCCAAAAGTTGTCCTCAGATCTCCACACACATAAATGGCACATACATCCACTAGTTAAAAACATAATAAAACTATATTAAAAGTTATGGATATGAAATTATCCTTAAATTGAAAGAAGTATCTCTGAGTGATAAGATGCTTTAAACTATAAATTAATTTTGTCCTAAAAATAAAATATTCTTCCAAGATGAAAATGGGCAGGTAAGGACAAAGCTAAAAGATTCAAATATGTTATAAAAAAAAAGTCTATAAAACTTAAAGATATAGATGTGTGTGTATATATATGTGATTAAGTTTACTATAAAAATTATTAACATTCGTTCGGCCAAATTAAATACATTGATATAAAACTAAAATCTAACTTTCTATTTACAACAACAAAATTTTACACCTAATGATGACTAGTTTGGAGACGCCAGAGTGATGGTGCACGCCTGTAATCTCAACACTCGGGGGTAAAGGCAGGTGGATCTCTGTGATATTGAGGCCAGCCTTGTATAGTCTACATAGTGAGTTCCAGGCCAGTTGGGGCTACATAGTGAGACTCTGGAAAAAATATAATTTAATTTAATTTAATTTAAAAAAACACTAGCTTAGTGAACAAAGATTTTATATTTTGCACCTTACCAAATGGTGCCTTTGAATCCTAACAACTAAATGTTATCCAAATGCCTACGAGAGAAGGATAAAGGTGTGTTTGGTGCCAAGCTTGTATGTTTTCCCATTGGTGAAGCCTTCCCTATCAGGAAACCACTGCTCTGGTAATAAGAAAAATTCCGTTAAAAAGAATTACTTCACCTTGGAGTATTCCTGAAAAATTACAAAGTGATTGTAGAACTCGATTTAGTAGACAAATATTTAAATCTATAAGTGTGTAAGTGTGCAAAATGTGCTCTATTACACAATGTTTTCACTGTGCCTACAATCCTCTGGATTAACCAAGCAAACAAATGGTACTATGAAAAAAAAAATCAACTATCAGAATTAACTAAAGCTTTTGGCTTTCCTTGCCCAAAGACATTCCCAAATAGTTCTTTAAATCTAAGGTTTCCCCTTTCTGGAAAGCACCAATTATCTCCTTTTGAAATAATTACAAGGTGTCTAATAAAAACAGAGAAAGGACTGTATGAGCCATTTCTGTTAAAGGGAGAGAACCTACACCATTATGAAGGACTGTTAAAATAACTGAAAACCTAGAACTACCTACAGTGAGTCCCAGGAGATGAAGAACTAAATGAATATGAGCTGAAACCAGGTGATTTCATCAATTTAAAAAAAACACCACAGCAAAGACTCCCTTTAGCCTGATGGAAGAGACCCTGTGAGGGTCCTTCTAACTGCCTCCCACGCACTGAACCCTCAGGAGATAAGCTCGTAGATTTGTATTCCTTATCTCAGACTTGTGCCAGCATCTTCAGAGGGACACAAACACATGGACATCAGAAAAGCAGGGTGACGCTCATCTCCAGCCATATCAATAACTCAGTACTCCCAAGTAACAACTCTAACCCCTTCTGACAATGGTCTAGCTCTTACACTTCTGTGTTTCTTAAATCCTTTTTTATAGAGATCTTTTTAAAGCTACCGAGAATATTTGGAATTTGCCTTGAAATATTTTCCTGAATGATAGAAATAACACTGATCTTGACTTTAGTGAAACTAAAATGAGGATAGCTGTCATAGCCTCTCATTAATCAGACTTCATTATGACTGTATGCTTACTTCTGCCTTTATCTGAACCAAACCTTTATGCTTCAGAAGATTCAAACTCTTCACAACCCTCATTAAAATAAAACTTCTTATTCAGTATAATTTGGATAAAGAAAAAGTATAGACTTTACATTAACAGACTTTGTTTTAAATCTTCCTGTTGGGGAGTAACTTTTAGATGCAGATTCCTTGAGCCAAAAACAATACAACTTCTTTCTGTTAAGAAAAAGGCAAGAATATTAATTAGATGTAACCAGGTGGAACACTGTTACTCCTGATGATAAGCATTAAGATGTGCATACTAACATCAGGCCCAAAAAGCTCTGGGAAGCCCTACATCATATTCTGCTTACTTTGAGTTTACTGACTCTTGTTAAGGATACCCCAAAAGTTTGGATTGACTTTTTAAATCCAAATTATACAAAAACAGTCATTCTCCAATGACAATAGCATGGCGGTTGTGGGGTTTTTGTTTCGCTTGTTGGTTGGTCTTTTTGAAAAGGTCTCCCTCTAGCCCCGTTTGGCCTGGAGCTCACTCTGAAGACCAGGGGTCCTTGTGTTCACAGAGATCCTCTTGCCTCTGCCTCCCCAGTGCTGGGATTAAAGGTGTACCCGACCAGGAATGGCTCCTGTGGTTTCTTGTTTTATAGAAATTGGCCAAGTGGGGCTGGCAAGTCGGCTGAGTGGGTGAGGATGCTTACCACCAGACCTGGTGACCCGAGTGCAGTCCCTGGGACGCACATGGCAAATGAAGAAAGCCAGAGCCACAGCTGTCCTCTGACCTCCACACAACTACATGGCTAATTAATTAGTGTAATTTAAATTTTTGAATTGACTAAGGGATGGAGCCAAGAGAGACCTCTCTGGTGGTAAAGATATGGACTGGGAAGTTTAAAACAGACTAAATTTGCTAAAAACAATTTTTAAAAGATATACCTTAGTTTAGAAAGAATTCAGATTCCCAAACATAACACGTAGAGACACTGCTATTTCAAGAAAGAGGGAATTTATAATCCAAGAGACTATATACTTCAAGAACCCATGTTTTCTGACTAAATGAGTGTTCAAGATGTCCCAAGATACAGTTATGTTGAATATTAAAAATACTAAACAATTCCTATTTTGCCAATGAGAACTAAGTGGGCAATATTATGAAGTGATTATGAATTTTGGAGTCCTATTTCCTTTCTGATTGTGTAATAAGACATATTTTATTTTGCCCACAAAACATCTGTGAAAATCAGGGACTAGGGAGATGGATCAGTTGTCAAAAGTACTTGCCCTGAACGTGTGAGGACCTGAGTGTCAGGAGCCAGTGTGTCTGTAATCCCAGTACTCCTACTATGAGTTGGGAAGCCACAAGCTGGCTAGCCTGGTGTGTGCAACACAGAGTCAAAACAACAAAGAGATGCTGCCTCAGGAGGGTAGAAGGTGAGGACCAACACCATGGCTGTCCTGCTTACACACACACACACACACACAGACTGTGGCATGTGTGCCCCCCCATGCACAATGGGCACTTAAGTACCTCAGCAATAAATAATAGGACAAAATAAAATGACTAGTCACAAATGAGAATAATTTGAATATTAAAGACCAAGCTTTCCTAAAATTAGAACTGCCACTCCACAGGAGGTTATAGCTATACAATCAAACTGGTCAAAAAGAGAGAGTAAAACAGTAAATTACTTCAAATTCTCCAAACATCAAATACAATGTGTCACAGAGCACAGAGACTATGGACAGGTGGAGAAAACGCAGTTAACCTAACTCAGAAGCGTGTGCTACTAAGCACAGCGTATTTTTTGGTTGATGATGGCACTGGCTTGTCTCCCTGTCTTCTGCCTGTACTTATTTAGGCATTCATGTTCTTGGTTATTTTAAATATAGCACTCCTAATCTATGTCACATATAAATACTTATGTTAGATGCAGAGGAAAGAAAAGGGAAACAGTTAGACACACTGTGATGGCTGATAGCACTGGTTTGATCCAGGGACTTTTTCCTTAACAGCTTGAACATCTATTTCTCTTTCCTGAAGGCTGCTATGCTGCCTGATCAGTCTGTCTCTATGAGACCTTAGAAATGAGCCTTCTTATCAGCGTGAACCATAACATTTGGACTCTGCCTACACAAAAGAGAAGGCTTGGCCAACAGGGGGAACCATAAACTAAAGTGCCCAGAGAAAAGTCACACCTACGCTGAAGATTTCACAAGGCTGATTAAAACTTCATGATTGTCAAGAACTACATACTTGCATGAGGCCAGCAAGATGGCTCCGTGGGTAAAGATACCTGCCACCAAATCTGAAGACATGAGTCCAATCTCCGGGTACATAAGGAAAAAGAGAACCAACTCCTGCCAGTTGTCCTCTGACTTCTACATGTGTACTGTGCATACTACTGTACATAGACATAGAAGACAAATAAAACTGTAATTTAAAAAAGGTTTTTGAAAGAGTTACTTGAAGGGGCTGGAGAGATGGCTCAGTGGTTAAGAGCACTGGCTGCTCTGAAGAGGACCTGGTTTCGGTTTCAAGAACCCTCTTGGAGGCTGACAACCTTCTATAACTCCAGTTCTAGGGGACACCCTCTTCTGGACTCCAAGCATATTACATGCCGACAAAACATCCAGCATGGTGGAACCGACAGGAAGAACTGAACAGTGAGGAGAGAGAAAATGATAGGAACTGATGAAGGACTGGCCATGAGAGAGACTGTTTGATGATACTCAGTTCACAGACAAGGCTGTGTTCACTGGAGAGTGAAGAAACCAGTTCATCGTTGGATATGTGGCTCATGCCTTTATGCCCAGAACTTGGGAGACAGAGAGAGGCCGATCTCTATGAGATTGAAACCAGCCTTGTCTACATAGTGAGTTCCAGACCAGCTGGGACTAAGGAAGTCTCTGTCTCAAAAAGAAAAAAAAAATTAAATAGTAAAAAGTAAATAAATTAAAATAATAAAAAGTTTTTAAAGAATTACTTTCAGATCCAAAGCTAGGTTGTCTTGGGTGACTTGTTGCACCCTTTCTAGGCACTCACTGTCTTCTCCTGTACCTGACCTAACATCCTTTTGACTATCAGGTAACACACTTTGAAATACATTCTTAGCAGACCCCAGCTTCTACCAATCCAAATGCTAAGAATATTCTCAGATAGCATCTAAAACCTACAGCAGAGTATTCCCTATTCCATTATGGTCCACCTACCTGTGATTCTCAGCAATGTATTTAGTAAATTCCTTCACTTGACTGTCTGTGTTCTGTGACTAATAAAATGTCATGTAACTAATTCCACAGTGGATCACAAATTCATATTCCCAGGCCACAGTACTCATATTTGGCTCAAGAATAAACTCTTATTCCCTTTGAGGTAAGGACTCTGCTTTGCCTTGACGGGGCTTCCTGGGTCCTGGGGAAAGGTTCAGAGCTGGCCATGCCACTAAGATCATGATTACAAAGCATCAGAAGGAAGCCTTGGGGAGTCCTAATCCTGACTGAGTTGGTAGGGCATTTTTATTGAGAAGGCCCAAAGATTGCCATACACCTCCAATGCACATGTACAATCTCTCCCATTACTGATACCAGAGTGGCACATTTGTTACAATCAGGAATGAGCGTTTATCGACACATCATTCTGGAATTCTTCACAAGGGGTGTGCATATGTCAAAACTTCTTTAAATTGCCCTTTTCAACCATGTGAAGCTCATCGAATGGCAGTTATACTTGAACAGTGATGTTTTTTAAAACAGAAAAATCTTCACTCAGGTTTCCAATGTTCCATATGGAGAATGGAATTCAGTTTGTTTTTCCAAGTCTCCACCTCTCTGTCTGAGATTGGCTTGCTATGCACCCCAGGTAGACATGAGCCCACTGTGCTCTGTCCCTGGTATTGCCCTCAGCAGTCAACAGCCAGCATTCTAGACATCTGCTTCCACCCTTAGGATGCAGCTTAACAGCTGAGCGGGTGGAAGCCATCTAGACCCATCGGCAGCTGTTCCAACAGCTGAAGGATGCTAGAGAAGGGCGGCAGGAGTCTGTGAGAGCTGTGGGTGGAAGAGTGGCACACACCTGCCACAGGAAGACCGGCTGAAATGCAGCCCCCACTTGGGGTCAGAAAAAGATGGCTTGGACACTGTAATCATCTCTAATGGTGTTTCAGCTCCTCTCTCCTGTCTTGGGAAGCTGGCTATATTTGTCTGTCTGTCATTATCTGAGACCTGCTTACAGACAAGGGCTGGTTAGCAAGCCTGGGTCTTTGTTCCTAAGAGGCAGAAAAGGAGAATTTTTGACCCTGGTTTTGGAGCACAGTAAACAAAGTCCTCCTGGCTGCCAGTAAGCTCAAAGTGCTCATTAAGTCAGGAGGTTTCTGGCCAGTGGTTGAAATGACATCATGCTTCCTCCTGGAATCCAACTAGAGATAAAAATCAGGTCAGGTCATTCCATTTACAAGGAGAGAATGCTCCCTTCCACTACTGGTTTTCAGGGAAAAGAGCCTATTTAAACTTGTGCTTTGAGAACATCTCTGAAACTTCCTTAACTCCTGATAATATGCAAAGCCATCTCATTTAAACCACATCAGAGGGCAGGGGTGCTCCTTGCTCGCCATTCCTGGCTTTTCAAATTGAGTATTTAACATGACGTGGCAGCAGCAGATAGGCCTTATTAGCTTAATGAGACAGCCCTTCAGGCTCACTAACACAGTACAAGGAGGAGGAAGAAAACGCTCTTTTTGATCTCAACACCATCATCACAATATGACGTGGGGAAGAAGAGATACTGTAAAATTAAACGGATACACTCAGATTTCTTTAGGATGAAACCAAAAACGTACAATTTTCAGAGGACACTGACATAGAGTCCATGAAGTTTTTCATTTCGTTTGTTTCTTAAAGTGCTTCATGAGACTTTAGAGTAGTCAATAATCAATGGTTTTTAAAAATCCAAGTGAATCTAGTAAAATCAGTTTTCTTCCCAAATACTCCGCCAGTAAAGAAACCAGTTTACTTGTGTGTGGGCATGTGCAAATGTCCTGTGTGTGCGAATGTCATGTGTGTGTGTATGCCTGAGGAGAAGAGAAGGGGGCATCAGATCCCCTGAGCTGGAGGGGATCTCTATAAGAACCAGCACTCCTAATCACTGAACTGTCTCCAGCCCCAGATAATTTCAACAAATACCAGGTGTTCTTAATAAAAATTAAAATAGCAAAAGCAAGACCTCTATATGATGGGGAAAGTTAAATTTTGTGTAGCATTTTCCATTTTAAAACATTTTATTTCTTATTTTTATTTTATGTGTATGAGTGTTTGGCCTGCATGTATGTAAGTGCAGCCATGTCATGTAATGCTCCCAGATTTTCCATTTTTTTTGGTAATGTCTTCAAAACATACTCGGCTCCAAAACAAGGGGAATGAGTTTAAAATACACTGGGGATGGAGAGAAGGCTCAGTGGTTAAGAGCACTGACTGCTCTTGTAGAGGACCCAGATTCAGTTGCCAGCACCTGTATGTCGGCTAACAACTGTCTGTAACTCCACTTCCCGGGGATCCAATGACCTCTTCTGGATACAGGCCATACACTCATAAATATAAAATAAAAATAAACAAATCAAAAATAAAATACATACAAATTTACATTATTTCCAGAGTTTGTGGATCTACCAAGAATGTTACAATCGTCAGGCCATGTGTTACTTATAAACAGCCATAAAATTCTTTTATTATTCAAAAAATGATTCTATCTTAAAGATAAGTGAAACATAATTGTGTGAACTTTTGATTATTCAAGTGTCCATTTGATGGGCTACCTGATGTAGTAGGGTTTAACAATATTTGACTCACGATTACTGATTTTCAGAAGCCCAGATCTTTTCTATCTCTATAAAATTTGAGGTTGTGTTTTTAGAGAACTGGTAAATTGTGAAGTGTTTGAGCTGTAAATGCTAATATAATCAAAGATTATAATTGTGTTTGTCAGTTTTCCGTTACTATAACAACCTGAGATGATAAACTCTTAAACAGGAAAGTTCTGGAGTTTTCTATCCATGATTGGTTGCCCCCCACTCCCCACCCCTTAGGGTCCTGGAGAAGGGCACATTATGTCAGGAGTGCGTGTCAGTGTCAGAGAAGCTGCTTTCCTCTCAGCTAGGAAGCAAATGGAGAAAGAAGAAAAGGTCCCACTATCCTGTTTTAGGGAACACTCTCAATGACAAAGACCTCTGTGATGATTAATATGGATTGTCAGTTTAACAGAATCTGGAATCACCTAAACACTGACCTCTGGGTGTGTCCATGAAGGTGTTTTCAGAAAGGTTAGCTGATAAGGGAAGTCCTACCCTGAATATGGGCAGCGTTGTCCTATGGGTTGTCATCCCAGACTGACTAAGGAGATAAGGAGCCGAGTGTTGGCATTCACCTCCCTCTGCTTCTGGACTATAGACACCAAGCAGCCAGCTGCAGCATGCTCTTCCCTTCGTGATGAAGCACATCCCTTCAACCGTGAGCCAGAGTAAACTCTCCCTCCTTTTGCGTCAGGGATTTGGCCACAGCAATGAGAAAGTAACTACTTCCCCCTCTCACTGGGACCCACCTCTTAAAGGTTCCCCCACGTCCCAGTAGCACCCTGAGGCAGGGCCACACCTTCCATTTACAGTTGGAGAACATCACAGATTCACACTTTAGCAGTGACGCTGTTGCTTTATAGGTTATTAAGAAGTTTTTCATCTAATTTGGTAATCTTACTTCACCACTTTTTCCGCTGACTCTATATGCTGACTCAGCTTTGTTATGCTCCCAGTTCTCTCATAAAGGATTTCAATAAGACCTTGGTGCATGCTATTTATATGGGAATTATCTTCTTAATAATTTGACCGCTATGCTTTGGTACTTTACAGCATTTAGCCAAACTTGAAACAGCAGAATGGTCCCATCTTGAATAACTGGGCTCACATTAGTTTGGTTTCCCTGGAAGTAAAAGGCAAAGATTCGAGAGTACAGTCTCTTTGGAGGGAGGTCCAGACACTCCTAGAGAGAGAGTACTACACCAGGAACGGAAAGCAGGGGCCATCATAGGCAATTATGGTGCTAGGTTCCACAGGGACACTGCAAAGAACAGACCAAAACATACATGGAACTGGAGTACTTACACAGCATTGCTCTCTGTCACTGAGGACTGCTTCTGAGTAGTACTACTCCTCCAGAACTTCCTGCCAGCTAAGTGGCAGCCCTTCCCAGTACTACAGTGAGTTCTGGAGCATGAAGACTCAAGCAGCTGAAAATCCTGCAGATTAATGAAAGGGCGGAGTTCAAGGGTGCAGGCAGGTGTTCAAGATATTTTTCTTTGATTATTTATTTTTATTTTACGTGTATGAGTGTTTTGCCTGCACGTATGTAAGTGCACCCCTGATGTGCAATGCCCATGGAGGTCAGAAGAGGGTGTTGGACTCCCTGGAACTGGAGTTACAGTTGATAGTGAGTTGCCATGTGGGTACCGGGAACTGAATCAAGATATTCTGTGAGAGCAGCTGGTGCTCTAAACTGCTGACCATTTCTCTGGTCTTCAAGGTCATCTTAAAAAATCAAAGAACTTTAATCAAACATGCCTTTAATCCTGCTCAGGAGGCAGAGGCAGGTGGCTTTCTGTGATATCCAAGCCAGCCTGGTCTACATAGTGAGTTCCAGGCCAACTGAGTACCGAGAGACTCTGTCTCCAAAACCACAAACCAAACCAAACAACTGCATAAGAACAGTCAGTTAGCATTCTAGTGTAGAATAAGAAGAGGTTTACAAGCTCCATCCCTAACTGAGGCTCTGTGGACACTTGATGGCTTCTGGGGGAGGAAGATCAGTTTCGTTTAAGGGTGTGGCTCCTGGTAAGAGGATGGTCCCATATCCAAAAGTTTATAGACAGCTCAAATTGGAGTTGATGGGTTAAAGAAAAAAGAGGCATGAAGTTGGAGGGAGTAGGAAGATGGATCTGCGAAGAGCTAAGGGGAAAGGTTGGGGTGAATATGATCAAAATACACTATGTGAAATTCTCAGGGAATTAATAAAATAATTAATAAATAAAATAATAAAATGATGTAAACACAATGTACTCAAGTATGAAATTCTCAAAAAAATTTAATCAAACAAAGCAAAATCTTTCCACTTATTAGAAAATCATGTCTTAAAGGAAGCAGAATAACCAGCCTTCTTGTAAAGTACACTTTTTTTCTCTATGGTAAAATATTCTTGTGGTAATCTTTTCACCAAATAAATTTTCCTCAGAAGTACTCACAAATCAAAGCACTCAAAGTACAATATAGTTAATTTTCCAAAGAAGACATCTATTTGCTAATAGTAGAAGGTTTTTATATGGTACATTTGTAATCAGTAGTAAGAGTAAATTATCTTTTGTAATAGAAATTTGTGATCAAATATCTCATTATCAGCCCTTTCTCATGACCAGTGTATTTAGACCTTTTCACAATTAAACAATGTCATTCACAAAGATCCAAATACTTTAAAAGAATTATTGACTTGTGTGGCTCAAAAGATAAACTAAAAAATAAGTTTCTTTTCTTTCCTGGTGTGTCTAAAAAGGGATCGCATATGGGCCCATGCAACACCACCAGCTGCAGGAACCACAGCAACTACCACAAGTGTCCCTTCCGGCTCATCTCCCACCCACTCCCCTTCCTGTGAGCAGCTGTCAATTGGCCTTCATCTCTCACCCAAGTCTCCCAGAGACTCTCTAGAAAATAATAATTCCTTAGATTTCTTTTATGTAGAGAGTCAATTAGGAAGGAAATCTGTACCATTTATATCATCTGTCACTCTCCTCCTTCTCTTCCCCCTCCTCCTCCTCTTCCTTCCCCCCCCCCCCTTCCCTGCCCCCCCCTCCCCGCCTCTTCCCCCTCTCTCCCCCTCCCCCCACCATTCCTCCTGAGCTACAAAGTGAATGTTTCCTGACACACTGAGACATGCAAACAGCTCCAAAGGTCCATGGGGGAAAAGAGCAACACCTCTTTCAGTGACACTGACCTGCATCTGGAATCTACCAATCTTTCTTCTGCCCTAACACCACTGATTACCAAGACAGCAAGAAATAATCAATTAGAGGCACTGGATGATCTGACTTCCGTGTTATCTTTCAGTAACAACAAGAATCCTGAAATAATCCAGGCTCTGTGCTAACATGGAGACCCTCAGATCAACACAAATGTTTTCCTCTTTTCTCACTGTTTCTATTTCAGTTCCGACTCCACCCAAGTCACCCGACCAGCCCCGGTCTTTCCCAGTTCTCCATATTGTTGCTAGACTAAATCTACCAAAATAAAGTTTCATCCTGTCCTGAACTTCTCTAAAAATCCTCAGTACATGGATCTAGGAGATGGCTCAGTTGATAAAATGTTTGCTTTGCACGCACAAGGGCCTGAGACTGAGCCCCAGAACCCAAGTAAAAGTAAGATAGCCAGGTGTGGCTATTTTATAATCCCGGAGCTGGGAGGGTGCGAACCGGCAGATTCCTGGGGCTACTGACCAGACAGCCGAGCATGATCTGTGAATTCCAGGCCAGTGAGACAGACCTGCCTAAAAGGGGGGGTGGGGGTGGGGAGAAATAGGTGGATGGGCACTAGGGAAACAACACTGAAAGTTGTTCTCTGCCTTTCCTGTGCCCATGCATATCTGTACACATGCACTGCACATATAAACATGCATACACTTACATATTCTTTAGTATTTACAGCATTTTTCCTCAGACCAGACACAGTGAAGCTTACAGGACCTTTGCTGATCTATTTTCTGCTTATTGCCCAGGTTCTTTCCTTGTCTCTGGCCTCCTTGACATCTCCAGAGATGTCATGTATGTCCCCATTAAAGGAAGACTGTCTTCCCCTGCCCTTCCTACTGTTAATTCTCATTAGCCCTCAAAATCTCTGCTAGATCTGATGTCCTTCAGGGCATGTCATCTGAATCCCAGGTAGGCTAGATTACTTGCCTGAAAATCTAAAGTTACATCTTCTTTAGGGTCATTTAATCAGCCCCGAGCCACACTGTTTTGGACAACGGAGTCCCATTTACCCCTCTCATAGGTTCAGCCACTGCAGCCATGTTTCTACTACGACCATCTCAACCTGAGTAGGGATGAACCTCTCATTTAGCTAATTAGCTTCCCTTCCCCAGAAGTTTGACTGAAGGGGTTAAAGATAGCCATCTAGCCTCTTGCTAAGACTCAATACATGAACCTGGGAGATGTGAGGTAGTCACATTTCTTTCTGAGACTAGCTGGAGGCTAATCCATAGAAAGGAAAAGAAGAGGAACTGGATGGAGAGATGGTTCAGTGGTTAGGAGCACCGACTGCTCTTGCAGAGGACCCAAGTTCAATTCCCAACACCCACATGGTGGCTTACAGCTGTCTGTAACTCCAGTTCCAGCGGATCCAGTGCCCTCTTTTGATTTCTGTAGGCATTGTACAACACAGGTATACTTACATGTAGGCAATATACTCGTATACATAAAACAAAAGTAATAAAGCATTTCTTTAAAAAAAAAAGGAAAAGAAGACTGAAGCCAAACAGCAAAGAAAGGATTTCTGAGGCTCCCAGGAGCTCCCCAGATCCTGATTCTAGTCCGTTTCTGACATATGTCCACATCCTTATTTTTCTAAATCTTCTCTTTTCTAATGAGAGCTCAACTTCCTTTTGTTTCTAATAACCAAAGACCTTTCCAGTCCATCTTTCTTGGGCTTATTTACCACATGCTTCAATTGCCTGGGGTTCCTTCAATAATCTGAACAGTCATCCCAAACCCAGTGTGTAGTAGTATGTCATAGGTATTCAAAAATTGTTGAATCAAGAGAATAGTATTATCAAGAGAATAGAATAATAGTTCCTGATTATATGCCAGGAACTACTCTTAACTCATTGAATTCTCACAACTCTAAGAAGGAATTACAGATTTTTTGCTTGCTTTACACATCAGTAAATTAAAGTGCAGAGAGGTTACTAGCCCACTATCTCATAGCCCAATATCATAAATGGCCAAGCTGGGATTCAAATCTGTATAACTGGCTTCAGAGACCAAGTTTTTCACTAGTAAACCAGAAGGCCTCCTTTATGAGAATAAACAGGGTGAGGAGGAGGGCTGGTGAGGTGGCTCAGTGGGTAGGGGGCTTGCTGCCAAGCTGATGACCCGAGTTCAATCCCTGGGACCCACATGATGGGATGAGAGAGTCGACTCCCCCAAGTTGTCCTTGACCTCCACATGCGCACTGTGGAGTGCATGTACACACACACACACACACACACACACACACACACACACAATTTAAAACTATAATTTAAAGAATGGGTAAAGGATGAAGAGGGAGGCAGGTGCCGTGCCTCTCCAGCTAACTTAAGAGACCTTTCAGTCTCTCTCCCGGCTTGTGGTTTGGGCATGCCCATGTAATTTTTTTCAGTGATATTAATCACACTTTCATTGATAACAGGATAACAGTAAAATATGGAATACACTGCTATACAATGGAGAATAGATTGAAAAACCAGTTAATTACCCACATAGAAACCCTCTATTTTCTTTTTTTGAATTTTTGTGTATTTCGTACAAAATACCTCTTTTATACCTGGTTTCCCATCAGCACCCTGGCATATCCCCAGACTGGATTTCATACATTCTGTCATTTATGTCATGGCCTATTGAGTCAAGTTAGTGTCCGCTGACATCCCTCAGTGTAAGTTCGTCCACTGGGGTCTAGTCAACCTATCTGGAGTCACTCCCTTAGAGAAGATCACCTCCCCTCACCCAGCACTAATCAGCTGTCCAATAGTTCTTTGACCTAGATTGAGACTTACTGCCCATTTCTACAGTTCTGTGCTGGGCTTTGTCTGCTTGGGTGTGCATGGGTCTTGTCCATGCTGACACTGTTGCTGTACTTTCACGTGAGCAATGTCCCAGGAACCTGTAGACTCTATTTCCATGCGGTCATGCACCTCTAACCTTGGCTCTTACAATCTTTCAGCCCCCTCTTCCACAATGGTCCCTGAGCCCTGGGTTCACTGCCCATTTGAGTTTTATCTTCTGTAGTCCTGCCTACTAATGATATCTGTAAAGATAACACTTCCCTTTTGTATTTCTTTGCTTATCCTCTCAAAGTTTCATCTCCCAAACTATTTCAGAAGCACTGGAAGGGTAGGGACTAAAACTAGTTCAATCAATCAAGGACTGTTGTGAATTCGTGTGTGTGTCGCATGTGAGTGGTATATGCTCACGTGTGTGGGGAGGTGCACGCACTTGTGTGTGAGCATGGAGGCCAGAGGACACTGTGTCCTGCTCTACGACTCTTTGCCTTATTCTTTGAGATGGGGTCTCTCCCTGAACCTGAAGAAGGCTAGAGGCCAGCAAGAGCCAGCCATCCTCTAGTCTCCCGGGCCCTACCCCCAGCAACTGGGGTTAGAGGTACACACCTCCTAGCCATGCCTGGCCTATTTACGTGGGTACTGGGGATTTGAACTCAGGTCCTCATGTATTTGTTGTAAGCCTCCTTACCCACAGAACCATCTCCCTGTCCCAGAATGTCATTAATTCTTACGCTGAAAGGTCTAAAGCATTCCAGTAAGCCTTGAGTCATGACAACAATGTCACTGAAGTACCTGTGTGTTTCCTTTTTCCCATCTCTGCCTTTCTCCTAGAGATGGCTTTTACAGCAGTTCCACCCATCCCCCCAAAATCTGCCAACAGTAATAGAGATTCTTCTTCTAGCAGAAAAGATAGCATATTTGTTTTAATATTCTTGGCAAATTCTTGTAATTTATTCCAAAATCACATGCCAAATAATCACTGAGCCAGTCATATGGCTGTGTGTCTGTGCCTGTGAGTGATCAAATTTTTAATATGGGGTCACATGGAATGAGCTCCTAAAATCATGTGAGGTGTCCAAACCAAAGTGGGGGGTGTTGAAAAGAGGCTCAGAGAAGAGTCCTTGAAAGTTGACGTCTCTTATGATAGGTCTACCTTCAACGTGAGACATTCCTTCGGGCACTTCAGCCTTTTAGAATGCACACATCTGACTCTGAGCTCTGGCGGCAACTGCCACCACCTGGTCCAACTTTACTGGAACAGCATTGTCTCTGGTCTCCATAAGAACCCTTTTCACTTTTGAATACGCTTGTCCTGCCTTCCCTTAACTGTTCCAAGTAACAGGGTGTGAAGGTTTAAAACCAATCTGTTCCCACAGCCTCACGCTTTGGCCTTTATCCCAGCTGCTGGTGCCGTTTTAGAAGACTGTGGAACTTTTAAGAGGTGGGGTCTGGCTGACTAGGGGCTGGTCTTAGAAGGTTATACCCTGACCCCTGGTTCTGTCCACACCATGCCATCTGCCACTGAGGATCTGCCACACACTCCTGCTGCCATGAACTCTGCCGTGGACGGAAATCACAAGCCAGAACAAATCTTTCTTCCCTAAGTTGTTTCTGGCAGGTGCCCTGGTCACAGTGATGCATAGGGCTGATAGCTTGCTGCTCAGAAGTCCCAGGAAAGCCGTATGTTGGGGCTCCTCAGAAAACCTCTTTGTCTGCTCCAGGCCAGACCCTTGTAGGAGGGGGAACAGTGGCTTCTGGCTGCTAAGGCCATCAGGCCCTGCTGCCCTTCTGGGTAAGCCTGACACATGTCCTGACTAGCATGTGTATCTGTAGGAGTTCTCCCCTCTCACTTAGTATTTTGTTCTCTGGAGTAGAGGGAGGACAGCCCTTTCTTTTGTTGGCATCCTGGAATAAACACAGGTGCCTCCCTATCACAGATAGTAAGCAGAGAGAAAGAAAGCCGGTTGTGGCTTCAGGGGCCATTTGCAGAAGGCAGGAGTGTAAATACGTATTGCTTAGATGCAAACGCTCATTGTGCGCCTCACTTTGCTTCTCGGGACTGAATCTTTTCTTTGTCTGCAATTAGAGAGGAGGGGAAAGTGAAAGCACGGATTCAGGCCAGGGCAGTGCTGTGCAGGGCCGGGCAGTGTGGCTCGGTACCGGGAAAGCAAAGCTCCCTGGGAAAGGGCCAGCTCTGTTCTGTGCTTGGGAGCAACTGTGGCTTCCAGGGAGATTCACCTGCTGGATACTGAACATATTTCGGGTTTGAGAGCAGGAAAGAAAAGGGGAGAAAGGGGAATTTATGGGACTAAGAGAGACAGAAGAAGGACTTCTATCTTGAAACTACCTCTCTGCTAAAATAAAAAAAGTTACTTATTTTACTTTAGGTTTATTAAGATAGGGTCTCACACTACAGCCCAGGCTGCACTGGAATTCACTATGTAGTTGAGGCTGGCCTCAAACTCACAGCAATCCTCCTGCCTCAGCTTCCTAAGTGCTGGGATTACAAAGTGAAAGCCACTATGCCTGTCCTCCTTAGCTTTAAAAAATCCGAAATAAAACTAATGAAGATGAATGAGGTTCAGTTTTAAAATTGGCATTAGCAGACAGGACTCTCCTGGTTTCAGAACCTTGAAAGAAATGGAAGGGGGCTTTCCTCCCATCCCAACTGTGCTCTGCATGATGGCCTTTCAAGGGAAACTGGAAAATGGTGTCTAAGCTTCCTACTTTAGAACTGATAATCTGCCAGGAGCATGACTCTAGTCCCAGCACTGAGGAGGCAGAGGCTGATGGATCTATACAAGATTGAGGCCAGCCTAGTTTACACAGCGAGTTGCAGGCCAGCTGGGACTACAGGGAGACTCTGTCTTAAGAAAATAAGCAAACAAAAATAAGAATTATCATTCCTTTAGGATGCAAAAGAGAAGACCCTGGAGGGAGGTGTGATCTTTAGAAAGTTCTAGTGCCTGAGTTTAGGCTCCCTCACTTTGGATGGGAAGTGGGGCAGATTTGAGGTTTATGGGTGACACTTTTCCTATTGTCATGGACTCTCTCACAGTCTCTCTGGGGATGCCTAGCTCTCCTTTTCTAGCCCTGAGTACATTTAGCATCCTAACACAAGCTATCATTAATTTCTAATTATTTATCCTTACAGAACCCACTCTCTGCAATTGTGCTAATGTCTCATGAGCATTCTCCATGCACCAGGTTTCTGCCGCCATCTCTGTGAGGAACTTGCTCTCAATCCTGCTTCACAGAAGTAGAAGGTTTAAATGTCTATCCAGGACCCCAGAGCAAGCAGGTACAGATTTGCACTCGGCTTTTGGGGCCCGTCTCTCTACTATTTCAGCAGGCATCATATCATGGCATGTATATCCTCCTCAGCATGAGTCAGTTGTGGGGGAACAGAACAGCACATCTACCACCACTGTTTGGAATCAGATTTACCATTAACTGAACATTTGTGAATAGAAGAGGCTGAGAAATAATCTTCACAATGTTGGTCTTCTGGCAGAAACACTGCCTATGCAGAGCTCAGCTCTGGTTTACAGACAAGTCTTCTTGTATCTTAATACAGGTGAGTGGGGCAAGCCTACATGTATCTTACCCTTTTTTATTTTTTTGAGACAGGGTCTCATTATATAGTCCATGCTCACAATCCTCCTGCTTCAGCCTCCCAAGAGATTGTGTTAAAATAGCCACCATGCCCAGCTGTTATGTCGCCCGTTATTTAAAGGCACTGATCTCATTCATTCAAGTTCTTCCATAAACATACAGCCTATACAACACTGTCTAATGGGATCTTGTAACTCATTTCATTATTAACCTATCTTGGTAAATTTTTAGACTTTCATATAATCCCTGTGATCACTACCAGCCTATTCTATTCTGATGCCTATATCTGATGAAGATAACAAATCTTTGTGACTTCTATCTCCGGTCTCCACCTTCTCAGTTGTTCCTGTCATAGAAATAACTCTCAACTCATTTATCCTAACATAAAAGTATATAGTGTGTGTCAAGGTGCCTGTACTTGGGTGCACATGCGTGAAGCTTACAGTTAAAAAAGCAATTACTATGGTCACAGGAAGAGCTTCATGTTGATGCTTACCTCTGAAGTAGGCATTATTGCACTGTTGAATAGTATCGGAACCCAAGTCTTGGGAACTTTCTGTCTTGTCCAAAGTCACATTCTAAACTAGAAAGAGACCATCCCGAGGCACAGACCCAGGCCTGTCTGCTTCCCCAAACACACCCTTGATCCTTGCCCATTACTGCTGCCCCTTCTGCACATGTGGTGGGCAGCAGCCAGGTCAGATGAGAGATGGTAACAAGGACAAAAGTTAAAGGAGAGCAGAACAGATTCAAGAGGTTGAAAGCATATTTAAATTTGGAGAGGGAAGAAAATGCTTCTCCCAGATAGAACTACAAAATTACTTTCTGAGTACTGAGACTTGTGCAAATAGTTTTGTGACATCGCTGACTGATAGAAAACACATTTACATGGAGAACAAGAAGCAAGTTAATAATCTGAATTTTAACAAGGCTTTTTTTCTGACAGCTCGGAATTGTTTTATAAATGTTTAAGAAACTTTAATAGGTGTCTGACGTGAATAATTAAAGAGAAACTAGTATTGCAAAAAAGAATTAAAGCTTTAAATTGTCTACACAATCATGAGTCGAGGGAAAACTACTAAAATGGGAATAATGAATCCAGAAGTTGCCACTTCCAAAAAGAAAAGGAAGCCGGGATGGTGGCACACATTTTTAATCCCAGCCCTCAGGAAGCAGAGGCAGGTAGATCTCTGTAAGTTTCAGGCTAGCCTGGTCTACATAACAAGTTACAGGACAGCTGGCGTTACACAGGGACCTTATCTCAAAAACAAAACAAAACAAAAAACGAGGGGAGGTTTGAGAGATGGCTCAGCGGTTAAGTACACTTACTGCTCATCTAGGGGATCCAAGTTTGGTTCCCATCACCCACAGGGAGGCTAACAACTGTCCTTAACTCCAGTTCCAGGGGATCTCACACCCCATGGGCACTAGGCACACATGTGGTGGGTTCATATACACGCAGGCAAAATATGCACATAAAATAAAAATAAATAAAATCTTAAAAAAAGAATTGAGAATCATCCTTCCACAAGTAAAAGACTTTGACTGAAATGGATATAGAAAGCAGAGATTTAAACCTTGGGACTAGGTGCTGGGAGGCCTCCAAGTGAGAGTCCTGGGGGCATTCTGGTTACTTAGTGGTGAAGGAAAGCATCTTCACCAGCCGCCATGACTTCCTTTCTCTTCTCTTCAGCCTTTCGCCACCTTCCACATGTGTATTTCTGTTCACTGTTTCCCACAGGCACTGAGGGCTTCCCGCCATATATAAACTGTTTTCCAAGATTATGCCCCCTTACATGTGTTTAGATGGTACTTCTGAAGTCACACATCTCCACTGAGATGTGCTCACAGCACGTGCTGGATACCAACTTCACCTATCAGACAAACGGGCTGGAAAATGGTTCTAACACAATGTCCATTCCCTTTATCTGTAGTTAAGCACTGTGTAAATACCACTGACACCAAGAATTTCAGGAAAGAAAAGCTTTCTAAATTCTATAGAATAGAAAACAAAAACAAAAACAAAAACAAACCCAAGCTATTCATGCTTCAAGTGGTATACTCTTCACCTCCAGAAGACACATAGGGTTCATTCACAGTTCGGAGCTCATTGGGAGGAGCAAAATGTTGTAGATATTAAATGTCATTGTTTTCTTTCGCAAACAGTTATTCTTCATGACGGTGATCTAATCAAATGTTTGAGGAAACAGCAGCAGAGGTGTTTTACTACTGATGGTGCGAAGGCCAGTTAGAGAGCTGGAGGGTGCTGGCTGACTGCAGGAAGTTGAATGCTGAAGTGGCTGACTGGGAGAGTATTTGAAGCTCTCAGACGGACAGTTTTCATTGTCCCTATGCTGTCTCTTTGAAAACAGACCTTATCCAATTTAAGGCGGATGGTTTAATTATGACCGAACTAGACACTATGAACTATTAAAAATGACACATAAATAGTTTTCATGTCTTCTTTACATGATAAATGTCTTATGAAGAGAGGCTGGAGAGATGGTCCAATGGTTAAGAATACTTGCTGCTATTGCAGAGGGTTGGGATTCAGCTCCCAGCACCTACAGGGTGGTTCATAACCATCCATAACTCTGGTTCCAGGGGAACCAGGCACATGGGTGGTATACTTACACTCAGGCAAACATCCATACACATAAAAATATATATTTCAAGATTTTATGAAGAACCTTCTAACATAAAGGACATTGAGGGTCTGGCATAAGTTAAAAAAAGTATTGGGGATTTGGTCCTTGTGTTATCTGGGATGCTGTAGACTAGATATTTCCATGTCCTAAGTTCCCTGGCACACATGAAAACCATATCATATATTAAAATAAAGCTAATGGATATAGAGGGTGGGGAGGTCAAAGGTAAGTTTTATTTCCAGAATATCTTCTCTCTTTATAAATGTCTACTAAAATGGATTTTTAATTTTTCTATTTTTATGTGTATAAATGTTTTGCCTGCATGCATGTAAGTGTATCATGTGCATACAATGCCCATAGAGGCCAGAAGAGGGTGATGGATCCCCTGGAATAGTTGTTAACCCCCAAGAGGGTATTAGAAACTGAATGCAGGTCCTCTGCAAGAACAGTCAGTTCTCTTAACAATTAAATCATCTCTCCAGCCCCAAAATGGATTTTTTTAAACAAAGAGAACAAAATAACACTTATTTTTTTTAAAGTATTTTATGTATTATTTTTATTTTATGTGTATAAGTGTATTATCTGCATGTATGTAAGTACACCTGTACTATCCAGCACCCAAAGAGGTCAGAGGAGGCCATCAGATGCCCTGGAAGTGGAGTTTACAGACTGTTGTTATCTGCCATATGGGTGTTGGGAATTGAACCCAGGTCCTCTGCAAGAGCAGTCAGTGCTGTTAACCACTGAGCTACCTCTCCAGCCACTCTGTTCCTTTTCTTAAGAAGTAAAGAATTGTTTTAACTTTTGAATGACACAATGCAGGGCCAGTTTTTCTTATCTTTGTTTGTTTTGAAACATGGTCTCCCTGTAGCCCTGGCTGGCTTGGAACTTGACTAGGCTAGCCTTGATCTTACAGCAAACTACCTGACTCTGCCTCCCAAGGGCTAGGATTAAAGGCATGCACAACCACACCCAGCCCTTGAGTTTTACATTTTTTAAAAAAGATTTATTTTTTTATGTGTGTGTGTGAGACATGTGTGTAGGTACCTGCAGAGATCAGAAGAGGTCATTGAATCCCCTGGAGCTGGAGTTACATGCAGTTTTGAGCCACCAAACATGGATGCTGGAAACCAAACTCAGGTCCTCTGGAAGAGCAGCAAGCCCTCTTAACTGCTGAGCCGTCTCTCCAGACTCAAGTTTCTCAGGTTTAAAATTAGGATAATTAATAAAACTGCATTACATGGTTGCCTCACAGGCTTGCTGTAAGAATTAAAAGAGATCCTATTTGCTAAGAACACTTGTACAACATTGAACATGTTAAAAGCTTCAGATGATAGCTGTTTATTCTCATCATCATTATTAAACATTTACTATTTAGATTCTAGAGAAAGTGAGGTGACAATCACCATCATTATTATTACATGTTTGATATTTAGACTCTAGAGTAAGTGAGGCGGTGAATATAGGCTAGAAAAGAGCCCTGGACTCGTTCAGAACTCAGTTCTGCTGCTCGAACTTGGTCTTCTGTAAAGAAAGCCCTGAACGAGACAAGGTTCCAATCAGACACAGATGGTATGCTTAGAGTGAATTTAAAAGTGCTTAATCAAAAGATTTACAGAGTAAGGTATGTTCAGCCTCTGTGAGAACCTCATAAAGAGATGAGTTGATTTGGACTTTTGGTTTCAGTCCGTGGTCATGCTGAGGCTGTGGAGAAGCAGAGCATCTTGGCCAAGACTGCTCACTTCATGACAAGGAAAAAAAGACAAACAGAAAAGAGCCAGGGCCCCAATATTGCCTTCAGTGATACAGCCCGGATGATCTAACTTCCTCCAACTAGTCCTCCCTCGCCTCTTCAAAGCTTTACCTCAGTAGCACTATAGGCTGACTACGAAATATTCAGCATGTGAGCTTTGAGAGGCCACTCATGAGTCAAACCATAACATGTGGACAGAGCAAAGAGAACCATCAAAAGTTAAAGAAGCATCAATGACTAGGGACAGGGAGCCATTGCCACCTACCATCCCTGCCCCAAATGGGCAAATGGAAGAATGATGCTACTAGACTCTGGTAGTACCTAGAGCCTTGGAAGAAAAGCCAGCCCACAGGAACTGTGCTTATAGATGAATCTGATCACTACCCCAAACTCTAATGCAGCAGGAATTAGCAACAATTGTGGGTTCCTCTGGGACAGACCTTCACAAGACTTGTTTCCCTTTGGTGTCACAAAGCCAAAGCACAAAACTAAGCCTGGGCATCAATAACAAATTTATTCAGTGACCAACGAAAGTGGGAGCTTAACTCTAAAGTCAACTTCTTGGCCAATTCGTGTGAGTTACAGAGGAAGGGAAAAGGAGGGAAGGACAGGTCAACAAAGGGGAGTGTGCTGGAGAGTTTCAGTTTCAACTTGAGAAGCCTGGGTTGACGAGCCTCCTCAATTGGACTAGCCTGTGGCCATGTCTGTGGAGTATTCTCTTGATTGTTGAGTGATGTGGGAGGGTCCAGCCCCTGTGGGTGGTGCCATCCCTGCATAGATTGTTCTGTATTGTTTAAGAAAGCACGCTGAGCATGGGCCAGGGGAGCAAGCCAGGAAGCAGTGTTCCTCCATGGCCTGTGCTCCAGCTCCTCCTCCAGGCTCCGGCCCTGAGTTCCTACCTTGGGCTCTCTTAGTGATGAACTGTGACGTGAGAGATGTAAGTCAAATAAACCCTTTCCTCCCCAAGTTGGTATTGGTCAGAGTATTTTACCTCAGCAATTGAAGGCAAACCAGAAGAGGGAGGAATATTTTTATCTTTCCCTAAAATAAGCAGATGTTTCTCCGAGTACAGTGCTGTCTCTTTTTCTCATTTTATGCTCTTGGGCTTCCTGTGATAGCTGACAGGTACACCAGTTAGCATCGAAATTAAACTATGATAAAGTCTGAGGTCTTCTAGATATCATTTGGGTGGCCATTCTGGCTCTGAGTGGTTTCAGCTGGTGATCATGAGGAACAATGTCTCACCTCCAAACATCCTATTTTCAAAAATAAACACAGGGTAGAATAAGAGGCCAGTCAAGCTGTGAAGACATCACACAGGTTATTGGAGTACATTCCAGACCTCTGTCCCCGCAAACGCTAATTTCCTGCTCCTGTCTTGCTGGCTAAATCCAGCCAGAAATCATAGTGCAAGAAAGCCAGTGTACTACCCAGATCAGGGGAGGACTGTGGCGATGAGATCGGCAGAGAGCAACAAGCCCCACAGATTTATAACTACAAACATGTCAGAATGTCCTCTGCACTGCATGGAGGATTTTGATACTCAGTGATAGACACCTTCTCGGAAAAAGGCATCTCAACCTAATCATGGGAAATAGATTCCCTTCCCAGGTGACCCTTGAAATGTGGAACAATGATCAGATCTGAGAAGTTGCTTCTAAAAGCAAGAGCTGAGGCTGGAGAAATGGCTCAGCCATTAAGAGCACTGACTTAAGAGCTCTGGCAACCCATATAGCAGCTAACAACTGTCCTTAACTTCAGTTCCAGGAGATTTCGCCCTCCTCTGGTCCTCAAGGGCATTGCACACACAGTGCACTTAATACTCAGGCAAAACACTCATATACAGAAAATAAAAATGAATTAATTTTTAAAAATTTAAAAAGCAACAACCACCCAGACATAGTGGTGTGCTCCTGAAGTTGCACCTGGGAGGCTGTTCTGGTAGGTCCTCTCAGGTCTTGGAGTTCCAGATCAGCCTGGGTGATATAGGAGACCCCACAAAAGTCTTTCAAAAAAGAAAAGAAAAAACAAAATGTAAAACCCAAACTACAAACCATGAAGATGGTCCAACGGAAGTATCAGGCTGAAGGAACTGAGTGCAGAGTCAGAATTCTGGAAAGGTGGACCAGTATTGTATAAGAAAGTAGGTTGAGCACAGGCCAGGGGAGCGAGCCAGTAGGCAGCTATCCTTCGTGGTCTGTGCTGCAGGCTCCTGACCTGAGCTTCTGCCTTGACCTCCCTTGATGACAGGCTGTGCTTATAAGCCAAATAAACTCTTTCCTCTCCAAATTAGTATTGGTCAGAGTGTTTTATCACAGTAATCGAAGGCGAACTAACTGGGAACTAGTTGAGGCTGTGAGTGGGCAGACCTGAACCCATTTCCAAGAGATCTGGCAGGATTGGACACCTGTCAGGATGTCAATGGAGAGGAAGATGGAGGTCTCTAGCTTAGTTATTAGCTGGAAGATAATGCCAGGCGCTGACTCAGGCTACAGATGAATGAAGCACAGTTGAGAATTCACCAAAGGCATGGGACAGTGTCTATCTGTTCCACAAGTCAGCATGCTTCATGAGACTGAGGACAAATTGTTAAACAGACATCACCTTATAGAAGTGTTAAAGGGAGGGAGATGTTATCATCTTATGAGATTGGGAAATAGTGAATCAAACGAGGCTAAATAGTTTTTGTTACTTCAGAGTTTCTCACAGCCTTTCTCCTCAACTGGCCAACATTCTACTATATTTGTCAAATCTACTTGACACTCCACACAAACACACCAGTAGCAGTAACACACCCATCTATTTATATCTCCTGTGCTGGTGTTTCTCAGAGCAGTGTTACTCCGAGAATGGGACACAGTCCAGCGCTTGCTCAAAGTGTAGCAAGCCAGAGACCAAGACATGACACTTTTCACAGCAGTTTTGTGTCTTTGAATATAATAATGAAAATATCTAGACTTATATTTTTTATGTCTCCTTTGTAACCTCACTTTTCTACTCACTTATTTTAATTGTATTTTGCAAATGATCAGTCATCAAAGGATGAATGGTTAAAAAGAAGAAAACCAAAAGCTGGTTCTGTACTACAGGGAGTTTGAGAGGCTCTGTCTGGAAGATGTTGTGGAAACATCATAGTTCATTGCTTGCAGAGTGGGCCCCATGTTATCCATCCATCCATCCAATCATCCATCCATCCATCCATCCATCCATCCATCCATCCATCTATTTAGGTTTCTAAGACAGGGGTCTAACTATGTAATCCAGTTTAGTCCTCAAACTCATAACCTTTTGTCTTAGCCTCCCAAGTGCTGGGATTACAGGTGAGCACCACCATGCTTGGCTTTTGAGCACCCGTTTTAAATTACTTAAGGAGTTTTGGTTGTTTTTGTCTTTTTTTTTTTTTTTTTAAAGCTCCTGTGCCATACCTACAGGTCCTGAAGAAATATTCCTCCTCTGGTGAGCCGCCTAGCACCAGGATTTTAAGGTGAACCCTAAGTGGTTCTGGTGTACACCAAGGTTGGAGGGTTCCCTGGATGAGGGTGGGGGATGGTAGGTCTTGGGTGCACAGAGAGATCACCAGGACTCAGATATAACGACCTACACCAATTAAACCTAACTCTTTGGTGATGGTTCCTGGGTGATGGTTATACTTATTTTTATTTTTACTTTATGTGTATGAGTGCTATGCCTGCATATATGTAAATGCAGCCATGTGATGCACTGCCGGCGGAGGACAGAGAGGCAGTCAGATCCCCCAGAACTGGAGCTATGGTCGGTTGTTAGCCGCCATGTGGGTGCTGGGATTCGAACCCGGATCTTTTACAGAAACACTCAGTGTTCTTAACTGAGTCATCTCTCCAGCCCCTGGGCAATAGTATTTTAATTGAAATGGTTCTGGATCAGCCCGGAGGGTTAGGAAGGCTGGCTGAGGTTAAAAGTAGGGAGGTCAGTTCACTGCTTTCTATGAGTCAAAAACAGTTCCTGGGATCTCAGGTGTTTTCCTTTCCTGGATCTACAGGGCCAGGCACCAGGACTGTGGCTGAGGGTAGGAAAGCCGAGAGCGGAAGGAAATGCTCTGGACCTCACAGGGGCCAGTGAGAAGCTGAGCGGCCCTGGTACAGAAGCCACTCACTGCCTGTGAGTTCCTGCTCCTGGACGATGCTGACTCTGTGGACAGCAGTGCTTTGGTTTCCTTTGCTCTGAGGTTCGGCAATCCCTGAGAGGCAGGCTTTGTGGGAGAAGGGAAGGGCTGGCTCTTTGTGCCGAGCAGCGACTTTCATTTTTGTGGCAGCTGCGTTTCAGTGTACTCCATCACTCTGAAAGAGTCCAGCTGTTCCTTTCCACCAATCGCTGGAAAAGATGCCTTTTATTTGAAGAAAGCTCAAACGCATTAGATCTTGATGTCTAGCAAGAGGGAAAAGGAGGAGAGACAGTAAAGACTGATGCTGACATTTGCTCCTAGAAGTTGGGGACAAATGATTATAGATATTAGAAAAAAATACAGTGGGAGCTGGAGGGATGGCTCAGTGGTTAAGAGAACTGGCTGTTCTTACAGAAGGCCCAGATTCAAATTCCAGCACCCACAGGGTAGCTAACAACTGTCCATAATTCCTGTTCCAGGGGATCCAACGCCCTCTTCTGACCTCTGTAGGAATTGCATGACATAGGTGCAGTTACATACATGTAGGCAATCCAGGCATACATATAAAATAAAAGTAATAAATCTTTTTTTTTAAAAGAAAAAATATAGTGTTTCTACACAGGGACAGGCTACTAGATAGTGGTGGTTCTTTCTCATGACAAAGCTTTGGAATAGTCCATTTTCTTGCCTATATGACTGCTGGAGTCTGAATGTTCCCCCTCCAAATGAGGATGCTGACATTAAATCCCCAGCATGATGGCATGAAAACATGGGCATCTCAAAAGTAGTTAAGTCAAAGGGCTTTGCTCTTATGAAGAGGACGAGTACCTTTATGAAAAAGGTCTGGGGGTGGGGAGCTCATCAGACACAGAAACTGTTTGATCACCAGACTTACTTTCCAGCTTCTACAACTGTGAGCAATAAATTTTTGTTCCTTGATCCTCCAGCATGCAAAATAAACTAACAAACATGTAAATATATAAAGGACTGTAAGTGAATTTCTTAGCTGGGGAGATAACGGGTAAAGTGCTTATCACACAAGTGTGAGGGCCTAAGTTCAGATCACCGAACCCACATAAAGCTAGGCTCGATAATGTATGTCTGTAATCCCAGGGATCTTCTGGAAAGATGGGGGGCAGAGCCAGGAAAGACCCCAGAAGCTCAAGGACCAGGTATCCTGGCATCAGCAGTCAGTCGATAGAAGAGACCCTGTCTCAAGCACAGTGAGTTCTGTCACCTGAGATTGTCCTCTGCCTTCTACATGTGCACCATGGCACATGGATGCCTGCACTCACAAACATGCACACTCATACACACATACACAAACACAAAGATAAACAAAGGCTGGAGAGATGGCTCAGTGGTTAAAAGCACTCACTGCTCTTCTGGAGGATATTAGCTCAGTTCCCAACACCCACACGGTGGCTGAGAACCATCTGTAACTCCAGCTCCAAGGGAGCTAATGCCCTCTTTTGGATTTCTGGGCACTGCACACACATGGTGCACTTACATACATGCAGGCAAAGCATTCTTTTGGCCAGTGGGTGCTGGAAACTAATTTTGGAGACGTCTCTTAAAGTTCAACTTTATATTATAATTCCTAGCTTCAAAAACATGCTTTTTAACTTTTATTCTTATTTTATGTGAGTGTTTTGCCTGCATGTATGTAAGCACACCCCATGCATGAAATGCCCATAGAGGCCAGAAGAGGGTGTTGGATCGTCTGGAACTGGAGTTTTGGATAGCTGTTAGCCACTATGTGGGTCCTGGGAAATGGACCCAGGTCCTCTGGAAGAGCAGCCAACGCTCTTAAGCACTGGCCCATCTCTCCAGCTCCCAAAACATGTTTTAAACCATAAATTTCAAAACCAAGGAAATAACAACAAAAGCTTAATAAGTGAAAATATCTCTTTACTTAAGAGTACTAAGCAGGCAGGGATGTCCAATTTTTTCACATTGCAAAATGAATTGTGCTCTACAAATGCCTTGGGCTGCTTCATAGATATCCGAGGCCTGTAGCCCATGAGCCACAGGTTGGATACACCTGTGTACAGTGAAAAAAAAAAAAAGAAAGGATGTCTTTATTAGTTACTTTCTTTGTTGCTATAACAAAATACATACCTGCAGCAACTTTAGGAGGAAGGGTTTATTCTGGATCATGGATTAAGAAGGGAGGGAGTCCATCATGGAGGGAAAGGCATGAAGGCAGGAACAAGAGACAGCTAATCGAATTCCGGCTACAATCAGGAAGCAGAGAGAGGGCAGGAAATGGGCCCAGGCCATAAAACCCCAAGGCCTGTTCTCAGCTGTCCACTTCTCCCAGGGAAGCTCCACCTCCTAAAGGTTCTACAGTCTTCCAAAATAGTGCCAGCAGCTAAGCCCAAGTGTTCAAACACATGCGCCTAGGGGCAACATTTTACTTTCAAAGCACAACAGTGTGACAGTTTGGTTTCTGTTAGGAAAGGGATAATTGATTGTGCAGACAAGCAATGCTGTCAACTATTCAATAGCTAAGTTTCTACTGTTGCTATACAAAAATTGTCTATTAAGAAAAACAAAACCAAAAACTACATAGCTATTTTGTTCTAGGCACTGCACTAAGTCCTGGAGGGATTGTCCACAATGAGCACGGCAGACACGGTTGTTATCTTTTGTTTTGTTTCAGACAGGGTCTTATTATGTAGCCCTAGTTGGCCTGGAACTCCCTATGTAGACAAGCCTGGTCTTGAACGCAGAGATCTGCCTGCCTCTGCCTCCCCAGTGCCGGGATTAAAGGAACATACCTCCATGCCCAGCCAGTTATCAGTTGTCGTCTTCTTGAAGTTTAACTTTTAGTGAAGAACACAACTGTTAGATAATTCATTACAATAACGGCAAGAATGGACATCTCTTATTCTTTTCCTTTTTTTGCCTTAAAAAGTAGTGCTTCCTTCATTTTCCCTCCCTTCCCTGATTCTCATTCTATTTCTCTGTCTCTGTCTCATCCTACCCCGCCTTCTCTCTCTCCATCCCTTCTGAAAAAGACACCAGGCATAACCAAGCATGACATAAAGGAAGGTTAGTGATGCAGTATGACCAAGAGATATAAGAAGACCAAGGTCCTCCCTAGCATAGCTGCCATCTTGACACAGCCTAGAATAATCTGACAAGGGACTTTTCGCTTGAGGGAGTTTCTGGATCAGCATAGTCTGTGGTCATATCTTTGGGGGATTGCCTTGATTGTTAATTGATGTAGGAGCACTCAGCCTAATGTGGGTGGGACCATTCTCTGGGCAAGTAGTCCTGGGCTATATATAAAAGAGCTAGTTAAGCATGAACCTGCAAGCAAATCAGCAAGCAGCATTCCTCCAAAGTTTCTGCATCAAGTTCCTGCCCACACTTCCCTCAGTGATGGACTGTGACCTGAAGTGTAAAGCAAATAAATCCTTTCTTCCCGTAAGTTGCTTTGGGTCAGAGTGTTTTATTACAGCAACAGAAAGTTATACCACAACAACTAAATAACTAAATACATTCGTTGTGGGTAAATCAGAGCCAGTTTTCCCACAGGGCGAGAGACATAAGTACAGAAAATGGACATTTCTGGATGTTAAATTAGAGTAGAAGGTGTCGTGCTGAACTCCTGGTTTTCCATAGACAGATGTAAAACGTGTTGTAAATGTGTGTGTGCCAGTACACGTCTGCGGTTCTGTCATGTGAATGGACCTGGCAGTGATGCCCAATGAATCAAGATGGAAGCTGCTCTTCAGATTTTGGCACTATGGTCTCTTGTCTTTGTAACTGGGGTTCCTTGAAGAGGTGGCTGATTCTAGGAATGAGGCAGGGAAGTGAAATGAGCCTAGTGTGTACCCTTCAAGAGTTAAACCAAGAAAGCATTCAAGAAGGATGCCATTAGAGGATGCAAACTCTCAAAGGGGCTTCAACTGGCCCAATGAACAGTTCAAGCATAAAAATAAAAAGGAACAGGAACAGGATAGGATGCTCTAGTTACCAAGTATGGAACCAATGCGTCCACAGTAAATAAATAAATGAGGGACTATGCATGGAGTTCTTTACAGTAGAAAATCATGTAATACAAGTAGAAAGTGCATGCCTTTAACCCAGTACTCAGGAGGCAGATGCAAGTGGCTCTCTGTGAAAGTGAGGCCAGCCTAATCTACATAGTAATTTCCAGACCAGCCTAGTCTACATAGAAAGTTCCAGGCCAGATGAGGCTACAGGGGTCTCCCTGCCTCAAAACAAAACAAAACAAAATCATGAAACAATAACCAAAAGAGTAGAAAGAATGAGAATGTTAGGTTGATAATTCTCAGGCAAGATACATCGATGGCTACTAAACCTCACGTAGGAATACTGGGTAAGTAATGGGAGTTTCCATAGTCTCAAGGTATAAATGTCTTTAAACTAATCTGTTGGGCTAAATAATAGACCACTAAAGATGTCCATGCCTTATGCTTAGAACCTGTATACATACTGCCTCTATCCACCAAAAGGGGCTTTGCTAGTAAGACTAAATTAACGAGCTGGGGAGGGACAGGATAGCTAGGTGGGCCCGATGTGATTATGAGGGTCATTTCAAGTGTAAGAAGATAGCAAGAGAGTCAAAGAAGGAGAGGAGATGGTAGAAGCAGGGATCAGAGCCAGAGAAAACAGATGTGGGGATACCCCATGGTCAGCTTAGGAGATGGAGAGCAGAGACAGGAGCCAGAGAAAACAGCTGTCCCTGGAAACTAGAGTCAATGCAAGGAAACCGAATCTCCTGGAGCCTCCAGAAGAACACAGTGCTACACGCATCTTGGTTTTATACCAGGGAGACCCATTTCAGCTTCTCATCTTCAGAATTGTATGATAAGCACATTGGTGTTATAAGGCACTGAGTCTGTGGTGGTTTCTTACAAAAGCAAAAGGAAACTCACATAATTACACAAGGAGAGAAGGAAATCATCTTAAAGTGATCAAAATTCACACCATTGGCCACAGACATAGTGTGTGCCAATCGGACAGAGCCCAGCAAAATGACCCCGCATCGGTTATTGTTGTAGTCCCAAATGCATAAACTGCTTGGTAAGACATCAGGCCAACCCAGGCTGAAGGGCATTCTGCAATGAGGCCTAGAACTCTAAAATGGTGAGGATGTAAGTCCAGCAAAGAGTGAGGACCAAATATTAGAGATGCTAAGATCAACATGGGAACTGAACCGCAACACATGGCCCTAGACTGAATCCTTTCTTTGCGGGGAAACAAAAGGAAGCAGGAAGCTTGGGGCTGGAGAGATGGCTCAGTAGTTAAGAGCACTTACTGCTCTTCCAGGGGACCTGGGATCAGTTTCCAGCACCCACATGCTGCTCACTCATCCTTCACTCCAGTTCCAGGTGATCCAATGCCTTCTTCTGGCCTCTATGGGCAACAGACACTCAAGTGGTACACTTACATACATGCAAACAAACACCCCAAGGCATAAAAAAAATTTAAATCTATTTAAAAAAAAAAAGCTGCTGACTCAACTGGAAAAACTTGGCTTGACTGGGCGAGTAGCGGGGATTGTTTGTGCTATTCTTGTAACTTTTCCATAGGAAACTATTTTCAGAAAAATGTTAAGTAAATGATTGTCATGGTGACACAACTTATGCAAGCTGTTGGTGTGGCAGAAGGAAGGGCAGAGTGCTGTGGGGTGGAAGATGGCTGGGGGTGAGAAACAGGTGGCTCTTGTAGTGTGGGAGGAGGATTAATTTAGGGATAACAATTTGGGAGTTTCTCTGATTTGATCCATGAGGACCTCCTTCATCTTTGTTTGAGCGCCTTACCTGAAACTCACCCGTTATGTGTCTGTTAGCATTGCTTACCACACACCCCTTGCATAAAGGTTCATTCAGAAACTCGAGAGACAATGTGATAATCCTAACTTCATATGGCCAGCAGATGGCAGCAGGCAATTCTGGGAAAGGAGCATCTGGGTAGGCCTGTTGGGGCTTCAGCATAGGCCTGGGAAGAAAGGCCAGGGCCTGCTTGGCTCTGGCTCTTGGGCCCTGTTAATTATAAGCTCCTGCCAGGCAACACAACCTCCTACAGTCCAGCCTCACTCTCTAGAAATAATGGGGCAATGAGGAGGAGGACTAAGAGAAAGTCTTTATTGTGTTGTTAAAGAAAGATGCTTTTATTTCTTCTAATAATGTAAAAGAGTTTAAGCTATCATTTCACAGAACCTGAACGAAATGTCTCGAGTAGTGAGCATTCATAGAGCTGGATTCACAAGTGTGTGTGTGGTGGTGGTGGGGGCGACATATGAATTGTTGGTACTTATGACAAAATAAAAATAGAAACTTGCTACACTTGTAAAATGGAGGCAGGGGTTTGAGAACAGTAGTCAAAAGTTAGCTAGGGTGGGGGATGTAGAGATGGCTCAGTGCTGAAGAACACTGGCTGCTGTTGCTGAGGATCCAGGGTTTAGTTCCTACCATCCACAAGGCTGTTCCCAACTGTCTGTAACTCCAGTTCTAGGGGCTCTGACACCCTCTTCAGACCTCTGAGGGTATTGTATTCATTTTATGCAAAATGCCTATTCACATCAAAAAAATGTAAAGAAGTCTTTTAAAAAATTAGCTGCCATCACTGTTATTTATTGGACTTGTAGTCAGGGCCAGTACACGACGTCCAGCATCAAACTCAGCGCTCATGTATGCTGTGTCATTTATTCCCTACCTTAGTTATGTACATGTATTTTGTAATCTCAACTCTAAAATCTCAGGCTCAGAAAATGTACGTCATTCTTGTAAACCATTTGAATGGTTGCTATGTGCCTACTGGGAACATTGTGAACAGAGCTGGGATAAGGATAGATACCATCCCTGTCCTATAGTTTTCTGCTTAGTAGGAAATCACACAGCTGAGAAAAGATACAGGACTTGAATGTAGGTTGGACTAACTCAAACGCTCACTTCTATTGTCTTTAATAAAAATCAATAATAATAATTATAAAGCTATACTGTAATCCATTATTTTGCAGGCCTAGCTCCCTAGACCTAGAGTTGGTTTTTAATTAAACCTCTCATTTATGCTTACTTCATTGGTAAAATAAAAATTTAAAAATGTCTAGTTTATAATAGTTGTTCAGAGAATAAACGAGATAATGTTAAGTGCTTATGGTAGTGTCTGACACAGAACTCATCAATAGCTGGTCATTGTTATTAATAGAACTGCCTAGGGTCTCCAAGATCACATACAAGTCTCATTGCCATGCCTTGGGAAGGGTCCAAAATCAGAGTGTGTCCGGCCTTGAGGTGGGGAGACAGGTTTTATAATAGACGTTTGTTGTCTTTTGCCTTCCTAGTATTTTTCCCATGGGAAGATAACCGCATTGTGTCTTTCCCTGTGCCCTGGATATGGCTGGTCCCAGCCCCACCAGAGCTAGTGGGGTGACTTAGTTCCAGGTCATGCACAGTGATTCCTCCTCACTAGTGGGTCTCAGTCAAAGGAAGAACATCTCACCCAAGCTGCCAGTTGAGAATAAATTCAATTGCTTCTCAAAGAGTTACCAGAAAAGAAATGATCTTTTAGTGGGGGCTATTAGCAGGAATATCAGCATGAACAGAATGAGCAAGGTCACCTTGGAGAAAGATGAGGCCAAGAGAAGGCAAGGGAATTCTGATGACGTCACCAGAGCCCTAGAGCCAGAGACTGTTAAGCTTTTTCCTGGGAAAGGCCAGATCATAAAATATCAGCTCTAATACCTTTCCTGCAAGGATTCAATTGCCAGTCTGGCTTGAGAGCAGCCCTAGACAATATGTAAAAGAAGCCATGTGGCTGTGTGCCAATAAAACTTTATTTTCAAAAGCAGGAAGCAGGCTGTCATTTGCCAGCTTTCATCCTAGACAACCTTGGGGCTTTTCAGTTCGGGTTCAGTTAGGCCACTGAATCCCCTTTTGGGTTAGATTAGTTTGAGTTAGATTTATATTACTGCATTAAGGAGCCTTGATACAAGTTTCTATTTGATAAAATATGATCTTAATTAATTTAGTATGTCACAGATTGGCTAATGGTAGAAGAATTAATTGGTCACTCCTGTCATCAAATGGAAACTTTTGGAGGAAAAACATGTTTTTTCGAAGTCTATTCTGCAGTTGTTAGTCTTTGAGGCTGCATGTTCCTGCCACCAAAGTTGGAATTTAACTGCCATTAAATCTCTTCCTTGTCACAAAGGAGAAACAAGTACCTTCATGAGTCTTGGCTTTAAAGCAGGCAGTCCAACAAGGGATTAAGTAAATCACCACAGACAAAATGATCCCAGAAGCTGTCATTTTCAAATACTTAAGAACCCTGTGGATAGGTTCTTCACAGTTCTTGTAAAAGGGGGTAAGGAGTGCCATGTTCAGGGGAAGGACAGAATCCTTAGAGAAGACTGGCCCTAATGTTCCCATCAGTGCAATTTATCACTCTTCTTAAGGATGACTTCACTGTACAGAAGAGTTCATGGTCCTTGGATCAAGGCTGCTTGTTATATCTGCTCTAATTTCTTGCAGTTACTCAGGTTTTCCTGGAATTAAGTTGATTTATTTGAAAGCTGAGCACTGCGGTCCTCATTTTAAAATGTGGCAGTGCTCCTGTTGGCAACTGCAGATGTTAAATCTAAGTATCAGCTTCTAAAAAGCATCAGTTTTTTCTGAGCAACCAAAGTCCTAGGAGTGGTGAACAACAGTCAACAGTATCTTCACTTGAAGGTGGAAAGAATATTCCCAGCCTGGGATACAATCAGAAGCTAAACTGTATGGTACAAACTTGAAATGCAGTCTTTATTACAAGATGGGTGCTGATGTGGGCTACAGAATTTGAGAAGGCCTCTTGAAGGGATGAAGAATGAGGACATTTCAGGTGGATTTCAGGATTACTGGGATAAAGATCTGATCCTCTGGATGAGCACTCCATTTCAGTAAACAAGTATTCATGAAGTCCTCTGTGCTAGACACTGGACTGAGCCTTATGGGCACAGCAGTAGTGAGAACAGGGCCCTGTCCTTGTGACACCTGCAGTCTAACAAATATGCAGGCAACGCCACTTTAAGGAGAAAGAGTGCATGTGTGTCCAGTGTCAGAGGCTAGTTCGGGGCAAGGGGCAGGTTGCAGGCCGGATGAAGATTGAAATGATGTGACTGTTTTAAGACAAGACTTGAGAGGGATGCACAGCATATTACTTCGTGGTTTGAAAAGAGACTGAGGTAGGTGTAAATGGAAAAATAGAGGCCAGAACGAGCCAGGCTGCGTGCAGAGAAAGGCTGAGCTCAGGCTCTATGTTTTAGTTTGTGCATGTTTTTTGTCTGATGCCCCAACAACCTGGGCCCAGTTTTTGCTAAATTCAGTGTGGTGCCCATTTCATATTTTGAACCTTGAGACATGAGGACCACTAGCTATTTTTATTTATTCATGTGTGTGCACACATACTCATGTACCTGATCACAGATGCCAGGATGCTTGTGTAGAGTTCAGAGGATGTGACTCAGTCCTCTCTCTCTACCACATGGGTCCTGGGGATCTAACTCAGGTGTCCGGCTCTGTGAAAGGACCTTTACTCACTGATCTATCTTTACTCACTTTTAGTTCTTGAACCAAACTGAAGTGACCTTGCTGCTAACGCATAATGGAAAGAATAAACTCTTGCTAATCGTTGTCCCAAGAGTCATTCCTCTGGTCTCTTCTAAGCAGCTTTAGTAAACATGAAAACATATTATGAGGTTGTCCATCACTTCAAGAACTTCATCGAGAATATGCTCTTGGCAGGGCATGGTGGTGCACGCCTTTAATCCCAGTACTAGGGAGGCAGAGGTAGGCAGATCTCTGTGAATTCAAGGCTAGCTTGGTCTATATAGCGAGTTCCAGTTCAGCCAGGGCTATACAATGAGACCTTATCTCAAAAACAAAATAAGATTAAAAAAAATATAAACTCCTAGAGGTTGAGGAAGACATTCAGTATCGACCTCTGATCTCCACATGTATGCTCACAACAGGCATGCACAACCTAACATGTGAATGTATCTCTTAATAAACACAAATGTACTCTCCCAATAGTTCAATAAATATATGCTCTGGGGCTGGAGAGATGGCTTAGTAGTTAAGAGCACTGGCTGCTCCTGCAGAGGACATGGATTCAGTTCTCAGCACCCACATGGAGGCTAATCTGTCTGTAACTCCAGGTCCAGTGGATCTGTTGCTCTTTTCTGGCCTCTGAGGGCATTGTATGCATGTGGTGCATTTACACACATGCAGGCAAAACTTTCTTACATATAAAATAAAGATAAACAACAAAAAATGCCCTGGGTGTGCAAGAAAAAGAACATTCAGATGGAGGACTTTCATTCAAATTCTTCTGTGCAACAAAATTTTTCACAGAAAATTAAATTTCTGTGAGAAAGGATGTTAAAGAAATACATATTTGTGGGGGCTAAACCCAAGATAATAGAGTCTTCTGATACTATACAAGTGGAGTACAAAAGACTGATTTCTAAGTAGGAGTAGCAGTGTATGACTATGATCCCAGCTCTCAGAAGGCCGAGGCAAGAGGATCATAAGTTCAAGGCCAGTCTGAGCTACTTCATGAGACTTTGCCTCACACAAACAAACACAAAAGAAACACAAAAACAGAGAAAAAAACTAAAACTAAATCAATCATCCAAACACCACCACCCAAACATCCCCTAAAATCTCTGAATAAGGAAAGGGAATTCCTCCTTTCATACGAAGTTCTGTTGTTCCCTTCCGAATTCTATATAAATGGTAGTCCAGCAGTGACAGTAACAGGGTTTGGTGCGACATAGGAGAGATCCTCATAAAGTATGGAGGTGACACTTATAATTACAGGAAGAGAAAAATGGCTTTCTGGAAAAGTTTGAAGATAAAAGTGATGTCACTCAGTACAGAACAGTCTGGGTGATATGAAGAAACAGGTGTGCTTCTTTATAAATTGAAAGTGAATCATGTCTGGTGGCTTTTGTAAGACTCCTGAACTCAAAATCAGGAATGATTATTCTTTTATTAGGGCTACAAGTGCAGCCGAGTCCATGAAAGTGTTTTTGATCAATCATAATGCTTAAAATCTTTCAAGTGATTTTTTTTTCTTAAAAAACATGAGAAACATGTTTTCTCTCTGCCAAAGTCCCCACCAGTCATGATTAATTCTATCTGACCTTTCTGCTCTCAACCTGACCTGGCGTTGCTGCCATTGATTTCTGAAACTTGACAGATTGGGGACAATGAGTTCAGCTTGGGACCACAGCATTGGTGGCAGAGACAAGAAGGAGCAGACAGCGAAGACAGACAGAGGAGAGCTGGGGAGAATGGAGCTTTGGGAAGTGAAAGGAGTTTGGTACAGAGGTGGAAGTGGTGCCAAAAGCCGAAACGGATGAAAAAAATGGTACTTAGATTACTGACAGTGAAGAAGGGGCTGCGATAGAACTGCAGCAGAAAGCAGACTCTACGTGCAAACAGTGGAAACAGGACTAACAGTTTGGCTTTAACTCTAACACCGTGATTCAGTAGGGGAATCCAGCCCTTCCACTGATGGGCAGCAATCAGATCAAACTTACACATTTCCAGAAAGAAAAAAAACTTTCAGTGACAAACAATAGCTACGTTATCACACCAAATCTGGCTGGAGCTGATGAAAGGCTGTTAACTAAGATCACTGGGGGATGAGATAGAGACTCCAGGTAGAAATCATGTTAGTTTCTTGTAACAAGAAAGCCAGAACAAGAAGGCCTCAATGCACCCACGTCTGTTTGATTTGAGGAAATCCTGACTCGCTGTCCCTAGACAGTAAGAAGCAAAGACAGGTTTCAATTTCCTGTCCTGCAAAACAGCTTTGAGATTATTCCTGGCAGAAATTCCTGTTTAGTGCCCGTTTTAATTTGAACTGTACTAGTATGTGTATATTTTATTTTCTTTGAGGAAGAACAGGCTTTATTTGGGATGCTGGAGCAGGGCACAGTGACACATGCTGACTTAACTTTTGAATGAGAGGTAGGGTATCACTGTCTAATCTCCACAGGCCATGGACCCCTTGACAAATGGCCCAGGTGGAGCTTGAACAAACAGAAGACGAGGAAGGTGTTGGAAGCAGCTTGATAAACCAGGGGCAGGCAGCAGAAAGCTTCCAATAGTGCCACCCAGAACTTAGCATTTTCCTATTTGCATCAAACACTGTGGTATGAACACAGTAGCTATCAACTCTGGGTCACACGGGACAGTAACATGACAAAGAGTAATTAGGTCATTTAGCCAAAGTCACGCGGCCAGTCAGTGAAAACCCAAGTTAGATTCCGAATAGGAAGAGAGTTCACCACTGTCCTTATTTCCTCGTGTATTTTCTTCCACAACTATTCCAAATCCTTACACATCCAGGTCACAACCTTCTGTCTGCTCGCTGGGGCTGATGCGTGGCCGTGGCCTTGCTTCCCCGTCACTGAGAGGGTTGGGGGTCCCTCGGCTTTGTGGTCGCACCCGGGCCGCACCCCCATTCTGCCATTTATGCCTTAGTTCCACGGCCTCTCCCTCACTGTCCTCGTCCCCTGTGGCCAAATCACTCCTCCTTTGGCATCAGATCCAATCTAGCTCTTTCCTGGTCTTGTTCTGTCTCCCTACTTCCCGCTGCCGCACGTCCCACTCACTTGTCTACCCGACCCTCTGCATTCCGGTGTTGCAGGCTGACCTGTGGGCCCCCTAATAGAATGCTGAAGTCCTAAAACCCAGCACCTCAGAACATGACTGCATTTGAAGACAGAGTCTTGAAAGAGGGAATTAAATTAAAATAAGGTCATGATAGCGGGCTGTAGTCCAGTGTGATCTTGGGGTCTTGCAGAAAGGTGTGATTAGGTTATAAATATATGCATAAGGAGGAGGCCACACGTTTTTTGTGGTCTGGAGAATGATCTACGAGAGCCACGCTTTCCGTTTACCAAGTATAGACCACGCAAGAGTGAAAGAGCAAACAGCAAGCGGCAACCTGAGAGAAACAGCAGATAGTAAAACTACCAGATCTGCTTGGAACATCCAGCAGAGACAGCGGAGTATGACTGAGAGCACAGCAAAGGCATCAAATCAGGGCAGAAGCTGACTGGGGAAGTTGAGGCAGTCAGCTGGAGTTCCTGACTGAGTTTCCCTCCCCGGAGGAGCTTCTCATGAATCTTAGCATTCTGACATCATGGGACAAGCAAGAGTAACCTCTGCTGGAAATGGTTTATCTTCCAGCTGTTCACAATGACACAATTTAAAAAAAATTCATTTATTTTACCGTTTGGCTGTTTTGTGGTTACCTTCCCTGTCATAGAGTGGAGGGGCCAGCCATCCCCAGACAAAGGGTCTTGGAGGACATGTTGAGATAGACAAGCTTGGGTCTAACGTGTGGAGTGGCAGGCAACCCTGCTTCCAGAGTTTCTCAGTGAGCTCAAATAGCATATGACAGTTTACCAGTGCACATTATATGATATAGGACTTGTGAAGACACAGGGGGTCTGGACACTTGAAAGCTCTCTACAAGTTCAGAGAGGCCTCAGGAGAAACCAACCTCACTAACACTTTGGTCTCTGATTTTTAGTTCCCTGAACTGAAAATATCATTTCTATTGTTTAAACAACCCAGTCTATGGTACTTTGGTATGGCAGCCCCAGAAAACTAATCCAGGTAGTTTTAAAGTGTTCCTACTAAGGACCCAGTGACCCTCCCAATTGCAAAATTTAACACACACATGTGCGCACACACACACACACACACACAAATTTCTTGAGCAGGATCTTAGGTATCCTATGTTAGTGTCAAACTTGCTATGTAGCTAAGTGGTGAGATTATACCTGTCTTGAACTGATACTTTAAACTCCATATGTGACAGGATGGATCAATGCGTGGCTCTCCATGCCCCCTGGGAGCCTCTCTGTGTACTTCTGCCTCTTTTTCATTGCTTCCTCTTGGCGTTCCTTCTCGCACATTGACAGTGTTCTGGATTCAGCGCAACACTATGACTGTCACTACACTCCTCTTCAGGCCGACCTTATCTTTCCTTATGGTTTTCACATAGTG
Source organism: Eospalax fontanierii (assembly GCA_035773235.1). Classification (NCBI taxonomy): domain Eukaryota; kingdom Metazoa; phylum Chordata; class Mammalia; order Rodentia; family Spalacidae; genus Eospalax; species Eospalax fontanierii. Next base: position 21,656,692 of record CM069543.1, read on the forward strand.
GGTTCAAATATTATTAAAGTCTCTATAATCAGTGTTGGTGGAGGGACATGGTAAAGTGGTGCTGGGTGTACTAAGAATGTGTGAGGCCCTAGGTTAATAAACCAGCACCTGGGCTAGAGAAATGTCCCAGTGGTTAAAAACACTGGCTACTCTTGCAGAGGAGCTGAGTTTGGTTCCCAGCACCCACAGAGTAGCTAACAACATCAGTAACTCCAGGTCTAGGGGAGCCAACATTCTGGCCTCTGCAGGCATTGCACTATATAGTGCACTTACATATACACGGGCAAACACATACATAAGATAAAAATAAATAAAAAAAATTTAAAAAACAGCACCTCATAGTAAGTAAATATATAATAAATTAAGCAATCACTGTGTAAGGCAAAACATTGTGTAGAACGAAGTTTATTTTTGAAAATCCCTTAGAAAACTAGCTATAATCAGACATGGTACAAGAAAGTGCTTACAGGGCTGGAGAGATGGCTCAGCAGTTAAGATCACTGGCTGCTCTTATAGAGGACTGGGGTTCCATTTCCAGCACCCACGTGGCAGCTAACAACTGTCTCTGTAGCTCCAGTTCTAGGGTATCCAAGGTACTCTTCTGACCTCCACAGGCATTGCATGACATGGGTGCACTTACATAAATACAGACAATACACTCATACACATGAAATAATAAAAAAATTAAAAAAGGAAAGTGCTTACTCATTAACTCTGTGGGAACTGAAACGCAAGGAGGACAGAACATCTCACCTCACCCTCATGTTGGTCCGTAGGCTGGGTACCAGTATGACTGTATTTACATTGTTACCTCTCTATTGTGCCAAGTGTGCTGGATTGGATTTGGACAGATTAATTGTCCAAATTAATTATCTACCAGATGTTGCCAAGGACTTCTAAACCTTTCTTTCTCAGATCTTTTTCTGAACTTCAGACATACACGGGCCATTCCATCTGAATAGCTTCCCTCCTGATGAGACATCTTGAGCCCAAACCCAAGTAAGTGTGCTCATTTTCCCCTTAATGGCTATTTGTTCTGAATTCTAGTTCAGCATCCATGACCTGGTCAAGTCCTTCATGGTCCCTTTTCTTCCTCATTCAAAGACTTGATCTGTGGGCCTAATATCACATTTGGCTTCTATTGAGTTGGGGGGGTATTGAATTTGTTGCCACTATTTGAAAAATGGGGGAGCTTCACATTTAAAATCCGAGTTTTTTTTTTTTTTTAATCTCTTGAGAAAGGTACTATTTGGCAACAATATACGTATACCCAGGCATGGGTCAAGAGCAGCTGGAACAGAGAAACAGCTGCCTTCTTTAGATAGAACATACATTGTACATCTGGCACTATTAGTCTTTTAAGTCTCTGTATTAACCTGATTGGGTTCCATAACTATTTTAATTTTTAACTTCACACACACACACACACACACACACACACACACACACATATTATATTCAGATTTTTGGATAGATAGGGTCTCATCATGTAGCCCCAGTTGGCCTGGAACTCCCTATGTAGACCATGCTGGCTTTGATCTCACAGAGATCAATGTGCCTCTGGGACTAAAGGGCTGGGATTAAAGGCATGTGCTACCATGCCTGGCCTAATATATTTAAAAAAATATGTATATGTATATGTATATCTATATATATATAATTACAATTTTTAAAAAGTAGCATCTTACTCAATTTCCATTACTGCTTTCTTGGGCTACTGCAACAGTCCCCAAACTAATATTTCTTCTCTATACTTGGAGCAGAACTTAGCTTTACTGGCAGAGCTAGCTGGGTATGTGACAGCAAAATTTATTTAAAATACATAACTGATGATGCAAAAATGCCAAACATTTGCTTAAGAGCCTTCAGAAGTTTTGTTCCTGTAATTGTGTTCCTTCATGTGTGGTATAAGGATTTTCTATGTCATGGGTACCTGTGATGCTTGTCAAAAACGAAGATTACTGTCCAGACCCAGACCTCCTGCACCAGAGGCTCTGGTGGGATTCAGTCTCACACTGTACTTTGTATCATCTTCCAATGTGAATTCTAATACACTCTAAGTTCCGAGAACCACTGACTGATCCATAATGGGTAAAGCTCAAGCTGAACATAAATTTCTAAGTTGCTTATCTGAACTTTTATAAATTAAGCCATAATTTAAATACACCTTGGCTTGTGAGAAAAAAGATGGGATGTGCCCTTCCATGGAGTCCCTTAAAATGAGAGCCCTGTGGAACCCTAGCCTCCCCTCTCCCGCTACACTTCCATCCCACGCACCCAGGCCAGCTGGGGTAGCACAGCCACTAAACTGCCAAGATTTCAGTGAGTTTCCAAGATCCTAGCAGGGAGGTGTAGGGAGAAGGGTAGGGTTGAGGGGGCATCCACAGCCTGCACACGCACTGAGACTGGCAAGTTCACGGGATCCTAGCCTCCCTCTTCCTCCCCACCATCCCACACTAACAGGTAGGGATTCCCAAGACCCAATTCACCTGACATCTAGCCTAGCAGCCATCCTGCCTCCACGTGGCTTGGAAGAACCATGGAGTCCAACCTGGGACAGCAGAGTGACCCCAAGGCTGAACACCAGTCACAACTCAGCTGGTTCACAACCTGACAAGTTGGAGTAACAATAAAGGTCCAAACACCCACTCAACAAAGGTGAGATCAGATATTTGTATCAAGAAACACCACCAATGACATAACTCCAGACGCAAAAACACAGACATGACTTACCAAGGCAGCATGCCTCCTCCAGAACATTGCATGTTTTGTCCTATATATGGATGCTAGCTCTGAATATTTAGGTACGTGTGTTTCATTTGGAATATCCTTAGAGATTATTACACTAGTGAGAGGCCATTGGCAAGGGGAAGGGTGGATCTTTCAAGAGAATGGAGGTAGGATACAGTGATTACGGAGGAGAGGAGAATAATGGCACAGGAAGGATTAAAAGGGAAGTGGGGAGGGATAACTAAAGGCCTTTTGAAAAACCGTATGGAAACCTACCACTGTAGACGCTCTCTAGAATATATACATACACATATGTAAGAGGTTAAATGGGGGCTGGAGAGATGGCTCAGTGGTTAAGGGCACCTGTTGATCTTACAGAGGATCTGGGTTCACATGGTGGCTAAAATAACCACATGTGACTCCAGTTCCAGGGGTTCTCATGCCCTCTTCTGGCTTTTGTGAGCACACAAAAGTACATTTACACTCATGCAGGCAAAACACTCATACACATAAAATAAATAACTAGATAAATATTTTAGAAAGAAGTTAATTGGAGTTACCTTATAACTGGCAGAACACCCCAATTAGACACCTCATTCTAGCAAATAAAAACCCCAGTACCATTGATGGATTACCGCTCTTTGAGTTGTTGGCCAGTGGGATCCCACTTGCTCCCCCGCCCCCCAAATTATAGACTATTTCCGTTTTGTTGGTTCCCTTCCACAACCTGATGGTAAGAGTTTATTGCTGAAGACAACACATACATAAAAAAAGTCAAACAGATACTTATAAGCTTCATCTCTACTGGCTAACTTTCATAGTGCTAGAAGATGCTCTGCACACTACAACAGGAGAAAAATAATCATCAGTCTTACCCAGTTGGGGACCCTGTGAGTGCAAAAATGACTGACCTGGCAGGATATGCCCACTAGTGCAATACTGGCATAAATGTTATGTAACCAACCACCTTTTGATTGTATTTAAGGCCTGCAGCATGAGATGCAGGCCATACCAGGCACCATTATCAGGGTGCCAGGTGAAGAATCTGTGGCTAAATAGGTCACGGGCTCTAAGGGAGTATCTGCTATTAATATTCTACTAAATGAAGAGTATTAAAATGCCTCCTAATGACTTACTGCTATACCCATAGATAAGTGCATCTCTCAACCCTCACCAGAGAAGCTTCTTGCAGTAAAGGCAATTGTTCAGAGACCCACAGCTGGTCAATGTGCAGAGAATGAGACTTGCCAAAAATGAAAATGTGGTACGTTTACATAATGGAGTTCTACTTAGTGGTTAAAAAAAAATGAAATCATGAAATTTGAGGGTAAATTAATGAAACTAGAAACTGTTCTACTAAGTGAAGTAACAGACTCAGAAAAAATATATATATTTGGATCCAAATCCTTAGATGTGAGTATATATCCTGATGTAACTTCAAGGGCCAGGAAAATGGAAAGTGTGTGTGGGGGGAGGTTCAAGAGAGGGGGTTGTTATCAACGGGGAAATGGCGAAAATGGCGGAAACTTCAGCTGGGAAGGGAATAGAGAGGGCCCACATCCAAGGGCACTTGCAGACACAAATTTGACTCAATAGGCCTTAATATATATGACACAGTACGTGAAATCAGACAGGGCGAGTTAAGAACGGTGCAGACAGACAGGGGCCTAAATATGATAAAAATATATTGTATATGAAATTCACAAAAATTCAATAAAAATTTTAAAAAGACTCGTGGAGTATTTAGCCCTAAATGAGACATCTATATCAATGTCCCATCAAAGCCCATGGAACTTTGGGGAAAAGGAGGAAGAAAGACTGTAAGAGCCAGAAGTGGTGGGTGACTAGAAAGAAACAGGGCTTCACTGGGCGGTTGCACATATGAACTCACAGCAATCATGACAGCGTGCACAAGACCTGGCCAAGCTCAAGTCAGACAAAAACCCCAGCAAGGGAGGTGAGCCTGAAGTCCCACTCTAACCAAGGAACCAGTGGCAAATGATGGCTGCTGGGAGAGGAAGAGTCGGTTTTCTTTAAGGGTGTGGCTCCCGTGAGGTTGACCACACTGCACAGCTGGTAGCACTCTTAAGAATATTTGGGCAACACATATGTATTGGGTTGGCATGGGGAGGGGAGAAAGAATAAAAGGTGGATGGCTATGGTGGTGGATCTGGGAGGAGGTGAGACAGAGGGGAATATGTTCAAAACACATTGTACGAAATGCTCAAGCAATTAATTTAAAAATTGAAAGGCAAAACAAAACCCAGTAGCCAGGTACGGTGGTGACACACACTTTTAATTCTATCACTGAAGAGGCAGAGGCAGGCAGATCTCTGTGAGATGAAGGCCAGTCTGGTCTACATAGTTCCAAGTCAGATGGGGCTATAGGAAGATCCTGTCTTTACACCAACCAAACCAAACCAACCAACCAACCAACCCGGTAAAATAAAAGTTCTGTAAGAATGTAATTCCTTTGTAGTTTATTTGTTTAGAAAGTGTGGGCACTGTGTTGTGAGTGGAGGGTAGACCATCACCATCGACTCATCATTTGTGGTAACAGAAGAAGCGCTGGAAAACTTCAGAGAACTCTTTCAGCTGGTAGAAATCTGAGAGGGCTTCTCTGGACAAGGGTATAGAAAGACAAAGGCCCAGTGTGTTCAATGGTCATGAGGAAAATCAGCATGACGGCAGATACTAAAGACAGACAACAGAGGGATGCCCTGTGCGGATGACTGGTACCAAGAAGTATGAGCCACAGAAACAAATCTTTAGTCTATTCTGTATGTGATAGGAAAAAGAAATAACAAAAGCAAGCGCCAGGCACACACTTTTAATTTCAGCACTCAGGAAGCAGAGGCAGGGGATCTCTGTGAGTTCCCAGGGCTATGCAGTGAGACCCTGTCTCAAAAAAACAAGGAAAGCAAGCACCAATGGACAAACGGGGAATAAGACAGTCACTGATAACTGACACTCTCTTCTCTCCTCTTGGATACTCACTGCCAAACTCCATGATTCTGGCCAAACCATATAGTGGAAACCTGAAGATGGCACTCGCTTGGTTGTATGCTGACTGTGACCTAGTGGAAGTTACTGAGAACAAACCCTTCAGTATCCTCAAATGTGCCTACTTAAGAACTAGGGTATTAGATCATATTTTTCCTAGTTTACAGACATCTCTAATGTCAGACAGGATATAATTCCTAGTGGCACTGAAGACAGATTACACTTTGTCCTGTTCTAACACGTCAATAACTCTGTCAAGAGGGATTACATTAATTTGACAAGAGGTATTTCTTTCAGAGCTAGTTTATTACCAAGTAACATTTCTACTTTTGTTTGTAAATCAACTACAGAACATATTTTTCACATCATTGTTCTGCTTATAAACCCTTCTGAGCCAATCAACATTATTGTTTTCACACAGAAGATTACTTCTTTAAAAAAAGCACATCTGTTTGGTCTTTCCTTGTAAACAATGTTAAGTAATTGTTTAATCAGCTTTGTTGGTATATTTTATATGCAGCCAGACATAAACAAAATCCCATGTGCTGCTGCTAATGAGGAAAACACAACCAATGGGTAAAGATAGTGCAGGTAGGTGGCTTTGAGGGGGAGCCTGACAAAATTCTGTTCAATGTCACAGATGGCTAATCTTGGATTGTACAGGGAACCTACAATAGTCTAGACGTATGCTGATCTTTTCCTTGTAAGTCCTTCCCAGTAATCATTAATGCACATAATACTGCAAGAAGAGAATATCAGTGTTCTCTAGAGAGGCAGAAACAATAGACTGTCTATTATGTAGTCTATGGATTTTTTTTCCTATTTTTAAGGAATTAACTCACACATGTATGGCCTGAGAGGTCTGCAATCTACTGTAGACTAGACATTCAGAACAAGTAAGACTGCCATTTTGAGTCAGAGATCTGTCTAGAAACTTAGGTGGGGTTTCTGTCACAGGCTTATGGCAGAAGTCTGTTTACTTAGAGAAACCTTTATCTTTGCTCTTAAGGAGTTACCTACATTATGGAGGTCATTTTCTTTACTTAAAATCTGTTGATTATAAATACTAATCATATCCCTTAAGTACACAGCAACATCTAAAGTTCGATGAAACTGTAGCCTAGCCAAGGAGATACATCAGAAGAGGAAATGTTCAGCTATTAAAAGTAAACCGTATCCATGAATATAATGCTGATTTATATCAAATTACGAGGTGACCAGATATACAGAAGTACTGCCTTGTTAAGGAAAGTGGGCAGCTGTTCCACACCACCAGCTCTATTAGAAAGCTGAAAGGGCTTTGTTTGTGTGCTTAGAGATATTCACATTGCATTGAAAATTAGTTTGACATTTCAAAATTGACTGAGTTACTCTGCTCAAATTAGAAAACTGAGAGGTGACTTCTTCCTAGTTAAATCACCTGAGTGCCTAATAAATGACTAGACCTAGAGTTACATGTTAAGAGACTCAAGGATTTCTCAAAGTCCAAAAAGTGAGAAAAAAAACCTTAAGGCAACATAAAAATCTAAACATCATCATCACCCCACATAACACTGGGTTGTAAAGGAATGGTTGTGCCTGCAGAATCCATTTAACACCTCATGTAGTGTGGATCCTGAATGCCCCTCAAAGCCCGTGTTGAAGGCATCATTCTTAGCTTGTAGTGCTCTTTGGAGGGGATGCAGCTTTTAGGTAAGCCCCAGGGGAAGGAAGTTAGGTCACTGGAGGCACGCCGGAAGAGAGTCGGGATCCCAGGCTTCCTGTCTCTTTATTCCCCCTTCTTTTGCTTCCCTAAGACCATGCGATGTGCTTCTTGCCATGCGGTACTGCTTGTCATAGGCTCCGAAGCAACAGGCAAGATAATCATGCACCAGAATGTCTGCAGCCATGAGCCAAATATATCTTTCCTCCTATAAATTATCTCAGATATTTTGTTACAGCAAGAGAAAGCTAAGACCATAACCTTTGAGTCCTATGTCTTGCCTTGAACCTGTGTGTTCTATGGCTCCTTGACATAGATGGTAGAAATGAAATGACATTGCCTATCATTAATAAACAGTCATGAGGGGCTGAAGAGAAGGCTCAGCAGTAAAGAGCACTGGCTGCTCTTCTAGAGGACCTAGGTATGGCTCCTGTCACCCACATTGGTAACTCTAGTTCCAGAAGACGGGGCACACCCACTGGCCTCCACAGGCATTGCATGGGTGCACTAACATAATATCCATAACACATAACTTTTATTTTTAAAGAAATGGCAATGGTCTTCTTAGGATGCTTATCTTTAGAGCCCATTCACCTCACTGGGAGGAAGCCTAGGCAGCCCAAAGGACAGGGACTGAGAGCCAGCAGTATTAAGTGTCTGGGTAAAGGACTCACGTAGGAATGGACCCTCGTAAAACAGGGCTGATCTGTTCTCATGGAGCCCTGCCTAAACTACAGATTTGTAAGCAAGAGAATTTTTAAATTGCTAGGTTTTGGGGTAGTAATGCTACAACAGAAACTTGTCTAGAAGAGGTTTGGCTAAGGGCTTTCAAGTCACTGTTCACAGGATCAGGTTAGGCAGGAAAAGGTAGACTGTATATCAGAATTTGGGTCATAGGTCAGTATCCAAAAGCACAGCCAGGAAGAAATGAAGAACAGGAACACACTACAGCTTGGTTTTAAACCTGTCACAAAAGCAACAAAAGATGAGGAAAGGAAGAGTTCCCAAGTAGAATATAAATGGGCAATTCAGAGTTTTAGTTCACAGAGTGAGTGAAATTCTAAGGGTTGAGTATATGCAAATCAACACTGCAATCCCAATCAATTTAGCATTTATGCTTAGGCTTATATTTTTCCTCAAAGCGAGCTGATGAGTAGATTTAAAAAGCAAATTGAAAAAAAGAAAAAGAAAATTGTATATTCGAGGTTCCTAAAGAGGTTTCATTAGATAGACATAATTGAGTATTTGCTGTTTGCCAATGACCTTTAGAGATGAACTTACTTTGTCATTCTCTTGCTTAAGGGTTTTTCTTTTCCTGGTTTTATTCAAGAAGTAATTTAAAATATAGATAGCTTCTTAGGATGGTATGAACTGTGCCCTGTTTGCCTTCCAAGCTCATTTCCTATTAACTTTCCCTCCTAACTCTCTGGACTGTTAGACAAATGCTAGACTTGGGGCTGGAGACAGCTTAGTAGGTGAAATGCTTGCCAGGAGGACCTGAGTTTGAGTCCCAGAACCCTGGTTAAAAAAAAAAAAAAGTACCCAACACAAATAGTCTTTTAGCCTCTATCTGCATACACGCACACCCCCCAGTACACTTTCTCCTAGGTCAGGGTGATTGTGTGCTGACTGGAAGACATTTTTCATTCACTCTTCCTTGAGATCTTCTATTTACCTTCTAGGCTCCTGTTAGTCATATTCTCAAAACATCCCCAAACACATCTGTCTCCTTTATAATTTTCTCCTAGTACCCTTTCTTCACTATTTTAATCATAATTGTTTATTTATGCCTTACGTTGTTTAAAGACTGACTCTCTAACTAGAATGCGACCAACCACATGTGGAGGGTTCTTGTTTCATGACAGTGGAAGAGGAAAATGAGTAAAAAGGAATCAAGTGGCAGAAAGCAGAACAAGCGGGTAACAACATCATTTGAAGATTTAGAGGAGCTGGAGAAGTGGTTCAGCAGTTGAGAGCACTGGCTGTTCTTGCAGAGGACCTGGGTTTGGTTAGCACAAACCATCTGTAACTCCAGTTCCAGAGGGCAATCCCGAGCCTTAGTTCATACTCTCTTCTGGCCTCTGCAGGCACGGCATGCATGTAGTACATTTCCAAACACGGAGGCAACACACTCAAACACATAAATCTAAATTAAAAAAAATTATTTAAAGCATATCACCCGGAAGATCATTTAGTGGAGAACAAAGTGCTGAATTCACCTAAATGGCTCCTGGTGCCATAATTATACAATAATCAGTGTTCCCTTCAACATAACAAGAAGCTCTAGGATGTGCAGAAATTGCAAAGTGGTATAGCCCCTTTGGAAAAACCCAGCACTTCCTCAATAAGTTGAATGTAAGGGGTGAGAAGCTATAGCTGTATCTTCACGTCACGGTGCTTGCCTAGCCCATGCAAAATAACAGTAACAGAAGGATAATCAGAACGCAATTCTTATGTTTATGTAAGAGAAGAGCTTACCAAATAATCCATACATGATATTGTCTGACCATAAAGACTTAACAAAACATTACAGAACAGACGAATCCTGAAGACACACAAGTGAGAGGCTAAAACATGTGGCTGGTGGTATAGGCATGGCTTGGAAGGACCACTAATGGAGACAGGATTTCCATGTGGATGATGAAATGTAAACTTAAGACTATGGAAATAGTGGTACAATTCTGACCAGAAAAAAAGCCACTGCACTATATATGTAAATGGGCACATTTTAGTACATGAATTCTATCTCAGCAAAACTGTTTAAAAGGTCAGTTGATTCTTGCTTGGTAGCTGCTCACCATTGGCTTCCTTCCATCATTTGGGAGAAGAAACCCCAAATTGGGGAATTTCCTTTATCAGACGGTCTGTGGTCATGCCTGTAAGGCTCTTTCTTTCTCTTTCTCTCTCTCTGACCTTTTCTCCCAGTCTCTCTCTCCTCCTCTCTCTCTTGAGATAGGGTCTCACTACATAGCTCCAGCTGGCCTGCAAATTTGTAGACCATCCCAGGCTGGCTCCTCCTGCCTTTGACTCCAGAGTGCTGGGATTAACTAGCAGAGAGGTATTTTCTTGATTGTTGAGCAATTTGGGAGGGCCCATTGTGGGTGGTACCCTCCACGGCAGGTGGTCCTTGGGTTGTGTAAGAAAGCAGGCTAAGCACAGGCTAGAGGAGTAGGCCAATAGGCAGCATCTCTCTGTGGTCTTTGCTTCAGCTCCTGCTTTCAAGTTTCTGCCTTGGTTTCCCCTGATGATGGACTGTGAGCTGTAGGACAAATAAACCCTTTCCTACTCAAGATGCTTTTGGTTAGTGTTTACCATAACAAGAGAGAAGCTACCTAGGACACATATCATTCAGTGAATATTGTACCATGGCTTCCAGAAGCCACTGGTCACATTTCCATCAACCTATTAACACATCATGTTGTTTTAACTACTTCTGTTTGGAGATAACACTCTATTCTACATTTGAGAGCCATTTTAAAGTAAAATTATCAATATAGGTTGACAATATGAGAAAATGGATTAAAAGATATTTAAATTTTCAAGTGAAGGACTTATCTAGCTGACTTCACATGAAATCTGCATTAATTCTCACATGGTTTGTAAACATGGTTTCAAGACCAAGATACTACTAATTTCAACATTCAAATTTCAAATAAAAAAATTAGCTACGTTTTTAGTGGTGCTGGGAACTGAACCTAGGTCTTCTGTCTGTACTGGACAAGCACTGTGGCATTGAACTATACCCACAAGTCCTAATTCTGCAGTATCCCCTTCTCACAGGTGTCTTCTATACTTTAACACTTTTGACTTCAGAACTGCTTTTAAGCTTCAGATCCTCCAGAACAGGGCTCCAGAGCAGGGTGCATAGTTCTAGCTCACAGGTCCTTATAAAATACCTTTGCCAAACCAAGAAGTTAAGAGATGATTTAACAGTTAAAGTTATAGGTGAAAAAAATTTGGATGGGGAGAAAAGCCATAATATGTCTGAGAATTTGAGTAAGTTCAATCAAACACCAGGAACTAGATATGAAAAGGCACTTTTTAGATGAATGTGAGTACTCCTTTCTTGGTAATCAGTAGTTTTGTTTCTTTAAAAAGCCATTTTTTTTTAGTACAATTGCAAAAAACACTTGGAATTGGCTAATTAATGCAAAACTCCCAATTAAAACTCAGGGAGGGCGATCTCCCATTATCCAGCAGCTTGAGAACTTCAAACTCCAAGACAGGGAGGGGCTGCTTGGCTTCTTTGATCTCTTAGAACTTGAATACAGCAGACTGCTCAGGTCTCTTTCCAGCCTTCTCAACCACTACCCACATACTCATTTAACTTCTGGCCTAGAAACCAGCCCAAGTGAGTTTTATGTCAATGACAAGAGATTTTGAAGTTTCATCTTTCAAACATCTATTCTTCTATGGCTGAAACTCATGTGCATCAAAAACTGGCTTGATCTTCTTCAAGTTCTAAAATAGCAGTAGCCACAGGGATCAATGGCTCTTTCTCCAGAACAGAGACTGCCAAAATGACAGTCCTCTCCATTGCTGGAGACGAACAAAACTACACCATCTTTTGCCAATATTTCTTATACTGTTTTGTTTAGTCAAATCATAGAGATTTATATCCATCCTCTTACTGACTTTAAAAACAAGACAATGTTTTAAATGTTACATGACAAAAGACATCTGGTAAAGATTAATAATCAATCTCTACTGGCCACAATAAGAAGTTATGGTAAGTTTTAAACAGTGTAGTCATTTTATAGTCTGTCTAAAAATAGTTTATATGAAAAATAAGAATGCATTGATAAACAACATTTTTAAACACAAAAGGACAAATCAGAATAGTTTCAAATTCAGACAATTTTTTGAAAGTTTTTATTTATATTTTGGTTCTATAAATGAACATTATTAATTGGAACTTTTTGGTAAGAATATTAAAAAACACAAAAGTTTGCCAAACATCAGATTTACACAAATCCTTAACAAAGGTTTTCTGTGTAGTCCTCATTAATGCAAACCTTGTGAATATTACACCCTTACTGTAGATCTTGAATCTGTCCCATAATAATAAAGTTACCAAATTTTTATGCAACACATTGTAATCATTACAAACTACAAATATTTCTACTAAAAAGAAAGTTGAGAAATACAAAAAACACGAGGGGCTCTGAAGAGCAGGCAAGCTATTGAGGCTGGCATATCTTACTCGTTTTGTAGTTTTCTGTCATTGCTTTCAAAAAAGCACACAGGTACAGAGGCAGACGGATCATCTCCCTTCTTAACCTTCCTAATTTAAAATTCTGTTTTTCATAAAACTAGACCAACTACCACAAACTACCACTTCCATAACTAACCACAAGCCTCTCAGAAAGCATCTTGTTGGTATCAACAAGTGCAGAAGGACAGAAATCTAAGACAAGGATTTGGTTAAGGTTGCCAGCTCCTTAGGTATCATGGGTCATGGTGCTGCTTCAGCTTCTAATTAGATGACTGACAACTCCAGGAAGTCTGAGCGCCTTATGCATGCAAAGTCGAATTATTTTCTAGGTGCTGTAATACTTCATTTGATAGCAAAAGGACAGAACAAACCAAGCAAGACTTATATGCGTTCCAACTTCTCGCTCAGAAATTCTTCCACACTGTCTGTGTTCCACTTGAGGATACTTAATTCTTCGGCAATGTTCCCGTTGTCGTCCAAAAGCTTTAGTACAGGGTCTGAACCTCGAACATACTACAAAGATGAGGGACACCATCAATATTTTCTGCTTAGGAGACTTCTCATCCTCAGCAAGATCAAAATAGCTTAGTAAAATGTAATAGTGACTTTAAAAAGCTGTTAGATCCAACATCACAATCAACAGGTCTTACACGCAAGCCTTTCAGCAAAGAATTAGATATTATTTCATAAGGAAATGGGAATTAAGAAAATGACATTTTATTTCTAAAGGGAAAAATATCTGTTAGTACAAAGATAATTTAACTGGGATTAAAAAGTTTATTACTGAATGTGACAAATACTTATTTCATGTATGATTCTGTCAAGGAAAATGAGTTTAAAACCTAATGCTTGGAGGCAGACAAATTCAAAACAATTAACGAGAAATATGATATAGAAGCAATATTTTGAAATACACTACACATAAAATTATTACAGAATCCCATCCTAAATCATAAATGTTCCTTGGCTTAAATAATCTAGTGATTTTACTGCAATCAGTTTCAAATTTGGTGAGATGCCAGAACTCCATTAAAACTCGAATTCTGGGTAAATTTAATAATAAACATGAGTGCATTTGTTAAGAGATCAAAACTGTTTTCAAATTATGTAGAACTACAACTAAAAACACAGCAGGGACAAAGGAAATCCTAAAACTTTTTCAGCTATAATTCTTTTTTAAAATTCTGAACTCTAGACATGGATGTGGATTGCTGATATAATTATTAACACTTAGTATATTCCAACCCGTTTTATTTTATTTCTGTGTGGTACTGGGGGATTGAACCCAGTGCCTTACACATGCCAACCACTCAGCTTATTCTCAAGTATTTGTGGGGTTAGAAATACAGCTGTCCCCGCACCCCCTCAGCTGAAAAACTGGCTAATGGAAACAAGAGTAAGAATATCTCAAAATTTCTGACCAGGGAATTACATGAATTGTTTCTAAAATTTTGTGGGCTCCTGCCTGCATATGGTGCACATAAACCCATGCAGGCCTCCACACACACACATTTAAGTCTTTAAAAAACTCTTTTTAATACAAAACCCAAAGGTTATCTAGAATAATTTATAATTATTAAGTTTCTCAACAAATTATTAGTAAATCTAACCCAAAGAACAGAAGGAATTATATAGTAATTGAGATTTTTTTCTAGGTACAAATCTGGTATAACATTTGAAAATTACAAATTGAAAAACACTTGAAAATTTGAAAATTACAACCTATTACTATTAACAAGTTAAATAGGAAAAACAAAATCATACTAAGATATACACATAGAAATCTATACTACAACTTAACACCAAAAAAAGAAAAAAAATCATAACCACCTTTCCATCCAAAACTAAGCAACCAACCACCACCAAAAAAAAAAAAAAAAAAAAAAAAAACCTAAAACAACAGCACTAAAAATGTGCAAAGGGGCTGGAGAGATAGCTTAGAAGTTAACAGCACTTTTTGCTCTTGTAGAGGACCCAAATTTTATTCTCAGCACCCTTGCTGGGCAGCTCACAACCACCTGCAACTGCAGCTCTGGGGGATCTGACAACCTCTTCTGGACTCTGTGGGCACATTCATTCACACTCACACACACACAAAAATTTAAAAAGAAGTTAGGTACTGCATGGTAGCTGACACCTTTAACCCCAACATTCAGGAGGGAGAGGCAGGTATATCTCTGGCTCTGAGGCTAGCCTGGTCTACATAGTGAGTTCCAGGTTGGGCATGGCTATATACAAAACAAGCAAAAAGACAAAACAGTCTTTACAAAAATAAATTAAAGCCGGGTATTGTGATTCATATCTGTAATTCCAGTACTCAGGAGGCAGAAGCAGGAAGATCTCTGTGAGTTTGAGGCCAGCCTGGTCTACATAGGAAGTTCTAGGCTGATCAGGGATACACAGTGAGACCCTGTCTCAAATAAACAAAACAAACTCACTGAAAACAAACAAGCAACAAAGTGGGAAAGGGGTAATGTTTCATGCAAAATACACATGTGGCCAATGAGCAATAAAGCAACACGACACACGATGCACTTCTCAGAGTGGCCAAAAGCCCAGTCACCACGGCTAAGGCTGGAGGTGAAGCAGGGAAGTAGGGCAGAGGTCAGGCACTCCACTTGCTGCTAGTGCAAAGACAAGTGGTGGCCACGCTGGGAGACGGCTCTGACACCCTAGGTGCAACCCAGCCACTGCACTTATATGCGGAGGGTTCCAGGAACCAGCAATCTGCTGAGTCTTTGCACATCCACACAGGTTTACATTCATTCTCTTGCTGGCTTTACACAGACAATTCTAAATATCACATGACAAAAACTACTTGTAAAGACTAATAACCAATCTCTAATCACCAACAATAAGAAGTTACAATAAGTCTTTAACAGTCTAGGCATTTTCATTAGATTTATATGAAAAATGTAATACACTGAGAAACATTTTTTTAACTATGAAAGGACAAATAAGAATAACTTCAAATTCAGACAGTGGGATGAAAATTTATGTGTATACAGAAGTTATGCTAAAATGTTAGTGGCTGTAGTACTGACAACTGCCCCAAACTTAAGCTACACACTGGAACAAGATGAAAGCTGGGCTTGGAAGCACAGACCTGCCATCCTTCTACACACTCGGAAGGCTGAAGAGGAATACTGCAAGTCTGAGGCAGACCTAGGCTACACAGTGAGACTTCTGACTTAAAAAGCCAAGGAAAAGGGGTTGGGGACAGAGTTCAGTGGAAGGTCACCTGTTTAGCTCTGGGTTCAATTCTCAATACTGCAAAATGAATAAATGAATGAAGGAATAAATCAGTTGGGTGGTACATGGACTACTGCGGCAGACTGCTCTGTGTGAGAAATAACGGTGGAGTCCAGACATTATGCATTAGAACCACACAACACAAAAGGTATACCACAATGGGAACTCTAAAATTCATGTAATAAGAATGTATCACTATTGGTCAACAACTGTTTACAAATGGACGACAATCAACCTAGGATAGTGTAAGAGTACAAGAATACTCTGGGGTATAAGAGTAGGAAAAACCTCAGCTTATTCCGGAAACTGCAAACTACTGTTTAAAATATTTACTAAATTAAACCTTTATTTATTGAAAATTGTACTCAGAAATTGTTTCAACTAAAAAAGAAATTACCGGAAAAAAATTTCCACTACAGTCACCTTACCTTGATTTGTAGTCCTCTGAACAGTTTGGGTTTATCACTTCTGACAAAAGCTTAAAAGAAAACAGATTCAAATGGTTCATGTCTAAATCCAAGCGAGCTACAAAGATCAATACAAAAAGGTGAAATAAACCAAACATTTTACCTGAAAGCAACTAAAGACCTTTAAGAAGTTAATAAACAAATATAGATATAACTTATTTAAATATTCTAAGACATTAGTTGTTTCAAATTAATCAGTATGTCAAATTCCAATGGTGGGTTTTGGGGTTGACAAAATGACAAGAAAGCTCAACTTTAGAGTGAATGTTCAAGAAGAGCCAGGAAGTTAAATACGAGGGGAGAGGTTACTAAGAAGACACTGTACGATACTCAGTCTAGAACAGTTAAATCGAGTTGGCAATTCTGAGACGGGAGTACCTGTTATAATTTTTTAATATGGTGAAGTTGCAAATCAGAGAGAAGGGGAGGGAGAGCTGTATATACCTACGTGAATTATTCAATGATCACTTTTGACGACACCACTAACTTTGGGAAAAATCAGAAAAAAATGGGGATCTAAATCATATCATATTTAAATACAATCCAGATGAAGTAAATATCAAATTATCACAGAAATATTTATTGAAATTTACTATGTGCCAGACAGCAGAGACAAAACTACATAAACATATACACTTTATGCACTTATTAAGTTCATATAGAAATAATGGTGGCCAGGCCTTTAATCCTAGTACTCAGGAGGCAAAGGGCAGGTGGATCTCTGTGAGTTCAAGCACAGCCTGGGCTATATAATGAGACCTTGCCTAAAAAACAAAAACAAAAACACCACATATACACTCCACATACAAAACAACAACAACAAACACCAAAGAATAGGATACCTGGGGCAAAGGAGCCTGTTCCCTCCCCATGTCCTTAATCCCCCTACATTCCCTCCTGCATCAGTTAGATTACTTGACTGGCCAATTCTATATGCATGTCTGGCAAAAAATCATCTAACACACTTTCAACTGGGTCAAGACACTTTTCCAACTATGCAGAAAGCCACTATGGGAACTGGACTATTTGAAAATCTTTTCTGTACCCAAACAGAGCCATCAATACATTTAATAATTTTCATTCATTCAAAAGACTTCTATTGGGCTGGAATGAGTGAACACAACTAAAAGGAATACTGTGGAGTCACTCATGGCTACTTCCAACAGTTCTTTCTTCTTTCCTGCTAAACAGAGATTCACAGCATGATTCTGAATGAGGGGAATGTTGCTTTGTAATAGGTAAATCACAGTTTACTGCAGAAGAATCTTTTAACAAATATTTGAGATTTTATATATGACAATATGAGGAAATCCTCCAAGAAGTAGAAACATTAAAGTGCACATTCCCTCTCAGTGTGGCTCTAGATTTGTGTGTCTGTGTGTGACATTGAGGTACAAGTATGTGGGAAGGCAGGGAATAACGAGATGATATGCCAGAGAACACTACACACTTGTATGAAAATCATGTTCTGTCACCCAGTGCACAACATGATACACACCAATGAGAACAACCACGCTCCCAAACAAATGACACTACAGGTCTTTCTCCCCTCCCCACCCTCAAGGCCAGAGATCCGACCTCAGGCTGCACTTTGGGTAGCCACTCTACCACGGCAGCTGTATCGCAGCCAAGTTCTGTTAAATTAAGAACAGGTAGCACTCTGGAGTTCAGAGAAAGGAGATTTCACTGTGTTGGAGTGACAAATAGGTAACAAAAATCCAATCAGAGAACTGAAAATTTAAAGGGGGCAGAATGCTATCCTTCCTTTAATATAATCTAAAGGTTTGAAAAGGACTTTATCTTTTCCCATTGCAAACAATTGGTCACTAATAGTCAAAACAGTCCCAAATGTTTTGTTGAAAAAAATAAACTAAAGAAGTCCATTACAATGTATGCTAAGAGGGCTAGGGATGTATCTCTCTGATAGAATGCCGACCTAGCACATGTAAGGTCCTGGCCCAATCCTCAGCACAGGAAAAAAAAAAAAAAAGTATGCTACAAAAGGCCACAAAAATGGTCTGATTGTCCATCAGTCAGGAAAAGAAACGACAATTCCTGAAGCCCAATGCTGGGTCTTTCTGAATGTAGTAGTATACTTAAGCTGTCAATGCAAATACAGAGCCCAGCACAGCTATGAATGGGCAAAAAGCTCATGATGCTTTGAAAATTCTAAGAAAAGTCATGAAAACGAGTTTTAAAACATTTTACAAAGACTGTTATTTGAATATGTAATATTGTTATTTGTTGTAGTCTCTGGTTTAATTATCATACATTATAATCAAATTTTATGTGCTAGAGTTTTAAAATATGTAAATAGCAAATGAAATCTGGGAAAACAAATGATGGCACTATGGTATCTTTTCAGTGTAACTTTTTTAAGCTTCTGGAGACAGATGAATAGCTTAACTTTCAAAGTACAAGGGAGATAGTCATTACCATTTCCCAGCTGGAATCAGTGGACCTTCTTCATATTTTTAAGAGTTTTATGAACAATCACAAAATAATAAAGGGCAAGTATGTACCAAATTTTAATAGAAAACTCCTGTAAATTTAAAAGAAATTTAAACACAGGACAAGTCTATAGTCAAAGCACTTGGGAGGCTGAGGCAGGATTTTGAGTATCAATGCAGTTGAAAGGTGACTGTCAAAAATTTCTAAGATTATCACATTACCATTTGGAGAACTAATATAAAAATTCCCAAAAATTGTGATAAAATCCTACACATAAGGGTTTGAAACACAAAGGAAAAGCAAAATGATTTGTTTTTCTTCACAAGTAAAAGTAGCTCTTATATTCTGTGTGCTACATCAGAATATATACCTATTCTAACAAAAAATATTTAATTAGGTATCTTCTTCAGACCTTATAAAAAATGTCACCCAAGTTAAGCTACTATATCACAGTCCTGGTCCAAAAAAAACTTACTTCTTTATAAGTAGTTCCAAATGAACAATAAAAGATATGCTAACATATGTATTACCAAATTTAAGAAATTCTTGTCATTTGTAAATACTGCAAGAAATCACAAGAAATCAGCAAAAATCAAAATCAAAACAGAATTAGGTATATAAACCATTTCAACTTAAAAAAAAAAAAAAAAAAAAAGGCTACATGTGGTGGTACATGCTTCTGTAACCCAGCAGTCTAAAGGCTGAAGCAGGATGATCTACTCAACTCTGAGGCCAAAATGGACTACACAGTGAGTACCACCCAAACCAACTCCTGAAAGAGCTTCATTAAAAGCGTTCAGTTCGTAAAGCTGGTTTTCAAGTATACCTGCAAGGATAAGATTGAAAGGCCTTCCTCCAAGCCTTCTGGAGATGCTAAGCACCATTACCGCTTGATATTACCCCAAAGAACAAACTGTGACAATGATTTCTTAAATATTTATCATTAAAATTCTCTGTGATGAGATACTTTATGATTCTCGTATGCACCTCCAAATTCTGTGCTAATTCAATTTCTTGTATAGAGATGGTACAGGTTTATTTAACTTTAATGTGACTGTTCCTTAATTTACATTAAAAATATATTAGACTGGCATGTTATTTAAGGGAATTAGCATTCTGTCTGTTAAAAATCTATACCTGACCAGAACCTCTTTAGAATAAATTCATGCATCCTATTTTAAATTTAAACCTCATATACTAAGATATATAAGATATATATGATAATCTAGTGGGGATCAATTACTATTAAAACTCCACCTCCAGAAAAACAAATTTGAAAAAAAGTTTTTGTTTGTAAAAGAAATGCACACTTTTTTTTTGTTTGTTTGTTTGTTCAGACTGGGTCTTCCTGTAGCCTCAGCTAGCCTGGAGCTTGCTATGTAGATCAGGCTGGCCTCCATTTCTCAGAGATCCACCTGCCGCTGTCTTTAGACTACTGGGATTAAAGGCATTCCTCACCACCATGCCTGGTGAAAAAAATCTATGTAATTATCAAAATTTACATTCTTGGGAATAGTGAATTTATTGTTGTGAAATAATTATTTTAAATAATAACTACATACCTTGGACTTGAGGGAACCTTCCTAATTTTCATCCACAGACTTCAAGAATAGCCCCTGCATATAGCTGTAAAAGGAAAAATAGTTAATTTTTAAAAAATGGTACAAATTTGTGTAGGCTGGAGTCATAGCTCAGGGGTAGAGAGCACTTGTCTAGCAAGTGTGAGGCTTTGGGTTTCCCCTACCAAAACCCATCAGAGCACAGAGATGGTTTAGTTCCACTCCAACAGAAGGAGGTAGGCTGGGTTAGAGTAGAAGCACCCCTGCAGTCTATGGCTTCCGTGTGTTCAGATACCATGCTAGCTGCAGGCTGAGAACACGAAACACAAAGTTCCAGAAATAAACACTTCCTAAGTGTGAAACTGATACTGTTCTGGTAGTGACATCTCGCAGAACTGGGAACTGTTTTCCTGGTGTATCAACACCATATATGCTGCTTGCCCATTACTCTGTAGTTTGTAAAATAATATCACAAGTTTGCATTCAAGCTACACCTATTTTAGTCCCAAAGCAGAAGAGTAAAGGTTCTGGCAGTTCAGGATGTGTCACCACACTGCTCTAACTGGTTCTACTCGGACTCCTGGCATGCATGCTTCAAGTGTAGGAAGAGGCATTCATACTTTAATACACTAAACAGCAGAGGGACTTTAGCTGTATCTGGAGTAGCCATATCTAGCCACAAGACTGAGGAGCCAAAGACCTTGAAAACTAAATTTCATAAAATGCACTAGGAAGATCTTTACATGTCTTTAAAGATTTCCTAGCTCCTTTGAGTGACAAATTGAGTGCAAGTACACAGCCATTTATGCAGGACAGTTCCGAAAATTCAAATTCTTAATTGCTTTTCAAAATTTGTTTAATTTTAAGCCATCAATTATATCTTTTAGATTTGATTTATGTGTGTATGTGTGTGTGTGGGTGTGTGCGCCTGTCACATATGTGCGTGTCCAAGGCAGCCAGATGAGGAAGTCAGATCCCCTGGATCTGCAGTTACAGGCAGCTATAAGCTTCTGGAAAACCTCAAATCCTCTGGGAGAGCAGTAAGTACTTTTAATCATCGAGCCATCTCCCTAACCCCCTATCCCTCATTTTATAAGTAATTATTATACACAGCACTATGTAAAGATATAGGAAAGCCAGTAAAATCTCACTATGAAGGACTCAAATGCAAACACTTTTCTTTAATGAAATTTAACTGAAATATAGTTAAATTCAATAGTAGACATGGCTTTGTAGCTGAAGAAGCTGTACATCCTCTTCACAGTCAAAGTGTGTTATAAAAAAAACTCAAGTGCAAATCACTGCACTTTGTTCAGCCAAAACAGAAGCAAGGGCAGTCATCACTTTTTCATAGCAGACAAAGCTGGACCACTCTTCTACAGGCAGAATACACTTGGGAATCTGGAGCCCCAGGGGAACGGCAATTTTAAGAACTTAATATACCCACTTCTTAGTTTTTAGATTCTTTTTTTTTTTTTTAATGGAAGTCCAAGGGTTAAACTTAGTTTTTACTTCTAAGGGTCTAAACTGATATTTATTTAATTTAAAAAAATGACATGAATTTTCATTTAAAATACATTTAAACACAGAGAAATACAAAGCAGAAATTTTAAAATCACCTTTGTTTGACCTAACAAAAGATAGTTAACACTTTTCTGACTCTGGGTCACTTCAATAGCTCTTTTGTTTTGGTTATCACAGATCCTCCAAAGATGCTGTTCACAAACACTGATGGATTTTAGATGAAGAATTTGAGTGACCTCTATGGTACTTTGAAGTAATTAAAAAAAATTAAGATTAAGTGGATCAAATTTTATAAAATACATTGTTTTAAAACAAGCTTTGTTTAATCTTGTTTAAAAAACTTCAGAAAAATATAGACTATATTACCAATATGCTAACGAAGAGCTAGATGGTCACAATAGTAACCATCTAGTGAATGCAAATCAAGCACAGTGGAATATCCTCCGCACACTCAGGACACTGTGATCAAAGGCAGAACAAGTGTTGTGAGGAGATGGAAAACAGAGCTTTGCACAGGGCTGCAGGGATACAAAGCAGCAAGCTGCTACGGAGACTGCAACAATGATTTCTAAAACATTAACAACAGAATTTCCATGACCTGAGATTGCACTTAAGTGAGAGCAGGGACCACAGCCAGATTTGCAGAATCACAAAACAGCCCAAGTGTTTGTGGATAGATCAGAGTACTTGAGAGCTGTGGTATATATACACAGTGGGATATCACTTAGCTTTAATAAGACATTCTAACACATGTGACAACATGGATAAACCTTGAAGCCATTTTGATAGGCAGTCCAGATGAGCTAAATAGAGCAGTAAAATTCAGAGATACAAGGCAGAATGGTCATGTCAGGCTGGGGGGGGGTCTTCTGCTTTAGAGGTTTGGAATTTCAATCTGGGAAGATCAAAAAACCTCTGGGAGAAAGATTATGGTAATAATGGCTTTAAACGCTCTCATGGCCTGAACAGCACATTTAAAAGTTGCTTGGCATGGTGGTACATGCCTTTAGTCCCGGCACTCAGGAGGCAGAGGCAGGTGGATTTCTGTGAGACTGAAGTTAGCTTGGTTCTACATACTGAGTTCCAGGTCATCTGCTTTAGGGAGACCCCATCTCAAAATCAAAACCAAAAAAAAAAAAAAAAATCAACCAACCAACCAACCACTTACCCACTCAAAAGACACCAAACCAACAGCTAATATGGTGAGCTTATATATTACACACACTTTACCATAATTTAATAAAAAGGAGGTGGGCGCTGGAGAGACGGCTTACCAGTGATTAAGAATACTGGCTGTTCTTGTAGAGGACCCAGGTTCCATTCCTAGAACTTACACGGCAGCTAACAACCACCTATGAGTTCCAGGGGATCTGACACCCTCTTCTGGCTTCCGAGGGCATTGCATATACTTACATACATGCAGACAAAACACCCGTACACATACAAGTAAAACACAAACAAAAACAAAGACCAAGACTATCTTCAAATTTTGCCACTGGACCTTGTTTTTCTTAGTGATCTCTTAGCAGTTCCTGGGGGGGATTCCATGACCTTTTCAAGGCACTTCTCCACACTAATGCTTCCAAGTGTTTTTCAGATCATGACAGGTGGAAAGCGGTAGTAAGTGTATGACACACTTGAGTAAGATAAGGACACTGCTTAGAACTGGCAGGTCTGGGAGGCCTGCTAACTCCAGGCCCACCAGGTTGTCTGAAGGCTGAAGGACTCAGTACCCTAGCACACCAGTAATCCATTCACAAAAAGCATTTTCTAGAATATTGAGTGCTGGCTGGTCATCCAACCTCCAATGAACGGGTAGCTCAGATGCGACCTTCTCCAGAGAAACATGGTGATTTCCTAGTCTCAATTTTAGGGTTCTCCTACCAAAATGTACCACTGATATTCTATTAACTCAACTATAGATAGAAAGTGCCTTAGAGATTTAAATCCTCCATCATCTCAGAAATCTGCAATATGTAACGCATGTGGGGAAATTTCATTGAACAAAGTTAAATGCTTTTTATTTAATCACATAATTTATAAAACATTTTAAGGTATGGGGCTGGAGACACGGCTCAGTGGTTGAGTTCTGTTCTTCCAGAAGACCCAAGTTCGGTTCCCAACACCCTCAAGGGGGCTAACAACTCTGTGATTCAACTTCAGATCTGATTCGACTCCCTCTTCTGACATCCACAGGAATTGCAAGACATGGGTGTACTTACATACATGTGGGCAAATTACTCATACACATAAAATTAAAAACTAAAAATATATTTTAAGGTCAACAAAAGGAAAAGGAACTCAGTTCTATATCATCAAGGTCAAATTCTAAAAGCACTAATTTGTGAGGCTAGTTGACATTTTATTATAAACTTACAGTGTTCTTAAGCAAAGATTTAATTACTAGGTTACTTATTACAACAAAACATTATAGAATAGTTATGCCCCCAAACAACTGGGGAGCAAGGCATGGTGGGACATGCACTTGGGAGGCAGAGGCAGGTGAATCTGTGTGAGACTGAGGCCAGCTAAGGTTACACAGTGAGATCCTGTCTCAAAATCAAATCAAACCAAACCAATCCAATCTGCAAACAAAAGCTCAATTTAGACAAGCTTCACTTGCTAACTTGTTGATGTTTTACCACACTACCACAATAATCTAGAAACCTGGTCCAGGTCAGACCACTCCAATACTTTTCAACTCTAAGTACTTAGTATTTCTAAAAAATATCTTATTTATTATTTATGTGTATGACTATATTACCTGCATGTATGTAAGTGCACTTGTGTCATGCAATGCCTGTGGAGGTCAGAAGAGGGTATCGGATCCCTGGAACTGGAGTTACTAGAGTTAGTGTATGTTGGGAACCTAACCCAGGTCTTCTGCAAGAACAGTCATAAGTGCTGAGCCATCTCTCCAGTTCCACATTTATTATTTTGTTAGCAACAATAGCTATGGAATAAAAAACATGACATTAACAAACCCTGAAATACTTAAGTTATGCCAAACTCAGTAATAAATTTCCTATAACAAAAGGCGCTTAAATTAGAAAATCAAACCCATGAGATCCACTTTGGCTTTGCCATTTTCAAGCTTCATGCTCCTTGGGTCGGTCGTTAAGTTCTCGTGTGGTGTTTGAACAAAAGGGTCTGTCTACCTGTCCTTCATAGCTGCTAGATGAAATTAAAATGCATAAAATACACTCAGTCCAAGTTCTTCAGTGTTCAACAAGCAGCAATAGCTGTTTCTACAATTTTTTCTTTCACAGGACAGGTTAAATTTAAATCATGTATTTGAAGCCCATTTTCAAGCATGGCAAATAGATTTTTTTCCATGACAGTACTTAGTCTGAGCTGTCATTCACTAGTCTACAATTACAACAGTCTCTCTTAAATTTCTCAAGCTTTCTAATTACCTTGGAGCAGTGTTCTCAACTCTGAAAATGTAGACATACATATGTACATTTTATTTTTACAAATAAATGTTTCATTTTACAAATGTACGTATGTGTATGTGTACTATGTGTGTGCATGTGTGTGTATGCATGTGTGCAGGTGCAAACAGCATGGCCTCAGGTAATGGTCCTCGCCCACCACCTTGCTTGAGGCAGGGCTCTTACTGTTTTTCACTGTGTGTGTACATCAGGTACAGGTGCTGCTCCATATGCTCAGCCTTCCATGGGTTCTGGGGACTCACACTGAGGTCCTCCTGCTTGCAGGGCAAGAGCTCTATTCACTGGGCCATCTTCTTAGCCCCAAAGCAACACTTTCTACAATTGAAAAATATTCAGACCTGAGGAGTAATTGTGTTATTCATATGTATATTAAAGACTTGCCCCTCTAGTATAAGTAAGAGTGAGACTGGGGATATATGCATCTCTGTGGTAGAGCACCTACCTAGCAGGTTGTAAAGCTCTGGGTTCTATGCTTGGCAGTCTAAGAAACAAAGCAGAAAAGAAAATAGAATGCCCACAGATGAAAAGAACTAAGCATTACATTATTTTGAAATCTAAAAAATTTTAAATTATGATATGTTGCGGCTTCTTTTGCTAGAAATCAAATCCAGGGTCCTACACAGCTTAGTCAAGTACTCTACCACTAAATACATTCTTAGCCCCTGATTTCTCTAAACAGACTCTCATATGTAGCACAGGCTGGCCTCGAACTCTTTCTTGATCCCCTGCCCTCTATGCCCAGAATTTGTGCAGAATTTACAGGCATGTGCTGCTCTACTTTGTGATGGATAATTTTAAAATCCAATTTTATATTCTTTCATACAACAGAAAAACTTGCCATGTAAAAAAGAATTTTTAACAAAATATGGGCAACTAAGATTTTAAATGATCAAGCTGATACACATTTTAAAAGTTCAAAGTCCTTATACTCCTTATTGAAATGTATCAGTTGGTAGGACGCAAAACACTGAAATGCTACATTATGACATCACTTACACAGGTATTTTGAATCACACGAAATAGCTGCAAATAGTAAAGGTTTTCATGTTATCAATTTTGTTTTCATAATCTATTTCTTCTAGTTGCAACTGAGAGGATTGCTGGACAAGAGAAAGGAAGAATAAGAGAAACCTTCATTCCAGGTCTTTTCATCAGCAAATCTAATATTTCTTGTTACACTTACCTATTTTCTTTTACTTTGCAAATTTATTTTCTCAATTCTCCAAATTTTCAGCTTTTTCTTTGCCTTTTTAACCACCCAAATAGATAACTAGTACATGTTATTACCAGTGTTATGTTCTCACTTAGTGGTAAATGTACTGGGCTAGTGTTTGTAGATGCTAAGCATGATTATAATCAGGGTA
Source organism: Eospalax fontanierii (assembly GCA_035773235.1). Taxonomy (NCBI): domain Eukaryota; kingdom Metazoa; phylum Chordata; class Mammalia; order Rodentia; family Spalacidae; genus Eospalax; species Eospalax fontanierii. The sequence goes on from CM069543.1 coordinate 21,683,414, forward strand.
TGAATATTAACTCACTTAATCCTTAAAACTACCTGGAGATAGGATCTATTATCCCTAACATAGAGATAAGGAAATAGACAAAGCGATCAGATTCTTTAAGAGCAGCACGAGGCCTAAACCCAGGCAGTCTGGTCCAGAACTGGTGTCCTGCCCATATCTCTAAATTCCCTCTTGATTCAGTAAAGACAGAAGGAGCAGCAAATCAACTTGAAATAATTTGATTATTGGTTTATTCAAGTAACTTAGTTATGCACACTCTGATTTCTAGATGGTTCTTTGACTTAGTAGCAAGCTTGGCTTTTAGGGTAACAGTTCAGAAATATGGCAGGTATAAACTAAAGGGGCTAAAAATGCTAGAACCAGTTAAACCAAAAGTATTTTAAAGAAAACAGAAACCAGTAGTTCCACAGACCTTAGTGAACCATGCTTTAAAATAGAACCCTGAGACACTGAAGAACTAGAGCAAGTGATCAGAAGGATAGGAGCTCCACGACAGCGTGTGGAAGAGGAAATCTGAGGGGAACAAAGAGATTCCAGTTCACAGAATACGAAAGACTGAAAAGTGACAAAAAAGTAACTCATCCAAATGAAACACTAAGCTTAATTTCATGTCTTAGAAAACAGGAGCTCAGAAAAAAAGAAAAAAAAAAAAATCAAAACTTCATTTATGTTTATTCTCAAGAAAACCCTCATGTTCACATGCACTTTGAAAGCAATACCAGCTGGGACAGCTGGTGCAGGCTGGAAACCTGGCACTCAAGGGGCCGAGGGAGCAGAGCATAGGCTCAAGGCCAGTCTGGGCAAGAGTAGGATCCCACCTCAAAAACAACAAGAAAAGACTGTTCATTAAGGTCAGTGCTCAGCAAATCCTGCTAGATAATTAACACATCTATTTTTAAGTGAATTTGGGATGTTTATGATATCTTTATAAATAAGATGTACACATGAGAGATTTCTAGTTGTAGACAGAAGCAAAGACTTTTCTAGTGAATGACTGCTAGTATAGAAATAAATTACTGTATTCCTTTAAAATCTTTCAGGATATATAAGAGGAATGTATTAAAAGGTATTTATCAAGTAGCTGCTGAGGTAAGGCTCTAGTATATTTTTGACTTTTAAATATTTTTTGAGACAGGATATCACTACAAGCATATGCTAGCCTCACATTTTACAGTCCTCTGCTGGAATTAAGTTCTGTGCTACCAGACCCAGCTCTTAAAATAGTTAAAAAAAAAAAAGAAAAACACCTTTTCCAATATGTTCTTAGTGAAAAATGGTCTTATTCAAGTACAAAGACTTGTGAGATACTCTGTGCTAAAGACTGGGGATTTAGAAATAATTATAAAACAGTCAGACTTCAAAGAGCTCAATTTATCAGAGGAATAAAAGGCAAAATAATAGGCACAACAGTGCAAATCAAAGCATGAGCCAAGTGCTTTAGGAACTGGGAGGTGTAGCCAATCTACACCTTGGGACTGTGATGAGGTGGCTAAGAGGGGAGATGAGCTCAATGAAAAGTGGTTTCCTAATAATTGGGGGAGGGACTACTTGCTTAGTATCTAATCCTGCCCTCTTCTCTATCTGAAAAAGGCTCTTATATCCTTGGTTGGCCTCAAACTTAAGGCAATTCTCCTTCCTCAGTCTCCCCAGTACTGCGATGGAAGATGTGCACTACCCTGCCCAGTTCTACGCCTGCTCTTTACCAGAGAGCAGCTTCTCTGCCTCTTAGTACTCCATTATACACAGCCATCCTGGCTTCTTTGATTATTTTACAATCCTAGCTAATAATTTAAGTCTCTACTAATGTACTTCAGTGAAATGAATTCAGAAGAATTAGTCCCTTTCCAGTGGAAGAAGTCGTAAGACAGAAAATTCAGGAACGAACAGGTCTGCTACAGAAGGAAAAAGGCCATACGGAGTGAAAAACAAGTGAACTACCAAGAAAGAGTGAAGCCTTCTCTGCTCCATGCCTGGTCAGATGGCTGCCTGTGCCCCAGGGCTACTCCTCTACCGTGCAGTTCTGAAAATTGAGTACTTTCTCTAAACCAAGTGGCTAAGACTACTGGTCAAGGAAGTTCAAGTAAAAGATGAATGGGGAGAGCTCCAGTTATTGGGAAGGGCAATATTTCAATGCCTTTCCTCCCAGCTTGAGATTTTTTAATGTAAAGTCATTTATGTGCTCAGTAAAGACTGATTGTACAAAAATACCACTGAAATTCAATTATTCAAAAATTCTTAGTTTACATTTTTCTGTAAGCTACAAATTAGTATGCTTTCCTCAATTAAGTTAATATCTTTACTAGTGTTTTAAAGCCATTCTTAGGTATGGTACAGCACAAAAACAGTTAACAAAAACTCATCCTAAGTCATATCTGAGATGCTTAGTAGGTCCTTTCTGATCAAAATAGGGTTGATGGAAAGAAAACAGAAAGAAAAGTGCAGTATCTATTAAAAAAAAAAAGTAGGGGATTTCAAGATAGGAGAATCACCAAGAGTTTGAAGTCAGCTTGGTCTACAGGGAGTATGGTAGTTAATATTGACTGTCAACCCAGAAGGATCTAGAATCACAAGAGACAGGAAGCATGGTAGTTAATATTGACTGTCAACCTGGAAGGACCTAGAATCACGAGAGACAGGGAGCATGGTAGTTAATATTGACTGTCAACCTGGAAGGATCTAGAATCATGAGAGACAGGGAGTATGGCAGTTAATATTGACTGTCAACCCGGAAGGATCTAGAATCACAAGGGACAGGAAGCATGGTAGTTAATATTGACTGTCAACCTGGAAGGATCTAGAATCACGAGAGACAGGGAGCATGGTAGTTAATATTGACTGTCAACCTGGAAGGATCTAGAATCACGAGGGACAGGAGTCTTTCTAAGTCTGGGAAATTGGTGAGCACGGCTGGGTTGTGGTAAGTATCATACTCAACAGCGGTTTGGCCCATGGAGTGACAAAGAGAAGATGACACAGAGCCCTCAGTAGTTTATCCCATGTGATATCTTACTGGGAGTCACAGTAAGCTGTCTTAAACCTATCTCAATAAAATCAAGTTTTAAAAACATGTTGCTTAGATTTTTATATGCACAAGGACTAATTTATAGGTAGGGGAATATAAACATAATATACATTGTTGGTTTACTTAAGGCAATAAAGTAAAAAACAAGCTGGACTCTATGAGCCAGAGTCTTTGGGACACTGGGAATTTCAGCTAAAAATTCACCAACATTTAAAAAACTTATCTGTTTGCTGTTCTTTTAAAACTGTGAATATGTATTTGATATTAAATAAAAAACCCTGCCAAGTGGCACACACTAGCCTTAGCACTAGGGAGGCAGAGGCAGGAGGATCTCTGTGAGTTCAAGGCCAGCCTGGTCTAGAGAGTGAGTTCCACACTAGCTGGGGCTACAGGAAGACCCTGCCTCAAAAAGACCAAAAAAGAAAAAAATATACAAATAAATAAAAAATAAAAAAAGGATGCTAACTTTTTTGTTATCTCAAACACAGAAATCTCATTAATTCAGCTTTTAAAAAATCTGTTTTATTGCTGGTGGTGAGAATTGAAGGCTTGAAGGCAGAGCTGTGTACATGCCAGGTAAGCGTTCTGTTAGCAAGCTACATTGAGCTCCCCATTTACTCTTATTTGGATAATACAGTCTACTCTGGTTTTTTTACAATTTAGAAGAAAAAATGGACCAAGTTCAGTAAGGTATAATCTCTGTACTGAGGGGCTTAGGCCAGAGGGCTGCTTTGGGCTATATGGCATGTTTCACAGCAAGCTCTGTCTTCAACCAGAGAGCCCTCTACCCCCACCTCCAAACAACAACAACAACAAAAACTGAGCAATTATTTGTGTGTACAGTAGGTTCAAAGGAGCAGATTTTGCCAGGCAGAACTACCTATCCTTGACTCAGATTTCATACACTAAAGGTAAGGTTATGAGTGTTCGGAATTACCAGACAGAAACAGGTATATAAATGGCCGGTTCTTTGTTAACCAGATTTGTGCTGGATATTATGTGACTCGTTTTCACCTCAAGTTTCTTCATAAAACTGGCTTCTTATTACAAATAAAACTGTAATTAACTGTTCCTTGTCTTCATTTGCACAGAAGCTAAGGAGGACTGGAATATACTGGATGGCCACCCTGGAATGAGATCCTGGTAGGCATACTTTTCCTTTGATCTAGTAGGCTAGGCAAGATCAGCTGTGTCTTACTATACACTATAAAAACCAGACTTCTTTTGCTTAAATTAACTGAGCAGTAAGTGACTTATCTATCTCAACTAAGCCACCTACTGGAAGAGATACAGATGAAAACAGTACCTTTTTGGTTTCAAATTGTGCTTCTTCTTGACAGCATCCTCGGCAAACTGGATCCAGTTGAAGCAGGTTAAACTGTCCAAGAAGATCACAGGAGCTGCAGAGCAAGTTGCTGGAGAAGCCTAGTTCTCTGCATGCCTCTGATGAAAACTCAGCCCCCAAAGCAGACACCTGAAAATAAAACCGAGAAATAAAACACACTTCCAGGGTCATTTACTTTACTCAGAGAAAGTGGAGCTGTCAGAGTCAAATGCAAAGGAAGTAATTAGTGAAATGTCTCATCTGGAAACAGTGCTAAGTATCACTGAACTCTAGTTTTATACCTTTGGTTTTTCCCACAGATGATATTTTTGTTTGTTTGCTTTGTTTTTCGAGACATAGTCTCATGTAGTACAAGCTGGCCTTGAACTAGCTTTATGCTGAAGATGACCTTGAACTTCTGAATTCTCTGGCCCATTTCCCAAGTGCTAGGATCAGTCATGCACCACCACACTGAGTTTGACATCTTTGAGTTCAGTGAAAATGTAGATTAAAAAGAAATACTAGAATTTTATATGTACATTGCCATATCTCATTAACATTTAGTAGCTTATTAAAAGGAAAATTCCTTATTTAAAAAAAAAAAGAATTTCCATTTTGTTTTCGACTTGGCACCTATTTATATGGATCTATGGAGCAACAAGTTACCTGCAAGCACATCCAGCAGGAGGGCCCTGGGGAAAAGGGTAGGAGGATGGATGGGATCAGGAAAACAGACACATCAGGAGTCAGATCTTTGGTGTTAGGCACCAGCGCCACTGTGGGGAGGACTTCTAGGAATGGCTCCTGTTAAAACTGAAAGTTTGCATACTCTTGTAACCAACTTAACCATATGCTTTGAGATCATTTAACACTACGGATTCAATCTGTTTTCTTACTGTGTACTCAGCTTGTTTAAATTTAACTTGTCTTTAATAAAGCAATGTAAATAATCAACTAGGCCTTGAACTTCCCCTGTAATCAACTTTTATAAATTAAGCTGAATACATAGCTTTAATCTTAAACTATTTTCCCCTATTTCCCTTGTGATCTTTCCTTATCTCTTTCCTAGTGTGTGTGTGTGTGTGTGTGTGTGTGTGTGTGTGTGCGTGCATGCACCAGCTAATGTCATCACTGAAAGCAGATACTGGCAGCAATAAATTACCCACAATAAATGTGGCAGCAACACGTGGGCATAGGTTGATAACATCTGTTTGTAGTTCTATATGCTGTTCTGGGTCAGCAGGGGTTGGAAAAAGCAACTTCTTCACTTGTAAAACTCTGGTTAAAGATTCTTTAAGATAACATTTCTCATTCCTTTACCATACCATGCTTGATATGTTGTTCAATAGATAAAGAGATGTCCTTTGTTTGAAAAATGAACAGTTATGAGAGAATTCAGATCATTTCAGAAGCGATTAGGCTCATTCTTGAGTAAATGAATCCGGGAGTTTAGTCTTTCTTTATGCGGCATCACTACACCATTTATAAGCCATGTGACCTTGGGCACAAGATCGCTTTAATTTCTGCACTGGCAGATTGAGAACAGTGCTCCACATAAAAACAGCTGTGAAGATGAATGAAATCACTTATGTAAATAATCAACCACAGTGACTGACAAAGCAGAAGCTTTCTTCACACGTCTACCCATTTGTTCACTTCTCCTGTCATAAGGACTCTATCTACAGACAACCCTACAGGATACTGAATTACTCTCACCACACTCTCATTTCTGACTTGTAACACTATAGCCTGGTTTCCAATCTATCACTGACATTTGCCAAAACTAATCAAATCTGTCCTGCACTGGATGTTCTCGCCACAGACTGATCCTTTCCTCTTTCTTCTAGGCATTTTGATGCTGTTACTCTTCTTGCTTTAGACACAGCAAGGCTGGAACCCAGGGCCTTTTGCATGACAAGCAAGTACTCTTATCACTGAGATGTGTCTCTAGTCCTCTTTATTAAAATTTAAAAAAAAAATTAATGTGTATGTGTGTATACCATAACACAAAGTTGTCCTCTGACCTTCATACATATGATGTGGCATGTGCCATCCCCTATCATACACACAATAAAACACATACACCCATATTCCATTTAAGGGCTGGGAACATAACTCATGGAATAACACTTACCTAGCAAATTCAAGGCCTGTGTTCAATTCTGAAGAGTCATAAATACAATATTCAACTAAAATAGTTAAAAAAAAAAAATCTGTGTGTATATGCTGTGAGTGTTAGGTGCCTGGGGAAGCTAGAAGATGGCATTTGATTCCCTGGAGCTGAATTATAGACAGGTGTCAATAATCTGATGTGTGTTCTGGGAACCAAACTTGGGTCCTCTGGAAGAGCAGCAAGTGCTAACTGCTGAGCCATCTCTTCAGTTCTGTCTTTACTTTTATTCTTTTCTTAAATTTTTTAAATTTATTATTTCTATTTTATGTGTATAAGTATATTGCCTGTATATAAGTGCATCCCTGTCATGCAATGCCCATGGAGGTCAGAAGAGAGTGCCAAAATTCCCCTGGAATTGGAGTTACAGAAGGTTGTTAGCTGCCATATGGATGCTGGGAACTGAACCTAGGTCCTTTGCAAGAGCAATCAGTGCTCCTAACTGCTCAGCCATCTCTCCAGGCCCCCCTTTTTACTTCCTGAAACGGGATCTCAGCATTTGCCCAGGATAGTCTTAAACTTCCCATCCTACTCTTGAGTGGCTGGGCTTACAAACCTGGCCGTGTCCCTCTAAGCATAGTTGCTTCCTTTCTGGAGATTGTCACTGCATCAGGGCTTCAAATACCAATTTACTAAAAGTTCCCAAATCTTGCCTTGAGTTTCAAGCTTCTAGAGCTAACAGCCCAACTGATTCTCATTCAATGCAGCACATGCACTGTAGTCAAAATCTCCAATGGTGAAATTTCTCTTTTTTCTGAAAGTCTAGGCCACCAAAATATACCGGCATCTTAGTAAAATCACATCTTTTTCTGGTTATCTGGTCTCCCAGGTCATTAATCCTACATTCTTCGGCATTCTCACAGCTAATAATTACATTTCCACAATTCTGTTCCTTAAAGAGCTCTGGGATCTTTTCCAGCCTCAGCAGTATAACTTACTACTGTCAGCTCTGCCTCTCATTACTTCCCAATTCTCTCCCACTTTAGAGTTCTAAAGAGGTACAGTCCCTGGAATATGAAACAAGTAGTTCATGGACATTTTTCCTGTGTCTAAAATTCTTTTGTCATTTTTACCTTGTTAATTCTTATTTCTAAGAACTTACTCAGTGACAGTCTTCTAGGAAGCCCTCACTGAAAGAACCAGATCTTAATTTTAGGGATAGTTCTTTACTTTACTGACAGATTTGTGCAGTTGCAAAAGAGTACCACCCGAGAGCACTGTACTATGTAAATCAGAGATTTTCTGACTCCCTGTCAATCCCTGAAAATTGAGCATAGTCATTAGGTTGTTGCTATTTCCAGCTCTTATGCTATTGTTGAATAACTAGATTGGTGAAACCTCAGCTTCAAATACGGAGAATGTCAGACTGACTGCATCTGGTTGATTTAGAATAAGGAAGGGTCTGTAACCTTCAAATAAAGGACCACAGAGCGTATACTTGACTCAGCTTCTGCAGCTCCAAAGGTGTCACAGACTGTATAGAAATGAGTGCTCTAGTAAATGACAAGGTTGGTTACATTTGGCCCACTTGCTGGAGTTTGTCAATCCTCTCTTAAACTAATTATGTAAATTAAAATCCATGGACATTTTTCAATGAAAATACTGTTGATCATCTCACTGGTCTTTATCTGTTAATATTGTAATCTAATCTAATCATACATCTTTTGTCCAACCTCTATAATATGGACTGTGTATTATCTTCAAAACTGATCAACTACCCCAAATAAGTGGGAGGGACCTCTGAGTCTTTTGGTGGGTTCCCAGTGATTGATCCTCTAGATGAACTAGAAGACACTTAGAACTACACTTCAGTTAATTTTCTATTTTTAAATCGATCTGGAAGATCTGCTTCATAGGCTGATGTGAAAACCAGGGACAGCAATGTGACAGAATAAAGACAGCTACATCAATACATACATGTTATCCTAAATGCTCTTACAACATGACTAGCAGCATCCAACATGGAGTGTATGAGCATGTGTGTGTCTGCACGAGCTAGCTAGGAGGGTATATGTCTGTCTGTTTCTCAGCATCAACTTTGGAACTTGGCCATCATGCTGCAGAGAGTCCTAAACTACAGACACAACATGAACAGGCCCATGCAGAGAGCAACTGAGGCCCCCAGCGGACAGCAGCATCAACTACTAGGCATGTGAGTAAAAAGTCTTCAGATTTCAGACTTCAGTCTTTCAATTGAGGACTGAGGCACCATGAAACAGAAAACTCTTCCCTGCTGTGTCCAATTGGAAAACCTATGACCCACTGAATCAGAAAGTAAAATAAACTGTTTCAAACCACTACATTTGGAGGAATCTCTTTTGTGGCCATAGTAATTGAAACACGAAATAAAAGCAAATTCACTTTGAAAGTAGTGAACTGCTTAAGAACTTGATGAAACTGGGGCTGGGGCAATGGCTCAGTGGGTAAAATGCTTGCTGCACAAGCAGAGAACCTGACTATGGATTGTCAGCATCCAAATGAAAAGTTGGGTGCGGTGGTTTCCATCTGTAGTCCCGGCACCCGGGAGTGTGGGGTGGAGGCGTGTGTGTGTTGGTTCCCATCTGTAGCTCTAGCATGGGAGTTAGAGATTCTCAGTTTGGAAGAGCAAAGGAGACAGCACACAGAGAGCATCTCGCAGCCTGGCCGGCACTTGGCTGGTACAGAAGTGGTACTGCTCCTGCTGCCCATGTGAAGCCGCACAAGCCACATAACAGCGTTTTAACCGTTACATTAGACAGGGCAGAGAACCACCTGAGCTGAAGGCATTTAAACGTGATTTGCAAACTTCTTTTGAGGAGTGTATCAATATTTAGTTGTTCAAGGAGCCAAATAAATCAAAATTAAGTTTTCTCTTTTCAGAGACTGAGAACCCAGGCATTTTTGTTAAGGAAGAAAATGAAACGCTCGTTTGGACCAAAGCTCGTTTGGACCAAACCGAGGAAGCTGTTTGATCCGTGGTAAGATTTGGGAGTCCTGTAAGCAGTGTTTGAAAGATAAAAGAAAGTCCCTCTCTTCCAAGCATCACTGCCTTTATCTAATCACTATTTACTTTTAAAGTCGCTTTTATCTACATCTCTGTAAGAGCATTCCAGCCCATCCAAGCTGGGGCTGGAATTCAGCCACGTCGACTCCGGCTACAGACACTAGGAAGTCCAGCCCCCCAATTCCGCATGGCCGAGGGGTTCGCTTTTCTCAGCCGAGCCTTCCGACTCAGCCCGAGGCAGTCCGAGGAAATGTGCACTCACCGCTTGAAGTGTAGTCACCAGCAGTAAGCGCAATCCCATCACAGGCAGCAGCCACTCGCCAGATCCGGCCGCCATAGCTGCGGTCTACGGTCAATCTCCGGATGCGTGAGGACCCCCTCAGCCGCGAGCATCCACCGCAGAGCCTGGCCCGAAACCTTTCACGAAAAGCCATTGCCTTCAACTCTATTGTCCCATAGGGTCGAGCGTTTGTTAGGCAACTATAAGAGCTTCAAAGTGATCGCCTATCAAAGCACTCGCCAGGTATTTTCAATGACCCATTTCAGGCAGTTTCCTAAACACCCCACCCCTGAGCTTCTTAGGGCGCCTTCCTTTCATTCAGACTGCGGCCACGAAGCCCCGCCTCCGCCACGATAAGCCCCGCCTTCTTCTTCACGTCTACCCAATCGAATGCCACCTTGCTTCAGCCGGCTGCCCGAGGAGCCCAACCGTAAATCGCGCTGAGAGCTAGAAACGGGCGTTGTTTGGACCAATGAGCGTCACGAAGCGGGAGGCAGGGGGTGGAGCCTGCGGTTGCCGGGCAGCGTACGTACGTGGTGGCCGAGGGGGAGGGAAGGGGGCGGGGCCGAGGGCGGCGCAGCCGCAGCCGCAGCGCTGCTGGAGGAGCGCGCGGCCGGGAGCGACCGAGGGAGGGAAGGAAGGAAGCGAGGGAAGCGGGCAGGCGAGCGGGGCGCGAGGTCCGGGAACCAAGCGACCGAGGCAGGCGGGAGTCGGGCAGGCGCTCTGCACTGCGCCGGTCGGGTCGGCTGAGGAGACAGGCACCGGGCGGCCGGCGCGGGCTCCTGGGGGCGGGCGACCGGTGCGGCGAGAAGGGGGGGGTCGCTGCGGCGCCGCGCTCCGGGCTCGGTGGGCTCCTCCCGGCGCCTCGCTTGCCTCTGGGGCCCCGCTCCCCGCCCCCCGCGGTATGTCTTGATCCCGAGCAGCGGGTTTCATGGGGCTCCTCAGGATTATGATGCCGCCCAAGTTGCAGCTGCTGGCGGTGGTGGCCTTCGCGGTGGCGATGCTCTTCTTGGAGAACCAGATCCAGAAGCTGGAGGAGTCCCGCTCGAAGCTAGGTGAGGAGCGGGGCAGTCTCCGGGCCGAGCGGCGTATGCATCGGAGCTCCAGCTCCCGCCACGGGGGAGGGAAGTGGAGTGGCGAGCTGCACGCGCGGGGTCGCTGGCCGGAGGTTGCACGGTTGCAGCCGGAGGGAGGGCTACCCCGTCGGCTTTGCCCCGAGACGGGACCCAAGTCGGTGGAGAGGCGGGCTGCTGGGGGACACACGCCCAGCCTCGCGTGCTCTCCTTCCGAGGGGTTCTGGAAAGCGCCAGCAATGTCCGGCGAGGGAGAGTCTGTTTGGGTTAGGGCACCTGAGCACAGGATCATTTGGGGATGCTGTCGTGGGAGGTTTACAAAGAGACGGGCAGAAATTCCAGGAGACGCTGGGAATGATGGAGTCAAAGCCACACGTTGTAGTGAGTTGCACGCACGCCTGTGCTGGCGGCACCAAGGGACCTTACAGCCTATGGTAGAAGTAGGCTGGCCAGCTGGGACAGCAGAGCAGATGACAAGCCTTGACCATCCCCAAACGAGGCATCCGGGGACCTACGTTCTGTATTAGTGGCGCTAAACTTGTTAATTTGGACTTCAGAATAGGGTTGTGTGTGTGTATATATAAGTTGACTGCGTTTAGAAGAGAAAGGAACGTTGAAGGTTGGGAATTACTGTGTTTACCTTTGAAAAAGGAAAAGTAGGTTCTTTGCAAAGCGAACCATATGGTTAAGTATGTTAGAACAGTTCTAACAGTGCTTTAAAGGGGAAAGGTGCTGGAAACACAGAAAGTTGGAATGTGAAATGTGCACAAGAAAGCGCTGGTAATGGGTACTTCCGGATTAGTAGAGAGCTCTGGCATTTGGAAATGCTCAGGAGGGCCACTCAAAGAACGAGAGTGATAAGTTTTTATTTAAAAATGTACATGGCATTTAAAATCGACTCAAGAGGTTGTAATTTGAAAACGGGAAAGTCCTGTGAAGTGGGCTTTGTATACACTTTGACCTAGCCATCTGCTTAAACACCCTGTTGAAAAGCAAGCAAAAAAGTACCTTCAGCAATAGAATTGAAATTACTACGGGGCACAGCTAGATGCTGCTGTGGGTGATTATTAATCTTTAAGAAAAAAAAGTACCAGAAAATAATTGGAATTTTACATATAGTAGCTATTCACAACTTGGATAGATTTTGCAAAAACCTTGAGGACATTTTAAAGAGCAGTGTATCAAAGAGCATTAAATAAATTTGATCGAAGTGCAACTAAGTTTGAAAGAGGAGCTCAAGATAATTCCAGCCCTCAGTCCTAGAGTGAAATTTGAAGAGCTCTTGAATTTATTTATTTATAGTTTTAAAAAAATGTCTTGTAAATGAGAAATGTTCACTTATTGAAGGTTGAACAGTATACGCTTTCCATTTGGCGCCGTTTATACAGCACTTACAGTCATATTCTGGCCTATTAATGATACATTGTCATAGAAAAAAAGTGACTCATGTTAGAATAAGTTAAAAGTTAATTAAAATAAAAATTTATGCTTATTTACTGTATTGTTATTTTGGAAATCTCTAGATTTAGTTTCTTGGAAATACTACAGCGTGTAAGCATAACTTAAATTTGTTGATTTTCCTCTTGCCTGATGTTTTTTTCTTCAGTATTTGAAGGTTGTTTCTTTGCACAACCTGAATGATTTTTTTACAAAGGAAGTTATCTGAAGATGTAAATGCCACAGGTAGAACAGAGCCTGTTTCATTATGATTTTCATATAAGAAAAAAAAAGTCTTCCAGAAGTAGTAAGTGTGCATTAAAGCATTAAAATAAATAGCCATATCAGAAACAGCAAATATGCATCAGAATAAGTAATTCTCAGAAATAATCGAGGCTAACCATGGTGGTCCAGGTCTGTAATCTCAGCACTCAGAAAGCTGAGGCAGGATGGTGAATTCAGGACCATTATATGTTGTTTGTATAGCAAGGCCCTTTCTTTTAAAAAACAAACCAAAAAAGAAAAAAAAGAAACCACAAATATAGGCCTGAAATGTAAAATTCTTGAAGTATTTTGCATATGGAGATGTAGACAAGATGTATCAGCTCTGCAGTCTTTTTTTTTTTTTACATTTTCATTGAATTTTTTTGAATTGTTAGTATATTTAGATCCCCTCCCTTATCTGCACCTCTCCTTTTTGCCCCCAACCCAGTTTAATGCTATTTATATAATGAGGACCATAGATAGTCTATCTTGTGTTCCCAAATGTTCTTCAGTGTGGGTGCAGTCTTTTGATTAAGCTGTTTTTAAGCTGTTTATTTATTTATTTTAAGAATATTGGGGTTTTTGTGGTGTTGTCCAGACTGGGCCAGAACTCCTGACCTTAAGTAATCCTTGTGCCTCAGTTGTGGGAGTAACTACAGGTGCCCCACACCCCCATTTTTAAAACCAAGTCCTGGCCACCCTGGTCTACATAGCCAGTTCCAGGCCAGCCGAGGCTACAGGAAGACCCCATCTCAAAAAAGACCAAAAAGAAAAAAAAAAAAAAAACAAAAAACACCTTAAACTGAAAGTGACATTGACCTAATCTGACTAAAGGCATATTTAAATGGGTCAGACTGTAACTAGATAATTTTTATATGATATTCTTATTTTATGCTTCCAAGAATACCAAAGACAGCTATTTTTCGGATCCAGAATAGTCACTGGAATATATAATTTGCCCAAGACCATATCACTAGCAAATGGCAGAGTCAAGATTGGAACTCAGGTGTGTCTTGATTCCAAATTGAGGACTCTTATAATTATGCCTGGCTCTTTGGGACTTTATACTGACATTAAACTGGAATTGAACTGTTTGAGTACATTTATAAATTGTAGTATCAGTACATTTATTGCTAAGAATGAATTATCATTCTGAGAAAATTCAATTTCTGACACAAAAGAATTGGTTTAGTCTAATGTCTGTCCCTTGTTTATGTCCATATAATGGACATAATTATATTACTCCGTGAAATGGACTGAAATATCTTATTTCTGCTATTGAAGAAAAATCTTTGGTTGTTTGCTGTCATTGTAAAATTGCAACATTCAAAAGCATTTTTGCTTTGGCATAAAAAGGCTATTGGACATTTTGCCCTTAAAAGTAGGTTTTATTGTTTTCTGTTGTAGAAGATTCCAAAGGAGTATATTGTCTGCTAATACCTGTAATGTACCCTGACAGAAGGCATTATCAGACAATAATACATGATAGTAGGATCTCTACTAAAGCAAGACATGTTCAAAAATAAGGCATACTCATTGACCACTTGGGAAATTAAGTGTCTGAATAGGAATTCCCCAAACTCCCAATATTAGTTTTCTATTTTACAGATTTTTTTTAATTAGAGCAAATATGAGATCATTGTATACGTGTGATTCTACAGCTTTTTCATTTAATAAAGACTTCTGTACAGATCAATACATCTAAATCTGACATTTTAATAACTGTATGAGATTCAAAATCATGCAAGTATCCTAAATATTATGCCAGTAATAGTTCTTCATCTGTTATGTCTTATATCTGCCTTTTTCTCTACTTGATTAGAATATCGTGTAGTTTGCCATTTAATTTAGCCTTTGTTTTGTTTTGTTTGAGACAGAATCTCCCTGTAGCCCTAGCTGGCTCTGAAGGCACGTATGCCACCATATCTGACAGTTTTTGTTTGATGTTTAATACGTTTCTATATACACAGAGATTTATTATAATTTCTTTTGATAAACAATCACTTGTGGCCAATATTAATAAATAATTGATTTTTTTTTCTCATTTGAAATCTGGTTACTTGGGTTTTATATGTTCTTAGCGCACTTGGTTTTGTACTCCAGCCTTTCCCATTAACCAGAGATTCTTCACATTTCAAGGCATCAGGGAATTCCCTGAAACTGTAAGTTCAGCTTTCATCAGTTGTACAACCAGGATTATATGGTTTTCTTAATGGTAAATTGTCACAGATATGTCTGGCACGGTAGTGCACACCTTTAATCCCAGTACTCAGGAGGCAGAGGCAGGTGGATGTCTGTGAGATCAAGGCCAGCCTGGTCTATATAGTGCCAGGCCAGCTGGGGCTACAAGCAAGCAACCATACAAACAAACAAAAATCACAGGTATTCCATACAGTTCAAGCATCCCTCATCAGAAAATCTGAACTAGAGTACTCCAAAGTCATATTGAGTACTTACATGCTGCTGCACATAAAGCACCTCACAACGGGGTCATTTTCCAGATGTCAGCACACTGAACATGTATGCAGTTATCCTCAGGCTATTGCATATGAAAATGAAGAATTCTGTATTAAGATTTGGGTTTTAGCTCTAGAAAAAAAAACCTTAAAATTTGAAACACAGTCTGAGTTTGTTTCAGATAAGGATGCTCAGCCTATAGATGCTTCAAGCTTAATGTAGTGAGCTTATTCTTTATTAATAACAAATAACAGCACTTGGTTCACAGTTTGCATTTAGAAGATAAGCACATTGGTTTGAAAACATTTTCTCTTAAAAGTTATATTTGAAAATTAACAGTAGCTACTGTGGAGAGTATTTTGGGTTAACAGGAAGACAACTTTAGAGTTGCTGATTGGCATGTCACTTACCAAGTCTGTGCAGTGGTCACCTAGAGTAGTTGATCTCAGTTAAGATAATTCCAGGACTTTGGTTTCTCATTTGCTAAGCTGTCTAATAGCTTTTTTTTTTTTGCATTAAATAAAATTGAGATATAGTAAATATTCAGACACCAATCTTTAGAAAGATCACTTCAGAACGAATATACTTACAGAATTTCATCACCGCGGTCCAAAATAACCTAATTATTGACAGTTATCTCCCTACTGCCAGTACCTGCAGTTATGTTTTGTGACTTTCTGCCTATTAGGTCACTTGTGCACTGGACCCTGTCCCTCTTCTACCTAACACATGGTTCTGTATGCCCTCTCTGGTTGTCTTAATCCTTTCTCCCATTCGTCTGCTTGCTCTCATTTGCATGTGAACATGTTTCTCTCCAGTGTGTTTCTCTCTCTTTTATTTCTCCCTTTTCTCCTCTAACTCCCATATTTCTGATCCTTTTTGAAGAAAACCCTAAAAATATATCTAGTCTCACTGGATTTTAGAGTCACCAATAATGCTGTGGTCAGTTTTTGTTCTTCATTTTTCTTGATATATTAACAGAATTGGGCACAACTGATCACTTCTTTCTTGGTAAGCTTTCTTCATTTGGATCCATAATACTACACTCTAGGGTCGTACCTCACCTCCTTCTGATGGGTCATTTCTGTCCCTAGTGCTGGATTCTCTTCTTCCCACTCTCTTTGTTTCTTGAATGTGTTCATTCTCTCTTAGTTGGTGATTTATGTGCTGACAACTTCTAAATACAGTACGTATGTACTTCTAGTTCAGACCTATTTCTTCAACATTAGATTTATGTAATTCAGCTGCTTTGACATTTTGGTGGAAGAGGGTGTTAACAGACTTCATAGTAATTGCATCCAAAACAGATCTTCTGATTTCTGTCCCTACCCAAACCCAGTTTCTATTTTTCCCGTTCTGGATGATGGCAGTCCCATCCCTCAAGTTCTAAAGGCTTCCCGTGACTTTGCTTTTTCTCACACTCTGCATCTGCTCTGCCAGGAGTGTCTTATTAGCTTTGCTTTAAGAATATTTGGAGACTTACACAATGCTTCTATCACCGCCCTATTTCAAGATACCAGCTTCTTCTCTTTGGATTACTGCTACATTTTAACCAATGTCTCTGCCTCCAAACTTGCTTTCCTAGCTCTCTCTGTATCATCAAGAGTGATCCTCTTAAAATGTGAATCAATTTCTTTTGAAGCAGGATCTCTTGTAACTCAGGCTAGCCTCAAACTCACTATATTGCCAAATGTAACAATAATCTTGAACAGCTGATCCTCCTGCTTCTACTTTGAATTACAGGAATATGCCACTATGCCCAGTTTTATGTAGTATTAGGAATCAAATAATCAAACCTAGGGCTTCATGCATGCAAGGCAAGCACTCTACTAATGAACCACATTCCCAGCCCCAATGTGAGTGAAATCTTGTCATATGGATTAGGAGAAAATATTTACAAAATATACATAAGATAAAAAGGATTAATGTCCAAGATATACAAAGAACCCAACTTAATAGTAAGAAAATAACCTGATTTAAAGGGTCTGAAGATTTGTCAAAAGAAGACATGTACATTACCAACAGGTATATGAAAGAACTCAATATTACTAATTTCTAAGGAAATATAAAAGATGTAAGCCCACACCTGTTAGAATGGCTGTCACCAAAAAGGTGCAGAATAACAAGGGCTGGGAAAACGTGGGGAAAGAAAGAAGAACCCTGGCTCACTGTTAATGGGATATAAAGTGCTACAGCTGTTACGGAAAACAGGGTAGAATTCCTAAAAGATAAAACATAGGATTGCCTCATAATACAGCAGTTCCACTACTGCTGCTGTGTCCAGAGAAATAAAATCAGTATATTAAAGAGGTTTTTCTTCACTATCATGTTTATGATTCCAGAATTGTTTACAATAACCAAAATTCACAGTCAACCTAAAGGTCCACCTGTGTATGAATAAAGGAAATATGTCACACACAGTTGAATGCTATTTAGCCTTTAAAATAATGAAATCCTTTTATATGCTACAACATTCAGGAGAGTAGAGGAAATTATGCTAAGTGAAATAAGCCAAGTACTGAAAGCCAAGTACCATATGATCTTTCTTATATGGGGAATCTAAAAAGTTGAACTCAAGAGAAGTAGATGGTCAAATGAAGGTTACCAGGGCCTAGAAGTTGGGGGTGAGGATTGGAGATCTATTTAAAGAACCCCAAATTTTATTTAGATTTGAAGAATAAATTCAAGAGGTCTGTTTTAATCATGGTGACTATGTTAGTCACTTCTGTTGCTGTGATAAAACATCCCCCCAAAAAGCAATTTAAGGATAAAGAAGTTTGTGTGCCCTCATAGTTTGAGGGTACAATTCACCTGTCGTGGCAGGGAAGTCATGGTGGTAGGAGCTTGAGGCCGCTGGTCAGTCATACTGTGTGCCACATCAGGAAGCAGAGTCATGAACGGTAGGACCCCGGGCCATGGAGCAGTAGTATCACTTACAGTTAAGGAGGTGGGGGTCCTTCCCACCCCAGCCTAATCTAGATAATCCCTGATTGGCGTTCGCAGCATGCGCAGAGGCTTCTCTTCTAGGTGGTTCTAGATCCTGTTAGGTCGACAGTATAATCATTATGGTGACTATAGTGAATGACAAGATTGTACTTTTAAAAAATTGTCAGTAGATGAAGTGTCCCTTCATAAAAAATAAGTCTTTAAGTACCACATATGTTCGTGAGCTTGATTTAACCTTTGCCCAATGTTTACATATTTTCAGATTAGTGTGCTGTACACAGTTGATATATGTGGTTTTATTTATTAGTTAAAATAGAATTTGCACCTGATGTCCTAGTATGTGCCCGTAGTTCCATTTACTTGGGATGCTGAGGCAGGAGGATTGCTTAAGTTGAATTTGAGGACAGCATGGGCAACATGGTGAAACCCTGTTTCAAAATAAAGTGTATTTCAAAGAAAATAATAAACTTTCTTGGTTAATGTTGCAAGTGAGTATGGAAACATTTGTATTCTGTTGTTTTTGGTGGCACGTGCTGTACATGTCAGGTCAGGTTGACCACAGTATTGTCCCAGGCCTCTGAGTCTTCTGATTTTCCTTTGCCTACCTGTCTGGTCAGTTACAGAGACTTTGAATTCTTTCAGGGTAATTGTAGATTTTCTCTGTTTCTTCTTTAAGTTTCATCATTTCTGCTTCGTCTCTTTTGAAGAACTGTGATTAGGTGTGTGAATGTTTTAAAGATCATAATGTCTTCATTAATCATTTCCTATGAGATAGCTTTCTTTATTGCTGTGAATATTCTTTGCTTTGTAACTAAGTTCATGTGTTGGAAAGTTAATCCTCGGTTCAACAGTGTTCCTGAGGTATTTTCCACTCCCTGACACATCCCTTACCAAATGTGGGCTCCTGGATTTTGAACTTTCCAGGCTTTATTATTCTCTTTATAAATTACTGAATCTCAGATGTTTTGTTATAGCAACTTAAAATGGTCTAAGGCAGATATTTGCTTTGTGTGTTGTTAATATACTTTTCTTTTGCTTGGTGTCAGTAAATGCTTCCCTTTTTCTTTTAATGCTACTGTTTATGGCTTTTATAAAAGTGGATGTAAGCATGTACACGCGCGCGCGCGTGTGTGTGTGTGTGTGTGTGTGTGTGTGTGTGTGTGTTATGTATGTGTGTTCAGGCCCATGTAGAAACCAAAGGGTGATGGTCAAATGTCTTTGTCTTTTGCTTCTGTGCCTTTTAAAATTCTTCTTTTGATGTGTTTGTATGTGTGGTGTGCATGCTTATGTGTATGTATGAGTTGCTTGTTGGTATGTACAGGTGCATTGTTTGCCTGTGGGAGCCAGAAGTTGATGTCAGAAATCCTCCTCAATTGCTCTTCCATAGTATTCTTCTAAGGCAGAGTCCCTTAGTCAAACTTGGAACTTGCAAATCTGGCTAGTTTCACCTGCTTGCTGTGTGTGGGGTTACCCTGTCTCCAGGTTTGAAGGCTGGAATTACAGGTAGGCTGCCATGCCTACCTAGTGTTTACTTGGGTTCTGGGAATCTGACCTGTAGTCCTGCTTCCAAGGCAACTGCTTTAAGTGCTGAACCATCTCCCTATGCCTTCACCTTATTTTCTGAGACAGGATCTCTCACCGATCCTGGGGCTTGGTGTTTCAGGAAGACTGGGCAGTGAGAGAGCCCTGGGAATTTGTCTTCCTCTTCTGGTGCCTGGGTTATAGATGCCCCACTTTTGTGTGGGTAGTGAGATCAAACTCGGGTTCTCATGCTTGTGCAGCAGGTGCTTTACCCACAGAACCATTTCCTCAACTCCTAAAGCAGATTTCTTGTAGGCAGCATATAGTTGAACTTGCATCTAATTTCATAATGTAATGTTTTGAGAATTTACTTGTAAGGTAATTGGTGTGGTTGGGTTAAACCTCTGAGTTACTGTTGGTTTTGTGTGTTCCATCTGTTTTTTGTCTGCTTGTAGGCTCACTGCCCGTCTTTCTTCCTTTCCTCATTTTATGTCATTGGGTGAGACGCCAGCTGTGCTTTGTGCTGTGTGTTCAGTTGCTGTTTATGGT
This sequence comes from Eospalax fontanierii, assembly GCA_035773235.1. Taxonomy (NCBI): domain Eukaryota; kingdom Metazoa; phylum Chordata; class Mammalia; order Rodentia; family Spalacidae; genus Eospalax; species Eospalax fontanierii. The sequence continues at coordinate 21,703,440 of CM069543.1, forward strand.
GCATAGTGTGTCACGTCATGTAGATGGCGGTGGAAGAAGCTTATTCCATCTCCTCTTCTAGCTTTCTGTTATTCTTGCCCTACACCCCGGAGACAGGTTCTACAGCACTTTAAACTTTTGCTTTCAAGGAAGTTAAAATGGTTTTTAAGCCTTTTATGTTTCACTCACATATTTACCATTCTCAGCGTTCCCAGTTCTTTGTGTTCGTGCAGATTTTCATCTGCTACCATTTTCCTTTATTCTCTAAGATTTCCTTTAACATAACTTACACTTAAAAATTCTGCTCTGAATTCTTTTCAGTTTTTCCTGTCCATGAAAGTCTTTATTTGCCTTAATTTTGAAAAATATTTTTGCCATTGTAGAATTATGTTAATCTTTTAGTTTCAGAGCTTTAAAGATTTTGTTTCACGGTCTTCTGCTATGATTTGTATTTTTGTTCCACTATATTTCTCTTTTTCCCATTGGTTGGTTTTATGTTTTTTTTTCATTGATTTGATTACAGTATCCCTTGGTGTTGTTTTTTGTTATGATTTGGATGTGAAATGTTCTCTTACAACTCATGTGTTGATAGCTTGGTACCCAGTGCTATGGTTGGAGGAAGGGCTTCTGCATAGTGGTTCAGTATGAGTGCTCTTACAAGTAAACGGATTAATCCATTGATAGACTCATAATTTGATGGGAGCGTTAGGTGGTGGAAACGATGAGGCTGAATGAGCTTAATTGGAGGGAGTGTGTACCCTGAGTTCTTCCCTTGAAGGATGTCTTATTCCTGTCCTCTTCATCTATGCTCTGTGGCCATGATGAAGTGTGTGCAGCTTTGCTCTGCTGCACTTGACATCTTCATGTTCTGTTCACCACAAGTCCAGGAGGAATGGAATCAGCTGATCATGGACTGAAACCTCTGACTTCATGGGCCAGAATCATTCTTCCTTTAGATTATTTTTCTCAAATGTATTTTCACAGTGATGGAAAGTTGACTAAAATTCTTGGGGATTGTTGGGCTCATTGGACTTACGGGTTTATAGGTTTTATTACATTTGGAAATTTGGGACCATTATTTCTTAGTTTTTCTGTGCTTTAACCCCTGTGTTTCAGAACTCAAATTATATGCATATTAGGTCACATGGATTTATCCTAGAGCTCAGTGATGCTCTGTTCATTTTCCCCAAGCTTTGTAACCTCAGTGTTGTTATAAACAGCTTTTGGCATTGCCTGCAGTTCAGTAATACTTTTTTCTGTACTGTATAATCTACCTCTAACCTCACTCAGTGCACTCTCCCTGCCGTTCCCTTTTCTGTGAGTTCCAGTTGAATATTTAACAAATTCTCTTGTGTTTCTTTCCTGTTTTATTTTGTGATTGTTTTTTCACACAGGGTCTCACTGTGTAGTCCCCGTTGATCTGGACTTCTCTGTGTAGAACAGGCTGACCTTGACGTCCCAGAGATTCACCTGCCTCTGCCTTGAAAGTGCTGAGATTAAAGGCATGCGCCACCATATAGGACTGTTTCTGTCTTAAATGTGTGCTTGCTTTTCCATGTTTTTTTGAACAAATGGAGTATTGTTATAATTCTTTTGATATCTTCGTTTATTAAATCTTACCATCTGTGCTATCTCTGGGTTACTTTTTATTGATTTGCATTTTTTGTTTATTATGTCCCAGATTTTCCTGCTTCTACATAAATTGTCCAGATAACTTTTAGCCTGTTACATATTGAATAGTTATATATTTTTGTAAAATATCCTGAAGCTATGTTTTAGAACATATTCAGGTTACTTAGAAACTGATTTTTTTTTTTTTTTTTGAGATTACTGTTGATTTTGTCGGAGGGGATGACTGGCCTTTAATCTAGGAGTGATGTGGGGTACTCTTCTCTCCAGTGTCCTGTGTATCACAAGAGTTCTCACTGTAGCTAGTAGGAACACTGATTAACATTTTTCCAACTGCATTTTTTGAATGATTCTATTTAGACTGGTTTCTTCACATACATCCACTATTGGTATTCTGCTCAAAATTCTGTTTGCAGCTGTGTCCTCTTCAGTCCTCTCCAGCAAACAGCCACAGTGGCTTCCCTGAGTTTCCAGTCTTGCCCTTCCTCCCCCCTTTTTTTTCTCTTTAACCTGCCTGAAGAATTACTTTTATAATCATGATTTGCCCAAAAATTGTTTCAGGCTTCTACTCAAAGAACAGGACAGAGAGGTTTCCCCTGTGTTTCCAGAGAAGAACTGAGTAGTGCCATTGGTCAGAAGAACGAAGATTAGGCTTGGAGTCTCCTTTGCTTTTGAGGTCAGACTCTCCTTGTAACTTGCCAGTAAATGTGCTCAGAGTGGTTGCAGGACCCAGCAGATGTAATAAGTGAGATCTTGGTGAATTGCTTGGTGAAAAGGAATATTCATAGAGCTTCTTTAGTACAGACTTAAGTCTGATTATAAGAACGGCAATATCTCCCTTTTCTTTTTATTCTTGTCATTAGGTTTCCTAATAAATGACTACAGCCCTTCCCTGCCTGATGATGTGTACTAGTGGCCAGTTCTAGTTTGGTAATTCAGGTAGCCTGTTGAACTCTGGAATCAAACTGCCTGAGTTTAATTCTCCCTTCCTGTGATGTAGCTTGGAAACTCTTCGGGCTCCTCTCCAGCCTATGTCATTTCCTTTTTCTGAGAGATCACTCTCTTGCACTGATGTCCTGTTTTAATATCCAGTGTCAAGAAACTTATTATGTACATTGTCCATCCATTTAAAGTGGGAAGGGTCCCTGTTTCTCTGTCTTGGCTAGAGGTAAGAGCTTGGGGCTTCTTTGTGTGTTCCAGGAAAGAAGGAAAGAATGGAACAAAGGTAAATAATTTGTGCCATAATTTACAACTAAAGTTAATATTGTAATTCAAGGAAAGATTCATGTCTCAGACTCTCTCTTCATCTAGCTTAGTGTTGAGACCTGGGCCCTTTGTAAATTGCTCACTCAAGTCAGAAGCAGGACTTACATATCCCAACTTCTTTTTCCATGAGACTATCAACTGAGTGTCAGTTAATTCATCTGAGAGCTACCAGTTTTATTCTGATTTCAATTGTGTTCCTCAAGGTTCAGCGGGGTCCAAGATGTAGCCTGTTTCTGACCAGCTAGTGAAGCACCTGGTGCAGAAGAGGTTTCTGTCTTCCCTGTTACTGTGGTTCTTGAGCTAATTTGGTCATGTTCTTGAGGGTACAGGTAGATTGATAGTCATCTTCAAAGACTTCTGTGTTTTTTGTACTATTCCTACTCCAAACTAAGTAGAAGGGTTGGAGAAGAGATGGTGTTGCTGAGAACAGTTACAGCCGTACATTGCATTGGGTAAGAAATATACCAAGATGACCTTAAAGAAAATAGTGCAGTTCCCAGGTGCTCAGTTTGGCACAATTCTAGCCAAAGGTAGCTTGTGTCAACCCGTGGTAAAGTGTGATGCCGGTGCTTTCTAACTGAGGTTGTTGGATCTCTCTGCTGGAAGGTGGGATTTGAGGTTGTAAATTGATTTGGTATTTATGTAGCAGTTTTAAGATTGAATTTAGAGGGGAAAGTTATGTCTACTTTCCCTGAATCTCAGTATAAATTTAGAGGGGAAAGTTATGTCTACTTTCCCTAAATCTCAGTATAAATTTACTGTTGCCTCATTTTTTTCTATTTTTTCCTAAATTTGTGAGATAGTTAGAAATGTTAAGCACTCAATTGACTTTAAATACCTAGTAGGTGGCAGTTGGGAAAAGGGGGCTCTGTTGGAAAAGAAATTAAGGTCTGTTCCTGTGGCTCCATAGGAAGTTGGAGTATATAGGTGCAAAGTAGTTTGGTATATTTATTTCTAATTGTAAATTGTTTGAGTTGGGATTAATGATTGTAATTTAGAAATGTTACTAGTTTGTTGATAGCATAGTCTTCTGATACTTTCTCCGCTTTGAAGGAAAATTGTTTAAAAATGGGCTGATGAGTGTAGTTAATATTTTTTGCTAACTAGATTAATAGTTTTAGCATCAGAATCTCTGTACTTGTTAGACCCTGAGCTCTGTGTTAAGTACTTTTTGTTACTGTGTTTTCAAAATAGCACTATGTTATGGTATGCCTTTAGTTAATAGTGACTTAAAAGAATTGCCTTTAGAAAAAAAAAAACTAAATGTACAATATAAACATTCTAAGTAAAATTAAACTACAACAATGAATTTTGTTCAATATTCAAAAAAGAAGCAGTAAATTCTACCTTGTTTTCATTCTAAGAGCTCAGTGATTAAGTAGGGCTCTCCATTGTTCCTTTAGGTTCTGAGATACAGCGTGAAATATTTGTATCTTAAATATTCCACAACAAGGAATGTAGGCTTGAAGTAAGATTGAATTACTTGACTTAGAATAGAGTTCTCAGAGCCGGGTGTTGCAGTATTCATAACCCCAGCACTGGGAAGCCAAGGCAAGAGGATGGTAAGCTCAGGCCAGCTTGAACTACATAGCAAGACCCTATCTCCTATCTCAGTTAAAAAAAAAGGGGGGGGTAATATAAAATCCTTTTTCAACCTTGTGTTTAACTTACTAAGTTTTGCCTGTACTGTCAGCTTTGAAACTAAGATTAGTGACCAAATAATTTCATTTTGGGGTGTTAAGGAACTGCCCCCAACTCCCAGCATTTTAAATTGCAGCATGGTTTTAATGCTTTTTAATGAAACATACTCGTCTTTCATAAAATGTTGGATGCTCCTGGTGTATTATGTATCCTTGGCAGTAAACCAAGTTAGGCTAATTGTTTCTTCCATAGAAGAGCTAATTAGAAAGACTGGCTTGACATGATTTTAAGGTATATTTTAATAGCTTCTTCATTTTATTAAATAGACCTGAATAAAAACCAGTCACCATTATACTCAAGGACATAAATTTCTTAGGCTCACATTTTGAAGGTTGAAACAAATAGAAAAAGCAAACAGACTTGTATGGTGGAATAGGTTTCATAGCGTGGAACATGGGAGATATTATGTTAGTTTTGCTGCTGAATCTGGGACTTGGTAGGGAGAGTTTCTGTCAGATTAGTAATCGCCTTGTCTGGGATGACTGATAGATATCATGTTATTGGGTACCCTTTTTCTTTTGTCAGAGCTCGGAACTTGGTGATTAATTAGTCCTGTGACTGTTTATAGCCTGTTCTTCCTCATGACCACTCAGACTTCCCTTGGGTCTCTTGTCTTGATTGCCTTCATTCTTTGACACTGGGCTCATTTTTCTCAAATGATTTTCAGCTTTTCCCACCATGATCTTTGAACCTTCGTTTATAACAGACAGTAATAAATAACTGGTAGCTCTTACTTCCTGGGCATACTCTGAATATTACGTATTATATCACATGTGGTTCGTTTAACATGAGGATTGCTTTTTTAGAGTTGCTGTGATGATAAATGATCTTCAGATAAGATAGTGAATTTGAAAATGTTTGGAAACCTTGCAACAGTATAGTTATTACTAATAGTCATAGTAGTGCTGGTCAGATGGCATCAGACCATTGTTGCTAAGCCTGAGGACCTGAGTTCCAACCCCGGAATGCACATGGTGAAAAGAGAGAACCAGTGTCTACAGTTGTACCCAGACCTCCAAATGTGTGTGCGTGGCATATGTGTTCTCCAAATAAATACGTAAGTAAACATGAAGAAATTATAGCATGTCACTACTCTCTCTTCGCTGTTGGCCTCTCCATGGTTCAGTGTAGCACATCCTTTGCGTTTCTTGCTTCTGTAGACTTCCCCAGTACCTGTAGGGTAGCATTTGTGTGTTTAGATAAACAGATGGTGCTATTAATTTGACATTCAAATTAACCTTTTCTTTCCTAAGGAAGAAGTAGCAGTCACTGGTAATTCATATTGTTATTTGTTTCTAACAATGTTAATCTATTTATTTTCATATACATTCCAGAAGAGCCATAGTTTATTGTTGTTGTGTATGCATTACTGAATTCTCTTTATTATTTCTTACTAATCCATACCAAATTAACAGTTTCAGAGTTGAGTTTTATAAAATACAAATTGTGACATGGGAGTTTAATTCCTTGATTTTTCATTTTTTAATGAAATGATGATAACCAGATTTGTGGTGGAAAAAGAAAACAAACCTGTTTCTCTTTCTTAATTCCTTTACTATCCGTTTTCCCTGGTAATTTGCTGTCATATTCTCAGATAGAGACACAGGTACCTTCTGTGAACTTTAATTTGGGCAGTTCAGCCATTCTTGTTTTTTTCACTCAGACTGTCATAGGTTGTTCATTGCCAAAATTAGAATAATTTTAGAGAAAACAAAATACTTCAATCTCATACAACATCAGAAGCTATTATCTTGGGGGAGGGGTCATGAGAGAAAACAAAATACTTCAGTCTTACACATCAGAAGCTATTATCTTGGGGGAGGGGTTAAAAGTACCCATCCCTAGCTGAGGAGCTACTGATAGTTGATGGCTTCTGTGGGAGGCAGGGTCAGTTTTCTTTAAAGGCTTTGGTCCTTGGTAAGTCAGCAATGCTCCAGTGGATGGTCCCATACCCATGGGTGTATGGATAGAATAAACTGAAACCAATGAATTATTTATTTATTTATTTTAAAAAAGGACACAAAGTTGGGAAGGAGGGTTGGGGTCTGAACGGAGTTGGGGGGAGAACTGGAGGATGAGTATGAGCAAAGTACATTGCATGCATATATGAAATTCTTAATAAAAATATCAAAGCTGTTAACTCAGGTCATTCTAAAGTCAGAATATTTGGGAGACCAGCTGGTGGTAGTTGAGTGCCCCTTAGCTTTAGCTGTTTGGGAGGTTGGGGTCAGAAGACTGCTTGATTCTTAGAGTTCACGGCTAGCTGGGGAGCATAGTTAGACCCCATCTCTCTAAAAAAAAAAAATTTGGGAAGATTGGAATGCTTGAGACTGAGAGATAAACTGTGTGATCATCTCTGTTGTTACTGTTGCCACGTTTTTAGTCATTGTAGCAGTTTTTAAGTATAGGTCACCCTTAATGGAGATGGAACTTGTAGTTGCTGTGCACCTGTTCCTGAGTAGAGGTGTCATTTGATTGTATATGATAGTGCTCTATGAATATAACTATCTTTCAACTTTTCCTAATTAGTCGTAGTGAAAACACTTTGAATGAAAGAGATGCTTGGTTTGTCCCATTTACTTGGATTATAGCTGTATATTTTTAAGACATTTTTTCCCCCACCTGTATTGGTACTGGGGATTAAACCCCCTGAACTGTACCTCTGTACCTGTCAACCTTTAAAAGAAAATTAATTTCTTAATGACTTTACGAGTCTAGCATTGAGGTTGACAGAATTGAAAAACAATATGAACTTTTTACATTCATTTAATCCTTCCTCATTCTTACATGAAATCTAGTGCCCTTTTGGTGGAAACTATCTTAATTTTCATTTCTGTTCTGAAAACTTAAGCATGTGTATTAGTCTGCTCTTTGGAAATTACCTTCTAAAACAGAGACCCTATAATTTTTTAAATAAAAATTTTTATGATAAAAATTTTATCATAATTTTTTGCATGTCTTGGAAGGGTTGGCTTTTTTCTTTGCATTTTCTATTTAAATGATATCTTGGGATACCATTCCTTCCTATTCCTACGTTGAATCATTACTTCAGTTTGAAAACATTCCGGGGCGGGAAAGATGGCTCGGTGGTAAAGAGCACTAGTTATTCCTGCGGGGAACCTGGGTTCAGTTTCTGGCATCTACATGGTGGCTCACAACTGTCCTTAACTCCAGTTCCAGGGAATATCATGCTCTCTTCTGGCCTCTGGGGCCATTGCACATGTGCATACTTATGTACATGTTAGTAAAACACTCATACACATAAAATAGTAAAAAACTATTCACATTCCTGCCCAACCAAATATGTAAGGTTTTGTGTTCTTAAGTGAATTAATCTCTCAAGTGCCAAAAATTGAGTATTTGCCTTATGTTCTGCTCATTTAGGTATTTCAGGCAGTACTGGTGCTTACAGGAGAAATGTGCAATAGGAGAATGGTAACAGAGGAGGCAGAATTGAGGCTTTTTCAGACTTTAAGTGATAAAATCAGGACATTATAGTATATTGAATAAATACTTTTTGAAAAATTATTAAATAATTACTGGGAAAAATAGTTTTGTCTCAAAAAAAGATACTCTGAAATGAGACGTAATGGAAAAATATTAAGAATAGGTTATTTTACAATCTCACATAAATGGAATTATGTATAATGTGAACTACATAGCAAGTTTTTAAGATTTTTGTACTTGAATGGTGTTGAATACAGTTATAAGTTTAGTTTAATTTCTGGCTTGCAGTGTATATTCTTTCACATTTATTATTTATCCTATTCCTACCATATGCCAAAAAAGATTTTAGATGTATGGAGATATGATAAAGGATGATCACAAAAGATAGAATTGGGAGAAAAAGACAGAAAATATTTGTGTAGATATTAATGTAAATTTTGGAGTGATATTTGTAGCCTTTAAAAAAATTACATTTATTTTACTTCCAGTGAATGGCATGTAGCATGCAGGCAGAGGTCAGAGGACAACTTGCTGAACTCAGTTTTTTCTTCTGCCACATGGGTGCCAGGGATTGAATTCAGGTTGTTAAACTTGGTGGCAGGTGCCTTTATCCGCTGTGCTAGTCATCGGGTATTGTTTGTAGCCTCTTAAGGAGCCAGGAAAGCAAATTCTGTGTTTGTGTTTTGGTCAGAGAATAAAAGTAAGTTTTATGAGTGTAAGACAGTTTGAAAAGATTAACCCTCCAGTCACAGGAACAAAGTGAGGCTTTTGTAACGTACATACTTGTGGTGTTGCTCTGCTGTAATGTTGAAGACAGTGAGTTAGTCATTTTCATTGTTGTACCCATCAGTATAGAATCTTAGAGTGGTAGGGTACGTTTTGACAAAGAATGTAAGACCATGTTATTACTTAAAAAGTTTACAATACCCTACTAATCTTTTCCTTTTAGAGTATATTAGTTTCTGAGTGAGAATAAAAATAAGAGTGTATTGAAGGGTTGAAGTGTATTTGATATTTTTTAATTTTAGGAAAATCTGTTGAAGTAGTTCCTAACTTATTTATGTAGCTAGATTTATTTATGATTGCTGAGAAAATAAGAATTAAGTTGACTATTCCAAATAGTTTGCAAATATGATTTTAATAAGTAGTTAAATAATTTTAAATAATATTATATATTTGATATATATTTAAATAGTATAAATTTAATACATTAAATAAATTAAAATAATATAAAAGACTAAAATAAAATTATTAAAACATAAAGACATTTCAGCTTGGCTTTTGGCTTTTAGCTATTCTCAGATTGTCCATGTTATATGCTACATACAATTTCCTTTCTTTTAATTTATGTTTTTGAGACAGGGCCTTCCTGTAACCCCAGCTGGCCCAGAGCTCGGTTAAATGGTAAAATTGTGAAAGACTATGATACTAAGATTGCCCTCTGTTCCTTCCTCTATCCTTTCATGGTTTTTACTCCTCTTCCTCTTTTTCCATCTTCCCTTCTTCACTTGTTGAGCTTCTAATCCTCCTGCCTCAGCTTCCTGAGCAGCTTGGATGATAGAACTGTAACTCCAGGCCTTGGTTACCTGTCCTACTCCTAGGCCAGTAACAGATTAGATACAATCTGTAAAACCATGCACACTTGTGCTTCTAGAGCTTCACCTCACTATAAACCCTATATGATTTATTATGTATTTTTGTTACTGACCAAATGTGAACTCAGTGACTACCAGTACCCAGTTGATTATTCTCCAGCATCTGCCTAGACCCTTGTTACTGAGAGGTTGAATAAGGAGTGAGTGTATTTTCTTACAGAGGTAAATTGTGCAAGCCATTTCTGTATGGAGATGGGGAATTCTGTAGACTTCATTAAAGCGTTATTGCCTTTTCTGTTTTTTAATGATGAGTTTCTTTTTCAGTACTTAAAATTCCAGTCACTTTCAATTAAATTAAGTTGCTGTGAATAATTCTTCTGCCCTGTGTGTGTGTGTGTGTGTGTGTGTGTGTGTGTGTGTGTTGGGGAGGGGGGGTTCTTAGCCTCTTCCTGGTTAATTATTTATTCTTTCTCTCTTTGGCAGCATTTTACTTTCATTTGGATGGCATGGACTCCCTGCATAGCTATTGTAGTTTCCCTGTTATGGAAAACAGTGGGATAAGTGTTCACATGCTCCAAGTTCTCTTTATTGGGCCTATGATGGGGAGGATTACTAAGAAAAGAAAAATGAATAAATAAACCAGTGAATGTTGGCAGACGTTCAGATCTTTATTCTTTTGTGTTGTTCACCAAGTACTGGCCTGCAGCCCTCGTGAGTGAACTTTTCATACAGTTCCTGAAAATAAAGGATCTGGGATACAGTGTGAGTAACTGATTACCCTCCACCCACAGAGTTGTTGGATGCATTAATTAATTAGGGAACCGGGAAATGTCACACAGCATGAATGCAGACTACAGTTATGATAAAGTTTGAAAATCAACCTATAAAATAAGCTTCTTTAAGAATTAAAAATAATTCTTTTGCGTTTCTGTTCTGGTTTTTTATTCTGAATCTCAATTTCTACTTGAACATATGTAAAACTTAAGTGTTGTTTCTTTAAAAATACAGTTGTGAAGTATTTATGCTAATGGCTTCCATTTAAATTTCTTGACATATAAAATGTGTAGGAGGGCTTTTTGAAGGCTTGCTTTAGACTTGATGTTTTCTCATTGATTAAGATGAACCATTTTCCTTTTAAAAAAATATTTACTCATTTTATTTTATGTATATTAGTGTATTGCTTGCATGTATGTAAGTGCATATGTGTCGTGCACTGCCCTCAGAGGTCAGAAGAGGGTGTTTGATCCCTTGGAACTGGAGTTACATGTGGGTGCTAGGATTCAAACCTGGGTCCTCTGCAAGAGCAGTCAATGCTTTTAACCTCTGAACCATCTCTCCAGCCCCAAGATGAGCTATTTTTGTCGTTAATGTTTGGACTTTTAAAAAAATATTGATGAACATAAAATTTTAATAAGATGAATACATTTTTTTTCAATTTGAAAAAAGCTTAAGATTTATAATATTTTTTCAGGTATTATTTTACCATGTAATCTAGGCTGACCTTAAATTCAGTCTTCCTGCCCTAGCATCCTGAGTGCTGGGATTACTGTGTACCACCATGCCTGGCCTCTTTTACTTTCTAAAAGCATGACTGTGGAACTTCTCACAGAGATAATGTCTGTAGTGTATTACTTGAGTGATATCATTTGGACTTGTGTTTTTGTTAAGGACAAAAGTGTGTCTGTTCTGAGGAAAAGTAAAAGTAAAAAAGAACAAAAAAAGTAAAAAATCACTATGTTGTTCCCAACAAAAAATGTTGGGGTTATTTAACTTTTTAAAAACTCCTTATCATATATTCTTTGTGGAATACTGAATCAAGTTTATACTGTTTGGATCTTAGAGCTTTATTTCTCATTGGGGGTTATATATTGGCTTCTCATCAGAAAGTTTAAAAAATGCTGATTCCTGAGTCCCACTCTGTAGCTGTTGAATTGATTGGGTTGGAGGTTGTTCCTGCTGCAGACCCTGCTGAGAATGCTCTGGGGCCTCATGCTGGACCCACTCACACAGAGTAACTTCTTTTCCTAAGAGTCTGTCCTAATTTCTCTGCTGTTGAAATAAAATACTCTGAGAGAGAAAGAGTTTATTTGGATGGGAATTTCAGGTTACAGACCCACCATTGGGGAAGTCAAGGCAGCAGGAATTTGAAGCTGCTAGTCACCATGCAGTTATATTCTAGAGCAGGGAGCAGTGCATTGACTCATGCAGGCTTGTGCATAGCTTCTTTCTTCACCCCTATGCTCCAGGACCCTTTCCTCAGTAAACACTGCCACCCACAGTGGGTAGGTCTTCCTGAATGAATGTAGTCATGGCAACCTCTCACAGACGTGCCTACAGGGCAATCTAGTCTAGACCATCTCTCATTCAGATTCCTGTTCCGTAGATTCTCGATTGTGTCAAGTTGACAGTTAAAACTAACCATTGTAAAGACTTTGGTATAAAAGACCACTGTATCGTGAATGTTTTATATTCAAATCACAGTTTTGTGTGTGTGTGTGTGTGTGTGTGTGTGTTGCCCATATGCACTTGATGACACAGCATGCATGTGGAGGGACACCCTCCCCATGTAGGTCCTTGCCTTACACCTTGTTTAAGTCAAGTTAAGTCTTTGCTTGCCACTGAGGAGTTCAGGCTAGATGGCCCAGAAGCTTCCAGAAGATTTGCTTGTCTTTGCCTCATATCTTACCCTAGGAGTGCTGGGATTACAAACATATGTTGCTGTCCAGTTTTACCTGGGTTCTGGGAATTTGAAATCAGGTCCTCATGTTTGTGTACAAACACTTCACCCAACTGTTTCCCCAGGCCCTTCAAATTATATTCTTGTGAATTTACTTTGCTTTCCCTTTAAAATGAGCCTCGGAAGCTGGCAAGATGGCCAATGGGTGAAGGTGCTTTCTTTATAAGCCTCCTGACCTGAGTTTGAGCCCTGAAATACACACTTAGGTGGAAGGAGGGAACCTGCTTCACAAAGTTGTCCTCTGACCTTTACATGCACACTCTGGCACAGACACACATCACAATAATAAATAAATGAAAATTAAAATGAGCCTTCTTAATGCTACTTTTATTTTGAAGATTGTTTTCTACATTTCCTTCCAAATGTAAGAAGAAATATCAGTGTAGGTAAAGACATACTGTTTTCTTACCTCAATAGATATTTTCGGGAGATGAATAAAGTTCAGTTTAACTCATTTCCTGCTAGTAGCATTTTTATGTTTTTTTTTTTTTTGTAAATCTACCATATTTTTAATACTTTTTCTCACATTCTCAAAATTGGAGTAAGTTTTTGAAGTTGCATGTACATATGTTACTAAAATAGATTCATCATTCTAATAATTACTGCTTAGGTGACTTGATGTGTTATTTTTTAATTCATTAGGCTATAGTTGAAAGTCCACTTAGATTTAAAATATTTAATCTTCTACTCAGGATACTTGATGCCAGTTGGACAAAGGTCACTATCTTATTTCATCATATTTGGTTATGAGACAATAAAGCCCAAATTCTCATTTGATTTGTGAAAATAATGACTTACAGACACACTACAAAATATTAAAGCTCTTTACAAACCATTCGAATGAAGACAAAAAGCCCTGATTCCTGCAGCAAGCTGTAGTAGAACTGTAAACACATTACAGATAATTTTAGAGTCATTGTTATAGTTTTGATCTGGGGAGATATCATTGGTCATATTTTATATTTGCACGATTTCTGGAGTTCTACCTATTCTGTTTCTAGTGTAATATGTCACACATATTGTATAAGAGTACCAGGTTTGCCTTTCTGTGAAATATATAATGTGCTCAAAATAGTTTGTCTCCTCCTCTAACGATATTTTTACTTTTTTTTTTTTTGGTAACCATGGAATTTCCATTTTGGGGAAAGGGTTTTGGCCTGGGAGGTTGACAGAAAAATTGACATCGTTTTCTCCCCAGTTATCCCCAGGTAGTCTTCACACGGCACTCATTCTTTCTCTTTCCTTCACGAGTAGCCACTGTGTGCTTGTCTTTTTCAGAAGAACCATTTTCCAAAAATTAGTCTCAAGTAATGAGTCAAAGTTAGAAGAAATTTGAGAGAAATTTCCTGAGTAGAAGCTTAATAATTTATTTAGAGACTAAATAGTTGATAAGGGGCTGGAGAGGTGGCTCACTGGTTTAGAGCACTGACTGATAACTGGGTCACAGAAGACCCAGGTTCAAATCCCAGCACTTATCTGGTAGCTGACAACTGTCCCTAACTCCAGTTTTAGGAGATCTGATGCCTTCTTCTGTCCTCCACGGACACTGTACAACACGGGTGCACTTACACACATACAGGCATGACGTCCATACACATAAAATAAAAATAAGTAAATAAATAAATAAGTAAAATAGTTGATAAAAGCCACTTTTGCATCTGGATATTTTTCCTTCTGCATTTGAATGTTTAGTACTGATTAAAAAACTGCTAAAAATTGTAAGTGCTTGCAAACCTAGACTATACAGGGACACAAGATTAATTCTGCTTTGTAAAAGTCTACTAATGTGTGTTGTAATGTGATTATGGCTTGTTGACAAGGAACCTTTGGAAGAACAGAATTCAGTGTTTATGGAACTAGGTTGTTGGCAGGCACAGTTAACACTGCCAGCATCACTCACACCAGCCAACTCTTTCATCTAGTAAATACTCTGTTAAATCAGGGATCAGTCCCTTTAAGTTTTAGATAATGAATAGAATTGGACTGTAGTTTATAATGCACAACTTAAATAGGCACTCATTGATTCGATTATTTTGTTTTTTATGCTGTTCTGTTTGACCCAGATAAAAAGGGCCGAAGTAACACAGAAGGTGGTAAAAGCTGGTACAGTTTTAAAATTCTACAAGAAATTATTTTAGAAATAATTAAATTATTTTTTGTTTCTGAGGAAGATTAACTTGCGGGGAGAATCTGCTTCTCGTAGATTCTCTTAATCTATTTGTGGCAGTTGAAAAGGAGTCGTGCTAGGTGAGGATGATACCACTTGTAATTGAAGCAGTAGCCAGTAACCTGTCCTGTCACCCTCTATCACTGTAAGAAGAAGTAAGGTTTCTTCATAAGGTAAAGTTAGTGTCACAGTTTACTTAAAAAAAAAAAAAAAAAAACAGGACTCTTACTCTACTCTTTATGCCCTCAAATTAGTTTACAGTGTGAGCTCTACTTCAGTGATTTCCTAATAGTTTCATGTCTTTGGCTGGGCCTGAAGCTCAGTACACAGGAGCAGGCATGAAGCTCAGAACTTTATCCAGCACTGCAAGAAAAAGGCAAGCAAGAAAAATTTCTTAGCCCTCAGACTTGAAAACTTAGAGTCATCTTTGATTCTTGTTTTCATTATATGTATTTAGTTACTTAACTTTTGGGTTCTGTCTCTTTAATATTTGCTTTAAAATGTAAGTTTCTTACAAGTGTGTGATTTCATAACAAGCATGAAATGCAAGAACTTTCATCTCTTTAAAACAACTCTTACCTTTAGATGTTAAAATATAGAATTAAAGGCCTATTAAAGGGCTACTGATAATAAAATTTTGGAAAAAGTACCAATTTTAAAGTAGATTCCTTTGGCAGAAAGGATCCTAAAAATTCAGAATAAGGATTTAGAGCTTTGTACTTGGTGACAAGCTGAATTAGTATCCCATATAAATACTGAATATTGATTTCTTTAAATATCTAATACTGGGTTTTATATTTATTTTGGTTTATTTTAGAGAACTTCATGCAAGTATATAATTTGTTTTGATCAAATCCACTCCCCAGTCCCTCCCCTTCAGTTTCTCTCCTATGCCCCCTACTTGGCTCTCCCAACTTCGTGTGTTTTGATTTTAAATACCCACTAAGTTCACTTAGTGCTGTCTTTATGGCATGTGTTTGGGACCATATACTGGAACATGTCTGGCCTCTCCAAGAACACATTCCTGAAGAAAGCCAACTCTTGCTTCACCAGCAGCCATCAGTTGTCAGCAGCACCTCAGCTAGGGCTGAGACTCCATGAGCTCCTTCAGCTTCTGCTGAGGTTTGGGGCTAATTTGATCTTGTACAGGTCTTGAACATGTTACTATAGCTACTGAGTTCGTGTGCAAAGGTCTTGTCATGTCTAGCAAGTATTGTTTTGGTACCAGTGTCTACTACCTGTAACTCTTGTACCTTTCCACTCTCCCTTTTGGGTGGAGGGTTGTGATATATGTCCCATTTAGAACTGAGTACTCCATGGTCTCTTATTCTTTGCATGTTGTATCATGGGTTGTATTAGGGTTCTCTAAAGAAACAGAATCCGTAGAATGAAAATATATATAGTTGCTCAGTCCACAAGGCTGGATGTCTCAGGATCCCAGTCTATCCTCATAGATTCCAGGAGATCCTTTAGTCCAGTCTACACTGGAATCCTCTGAAGCTGGTCACAACCAGCTTCACGAACTCACCTTATGGCTGAACAATATTCCTATGTGTGTGGTGTGTGTGTGTGATCGTTATCCATTTGTCTATTGATGAACACTGCCTGATTACTGTATCTTGACTATTGTGAAAAGAGCTGCAGTAAATGGTTAAATGGGTATCTCTATGTGCATATTTTACTTTATGTATTTCAAGGAGTGGTATACTGGATCCTATAGTACTTACATTTTTAGTTTTTGAAGGATTGTTGATACTGTTTTTCCAGGTTGCTGTACTAATTTACATTCCCATTACAGTGTGTAAATTCCTGTTTGTTTTTTTTACTTATCCTTGCTAAATTTGTTAGTTTTCTGTTTGTGTTTTTGTTTTTTTAATAATACTTATTCTAGAGGTAGTGAATTAGCTCAGTGGGTAGTACAAACACTTGCCTCCAAACCTGCCAACCTGAGTTGAATCCTCTACTCAGATGGTAGAAGGAGAGAACCATTTTCTACAGGTTGTTTTCTGACTTCCACATGTGTGTTGTGGCTTGGGAGCACCCCCCCCCCCGCACACAAATAAGGGTACCACAGTTGTAACATTATAGTTTTCATTTTTATTCCTCTGAGGGCTGAAGAAGCTCAGCATGTTTTTATATATTTAGCAGCTGCTTTTACTCTTGAGGTCATTCACGTTGCCCATTTATTTGATTGGGTTTCTTGGGTTTAGTTGTTGCTAAACGTTTTTGAGTTCTTTGAATATTAATCCTCTACCAGATGAATAGCTGGTAAACACTTACTCTGGTTCTGTACCTTGTCTCATCATTTTGTTGATTGAGAAATGTTGTTTTGAGGTAAGGTCTCATTTATAATACTGGCTGGCATAGATCTTGCTTTGTAGCCTAGACTGTTCCTCTGGTTAGTGGTTCTCTTGCCTCAGCTTCCCAAGTGTCAGAAATACAGGTATCAGGCACTACACTCAGCCAGAAGTGGAGCACTGTAATTGTTTGCTGGTTCTGGGGAGCCTGCATGCATACACACACACACACACACACACACACACACACACACACACACACACACACTCAAGCACACATGCACGCCAGGCAAGTGCTGTAGTGTTGAACCTCCCCCCCCCCCAACTTCTATTTTAATGGTAGAAAAGATACTTGCTTGAAGGCTGTAATGAGCCTTTTTTCTTTTCTTTTCCTTTTTTTTTTTTTAAACATAACTAGCCCCGCTCAGCTCCTTAATCTTCACAGAATGATGAAAGGTAGTATTTTTAACTTCCTTGGTCTTTTTCTTTGAGATAGGGTCTTGTGCACCCCAAGTGGGCCTGGAGCCGAATCTTTTTATATTTTATGTTCATTAGCTTGGATCATCAACAAGCAGTGCTTGTGTTTGCTGGACATCATTGTCTTTGCCTTGCCTTCATTATAAGTTTAGCTTCAAGCTAAAGCTCATTCCTTTGGTTTATTTCTGGTTTTCAAGCTGCTGCATTCTATTTTCTACAAAGTCGGTGCCTATTATCTCTTACAGCCTCTCTTGAGAGGTAGTATATAGTATGTTTCCTATTGAGTACCACCAGCAAGCTTCAGGATTCTGACACTATCTGAAAGAAACAGGTATTTAAAGTACTTTTGAAGGAAAATAGAATTTGACTAAGAATTTTCAGAATGGATGGGAATTTGACAGAGAAAATTAAGGCAGAGGATGGCATGGCCAAAAGTATGAAAAAAGTGTATTCCCAGAAGAGATGTGATATTGTAGAAATGTGGACTGTTAGGGTGTTCTAGTGGTTACCTAGAATAGGTATCTAGTGGATATCCTGTTGAAACAGTGGGGGAAGGATCATGGAACTCTAATCCCAGGTTCCTTAGTAATGTTATCTGTCACATACTGAATGCTTATTATATTCATTATGTCCCTCATGAACGGAATTGCATATAATTTTTACAAGTAACAGTTCTGTGTTGCAGATGTCCTCTGATAAAACTGTTCAGGAACTCAAAGAACAAGTATGTAGTATTTAATTCCACATCTATGTCAAAACATGCTGTCATCCGAGGTACCCTTGTCTAATTAGGGCTGATGTTGGTGACCTCTGGATTTTATAGACGAAACATCCCACAGTTTTTTTAGATTAATTTTCATTTTTTACACATTTTTTATGTGTATTAGTGTTTTATCTACATTTATGTAAGTACACCCAGGCATGCAGTGCCTGCAGAGGCCAGAAGAAGGTGTTGGATCCCTTGGAACTGGAGTTACATATGTTTTAGCTGCCATGTAGATACTGGGAACCAACCTTAGGTCCTCTGCAAGAACAGCCAGTGCTCTTAACTGCTGAGCCATTTCTCCAGCTCCACCTCTGATGATCTTTGAAACAAAGTTAAGGAGTGGTAGTATAGCTCAGTTGTCAAATACTTATAAGTAAAATACCCTGGGTTCAGTCTGTACAATCAAATTTTAAAAATTAAAATCATTGGGACAAATGTTTAAAATTGCGTATGTTGAGTCACGAAATTTTACTCAGAATGTGCTTGATTCCAGTTTGTCAAGTGAAGTTTAATGCCTAAGACCAAGTGTAGTAAGATGCAGGACTCAATGAGATGTACAAGATTACAGTGACTTACTAAGTTAGTACTATTAGAACGAGGATGGGAACTCTGTTACCAAATGATTAATCACTTCCAATGTTTATATTAATTATATCAATAGTGTACAAGTTCCATGGTTATGAGGTAGATTTGCCTAAAGTTCTGGGCTTAGTTGGGTGAGATCTAGCAGAATCTCTTGGAATTCTTCTGCAGAATACACATAACAATCCCTCCTTGAAAACCACTTAGCTAAAGAGGCCATCATATAAGGAGCAGCTTTAATCAGTAAGCCTAGACCTGTGGTTAGAAAAACATGCAAAATATTCCTGTGCTTTAGAATCAGGTATGTTGAAAAGGTGCTGCCTGACAGCCCAGTGACAGCATTGTAGATATCCTTTCCAGGGTGTGCTCACAAAAAGCATTCCACTTGGTGACTGTAGTTATTCTAAAAATCTATTGCTAAAAAAGTTAAGCCTATGAAATCTCTTATTTTTCCACATTCCTATTTTTATAGATACACAAATTTACCATGCCAAGAACAATGAAGGATCTGAAATATTTTTGAACGCTAATATATGACCTTTCTACCCTATTATAAACATTGATAAGAAGATTGTTAAGTCAATATTTTTATTTTTGAAATAGGGTCTCCTTATAGCCCCAGCTGGCCTTCAACTTGCTTTGTAGACCAGACTGACTTTGATCTCACAGAGATCCCCTGCCTGGTGACTCTGCTTAGATTAAAGATGTGTACCACACCCGGCTAAAAATCAGCATTTGTACCAGTTTTCTGAGCTCTCATAGGGTAACAAGAAATGGGCTGGGTGGCACTCTGCATATGTGGCAAGCTCTACGTGAGGTCTGACGTTAGGGAGCCCACAGTTTTGTGTTTTCCAATGCCATTGCTTTCTAACCACCCTTGAGAAGACAGTCTAGAACAAAGCATGTTGAGAACCTTTCTTACAGAGCATGTGGAAATGTGAAATGCCAGTGGATAATTGTTTTTGAGGAAGTATTTTATGGTAGATAAACTTTTTTTTCTTAGTCTAAATTAGTGTTATAAAAAATGGTTTGAGTGAATGTATGTGAGAGAGTATGTGTGAGAGTGTGTGTGTCTTTTAAGACAGGGCTTCCTTTTTTATTCAGGCTGGCTTGGAACTCAATATTTAGCCCAGACTGTTCTGCAGTTCACAGCAGTCCTCCTGACTCAGCCACCTAAATGGGGTATTTTTTTAATCATTAACTAAGAAGTCAAGAGCTGGGCCTGGTGGTGCAGGCTGGTAATCTGAGCTGCTTGGGGAGACCAACTCAGGAGGATTTCAAGTTCAAGGCCATCCTGTGCAGCTACTTGAGACCTTGCATCAAAATAAAAGAAGTAAAAGAGGGTTGAGGTTATAGCTCGGTGGGAGAGCATTGCCTAGCAGACACCCCAAAGGAGAGAGTGACGTTTGTGTACTTTCTTATTGATTCCAGAAAAATTCTGTTTCCACATTACATATCCGAATAGTGACATTAAAGTTCACTTATTCAGTTGTGTTTTTCCTGGAATTTGCTCTTTAGACAAGCTGACTTTGAACTTGTGGCGATCCTCCTGCTTCTGCTTTGCAGATTCTGGGAACATAGATGTGTGACACCATGCCCTGCCAATTTCCTTAGTTTTGGCAAAGAGTAGTCTAATGACTAAATTTTCTTTTTGTGTGTGGAGATTCCTTTATGCCAAACTGATATACCCTATCCTTCCTTCTAGTCCCTCTTTTAACACACTTATTCCCTGTTATTTTAATTTAGCAAATATTTATAACAGGCCTAGCATGTTCCAGATATTGTGTACTGCCTACACATGCAGATACGAAAGATTGGGTGTTTCTTTATTCAGAGTAAGTATGTGCTTGGTGCTTTAATTTTTATTTAATCCAAATATGAACACTGTGCTTGTTTTTGGAAAAAGACAGAGTCAGCTAAGGGCTAGAAGGGAGTTCCTAAGAAGGTGAAGAACATGTAAAGGATTTGGGGAAGACAAGAGTAGGCCAAAGGATGTCCTAAGCAGAACAAGCAATGTAGGTGAAGGCCAAAGGCTGCACAGAGAGGTCATAGGATTGTTTGTACTTCATGACAATTTATTGACCTAATTTTTAAAACTAGTTTCAAATTTAATCTGTTGAAAAACTTTGCAAATTGTATTCTACCAAGAAGTGAAGTTTTGACCATAAATCTAAATGATTATACTTAGAAACATGAAGCCTTCCAGGTTGCATTAATTAAGTTCTTTTTAGGAAGGGGACATCTCACTATATATCTTTTAGTGATAGGACAGATACCAGTTTTATCTCTTGTTCCTGGTACAATAAGGTTTTTATTCTTTTTTGAAGATTTTACTTTTTATTATTTTTTAATTATATGTATTCATGTGTGTCTATATGGGGGTGTGTGCAGATGTGTGCAGGCACCCTAGGGTGCCTTGCATACCCTGGGGATCGAGTAACAGGTTATTGTGAGCCACCTAATGTGGGTGCTGGAAATTGAACTCAGGTCCTCTGGAAGAACAACAAATGCTCTTAACTACTGAGTCATCTCTCCAGCTCCATGGTTTTTATTCTTAAACCCCTCTAACAATACTAGAAATTAAATTTCTCCTCTACAATTTATCTTAAGAGTTTAGTAGAGATTTTCATTAGCTATTGGTTCCCTTCAGCTGATAATCTGGCATTAAAATTTTTAACAAAGTCTTGATAAAACTCATGCCAGCCTTGGTTTTTGTTAAATTGAGTTCTGCCACAACTACATAAGTATTTTACTATGAACTGTTTCTTATGAAGGTGTGATTAGAGGGGCTTTGCCGGACTCAAATGCATATGTATGTGAAGTGTCTGATCTAGATGTGGGTTATCAAATGTTTGGTACTACAGACTGGGTATCCCTTATCCAAAATGCTTGCTACCAGAAGTGCTTAGATTTTATATTTTTGAATATGTATACCCAGATTGTATAAGATTGGGGGGGGGGATGCTATCTATGTCTAAACAAAAATTCACTTGTTTTTTTATATACCTTGTATAGATAACCTGGGTAGTTTTATATGCCATTTCTAAGTGTGCCTGGATTTTGATTATGGTCAAAAAATTTCAGATATTGGGACATTTGAATTTTCAGTTTAGGAATGTTCAGCCTGTGGGTCTCACCATACTATTATCTTCAAAAGTTGATAAAGTCATCCAGGTATGGCAGGGTGTCTTCAATCCCAGCACGCAGGAGGCAGAGGTCGGTGGATCTCTGTGAATTCAAGCTCAGCCTGGTCTGTGTAGCGAGTTCAGGTTTGCTGGGGCTACAGGGAGATCCTGTCTCAAGACTTAAAAAAAAAAGTTGATAAAGTTTTGTTATGTGTACAGATGGCCCACCATATGTATCTACAAGGTTGGATTCATGGACTTAGTCATGTATTGAAATACTGAGAAAAAATCTGGTCCTGTACTGAATAAATACAGAGCCCCCCTCTCTGCCCCACCTGCATTATCCTGTAAGCACTGCAGTGCAACAACTAACTTTAGAGCACTTACACTACAGTAAATATTCTAAATAATACAGAAATTATTTAAAGTAGCCCCCCCGAGTATGAGTGGATTATATATAGTACTGTCATTTTATATAAGGGTCATGAGCATCCTTGGGTTTGCATAGTTGAAAGATCTAGGAACCAGTCTTGCTTGGATACTGAGGGATGACCTTATTTGTATTAGGTGGAAATTATCCTTAAAATGATGGTAAATATTTTAAAGTGAAGACTCTTCGAGTCTACTAAATATAGTAGTCACTAGCCATATGTGATTATTTAAAGTAAATGAGAAATTCTAGTCCTTGGTCTTGCCAGCCCTGTTTCGGGGGCACAATAACTATATGTCGCTAGTGTTACCTTTTTATCTTTGCAGAACAATATTCAAAGCTAACTTTTTTGGTTTTCCTTTCTCCAACTATTAGAACTTTTAAAATCATATAATTTAAAACAGAATTCTATATAAAAGCTAGTGAGATTCAAATATAGTATACTAGAAATTTAGAATATATTTCACTTAACCTTTCCTGAGGCCTTGGAACTCAGGTCTTTTTTTCTTTTTAAGATGGTCATTTTTTCTTTTTAAGAACCAAGTAATAAATGTAGAATTATAGAAATGAAAACTCTGTAAATAGAATAATCATGTGGAATAGTGATTGAAATTTGATGCTGAAGCGATTGGATGAGAGGTTGGAGCAAAACCTGGAGAAATATGATCGGTTTAACTAAGTGACCACGCAGCACTGTGGACAAACAAGCATATCTGTTTTGTTTGTTTTATTTATTTATTTAGGTTTTCATTTTTTTGAGACTGGGTTTCCCTGTAGCCCTAGCTGCCTTAGAACTTGCTATGTAGACCAGGCTGTCCCAATCTCATAGAGATCTACCTGATCTGCCTCCCGAGTGCTGGGAATCAAAGATGTGCATCACCATGCCCACCCAAGCATATGTTTTTTGATATTCTGTCATAACTTTCCTTGACTTTTAAACCAGAACTTATGAAGAAATAATAAGTTCCAAACACGAACTCTGTTATAAATCAACTGTTTTGGACCCTTCAAAAGTATTAATATAATGAAAAACTAAATGTGCATGGAAGTTAAAAGATAGAGATCCTGCATTGAGTATTGTGTTAAATGGTAAAACAGGTATATAATGCTCTCTTTAAAGAACATTAAAGAGAGTGGATAAGGTTTAGAAGAAACAATATTATGTAACAAATGAATTATTAAAATTTTACAGTGTGATAATTACATTGATTATGTCAAAAATGTCTGAGTTCTAAGAGGGATATTTATTGACATAATTTATGAATGAAATATCATGACACTGAAAATAAGTTTCAGATAATTTAAACAAAAAATTATAGGTGTAATCAGAAAAATAAAATCTGTCATGATGTTATTAATTGGTTGGTTGATCTAGGTTTCTCAACCTTGTTGTAATGTTTAAACTTTCTTTAATATTTTATTTTTTATTATTTTTATCTGATGTATATGTTTCCTATGTGTGTGTAAGTGCACCTATGTTGTGCAGTACAATGCCCACAGAGGTCTGAAGAGAGCATTGGATTTCTCTGGAACTGGAGTTGCAGATGGTGGTTAACCAAACCCAGGTCCTCTGTAAGAGCAGCTGGTACTCTTAACCACTGAGCCATCTCTCCAGTCCCGTAATGTTGAAACTTTTTTCACCGCCTTTTCCAGTCAGTTTTACTCCTTTGGAGACAGTGTTGTTGAGACTGGATGACCTGGATGATTCTTATGAAGGATGTTTCATTGTGCCTTTCTCTGCTCCAACTTTGATTTAAATTTTTATATTTGTATATGTATGTATATATTTTTATTTTATGTGTATGAGTGTTTGCCTGCTTTTTCTAATTACACCTGTATGATGCAGTGCCTGTGGAGGCCAGTGGAAGGTGTTAGATTCTCTGGAACTGGAGTTACAGATGTTATTGGCCTCTACGTGGGTGCTAGGAGCCCAACCTGGATCCTCTATAAGAGCAGACAGTGCGTTTAACCACTAAACCATCTTTCCAGCTCCTTCCCCACCCAGACTTTTATTTTAGGTTTGAAATTTTTTGAATAAAACATTGGGTGGAAAGAAATAGTCTCTTTTCTGTCTGCTTAGCAGATAACTCCTAAAAATCCTTCTTTTTCCAGTGGATCTGTGAAGTTTCTCCAGTTCTCTAAGGAGAAGGTAAGCTGAACATCAGAGGTGTTGATCAGCTGTCTAGTTGGAAGGCAGACATTTCAGACTGGGAAAATCAGTAAACCTGGTTTGTATACATCAATATTTATTTCCATCAGCTTGTTAATAGTAAGTTACTCATTTGTTCTTTATTTAAAAAGTATGAGAAATTTTGCATATTTCCTGACAGCACTTTACAGTGACACATAAGCCCTCGGTAAACCTCAGGTTGTCCCTACAGGTAGATTTAATGATTGGCTGCTTTTTGCCTTAGGAACGTTGTACTCTCCACTTTAGATTTCTAAGATTCTTAGGGTGAAATTTTGAGATAAGCATTTCTTTGAAAGTAATGTCTATGTATATGTTGTTAACAGGCTTACCAAATTGTATAACTATATATTATTCAACTAATTATAAATATATGTCTCTCCTTATCTGAGAGATGATATTGAACCATATAATTTAATGTCCTTTCCACCTTAACCTAAGCACTTACCATGTGCGGGGGTCATAACTTTTGCATTTTGAGGTAAAGACAGTAAAACTAGCACAAATACCTTTAGTTTTTCACAGTTTCACAAATAGATTTATTCTTTTTATACATTTTAACAACTTAAGTGTATTTTTTCCTGTCCTTAATAACTTTTACATTTTTTGTTTGTTTAAAGGAAGTTCTATTTATTTATTTATTTATTTATTTTATTTTTTTGGCACATCTCAATAGCCAGTGTTGCTACTCCTGTGTTTAATAAGTAAATAGGATTCCTGGGGCACAAGCTCTGTGATACAGTGACAACGGATCAAAAAGCTCCTGAGGCAGAGTGGGCAGGTAGCGTGCACAGTGCACAGGACAGAGCAAGGTAGAAGTCATAAATGACTTCTAGAATTTTCCATGTAATATTTCCTAACAATTGTTGACGTTTAGGTAACTGAAACCATAGAAACAAAACTGATTTCTGTATTCTCTACATACCTCAACTTTTGTTACAACACCATCTTGGGTTCTTTAACTGAGTGTCGGTCATGAAAACTATAGCAACATGAAATTGTTTCTGAACATGCCATGACCAAAATATGAATCCATAATGAAATGTGCCATGACTGAGGTGTTTTGGCATCACCTGTGTTGCATCACATGACTTTGCTGCAGCATCTGTTCTGAACATGCCGCATACATGTGTTGTACTATAGTGCCAGTGAACACTGTGTCAAACTCCTGGGCTCAGATTCAGTACTGTTGCGTGTTTAAACCACAGGGTTTTTATTGTGCACACAAAGTTTTCTCCTGTAGAAGCATAATTCTTTACCCAAAAGAAAGGACTTAATATCTTCTCACTCTCACTTTTAGTGTGTAAGTATCAAATTATACCTTTGGGTGGCATTGTGTTACATTGTTTGATTTTAGTAATTGCTGTTTGGGTTACTGACTTGCGTCTCATAAAAATTAAATAAATTTTGACTTCAATTCGGACAGAATTTGTAGTGATTCCTCACATGGCCCTAAACATGCTTTTGCCATTGTGTACTGTATATTTAAATGAAATGGTGTTTTTAGCATTGTGGATTAGAAAATCAAAATATTGATCAATTTTGAAAAACACTGATGATGCTTTGCATCCTGTACTATCAAATACTAACCCAAGATATAATTCTTAATTTTAAAATAAACCAGCACTTCATCTCATTCATTTTCATATTTAATAAATTATAAGATTATGCATATCACAGAATTACCTTAAGTATTT
This sequence comes from Eospalax fontanierii, assembly GCA_035773235.1. Classification (NCBI taxonomy): domain Eukaryota; kingdom Metazoa; phylum Chordata; class Mammalia; order Rodentia; family Spalacidae; genus Eospalax; species Eospalax fontanierii. The sequence goes on from CM069543.1 coordinate 21,729,523, forward strand.
TTAATGATTTATTATCTAGAGTTTTGATTTGTGTACCTACTTTATATATGCAGATTGTATAAAAGTTTCTCAAGCGAAAAGGAATTTCAGAAGCTCTACCTATCACGTAAATGAACTACTAATTCCTTTTTATTTGGATATTTTATAGTTTTATTTCAACTACTAATTTCTTTTCTCTAGGAAATTGATGATAATAGCTAATTTGCCATGATTTGCTATGGCAAATTTCTGGTCTATTTTGTTTCTTTTTTTTTAAAATGTATTTTGGAGTGCCTTTTCAAGTTTTCTCTATATCTCAATTGGGAAAAAAATATGATCACGTTAATATATATGAGAGATGAAGAAGGGATAGAGTTAGAATTAAGAAGATGTATAATGCATATTGCGTTGCAGAGTTCTAAGTCATTTACAAGTTGAATATTTTATTTTTAAATTAAACTTAGATTACAACTTATCTGCAGGGAAATGTACATATTTTAAATATACAGCTTGATAAGTTTGAACTATGAATTTGTTTCTACATTTCCTTCTGTCTGAAGCCAAAAATAAATCCTACCAGTTTCTTGGAGAGACCCAGAGTTTTCTTAGTGCTCTAATGGGTCTTTATGTGAATAGTTGGTTTTACAGTTGTTTACTTACAGCATCCAAAATGAAAGCTGAGGTCCTGATTCCATTCTTAACGGTAGTGAAAGGCTGAGGAAGGGAAGTGTGTGTGCCCAGCAAGACAAGCTACAATATACCAAGAAATCATTGATCTGCACATTCTTGTGAGAAAATAGTTCTCTTTCCAGAAATACATGTATATCCACATATACTATTATATGTATAAATACATGTATATACATCCACACAGTTTTCATGTTTTTCAAAACTCTTTTTGTGTGTGAATGTGTGTATGCATACATTTGAGTCAGATGATAACTTAGAGGTGTTCTTTCTTCCGCCATGTGGGTCACAGCATTGAACTCAGGGTGTCAGGAGTCAGGTGGTCAGCAAGTGCCTTTTATCCACTGAGCATCCTGCTGGCCCCTGAATGTATTTCTTGATAAGAACGGAGCAGGCAAAGCTTGAACCACAATTCTTTTGGGTCTTTACTAGGATGTATCCGTTGCTTTAAGGAATAAACAACTGACAGTATTGATTCCTTGTTTGAAAGCTTGAGACTTAAAAAGATTTCTGTTTTGTTTGTTTTTCTGTGGTGCTTTTAATTAAACTCAGCGCCTTCACCATGCCCCCCCCCCCCCATACAGCTACGTGTAGTGGTACATACCTGTTATCTCTAGCACCAGGAGAAAGGCTGAGATGAGCTGGGAAGATGGAAGTGTGAGGCTAGGTTGAGATCATGTTCCAAAAGGTGGTGGTGGGAGAATACAAAAAAATTGTGCTCAACAAGCTTTAAAGCTACGTATATTACAAAATAGCTTCTGTAATTGGTCTTGTATATACACATACATACATACATACATACTGTAATGAACAATGGCGTGGGTTCAGTGTACTAGTCTAAATGTAAAGAGCTAATTGCAGAGTTCAGTTTGCTTTTATTATGTGGCTAGTAATGTTGCTGGCAGTAGCAGATGCACCGTCCAGATACACAAAGAATGACAATGTTGTGTACACAGAGCTGCTCTCCTAGTAGTCATTATGGATATGCATTGGGATTCTTGTACTGACAGATCCCTTTGAAGTAGTATGGCTAATGCTTGCAAAATACTGAGTGATCTAATAGCAAAGGTTAGAGATTCTGGGTCATAGAATTCTCTTAATCTTAGTGTCATCTAAAAAATTCATATCCATTCTTCCTTAATACAATAAGATAATTAAGAAAATGAGGAAGAATAGAAAACAAGTACAGAAACGATAAACAGATTTAAGGGTAGTGTTAGCACACAAAAAGTTTGCTATAGCATCTGCTCTTAGAGAGTAAAGCTCCAAGATTTGTGTGGTAAGAGAGGTGTATTTTCTTTCCCTTCCCCCTTTTGACTGATGTTGCAGATAGTTGTAGATAAGCATCTGCTTTTTAAGAGTCCCGTTTTCCCCTAAGCATCTTCTAGAAGAATGTGAAGTCATTTTTCCGTTGAGAGAAGCGAAAAGTTGCATAGTTGGGATTTGAAAATTAGAATCTATCTTTTACTCTCTGTACGTCATATTGGTTCTTATATTGTATGGTTATAAAGATGTCTGACTGTTTCCTAATGCTATTTAACTCCAAATTTCAAAACTACCTCTCCGGATTCACACCTTTTCTCTCTCACCTGGTGCCATTGAAGGTTGAAACTTCAGCTATTGTTCTGCCTTTGCCTTCTTTCTGGAGAATTGCCTTCTGCTTGCTAGTGACTTAAATCTTGGCCTCTTCATCCATGGATGGCTTTATGTACCATGCTTTTTGCTGACATTTTCTGGCTCTTGTTCTTTGACTCACTGTGCTGGCTTTTCTCCATTTGGTGCTTTATCATTCATTCACTAGTTCTCATTGAGGCATGGCATTTCTCCCAAGCACCAGAATCTTTGTGGACTTTTCTCTGAGGACACTCCCTATTTACTATCTACCTGTCTGTATGTCCATCTGTCGGTCCATCCATCCATCCGTCGGTCCATCCATCCATCCATCCATCCATCCATCCACCCATCATCTGTCAGTCATATATCACCTATTTTTGTATTTAGCTTTCCAGATATATAGCTCCCTGCTGCCCTCTTCTGGCTGAGACATTAGTGTGCCATTCAGTGGATTTTGGTTTTTATCTCTAGAATTCATCAGTGACTTGTATAGAACTCTAGTTTTTAAGCCTGGCCTGCATGTGAGAATCATTTAGGTCAGCATTTTTTTTAACTCCCAGTAAATGGTTCCCCACTTTTGGATAGTCTCATTTAATTGGCCTATATTTGGGAGAAGGAGGCTAGTTATTAGTATATTTTTAAGAACTCATTGGTTGATAAAAATCTAACCACTGGGGTAGATAGCCTTTAGATTCCTGGAGAATTTAGCTGTAGTCCTCATATTAAAATATTATGGATTAAGAAGCTAGAGCGATGACTCAGCAGTTAAGAGCACTGGCTGCTTTTGCAGAGGACCTGAGTTTGATTCCTAGCACCCACGTGGTGGCTAACAACCATTCATAACATCAGTTCTAGGGGAATCCGATGCCCTCTTCTGACTAACATGGGCATTGCACGACACAGGTACACTTACACACATTCAGGGAAATACATTCATACACATAAAGTAAAAACAATAGAGTATTTAAAATATTTTGAATTAAGAAACCATTAAGGTGAGTTCGGATTACTTCCACTTTCTTCAGGAAAAATACAATTAGGCCATGATACAGTGTAAATAAGCAGGAAAAAGGCCTACCTGATACCTACTACCTGATAGCTACCACCTAGAGCCCTAGCATTTGCTGCCCATTCTCTTTTTTCCTATGCTCCTGCCTGTGCTGCTTTGCAGTTCTCCTTCAGTGACACCCACCAGAATCGTGAACAGTACTTAGAGCTGTCAGGACTAAGGGCAGTTGCCTCTTAAGTTGCAGCCATTTGTTTTATGGAACATTAACCCTCTTATGCTTTGCTTTCTGAAATGCATAAACTATTCATGTCAATATTGTTTCTTAGTTGAATTGTAACTCGGGTTTTAGGGGGAAAGTCCTGGGTCGAGTAGCCCACAGTACTAGACTCAGCTACCACTCCCTATAAGCTAGCTTGGTAGTAGAGTGCTTCCCGAGTATGCCTGGGCATCTGGATTTGATCTCAGCACTGCAAGCAGAAAAACAATTGTGGACTTGGAACTTTTACTTCAACCACCTTAAGTATGAGTGTTAATGGACTCATTTCATTCTCTTTTATTTGTGTAGAGGGTATGAAATAATTATCTAGGGGAGTAGTGTAAAATGTTTTTTTAAGACCAAAGAAATGTGAAATAAGTATTTTCTTAAATTCTTTGTACTAATTCCATTTAAGGTTGTTCCAAATACATGGTGTCTAAATATGTGCATATTCTTTAGGTAACAGCATTTGCTTCTTCTTTTAAATGTAGATCTTTCCTACTCTTCCTCCTTCATTTGATGATTTCATCTTCTACTACCTGTTATTACTGATGTCTCTTTCTACTGCTTAGACAGGTCTGACTCCCAAAGTAGAACAGATATTTCCTAGGTGGTAGTAATAACTCCTGACACCCTCCCCCCCGGGGGGGGGCGATATTGAACCCAGGGCCTTGCACATGCTATTTGGGTGTTCTACCAGTGAGCTACATTGTCAGCCCGGTATGACCTTTGAAAAATTAAATAATTAGTATCCCTTACCCCAAATACTTGAGACTGAAGTATTTCAGATTTCAGTTTTTCCAATTTTGGGATATTTGCATAGGCTTTACCAGTTAAGTTTCCTGTTCTGAAAAATCTGAATTCCAGAATGTGCAAAATGTGCAAAATCACTCAGATTTTGGAACATTTGGACATTTGGATTTCAGAGTTATATATAGTGATTTTTAACCCGTACCTTGTCATTATCATTCTCAGTCCACTGCAAAGTGTTCTGAGGGTGATTTGGGTTTCTGACCTAGCCACCTTTTAAACTTCATTTCCTTGCAAAAGTGGAAATGTGTTTACAAATGAGATTTCAATTACTTTTCAAGTTGCGTTCCCTTTGATTTGGGGATTTTCATTAGAAATACTCTACTGAGGTTATGAATACAGGGACTGTTTCCTTATGCCATGTCTTGTGATTTTCCATGTATTGTAGAGAACCACAGATGACAGAGCTGTAAGGTTCTCTTCTACTTTGGGAGGTGATGCATATTTCCCTCTTCCCTTTCCTCCACTTTTCTGGTACTTTCCATTCCACAAATTCCCGATACTGTCATTTTTGTTTGATTTTTACCTTTGCATTTTTGTTGCTTCTGGGGTTTGGGTTTTTTGTTGTTGTTGTTGTTTGTTTGTTTTTTCCATTTGTCTGAAGAATTCTTTTTTGCCTCATTATTAAGTGTGGGCATATTACTTGCTACTTGTTGAACTTTGAAATTTTTCAGTGTGTGTCTTAACACTTTTGGAAGACATATAAGCATCTTTCCTATCATCTGATTCTACTAAATATTCTTGTTTGATTATAGAGGTACTCCTTTGAATGTATATTAGAATGTCTTGTTTGTGCCTTATGCATAATTTCTGTTCCTCCTTTCTTTTGTTTTCATTAAATTACTCTTTAAATGTGTCTGATTTACTGTTCAATTCATCCAGTTAAAATTCTTTAAATTAAAAAAAATTGTATTTATTTTATATTTATGAATGTTTTGCCTACATGTATGGAAATGTATCTGTGTCATGCAAAGTCTACAGAGTCTAGAAGAGTGCATCAGATCCCCTGTAATCTGATATAAACAGTTGTAAGTCACCATGTGGGTGCTAGGAATTAATTAAACCTTCCTCTTCTAGAAGTGTACCCTGTGCTCTTAACCACTGAGCCATCTCTCTAGCTCCCTAATTAAATTCTTAACTTTAGTTATTTTATGGTTTTTTTTCCATTGAAATTTCTGATTGGTCTTTCTCGAGTCTTAGTTACTTTTTCAGAATTTTCACTTCTCTTTCAAATGTTTTCAATCTTTAAAACACAAGCTAATTTTGAACATGGTAAACATAGTTCACAGTGTATCACAGACACTTTTAGTATATGGAGCCCTGCCAGCCTTTTTTTTTTTTTTTCCTACTTTTTTGTGGTTCTTGTTTTGGAGTCTTGTCTCCTGTGTCTGGTTATCTTTGAATGTGTTGGACATTGTAATTAAACTTTATTGCTTACTGACTTCCTCTCAACTTGAGGAGTCTTCCCTGCCCTGTTTCCATCTAGCTCACCTTCAGTATGGGCCATTTTACCAGTGTGTTTCTACACAGATTATGTGGTTCTTTGGCCACTGGGCAAGAGTCCACATAGCAACTGGAACCTGTTTCCTTCCTGTACTGGCCCAGCATCTTGACTTTTGCAAACACTTTATAATTGTGCTCCTGACTATGGCCACAATCAGCGTGACTGTATAGAGTCCCTTAGACCATCTACACACCCAGATATATTAACTCATAGTGCACAAATAAGCATGTCAATTTTTGTTACAATCAAATGAAATTTACAGAAGTAATTGAAGCCTTGTACATTACTTCCCTCCAGGGAGGATTTTCATGTGCTTCTACTAGCACCTGACAGTGCTAGCCATCACAGTCATCTTCATTGGGGAACTTGAGATTTTTCAGGCTATTAGGTGATTCAAACCCAGGCTGCTGGAGTTCATGCAAAGGATCTTTTTTTTTGTTTCAGTTGTATTTTTCAGATGAAGCCCTTTATAGCACCAGCCCAGAATACTGATCTTTTCTAAAGTACTTTCACATAGTCCAAATTTTTCTGAGGTCAAACTGAAGGGCATAGCGTTTCAGCATTCCTGCCAGCTGTTCACTAGTCACCATGCCTGAAGAAGTCCTGGCATCTCAGCCTGCTCATAGACCTGAACCTGATGTTGCAAATAGCTATTTTATGAGGCCCTTTCTCCCTTGTCATGACCTTGGTTAGTCCTCACTTGGGCCCAGAGTCTTTGTCAGTGTCCTTCCTATGTAATCTGTTTACCTATATTCTTGGTTGATGGTAGGTATGTCCAACTCCATAGGAGTAGCTCTTAGACCAAGACTCTAGGGTTAGGGATGGAACATTGGTCCAAGTCTTTTTTAATTTTTTTTGTTTTAATATATTTTAAAAATTTTATGTGTGTGAATGTTTGCTTGCATGTATGTATGTACACCACGTGTGTATAGTATCCTCAGAGACTAGAATGTTGGATACCCTGAAACTGGAGTTACTTACTGTAAACTGATGATTGTAAGCCTCCATGTGGATGCTGGAACCCAAACCCAGATCCTCTGCAAGAGTAGTAAGTGCTCTTAATGGCTAAGCCACATCTCTAGCCTCTCCAGATGGTTTGAAATGTCTGGTGAAAGGTTAAGACCCATGGACTTAAAGATTATTATTGTCTTTATTGGGCATATCAAAGTTTTGTGAAAAACATTAATGTGATTTGCCTTTGTTCTCAGTGAATATTGGGAATAGATAATAAAAGAGTAAAAAAACACAAAGGCTTTTGGAAAGAATTGTTGCTAGATTATAATTCAGAGAAGATAAAACAACCTGATAGTTTTTAGTAGCAGTTGTATAAATATGGTCAAGAATATTAATTCGCTGAGTGTGGTGGTGTATACGTCTAATCCTAGCACTTGAGAGGCAGAGGTAAGTGGCTCTCTATGAGTTTGAGGCCAGCCTGGTTTACATGCTTCAAGGTTAGTACGCATCCAGAGTTAACTGGCCCTGACAGTCATGTTGCATTCAGTGCTTCTGTTGGTTATCTGAGCTGGTAATTATTGTCACCAGAATTCAATATACGGTATGCATTACATGTAGTTTTTTGGTATGATAAATAATACTTTGATAAAGGTTTCTATGTCTTCACTTGGAGTAGTACTAATCAAGTGTGTTTGAAATGTTAGCTCTAGGAGTGAAAAGGGAACATAACTGTATGCTATAGGGTTGTCTTGTTAAGTTGGATTGATCTTTAACCTGTATTGAACATTTACCTTCCAAACAGAGTTGTAGACTTTTCCTGTATATCATCATGTTGATATTTTCAGCCTAATAAGTTTTACAGAGGTGAATGCAGACCAGTGAATTAGGTGCTTCACCCCAGGGTCGTACTTCTGAGCAGTGTAAGGTGAACCTTTGGAAGAAAGTTTGACTTCACATTTTGTGCTCCAAAATTTTACATATAGAGTGGTGCTTTTCCTATAGGAGTTAAGTAGTTTTACTTTGGATTGTTTTACCTACAGAAGCTGCCTCTTAAAGGCCTGTTTTTAAATTTACACAGATTTGTTTAAAATTGTCTTTCACGTTTAAATTTTTAATTTCTTAGTTCTATATTCAATTACAAGTCATTGGCTAGGTTTTTTGAAACCTCAGTTTAAATTTCCTTTAGGGAAGATTTTCTTTCTGAAGAAAATGTCTTTGGAGCTCTTTCTTCCATTTCTAACTTATTGAGCTGTTTGTAAATAGAGGACAGTTGTAAGAATTGTGGGAGTGTAGGTGCCAGTCATCCCTTCTCTGGTGACTTCACAGAACTCTTCTCAGCTGGAATGCTGGATGACTTAGTTGTCTTTTTAAGGGGCTAGACTTTTATAATAACATGTCAAGTCATGTGGTGTAAATACATATATATTTGCATGGGTGTTGCTGAAACTTAGAATTATTATATGAAGCAGAGAAATTAATTTAGCAGATTTATAAAAAAAAATTGAAAAATTGTCCTAATTGGCTTTTTCCTTTTATTGATAATAACCTGATTCAGTTTATTACTGAGAAGACTGAGTTACATAGTTTTAACAGTGTTTACATAATAGACAAAAAGATAGTTTTAACATTTTCAACAGAATAATTAAATCTTGTTTAGGTTATTCTTCCCATCAGTGCATATTTTACAATTACCATCTTAATGCATATAAAAAATGATTAAAATAATTTCCTGTGTAAGGAGTCTAACAGTACTGACAAAAATCTGAAAGAAATATAGGTCAGTTGTAAATCAGAATTCTAAATGAACATATCTACTTAATGAGACTCAAAATTTTCAGTATACTTTTTCCTTAGTTTAACCAGGGATGGCATGAATGAATGCCCATATAAAAGTATGGGTTTTTGCACTGTTTATAAAACTTCTTTAATACACTAAAATAAACTAAACATCTTCATATTATTAAATATGAAAGTAGAAACTAGCTGGCACCATTGACAGTTGCTTTTTAGATCAGTTGATTGATGGTATGTGTGAATACTTGAAATAATTTGAACCAATTGGATTTTGTCACCAAGTTTATTAGCTAATTTTACTAGTTCATTTAGTTATCAGTATTTATCAGAGGTCTTTTATATGATAGACATTGTTGTAGTTCTCTAGTGATACTGTGACAGAAAACAGAATCAAATGCCCACCTACTCTCTTGAAACCAGGTAGATGTGGAAATGCTGGAATCCAAGAGATGTGGCCCATGATTCGGCCTGCAAAGTCTTCAGAATGCTCCTAATTCTTGCCTTAAAATACCTTCTAGTTCTGACAGTTTTTTTCATTTCTGTGAACTGCTCTCATATCCTTTAAATTTCTAGTAAAGCTGACTACATCTCACGAGCCCTTAACTTTTGATCTCTTAAATTTGTTTGAAGCTTAAAAACTTAAATTATATTTAATTTAGACCTGGAGTGGGGTTTTATGGTAGACTCAGCTTAGGTCAGATGTCTACTCCTAGAGCTAATTAAGAGCATGGGCATAAAGATGTAGTGTTTGAATATATAGTTCTTCTCCATAGTTCCAATCTTACAGTCAGAGAATGAGCATTCCACAACAAAAACTTTTGTTCTGAACAAAGTAGCAAAAATTGACCATATAGAGTTTCCTGTTAGGATTGGTTTTAATGCACTCATTATTGAAAATGATGAATTATGTTTAAGAGTCAGAAAAATATTCAAATACCCTCCCTTTGAAAACTTTGTTTTGATCTAATTTAAATGTTTGAACCATTGGACTTAAAGACAATCCAATACTAGTTCCTACTTCAAAATGTAGAAAAGAAAGAGATTTTTCTAAATGCTCTCTGTTGGTCAGGCTGTCAGGAAATGTTAGTAAAATATGTACCTGTTAAGTTTGGTATCAACAGTATGAGAAGAACCATAGGACTTGACAGTAAGTGGCAGGCATGGTGCCACATGCCTATAATACCAGAACTCAAGAAGGAATCTGAGGTAGGAAAATCAGGAGTTTCAAGCTAGCTGTTATGCATAGTGAGACCTTCTCTCCAAAAAAACAGAACAAACAGAACCCTCAACAATAAGAAAATGAACAGTCCTATCAAAAACAGGCAAAAAATCTGAATAAGTGGCTCACCAAAGAAGGTATACAGATGACATGTTGCATATGAAAAGATGTTCAGCGTGTGTCTTAGAGAATTGCAAATTAAGCTAGTGGGATATCCCTCTGCGCTTTTACAATGGCTCAAATCCCAAATTTCCATAACCTCTAATGCTGACAGGAATATGGAATAAAAGGGATTCTGTTCCACTACTGGTGTGAAATGAATTGAGTGTGTGAAGGATACCAACAGCCTGTGTTTATTGCAGCACTATTCACAGGAAGAGCAGCTTGTAGCCAGAAGAAATTGTGATACTCGATGGTGTACTGTTCAGCAGTGGAAATGAAATCTGCAATTTACAACATGGACAGAACTAGAGGTTGTTAAGTGGAATAAACTAGACACAGAAAGATAAGTATTGCATCCTTGGGCAGAATCTGAAAGCATGATCGTATAGAATTGAGAGTAGAATGAAAATTTTCAGAAGTTGGTGAAGTAGATTACTCCCTCTTCTATTTCTACGACCAACTATATGACAAGAAGCATCTTAGAAGAAGGGAGCTCTGCTTCCTTAAATTTATTTCATTATTTAGAGGCTAGAAACAAAAATGAACAATAGCCAAATTCCACACACAAATGAGGACATGCAACACTTCTATTTCTGTGCCTGGCTTATTTGACTTAGTAGTCATGCCAGGAAGACCTGATTTTAAATCCTAAATTCTAACCTGGGGTTTTCTAGAAGTTGTGCATGTTGCTTAACTTCACTGAGCTCAGAGTATTGCAAATTTATAAATAGAAGAAATTAAACAAAATTATGGAATTGAAGAAAAAAAGTCCTGATCAATGTTGTTTGGGTATGAGTGAAATGTTGACTTAAAACTATCTTTTTGAGTTTAAGAAAATACCATATTTCATTTAGGGGTGGAGCCTTGTGAAATTTTCCCCTGACTGTGTTGACATGTTGACTGGTGTAGTCATTATACAGGTCTTGTTTGTGCTACCATACTGTGGAGATTTCATGGATGTAGCTTCTCTGTCATGTCTAAGACTGCCGTGATTGCAGCTGGCATCCTGGTCCTCTCACAATCTTTCTGTCCCCCTCTTCTGTGATGTTCCCTGGGTCTTACAAGGGTGTAGGGGTTCCATTGTAGATGTACCAACTAAGGTAAGGCTCCTCAAGATCACTTAATCTCTGCATTTTGGCAAGTTGTGGAGCAGCAGGCAATCAGTGGCATCTGAGAGAGGAGAATCAGTTTTCTCCAGGGACAAACCCCTGATAGGTTATCCCATCCCAAGTGGTCAGTCTAAAAACATATTTTACTGTATTTAAATTCTGCCTTAATGTGAAATTGATTTTAAAACCAGGGTGGTCCTCCTTGAACTTTGTTTTCCATTTAAGATCCCAAAATATGGTACTTGAAATTGGGTAGCTGGAGAGTATATAGTCTTGCACCACCATGCCCAGCTTCTTTTTCTTACTGTGTGAACTATAAGCCCTGAAGGTCTTCCTTATTTCTTTTGTTGTTCTTAGAGTCTTATAAATAGATTATCTGGAATTTCAGATTGACTGAAGTCAAATTCCTGGGCCCTTTGAGTACAGAGTTTTATCCTTTCCTGTGCAGCCTCACAGCTGGCTGGGATATGACAAGCTCTTGTGGTAATCTTTAGTTAAGAGCTATTCTGTTTTCGTCCTCATGTATTTATGTAAGTCCTATGTTTAATTTATTCTGAGAACTGAAGGACCCTGGTAGAGAAGTAATTTTTACTTGTCTATTTTAACATCATGCTACTTTCCATATGAGTTTAAAGTCGTAATGAATGAAGTGGAGATGAGTATTTCCATATTCCAGCTTTTCTTTGTTTTTAAAAAGGTGTTTCGTTATGATCATAAGAAAAAGAAGTATTACTAAAAGCTGTAGTCTTTGAATGGGAATTGACTGCAAAGAGTTGCCTTTACTTTCTTCCCCTGTGAGATGAAATTGTTGAAATTTCTTATCTTAGAAAGATCAGAGTCTGGAGGAGGAGTATACAATCACTAAGGTCATGATGTGATTTGGATGTTAGCATATTTAAATAGAAATTTTGAATTTCAGTGGGGCATGAAGGCATGTGCAAGTAAATGAAGCAAGAAGATAGCAAGTTCAAGGCTACCCTCATCTATATAGCAAGAGCTTCTCTCAAAAAGAAAGATCCTAATAATAATAGAATCTGAATTGTAGATTAGCTACTAAATGAGATTCCAGAACTCCAAGAGGCACTTTTCATGTACTGTAGTTTGTGTTTAGTAAAACTTTTTGATGGTCTCAAGATGACCTTCAACTGTGCTGTATAAATTCTAAGTGTGTGTTTCAATTTAAATCTAAGGTAGTTTCTAGTTAAGGTATTGTTTATTCTATACGAGTGCCAAATATTATGTTATTCTTTTAAATGTATTTGATGGCTTTTTTTTTTTTTTTTTCATTTGGGTTTAGTTTATCTAGCTTATCATGTTGGCAAACTCCTGTAGTCTAGCACTCTGGAGGCTGAGGCAGGTAGATCTCAAGTTCTAGGTCAGCCTGGGCTACATGGTGAACTTAAAGTGCTTGGGTTAAATATTGAAACATATATAAGGGAGGGAAGAAAGGAAGGAGGGGAATGGATTACTGAAAGAAAAAGCTTATAAGTTTTGTTCTTAGGGTGTATTATTGTGAGAATCTCTCTTAGGGTAGAGGACAGGGAGTAGTGACTAATGTTACCATCCCTGTACTGACTGTTCTGTGTGCCATAAACTGGAAGGTTTAAATAGCTCTTATGATCCAATTTTACAAGACTTAAATGCTATGGCAAAGGTATCTTTGGTTTTTGTTTTTTTGGGAGGAGTTCATAATGCTCTAGGATAAAACCATTGTGTATAGTTCTTAAATACCCTGTGCAGATGACTAGAATACGGCATTTCAGGTATGTGTCGCTGACACATAGTTGGGTATTACATCTAAAGCTTGTGGTGCACACATTGTTGCACATGTTAAGTTGGAAGCCCCCCTGATAATAGATTTTGATTGAGAACTTGTCAGTGATTGTAGCAGCTGCTTTAGACCACATTTATATTTAAATAGGAAAACGTGAACTGTTTAGAATTTTTAAAGTTGTTGCCATGGCAGATTAACTTGCTATATCTCATCTTTTTATGTCTGCCATTGAAGTGATCTGGCTGCTTATTCCCAGGAGTGGGGAGGATGAACTGTTCTGCTGGAAGGCTTTCTTTAGGACAATGCTGAATGCTTCCTAATGGGATGTAAGTTAGACTAGAGCTTTCAGAGACCATTGGTGGAATTAGAATTGATTCTTCTCAACTAAAAACAGACAAGATAAAGGTAGAAAAATTCTAAGAAAGAAAAATATGAGCCTAATGTAACATAACTTTTGGCAAATTGAATGAATATTATTTCTACAATATGAAATTACATATAAATTGGCCCTTTTTAAATAAAATTGTATATTCACCTATTTAAAAATTTTTTATTTTATTGAATCATTGTGCATTTCATACAGAATTTTATTTGAATGAGCCTGTTATATCTACAATATGAAACTACACTAACCAGTTTTTATAAAATTGTATATTCATATATTTTAAAGAAAACAGCATGCCTAGTACCTCTTTGCTGTTTCTTTTTTTTTTTTTCATTTATTTTCTGGGAAATGGTGAAATCATTATCCGGTTGACGTGATTTTTTTTTTTCCTCTTATTTTTTCTGATATTTTGAGACAGGATCCACTGTATAGCACAGACTGGTCTCAAGTTCCCTAGACCCACCTCCCCACATGCTTCCCAGTGTGGATTGTCATCATCTACCTTATCTTCCAGGTATGAGTGATGCTTTAAAACCATTTAATTTCATGGTCACTTAGAAACTTATGTATGGGTGCTGGAGAGATGGCTTAGTGGTTAAGAGCATTGGCTGCTCTCGAAGAGGACTTGGGTTTGGTTCCCAGCACTCACATGGTGGCTTACAAGCATTTTTGACTCCAGTTTCAGGGGATCCAGTGCTCTTTTCTGGTCTAGGCAAGCACCAGGCCACACACGTGTACACTTAGATGGATGCAGGCAAAATACTCATACACATAAAGATAAATTCTCAAGATGTGTCTATCTATTAGTTTTCATTTTTTATGTGTGTGTGTGTCTGCATGTATATATGCACATGTGTGTGTTTGGTGCCTAAGGAGGCCAGAAATAGGTGTTGGATCCTGATCATTCTGACCCACCTGACATGGGTACTAGAAATCAAACTCGGGTCTTAGAAGAGCAGTAAGTGCTTTTAGCTACTGAGCCATCTCTCCAGTCCCAATTTTTACATTTGGAGTTTGTTTATTTTTAAGACAAGGTCTCATGTAACCAAGGCTGACCTTGAAGCCCTGATGCTCCTGTCTCCACTTCTCAGGAGCTGGGGTCACAGGTGTGTGTCACCATGTTCACCTCTGTGGTTGCTTTATTTTTCTTGCATTACATTTCTTTGTATGAAGAATAATAATTCAACTCTTTCCAGACTCATAAGTAAAGTGACTATTAGCCCCAAACTAAAGCTTACCCTTTACTTTACTTGATTTTGTCATTAGTATAAACATATGAGAGACTTCCCCTCCCACACATGTGCCTCCGGAACTCAGTTATATATATATTTTTTTTTAAATTGGGAGGCCTTTGTTGGAAAATGACTTTCTTTTTGCCACTTAACCCTCAATTTGTGTGCCTTTGAGTATACCTTGAACTATGTGCAGTATCTGGGTGTATTGTAAGGCTTTAACATCTGTTTTTGATTAATTTGACATTATTTTCATGTCTAATTGATTTGTCAGTTCTGAGACATACTACAGTACGCCATAGCCTTAAATAACGCAGCTACTGTTGTGACATTTACTGACAGAGTCATGAGTCCCTGTTGGTGTGAGCCTTAACAGCCGGAATCAGAGAAGTTTTGTACTTGAGGCTACTGCAATTAGGAAAGACTTTTTAACTCCAATCTCTTTCCAAGGCAATACTTTGATCAAACCTCATCTTTCTAGTCTGATTATTTGGCAGTGTTTTTATGGATGGTTACTTGAGGTAAATGAATTATTTATTTTTTTAATATTACCTAAAGTTTATTTTCTGCTCAAGTGCTCTAGTGTTCTACCACTGAGCTATACCCCCAACCCTTATTTTCTGATTTTGCGGGATGCAGAAGTGTGGAGACCATGACAAATTGAAAAAGAAACTAAAGGAATGTTCAGGATGTTAATTTTGCATCACTAACACACATTTAAAAGCTAATAAAAAATTCGTAGAGAACCCCAAATATTTGTAAATTTTAGAGAATTTTAAGGTTTTGTCAATTATTGTGTTCTGTGCATCTTTTAGTCAAATATCAGACAGTGTCTTAAAGTGGAATGTATTACTGTGCATCTGTACTAACTACTATATTATCCAGCAGTCATTCTTGGGTGTTCATCCAAAAGAAATAAAGTTATTATGTCAAAAGACATACCTTTTCAATACTGTTCACAATAGCCAAGATAACAGATTCAACCAGAGTGTCCATCAAATGCTGAATGGGTAAAGAAAATAATAATACATAACAAGATAGGATAGTATTCAACCATAAAAATGAAATTCTGCCATTTGCACCTAAGTAGGTAGAACTAAAAGGCTGTTTAGGCTAATTAAGCTACACATAGACAAATACCATGTGTTCTTGGTCTTTTGTGGTAACTGCAAAATTGATCTCATAAAAGAAGAAGAGAAAATAGCAATCATTCCAGACTGGGACATGTAGGGAGAATGGTTGATGGAAAGAAGTTAGACAAGGAGCCCCAAAACACAGAGAACAGGAACAAGGTCTGGGTAGGTTACTCTACAACAACCCCAGTGCATTTCAAATAAATAGAACACAGAAGTTTCTATCCCATAGAAATGGTTGTTTGAGGCGATGAATATGTTAATCACTCTTAGGTGATCATTATTTTTGTGTCAGATTATCCTGCTATAGCTCATTAACATAGAAAAATTGTGCCTCTTAGAAATAAAAGTAAAGAATCATAAATGTATTTGTACCAGATAAGTTTATGCCAAAAGATAGGGATATGTGGTTTTCTATTTTATTTTAGTTCTGAAATCCAGTTTTGAAATCCTTGAGAAATGGTGTTTTGTACTGACTTCATATCATATGTGGCTGTGAGTCAGTTTGTTATATTTAAATAGACTAGTTTCTAAACTATTAGATATATTGTGGTTAAATGTTTAATGCATCCATGGCTGTGTAATTTGGTATGCTGAAGAATGTCCAATGATTGAGAATATATATTTTGTCATAGTTATACTGTAATTGAATAATTACGAACGCATGGGAATAAAGAGGGAATTGTCTTTAAGAATATACTGTATTGATAGTGGTGAAATACAGGACTATCTCATTCTCTTTTGCCTAATAGATGAACTCTTTTAACTGGAAAACACTGATTCCTAGGATTGTATTTATAAATTTTTATCTTTGTTTTTTCAAAATTGTGATAAAATATGCATTAAAATTTTTACCATTTTTATCAGGTTTTTTTTTTTTTTTTTAGTGAATAAAAGAAAATATTTCTTTTAACTTTTTGCCCTTCATGCTGCATCCATTTGTGGTGCAATTTCTACTTTCATGGTCTCTAAATCCATGTTTAAAGAATTTATTGGTTTTTGGTTTGTTCTGATGTTTATCTCTCTAATGTGTTTGTAAATTGCTTTCCATCTGCATAGCTCAATCATTCGGGCATTTCATTCTAATGACGGTTTTTCTTGACATATATTCATTGTATGTGGTACTATTACATCAGGATGCTTTCATATAATTATATAATGCACTTTGAACACGGCTTCCAAACCACCCTATGCTCTCTCTTTTTCCCCTCCCCATTTAGTCTCTCCTTTGTTCCCCTGGTTGGGCTTCTATTTTCATGTCATATATGCATCCGCAATTTTGTATCTTCTTAAGATCTAGGATCCACAAATGAGAAGAAATGTGCATTATTGTCTGAGACTTTTAATTTGCTTAGTGTGATGAGCTGGTTACTTCCATTTTTCTGCAAGAAACGTAGTTTTGTTCTTTATGGCTGAATAAAATTCCACATTTTCTTTCTCCATTCCTTTACTAACTTTCTCTATTCCTAAGTTGCTTCCATAACTTAGCTGCTGTGAATGGTACTTTAATAAACATTGTTGGGCAACTTTTTCTGTGACCTGTTGACCTAGAACCCTGTGAGTAAATACCCAAGAATGACGTAGCTGGGTCATCCGTTAGATCTCGTTTTAGGTTTTTGAGGAGCCTCCATGCTGATTTCAATGGTGGCTGGACTGGTTTCCAGTCCCACCAACAGCGTGTTTCCTTTTGCTCTTCATCCTTGTCAGCATTGGTTACTTGTCCTAATGACTGCCATTGAGTGACTTGAAATCACGGCGTAGTTTTGATTTGCAATTATCTGGTGGCTAATAGAACATGCTTTTCATGTTTATTGGCTATTTTAGTTCATCTTTTGAGATATACTTGTTCTTAACTAGTTTCATGTGTACACTTTTGTGACATTAAGTGCCTAGAGCAACCATCACTACTTTCTATCTTCAGGGTTTTTCTTCATGGTATACAGGAACTCTAACCGTTAAACAGTAACTCTCTATTTTTCCTTCCCCTTAGTCCCCTCATGAAATGGAATCATGCATCTACCCTTTTGTTTCTGGTTCTTTTCATTTGGCATTCTGTTTTTAAGTTCATGTTGTTGCATGTATCAGGATTTCATCCTGGAGGTGGGAATTTTGAGTTTGAGCCAGCTTCCCACTGTGTAGCCCAGACTGGCTGGAACTCATGACAGACCTCCAGTCTTAGCTTCCCGAGTCCCAGGGTTACAGGTGGAAGGCTTTTTAAGGCTGAACTCTATTGCATTGTGTCTGCTTACCATGTTTTGTTTGCTTCATCTGAGAGCCAATATTTCCAACCCTGCAAGGCCCAGCAGTTACTTAATTGTTCCATAGTCATCTCATGTATAAGTTTTAAATGGTTATTTTGAGCGATGATTTCCAGTAAGGCCTTGGAATGGATGTTTTTAAAATAATAGCTATATATTTATGTAATTTGCCAGGTTTGCAAGATTCCAGTCTTTGAATTCATTCTGTCACTTGAGCACTCTCTAGGAGAGAACTTCTCAAGAGCATTGCCACTAGTGCCGTCAGAACATGGAAATAAGATGACTAGGGTTTAAATGTGTAAGAATCCTGTCAAAGGACAGAAAACGAGATGGAAGATGCATTCAGCCTTTTCCTGTTTTCTTAGGTAGTTTAGGATTTAATTATTTTCCATGAGCTAAATGTTTAGAAGAAATATGTTATTCCATACCATTTTTTAGAGATAATAATTTATCTAATTGAACATGCTAAATTATTTTTAAGTATCTTGTAAGAATTAGCAAGAAATGAACAAATGCAGGGAACCCTCTTAGTGTCCCAAATGCTGGTATCCTTCATCTATTTTGCTCTCTATATATTGGAATTCGTTAGTCCCATGTTAACATTTTTGCTTTACTGTTGCTTAGGTGATTATTGAAATGGTCATTGAAAGACAGGGATAGAAAGAATACTCTCCCCGTGTACATTTATCTACTAATCATTATAACTTGATGTTTGGTTTTATAAT
The DNA here is from genome assembly GCA_035773235.1 of Eospalax fontanierii. NCBI lineage: Eukaryota > Metazoa > Chordata > Mammalia > Rodentia > Spalacidae > Eospalax > Eospalax fontanierii. The sequence continues at coordinate 21,748,127 of CM069543.1, forward strand.
TCAGGTTCTTTTGTGTGCCCAATGTGAATTGGTTGGAGTTTTGTATGTGTATATCTGTAAAGCCACTCCATATATAATTTTAAGACAGCTTTGTTTGTATTTCATTGCTCTTTACATAAAGTGTTGGAATTTATTAATTTAAATCTGTTTTAAAATGAGTATGGTAACATCTGCTGAAATCCCAATACTCTGTTAGCTGAGGCAAGGGCATGGCAAGTTTCAGATCAGCCTCTGGTTACATAGAGAGACATTGTCTCAAAAACAGCCAAACTAAATCTGTTCTGCACTGTAGCTTCTGGTATTTGTGACCAAATCACTTCTGAAAATATACGTCTTTCACTAATCATCCCAGTCATAATCTTAGTACCTATTTCTAATTCATTTTGGGGAAATATGGTTGAGGCCAGATTTGTATGTGTTGTGTGCTTGGGTACATGTTTGTGTATGTGAACACACTTGTGTGTGGATGTGCGTGCACTGCGCATGGAGGCCAAGGATTGATGTTGGGTGTCTTCCTCACTGTTCTCTGCCTTAGATTTTGAGACACCATCACTTGGCTGAACCTGGAGCTGCCTGGTTCTGGTTCCGCTGGGCTGGCTGGCTGTTGAGTGCCCAGGGAGCTGCCTCTTCTCCCGATATGTCCCTCCTGCACTGGGGTCCTAGATGCACATCAGCTTTTACATGGGTGTTGGAGAACTAAACTCAGAACTGCATACCTGTGCCATCTCCGCAGCACCTGGAGGTTAATTTTTTAAAATAAGCAACAGCCCACCTTTTTTGCTTGGCAGAAGGTCTAGAAAGAGAGTAAGAAGGAGCACACCACCTCATCAGTTCAGGGAGTTTAATGTGTAAAAACAGATTTTTGAGAGTTAAAGCTTTAAAGTCTTTCTTAATATTTTATTAAGTGCTTGATCCTTCTTCCTTCATTCACACTAGGTACAATGAGTGTCTCTGGCAACCATACCAGGGGAAGTTCTTGATACCTCTTTTTATATTATTGGGGCTGGAGAAATGGCTCAGTGGTTAAGGGCCTTGGCTGCTCTTGCAGAGGACCTGGATTTGTTCCCAGCTCCCACATGGCATCTAACAACCATCCATTATTCCAGTTCCGGGGGATCCTGTGCCCTCTTCTGGCCTCCACAGGCATTGCATGAATATGGTGTACTTATACACATGCAGGTGCCCACCCCTAAGTGACACACCTACAACACAACCTCCATTGCTCAGACTCAGGGAACATCTTGGAACAGGGAGCAAAAAGGATATTAATGCGTCTCTCAGTTATCACCATCAGAACTTCCTCGTGCAACAGATAGTGAGTATTAACCCAGAAAACCACAACTGACCCAAGCTCAGAGATTAAGCAAAGTGCTTAGTCCTGAATAGGACACCTGTGTCAAATCTCTGCCACCCAAGGCTCAAGAACCACTGTGGAATAGGGAGCAGAAAGATTGTAAGAGCCAGAGATGGTTGATGATCACAAGGAAACTGGGGTGTAAACAGGGGAGGAGTGTCTAAATATGATCAAAATATATTGTTTAAAATTTGCAAATACTCAATAAAAAGAGAATATAAATAAATTTAAAAGAATTTAAAGTAACACACATTCTGGCCTTATATATCACTAAGCAGATAAGTTTTGACATGTTAAGGTAGGCCTAATGAATTTGCCTTCTCCATTCCCCCAAAAGCCACCTCTCAATTTTTTAAAAAATTTATTGTTTAAAATTTTTTTTTCATTTATTGAATCGTATATTTCAAACAGATCGTTTCAACCAATTTTACATCTTTATACTTCCTTCCCCACTGGCACCTCCCTAGCCCCCAACTAGAATCCATACATTCTTTCATCTGTGTTAAGATCTTTTGTGTCAAGTTAATGTCCTCAAATGTTCCTCGTTGCAAGTTCAGACACCGAGGTCTAGTCAGCCTATCTATAGTTCTTCGCTTTAAGAAGATTAGCTCATCCTCACTCAGTGGTTATCAGTTGCCAGTATTTCTTCAGCAAAGATTGGAGTCTGCTGTCCACTTCCCCAGTTCCATACTGATTTTTTGTCTCCTTGAGTTTGCATGGGTCTTGAGCATGTTGACACCGTTGTTGTAGGTTCATATCAGCAGGATCCCAGGAGCTTGTAGGATGGTCACATACATCCTCACTAGCTCTTACAATCTTTCTTCCCCCTCTTCTGCAGTGATCTCTAAGCCTTGGGTGAGTGAAACTTAATATAAGGAGTACTGTCCAGGGACCCATACTCTGCAGACTCCTAATTTCCATGGTTTGGCCATTTGTGACTTTTTGTGTTCTGGTCTGTCGCGTCTGTCTCTCGTCCAGCAAGGAAAACGCGACCCCGGACTCTTCCAAATGCAGTTTATTCAGGAACCTTGAACAACCTTTTTGCTTCTTAACTTTCTAACTTCTTCTTCCCGGGGAAAAGCCCGCCACAGAGTTAAATCCCCTCCTGCCAGCCAACCCCAAACTACCACGTGGTGAAAGCAGATAGGCGCACACATGCGGAAGCAGGGCCAGACCTCAGCCACAGCCAATTATGGAGCTGTTTGCTCCAGAGAGCACCCACCCTCGGGATGGTGGAAGGCGGAAGCAGGCGCCATCTTTAAGACGCGGCAATCCGCAGCTCTCTACACTGGTCCCTCTGTTGCATGAGGGAGCTTCATTAATGAGAGTTGAGAGATTCATTAGTGTTCTTTTTACCCCTTGTTCTGTGTTGCATGAGTCTTAGGTGTAGAGGTTGCATTGTCAATGTGCCTCTAGGTATGAGCAACTCAAAGACAATGTCTCTGTGTGATCAGTTGTGGTACTCTTTAGTAGTCTCTGTCTGTTGCAAAAACTTCTCTGATGAGTAGTGACTGGGATACTTGACTGTAAATATAAGGATACATATTTTGGACTTGGTAAGAAGTTACATTAGCCTACAGGTGTGACGGTCTTGGGGATTTCTCTAAGTCTATGACCTCTTCAGCCATGTGCATTTGACCGTGATTACAGTATCAGACATGACTTTCTTACCCTTGAGTGGATTTTTAAGATCAGTCAGGTAGCTGTTGATTATCCCCAAAATAAAAGTGCCACTACTGTATCAGTGTTGTATGCTGTGCCAGTCATTGATGTGGTTATTTGGTCATGAAACTGGTGTTGGGTGGTTAATTGTTGTTCTCCCTTAGCTACTTGCATAAGTGCCCTCCAGAGCTGAGAGCTAGTCTTCAGGGGAAGTGGATCCCAGGTTAGTTCCAGCTCCATGCTCCAAATCCAGTCTCCAAAGTATATCCTGTCTTCAGCAATAGGGTCTTGCCTTCAAGCTATGTACCTTCATCATCTACATATCTGACAGAGGTTTAATGTCCAGTATATACAAAGAAATCAGAAAACAAGTGACTCAGATAAAAAGTGGGTTCAGGATCTGAGCAGAGAGTTCTCAAAAGAAGAAATAAATATGGTTGAGAAACATCTTAGAAAGTGTTTAACTTTGTTATTAGAGAAATGCAGATAAAACCTCTTTAAGATTTCATTTTACCCCAGTCAGATTGGGTAAGATCAAGAGAACAAATGATACCAAATGCTGGAGAGGATGTGAGGAATGAAGAATGCTCATTCATTGCTGGTGGGATTGTAAACTCAGGCAGCCCCTATGGAAAGCAGTGCGGAGAACGCTCAAAAAACTAAAAATGAACCCACCATTTGACCCAGTTATACCAGTCCTTGTCATAGACCCAAAGGACTCATCCTACTGCAGAGATACTTATACGTCCATGTTTATTGCTGCTCTTTTCACAATAGCTAAGGGATGGAAGCAACCTAAGTGTCCCTCAACTGACAAATGGATAATGAAAATATGGTATTTACACAGTGGAGTTCTACTCAGCAGCAAAGAAAGAAGAAATCATGAAAATCGCAGGTAAATAGATGGAACTAGATAGTGTTATACTAAGTGAAGTAACAGACTCAGAAAAACAAATGACATATGTTTTCCCTCATTTGTGGATCCTGGCACCAAGTCCTTGTATGTGAGTGTGTATCCTGATGTAACTGCAGGAACCAGGAAAATGGAAAGGAACCAGGAAGATTAAGGGAAAGAAGGAACCTGAGAGAGAAGAATAGGAGACTGGTGTAACTAAGAGAGACATAGATAAAATGGGCGTAATTAAATGGGAGGCTTATACAAGGAACTCCGGGGAAGGAGCTCTAGAGAGCTAGGACCATAGGAGGCTGGTTATCAAGAAAGAAAAGAGGAAAATGGGGATTCTTAAATGGGGAAGACATGGGGGGAGGGTTAGATGGAGAGAGAGAAAGAGAAAGGAGAGATTAATAATGCCTAGCTAGTGCAAAACACCAGAGGGAATCATACTAGCCTAACAACCTAATGACATATTCCACATCTCTTAGATTATAAAAAACAAAACAAACAAAAAACCAGCCTTCATTTCTTAGAATCAAGGATTGTTTTCTTTGCTGTATTTGCTAAGTACGATTTCACTTTTCTTTTAAATTTATTTTATTAAAAGTGATTTCCTTAAGTGTGTGACCTGCTTCAGCCTCCTGAGTGCTGGGTGGCTGGTGTGCACCATCACAGCTGCTTGAAAGAACTGAAATAAATACCATGCAAAAGGGTTTTCCTGGACTTGGCTTACTGTAGAAGCATGCTGGTTTGTTCATGTCAGGACCAATTGTTCTCCTGGTTGGCATTGAATTGCTGTGTAGTTTTAGTTCTCCCTGTTATGCAGCCAGTGTTTTGCTTCTCTTTTGGGACCCAATAGTAGCCCCCCAAAGATGTTGATAATGTGATTGCTGGAATTTGTGGTTGTGTTTTGTTACATGACGAAGGAAAATCACAGATGAGATTTAAGTTTGTTGATCAACTACCTTTAAAATGAGAAATTGTTTTAGAAATTATCCATTGTATCTATGTATGCTCCTTAAATTTTGGAAGATAGTATGCTGTGTGAAAAAAACTCCTGATGGATCTGGCTTTGAAGATGGAAGAGGGGCGTGAACCAAGAAATGAGGCACTCTGTAAAAGCGGTAGGAGGCTTGAGAATGGAGGTTCCCAGACACGCTCCAGAAACAGCTCTGCGGACACTTTTTCAGCCCAGATTGACCTATTTCTGTCTTCTCATCTTCAGAACCATAAGACAACAAATTGGCAGCAAATTTGTGTTGCTTATAAATCCCACATTTATGGTAATGAGTTATGACAGCCATAGAAACATAGTGCATTAGCTGCCAGGACCTTGGCCAGTCTTGTTACTCACCCTATGCCTAGGTAGATAAGAGTCTCCCCCCGCCCCCCGCCCCACGTTCTTCCCTCCCTGGCTGATTAACAGGTAAAGGCAGGCTTTCCTCCTTTGTTAAGGTTGCATTAGCCATGGTTCCTAGTTGCAAACAAAACGATCTAGTTTAGAGTTAGTTTTCACACAGAGGTTTCCTCCTTCCCTCCCTTCCTCTTTCCCTCCCTCTTTCCCTCTAGATTTCCAGGAAAGATTCTCAAAAGCACACTGTAGGATTGAACAGTCCAGTAAGCTGCTACCTCTGCTTTGGTCTCAAAGCCACAGAATCATTTTTAGAATTTGACTACAGAACATTTGCCTCTCTATGGTCCCGACTTTGCTGTATCCACATCACATCCATTGTCACTTGTCATTCACTCCACCATTACCTTTCTGACCTTCTTTCTTGTCACTTTGTTTCATTTTACTCCAGTGAAAAGCATTGTCCTTCCTGTTGACTCTGGACATAGTAGGTGTGCTCTTGGAGCAGGCTCTTGACTGGCTGTTCTGACCCTTGGAAACCTTTTCTCAGATGCTTCCCTGTCTTCAGCGCTTCAGTTAAATAACATCATTGCAGTGAGATGTTCACTCTCTTATTTAAAACTGCAATGCTGACCCATCAGAATATGCTCACTTCTCTTTATTTTTGTTTTACTATTAATCTTCTTTTAATATAGTATGCAATTTACTCACTTGTACTTCTTTAATTAACTGTCTCATTCTACTACAGCAATTAGTTTTGTTCCTTCATGTAATTTCTAAGCTTAGAATAGTGTCAAGACCTTTTGTATGTGCTGTAAAAATTGGTTAAAGGAATGAGTATGTACTCCTGAAGTGCTTTGGCTTTTAAGAGTTGGAACTGCTAGGGTGACTCATTATGCCTTTTTAATTAAAATTTATTTTATGTGTATTTTTTTGTCTGCATGTACTGCCTGCATGCAGTGTCCCCACAGGGGCCAGAAGAGGGCATCAGATCCCCTGAAACCGGTGTTAAATAGCTGTTAGCCACCATGTGGGTGCTGGGAACTCAACCCAGGTCCTCTGTAAGAGCAGCCAGTGCTCTTACCCTCTGCACCATCTCGTCTAGCCCCATCCCATTATGTCTTTATCAAGATTTTTTTATTCTAAATTAAACGTGGCTATAATAATCTTTAATCCCTAGATCCATGACTATAAATGTAAATATAAATAACTTACCAGAATGGTATTTGGGTATATACTAAAGGATCTGCTTTAAATTTTATTTTTACAGCCACATTGCACATATGTTATACACAGTTAAATCTTTCAGTTTAACAGAATGAGGTCACTTATCAATCTTTGCACACAACTATTCACTAATAGTATATAAGTCTTGACATTCATTTATTAAAGAGGAATTTTTCTCATTAATAAGAACTCCTCCCAAAATATGATATAATATAAATTCGAAGTTTTTTTCAAAAGGGATATTGTTAGATGCAGAGATCTTTTAAAATCTGTTTGGGACTGGATGTGGTTATGCACACCTTTAATCCCAGCACCCAGGAAGCAGAGTCTGGAGCAGCTCTGTGAGATCAAGATCAGCCTGGTTTACTTAGTGTGTTACATGCCATTCAGGGAGACCTTGTGTCCGAAAAGTAGAAGAAAGAAAAAAAGTGTTTGCTCATTCTGGAGTGAAATTAAATAATACTTGTATTTCATAGACATACCAAATAAACTGTTGTACATTGGAGGACTAATTGTCCAAATTGTAGATTTAAAAATCTAGGCCCTGTCTCTTACTTAGTTTTACTGTTTAGGAGCTGAGAATGGATGGTAATGGAACAAAGTTGCTCAGCCTTATAACTCTTTAACAGTTTTGATGGATGGTTTGTGAGTGCTAGATTAGAAGGTAACAGTCAGAATTAGGGTTTTATTTATATAATTTTTAAATCCCATTCTGTCTTTCCATGGACAGGTATATTGATTGTTGAAAATGTCTCTCTACTTTAGTTCCTTATTCAAATTCCTGCACCCTCTTGCCTGTTAAACGTAGTTTACACTTGAAAGAACACTTTGTTTTATCCTGTTTATTTTCTTAAATGTTGCTTGCCCTGTAAATAAATGTTATCTGTGTAAGACAAACAATTAATGATCAGAAAGAGGTTTACTCCAAATCTTCCTGAAGTACCACATGTACCAAATAATTAAGCATTCAATACTGAGAGCTGTTTATTTCACAAGACACTCAGAAAAGGAATGAACACCAACTGTTCTTCCTCTGATCTTCTCTTTTCAGAACTATATAATACTAACCTCAATATTATTCCCTGTGTTAAGATGATTGGTCCTGAATAGTTATGTCTGAACCACAGTTTGTAATGAGGAACTATCAAGGCTCCTGTAAGTAGTGACAGTGAGTCTCAGGCATTAATGCAGTAAATATTTCAGAATTAATAGTTGTACTTCATATCCTTGAACTCCATGGGAGTGAGGGGGAGGACTTTTTGTTTTTCCAGGCATGTTTTTAAGCAGAACTTGATGCATTCCACAGAACAGAAGGTCACATGTTGTTCATACTGAAACCTAACTGTGTTAGTGCATTGGTATATGTTCTTTCCTCTTTTTGAGGCCTTACATGTCTTTTTCCCTGGAATATTTTCTTCTTTCTTCTTCGTCTTCATCTTCATCTTTTTGAGACAGGGTGTCCCCATAGCCCCAACTGGCCTGGAACTTGTTATGTAGACCAGGCTGGCCTCAATCTCACAGAGATCTGCCCGGAATTAAAGGCGAGTAGCACCGTGCCTGTCTCCATCCCCTACACTACTTCTTAAATGCTTTTCTCCTGAGACAAAAGATTGTACTTCAGATTTTTTTTTTTTTTTTTTTTTGTCTTTTTGAGACAAGATGTTCCTATAGCCCCAGCTGGCTTGGAACTCTAAAAGATCTGCCTGTACCACCATGCCTGGCTGTGCTCAAGATTATATTCATGTGACTATTGTAGAGTCACAAGTAATTGATTGGCTTAGTGTATAAATGATGTGATGTCATAGCTAAGTACACACAGCCACTTTCTTCCTAACCCCTATCAGCTCCAATTTTTGCCTTTTGGAGTCTGGTCACTGGGTCACCTTGTCCAAATAAGGGTTGCCAGTTTCTATCACCTTAGCTCCACTTGTACTAGAGGTCAATATCTAAAAGAAGATAATACTTTTTTGCTTTTTTTTTCTGGAGCTGAGGACGGATCCCAGGTCCTTCCGCCGTCTAGGCACGTGCCCTACCGCTGAACTAAATCCCCAACCCTTTTGCACATTGTTTTAGTGTGAGAGTGTGTGTGTGTGTGTGTGTGTGTGTGTGTGTGTGTGTGTGTTTGAGACACATAGTACACATGTGGAGATCAGAGGTCAGTTTACTAGAGGTCATTCTCCTTCCATTATGTGGTTCTTGGGGATCAAACTCAGGTTGTCAGTCTTGACAGCAAGCACCTTTACCCACTGAGTCATCTCAGTAGCTCAGAAGATTGAATACTTTCCATTTAAAGTTACATCAAGGTATAGAAATAAGAATTATTTAAAAAGACTTTTCTAAACCTTCTCATGACTGCAATTCAAAGCAAAAGTGGTGAGGACAGGGCCAATGGTAGAAGACCTCATTGTGACTGTTCAGACTCTTCCCTGCCTTGCCTACTTTTGGAGGAAGAGAAATTTGCAGGGTGATTACAAGCAGCATTTCAGAAGGCCAGAAAACAAATGCTAGCAGATCTCAGTGAGAGCAGACTCTGCTTCATAGTGTCTTCTGCCTTAACCTTGGCATCTTGTTCTCCTCACTCAGGAGGTTCCCCTTACTGTTTTCCAGTGTTTAGGAAAGTATCCTTTTGAAAACACACCCAGGTTATTCTACTACTCTTCTCATTTTGTTCTTCTACCCATCACCTTCCTTCTTGGTATTCCCATATGTAAATTATGTTTCTGTTTTTTATTTCCTCTTTTAATCTAGATAATGGATTGATTGCAGTTCTTGTGGTGGCAGATTCAGGACAGCATGAATCCATTGTCTTGAAGACACCTGTAGCTTTTTTTTTTTAATTTCACAAATACATTTAATTCATATTTACATCAAGAAATACTAGAAAATACAGGCTGAGGAGAAGGCTCAGTGGGAAAAGGGATTGCTGAACAAGTGAGAGATTCTGAGTTTAAATCCCTTGCACCCCCATAAAGTAGAATGCAGTTGCACGGGTCTGTGATCACAGCAATCCTATGCTGAGATGGAAGGCTTCCTGAAAGCTCACAGGCCAGCTGACATGGCCTATGCATCCGATCACAGGAAACTGTCATAGAAGGTGGAAGGTGGGGGCTGACACCTGACACCCCAAGGTTATCCTGTGCTCTCCATATGTGTGCCATGGCATGCATGTACACACACATGCATGCATGAACACATGTACACATCTACATACATACCCTCCACATACCCCAATTTGAAAAATTAGAAAATGTTATAGCAGAAATCTGTTTACTTTTGAGATCTTAACTTTCGTGCTAGATTTGATTAAGTATGCAGATTTTGACTCTGTGTACAGTAGATCTACCTTCACTATTGAAGCACTCTTGATGCCTCAGACAGAACTATATTAATGGTGTTAAAAAACCTAAAGAGCTTATATGTATTTGAAGAGTTGAACATACTGAGTTTAAATCCAAGTATGCTGCTTCCTTTGGTAAGAAGGTTAAATTGTCAAGGCTGTTTTTTTATCTGAAAAATGAAGTTAAGACCTATTTTATAAAGTTGTTTTATTACATAATGAAAAAAAAAGTTGTTAGTTTGGCTACTTAATATTCATCTGAGTGTTTACATAAGTGGGGAAAAAGTAATCCAAAAATATTCTAAGGAAGACTATAGTTCTTAGTAATCAAGTGTATGTTTAGCTATCTGGAAAACTTCATCGTTTGTAATGTGTATTCTGAAAGTTCAGCTACTTAGCTTCGTATGTTGCCATTTTCTGTTCCTTCTATGAATTGTGTAGCAGGGTAAGTGCCTTTTGTTTTTACTCAGCTTTAGTTCATTGGCAGGGGCCACCTAAAAGACAGTTAAGAAGAGAGACAAGCATATCGTGTTTTTAAATACAAGTTTTACATGGTACAGGGACTTCTATATGAACTTCTTCCATGAAGAGGTGGCCAGTCATGTTTCTGTGCTAGATTTGATTAAGTAGAAGACTGTGGAAGAGTGTGGTAGGCTAGAATGAGTCTAGTGTAATGGAGGCATTTACCCAGACTTCTTGCTTTGCATTCCTCTTTAACATTCATGTCTGTGGAGATAAGGATGCTTTTTTCAGATTTCTGGAAATCACGTATAGGCAGACTGCTGATTCTGATGATGGTAGTGGTTCAGCCTCCAGCCTTCTTAGTAGGTAGCTCCTTTGCAGCTGGAACTAGTTCCTAGTCGATCTCTAGAAATCTCCCTACACCTAGAGGCCGTACCTCTTTCCAGCCCTCCACAGCTTTTCACCATTTGCAGTCTCTGTTCCTGGCCACTTGGAGAGCTTTTCAGCTGTCCTTTAGTTGTTAAATGTCTGGGGCTGGCTGCTCCAGGTAGTGTCTGATCTTCATGAAGCCAGCTAAGCCCACTTTACCCAAGATAACTCACGATGATTGGCCATAAAAATCACCTAGGTGAGGTTTATTAGGCATGTGCTAGAACAGACAGACACTGTACAGAAGAGTGGTCTTCCAGATTTCCCTGTTGCCAGTGAGAGGGGGACTTCTTGCCTAGCCATACACAGGCTCTTGTTCGCTGCAAACTTTTGCCTGGCCATAATCTTTATACTGGCCTGCCTGTCCATTGTCATGGATTGGGAATGTCCTCCCCAGCAGAGTGACTTAGACCTTTACAAGGTGGATGGAGTCATTTAGGGCAGTTGTGGGCTGGGGTCATCTGAAAGATCAGTGGCTGAAACAAAGTCTTAAAAGGGATGTTTTTATAGTGGGGGCCTCTGGAACAGACCTGATAGCTTTTAGCAGCTGTGACAGTTGCTGCAGTCCTGTGAGTGAAGTCTCTCAGGGACCTGTGTGACTAAAGCAGTCTTCCCCAGGGCATCTTCAGCTGGAGTAAAGTATTTGTGAACTGCTATAGAACACTTAAAGCAGCCAAGGCAGCTGGCAGACAGCTGGCAATATACTCATATACATAAAATAAAAATAATAAATACAATATTTATTACAAAGGCAGCAAACTATGGTTGGACAGGACAGTCCACACCCTTGTTAACTTTGCTCTTAGGGTGACTGATACCTTCTGTGGCTTCTGTGAAAGTAACAGGTTGAAGTTGTGGTTCCCACCATCTCCAGTGGCTCTTCAAGAATGGTGGCAATGCTATCTACAGTGCAGCCACATTCAGGTCAGCTGACACATGCACACACACACCTCCTCTGCACTTGGCCTTGAGTGGTGGCTGGATCTGACAACTCTTATCGGTCAGCTTGCTTACTTTGACCAGTTCCTGACAGCTTCAGTTCAAAGAGAAGACCAAAGAAAGTGCATCCAGCCAGCATTCAGTGTAAAATGAATACACTACTTACATACTGGTAAACTCTGTCCAGGACTTAACTCCTCTCTCAGTGCCCTGACACAAAGATATATCCCTTCAGGGAAGGTCATCTCCCCTCCTGTTTCATAGGGAGAGTATACCTCTCATGAGTGTTGGGAACTGTGTCTAAGGGAAAGGCAGAAAATCTTTATCTTGCATGCTGTTGCTCAGATTCCTTCAAGATAAATATATGTCAGTTGCCTTGTTTTCAGCTGGCATTCATTTCAAAAACCTTTTAATCCTCTTTAATAATAGGCCCTGTTATCATGTACATTACATTAGAAATTTAACAAGATGATGGGGAGGGGAGGGTACTCCCATCTCTATCACATTCTTGTTTAGTGTTCAGATCAAAATTATTTCCCTTTGCAAAAATGTAGCAGAACTTTTTGTGAATACTGTTACTCACATGTTACAGACATGCTGTTGTAAGATTTTTATTATCTTTATTTTTAAGTAATTTGAAATTTGATTAGACACTACCTTCTTGTAGGTTATATAGTCTTACGTCTAAGATGAAAGTTTCCTTTATGACCCATTTAGATTCTGTGTAGATCATGTCATTGTATCTTAATAGTACTAAAAATATACTCTATTGATACTTAACAATTAATAATTGTAGTGTTCTAAGAAGAATGTTTTAATAGTCCCTTCTATTTCTGTGTGAATTTGTATCTGTAAAGCATCATTACACATTTACATAAATTCACATTTGCCAAATTACACCAAGAGGGAAAACATAATTGAATCATTTTACAATCATAATCTATTCAATATGATTGCATTTGCTCTTGATGCAATTTGGTTAACTTGTTTGTAGAGATGCATGGTAATGTTCACAGATAATGTAGTTTTATATATTATTGTTTTTGATGTTCTTCAGTTAGTATATGCATATGACACCTGTAAAAATTCTTAAGCATTTCTGTGTCTCAGTGGCTTTTGGTTTAGTGATTACCTTGGACTGCTGAATATCTGCTGGGTTTTCCTGGATGTGAAGAACTCTGTCCTGAATAGCCTTGAGTGCCCATGGGAAGGAGGCCCTCAGGTCAGCCAGGGACTGTGGATGGAGGTGGGGCCTCTGTAGCATTTGATGAGAGGAATAACTCCTGTAGTCAACCACTGACCACTTCTGTAGCCATTCATTGAGGGAGGGGAGGCCATCTCAGGCTTAAATAGCCAGAGATAAATACAGTTCTTCTGGAGAGTACCCTAGCATCCTGCTCTAGGACAGCAGGTCAAAGAGGAGGAGCTCAGGATCAAGAGGTGTGTGATGTTGAAAACTAAACATGGGTGGGAGAGATGGCTCAGCAGTTAGGAGCACTTGACTGCTCTTGCAGAGGATGCAGATTTGGTTACTAGCACACACATGGCAGCTAACAACTGTCTATAACTCCAGTTCCAGGGGATCTGACGCCCTCTTCTGACCTCTGTAGGCATTGCATGACACGGGTGCATTTACATACATGCTGGCAATATACTCATATACATAAAATAAAAATAATAAATACAATTTTCAAAAATAACTAAAACATGTTATTACAAAGGCAGTAAACTATGGTTGGACAGGACAGTCCATACCCTTGTTAACTTGGCTGAACCCCTTGTAGTTGACTAAACAGTGGGGAGCAATTTTATTTTATGTAAATGTTTATTGTAATGCTGGAAATCAAGCCCAGGTCCTTGCATGTGCTAGACAAGCAGTTTTATCAACTGAGCTAACACCTCAGCCCTCTAACAGCTGGATAGTACTGTGTTATGTAACAGAATTATATTTTTAAGTCTCTGGTAGATCTTGGCCTAGGGTTTATTCCATTTTCTGAGCCACTATCTAGAAGCTCAGAATCTGGTAACACTCAGGAGTTTTCATGTATAAAGCATAAATAAGGTGGGATCAAAGGCCACAGCTCATAGTGAGCTTATGTGACACCTGCTTTGGAAGTGGCTTCCTGTAATTCTTGCTGGGAAGTAACACCAGAACTGAGCCTCATTAGGAACTAGGCATCCTTACCAGGATTTCTCCAGCTCCTTGACGTGCACCTGCCAGGGAAAGAAGCCCCTTCACCGAGAAAAAAAAAAAGAAAAGAAAACACATTTTCCTCCCATTGTCCATTAGTTAGGTGTGGGCAGTATGAATGAAGGAAAGAATGGGCAAGAGAGTGGCTTTAAGAACCTGAGGATACTGTCTGGCAGCAAATGCAAGCTCCTTATTCTTCTTGACCGTGATCTCAAACTCCTGTTACATAGCCCCCAAAGATACTGAGTGAAACCAGCTACCCCTGAAACTTCCAGGTAAACATGACATTATGTCTGCCCAGAGTCTAAGGTCCTGGTTCTACACTCAGCTATGACATTTGTTGCTCTGCTAAAGGGATTCATAGTCTAATGATTCTTGAGGCTTAAAACAAAGGGACCCCAGACCAGTATGCAGTCACTCTGCTCAGATGAACTGAAGGGGACATTCATGTTAGTGTACCTAAGAGCTGAAAACTGGAGAGACAAGTTCTCTCTCTGGCTTGTTTTATCTGCCCAACTCAACATAGTGTCTGGTTGTCATTCATTAAATTACAAAGCCTCAATAAATGAATGACACCAGTGAATTCATTGGTAACCCCCCCCCCCATTTTTTTCCTTAACATCCAGGAAATCCACAGGGAAAGCCCCTCAAGGGACAGCTGGCTCTAACAAGGAAATTGTTTATCACTAACTGAAACCGGGAACTAATGCTGAGTCATCCTGGCCTGAAGTCAGCTCATGTCTAGAGTCAGCTGTGATTTTCTAGCCTTTTGGTTAGAGAGAAATGGCTCTGGAGTCAAGAAACCAGGGAGAAAGATGGGTTCAGGGTGGGCAACAAATGCCTTCACCCTGATGACTGAACAAAAAGATGGACAGCCTGCTCTGCTCTCTGAGGCATGTGTGGCTTCTCTTGGCACTCCCTATCTTGTAACTTAAGTCAGCTCAAGAGGGAGTTTGTCAGTCTCCACTGAATATACTTGAAAGATGATGTTACTGTTGTACACTGATGTCATGATGGATGGAGAGCCTACCCTTGACTTGATCTGTCTTGAATCTCTGGGTTAGAGTGGAGGCAGCTTGGAACTGTGAGACCCCCAGCAGAAGGAATAGTCACTTCCATGAGCCCTTTGATGCGTGGCTCAACTCCCCTACTCCTGGTACAGCATGAGCCTGATATCCAGCTTCCTCTCTAATATGCAGGCAGGAGTAGGGGATATTTTGACAGTAACAGACCCAGTTAATTAGGGTTGTGGTATAAGAACGGGTTCTGCCAGCCACATCCCCCTGGCTCGGGTACCCTTCACAGCCTCAGGAAAAAAAGAGGTTAAGAGGAACCTAGATCCATTTATTTTATTAGAATCTGTACCTGTGAGGCAGGCCCCATAAGAGCTGTGAGGAGGAAGTTTTAGGACATATAAAGGGCTCTCAGAGCACAGATATGTAGCTTGTTATATCCAACAGTTTTGTTTGAGCTTGTGGGTGGTGCCAGGCAACAGTCTCAAGGGGCTTAAGAGAGAGTACAGTGGTGCGGTGGGGTGGAGATAAAACAGAATTTGAGAAGTAGCAGAACTTTGGCCATAGACTGTCTTTCACACCTACCTTCATCACAGGTGTATTCAACTCAGCTTGGCGAGAGACATTCTGATCCATAGTGTGTAAGCCTCTGCAGGTGAGGCATACGACCTAGACCTGGGTGAACCTCTACAAATGCCTTTTTTTAAAGCTAGTAGTCAATATGTCAAGGTTCTTGAAGAAACAAACAAGTGAACAAGAACCTACAAAAACAGGCAACAGCATCAGATCTCCATAGAATAAAGATACTGAAATGATTAAATATGAGTTCAAAACCACCTTGCTTAGGGATTATGACTTGTGAAATACCTACAAAGGAAGTTTCAAAAAGCAATGTAGATTGAGAACAGATAGCATCTTTAGAAATAAAAATCATAACTAAAATCGTGTGAACATTCTGGTTTTGCCTGTCTTGAGTGTGTATCAGATGAACCCTCCTAATTAAACATTGTGAGGGTTTTGTTTTTATATATCATATACAATAGCTCTACAAAGGACTTGAGAGCCTTGGGATGGGCTGGCCTTGAGGGACTGTTCTTGAGAAAAGGGAAGTTCCTAAAAGAGATCTCAGACTGGTTTGTGATGATTGGGTTTTAAAAATATTTTTGTTACATTTTTATTTATTGTGTATGTATGGGGGTGGGTTGGAGGTTGTCTTGGGACACTGCAGCTTGCTGAACAGCCTAAAGGTTTTGACCTCCAGTGGGGCAGGACACACACACGTCCTAACGTGTGTGGAATCAGTGGATATCTTGCAGTAGTCAGTTTTTTCTTTCTACCGTATAGTTTTTTGAGATTCAACTCAGGTCTTCAGGTTTGGTGGTAGGCATCTCTACATGCTGAGCCATGTTACTGGTCCTTGGCGATCAGCTGTTTTGTCACAGCGGTGAGACAAGTAATTAACACAGTTTAATTATCAAAAACTACTGAGTGAAAAACAAACACCCTAGTGGATGGCATACTGCAGTCGTTACTAAAAAGTATATTAATGGCACGCGCCTTTAATCCCAGCATTCGGGAGGTAGAGGCAGGCAGATCTCTCTGAGATTGAGGCAAACCTGGTCTACGTAGCCAGTTCCAGGCCAGGTGGGGTTACAGGGAGACCCTGTCTCTGGGAAAAAAAAAAAAGTATATATCTCCAGGATAGATTGACCTCTGTGTAATTGCCTGCTTCTTAAGAGCTAAAAATGAAAGAAAACCTATTCAAAGAAATACATTAATAGGTAGGAACTGTGATCTTTTACAAATATATGAGAGAATTAGGGTATGATTGAAACCTAAGCATTGTTTGAAGTGTTAGAAATTAAGTAAACATACTCTGGATCCATTATCAGAACGAAGCAGTGAGTGATTCTTGTTAACTTTTTACTTGTGTTAGTTTTGTGCAGGAGGCTAGGTTAGAGGTGGACATATCCTTATGTTGGTCTGTACACAATTCTTTAAGCCATCTCTGTGTTATCATCTTCCTAAAGGTCTAGTACCTGCATTTTCATACATTACTTTTTAGTGGTTATGGAAATCTGATGTAGGCACTAACATGTCCGCAGGATTAACTAGTACACTTATACCTGACCAAGTGCATTCAGCATCTCCAGGAACATATGGCATTCAGGAGCATGCTTTTTACAGATTAGTGAATTTTCTTGGGAGCTAATGCTGAGAGTTACTTTTAGAGTACCTTCTTAAATATGCTTGTGTAAGTACATTTTTCTAGTGTAGCACTACAAAACACCCAGGCAGTAAGCAATATCAAACACGACAAGGTGACATGTCACTGCATTTCTCATTGCACGCATAGTTTTACCAAGAAAACACAAGTTGTTCCTTTTTGTAAGGATTATTAATTCTAGATTAATTCTAGGTTTTTAATAAGATTTTTATTAGGTTTCAAGATCTTGAATTTTCTTTCATTTCTTTATCCGTGTACACATTTAATATCGCTTTTTAAAAAGGGCCTGCAAGATGACTCAGTGAATAAAACCACTTCCCAAGGAAATCTGACAACCGGAGTTTGATTGCTAGAACCCCTGGTGGAAGGAGAGAACTGACACTTGAAAGTTGTCCTCTGATCTCCCCATGTACTATGGCAAATACATGTGCCCCCAACACATCATGTATAAAGTAATAATAAATTACTTTTTAAAAGTTAATGAGCTTTACATCAGAATTTATCCGTGCTATGTGTTCATGGCATGTTCTCTTGAACTCATTAAAATTCATGAAACCTAGCATTTTGCCACTTCTTTACCAAAATTTTATTCAGTCTTGAGGCCAGTGTTTACAGATTCATCAAAAACCATGGTATGTACACTGACCTGTGGACAAGCCTTCTTGGCTATTTTCTCGGAGAATATTAGAGACGAAGAATCTTGGGTGCCACCTGAGACTTACTTATGCCTACATTGTAATAAACTCAAGTGATTCATATGCACATTAAAATTGAGAAGCATTGATCTGTACATCTAAGAATTTGTCTCCTAGTGCTTATAGTCTACCAGCCATTAAAGGTAAAGAGCCTTTTGCTTTAGAAATACACCAATAATCCAGGGCGAAGGTCTTGGAGAAGCTTTCAAGGCATGTATCAGAGGCTAATGTAATGTGTGCTTTTTAAAGATGGTATTACTCATTTTTGTTTTGGTGGTTTTGCCCTGTAGGTTTTCATACCCTCTCTTGGCTTATCCAATACCGTGTTATCATCTGCTTGCAGTTCTTTGCTATATTGACTTTTTAAAAATTATATTTTATTTATTATTATTTCATGTGTATGGGTGTATTGCCTGTGTGTATGTAAATGCACTTGTCATGCAATACCTGTAGAGGTCAGAAGAGGGTGTTAGATCCCCTGGAACTGGAGTTATGGATGGTGCTGGGACTCACACCCAGATCCCCTGCAAGAGCACTCAGTGCTCTTAACATCTGAGCAATTTCTACCCCACTGTATTGACTTTTTAAGACCAACTTAACATTTCTATTTGGTCTTTTATATTTATGATATTTTTCATGCTCAAAATAGCTTGGTAGCTGATGAGTCTATGTTCCCTCCCCAATGTCCTTTTGTCAATCATATATCATCTATGTTAGGCTTAGTTAAGTCTCATTCTCCATGAGTCTTTTAAACTCTTTCACAGTGTCTAGTCATTTCCTGTCCCCTTCCCTCTCTAGTCCTTTTATATACATCTTTTTATGAAATGGCAGCAGAATTCATGTTTTCAACACAACTCTGTTTTCACTGCTATTTCTAATAATAGTTTCTGACAAAATTTGTGTTTGAAATGTATTTTACAAAATTGTTACTCAAAATAACTAAGTTGAAAATTTGCCAACAAACAATCTAATAGTTTAATTATAAACATTAATTTTTATGTTTTTGTGTCTGGCAGTAAAATTAACCACCATAAGTGGTAATCAACTGTTGTTGTTATTTGAGACAGGGTCTCACTGTGTAGCCCTGACTGAATTTGACATGTAGACCAGGCTGTCCTCAAAATTCACAGAGATCTACTTGTCTCTGTCCCCCAAGTGTGGGTTACAGGTGTGTATCGCCATGCCTGGCAATAGTAATAAACTTCTAACAAGTGTTAGGTGTTAGGAAAGAAAAATTAAATGGAAACTCCCAACAATAGAACAGGTGTTATAAAGTATATAATTAATATCTCTACCTTTAAGTTTAAGAAATGGCTTAACATTAAATGTATAGGTAGTTATTTATCATTATTTTTGGATTTTGAGGCAGGGTCTCACTATTAAGTCCAAGCTGGCCTGGAACTCACTATGTGGGTCAGGCTGGCCACCAACCCACAGCTGCCTGTCTTCACCTTCTGAGTACTGGGATTGTGGGTGTGAGTTGTTGGGCATGGCTATGTAGGTGGTTATTTTGTGAGACTTCATTAGATTATGCAAATAGAAACTTAACAAAAGCAGTTTAAGAACTGAGGAATATTACAGATCATATCCTTTGAATTTTACAGTAATAGAAATTGAGGGAGCAGTTAAATGTCTTTTTCTATTTCTTGGCAAGTAGTATGCAGCACATACCTCCCAGCTTTTGATTTTTAGTCTAAAGTCCAGAAACTTAAAGATAAAAAGTGTCAGCCAGCAGGATGGCTCAGTGTTGGCAATGTACTCCTTTTCAAGCCTGATGACCTGAGTTCCATCTCCAGGACCTACAGGGTGGAAGGAGAAAACTAACTCCTTCGAGTTGTCCTCTGATCTCCACAAGAACCCACTTGTCCGCACATGCACTAAATAAATAAATAAATAAATAAATAAATAAATAAATAAATGCGATAAAATTTTTTTTAGGTATCCAAGTTATAGTCATTTCTAGCTTGGAACCAGAGGTGAGTGCTGGGATTAAATGGCACTCAACATCAGACTAAGTGGAGTAATTTTAAGACAGTAGCAGAATTCATGTTCCCAAAAATGATCCAGAAAGTAGGATTAATTGATGGTTTGCTATAAAAGATTGTTTTGTTTTATTTTATTTATTGTTTATTGAATTCTTGCAGTTTTTATATAATATAGTTTGATATTTAGATCCTCTCCCCTATCCACATCTCTCCCCACTCCACTCCACCCAATTTAATGTACTCTCATGTGGGGTGTGTGTGTATAAATATATAAAATACGGACTATAGACTGATTTGTATCCCCAAATGTCCTTCAGTGTGGGTCTGTCCACTGGACCCATCAAGTCCCATACCTGTAAGATACTATCTCTCCCTTTCCAACAGCCATCCATTGCTAAAAGTTACATAGGTTGAATTGGGATTTCTTGCTCACTTCACCGTGACTATGCTGGGATTTTGTCTGGTTTGAACTTGCACAGGACTTGTGTGTACTGTCAGCATTGCTGTGCGTTCATTTGAGTAACTGACCAGCTGTCTGCAAGAGTGTGTTTCATTGTGATCCTCCACCCTTTCTGGCTCTTACGATCTTTCCGTTTCCTCTTCTGCATTGATCCCTAAGTCTTGGAAAGCAGAGATAAGGGATTAAAGGGATTAGCCTCTACAGCCTCTTGTTCTCTGCACATTGGCACGCTGTGGATTTGTTTGTTAATCATCCTCTTCTGCATAAAGAAACTTCTGGTGAGAAATGAGAGATGCATTCATCCTATGTGGAGAGGTTACAATGAAGATGTATCACTTAGTGTTAAGCATCTCATAGACACTCTCTGTGTTTGGTCAGTTCTAGAATGCTGTAACAGTCTCCATTTTTTGTAAAAAGAAGCTTCTTTTAAGAGGGGTGACAGGTATACTTGTCTGAAAATATGAGGATGCATATTTAGAATAAAGTAAGAAATTACATTCATCTAAGGAGATGGGAAAAATAGATTCTTCTCTAAGGTCTTTGACCTCCCCAGCCATGTGTACTTGGCTGTGTTTACAGTACCACACAGTTTCCCTCCGATTGTGTGAGCCTTAATGCCAATTAAACAGCTGTTGATTACCCCCAAGATAAAAAGTGCCACTACTGCACCAGTTCTAATAGTTTTCTGGACAAATTATGTGGTTTATTAGATTTTACAGCTGGGTAGAACCATTGATTGGTTTTCTCCCTAAGCATGAGAGCTAGTCTTCAGGGAGGAAGCTTTCAGGTCAGTTTTAGCCTAATTACTCCAAGCCCTGTGTTCAAAATGTGGTCTGTCTTAAGCAATTAGAACTTACTTTCAAGTTCTGGGAAACAATCAAGAGCTGTGACAATAGCTTGTGTTGTTTTGGGAGTGTCTTGGACTACCCTGACCAACAGCTCAAAGACATTTCTCACACCTGACACTGATTTTTGTTACATAGCCTTTAGCTATACACATGCACTCGTATTTATTGTGTGTTTTTCAGTAGGACTTTGAACTAATAGACTTCCTAGTGCAATCCCAGTCAAAATCCCTGTGACATTCTTCACAGAAAAAGGAAGATCTATCCTAAAATGTATATGGCAACACAAAAGACCAGGGATAGCCAAAACAGTCTTGAACACAAAAAGCAATCCTGTCAGACAGGCCTCAATCTATATTACAGAATTATAATCATAAAAACAGCATGGTATTCGCACAAAAACAGACTTATAGATCAGTGGAACAAAATAGAAAACCCAGACATGAGTGCATGCAATTTTGACCACCTGATATTTGATAAAGGTGCCAAGAGCACACACTGGAGGAAGGACAGCACCTTTAACAAATGGTGCTGACAAAATTGAAACTCCATGTGTAGAGGAATGAAATTAGACCCATACCTGTCACCCCGCACAAGAATCAACTCCAAATGGATCAAAGACTTCGTTGTGAAGCCTGAAATGCTGAAATTGTTCAAAGAAAACATAGGCAGTGGCCTACAAAATACAGGTACAGGAAAGGACTTTGTAAATCGGACATCAGTTGCTCAGGAATTATGGTCAGCAGTCTACAGTGGGACCTCATTATACTGAAAAAGTCCTGAACAGTGAAAGAAACAGTCAAGCAAAGAGGAAACCTACTGAATGGGGGAAAATCTTTACCAGCTATTCATCCAATAGAGGATTAATATTCAGAATATACAAGGAACTTCACAAAGAAACAAGAAAGCAACCCAATTAAAAAATGGACTTTGAATCTGAATAGAGGGCTCTCAAAAGAAGTGATAACAACGGCTAAGAAACACCTTTAAAATTGTTCAACATCCTTAGTAATTAGGGAAACGCAAACCAGAACTATTCTAAGATTTTATCTAATCTCAAGGCAAAATGGCTAAGGTTAAGAGAGCAACTGTCACCAAATGCTGGCATGGATGCTGGAAAAGAGGAACCCTCATCCACTGTTGGTAGAATTGCAAACTGGTGGCACATTGTGGAAAGCAGTGTGGAGAACTCTACAAAAGTAAAAATAAATATGTCATATGAGCCAGTCATAGATACTACTCCTTGACATATATCCAGTGGACTCATGTTACTGCTGCTGTGTTTGTTGCTGTTCTTTTCACAATAGCCAAGAAATGGAAACAACATAAATGTCTCTTAACTGATAATGAAAATGAAAATAATGAAAATGTGGTACATTTACGCTATGAAGTTCTTCTGTTGAGCAGTAAAGAGAAACAAAACCATGAAACTTTCAGGAGAATGGATGGAACTGAAAGCTGTTATACTTAGTGCAGTAGCACAGACTTGGAGAAACAAGCAGCATTTGTTCGCTCTCATGCTCTCATTTGTAGATCTTAGCCTCAAATCCCTGGCGGTGAGTATATATCCTGATGTGCTCCAGGAGCTGGGAAAATGGAAGAGGAGCTTGAGAGGGGGAGAGAGGGGAAGAGAGGCGCTTTAAGTGAGGGGTAGGAAAGGTTAGACATGGGGGTGCGAGGAGAGAAACGTGCTTAGGTGGTGTGAAAAACCAGAGGGAAATTTATTAGTTTGAAGTCCTGTAGTAGGTTCTTGGGAACATCTAGAATTGTGTCCATTTTTCTACTGCTTTAAAAGGCATGGCAAGCATTTTTCCTTTGGTAGCTTTAGCTGTGTAGCACAGCAGGAATGTACTCAATTTTTCACTTGAGAAAGAGTTGCCCTGTTTGCTGTGTTGTAACTACTGAAACAATTTTATATTAACGAATTGACCCTCAGTTTTGGATGAAGAATAGCCAAACATTCCTTTCATTTTAAAGGTATTCAAAGTACCAGTCACTCAGGATCCAAATTACTGTTACTGCCTGCAACATTGGCCTCTCCCTCACATTCAACAGTTACCAGAAGCCTCCTCTTAAGTCTCAGGGAAGCTTACCTCTCTTCAAATGCCTATCAACCTTGATATAATCTTACCATACTACTCTGAAGAATTGAAAATATCTGTGAGATATGAAAGGAAAAATATTTTAGGATAGCTTTTTCCCCTTTATGCTAGGGAGAAGTGCTGTATACAAATATTTTGTGGTTTATGCTGTTATGTTTTGAACCAAATTCCTGTCTTCAGTGTATATCCATTTAATCTCTAGGTTAAGCTTTACTGGTATCATGAAATTCAAATCTGCCTTTTCTTTTGAGAAAGAGTCTGTCTGAATGATTGCTTGCCTAGTCCTTTTACAATGCATGCTCTCTGCAAAGGAGTTTTTTTGTATTGTATCAATTAATTCTCAGCATATTAGCAGTCCAGTGGTAGAGTATTTGCAGAGCATATCCAATGTCCTGAGCTCAATCTCTAGTGCAGAAACAGTAATAATAAATTCATAGACAAAAGCCATCGATTGTTTTTTCTCTTTATGAAGTAACATTCTAAAGTTAATAGTAAATTATTGTTGACCCATTTTTTATCGGATACACTTAGAGTGCATTGTCTGGGTTTATCTTAGAACAGAAATTGTCAGATCGGTAGATTCTTTTTAAATGCCTGTCTCTTGAATTTGTTTGCTGCTGTTAGCTTTATGCACATTGTTGAATCTGTAATTGTTTGTCAGCCAGTAGCTAACCTTTTGTGCTTTTTAGCAATAGACTTCTCAGTATGTGATTAAGGAAAATGTTTGTTTATGCTACCAAGCATAATTCCTGAATCATTTTTCATTTTTCACTTATAGATTCAAAAAAAATACTAAGTGCCAGCCACACATAACATTTAACTTAAAGATAAATATATTATTATATGTCATTGTTTACCAAGGAGATTTCAGAGGGATGTATTTTCCAACAAATATCACCTATTACGTTCAGTTAATTATTTGGGTGGAGAGACATGCATGGTAAACATGTGAAGGTCTGTGGGAGTCAGTTCTCATTCTTTGCGCCTTGTGGATCCTGGGAATGGAACTCGGGTCATTGACAGCACATGTGTTTACCTGCTGATCCCTACTGGGCATTTATGAGCATTTACAAAGTGAATGTTTGCTTTGTATTAGAATCACTACCACCTGGTGAATGACAAAATAAGGTTCCATTTAGGTTCCATTGTATATTTCCTGAACTAATTGAATTATAGGTTGGTAAGAGAATATTAGAATGGACCTATCTAGTAGTATCAGCACTGGGTGATTAGTGGTAAACACTAAAGGTGCTTTAGAGCTTCAAATATTTCAAAGAAAATTAAAGAATTACAAAGAGGTATTGGGTGTGGGTGCATGCCTTAAATCCCAAGCAGAGGCAGGTGGATCTCTAGGGTTTGAGGCCAGCCTGGTCCACACAGTGAATTCCGTATCTACATAGTGAGACTTAGAACAAGCCACATAGTCCTCTCTTTCAATGATTTTAGAAACCTATTCCCTATTCATCTTGCCAGACTAACATTAGTCCTCTATGTAAAATTGTAGAAGTGGTAATATTAGTAAAGAACAGGCTATTTCACTTTAAAGTCTCTATCACTGGGAATAACCAATTGAAATAACAGTGTCTCTTTTCCAAGTCATGTGCTTGTTTGATTGTGGGGCTAAAATTTTAAGCCAAATCTCCTCTGGCTTCCCACAGGAAGGCAGTTGACATGTTTAAAGGTAGTGATCATGTCTCTCCAAGAAGCTTTTCTTCTTTGTACTAATATCTCTCTAAGTTGATATCTTTTGCTCCAAATCTCAAATTCAGACACATTTTTAAAAACCATAATGTGAGTTCTTCTTGCCCACTTAAAGGCAGAATCATCTTGTGTATACATTGGTCTTGTCATTTTGCTTTTTTTTTTCTTGTTTTGTGTCTTGATATAATTTCTTTAGAATACCTGATCCTATGGATAACCTGCTCCTGTGCTGATTCTATATCTTGACTATTGCGAATAATAACACAGTAAACAAGGATATATATATATATATATATATATATATATATACACACACACACACACACACACACACACACACACACGCACGCACGCACAGGCCCAATAACTTTCTCAGCAAAGGAAAAGTTTTTTTAAAATGCATGGGAAAGTTTTACTTTTAAATGATTATGGATACACCAAACAACATGAAACAAGTTCTTGAATCCTAGTATCTAGTAATTTGGGTTAAGATTAAACCAGGAGTAGCAGTTTGAACACTGTTTTAGTATTCACAGTTCTATCCCTTAGCCAGAATGGACTGCTTTAAGTCAGGCTGCTGCTTCATACAAGTTACAAGTAACTATTTACTACTTTTTTAGAGGTAAAACCCTGACTTTTAAGAACGTGTAAGGGAACCATTTAATTTCTTGCTTCAAAGAATTTTTTTCTTATTATACTAAAAAAGTCAACACCGTGCTTTTTACTTGTGCGAACACACAGGAAGATAGATGGTTTATACTCATTAGAGACAACAAGGAAAAAGACAAAATTTTAGGTAAGTGCTAGTCTGTACAAAGAGCTAGGTTTGCTGCTCTCCAAAAAGTGACTGGATGGACTGCAACACAGAAGAGTAATTTAACACCTTTCCCTAGGACAGAGCTTGGGCTTCCTATTCCATGAGAGACTCCAATGCAAACTCAGAGCAGACACATTTGCCTTCTATCCGTTTATGTGGTAGTTTTCATGGATTTCTGGCTGAATGTTGCATAGGAAGGCCGAGAGGTTTTCCAGGATTTTATCCCTCTTCTGCCAGAAGTAGGTCTAGAGGATGGTCATCTTCTCCTGGGCCTCCTTCTTGGCCTATAACAGCTGTTGGATCTCCTGCAACTGACTCACCATCGCTACTGGTATCCCTAGCCTTTGCCACCAGCCTAAATCTACGCCACAGTCCCTGGGATCCAAAGGAAATATTTTAATTGTTTCTGTATATTTAAAAATGTGTTAAAATCATTGAATGCTGTAGTAAATATCAAGCCATAGCCATTGGGAAAACTAGGGTAAAAGGCAGAAATTGAGTGGTACTAGATTCAAGGATTAGATATACATCGGTGAGTGATTCCTTTGGCAAAGTAGAATAGTCACACTATAAACATGATCACTCTGTAGCAGAGGTGGATTCAGTAAGATTGAATGAATATGTACTTTTGCTAGTATCCATTAGTAAATTGGAGAAAGCTGGAGGGGAGGGAGAATTCTAGAAGATAGAAACTAGGAAAAGCAGTGTTAAAACCCAGTAGCAGTTGGACAGAAGCATTAATGGAGACGTTCTCTACACCTGCCTCTGATGTTTCTTCTGCCCTCTTACTCAGGTTATATAAGATAAACACTTTTAATTTGCCATTATACATCATTGCTTTTTAAATGCATTAATGTTCATATGGCTTTTGTGTCATGTATAAGAGATTCTCTTGAGTAGGTAAGCCAAGATGATCTTGAAAAGTAATGTAAAATCTCGTTTGTCACTTCTTGTTCTCCTCAATCTGTGACACTAAAATTTAGTTCATTTTGAATGATTCTTTATTGTTGAAATAACTTTGTACTGCAATGGTTTAGAATGAGTGTAATTGTTTAAAAGATTAAATTTCTATTAGCAATTTGAGGAAAAATGGAGAGATTACCCCTATGTTGACTTTTTCAAGGTTAAAAAAATCCTAATATATACTTAATTGAATGAAGAGAAAGATATTTTTAGAGCCTATTCCTTTTCTGTAAAATACAGGGATTTAATTATATTTTATTTTGTTTTTAAAAATATTTTTTTATTTTTATTTTATGTGTACGAGTGTTATGCCTGCATGTGTTAAGTGCACCTCTGTCATTCAGTGCCCACAGAGGTGAGAGAGAGGGTCAGATCTCCTGGAACTGGAGTTATGGACAGTTGTTAGCCACCATGTGGGTGCTGGGTCCTGTACAAGAGTAGTCAGTGTTCTTAACTGCTGAACCATCTCTCCAGTCCCTTAATATAATTAGTAGAATTAGTAAAATATTCAGTAGAAGGAGTTACTTTTAAACTCATAAACTTCTTTATGAACATTTCTATGAAGTTCTAAAAATACAGCTGGAAAATTATATTGTAATAGGCTATTTACTATCCATATGAGATTTGGGAAAATGCTTATTGGTTTAGGTCTTCAAAAATTTTTTCCATTATGTTAAAATGTGTTACTAATGCCTATGGATAAGAATGAATTAATAACTTTTAGCATTAGTATGACCCCTTCAGTTTTATTATTTTTTTTTTTCTGCCAGTTACTCAGAAGAAAACATGTGGTAATGCTGTGAGCCAGATAACATTGCCAGCTAGTTCACTGTCAGCAGCACAACCAGATAGGCAGGGAAGGAATCATGGTTTGCATAGGTAGATTATGCCCACTGACTGGTTGATGAGGCTCTTGCATGAGATTGTATTTACTAAAGGAAATGCTTAAGTAATTCTGTGCACCTGTGATTAATAGCCAAAAGATCACAGATTTCAGCTGTCTGTAACCTCACCACTCAGCTACCCTTGTCCCCGATTATAGAATTTAGTGCAGTAGAATGATCCAGATGAAAATTTAAATGAAATGAATCAGCTCTTTATGTGGATTTAGTTATACATGAAATTATTAAAGCTTAAGATTGCTACTTAAAGAGAAGTTATGTAAGTAGAGCTTGAATCATTTTAGCTTACTTTCAATACTAGAAAATTGTAATTAATCTAAAATTGACCTTAAAGTATTTGCTAATGTAAGATATTTGTTTAATCCTTTTACTAGCAATCGTTTCTGTTCACTTCTGAGTTAAAGTCATTAACATTCTTTTTATAGTTAATTTTGATAGTCTTCTGGTTGCTATTACTGTTTTTTCTCTATTGTGTTGGTTGATTGAAACAGCAATTCTATAAAAGCATTTTTTAACTGGTGTTTTTAAGTAATGAAGGTGTGATGCTATCTATGAAAACAGGAGAAAGAGTTGGACTCATTTTTTTGACAATGACCTAATAGCTTGTTGATCAGTATGGTCTTTATGAGTTATACCTAAATACCTTCTAATCCTTTCCTACGGTCCCATGGTCACACCACAAACTGATCAAAGTCATTTGTAAACTTTCATTCATTGGAGTATGTGAGGCAGCTTCTAGATTTTAAAAATGTTATATTCCAGAATACTCTTTTACATGCATTTACCTGATAAACGTTCATATGAATTTTCCTAAGAACTACGTGTACATACATGTGTGTGTGCTTATTTTCTATCACCTTTAGTTTTTTTGTTTGTTTTAAGGTAGAGTCTGACTTTGTATCCATGGATGATTTAGAACTTGCTGTCCTTATGATTTTCCACCTTGGCCTCCCAAGTGCTGGAATACTGGTGTGTGCCATTACACCTGGCATCTACCTTTAGATTTTATAGGTCTTAGATTCATAGTGCATGAACAGAAATATCTACCAAATATTTAATATATAGATCCTTTCCCTCAATGTTTGGATTTGGTCTCTAGGTAGGTATTCTAAAGAATACACAGAAGTACATAAACTTAGCACTTGGAGAGAGCTATACTGGTTATTTTTCCTAGCAATAATATTTTGTAGTAACTTGAGCAGGCCACCAAGATGGATATCATCACACCTGCCAATATAACAGGATGTTCAAATGTGATGGAAGTTGCTGCATCTTCTTTTTTACTTTATAACTTTTACATTTTATTCAAGTTTTTTCTTTTATCCACCTTAAAATACTTGGCACTTCTGACATCTCCAATGAGAGATATACATCCTTCCAGTTAATGTTCCTTAGTCAGCCTAATCATGGCTTTACAATATTTATATGTAGTAGTGTGACCATTTATGCACAGTGCTAATACATTATTCTTTCAATGTTCATATCTGTCTCTCCATTAAACAATGCATACAATTCTCCATTAAATGTCATGTTTATTATTTTCTACATGTTCCTTTGTATCTATTTTTAAATTGTCAGCAATCTCAGCTCTTATCTTTGTTTTCAGTGAAATACAATAGTGTAAATCATTTCTATTTTCTAACCTTATTTGCAAAAATATGTGGTGGCAGAACAGGTCTTGCCAGAGCTTCTGCTCAGTGCTGGCACACAACCCTTGGACACATCATTAATAAAAGTAGGATAGGTAATAACAAGACATCTAACCTTCCCATAGAAATGGATCCAGTAGGAGAGGACTAGCAAATGTCAGGATGCAATACAGCTCATCACTTGGTAGTAAGCATTTCGGTATTACAGAGCCCGCTGTCCACTGTCCCTGCCTTTCTCTTTATGGTGAGGAAGTAGAGGGTTTTTTTAGTTTTATATGAATCTCAATTTTCTTGTTAATTACTATTTCTTTAGTATAGAACGTGAAGAAGTAAGAAACATTAAAGCCAATAACATCTATCATATCCATCCTGGTGACTTGTTCTAGTTACGACAAACAGGTTGACAGAACTATAGAAAAAAAGTAACAACAACAAAAAAACTTGTTCTTTTTTGTTTGGAGTAACTTTCTGGTGAAGGAGCCAATAGGGAAATTTTGAATAAATCATATTGTGCATGTTTCTATCTCATGATAGATTTTTTTCATAAGTAGACTAAAACTAGGTCTTCTGGTTTTATGTTCACCTGGCTACAAATCTGAAATAGTTTGAATTTCTAATACTCTTCCCCTCCCCTCCCTCAGACTGTAGACCAGTCTGTCTTGGACTTGAAGCGACCCTCCTACCTCTGCTTCCCAAGTGCATGAACCACCACGCCCAGCACCAGAACTTTTAAAGTAAGATTTCTCACTTATTGAAAACGCTTTAAAAACACATACATCCTGTCACTTTGATAAGGAATATACAATATATATCTTATTTTTACTTAGGTGCGTGTTCATTTTGTATTGCTCTCAGAAAGTAGCCTGCATTGTGTAGTTAATGCTTAGTTATTGTTGAAGAAATGTTACAGAGATAATGTGAACTGAATCAGTGTCTTGTGTGCATATCTGAAGCCATATTTTCTGCCCTTTCCTGGCAGGCATTATGGGGGTGTGTTTACGTAGTGTTAATCAAGCATTTGTTCTTCGAATTTGTAAAAAGATAAATCTATCACATAGATTGAGTGATGAATGGCTTAGAATCTAAACAGTTGTACCTTGGAATTTATTAGGAATAATCATAATGTTAATTTAATTTTTGTTGTTGTTGTTCTTTTTGAGACAGGGTCTCCCTGTAGTCCCAGATGACCTGGAACTCATTATGTAGATCAGGATGGCCTTGCACTCACAGAGATCCACCTGTCTTTGCCTCCTGAGTGCTGGGACTAAAGACATGTACCATCACACCCAGCTGTAATTACAGTTTTAAAATCAAATTGTGCTTTGTTAGTACATCTAAATCTATTTACAGGCCTACTTGCATATAGACTGTAGTTTTTAATTTTTCCCACACTGCGTTCTTTTTTTGGATCATGTTCCATTATATATTTTGGATATCCTGCAGTTAGTTTTAATTTGAAGAACTATTTTTTAATTTTATGTTGTTTGTATTTATTTGGTCTAAAATCATCTGTTGTGTTTTGGAAGGTAGAGTCTTCAAGTGCTTTGTAAGATAAAACTATTTGTTTTTAGAGAAGACTCCTCACTGCTTACAGTATTTTAGTTCATAGATTGTACCTGCCTGTGAAAAATTCAGCCTCCTGGGTGTATTAGATACCTAATAAGCAATATAAGTGTGACTTTTTCTAAGTCCAAGTTCCTTTCAGAAACACACTGCTTTTAGAATATGGTAGCATTATTATAACCTCAGACCTTTCCACGGCCTTCTCAAAACTACCTCCTTAAGAGCTTGGCAACATAGGTCAAAGACGCTATCTCCACATAGATGTTTCCAGTACATTTCCCTCCCCATCAAGGAGGAGAAAGTGCTGCTGTTTGTACAGATGAGTGAATGGGATTGTGGCATTCGAGTCACCAGCAGTATTCGCTACAAAGCTGAAAGGTCTCCCCGTTCCTGAGAGACCAGGGTCTGCTACTGATGTGGGTCAGGCTCCTCACTGCCTCATCGTCATCTTTCGTTGAAATAGCAGTAGTGCTTATGCTTCTTGTTTTTAAGGCAGTTTCCTCAGGTTAGAGAAAAAAAACTCAAAAATATTGGAATATATAGAAAATAAAGATGGAGGCACCAGAATAACTTTAATAAGCCCATTTTAATAGGTTGTTGTTCGTTGTTGTTTCAGTTAAAAGGTTGTAAAAGATGTGTAAACACATCTCAAATATTATGACCTAAATGATAAATGCTGGATTTCATTCTGGGATAATTCTGACAGGACTGTTGGTTTACATAATGCAGTCAGTTTTCTCCCTAAAATTAAATTACTGAATTCCAAAGTGTTTTTCTTCACTACAGAATAGCATCCAGTTAATCCAAAATATTTGTGAAAATTAAAGTTTTTCAAGCAATTATATTTTATTTCGTTTTATTTTTGAATGTCATTTTATTATGAAAGCAATTTGAAGCAACTTGTGAGGGAGAGGAAGGGAGTATAGACCACAAAAATATGTGAGGGTAAGACAAAGCTAAAGAGGAAAAGACAGTATCCTGCATCACTCGTTGTAGACAGCTTCCAGACAACAAAAAAGGTGGCTAGGATTTTTAAATGTTTTTTTTTTGCATTATTATGTTAAATATTGCAAACTATATTATTGAGAATGCATGGTTTTCTGCCTTGAAGTATAAATATGCCATTGGCAAATATTTGCTATCTGAATGTACAGATTTTAGGTTCTAGAATATGAACTCACAAAATGATATGAGATGGTCTAAGCAATGACAGAATGATAAAACTTTTCTTATTTGAGCTTCTCCTGTATCTGGTATTATTTTAGCTACGTTTTGTGAGAAAGTGTGGTTTAGAATATATATATTTTTGTCCTATATAAAGTAGTTAAATAGTGTGTAATGCCAGTTCAACTGGAATGTAATACTGAAGACTAACAGTTACCTTTACTGTCAGTAAACAGAAAATTATATTAAAATATATCACACAACTCAGTAGTATATAATTATAATTATTTTGACAAATTTATGTGCGTGTGTGTGTTCATGCTCTATGGTATGCATGCGGAAGTCAGAGGACAACCTGCAGGAGTCATTCCTTTCCTTCCACTTGGGTTCTGGGTATCATACTCAAGTCTTCAGGCTTGTGAGGAAATTGCCTTTATTGAGCCCTAATTATAATTCTTTATAAGTAATATCTGACCTTATAGTTTATAATGTACTTTTTCATGTATTATATCTCACTTGAGAAATAAGTCCCAATATCCTGCACCATCCAATACTGGCAGATCTTTAATAGGCTGTTCGTCTTTTCCAAGATTGATCTGTATAGGTATCTTCAGAGCATGTGATCAATACTGTATTCTTTTCAAAATTTAAAAAAAAATTATGTGTATCAGCGTATTGCCTGCGTATATGTAAGTCATCTGTGTCGTACAATGCCCTTGTAAGTCAGAAGAGGGCATTGATCCCCTGGAACTATAGTTAGGATGGTTGTTAGCTGCCATGTGGTACTAGGAACTGAACTCAGGTCTTCTGCAAGAGCAGCCAATGGTTTGGTTTTAAGAAGTAGTAGTAGTAATAATAATGGTAATAAATTGTGTCTAAGTTTAGTTTCTGCTGCTGTGATGAAACACTCTGACCAAAGCCAGCTTGATGAAAGGGTTATTTGGCTTACACTTCCCAGTCAGTTGATCACTGAGGGAATCCAAGCTGGGCAGCAACCTGGAGGAGGAGCCAAAGCAGTGACTTTGGAGGACTCTGCTTACTGGTTTGCCCCCATGACCTGTGTGCAGCCTACTTTCTTTTACAACCCAGGACTATGTACCATGAGTTACACTGCCGACATTGGACTGGGCCCTCTCATGTCACTCAACAGTCAAGAAAATGCCTCATAGACATGTCCATAGGCAAATCCAATAGCAGAAATTCTTCGATTGAGATTCTCTCTTCCTGGGAGTGTCAAATTGACAACTGAAAGTATCTAGTACAACCGAGGCTAGAGAGATGGCTCAGTGGTTAAGAGCCCTGACTGCTCTTGCAGAGGGCCTGGGTTCAAATCCCAGCACCCACCTGGCAGCTAAACCATTTGTAACTCCAGTTCCAAGGGATCTGATGCCCTCTTCTGCCCAGACCATTGCATGCACTTGGCGCACTTATATACATGTAGGCAAACACTCATACAAATAAAATATAAATGAAATATTTTTCTGAATCTCTTAACTGAGGAGTCCTGTAAAATGGAAAACATGTCACATAAAGTCTTGTTTCAAGAGGGAACAACCAGAGCACACGTAAGCAAAATACTGTCCAGCAGTATCTGACATCTGGGATTCACACACGGTTTCTGGGCCCCAGTGGACTTTACAGCGTCGCTTATCTGGCTCATGCCTTCCACAGTACATACAACTTGTCTCGTAGGTTCAGATCAGCTCTACTCCACTACTGCTGTGCCCTTGTTGATGGTCCCATGGTCCTGGCATCTCTAGTCTGCTGGGATCTCTTCTGCACCTGTGGCTGTGTGTTCATCGGTGGTCTCTCCTGACCTCTCAGGGTACCGAGCTTTAGCTTCTTTCCATGACCCCTTTAATTCTGCAGCTTTCATGCTGCCAAAACCAGTATCATGTGGTGGACTCGTAGACATTACCAGATTCTGCGCCTGTCTTGAGATGCAGCCCTGGCCCCTCTGGATTACAGCTTCTGTATGCCAACCCTGAGAAAATTCTTCCAGAATTTCAATGATACTGATTTCTTGTTAATCAGTTGATTTTTCAGCCCCAGCTGGCCATTATTGATTGTCCCAGTAAAGCACAAAAGATTTCACTTCTAACAATTTCCAATTCAAAATATATCACACAAATGGCCCTGAAAGAGTCTTTGAGCATTTCTCAAATTTACTTTTGAAACTTTGCAAGCCAGGCCTCTGTCATCTGTACCTCTCTCCTGACTCTTATTGCCATAGTCTCATAGAATTGTCTTTTAAGATCTTAAGAACTTTTCCAGCCCAAAGTCCCAAACTCTTCTGCAGTCTTTCCAAGAAACAACATAGTCAGACCCATCACAGTAACATCCTACAGTACCGGTACCAGTTTCTGTCCCACTTTGGTTTTTGGGACTGTGAGAAAACACTGACCAAACCAATTTGGAGCTGAAGCTGAGACCATGAAGGATGCTGTTTTCTGGCTTTCACCCCTGAACTATGCTCAGACTGGTTTCTTATACCACCCAGGACTACCTTCCAAGGGGTGACACTACCCACTTGGAGCTGAGCCCTCCCACATCACTCAGCATTCAAGAAAATTCTTCACAGACAGTCTACAAGCCTATCCAAAAGTGGAAATTCCCCACTTGGGTTCCTTCTCAGGTGTGTTGTGTTGATACTCTCTCTTGTTTTCTCTTGTTCTGTGTCTATATATTTATGAATAATTTTATCTCCTTTATGGAGAGTGAATAGCAGTAGTTAGTGCTTTAGAGGAACCAGTTGCAAAATTCAGATAGAGGATAGGAAAGAAAGCACAGCAATGACAGTGACCTAATAGATGAAAAGATAGAATTAACCAACGTTTCTGGGATTTAGCCAAGAATTGCTAGCTAAATAAAAGTAGGGAAGAGAAATTTATAAAGTACCCTGTAGACACTATAGGGGAAAGAGTCTTGCCTCTATTAATCTCTTGCCTCATAGAGATTAATAGAGGCAAGGAAATGAATGCTATGAAAAGAAAATAATGAGCAGAAATTTTAAGGTATGTGAAGTAGAAGCTTTAGAAAAAAATTTCATTCTGCTTGCTTTAATTCATTTTGTAGAGTCTTCAAAATAAGAGTAAAGAGAGAATGACATAAGGTGAATTAGTATATAAACCAAGCTGAAATTTATTATGTATCAGCTAAACACATAAGCATTTGTTTTGCCATACTGCCACTCTGGGTGACTGCTCAGAAAACCTACCTGTGTTTTACACTAGCACATCCAAGACAAGAAGTAAGACTAAATGCAGAGAGTTCCCAAATTACACAAAAGGCTTTGAAAAATTTGTTAGCCATTTTAAATTTAAAATCTACTTTATTCCTAGAGTTTCATTTAATTAACGTTGTTAGTTTACTCGGAGAGTTAACTGCCATGGGTAGTCACTACATAGGGCAATGGGAAAGAACCAGAAAACTTTATTTCCCTGTTCTGCCCTTTACGAGTTGGGCCACATTGAACAAACTTGTAAACCCTTCCATGGTGCAGTTCTGTCATGTATGAAGTAAGGATGGAAACAGTGCCTAACTTTTAAGGTTGTTGTTAAGATGTTTTGTTTTGGTTTGGTTTGGTTCAATTAAGTTTGGTTTGGTGACAAGGACTTACTATGTAGTCCTGACTAACCTGGAACTCAACCTGTATATCAGGCTGGCCTCAAACTCAGAGAGCTGCGTGCCTCTGCTTCCTAAGTGATGAGATTAAAGTTATCAAGATTTTTGAGGCAAATTTTAGGCAAAGTAGTCTTAATGGTAGTAATCAAGTGAAATTATAAAATCACTGTGTTCAAAACTATGTTTAGGCTGTAAGAATAGATAACAGTTCTTATATTAATTAGGTTTCCAAAGCTGTGATAAAAATCCATGACTAAAAGGATCTTAAGAAAGCAAACATTTATTTTAGCTTACTGTTCCAGAGGAAAAGACTCCATCACTGTGGGGAAGGCATGGTGACAGGAACAGGAAACTAGCTGTTCACATTTTCATCTACATACAGGAAATAGAGTGAGAGTATGAACCCTCAAGCCGGCTCCAGTGATGTACTTCCTTTAGCAAGGCTCTACTTAAAGGGTCCATAACTTCCCCCAACATTGCCAAATGGGGACCAGGTGTTCAAATACATGAGCCTGTCCAGGACATTTCTCTTTCAAAACACCACAATTTTTAAATTAAAGAAATCATTTAGAATTCTTCAGTTTTGTTGCAGAAAAATCTCCTTGTTAATAAACATAAAATCATTCTGAACATCAAATAGAAATCTAGAATTTCCTTATGTCAGATCTGCAAGCCATCAGATCCCATTACCTTTTGTTCAGTCATCATTTAATTTCTGCCAAAAAATTGGCCCCCAAATTCTTAAATACTTGAAAGGTTTGATCCCATAAACATGATCTTTCCTTTTCATTCTTCAATTCATCAATAATAGAATTAAGGCATTTGTATATTGTTACTTGATGAGACAACCATCTGTCTTATCTAACTAAATCAACATAATTTAAACCTTAATATCATATTGAGCCTCCTCTCTTAGGTTAGACAAGAATTTTCCTTGTTTGGTAGTACTGCTTTCCAAAACAAGAGGTAGTTTATCAAAATGACAGATTTGGGTCTATCTAAGAAATGTACCTTGAGGAATTGGTGCTAACCTTCTTTATGTATGATTTTGGTGGATGAAAAGAGCATACGTAGGAGATGGGAAATTATCCAATTTATGAGGAGAGTTAACTCAGATCTGACTCAATTCATTTCTAAATCTTCTTAGTAGTATTAACACAAAGTATTCCTTCAGTATGTGTGCAGAGCAGCAGCCATAATTAATTGATTACTCTCACAGTATTATCTTGCAGTAGTTTGAGATTAGGAACTGCCACCAATGTTCTGCATGTTCCACAGAGGGTTTTGTTCATTGTCATGTTGTTTCCCTATCAGTATTTCACCCATTTATTATCACTTGACTTCAAATTAATAGATTTTCCTGTCACCATCAGCATTCATCTTGTGAAATAAAATTTGGAACAGCTGTCCTATGCCATCACTCAACAGTACTCGGTGTTTTTTATTGGGTGTTTTCTTAAAGGACATTCAGAAGAGAATGAGAACATGTTTTAAAGTGTGTGGTTTGGAATAGTACAGTTTTGAATTTCTACCATAGAGTTGAAAATTAAAGCCAATGAAAAGCAGTTTGCCTCTTTTATCAATGAGAGAATGAAAGTTAGTTTTCTAGTTATTTTATCTTCATTTAAACTCAGAGTCTAAAGCCAAATGTGCCCAGTGACTAACTCCAGTTAACAGAATGCCATGACTTTCAGGAATATTAGTTGTCTTCAGTGATATTTTATCTTGACATTACTGAATCTTTACCTCCTGTTAGAAACTTGAGTGGCTCAAGTTTTAGGAAAAATAGTCCAAGTGGTTCTTCTCCAAATCAGTCTTTCAGTTTTTCATCTGTCTTTCTCTTTTTCTTCTTGTGTCTCTCTTTCTGCCTCCCTTTATTTCTCCTTTCTCTTCTCCTTCAATCCTATTAACGATGGAATTCTTAAAAATAATTTACAGGAACATGGCATAAACTAGCATTACTCATTTTTTGGAAACTGTTTTGTTTATACAGGACTGGCAGATAGAGTGTTACCAGAATCATCTGGAAGAGAGTTGGTTTGTAGGTACTTCCTACATTGAGTGTGTGAAACTCACTGAACAGCAGCTGAATCTAGTGGCACACAGCCTAGCTGTACCTTCTCTTACTGTGTGCTGTGTTTTCTGTGCTCCGTAGATTGGATCACTGTGACCTTTCTTCCATAATTATAACTGTTTCTTACAGCCTCTTCTGACAGACTCTCTCATTTTTATAACAATGACCATGACTTATTGTTACCCAGCCACATGTGATTTAACTGTGGCAATAAGTTCTAAGAAATGTGGTTAGTTGATTTTATCATTCAAACATTTAAATTCTAGATAATATGGTCAGTCACTCATCATGGCCTGTTGATGTAGTTGAGGGATGTCATAAATAGTTGTTTCAGACTGATGTTGGTACAGCATGACAGGCATACTATTTACAGTAATTTTTTTTTTACAGTAAGTTAAAGGAATATACTTTTTAAAAGGCTGAGTCTTGATTCCCCTGCATCGTGGGCAGCTCCACTCTGTCCTCACACTCTGCCTCACTTCTTGCTTTGGGCCCAAACTTACTCTTGCCCTTTCTGCCTCAGATCTCTGGACTACTCTCTTAGTCTAGATCCACCCACTGCATCCTAATTCCCTATACTCAGACCAGCTCAGTTCTCTAGCATAGTAGTTAGACCTTCCACACACTGTCCCCACCCCCACCGTGCCCCTGGCCTCCTGATGTGCCTACCACAGACCTCTCTACTACCCTGGCAAATCTGATTCCACCCACTGAGTCTAACTGACTGAGTCAGTTCTCCAGTTTTATGCTCCTTTGCCCCCTCCTGATCTGCCTACCACAGACTTGCCTACTACTCAGACCAACTTAGTACCCTGAGAGAACTTGAAATGCGCACCAACTAACTCTTTATACCTGAGCCAAAAGCAATCCAGCTCCATCCACAAAATGAACAGAACCAAACTTAAACTAAACAAAGGCAGAGTAGAATTTCCTATTGGACACACAACCAACACAAGACATCCATATACCCAAGTACAAGACAGAAGCACAAATACTATGAAAAACCATGAGACTATGTCCCCAACAAAACCCACCAGTCCTCCAGAAGTGTACTACAGTGAGAGAATCACCCAGAGGAACCCCATGATGCAGAATTTAAAGAACAATCATAAACATAATTAAAGAACTTAACATACAAATAACTCAAAAGGATAGGCATGAACTTGTGACAGACACTAAAGAAAATGCAGATATGTGACTGAATGAAATAACAAAAACAATTCAGGATTTGAACAGTGAATTCAAAAAGAAAGATAGAAATATTGAAGAAAACCCAATCCAAAATGAAGATGAAATTGAAGAAATCAGTAAGTCAATTTGAAATGACAGAAGAAAAGCCTCACAAGTAGAATAACTGATAAGAAATACCCATATAGATACAAGAAGCACATAGAACACCAATTAGATAGGACCAGAACAGAAACTCCCCACCGCATATCATAGTAAACACAGAATGTACAAAGAACTCAAAAAAACAAACAAGAAATAAAATGACCCAATAATAGGATGGGATAAGGATTTGAATAGAGTTCTCAAATGAAGAAATAAAAATGACTGAGAAATACCTTAAAAAGTGCTCACCGTCCTTAGAGAAATACAGATCAAAATGACTTTAAGATTTCACCTTACTCCAGTCAGATTAAGACCATCAAGAGGACAAAAGACTCCAGATGCTGGTAAGAGTGTGGAGAAAGAGGAATGCTCACTCTCTGCTGGTGGGGATGCAAACTCTATGGACAGCAGTGTGGAGACCACTTTAAAAGTAAAAAGGAGTCTGCCATATGATCCAGTTATTCCACTCCTTGGCATATACTCAGAGGACTCATCCTTCTGAAGAGATGCTTGGACATCATGTTTATTGCTATTCTTTTTACAGTAGCTAAGAAATGGAAACAACCTAAATATCTCTCTGCTGACAAATGGATAATGAAAATATGGTGCATTTGCACAATTGACTTCTACTTGGCAGTAAGGAAAGACGAAATTATGAAATCTGCAGGTAAATGGAGGGAAGTAGAAACTGTTATACTAAGTGAAGTAGCACAGACTCAGAAAAGTAAGAGATGTGTATTCTCCCTCCTTTGTGGATCTTCATCATTATATGTGAATATATATCCTGATGTAGCAGCAGGAGCCAGGAAAATGGAAAGGATGTCTGTAGGTTAAGGGAAAGAAGGAGCCTAAAAGAGGGGGGTCATAGGAAAGAGATGTTACCAAGGGGAAATGGAATATTCCACTGGGAAGGGAGGAGTGAAGGACATACAGGAAACCATGAAGCTAAGGGGGAGAAGGAACTCGAGAGGGGAAATAATAGGAGACAGATATTACCAAGGGGAAAATGAGGGTACTTAAACTGGGGAGGGAGGAGGGAGGTTAGCCAGGGAGAGAGAGAGAGAAAAATAAAACTGAGGTGGTGAAAAAGCTATAGGGAAATGTATTAACTCAAAACTCCCTGAAAGATACACAGCAATATCTGACTATGAGTGTAAATCTGAAGGCTATGTAACAAGAAACACAGTGTCAGAGACCTTCTTTCAAGTGGTTGGTCAAGGGAGTCCAAGAGACTTCCAGAATAACACTGGCTATTGCCACAGTCCATTATCTTCCAGAACATGAAGGTAAGACCCTATTGCTGAAGACAGGACATATTCAAACACAGGACTTGTAGAAATGGAGCTGAAACTGATCTGGCAACCTTCTCCCTGAAGACTAGCTCTCACGGTTCTGGAGGATACTATGCAAGCTGCTAAGGGAGAAAAATCAGTCAGTGTCCAACTCAGCTCTAAAGTCTAATAACTATAATGACTGGCACAGACAACTATCTCTATTGGTTCAGTAGCGGCACTTTTATCTAGGGATTAATCAGCAGCTATCTAATTGGATTTAAAGCCCTCTCAGTGGGAGACAACTCATGGGTAGCACTGTAGATATATCTAAATACACATGACTGGAGGGGTCACAGATCCTAGAGAAAACTCTATCTCTGTCATATCTCTAGACAAGTGAAACTTCTTACTGTGTGCTAAATGTGGATCCTTATATTTACAGACAAGTATACTGTACACTACTCATTAAAGATGCTGCTTTTTGCAACAGATAGAGGCTATTACAGAGTTCCGCAACTGATTACACAAAGAATATATGTCTGAGAGATTGATTCCTAGTCCTAAGTGACACATCTACAATGGAACCTCTACACCTAAGGCTCATGGAACATAGCAGAACAGCGGGTAGAGAATACTAATACATCCTTCATCACTCACCAGTGAAGCTTCCTCATACTACAGAGTGTGATGTGCACAGAAGGCCACAACTGGCTGAATTTTAGAGTCTAAGCAACTGCAGAGTGTGTGTCTCTGGATTCCTATATTAAACCTCATCCACCCAGGGCGCAGGGGCCATTGTGGAAGAGGGGGTGGAAAGACTGTACAAGCCAGGGGTGGTGCATAAATGTAAGGAAACAGTGGCCTGGTTGACTAGACTCGAGTGGATGAAATTACACCAAGCGACATCTGGGTACAAATGCTTCCCTGACATCGGGGTACAAATGCCTGACTGTATAGTATTTAACACATAGAACAGAATTCATGAAGTCTGATGGGGGAGGAGTTCTAAACTTGATTAAGATCTATTACATGAAATGCAGAAAAACTCAATAATATGTTAAAAAATAACAAGTTGTGGTGATTTATGCCTTTATTCCCAGCACTTAGGAAGCAGAGGCAAGTGAATCTTTGATCGAGGCCAGCCTTGTCCACATAGCTAGTTTCAGGCCAGCTGGGGTTACAGGATACCCTGTCTCAAAAAACAACAAAAAAGTAATACACTAAAATAATAATATAATATATAAAGAAGCAGTGTTGCTTACTGTAATTATCAGCTGTTATGTATGGTATATAATATCATATGCCATACTTTTATTCTGTTGGCATTATGTTTGTTTGAGTCAGCATCACTACAAATAAAAGGAAGCTGCCATGTCACTAGGCAAAGGGAGTTTTTCACTTCCATTATATTTCATGGGGCCACCTTCATATATGCATTGCATGATTGACCAAACGTTGCTACATAACATGTGATGGAAATTACTAGAAACTTAGCCTTTCCTTTTATTAGGGTGGTTGTCTAGGTTCTCTGATTCAAACTGCATAGGTTTTGAATGGTCTGTACTAATGCTAATTACTTAATGTTTGTGGCTTTCTGAAGCAGTGTTTTTTCTAGGAACTCATCACTTCATAATGTAGATGCCTATGTATGAGCATAAAAGATGAGTCATTCTGATTTATTAAAAGTATTAAAATTCCACCTTGTCTTCTCCCAGGTCTTGCCCTATGGCAGCCTGCCCTTTGTCACATTTGGGGGCTACTTCTAAAGCTATGGGGAATGTGGTTTGGTAATGCTTTTTTCTAGTGGACCAAGTAACCCATTTGAGTTACTAGGAGAATATATACTCAGATGAAACCATGCTGCTGTCTATAAAACTTCTGAGCTTTGTCTTATTTTTATACTTTTCACCTGTTTTGAAAATCATTGGAAGAGCTAGCTGTATGGGTTCTATTTCACTCTAAAGCTATTGCAAGACTATTTTTTATATATAATTGCACATATGAAAAAGTTCTAAGTTTATGTTGGGAAGGTCTTTATTGACTTTAGGAAAGAGTATGTTTTCTCAGTTTTGATGACAGTATCTGGGTATCCATGGAAATTGACTTTGGGTGGGTGGGGGGCACTTGTAAGCTTCATGCTTGGTCCCAAATATGTTAACCTTTAAGATCGACAGTGATTTTCTATTTTTCAGTTCACTTTTTTCTTTTTTTATGAATCCTCCTCAGATATGTTTAGAAATAAGGTCTTTGGAAGGAGGGGAAAGATAAAAACTTTCTGTATCTGCATGTAAAAAAACTGGAGGCAGAGGCTCACTAGGAGACTTGAGCCGTCTAGACATGTGACAAGGGTCTGTTTGATGACAAGGCATCAGAAAGTGCTACTGCCTTTCTCTTGTGGCAACAGTGGAATTCTGGAGTTTTGATCAAGAAACTTAGAGAGACTTGGATGAGGAAAGTATGAGGAAGCGGAAATGTTCACAAGGAGCTATACAAAGTTTACATTTCTATATCCAGTTATCTGAAACATGGATGAGGAACTAACTGGAAGATGAAGTTGCTAAATTTGGCTTCATAAAGCCTAAAGTTTTGGTATGCATGAACTGATATTTGGAGTTTTTTTTTCTCTAAATCTGTTAATGTAGTAAATTATATTTGAGGTTTTTCAATCAATATAACATGCTATCATTCCTAGAATAAACTTTTTTTCATCTTGACTTATTATGAACATCAAATTTAACTTGCTTAAATTTGTAAAGCTTATATTCAGTCTGGATTAGTGATTCTTTCATTGTACTGTATGTGTCCAGTTACTGAAATTGGAATATGGTAATAAGTGCCTCATAAAATGATTTCTTTTCTTCCTATGATTTGACCTTTTTAAAGATGTAAATCCTACTTGTTAAGTCACCTGGAGCAGAAGTATTTTGCACAAGGAATTTTTTTGTTTTAGAATGGTGAGAATTTGACTGTGTGTTTCATTTCTGTAATGGTTATTCTTTCCTTTTTGCTTCTTCTTTGGGGAGTCAGTTTATATAACATTTTTCTAGGAATTTGATAATTTCTTATATATATTTAGGGTATCGTAAGAGTCTGGAATTTAAGAGTGGTTAGCCTGGAGCTGAAGAAATGAGCATCAGCATGGGGGTAAGTCAGGATTCTAGGCCATAGCACTAAAACTAAGAGCACAAAAGTAAGAATAAAATTTGTTTCTTGTGTAGAAGTCCTTTCTCCCCTATTTGAGTTTTCTGCACATTTATCATGCCCTGTAGTTGATCATAACCAGTATGTTATATGTACAGGGAAGGGGAACTGTTATAAATACTGGCCGATGATACTCAGCAGGCCTGGTACCCGAAATGAAGGTACTAATTAGTTCTCTTGTTTCACCAACTTTATTAAAACTGCTCTTTTCATATTTATGTAGTAACTAGATGAAATGGTAACCCATTTTCTCATTGCTGTTAACAAATACCTGACAGAAAGCAGCTTAATGGAAGAAAGATCTGTTTTGGCTACTGTGTGAGACATTCATGGCAGGAGGCTTGGTAGCACGAGGGGTCTGCTGCTGTGATGGTTGGAGCTAAGACAGCTCAGATGAATGGATGGAATCCGGAAGCAGAGAAAGAAGCGCTGGAGCCCAGCTCCCTCCCCAGCGTATTCTGTCCAGGACCCTAGCCCATGGAATGGTTGTGCTTACAGTCAGGAGAGTTCTTACCCTCCATTTCATCTTCTGTGGAAGCACCTACAGACACCCAAAGATATGCCCAGCTTGACAGTTACATCACAAGGAGGGTTGTTTTTTTTGGGGGGGGGTGTGACAACTGTGTTCTTTCCCCTGGCTTAAAATGAGTTTCAGAAG
Source organism: Eospalax fontanierii (assembly GCA_035773235.1). Lineage (NCBI taxonomy): Eukaryota > Metazoa > Chordata > Mammalia > Rodentia > Spalacidae > Eospalax > Eospalax fontanierii. Next base: position 21,792,223 of record CM069543.1, read on the forward strand.
AAAAATAGACAGCGGATCAGGATCTTTAAAATTTGAGATATTTAAGAACAACAAAGGTATCCTAAATATGGTTGTTCCTTCATTGTAGAACTAGAGAAATGAAAGTCCAGGGAAAACACTATCTAAGGTTTTCTGATACTTGGCTGTGATCTTTATCTTCAATTTCTCAGGGTGAAATAGCTGTCTGGAATTCATCAATTCATTATCTATCACCTTATTTTCTCCTATTGCTTTCTTTAGGCAAATGGAGATGGACCCTTTAAATCTTGCTTGTTTCTTTACTGTCTGGTGTTGTTAAGTTTTTATCAGTTAAGGATTCTAGAGTTGTGCCACAAGGAAGAAAGCCTTCTTTCTTACCTGACTGTGAAGTGCATGCAGGCCAGTATTTCCTGCTGCTTCTTGCATTCTAACCAGAGTCCAGGCTGTCTTGTAGCAAAGTGTCTCCATTGCCTGGAGCATTTGTAACAACAGTGTCTGCCTCCTAGTGTGCATAACTTACTTTGGAGCAGAGTGGTTCAGCTTGCTTGATACCATATGGGATAGAGTTATAGGAAATTTTGCTAGCACAGGACCACAACTTCAGTGCCATCCAGAGAGCCGTAGGTGTGACGTTTACCACGGAATATGGGTCTTAGCCAGATTTTGGTTCGTTCTTGCTACTTTGGGTACCTGGGGTTGTGAGTGCTCCCATTATTTTTAGTAGGTAGTCTCTTGTTACTCCAGTAATCTATGTACTTAATAATTTTTGTTACATTACTTATTTAAATTATGATATTGTAGCTTCATGAACTACACAGACTCTTAATCATGAATTACCAATTAAGTTTTTCTCTTAGGGGTGGAAGGTGTTAGAGTATGTGTTTAGTACATATGAGGACTTAGACTGTGTCAGCAACACTAAAAATACAGATATTCCTTTCCATTGGCATTCCTGAGCACATGAGTTGTAGTATCTCAGTCAGTTGACAAGTACAGATTTTCAAAAGTAAGTTTTAGAGCCTAGAATTTTAGATGTGTACATGAATAATGTAATTTTAAATCAGGAGATTAACAGTTGAGACATCCATCTACTGAGTTAAAAGTGCTTAGTTGGTATTTTATGGAACATGTTGAAAGTGTTGCCATACTTTCTGTGCCTGACGTTCACCAGGCCCTGGATTCAATCTGTATGGTGCCAGCCTGTGTCTGGTACAAATGCCTTACATGTTAGCTGCCCTCCCAGCCCTGTACCACTGCATTCTGACTTTCTTCTTGTGGCTTCATTTTAATACTTTCTTCCTGAAAGCCACAGTGCTTTGGTTTGAAGGCATTTCTATCTCTGTCACATTGCCGTCACCTCCGCTTTCTAGATAGTATTTTGTTTTTAGTTGGTTGCAAATGTTGATTTTTCCTTTTTCAGTTTGCAAAACTGTATGACAGAAAATCTGTAGCTAAATATCACTTTATGATTTCCATCTGTTCAAGTACAATGGTGTCTATGGCGTAGTCCAGATTGCAGTGTCATAGAAATATCATATTATAATAGCAGATAGAATTTAAAATGATCATTGTATGTTCTAATGAGAAAACATTTTTAAACAAGTACTTCACGTAATTTCAAAGTAAAATCATTGAGTATTGCAGCTTGATGACAGCATCTGTTCCTGAGAGTTTGTTTGTGCTGTCAACAGTAAAAGCTTTCCTGACTCTTAACAGAATTCTGTCAGTTTGGTGCTTGTATGGGAACCAATAATGGAAGTGGAGTAGCAGAGGGATTTACTGTAAAAGTCAGTTTGAATAACCTTAGCTCTTCTACTAGCATAGATGTTATTTCCATTCTTTTTATGGGGTAGAATGGGAGTTGTTATTTTGGCTTTTTTATTAGATGACAGTGTAATTTTTGAGGGAAGGTTTTCATTTGCCAAATTAAAATAATTCCCTTTATCACAAAGAGCTCTGACATTTCATCTGTCATTGGCTTTAAACAGAAGCGATAGGGAAAGAAAAGGGAGAGAAAGACAGAAGTTCAGTGTGTGTTTACTTCTGTGACCATGGTGAATGCACCTCTCATTCTGATGTCCGATTAGAGCTGTTCCCTAAAGCCTGGTAAAGGCAGTGTTTGGAGTGAGGGTGGAAACGAAGCTTGTCCCCATAGGCATTCCACACCGACACTTGGATCACAGGTAGAACTCTTTCCTTAGTTCCAAACAGATTTTAGAGATGGTCTTAATTTTTCTTTTTCCAGACAGGGTCTCCCTGTAGCCAAAGCTGGCCTGGAACTCACCCACATAGACCATACTAGCTTGAATCTCACAGATCCTCTTGCCTCTGCCTCGAGTGCTTGGAGTAAACCACACCTGGCCTTTAATCTTTTCTATAGCCCTTTCTCCTTGGTTCTGTATTCATTAGATAGTGCTGCCATATCAAGGAACCAAAGACAGGGTGGCTTACATGACAGAATTTTTATTCTCACACTTTTGTAGGTTGGAAGTTAGAGATCGAGGTTTAGAGCACGGTCTGTAGTTGTTGTTGTAGTCAGCAGTTAGTTCTGTGGATTCACCAGTTCTGACTGCATGTTTCAACAGAAAGTTTTGTTGTCAGTATTTCGTGCAAAATTAGACAGTGATACCCCAGGCCAGCAAGGTGGCTCAGTGGATAAAGGCACCTGCCACCTGATGGCCTGAGTTCCTTTCAGGACTAACATGGTAGAAGGAGAGAACCAGCTCCCAGAAGTTGTACACACAAAAAAATTAAATAAAAATATAATTAAACAAAAGAATGAAGTTCTGTCCTGCTTGATATGTGGGGTGTTCAAAATCACACAATGATTGGAAAGTTGTGCTGAGGTATTTCATGTGAGTGCTAGGACAAGTTTTTGGCATAGAATTCTCAAAATTCTTGTGAGAGATTAGAAGGAAAGATTAGTAGGTTTTATGTTTGTTTGCTGGGGATTGAATATAGGGCCTCTAATATACCCAAAAGTCCTCTACTTCTGAGCTGTACCCTTCAGCCCAATAGATTTATTTTAATTTGAAAAAAAAGCTATTATAATAAGTGGGAAAATACAGATTTGTATTTTTAAAAATAATTTCTCATATAAAAATTGATCCTTAAATTAATAGGTACCTGCCTTATTTATCACATGGTTTTCAAAGTTACCAACACGTTGTCTTCATGGTTAGGAGAAAACATACATTCTCATTGTTTTGAGAAACTAGAGTTTCCTGCAATTAAGACTTTCAGAATGCAGTATGAAATAAAAATTAACTTGAACTATGACTGAAGTCATTTGAGTAAAATTACTAGTGTGGATTTTGGTTTCTTAAAACAGTGGACTTGTAGAGATAAAGATGTATTTGTGATTTAGAAGATACTGCCCCCCGCCCCTTTAAAGGATGTGTTCTTATCCTCCTACAAAAGTGAGTCAGTACATTATCATTTATTAAGAAAACTTATGTTCTTTTCTGTGACAGTCTTATGTATAAGATTGCTCTTGGCTATGTAATGATCTTGTCCATGAGTTTAATGTCATTTGAAAGTAATTTAAAAACTTACATTTGTGGAGTTGGAGAGCTGACTCAGTGGTTAAGAGCACTGGCTGCTCTTGCAGAAGGCCCGATTTGATTTCCAGCACCCAGGTGGCGACTTACAACCATCTGTATGTAATTCCAGTTCCAAGGAGTGCCTGTTTCGGCTGTCATGCCTTCCAGTCATTGTGGATTCTATCTGGAACTGTAGCCAAAATAAACTTGTTTTCTTCTACCAGTCACTTTGGATTATGGTGTTTGATCATAACGGAAAAATGACTAATATAAAGATGATATCAGGCAAAGTGACTAGAAGTTTATACAGATGAAGAAGGGTGTATTATTTCTGTTACTGTGATAAAACCTTGACCTACGCATCCTTCAGAGGAACGAGTTTATTTGGGCTTGGGTTCCAGATGGAGTAGTAGTGGGGGAGGCATGACAGAAGATTCCAGAGCAGGAAAATGAGAGACCACATCTTCAACTGCAGACATTAGCAGAGAGACAGAGAGAGAGAGAGAGAGAGAGAGAGAGAGAGAGAAACTAGAAGGGTGACATTCAGGCCTGTCCCTGGTGGCCTATTTCCTCTAGAAAGGCTATACCACTTAAACCTCTAAACACCACCACCAGCTTAAGGACAAGTATTTAGACACCTGAGTCTATGGAGGACATTTCTCACTGAAACCACTGAAAAGCAGGAGCTCCAAACAGTGATGAAATATATTCAAAGACATGTGCAAATGGGTAAAGACAAGATTTAAGTGTAACAGATCTTATAAGTAGAATTAAGCTATATAATATATGCATAGTACTTTTTGGTTTCGTGCCCAGAAAAAACTATTTCAGTAAAAAAGTGAAAGCATATTAGTACAGTTTTCCTTCAAATGAATAAGCTAAGTACTCAAGTAGTTCCAAAGTACTAATTTTAGTTTGCTCCATCTATGTTTTTCAGCTTTTAAGAATTGCAGAAAAGAATTACAAAAACATAGGGTCATGTCACTCACCAGGTTGTACCAGTTAACTTTTATGATGATCAAATCAAGAGAGAAAAATTTTAAAGTCTATTTGGCTTTTGTTTGCTGAATCTTTTCAATTTGGTAAAAGTGATATCTTCCCCCTTAGTAAGAATTTACTAATACAGTGATATCCTTTATTCAAGGTTTTGGTGTCCTAGGCTTCAGTTACCTGTAGTTAACTGAGTCTGAAAATATTAAATGAAAATTTCCAGACTTCAGTCATTAAGTTTTAAATTAGGCTCTATTCTGAGTGGTGTGACACATTTCATGCATCTGGCCCAGTCCACAAAGGTGTGAATCATCAGCACCGTGGGCTATACCTGCCTTAGGTAATGTAGAAGCCCATCTCCTTTATCAGACCCACTACCTGGTATTTGAAGTGCTTATGTTCAGGAAACCCATATTTTACATAATGATGATTAAATTTACAACAGTAGTGATTCTGGAAATTGCTCTGAATTTGTTAATCAGCAAACATTATTCTTTAGATAACTTAGGATACCAGGCTCATGAAAAAGTTTTGACCATCATGACTAAAATATAAAATGGATGGTATCATGAAGCTTTTAGTTTGTTGATTATTTTGTATTTGAAGGTAATAGTATCAGAAATAGTATTGGGTGAAAAACTATCTTGGGTTTGTGTTATGACAAGTCTGTTTCTCAACCTTGTATAATTTCATTTGTTAAAAGTAAAATTGACCAAAATATGAAAATGATAATTGAATGTCCATTGTAAACTTTCTGCTTTTTTAATATTTCATTTGTTTATTTTATTTTATGTGTATGAGTGTATTGCCTGCATGTATGAAAATGCATTCGTGTCATACAGTGCTCATGGAGATCAGAAGAGGGTGTTGGATCCCCTGGAACTGGAGTTACAGATTGTTGTTAGCTGCCATGTGGGTGCTGGGAATTGAAACTGGGTCCTCTGTAAAAGCAGCTAGTGCTCTTAACTGCTGAGTCATCTCTCCAGCTCCACTTTGTGCTTTTAAGACTAAATTTAGATCATCTTTCTTTTATTGTCCAGTCTATCATTCTCTTTCTTTTCGTTAGGGTATATGAATCTTTTTGTGTATCTGCCTCGTGTGTGTGTGTGTGTGTACACGAAGTTTGAGTAGCAAATTATACCATTTCCAAAATTTAATTTTCTTTGAGTACTTTGTTATATTTAGAATTAGTTCTAGTTTATCTTATACCACCACCATTCCCCCCCCAAATTAGAAATTGGGACTACATTAAAAACAGAATGAATTCTAAAGAAATTATGCTTCAGAGATTTCTCCCTTAATACCTATATAGAGGATGGGGTAGAAAATGATTCCCAGAGGTTGCAGACAGAGCCAACCGCAATACATTAACAGGCTCTGGTGTGATGCCTTCTCTTAGACACAGGCTTTAAAGTCACTCTTGTTGAGATGTGGCCTTGCTCTGGTAGCCCATGCTGATCTGGAACTCACTATGAAATCTAGGCTGGCCTCAGATCCTCCTGTCTCTGCCTTCCGAGTGCTGAGATTACCCACTTCCACAATGCCTGGCTGCACTTTACCTCACTCAGAAGACTTTAAAATACAGATTCCAGTCCAAAGCCCTTTGGACTTTGTATTGAGGTAACTCTCCTGTGATTCTTAGATTGCCTGAGGCTTGGAAACTGAAATCCTGCCTTGATTTCTGCCCCTAGAGTGAGCACTGATTTCTCTGCTGCTTTATTTTTCTGCCACATCTGCTATGTGGTCTTGGCACGGTTAGAGGAAAAAGCCATGTGACAAACTAACCTAGAGTTTCATACATACAGGAAACAGTCTTAACATGTATGGAGCTTTACCTTTGATGATGCTGTGTGTAACATTGTTGGGTTAGTAGAAATTGGCTTTTATCAAACCTTCCTTTAACAATAGCAGCAGCAAAACATAACCCTTTCTTGGACTACTCTGTAAAAAGACTCTTCTGTATGGTTGAATTTGAGAGAACTCTTGCTTTCAGTAAGCAAGTTTTAGTGTCTATTCTAGATAGTAGTCATCACTTTTCTTTATACACTGCTTTCTAAATGCTTAAGCTGTCTTCCAAAGTCATGTTAATTCTCTAATTTCTTAGTTTCACAATTTGGTTGGTACTAGTAGGAATTAGAACACAATTTATGCTGACCTACAGGTAAGCTACTTGAAGCCATAATTTTAGTATTACTTTGCCTCCTGTCCATTAACTTCATCAACCAATGCCTTTCATAAGGACTGTCATTTTTTCTTTTTAAGATTAAAAAAAAATTAGGTGAATGTGTGAGTTCCTGCATGTATTTATGTGCACCATGTATCATAGATATAAGCCCCTTCCTGAGCTCAGATTCACAGATTTGAAAATTAATATAAAGTATGTGGAGATCATTTTACAGTATTATATTTTGAAGTAAATATTAATAGAGTATTGTATAGTAAATGTTTTGTTCAAGATTGAGAATATTCTTGAGAACTTTATCCATGATATGTGAATTATCAGTGTTTTACAAATGATGACCTGTTTGTCCTAGTTAATTTACATGACTATCTAGAATTTTCGTGTGTCTGAAGTCATTGAGAATGTCTGTTATCATTGCATTGTAGGCACATGAAGTCATAGGTCTTGAGAAATAGAAGCCAACCGTGGTGGCACAGGTCTGTAAAGCAGGCCAACTCATGCTGTGATGAGACCCTGTAAAAAAGTTGGGGAGGAAAAGTGGGTGAAGAGAAGAGCATTTGTAGAATGCTGAATAGTGACTGGGCTTCTGTTTTTCTTTAATGAGACAAAATACAAAGGAAGAGCATTTTTAGAAATGAACTTCTCTAGAAGCTTAAAATTCAAGTACTTTTTAAAAATCCGTTAAAGGAATACATCCAACTAGAAAGCCATAACACAGTTTCTCAGAAGTTATAAAGCTATTGAAATATAAAAGGTAGCCTCTAAGACTCACCTTCTCAGTCTTGTTGTGGATAATTACAGGCCATTAAAATTCATATCTTCAAATGTTTTAGTAAAGTAGGACTAGAAACTGGTCTAATGAAAATTTCTTCATATATAAGAAAATAGTGTAAAATGAATGTCTTTAGCAGGGTTTTTGAATTACTGGTTATAGCCAAAAGTTGGAAGCCAGCCATGAAAGTTATTCATAACAAATAAATGTTATGTTTTCAAAGGGTTTTGTGACAGTTGATTCTCAAGAACAATTTAATCATTCTACTTGTGCTGAGGTAGCAGTGGTGATGGCATCTGTAAAGAGCACTACCTAGCCTTGGAAACCTCACTGGGGCCATCTAAATTAGCCTTAATTCAAAGATAATGGATGTCATGACCAGAATACCCTTGCAACTAGTTTATATCATCGAGTAGCCTTGTTTTTTGGTTCATTTAAGCTAAATCTAAAATTAGCAGAAATTCTAAGTTACTGGGAAAATAGCAAAGGGAGCACACTGTCTTCTTAGTAAGCTATCAGAAACACTCCCTAGAAACACTGATTCCCAGAGTGTTCTTAGACCATCATATCGTCATCACCTGGGAATTTGATATGCAAATTCTAAGGCCCTTAATTAGTGTTTAGTGTAGGTGGGAAGACAGAAATCCTCAACAGGCATTTCAAGTGAGCCTGATACTCACTGAGAACCTCTATTCTAGAATCTGATACATTGCAAACTCTAGTGAAATAAGTTTTCAGCCTTGCTAATTCTCATTTTCAAACAGCTGCTGCATTAAGTTTCAGATAATGATCTCCAAACCCAGCTGGAATTGAGTCTAGTTATTCCTTATTCTTTTTATTTCCTACTGAATGGAGTACCAGGTGCAGCTGCTGAAGTGTGAAAATAATTCAACTTCATGGACAGTTCTGGCATTTCTATCTTGATTTTTGAAAACGCTTTAATCTGTGTATGGTATTTATCGAAACAATCAAAGCACATATATTTAATGGCAATTTAGACTTCTGCTAAGAATTGACAAAATCTCTGATTTTTCCTGCCAGTTTAATATCAAAATTAATACTTTAGCTGGATTACAAAGCTCACGTTAAATTGAATCCTCACAGTTGTTTTTGGTTTTTGTTTTTCCACCAGTGTTTGCATTTTAATAACAATTTTAAACTCTCTTCCTAGAGTAATTTTGGACCTTGTCAACTCTTCTAATTTCTGCATCTTTATCTTTCTTGGGAGGATAGGGAGTGGGGAAATGGTGCACCAGCCAAGAGCAGGTTAGTTAAATGAAGCATGTACTTTGCTGTACGAATTACAAATCTCATCAAGCCTTCAGAAAACATTTCAGTAGGATTAAACAAGCATATGTTGTATCTACACTGTTGACTAAATATGGATATGTAATAGTGGACAGTATAGTTAAAAACTGTTAAGTGCTGTTGGTCTCCTAACTCTCCTTTGATGCTTTTTATTTTTCATGCTGCCTTCCTGAACTGTTTTTCACTTCTTTGACCTCAGCTGATGCCTTTCTGTTCTGACTCTTATTTTTGTTGTTAGATTTGTATTTTCAGAAATCCACCGAGACATTCCACAGCTACTTAATCCAGTTTCCTCCCACTCACCCTGAGAATGTGTGTGGAGGCAGATTTACATTAGCAAGCAAGGTTTTCATTTGGTCTTGAGTCCAGAAGTTTATGCAGGGCCCTTTTCTCTATTAAAATTCATTACTAAAATTTATAGAAATCTTCCCGAGATGTCCTATGTGTTCGTAATCATGAAAAAAACAGAAATCCCCCTACTCCTAAGCATCTGTTTGGTCACCTGTTTGTCCCCCAATGCTAATCAGGTATTCTTTGTTGCTGCCCCCAAGAGTAAGCACACAGGCCTCTGTGGCCTAGTTGATGCTGTGTTATGTAGAAATGTATGGTGTTCCTGTTGCCCCTTGATGAAGTACTATTCTTTCACTTTTGAAAGAGCTTTGTCTGCCTCTGTGAAGATTTGCCAGCTGTACACCAAGTATGCATTTCCTCTTGAATGATTTGTACTTAACTATTATGAGGCTGTCTGTGAGTTCGAGGTCAGCCTATGCTACAGTCTCACTAAAAGACAACCAGAAACCAAAACATTCCAAGTGTGGTGTTTCAGACTGCTAGGGCAGTGCTCAGTTGTCTGCTTCACATTTCCCTTTGCCCTTGCCCCTTCTCTTTGTCTAAGCTTACTAAGCCAGGTGGCACTAAGTGTACTAGTCAGGTGAATCCAATACCTAGGGCTTTACCTGGGATCGTGCATTTTCCCATAGCTCAAGTGCCGGTCCAAACCCTCTCCAGCCCACTACACCCCTTTTATTCGTCCTCCTCAGAACATACTTTCTCAGCGCTATCCTGTGAATCCTTTTGTAACTGCCTTATTTTTGCAGCCTCTACCATTACATGTTGTATAGAGTCCTTTGTTTTTTCATAGACAGCTCCTTACTGTTACCCAGGCTGTCCTCAAATTCCTTGGGCTCAGATCATGCTCCCCCCTTGAGCCTCCCAAACCCAGAGACTACAGGTGCATGCCATTGTGCTGGTTTATTTAAACTTTTTTTTCAAGTTTTTTTTTAAAAAATGTATGTGTATGAGTTCTTTGCCTGCATATCTGTAAATGTACTGCATGCATGCCTGGTGCCCTCAGGGGCCAGAACAGGGTGTTGGATCCCCTAGAGCTGGAGCAGGTAGTAGCCACTGTGTGGGTGCTGGGAACCAAACCAGGGCTGTCTAGAAGAGCATTACATGCTCTTAACTGCTTAGCCGTCTCCAATCCCTTGTTTAAGCTTTTATTATAACAGTATACCATCAAACTTCCAAGAGTAGGTTTGTCTCCAAAATCTGAACCAGTCCTTATATAATAATTAGTAAATGTTTATATAATTAGTTAATGAAGCCAGTACAAAAATAACTTGGTCGCAAATAGTCGACAACAGTCTTATTACTGAAAGCTATACAAGTATATTATGACTTTGCTTGCATACTCAAATTCTTATGGTAAACAGGAGATAGATTCTTTTTCTTAGCATACAGATAGATCTTTATGAAGCAAATTTGGAGTTTAAGAAAAGATTTTTAAACGAATTTAAACATGTAGAATTGTTTCTGGATGGTAATAAGGTCTTGGTGTATAAGTGGACTATTTTGGGCTGTTCTGATAATTATATTTCTCAGCATAGCCTAAAGTGTTCATATAGACTTTTTTCATCTGCTTCCCATTACTGTTGATAATTTTGTAACCATTATAGTATTTGTTTGTTATTTACCAACTTGCTGCCATCCAAAGCTTTATGCTTTCCCCATTTGCCATCTCTACAATTTGAAAGCCACTCCCATTCTTTCAAGGCTCAGCTTATTTGGCTTATCCCCCCTCAACCCTTCCTGGATTTGGAAGTATCTTGTTCTCATAGGATTTGCTACAGTGGTGTCCATTCAGTTTTGTACAGAATGAAACTGAAATAGGAATACCTGAGAAACTCTTAAAGTTTTGAAAAAGAATCTGAGAAATGTCATCATAAAACTTAAAAAAAAAAAAGAAAGCAGACTAGTTGGACTCATTATATATCAAAAGATTAATTTCAAGTGATTGAAATGTGAAGGAATGATGATACGAAGTTGGCACTTGATTTTTAAAGTATATGTAGGGCACAGGCATTACTGAGAGGTAAAAGAGGCAAGGAAGGGCATGTAAAGACTCTTCCGTAAATGCCATCCTTCTTAACTGTGCATATAGTAATCTGCCCTCCACAAGTGAAGACAGCATTAACAGTACTTCCAAATGGTCATCAGTGGTACTCAGACTATTATGCAATTAATAAATTGTTAAAGTGATGGAATTTTAAGAATTTTGTTGTTTGGCTTTTTTGTAGTTTCTTAGAATTGGGGTTTTTTTTTTGGTTGTTTGGTTGTTTGGTTGGTTTTGTTTGTCTGCTTGAGGCAGGCAGGATCTTTCTGTAAACCTGCCTGGCCTGGAACTGACCGTGATAGATGGGCCTGTTCTTGGTTTCACAAAGATGTGCCTACCTCTGCCTCTCAAGTACTGGTATTAAAGGAGGATTACTGTGCCTGGCTGTTTGGCTTTGACTTTTTTTTTTCCTTTCAAAATTTTGAAACAATTGTATATTCCGAAGAAATGTCAAAGATAGTAGATCATGTTTTACTTTTGAGTACCTAGAAAGCAATCAGCTTCTGTCCATCTGTTTATCTAATGCTTTTGCAGTTTCAAAATAAAATACTTTTTTTAAAAAACCTGCTAAGATGCAGATAGAAAAGTACATACTTCTGTAGCATGCCATGCATTGTTTAGCTGAAGATTCTTCTTCTCTTCTAAATATAGTCAGAAAAATACTAAATTTCCGCCAATCTAATGCAGAGCACAGACTCTTGGGTCAGGTTGACCTGGAATTGTGTTCTCATATCAGTAATCAACTAGTGGTTATGAGTTGCCACTCAGTTTCCTGTCCAAATGGACATAATAATGGCTTTCTTTGAGTTCTTTCAAAAACCAAAATGTGAGCCAGGTATAATACAGTGTGCACACTTAAAATCTCAGATCATAAACTCAAGGTCAGTCTGAGCTGCCTAAGAGACCCTGCCTCAAAAAACAAAAGAATAAATGAATTTTATAAACTGTAATTTTTAAATACTTCTGTTTCTAATGTTATTAAAATGAATTAGTATTCTGAGGCCTCTATATTTGTGAATACTTTGTTTTTGATAAGTATTTTATAGTGAAATTCACAAGAATTTGCCATTTTAAAGTGAGCAAAGCACTAGCATCTAGTGTGTTCACAGTGTTCGAATCACTGCCTCTGTTTAGTGCTGGTATGTCCATCCCTCTTAGGAAACCCTATAACACTAAGGAAGTGCTTCCCATTCCTCCTCCTCATCTTACACCAGCAGTCCATATTGTTCTTATGAATTGACCTGTTCTGAGTACTTCAATGTAACCTTTAATATGTTGCTTTTCTGTTTTTCTTGGGATCCATCCACATTGTAACATATATCAGTAGTACTTTATTCTTTTTTACTTTGTTTTGTTTTTGTTTTCTGAGATAGGGTCTCACTGTGTAGGATAGACTGTCTCTAACTCGCAGAGATCCTTCCGCCTCTGCCTCCAGAGTTCTGAGACTTTACATTCTCTTTGAAACGGAGTTATATGTCATTGTATATACATACCACAGTTTATTCATTCCTCTGTTGATGGACCTTTGAACTATTTCCACTTTTTGGCTATAGGAAAGAATACTGTTGTAAACATAACATTTGCTTAAATGTTAGTCTTCAGTTCTTTGAAGTATGTACCTAGGGTGGAATTGTTAAGTCACATTCCATGCTTAAAATTTTGAGACACCCCACAAATGTTTTCCATTTTATCTGACCCCATCACTAGCATGTTATAAGGGTCCAAGTTTATTTTCTTCCTCACTAACATTGTTTAATGATAGCCATTCTAGTGATTGTGGAGCGGTACTTCATTGGGGTTTTGATTTGTTGTTCCCTGATGACTAAGCTGTGTTGGACCCCTTTTTGGATCTGTTCTTTATTTGTGCATAATCTTTAATTGTTGATTAGATGTCATTCTCACATATGTACACGGTACTGTGTATATCTCCCTCAGTGTTGCTTTGGCCCACAAAGCCTTTTTTCCATTTTTATCTACTGTATTAGTTACTTTTCTGTTGCTGTGATAAAACACCATGACCAAGGCCACTTATTAAAGGAAGAATTTGTTTGGCTTACAGTTCCAGAAGGATGACAGTGTGTCCTGGTGGAAAGCATGGCAGGAGGCAGCTGGGGCAGAAAGCTGAGAGAACTCTCATCAAGCAGGCACAGGAAGTAAAAAGAGAGACTGCAGTAGGGCAAGGCTGTGAACTCTCAAAGCCACCCCAATAAGCCCGCGCCTCCTCAGTTTCCCAGAACAGAGCCACTAGCTAGAGCCAACTATTCAGATACTGGAGCTTGTGGAGGACATTCTCATTCAAACCACCACATCCACTTAAATGTATCTTTAATATTTTCTTTTGACATTTGATTTTGTTTTCTGTTTGGTTTTGGTGGGTTTTGCTTTTCAGAATCTTGGACTTTGTAATACATTTCTGTTTTCCTACTTTCTTACATAGTTTTTATAATTGCATTTTATTCAAGAGTATTTTTTGATTTACTATCTTTATATACCTTCTTTCAAAGTTATATATTTCATTATATATAAATATTATATTGTATTTACTGGTGTCATTTTCCAAAGTCAAGTGAAGTATAGAAACCTCAGCTCTACTTAAACCCTTTTATTCTCTGTTTAGAACATAATCATGTTAAGTACTGGCAATATGTGAATTTTAAACCTGATTTCATGGTTTTAGAACTTTTCTTTAGCTGTTTAACATACTTTCAAAAACTCAAAGGGTCATTGTATATTGTATCTCCTTTTTTTGTCATTGTTCCTGTTGTTTTCTGTCTCTTAATTTAGGAGCTTTAAATTTTTTTCATTCATTCATTCATTCATTCATTGTGTAAGTCAGAGGTCAGCTGTTCTCCTCTTGCATTATGTGTATCCTGGAGACTGAGCCCAGGTCTTCTGACTTGGCAGCAGATTCTTTTCCCAATGAGCCACCTCACCAGCTCTCAATTTAGAAAACTTACATATCTGGTCTTTCAGGGTAGTTCTGCCATCTGTAAATTTTAAAAGTTTTTCTTTGGTATATATGAGTTAATTTCCTCTTCATTCTTGAAAATTCTTTTCTCTAGATAGAAACTATTTCAGTTTCCGCATTTGACATCACCCTGCTACTTCCTGCTTTGTGGTTTCCAATGAGAAATATGTGCTTGGCCCCACTTTCTTCTGTCGACTGGGCTTCGTTTTCTCTAGTTGCTATCAAGATTTTTGTTTTCAGAATTTTAATTATGATGTGTCTTGACCTAGATGGGTGTCTTTGTTTTATCTTAATTTGGAGTTTATTCAGTGTCTTGGTTCTAAATGTCTCGTTCAGATATTAAAATCTTTAGGCATAGTTCTTTTGAGTTGTTTTAGGTCTTTTTCTTTTCTAAGACTGTGACAGCAATGTTAAAATATAACCCAGAGTTCCCTAAAGCTGCCTTTGTTCCTGTTGTTTCCAGTTCACTAAAGTTTTCTCTGACCTTTCTGCTGTTGAACCCATCCACAAGCCTTTTTTTTTTTCATATTTTGAATTAATTTTATTTAGTTAGGTATAACAATTTTATTATTTTTATTCTTAAAAATAGTTTTTTGAGTTTTTGTGCATTTTACCTAATAGATGTTAAATCAAATTTAGACTCCCTCCTCCTTCCAAAGCTCCCTCCATACCCCCTCTTGGACTGAATGCATTCTGTCAAAATATGTTAAGTCCTATCTGGTCAAGCATTTGTACCTAGATGCAGGTTCATCCTCTGGAGTCTACAGCCTATCTAGAGCCACTCCCTTAAAGGAGCTCTGCTCTCCTTCACCCAGCAATACTCATCTTTGCCTAGGGTTGAGGCTGCTGCCCATTTCCCTCCTTCTGTGCTTGGTTTTTGTCTGATTGAGTCTGCTGGGTCTTGTGCATGCTGTTACCATTGTTGCAAGTTCAAATGAGCAAGTTCCCAGTGACTTGAATGTGTCTGTTTCTTTATGTTCATGCCTTACCCCTGGCTCTTGCAACCTTTCCACCCCATCTTCCACAATGGTCCCTGAGCTGTGGGTGGGTGAGGTTTAATATAGGAGTCCTATCCAGGGGCACACATTCTGCAGTCTTTTCTTCTCTAAAACTTAGCCAATTCTGTCCTTCTGTGTGTTACGTACTCTGTCGTATGAAGAAATAACAGTGGTCAGAGTTAAGGGATGTATTCGTATTCTCTCTACCAATGTTCTTCTATGTTCCATGAGCTTTAGGATAGAAGTTCCACTGTAGATGTGTCACTTAGGACAGGGTATCTCTCAGATATATATTTTCTGTGTGTGACTAGTTGTAGAACTCTTAATAGCCTCCATCTGTTACAAAAAAGCAACTTCTTTGATGAGTGGTGTATATATACTTGTCTATGAATGTAAGGATTTGGCATACAATAGGCAATTTCATTTGTCTAGGATCTATAGATTTGGGTATATTTACAGTGTACATTTATCCTTGAATTCCCTCCCATTGAGAGGGCTTTAAGTCCAGTTAGATAGCTGTTGATTACCCCCTAGATAAAAGCGCTACTGAACCAAATAGAGGTAGTTTGTTGTGCCAGTTGTTGTGGTTATTAGGCTTTAGAGCTGAGTTGGACTGTTGATTGATTTTCTCCCTTAACAGCTTTCATAGTATGCTCAAGAATTGTGAGAGCTAGTCTTCAGGGAGAAGGATTCCAGGTCAGTTCCAGCTCCATTCCTCCAAATCCTGTGTCTGAAGTATGCCTTATCTTGGGTGGTAGCATCCTACTTCCAAGTTCTGGGTGGTAATTTAGGGCTGTGGCAATAACCAGTGTTATTTTGGGAGTCTCTTGGACAACTGGATGAAAGTTTCTCCTGTCTGGCACTGTGTTCCTTGTTATATAGCCTGTAGATATACACATGCACTCGTGTTCAGATATTGTGTATTTGGGAGGAGTTTGTGAGTTAACACGTTTCTCTCTCTGGCTTTTTTATGCCTCCTAAGCTTTGTTTATCTCCCTTCTCTCCCTGTCTAACCTCCTTCTCCCTCCCTAGTTTAAGTGCCCCATTTTCCCCTTGATAACACTTGTCTCCTATTATCACTCCTCTTGAGTTCCTTCTTTCCCTTTGCCCCCATGCTTCCTCATGCCCTTCCCTCCTTCCTTCCCAGTTGAATACCCCCATTTCCCCTTGGTGACATCTGTTTCCTATGGTCCCCCTCTCTTGGGCTCCTTCTTTCCCTTTCCCTCCATACTACCATTCCATTCTCCTGGCTCTTCTCTTATATCAGGATATATACTTGGATATAAGGGATTGGTGCTGAGATCTGGAAATACTTTAAGATGACTCTATAGGGGTAGTTTTCATATGATCTTTTGTAACGGCCTTTAATGTTGGTTATCCCTCCCCACACTCCCTCCTCTGCCGTGCCTTCCCATTCCCTGCTCCATTTATCCCAGTTCAGTCATAGAAAGGGGGGGCGAAATATGGCCTTTTCTCCCCCAGCTCACAATGCTCCTCCACTTCAGTCTCTCAAGTGGTGGTATTACAAGTATGTGCCACCATGCCTAGCTTAAATATTACTTAAATAGAATACTTGGGTCAGTGAGATGACACAGTGGGTGAAAGCTCTTACTTACTGTGCAAATTTGATCCCTAGAACTCATGAAATAAAATAGATTCAGTACAGGGAGATGAGAGGTGGGTACCAGAGAACGTATCAGAATGTCAGAGGCCAGCCAGCCTGGAGTACACAGATTGGTAGAAACAGCAAGAGATCCTGCTTCATCAAGTTGTCCTCTGACGTCTACACACACTGTGACGTGTGTGCTCTGCGCGCGCGCGCGCACACACACACACACACACACACACACGATGAAATAAACTGAAAAACAAAAAACCCACTTGTGTTTCACTATTCCTTATAAGATGAAAAAGCAGAAACTCGATCACTTCTAAAATACAGTTTTTACTAATTTTATAGCTAAATTTCAAAGTCATTTTCTAGGAGTATAAATTTTCTGAGTTTACGGAGTAACTATAAAGTCAGTATTGCGACTTTCCTTTAATCCATTTTGTCTTCCATAGATAAAATGAATACCTGTGAATGACATAACACCAAATCTGGTTGTTTTCAAATCCTGGATTTCAATAAACTAGGGAGTGAACTTGGCTTCGATGATGTTAAGTGAAGCCTTTAAAGGCAATTTCATGCATATCTAGGCTGCTGAAGGTGACTACTGTTATCACTTCACTGTCAACAGCTGTTTTAGATCCCTTAGTAAAAAAGGGAGGGTTTGTGGGCATACCGGTGCTGTAATAGTTATAAAGTGCCATCGTAGTTCTGTGGGAATAGTATGGTAGGTTATACGGAAGATAAATTCTCTGTACAGCTGTTACAGAAAACAATGTTAATAGATTCTCAATAAATACTTGTTGAACTTAATCTAAGACAACTTCTAAATCCTGTATGATACTCACAGCTTCTATATTACCTGATTCAGAGGTTCATTTATAAAGGAGTGTCAGTTTCAAAAGTGTTCTAGTTTGTGTTTCCTAAGTCTTTCCTGGCACCTTTTTAGCCTCTTTTAGGGATTGTCTTGTACCTGACTTTTAAATATTGGTATTTCCTAAGATTCTGCCTTGGTCTCTCTCCCCTTGCTGTGTATTCTAGACTCTGTCCTCATGGTTTTCCCAGGTACCTGTTAGAGCATTTCTCAGGTCTAGACTTTTATGCACAGTCACTTGGAGAACATCTGACTGTTCCAGCAGCCCAGTGATGTATTCAGCGTTATGCTTGGTAGCTTTTCCTCTCTGTTCCTCTTATATCTGCCCATTGACATGGAATGTACACCTGTATCTGTCATATGTGCTTTTCTTTCTGTTTTGGAAAGCTCACTGCTAGCAAGTAGCAAGGCTGGAACTTGGAGTACAAGTCTTCTGATTTGTTTCATCAGCTGAAAGTGTGCTCTATAACACAGTGACCAGATCTTGTGAACGAAAAGTTAAGGCATGTGCTCAGACAATTAAGATAAGAAACACAGATGCAAATGATTATTTCAGAATGTCTTGAACAAGTAAGAGAGACACAATAATGCTTTCCTGAGGAGAGATGATTGGGACTTGCATGTTGGAAATTAGCCAGGAAGGATCAAGTTGGGAAGAATGGTAAAGGATGAGATGATGTAGAACCATGTAGGCCGTACATTAGCAACTCTTCTCTGAAGTAATTCATCATCTTGGTATTGCCCCACTTTCTTCCTCCTGTCTTGCTTCTCTCTTTATTCTCAAAATTTTTGAAGCTGACTTGTACATTAAATAGAAAGTAGTGGGTAAGGAAAATTTAACTGGCTTGGAAATCATGTAGTCAGAGACCGAAATGAGAGGAATTGGGAATTGTGAGGAATGAACACAGCCAGGATGTATCTGATAGTACCCAAAGAAAAAAAGGAGTTCAGATTGCTGGCGTTTCTACTCTTGTTACCTAAAGTCATTAGCATTTATAATTATTGCCTTGGCAAATTTTAATAAACTATGAGGTAATTCAGTCCTAAGTAATAAATTTCAAACATTTGCATTTGATATTTAGTATTCCATTCTGTAAGTTACTTTTCTTGTTGCTAGGACCAAATAAATACCTGTCAAGAAGCAACTTAAAAGAGGACGGGTTTATTTATTCTGACTTATAGCTTGAGTAGATACAGTCCATTGTGACAAAAAAGCTTAGCATCAGGAGTATAAGGTAACCTAGAAGTATGTGCGAGGGAACAGTCACATGTCATCTGTAGTCAGGAAGCAGAGAGGACAGGAAGTAGAGCCTGTTGTAAAACTTCAAGGCTACCCCCTAGGGAAGCACTTTCTCTAATTTGACTCTACTTCCTAAACTATCCCACAACCCTCCAAACCAGTGTCACCTGCTGGGAACCGTGTGTTCATAGGAACCTATGTAGAACACTTCACATTTAAAATATTTTATTTTTTTATTTTATGTATATGAGTGTATTGCTGCTTGTTTATAAGTGTACCCATGTTGTGAATTGCTCCAGAGGTCAGAAGAGGTGGTCTGCTTTCTCTGGGTCTGGAGTTACAGACAGCTGCCTTGTGGGTACTGTGAACTGAACCCAGGTTTTCTGCAAAAGCAGCCTTGCTTTTAACCTCTGAGCCATCTCTCCAGTCTAGGAATATTTTACATTTAAACTACAACACATGCAGTCTGTTGTTGTGTGTTTGAGAATTAATTCAGGCAGTGAAAATCCTGTTAGGATGTAAAGTGACTTTTTAACTGTTAGGGATTCTTTGGTTTGTGTCATTCTATACTTTTGACTATTTATTTGTTCTTGGTATCTGTGTTTTATATTTCAAAAGTGGTTCTAAAAGTTTGATCCTTATACTAGAAATTTTTTTTTCCTAATCTGAAGCTGTTTTAGAATCAACTAAATTTATTTTCTGAAAAACTAGTTTTGCATTTCATGTGTACCTTGGTTCTTTGCTTCTTTGTCTGCTTTTGTTGTAGTTTGCTTTTATGTTTTTTCCTTGCCTTTTGATAATCAAAAGTTCAGTGTTCATAACTCCTTTGTAGTGTCCTCAAGAACTTAGTTCATAATCTCTTTTTCTTTGCAGAAAGGGCAATTGCAAGACATGAAGTCCGAGAAATTGAACAGCGACATACAATGGATGGCCCTCGGCAAGACTCGACTTTAGATGAGGAAGAAGATATAGTGATCATTTATAACAGAGTTCCTAAAACTGCAAGCACCTCATTTACCAATATCGCCTATGACTTGTGTGCAAAGAATAAATACCATGTTCTTCACATCAACACTACCAAAAATAATCCAGTGATGTCGTTGCAAGATCAGGTAATTAATTACCACTTAGGAAATGCACAAGTGTTTTTACATTCTCAAATTTGGTATTGCAAAGAGGTCCAGTATTTTTACAGGTTGTGTGTACTGATCATAGTGAATTGTAAGCCTTTTCAAGGAAAGAGCCAACCAACTTTTAAATAATTCTGGGGTCTTTACCATACTGGGCACATTTTCTTATGTATAGCCAAAGATTTGTTAAATAAATGAATTGGTGAACAACTACAAGCATTGATATTCTTCCGTGTAGGATCATTTTTAAACATTGGCAGCATACCTGCAACAAAATTATTATATTGTCTCAACCTGTGATAAAGAAATATTTATTGGATTCTTGATATGAGCCTCCTGAATTTCATCTTTAGTAATTCATAGAAGTATTAGCTATAATTTGGAGACCAAAGAGTATGGCTTACATCTTTAAAAAAGTCTTGCCTTTTAAATCGTCAGAGATTTTAGAGGACAGATGATGAATAGGTAACTTCAAGAAATGGTTTTAACAAAAGTAGAGGAAATTGTTATATAAAATCTAGTTTATCCATCTCTTTGGGTTCCATTTTCCCTACCTGAAGTTTTAGTGACTCTAACTATAGTGCTCTTACTATAATATTGAAGGGAAGCTGGGTGCGGTCGCACAGGCCTGTAATCCCAGCACCTGAGAGGCGGAGGCGGGTGGGTCTCTGTGAGATCTAAGACGGACTGTTCAACACAGTGAGTTTTAGGGCAGCTGGGGCTGCAGAGAGACCCTAAAAAAAATACAAATATTGAAGGGGATGGGAATTAGACCCTCAAAAAGAAGCTGTTTTAAACCCTACTTAACAGCAAATGCCATATTTGAGTAGCCAGGCATTGGTTATAGTCCTGTTGTAGTTAGATCTTATTCTGTTTGAAAGCAGCTGAACTCTTTGTTGTTGTTCTTAAAAAATTAACTGTTTCCCCACTCTTAAGCATGTGTACAATATTTATACTGAAACAAGAGAATAAAATTAATATATGAGGTTAAAGTTGGCCTTCTTGCTAGAGAGCTCTTGTTTAAAGCTAATGGTAGGTAGCGTATCAGCTGCCCACCTGATTGTTTGCTGTCTGTAGAATCCTCTTTTTTTTCCCCCATAGAACCAAAGATACATGTTATTAGCTAAACCATGTAATTCTTCTTTAAGTGAGAGGAAACATAAGCCTTTTAAGCTGTTGTTCATAAAAACTAGTTATTGGTAATATTGTATCTCAAGGAAATCATACTAAATATTGTTTTGTGCACTATGTAGTAAGTTTTAAACCTGTTTCCATTATTGCCTTTCAGAGCATACCTGGATTTAAAAGGAACATGTCTTGATCGTCACATAATAATTTTAGATTTCCTTAGCAATATTTTTTAGAAAATATTTAACTTGTTTTTCAGTATTTAATTATTTTGCATCTAAATTTTTGTGTCCAAGTTTTCTGGCAGCTACAAGATATCTTGTAATGACATCAACCATATTTTTAGGAAATACAAGTCTGGAGAAGCTCCCCACATATGACATTTATAGTCACTTTGGAGAGAACATTTTTCCACTTGTATTAAGATGAGATAAAGCTTCTGTTTTCGAGAGACGCATAAATGCTGTCCTAAAGCAGCTGCTTTAATGATATGCAGCATTAAAGCAACGTTTTGTAGAGCACTGTGGAGAAGTAGTCTTGAGCATGAAATGACGTGCTTCCAAATGTCAGCTGGTAGTTCAAAACCTGGTCTCAATTAGGAGTGACTTATACAAAGAGTGTTCTCTGACACAGTGTGTGTGCAGTTTACTGGTCTCTTGTTCTGAATAGAAGCCATTTTTAAAAACAAATCACGTTACTGCTTTCCCTTCCTTTGTGTGATGTATTTCAGAGCATTTTTGGTTCATTTTCAATCCAAGAAGATTCATCTAAATGTAAACATTAAAAATTGTACTATAATTCCTTGGAAAAAAAAATTCCCATCTTTTGTTTTATTTTTATTTAATGATTTTAGTTTTGTTTTTTTCAATTTGTTTTTATTTTTTGTTGTTTGTTTTTTTAGAGACAGGGTCTCCCTGTAGCCCCACTGGCCTGGAACTCACTAGGTAGATCAGGCTTGCCTTGATCTCATAGAGATCCATCTTGCCTTTGCCTCCCAAATACTGGGATTAAAGGTGTGTGCTACCATGCCAGCTACAATTTTGTTTTAATGCCATACTCATTTTATACTAGTGTATAATTTTCAGCTGATTAAGTAGGAATTAAATGACCTCTTTTCTTTTATTCTTCTTTCTTCTTTAGGAAATAGTTTCTAATCAGAAACTGACTTTAGTAAATGCTGTTCCCCATTTAAAGTTCCCATTTAAAGCCCAGTTTACTCATAACAAAGTTGGGGCCCTGTTCTACTCAGGTCCTCTACAGCTTATTTCACCCCAGCGCTTTCCTACACGTAGTTGAACGTGCCTTACTAGACACTGTGCTGAAGTGCCTGCATGCTTAATTGTTTCTCTCAGAAGGTTCAGAAACAAAGCCCCAAGTATTTTTAGTCTGCTATAAAACTGTTCAATGTAATAATAACGATGCCTGTTTGGCCATCCTTAGAAACAGCTGTCAACCTTGTTCCTAAGGTTCTCATTTGCTTACTGAATGTGTGCTATGGAGAATGTCTTACATTCTTTGAGAGAGATGCCAAAGAAATAAAAAGCCAAGGCTGTATTTTTCAGAGGGCTTATTTATAATTTATCCGGGGATCTAAAGCATAAATACAGAAATTGAGGAAGGACAGTTAAAAGAAAACATCGCTTTGTGATAATCTCACCAAAATGTTTAAAAATTACTTCTTACCAAGATGTTGCATCTAGACTATTTCCAAGAAAGCAGACAGATTTGTATTGTAGAACTTAACTACAGAGCAATTGTCCCTATCACTTCCAAAGTTTTAGTGTCATTAATTACAACCAAAAACGAGGAGAAGAGTGTTGTGGTGGAGATCTCTAGACTAAAGAGACATGGAAACCACATATACAGTGTGTTCTGTAGTTGAATGTTTGAGTAAAACCCTTGTTCATAATAATTCATGGTGATATATTTTGAATGAAGTGTGTATGCTGCCCTCCAGTAGTTCAGAAAAGCTGGGTATCCCCAAGCATATGGAGAGGTGGCACCCTGGAACCTAACAAATGGTAGCTTTAATGAACAAGCAGTTTATGAATGCTAACGCTGTGTTCTCTGCTTTTCTGTAGTTTAGAGGGTGTTTGTTTGGAGACAGGACCTCACTCTTGTAAGTAGATCGGCCCCAAAATTTGCAGCCTCAGCCTCCTGTCTGAGATTTAAGAAATTTGGAAAAATGAAGAAGAAAAGTTTCTTTTTTAAGAGATTAATTAATAATTAAAACTGTAAAGCATGAGAAACTAAGTAATAAGAGTTAAATGGACTTACTTGTGAATGTTGTATTATTTTAAATATTAAATATGTATAGTGTATTGCTTGCATGTAGGTAGGTGCACCTGTACCATGCAGTGAGGTCAGAAGAGGGTGTTGAATCCCCTGGAACTGGAGTTACAAACAGTTGGTAGCTGCCATGTGAGTTCTGGGAATCAAACCCAAGTCCTCTGCAACAGTAGCCAGTGCTCTTAACCACTGAGCCATCTCTCCAGCCCCTGAATGTTGGAGTTTTGAGATGACTTTCAATCAGTTGAGTAAAAGGAATTGACAAGACAAACAACTCTTCTAGTTAAAAAAAAAAAAGTTTGCTCTATTGTCATAAAAATACTTTTACATTAGAGAACATCTTGTTAAGTAACTGTGCCAAATAGATTAGGTTGATAGCATCCTATATGATGTTTCTTAAATCTCTTCTGTTCAGTAGGACAACACAGTAATATATGTATATGTTTGTGTGTATGTGTATTTTTTTTACTTACTTTTAAGCTGACTTGGTCATTTGCATTAGAGGCCAGGTTGCTGCATGTTGCAGATACTTTTCAGATCAATATGTTTGTTTGATGGAAGCACTCTCAACTTGTTATATGTAAGCTATGTAATGGTAATTGGTTAAAGTGCAGCATCTTTCTGAAGGACCAAAACGGAACTTGGTGTTCTGAATTTATTAAAACTTGCACTTGATGCTCCAGTTTGAGGAACGGTGATTTAGAACACAGTTCTCAGTGGAAATATACAAAGATACATATTATAATCTTTCCAGAAAGTTTTATTTATGTTTAAATCCAGATTCCTTATTCAGGCCAACAAACACTTTTAATCTAGATTCTGTCTTTTGCATTAGTTTCCCACTCATTAGATACGTTAGCCTTTGGGATCATGGGCTGCACCCAACCTTTCTCATTTAAAGACCTGTTTTTACCTACTCATAGAATATGCTCTGGCTTCTCCTGCTGTCTTCATGTCTTCATTTCAGATTAAATGACAGTTATACCACACATTAAATACTTCTTCCATGGTATTGGAGCCATATTATAGAACATCTAGTACTCATTAGCCTAGAAAATTACATTACTTGGTTTGATTGCGTTCTGCGTTTTCTTGTACTGTGATGTGAACCCATTAAGGGCAGATGCTTGTCTTATTCACCACTATATTCCTTGTGTCTTGTGCTTAGAATGGTAACTGTAGATATTTGATAAAATTTTTTGTTAAATAATGAATTCATAAGAAAGTGAACCCACCTAGATTTTGGTGATCGTTCTTGCAGAGCACAGCATCATAACGTAGCTATAGGCAGAGTGAACCCCTCAGAGTCATGGAAGTGTGATCTTTCCCACCTGTCAGATGAATTATTGTTTTGTCCCCCAAAATTGATCAACTCAGCTCTGAACTTGAGTTGCAGGACCTTCTGTTGCTGCTGAAGTTCTTTTTAGAGTTTTTTACCAGCCTCAGCTTTTCCCCTTAGTGTAGGAAACTTCTCTCTGGTTTAGTCTCATAAAAATTACTAGACAAGCCCTATCCACGAATCCAACTCCCAGACCATACTCGGGCTATACAACCCCATGCACCCACCAGACCTGTAAGTTCCCTAACCTCAGCTTTCCCTCACCCCAGCTGTGGTGGGCCTGATTTGTGCATCCCTGTATTCCTGCCTGTATGACCTGTGCTTTCCCTGGTGGCAGCATTCCCCGTTTGCCATCCCACACTCCCTGGCCTAGCTCAGGTCGTGCCACCTTTACACCTGCCTAGCTTGGTCAGGCCTATAACAAATTGGGGAACAGAAAACAAAGATACAACCACCTACTCAACAGTGGCAAGATCAAATATCCTTTCCAAGAACCATCACCAACTACATAACTCCAGATGCCTAGATCCCATTGCAAAATCACAAACATAAATAAGACAGAAATTAGCACCCCCATCATGTTGTTTCTTGAGAAAGGCCACCTAACTAATATAGAAAATACTGATTTCAAAACAGCAATTATAAATATTCAGTGACCTCATAGAGAATATGAATAAAGACTGGGAAAACACAAACATTGAGTGAAATAAATAAAACAATTGAAGATACAAAATTTGAATTTAATGAGAAGATAGAATTTCTGAAGAAAAGTGAAACTGAAATAAAACTTGAAATGAAAACCTCAAGAGGTTAGAAAGAAAGCTTGGAGGAAAACCTTACCAGTAGATTGAATCAAGTAGAAGAGAAAATATTAGATCTTAGAGACAAGGTAGAGGAAGTAGATCACTCAGTCAAAAAAAAAAAAAAGTTAAATCTAAAATAATCCAGGTGCAGAAAATGCAGGGACTTGGGGACACTATAAAAGTCAAATCTATGAATCATAGGTTTATAAGCAAAAAAAGAAACCCAGGTCTAAGGCACAGAAAATATTTTCGGTAAAATCATTGAAGAGAATTTCCAAAATCTAAGGAAAGAGATACCTGTCTGGGTACAAGAGGCATATAGACAAGAGCAAAAAACTCCCCGTGACATACACTGAATGCCAAAATACTAAATGTACAGAACCAAGGATACTGAAAACTGCAAAAGAGAAATCTTATGTCACATAGAAAGATAAGCCAATCGAGTAACACCTGGCATTTCAGTGGAGTCTGTTAAAGCCAGAAGGTCTTAGACTGATGTCATGAAAGAATAAGCCAGTATACTATATCCGGCAAAGCTATCTATTGTAATCAAAGGAGAAAGAAAAGCTTTCCATGATAAAAATATATTTAAAGAGTTTATGTCCATTGGGGGCTGGAGAGATGGCTCTGTGGCATTGCATGACATGGGTGCACTTACATATACACATGGAATACACTCATACACATAAAATAAATAAGCAATCAAATATTTTTTTTTAAAAAGAATTTATGTCCACTAAGCCAGCTTACCTTAGATACTGGAAAGGAATACTTCAGTCTGAAGAGAAGGCTAAAGCACACCTCAGAGGGTGCAGCATGCACACTCACCTCTGGAACAGTTAACCAAAAGAGGTGTGAGAAAAAACAACTAAGAGAAATTAACAACCTTGGTCAATAATAATGCAGTATTAATTGTATCATTGCCCCAATAAAAAGACAGGTTAACTGATTGAATTAGAAAACAAGATCCATATTTTTGCTTCCTTTAAGAAAAACACCCAACCATCAAAAGATAGACATCACTTTGGGGTAAAAGGATTGAAAAAGTATTTTTCCAAGTAAATGGAACTAAGAAGCAAGCAGGCATTGCTAGCCTAATATCTGACAAAACAGACTTCAAACTAAAACTAGCCAGAAGTTAGGGAGGGACATTTCACACACAGTAAAGGAAAAATCCACAGTGAAGACACTGCAGTTCTAAACACATTCGCCCCAAACACACAGTTTCATAAAAGAAACAGTACTGGATCTAAAATTGCAAATTGACTCCAACACAGCGATAGTAGGCAGCTTCAGTACCCTACTCTCACCAATAGGTCATACAGACAAAACCAGAGAAACTGGAGTTAAGTTGCATCATAAAACAAAAGGATCTAACAGACATTTATACAACATTTCAACCAAACTTTTTAGAGTATGCTTTTTACTGTGTAGGTGATACAACTTTCTTTAAAATCAACCATGTATTAGGACACAAAGCAATTCTCAACAAATTTAGGAAAATTTAAATAGTATCTTGTATCTTGTCACAAAGGAAGAAAGCTGAATATCAAAACTAATAGAAACTATAGAAAGTATACAGATTAATTGAAACTAAACAACATACTACTGAATTTAAAATAGGGTCAAGGGAGAAATCAAAAAGGGAAATTTAAAATACCTAGAATTGAATGAACACGAAAACACAACATACCTCAGTGAAGGCAGTCCTAAGAAGGAAAGTTTAGAGCACTAAATGCCTACATCAAAAAACTGGACTGCTCTCATATTAATAGCTTAATGGTGCAACCGAGTGCCTTGAAAAGGCAAGAACAAACACCCAGAAAGAGCAAAGAAGAGAAAATTAAAATGAGGGCTGAAATGGATGGAAACAGAAAAAAAAATAAATACAAAGACTCAATGAAATGAAGACTTGGTTCTTTGAAAAGATTAGCAAGGTTGACAAACAGACAAATTAACCAAAAGAGACAGAGAGTACCCAAATTAATAAAATCAGAAGAGAAATGGGAAATGTTACAACAGATACCAGGGAATCCAGAGACTCATAAAAACATACTTTAAAAACCTAGAATTCTACTAAATTGGAAAATCTGAAAGAATTGGATGAATCTCTAGTTATGTATGACTATGAAAATTAAACCAAGGTGAGATAAAAAGTTTAAAGAGAATGTTAGCAACCAATGAGATAGAAGCACTAATTTATAATCCCCCATCCCAAAACAGCCAGGACCAGATGAATACAGCACAGAATTCTGTAAGACCTACAAAGAGGAACTAATATCAATACTCCCCAAATTATTCCATAAAATAAAAAAGGGAAATTCTTTTATGAAGCCAGTGTTGTTAAAATTCCTTGGGACTGGGTAGTATATAACAATGTCCACCGCCTCATCTGTTGGTCCCAACACCAAACTGAAGTACGATTTCACCAAACTGCATGGGAAAGCCAGTGAGTTTATTGGGCTTACTTACAGGATGGTGGGTGAGGCTTATCTTATCTTACAGGAGTGGGGGTGCTCCGCACCTAAGAGTGTACCTGAAAGACTTCACACAAAATGGGAGAGAGACTTCCTCCCAGTCTTCCCAGCTTGTAAACTCTATTCCCTCCTCTCAGGCCCCTGCAGTTAGCCTGATCATGGGTTGAGTGGTGTGGCTGGACTCTCAGACAAGGGTTGCTGCCCCATCTTCCATGCAGGGGCATAAACAGTCAACAAGCCCAGCTTTGATGATCTTAAGCCAGTACAGCTGAGCTCAGGAAGATGGCATCTGTCTGTTGGAGGGCAGTCCTGTTCGACAGTATTACCCTGACACCAACCCCAGACAAAAATCCAACAAAAAAGAAAAGGGGGGGGGAAAAAGAGATAAAATTAAAGACCAATCTCTTTGATGACCATAGATGTAAAAATTTTGAAAGCCAGAGCAAATCAAAATTATTATCCACCATGATCAGGTCATCTTCATCCCAGAGATGTAGGGATGGATCAGTATACATGAATCAATAAATATAATTCATTACATAAACAGATTCAAACATAGAAACCCCATGATCATTTCATTAGGTGCAAAAAAGATCTTTGACAAATTTCAGCATCCCTTCATGATAAAAGTCATAGAGAATCTAGGGCTGTAGGTGACATATCTCAACATACTAAAGGAAATATAAAATAAGCCCTCAGCCAACATCATACTAGATAGAGAAGAGCTCTAAGTATTTATACTAAAATCAGGAACAAGACAAGGGTATCCACTCTCTCCATTCCTCTTCAGGTACTTGAAGTCTTACAGAAAAATAAAGAGACAGAATGCATATTTCAAATGAAGATGTGAAAGTATTCTTATTTACAGATAATATGATTCTATTCATAAAAGACCCTAAGGACTCCACCAGAAAATTCCACGCTGATAAACAAGCACATAGCAGGATATTAAATTAGCAGACAAAAGCAGTAGCCTTTCTATATACCAACAACTAATAAGTTGTGAAATCAGGGAAACAATCTCATTCACATTTGCCTCAAAACCCATAAAATATATTGGAGTAAATTTAACCAAGAAAGTGAAGGACTTAAACAATAAAAGCATTAAAACGTTGAAGAAAGAGATTGACAAAGACACCCAAAGAAGGAAAGAGACCTCCCATGCTCATGGATCTATGGTAGGATTAACTTTGTGAAATGGTCATCCTACCCAAACCAATCTACAAATTCAGCACAGTCCCCATTAAAATTCCAATACAATTCTTCACACAAATTGAAAAAGTAATCTCAAATTTAATGTGGAAATGCAGAAAAATCCAGTATAGCTAAAACAGTATCCTGAATATAAAAGAAATGTTTGGAGGTATCACCATCCGTGATTTCAGATTATGCTACAGAGCTGTAGTAATGTAAACAGCATGGTAACAGACACATTGGTCAGTGGGATAGAATTGAGGACCCAGATTTAACTTAAACTTGCAGTCACCTGATTTTTGATAAAGGAACCCAAGACACATACTGTAAAAAAGAGAGTATGTCTAAAAAAAATGATACTGGTCAAATGGATAGATGAAGAATGAAACTAGATCTCTGTCTCCCACTCCATACAAACCTCAACTCCAGATGGATCAAGGACCTCAACATAAGGCCTGATACCCTGAACCTGACAGAGAAAAAAGTAAAAATACACTGGAACTTAAAGGCATGGGAAAGGACTTTAGGAACAGGACCTGGATAGCATAGGCATTAAGACCAACAATTGACAGATGGGACCTCAGGAAATAAAAAGCTTCTGTACAACAAAAGGACACTATTCCAGTGAAGAGGCAATCTAGAAAATGGAGAAAAAATTCTTTACTAGTTATACCTCTGTATATCATGAATATATAAAACACTCATAAAAGTTAAACATCCAGAAACAACCCAATTAAAAATCAGGGCAAAGAACTAAACAGAGTTCTCAAATGATGAAACACAAATGAGATTTTAATATTTCATCCTGCCCTAGTCAGAATGACTTAAGATACAAAAAACCAAACTATAACAAATGTTGGCAGGGATGTACAGAACAGGCGGCACTTATTCACTGCTGATGGAAGTGCAAACTAGTGTAGCCAGTATGGGAACTCAGTATGGAGGTTCCTCAAAAGCTAAAAGTAGTTCTCCCACATGATCCAGGCATACCACTCTTGGGCATATACCCAAAGGACTCTGTATCCTACTCCAGAGATACCTGTTCATCTTTGTTCATTTCTGCCCTTTCACAGTAGCCAGGAAGTGGAAATAACCCACATGTCCATCAACTGATGAATAGCTAATGTGAGTATGGCATTTAACACAGTGAATACTATTCAGCTGCTAAGATAAATGAAATTATGAAATTCACAGATAAATGAATGCAGTCATCCTATGTGAGGTAACTCACACCCATAGACCCCAAAACAATACTTGCTGTTGTCATTGTTCTTGGTTGTCTGTCAGAACTTAATGAATGACTCTATTGCTGAAGACCTGACATACTTTTGTCATAGAACAAACAAGGAGAAATTAAGCTGGACTGACCTGACCTCCTCTCCAACGGCTAGCTTTCATAGTGCTGGAAGGTGCTGTGCGAGGTACCTGAAGAGAAAAGGAGTCATCACCCTTACCCAGCTGTGAACTTTGCATGGCCTCAAGAATGTTATGCAAGAAACCCACCACTTTCTGACTGGATTTAAAGCCTGTCTCACAAGCCAGAGCCCAAACCTGGCACTGTTACTGGGGCCAGGAACTTGTGGCTAGATAGGCCACAGGCTGTAAGCAAGAACGTACTGTCACTATTCTGCTAAATAGATATGGTATCAAACCAGCAGAGACATATTGTTATACCTAGAGATTAGTGCTTTTGTCTGCACTTACCACAGAAGCTTCTTCTTGTCGATGGCAGTGAATACAGACACCCACAGCTGCTCATTATGCAGGCAACAAGACCATAAATTCTCAGCCTTAATTCTAACACATATATCAAACCCTCACCTCCTGGAGGCTCAATGATCATTGTGTAAGAGAAGAGGGGACAAAAAGATTCTAATAGCAGTGGTGGTGGGTGAGTACAAGGAAACAGTGTTGTCTGGATACAGTAGGCCATTTGCACACAGGAACCCACACTGCTTGTGAGAGCATGCACAAGACCTCTCAAGTTCAACGCAGACAAAATCCCAGCATGGATGGAGGAGGCGGGCAGGAAGCTTTAGGCCTCACTGAAGAGCTACTTAGCTATTGATAGCTGATGAGTGATGAAAAGTCAGATTTCTTTAAGGTTATGGTGACTGGTAGTTTGACCAGGCTCCAGGGATGGACCCACACCCAAGAGCATTTGAGGCACTCAAATTTTTGGCATTCTTTAGACCTTTAAAAGAAGCAGTGATACAGAAGACATGAAGCTGCAGTAGGGGTAGAGATGGGTGAGCATCTGAAAATGTTCAAAGTACATTGTATGGAATTGTCAACAAACCAGTAAAAACATTTTTTTAAAGTATCCATTAAGGCTGGAGAGATAGCTCAGTGGTCAAGAGAATGTACTGCTCTTCCAGAGGACCTGAGTTTAATTGCCAGCCCCCACACCAGGCAGCTCACAACCACTTGTAATTCCAGCTCCAGGAAAATGCCTCTGGCTTTCAGGGGCTCCAGTATTCATATGCACAGAGACAAACATACATGCGTACACATATTTAAAATAACTCTTTAAAATGTTTCTCTTTAAATACACCATGACTTATATGGGAACTGTTTAAATTTATCAATAGGAGTTGGTGTATAGTAATTACTCAAGTTAACAGTAGTCTTCATTCAATAGGTGTAATTACAAAGTTGGAATTTAGCCAGGGCATTCAGCGTGATTCCCCTACTCTTTGAAATAGTGGAGTTGAGTTCTGTTGTGATCACAGATAATCAGAATGGTAGGTTTAACCTATCAGGAATGCTGGCCTAGGTACTTCTGATTGTGCAGTGTTTCTTTCGCTTTGTCCTGTAGTCCTAGTTCAGGTCTGATTCAAGAAGCAAATAAATCACAGAAACACTATCTACACTGCTTGTATTTTCCCTACAGGTAGGTTGTGATTACCTGCTTCCCCTGCTCTGCTTGAGTTATGAAATCTAACAGAAGTCATAGTTCAGGATCTGCTCCAGGCTACCTATAAAAACATTACTTTCATGTACTGTATCTGACTACTGCTTCCAAACCATCCTTCTTGATAGCATATTTCAATCAGAGTGTGCAGTTCTTCTTGGAATTCTTTCTCAGCTAGTGCTCACAGTGCTTTCAGTCTCCCAGACTTCATTTGGTGTTGTGGGGTTTAGTTTGCCTATCACTTTGCCCTCTGTTGGTGACATGTGAAGTGAGAAAGAATGTGTATTCCAGAGCCTTGTGCAGGTTTTGGCACAATCCCCAGTACAGAGTAGCACCAGGGGAAAACAGGCTGAAAGAGTAAGCGAGTGGTGTCAAAGAGAATAGGCAGAAAATGAGGGATAGAGAACTGGGCTGGGCTGATGAAAGGAAAAATGGAGATGGAGGGGCAGAAACAGGCAAGCGTTTTTAGAACTTTGAGGGTAAATAGTAAACGTAGCTACAAGGAAAAGTGGCTCAACTGATAAAGTTTCAAAAATGCTGTTTTTCTAAAGGATTGCTTATATTATTTCCTTGGAGAATAGCTTTGAAGAGGAAAGATGTATGGAGTGTCAGTGGTGTATAAATGACACTTGTACATGCTCCAGCAGTTTCCAGATTAGACAATATGAACCGTCATCTTAACCTTCCTGACGTCATCTGTTTGCTTGGAACTTTATTCTTTCCAATAAGCTTCAGCTCAGCATCTTTTGATTTATTGCAAGTGGTAAATCAGTCACAGCTTTACTAACAAGACTAACATATTGCTGCAGTTACATGTTGATGAGATGAAAGAAAAAGTACATATGCATGTATCTTGAGTCTTGCTTAAATTTGAATCTTAAATTCCCCCAAAGACTTGTGTGCTGGAGCTTTGATCCCCAGGGAGACACTGCTGGGGAGGTAGGAGAAGCTTTAGGAGATGGGGCCCAGTGAAAGGTCTGTAGATTTCCAGTACTCTGCGGATTCTGGAGCCCGGCTCCGGTTTCTTTCTCATTTCTCCATGGTAGTAAGGGAAGCAGTTTTTCTCTGCCACACTCTAAATGATGTGATTCTTTACCTCAGGGTTAAAAACAATGGGTCAGATTGATCCTAGGCTAACACCTCCGAAGTTACAAGCCAAAATAAACTTTTCTTATAAACTAAGTTGTCTGTTACAGTGATAGAAAACTGACAGGCACAAGTTATGCAGCCTTCAGCACCTGTTTAGTTGGAGTTTTTTTTTCTTTCTAAGAAAGAATTCTTATATGTTTTTGACTAGTTTAACAATTTAGAGAACTTAAAAGCAATAATAATACACCTAAAATTGCCTCAGACACCACAAATTTAAGACATAAATAAAGCTCAGAGTCCTACATAGGTATTTATAATTAATCTCTTGATTTTAGTCCTTAGTGCTTGTCAGCTCATGTTTACTGGAGATGGCGAAAAACAAGAATTGTCACAGGTTGTTGAAGTGGTTGTCTGTGATGAGAGGTGCAGTCGTGGTCAGAGTGCGTGGAAAGTGGGGCTGCAGCAGATTCACACGGAAAGAAGAGTTGCAGCAGTAGAGCTGTGAGATTTTGGAGGTAGAAGATTATTTGCTTGTTTCAGTTTGGTTTTATTGTTGGAGTGCTAGGAATTGGCCCCAGGGCTTCACTCACGCTATACACATACTTTATCACTGAACTACACCCCCAGTCCAGTGGAGGTTTTGAAAGATGACCTAAGGAATTACTGTAGTAGTGAACAAGATCTAAGATTTTTTCAGTACCCAAGTTTGACTTGTTTTGTGTTTTATTTTGGTTTTTGATTTTTGGGGAATTGGGGGTTTTTTTGTTTGCAGTGCTAGGGATTGAACCCAGAACCTTGCACATGCTGGAAAGTGCTTTATCATTAAGCTATACCCCAAGTCCTCAAGTCTGTTGATCAAAATCCTGATAAAAAATATTTTCTTTTAAGTCCTCATTTTTTTCTTTTTAAATTGGGCTGTAATAGGTTAGGAGAGGCTGGTGTTATGGTTGATGAGTTGGTAGAATAGTTTAGTTGTCTAGGTTTAATCCCTAGCCCCCCCCCCCACCACCCTTAGGTTACATAGATAGATGATATGTAATCTAAGGTATGTGGCCTTCACTATCTTTATCTATAAAATAGAAACTATAGAATTTCCTTGGTCCCTTCCACCTCCAAAATTCGGATTGTGTAAATATGTTCAGGATTGGTTATAGCAAAAGATTTATGCTTTTTCCTTTCCTCTGCCTTTAACAAATTCTTCCTGAGTCCCACTGGAAATATGTTAATTTTTGAACTGTATTTCTTGGAATGCTTGGTTGCCATGTGCTTCAAGTGTCACTGGAGGGGAGGGGTTAGAGTGAGAGTAGACAGGATTCACTGGCTTCTGCCCTCTTTCTGTCTTACATAGTGCCATAGCTTTCTGTGATTATCAAAAAAAACTGCTGAGTAGTAAGGGTAACCTTGCCCTAGAGCTTCTGTAGGCTTCAGGCCTTCTTTTGCAAGCAACACAGAAATAAGCATTAACAAAGCCAAGAGCTAGCTCCTGGGCTCCCAAGTACTGAAACATTGCTCCCAAATGTGGTCCAGGAATTAGCAGCATGGCCGTCACCAGAGGGTTTGTTAGGACTACAGAATTTCAGGCTCTGCTGCAGACCTGCTGCCTCAGAATCTGCATTTTAATGAAAATCTCAGGTGGTTCATGTTGTGTGTTCGAGTTTGAGAAGTCTAGCAGCATTACAGGTATTATGTAGCCTCTTGGCCCTTTGACTTCACATTGGAGAACATACATCAGATGAAATGTCATTCATCTTCAGGCTGCTTTGGGTTCATACTGACCATCCTTAGGAATGCTGGAGGAAAACAGAGGATGCTTGAAGTGTATATTTGACTCCTGTTTCTGGAGTCAGTCTTTCACAACACTCTGCTCCATCTTTCTGTACTCTGGTCCGAAGATTCACCTTCTGTAGCTCAGAATTTTATCTGGCATCTTTGCTTTATATAAACCATCACATTGTTATTTGGCTTCTGTAAAACAGCTGAGTTGCTAAATTATGTTGTAATATCTGAAAATCACTACCTCAGATTTCTTAATCTCTTTGCCTTCTAATTTCCTTCCTATTTTTGGTAGAAATTCTGAAACTGATTTTCCACAAAGGTTTACATGAAGTAATTGACTCTTACAAATACCATTCAGGGTCATCATGTGATTGTTTTTAAGGATTCAAATTTTGGATTATCTAATCCTATATGTTTCTTTATACCTGCCATTTAGTATTTCTAGTCTACCTGGTGCTTAACTTGAAGAATGAGTGCAAAAGAACTTAAAAACCTCAGATCACACACTTATGGGGTTCTTGGTATTAGTATTTATATCAGCTAATAATGTTCCCTCTTAACCCTGCTGGTGGGAGTGCAAACTGGGAGATTGCTCAAAAAGCTAGAAATAGATTTACCACATGATCCAGCAAGTGGTAACTCTTAAACTATACCCAAAGACTGTATATCCTACTATAGAGATACCTGTTCATCCATGTTCTTTACTGCTAGATTCATAATAGCCAGGAATTAGAAACAACCTAGATGTCCATCAGCTGATGAATGGACAGTGAAATAGGTGCATTCACACAATGGAATGTATTCAGCCGTTTAGGTAAACAAAATTATGAAATTCACAGGTAAATGAATAGAACTGAAAACAGTGTTTCTGAATGAGGTAACCCAGGCCCAGAAAGACAAATGCTGCATGTTCTCTGTCATAAGTGGGTGTTAGCTTTGAATCCTTAGGTATGTGTGTTTCAACTGGAAAATCCAGAGAGGTCAAGAAACAAATGGCCATGGGGTGGGGTGAGGGACTCCATAAGAGGAGAGGTAGAATGAAGTGATAAAGGGGGAAACGGGACTAATAGAGCAGGAAGGCTTAATTGGGGTGGGAAATAGGAGAGCAGGGAACATTGGAAGGGATAATAATACTAAAGACCTTCAGAAAAAGGAAACCTATTACTGTAGAAGCTTCTTGAAGTATATACATTATAAAAAGATTAAAACCATATAACAGTTACCACATAACAGGATAATGCCCATAATCTAGCATAGGACATCATAGTCTAGCAAAATAAAAGCTCATTGCCAGGAATGCATTCCTCTTTTTGAAGCTGTTGACCAGGGCTCTCATAGACCCTCAAACAATACTGGCTGTTGCCCCTGCTCCTGGTTATCCACCACAACTTGATAGTAAGACCCTAATTCTGAAGATACTGTGTACATTAGTTATAGAACAGAATCGGGGAAATCAAGCTGGTACTGACCTCAAAGCTTCATCTCTGCTGGCTAGCTTTCCTTAGTGCTAGGAGGTGCTGTGAGTGATACCAGAAAAGTTTCGGCCTTACCTAGCTGTGAATCCTGCAAGCCTCTGGTAAGATATAATCACTGGTGCAGTAGTGGCATGGATGCTGTGGAAGTAATGAAGCACTTCCTGATTGAATTTAAGGTCTGCTTCACAGGATGGAGTTCATACCTGACATTGATATCAGGCCAGGAACCTGTAGCCAGACAAGTCACAATCCGTAGGAAGAAACCACTACTGTTATTATGCTAAATAGACATGTTATTTAACTACTAATGACTTACTATTATACCCACAGATTTTTGCACCTCTCATCTGAGAAGCTTCCTTATGCGACAGATAGTGATTAACACAGAGATCTGCAACTAGTCAACACACAGAGAATAAGAGACTGCAGAGTGCTTAGCCCTGAATAGAACTGCTTTATCAAACCTCTGTCTCTGAAGGCTCAGGGATCATTATGGAACAAAGGGCAGAAAGACTGTAAGAGCTAGAAGGTGGTGGATGACCACAAGGAAACAGTTTTCCAGACAACTGGGAAGTTACTCATATGAATTCACAAGTGTTGACAGCATGCACAAGATCCATGTAAGCTCAAACTAGGTAAAATCCCAATATTGAGGTGGAGAAGTGACTAAGAATCCTCAACCCTACGTGATAACTGTTGGGAGAGGGAGAATCAGTTTTCTTTAAGGCTGTGACACTGAATAGGTTAACTAGGCTCCAGTGGATGGAACCACACCAAAGGGCATTTGTGGACATAAATTAGACTCAGT
Source organism: Eospalax fontanierii (assembly GCA_035773235.1). NCBI lineage: Eukaryota > Metazoa > Chordata > Mammalia > Rodentia > Spalacidae > Eospalax > Eospalax fontanierii. Next base: position 21,829,499 of record CM069543.1, read on the forward strand.
AGGCCTTTATTGGAAAAAAATAAATGCACACACATAAACACACTCAAAATCAGGCAGAGGGCAGTATGGAGGACGCAGGTGGGAGAGGGAGCTGAACATGGTCAGACACACTGTACGAAATCCTCAGCTTTCAGTTTTAACAAAAGAAAGGAAATAATACTTTCCCCATAAAACTGACTTCTCAAGAGCCTTCTGCTTTTCTGCAGTGTACTTTCTCTGACCCTCCAATGGACCTTGTGTAGAAAGCAGCCATCCTCATTCTTGCTCTCTTAATGTCATCCCATATGAATGCTCTAGAATGTGTCATGTAACTGTCCTAAAATGGAGGTGAAGATTGACACATTGTCAGAAAGAGTGGTCCTCACCATCGCCTTTATTTATATTAAGTCTGGTCTCTAGAAGGGATTGCTGGCCAGCTGGTGTTTATCCTGAAGATTTGATTATCAAAAATCAATATTTCCCATTGAGAAATTTTGTAGCTGGTAGTACTTAGACTCCAAGATAACCAGTTCCCTTTGTTTTTCTTTTTCAGTTCTTTAAAAATAATATATTCACACTTAAAGAATTTTTCTCATTATCCTTTTGTATACTTTCCAGTAAGTTAAGAAATACTTAGGGCCTAGAAAGTTAGCTAAGAGGTCAAGAGTGCATACTGCATTTCCAGAGGAACTGGCGTTCAGTTCCCACTCCCTCCCCCCAGCAGGTTGCTCACAGTTGCCTTAAACTCCCAAATTCACAGCATCTAGGGCCCTCCTGAACTCCAAGGACACCTGCACCCACACATGCACACACACACATGTGTGCATATACACACACCCACTATTTAGATAATTAAAAAATATTTAGATTTTAAAAATTTATTTGGACAAGCTTATGTATCTGCTTTTGATGATTTATCTTTGATCAGTAGTATTTTTGTTGAAGCGTGAATAAAAATTAATTTTTTGAGTAACATGCCTGAGAAGAAAACATTTGATATATATAGAATGAACCAAGTGTTGTGGAACACACCCAGCACTTACGTTGAAATAGGAGAATAAGGAATTCAAGGTCACCTTTGTCTGTGTGATGAGTTCAAGGCCTGCCTGAGATATATGAGACCCTGTCTCAAAAACAAAAAGTCTTCATGCACATACCTCCATGTCCTGGCTTTAGAGTATTTGTTGGCTTTAGTGTAGTGTTGATGGGGTATACTAGTCAGCATTCTCTAGAGGAACAGAGCTAATAGAACGAGTATTAAAAGAAGTCTGGGACTGGAGAGATGGCTTGGTGGGTTCTTTCAGAGGACCCAGGTTTGGTTCCTGGCACCTATGTTGGATGACTCACAGCCACCTGTCACTTCATCTTCAGGAGATCCAACACCCTCTTCTGGTCTCAGCACACATATTACTCCCAGGCACATGTGTGCATATGAATGAGTGATGTTTTATAAAAGAGGGCGATTATTAGATAGTCTTGTAATACACCATCTGAGTAGTCCCACAAATGCTGTCCTCAGCACTAAGAAGCTGGGAACCCAGTAGCTGCTCAGTTCATGATACTGAATGCCTTAGGAGTCCCAACCTGGCTCTGAAGGCCTGGGGGATTCATGGAGAGTCACTGGTCTTCAGTCCATGTTGGAGGCCTGTAAGAGGCTAGGTTCCAGTATCTATAAAGGATTGTAGTAGCAGAAGCAGAGGCAGAGGTCTCTACAGCAATAGGGTAGGTGATCTCAACAATGAGGTGCATAGGCAGTGAGGCACAAAGCAAAGCTTGTTCCTCGACCACCTTTTATCTGACTGCCACCCAAAGGTGCCACCCACATTTAGTGTGGGTCTTCCCACTACATAGATCAAGAAGATCCCTTCCTGACACCTATGCCCAGTGGCTTATCTTTTAGTTGATTCCAGGTCCAGTCAAGTTGACGGCCATGATTAACTGTCATAAGTGGTGAAATACACCTTAACCCCCTCCTACACCTCATAAATGTGCTCAGTGTACAGCATTATAAGTGGTTGCATTGTACAGGTTTTTTTTCAGAACCATCACTTCTTTTCTAAATGTGGTTACATTAGCTCTGTGATGAATTAGTATTTACAAATTACATTAACTCTTCTAAGTCCAAACCTGTATTTCCAGTTCTGTAATTGTCAAAATGATATGACTGGTTCTTAGATACTAAATGGAAGATACTTTGATATCACCAGATTCATTTTCACTAAATGACAGTTAATTAATGAGTATGTTCTTTTTTTTTTTAGGTGCGCTTTGTAAAGAATATAACTTCCTGGAAAGAAATGAAGCCAGGGTTTTATCACGGACACATTTCTTATTTGGATTTTGCAAAGTAAGTAATATGCAAAATGATGCAATGAAGAATACGTTGTATGTCAGCAACTGAAAACAAAATAAATAATGCGGTGAATTGTTAGGACTTTAATCTTTTTCTAAAATGTATATACTGGCCAGTTTCAAATCTGTGATTTAAATATTCCATCCAGTACTTTACTGCCCTCTAGTGTTCAGAGATTGGCAGTTCTCATGCTAATTACAGAAATTCAAATTATATTAAATTTAGATAATATTTGTTAAAGGGATGTATATTGTTATGTGAATGTTGATTATATCCAGAAGCAAACTATTACAGGAGAACTCAAGTTTGAACCTAATCAATCAGATTGTGATTGACAGAACTGAGAAAGCCCAGAAGTATTGCTCAGTTTGTGGTTTTTTATCTTTGAAATTTCGAGGTATTAGCAGAGAGTTTTAAAAAATTAATGGTTTTATCTGTGTTTGAATTTTAATATGGCTGTGTAAATCAGGATAATTTTTCTAAAGAAAAATTCAGAAGACTACAGGACTACAGACAATATTCTAGCATTATGTGGCCTCTCTAGATTTGTTTCCACATTAAGAACATCAGAAAATTGGTTATGATCCATTTGAACTTACTTTATAGACAACACAGTCCCATTATAATAAAACCTCAAATCCACATGTTCCATTAATAATATTCTGTATTAACGACACAAACATCAGAAAATTATTAGAGTTCAAACATGTTCACTCAGTTTTTAAATTAGCAGTCATGATTTATGGGAATTTGTGTGTATCTATTTGTTAACTTTAGGAAGCATTCTCTGTAAAATTTAAAATGAAAATGGCATCTCCCCCTCAATTTAACTTGGGACGGGGGGGATTGAGACAGAATGTCTTTGTCACGTCAGTTGGCCTGGAACTCGCTATGTGAGCCAGGCTGGCTTCAATCTTACAGATATCCATCTGCCTCTGCCTCCTGAGTGCTGGGTTTAAAGGCATATACTGCCACTACACTCGCTCAGTTTAACTTCTTAAATTTGAAAAAGAATAGAATGATACATCACTGATTTAGTTTTATGAATGAATGAAATATTTTCTTTTTTGGAAATCCTATAATTTAAAAAAGAATTGTTGCCCAAATATTGCACATGTAACATAATATATACCTATTTCTGATTCTTTCCACAATACTCAAGATTTTTCAATAAAAGTGTAATTTTAAAGTTAGATGTATGGTTTTCTATAAATAATTCATGTTGCAATACTGAAAACATTTTATAGGCAGCTTTAAAAATAAACTAATTATTTTCTTTGCAGAGGCATTGAACCAATTTCATAAACTTCATTCATATGCATATTTTCCCTGAGGGCTGCATTATCCTTGAATTGAATGTTTGTTACCCTTTTGCCTAAATGATTTAGTTTTTTCTTCCACAGTCTCGTTTCTGATGCTTTAGATTTTCATTATTAAAATTATATACGGAATATTTTTGCTTTTGGTGAAGTCTTGTACATAGAACAAAGCTCTGGTATCTGCTGAGGACTCATACTTGAAAAGTATAAAGTTTTTTGAAAAGAATAATCTTGTTAAATACTAACATCAACATTGGGTTTGAATATTTTCATATTGGGTTCATGTTATTGGAAATAAGAAATGTATTGTGGAAAACTTTAGTAGACTTTTACAGAATTTTAAATAAATACCTACACAAAATCCATTAGAGAAGGGCCTTTGAAGTATTTGAATACCTGTAGTCAAGAGCTACTATCCTTTAGCCTCATAGCCACAGACTCTAGGATTAAGGAGAAAAAACATTTTACCAGTTCTAAAGAACACATATTCTTGAGCTGAGAATGGTATTGCACACCTGTAATCCTAGCTACTTGGGAGACTGATGCAGGAGGATCACAACTTTGAGACCAGTCTGGGCAACTTTGTGAGATACTGCCTCGAAGTTTTAAGAATGAAAGACTAGAAAAATGATTCAGTAGGTAAGCATGCCAGCCTCACAGTCAGGAAGACCTGAACTGAATCCGTAAAAGCCACAAATGAACACAAGCATCTGTAATCCTTGGAAGCTCACAGACCAGCTAGCTTACAGGCAGCAGTGGTAAATCCCTTTATAAGCAAGGTGGAAAGAGAGGACTGACACCCAAGATTATCATCTGACTTCCACTTGCACATTGTGCTACACTCACCCCTCTATCACACTCACGCACTGTACATATACACAAGAATAAATAACTTTTTTTAAAACTGAAAAACAAAAGGTCTGAGAATGTGGTTCATCAGTAAAATATTTGGCTAAATATGAGACAAATCCGGAATTTAACTTGTAATGCTACCAAAAAAAATAAAATTGTAAAGAGACAAAAACAAAATCCTCTATTCTTGGCTGGCAAAGTTCATCTTAGAGTTGCTTAAATTACATGTTTTCAAAGGAACATAGTAAATTTATGGAAAAAAGTATCTCATTACAAAATTTTTCAATTTATTTAATAAATGACACAGATAATAGAAAGCCAAAGTGTGTTTTGGTTTCCTGGCAACTGAGGAGAAAAGTTAAACAAGGAACTTTGCTGGCTTTGTCTCTGCCATCTGCACATTTTCTCTTCTTCTAATCCCTTGCCTCCAGCCCTTTATGTCTGTATAACCTTTCTGCAATTACAAGTAATAATTTAGTTCCCTTTTCAGGATCAGTTTGTAGGTGATCTCAATAAAATCATGCTTCAGACGTAATAAATACCACCTAAAAGTCCACAGGCAGAAGTTTGCTAAGCCTTGGGAAGTTTGTGATGTGCCCTGTCCTGTTTGCTGCTCCCTGCAGTGCTTTTGACCAGGCAGAAAGGGAAAAGTGGAAACTTTCTTGAGAGAGGTTCTAGGAGGAAGAAACTCCTAAGGGGCTGGCTCATTAGTAGCAGTTAATGAGAATATGGGAGTTTCCAGAGAACTCCACCCATCGGAAGAATGAAGTCATTGCCCTGTCAGCTAAGGTGGTGTGTGTGTTCCCAGTGCTTCTTCGCTCTTCTCACGGATGAGTACTCTCTCTCACAGAGCAGTGTTTGTAAATCACTAATTCATAGTCCATCCAATTTAGCTCAGTTATTACCTAGCACCTCTGTGCTTGACTGAGTGTTCAGCACTTGTGATAAATTCCTATGCATAGAAAAGAAAATCTGCTGAGACTTGATGTAGCTTGAACTTTTGGTACCTTCTGCCAGTGCTATATGTGTAGAGTCTTGCTGTTTTCCTCTTCTTAAAAAATTTCAAAAGAAATTTTTACTCCATTGTGGATTTTTGAATAATTTACAAAGCTTTCAGATAGAAAACACTTGCAGGACAAGCCATAGGATAAGCTCTGAGTTTATTCTCTGATCCCAGCAGCTCCTTAGTACAGTAGGTATCAAAAGAAAGCAGATAGCACTGAATGCAGTAGTCACCAGGAAAACTGGTCACAAGATTTTGTTAGTGCTCCTCTTCATTCTAAAATAGTAGCCACTCACCTTTGGGAAGATAGATCTTTGCTCATCTCTGCTGAAATCCTCCCATGTGATTCAAAAATGAACGGTACACCAGGCTAATGTCTTAAAATGTTTTTACTGTGGCCAGGCATAGTGGTACACACCTTAGATCCCAGCACTTAGGAAACAGAGGTAGGCAGATCTCTGAAAGAGAGGCCAGCATAGCGTGTTCCAGATCAGCTAGGGCTACAGTGAGACCCTGTCTCAAAACAAAGTCCAAAATGCTTCTACTATGTTATCTACTAGTTTCATAATTTGAACTGTTAAAACTGAGTATTTGATCCATTCTGAGTTACCTTTGGTATGTGGTAACGGCTCATAAACTAATTTCTTTCCAATGCTTACTGATATCCAGTCTTCTCAGCACCATTTGTTGAAGAATGTGCGTGTTCTTGTTACCTTTGTCAAACGTAGTTGGTAAGAGCTGGGGGTGTAGCTCAGGGAACAGAGTGTGACATCCTGAGTTTGACCCCCAGCTCTACCATCTCCCATACTGTAAATATGTAGATTTATTTCTGGATTTTCTCTCCTGCTTCACTCACCTGTCTGTCAGTAGTAATATGTTCGTTTGGTTCAGGTGTGTTTTGAAGTCAGGTGGTGTGATGTCACCAGAATTGAATTTCCCAGGATTGACTGTTCAAGAGCTTGTTCCATACAGATGTTAGGAGGATTTTTCTATCTTGAAGAGTGTTATTGGCATCTTGGTAGGGATTGCACTGAATTTGCCTTGGACACCATGAACTTTTAATAACATTCTTCCAGTCAGAGAGATTGGAATATCTTTCTGTTTGTATGTGTGCCCTGTTGGATTTCTTTTCATTGATACCATTTTTGTTGTAGAGATTATTTACTTTCTTAGTTAAGTTTATTTGAGGATCTAGGCATGGTAGCACATGTCTGTAATCCCAGCACTCGGGAAACTGGGATAGGAAGATGGAAAAGGTCAAGGTCAGTGAGGGCTGCATTGCTTTATCTGATTATGTGGTACCCCATGTTGGGTAGGTATTTATTCACACTGTTACTTTCTTTTGTTAAATTGATCTTTTTAGCACTGTTCTGTGGTGTTGTCTCTCATTACAGTTTACACTTGAGGTCTGTTTTTCTGATGCAAGTATATCTCCTCTGGCTTGCTTTTGGTTTCCATTTGCAGAGTATTTCTTTTCCGCTACAATGTCTGTCAATAATTTTTCATCAGTGAAGTAATTTCCTTGTTGGCAGTATGTAACTGAGTGTAGATTTGTTTTACTTTTTTTGCATTTGGGGTGTGTGTGCGTGTGTGCAGAGGTCAGAAGACAGCTGTGAGAGTCAATTCTCTCCTTCCATCATGTGCGCACTGCCGATCAAACATGGGTCATCAGGTTTGGTAGCAAGTGTTTGTATCCACCAAGCCATCTTGATAGCTCTATTTTTTTTTTCATTTTTAATTGTTGAATTTAACCCATTTACATTTAAACTTATAATTAACACAGTCTTTCATTACGTTAATTTTTTGGGTTATTTTGAATATTCTGGATCGTTTATCACTTTTTTGTCTTTCTAGTTTGGTGATTTTCTCCGTTAATAAGGATTGATTTTCTTCTCTTTTTCTTATATGTATCTATTCTACTAGTGAGTTTTGTTCTGTTGTATATTTTCATGATGATGTGCTTATCTTTCTGCATCTAGTATGGGACTCCCATAAGCATTTTTTGTATGCTGATGATGAGTCCTCTTGTTTTTGTTTCTCCTTTATTCCTTAAGGATTGTTTTCGTGAGCAGTGTGTTCTTAGTTGGCAATTTTTAAATAGTTTTCCTTGAGGATTTTTAATATTTCATCTCATTTTCTCCTAAAAGTCTGCTGTTCATCCATTGGCTATTTCCTTATCTGTGACACGACCCTTCCCTCCTGCTGTTTTTAGAATTATTCTGTCTTGTATTCCTATCCGTTGGATAATAATATGCTCTAGAGAGTATCTACCAGGGGTTTAGAGCTTCCTGGGCTTGAATGTCTCTATCTTTCCCAAGATTTAGAAAATTTTCAGCTCTTATTTTGTTGACTGGCTTTTCTGTGCATTTTCCTTCTCTTCTGGGACATCCAAAATGAAAACTATTTAATGGATTTGAAATACACAAAGTCTTCAAGGCTGTGGCCACCACCTCCTCCAACTTCTCCACTTCCACCTTCATTACCACACTTCTGCCACCTTGTCCTCTTGGACTTTCTTGAAGCTGGGAAATTCTTCTGTTTGGTCTAGTTGGCAGTTAAAGCTCTCAACTAGATTTTTTTCTCCTACTGAGTGCTTAAGCTTCAAGACTTTGGTTCTTTTGTTATTATCTCTGTCTCTTTACTGAATTTCTGATTTCTGTCATGAATTAGCTCTTAGGTTTCATTGAATTCTTTTTTTATGGTCTCTTGCCTAATCTCATTACGTTTTGAATTCCAATCAGTTAATTCATCAGCTTCCTTTTCCTTAGGCTTGTTAATTGTTTTCTTTTGGCTTCTCTACATTGATATTAGTGTATCTGGCATCAATTTCCCTCTATTAGTTTTGTAGTTAGACATTTTCCTGGTAATGTACCCTAAGGTGCCTGCTTGAAAGGCTGTGTTGTTTGGTTCTAGGCGGGTGCTTAAATTCAGTGACCATGTTGCTCTTTCAGTTGTAATCAGTGTTGGTGATGTATCTTAAATGCAGTGACCATGTTGCTCTTTCAGTTGTAATCAGTGTTGGTGATGTATCTTGCAGAAGTGGTGGGATTGCTCTGTCAGATGGGGTGCAACTTTCTTAAGAAAGATGTGGCAAGCTCCCTGGCAATCTGGATGTAGTATGTCCAGCTTCAGGTGTAGGACATTGTCAGTTTCCACAGGTTACATGGTAGAAGGCTCCTGTGGTAGGCCTATACAGGTCAGTTGCAGCAAATATGTCAGCATAGGATGTTGCCCATGAGTTTCCAAGGCTGCATGGGGTTGAAGTTGGCACAGTTTGCACAATGATGGGGTGAGGTACCCATTAGTGTCTTAAATGACACACAGTAGACCCAATTGAGCTACTACTGATAAGTTCCAAGAATTACAAAGGTCAGTTCATGAGGGCTCTGGGTTTGGGTCTGCTTCTCAGGGCCTCACTGTGCCAATCTTCTGAGGATAGGCTACTTGGATACTTCTTGAAATCCTCAATAAGCTTAGCCCCTTCTTAGGTAGGTGGCCATGGCCTTACAGGATCCATACCCCCAGAACCTCGGCTGGTTAGTCTCTTGAGGCAGGTTATCTTTTCACTTCCTGGGGTCACGCATGGATATTCATGATAATTTTTAAACTTTTTTATTTGCTTTATTGTGGCTTAAATATTTTCCGGTCATGACATAATGAATTTTACTTTAATTAATTAATTCATCCTCTCTATATATAGGATCAATGTTTCAGGTTTGTATATAGGATTTCAGGACATGCCTAAACAAAATGAAAACCTCAACTTCACTTTACTTTTGTACTGTTTCAGATTTGGCGTGAAGAAGAAGCCAATTTATATTAATGTCATAAGGGATCCCATTGAGAGGCTAGTTTCTTACTATTACTTTCTGAGGTTTGGAGATGATTACAGACCAGGATTAAGGAGACGAAAACAAGGAGACAAAAAGGTAACATTTTAGTTTTACAATTTTCATAGAGGTGGTTGTTTACTAAAAAAAATGGAAAATGAGGTTCAAGCTTGCTGTTGATTCTAAGTGTATTTCTTGATTATTGTGGGCAGTTTGGAATCAGCACCAAAATCTACAGAGGCTTAAGTGAGAGTTAACCTACATAGTATCTTATAAGCAATTTTTGTGATTTTGAATTTTTTCTTCTGTTTTAAGAATGTACTTTTGTGATAGCCCTTTTCTATCTATGTGATAGCTACTTTTCTCATTGTCATTTCAAAATATATGACAGTCAACTTAAGGAAGGATGGGTTTGTTTAGGCCACAGTGTGAGGTACAGTCCATCGTGGCAGGGAAAGTGTGGTGGTGAGGGTAAGGCATGGCAGAAGGGCATGAGGCAGCTGGTCACTCCACAATCAGGAAGCAGAGAGACTCCACCTGTGTCCTCATTCTTACTGAATCCAGGACCACTGCTTGTGGGATGGTGCTGTGCAGGTCCAGGTTAGGTCTTCATGCCTCAGTTATACCTTCTAGAAAATCCCTCACAGACAGCCAAAGCTTTTCCTTCGAGGTGATTCCAAGTTGACAATCAAGATCAATCACTACATTATTGATGGATCTGTTATGTTTTCATATCTGAGATGTTTCTCAGAGCCATTCTTATTTTTCTCATTTCTGATGGAACACTTTAGAACACCTTTACTGAGATTTCATTGCTCAAAAAACTATCCAAGATGAGGCCAGAGAGATGACTGGGCAGGTAAAGGTGCTCCTTACTAAGCCTGACAACCCCAGAACCCATATGATGGAAGGAGAAAACTGGTTCCCAGATTGTCCTCTGTCTGCCACAGCATGCACACCCTGCCCCCAACCCCACATTACCTAAGGCATAGGAGGCATCATCTGATATAATCTTACTCCTTCCTCACATGCCCAGCCCAGTGCTTCAGCCACAGGCAATGCAGGTGTCCTTGAAACACATTAGAGTGTCATACTTTTTGCATGTATGCTGTCCTTCATACTTAGAATGCTTTCTTTTTCACTTTGAAAAGCTCTTTGTCTATATTTAGGATCAAGTTTTACCATTATCTCTTTCATGAAGTCTTATCCCTTTTTTTATTATGTGTATGTGTGTGTGTGTCAGTGTGCATGTTGCCACATGTGTATGGGTATGCCCGCAAAGTCCAAAAGAGAGTGTCGGATCCTCTTGGAGCTGGAGTTATTGGTGGTTATGAGATGCCTGACATGGGTGCTGGGAGCAAACTTTGGTCCTCCCAAAGAGCAGTGATCACCATGCACATGTTAAAAGTATTGCAAAGTAGTGATGCTAGGTACTTGATATATCATAATAATGTACAAACAATTTTTTTCTAAGTTAAGTCTTCATCTTTGTTACATGAAAAGGGCCTCCAGTGCTGGAGAAATGGCTCAGGAGCTAAGAGCACTTTCTGCTCTTGCAGAGGACCAGTTTGGTTCCCAGCACCCACTTTGGGCAGCTTAACAACTGCCTGTAATTCCAGTTTTGGAATTTGACACCCTTTTCTGACCTCCCTGGGCACAGATACACAGGCACAAACACAGACACAAATATACATAAAAATAAATATTGAAAACTGGAGGGATGGCTCCGCAGTTAAGAGCACACGCTGCGCTTGCAGAGGACTTTGCCTCAGTTCCCGGCATCCACGTGACATCCACAACTAACCTGTAACTTCCTTCCCAGAGAATCAGGTGCACCCTTCCAGCTTCCACAGGCACTGCACACACATGGTGCACTTACATGCATATGGGCAAAGAACTCATGCACATAAAAGTAAATAAAGTGCTTAAAAGAAATAAGCCAAATAATCATTAAAAAGTTAAGGACCCTCTCCCCAAGGAGCCTCTGCTTATGTAGCTAACTGTTGTGCTTGCCATAGAAGTGAATGTCCTGGTTACTGAGTCTTAATTTTCCCACCTATCTATTTGTGGGGCACTTGCCACAGAGTACATGTGGATATTGAGGGAGTCGGTTCTCTCCTCCACCAGGTGTGTTCCTGGGATGGAACTCAGGTCTCCAGGCTCTGGCATCAAGCACCTTTACCCACAGAGCCATCTCACCCACCAGAGACATTTTTAAAATGTCAGTGTAAGAAAACCCATCTTAGGTTAACAAATAATGCTCTTATGTAAATAAATAATCCTTCTCAAGAAAATGAAAGTGGCACCATTTTATATTTTGAGAAATCTTTATTATCTAGGTTAATAAAGATAGCCAATTTTCATACTTGTTTTTAATTCAATCCATTCAGTTATACTCTTTTGGTTAATGTCTATAAAGAAATTAATTTATCTTCCTACAGATATGTAATTGGAAAAGAAAATTTTAATAGCCTTTCCCAAAAATTATGACTATTCTTTAATATTACACTGAAATTTGACAAGTGATAGTTTCTTAGTTGCAGTGTGGAATCTGAAACTGTAGTGAACTTTTTATACCCTGACAATTACAATTCATTGATTTATTTTATGTTGTACTTGGAATTGATCTTATAGTGGAACATAATTATAAGACATCCTGTATTGGTCATTTGAAATATAGTGTTTCACAGAGTAATGTAGAACTTCCAAGGATGAGCACATTTTGATTATACATTATCAAAATTTCCTATTCATTAATATCACTGCAGATCTTATCAGAAACATCTCATAAGTTCTTGGAAACTGTTAGGCTTATAGCAAATACAAGTCTCCAAAATTGTACTTCCATTTCGACACTTAGCTATTATCACTGACCACCATTTCTTAGCTGTAACTGCTGTTGTTTGAAACTGGTTAATTGTCATGGGTGGGGCACTGCCTTTAAGGTGGAGGATGTTAAAAGGATTGCTGGCTTCTTGGTAACATCCTCCTTTATCTCAGTTCTAAGAGCCAAAAATGACTCCAAACATGGCAAGATGCCATTTGAGATCAGAACAGCTCACAGTTGAAAAACAATCAGCTGATCAACGCTATGACTTGTCTTTTTTCAAGTGGCAGGCATAAGTTGTTCATTTTTAAGAAAATACCACCAAATACCCAGATAGCCATTGATTCTCTCACAGTTGTTTTTGGCAAAACCTTTCTTCTAGATTCTAAATATTAAAACCTATAATTCTCATCACTCACATGGTTTCAGGTTTGTATTTCCCTCATAGATTACTAATTTTTAAAAAATTTACTGTGTATGAGTATTTTTGTCTGTATGTATGTAAGTGCTCCATGTGTATGCACAGTGCTGGTGGAGACCTGAAGAGAGTGTCAGATCCCCTGGAATTGGGGTTACAGATGGTGTAAGCCACCATGTGGGTGTTGACCAAACCCAGGTCCTCTGAAAGGGACTGCTGAGCCATCTCTCTAGTCCCCAATCATACTAAACATTTTCATTCTTTTTTTTTTTTTTTTTAAACAAGCTTAACAACACAAGGCTCATACCTATCGGAAGAGTAATATGTGTTCTAAGTAAGAATCCAAAGGAAACCAGTTTTTATTTCAAAAGAGTATGTGAAATGAAAATACACATTAGGTTTTTCTGTGGGGAGATCATTGAGGACCTTAGAAAAAGGAAATTAAGTGGAATCTAAAGGGTTCATGAGTAATTTGATGAATAAATTGAGACTGAGAGGGAAGACTGCTCCTAAGACAGGAGTCTGGTCCTGAGAGAGACTTAGATGACAGATGTCTGGTCATGCGCTTATGATATCTGAAATAGCCAAAAGGTAAATAAAGAACATAAGAAACTGGGCCTGGAGCCAAGGACCTTCGTGGTGCAGTATCTCAGGAAGGGGTGAAAATGGCATGAGAGACTGAGGGGACAGAAAGAAGCTGCAGGATGCTTTACTTGACTCACCGAATATTTATTTAGAAATGGGAGCGTTTCTCTTACATGCTAAGATCCGAAACACTTGTTTGTGTAACCAGTTTGATTACTCGTAGATTTGCTGTGTTGTTGCTATTTTCCTTGACATCTACCCCAGTACTGGCCATTTTGGGTTCTGTAAGTTGACAGGTAAGAAAGACTTGCCCAAAAGATTAGAATGATACATAAAGAAGTCAAAACCCAAACCATTTTTCCACATTTGGTGAATAAATTTAGTATAGGTGCTATTAAGCTGCTAAAATAGATTATTAGGTCTGATTCAGTGTCACATAAAAGCCTTGGAGAGATCTTGGACTCTATTATTTATTATTATTATTATTATTATTATTATTATTATTTTAAGGTAGAATCTCTTAGAGCCCAGCTGGCATTAAACTCAGCTATATATGACCCAGAAGATGGCCTCAAACTCTTGATTCCCCTGGTCCCCAGACTCCCAAATGTTGGGGTTGCAGGCATCTATCACCACACCTGGCAAGATCTATACTCTAGAGGAAGCTTTGTGCCATACTGTACTTCAAGGGTCCAGGTTCCTTCCATATTGTTGCTGCAGCATCCTTCAGGAGATAATTGGTGCTTTGTTGAATTCAGGTCACTTCCACATCAGCTTTCTAGCCCATGGGGAAAGGAAATAGAAGGCAAGCGATTTGTTTCTGAGCAGCGCTCTCAGAAGGTGCCCACAGAACCCCTCTGCCTCCAGTCTTCTAGAAAGACCTTGGTTATATGACCACACTGAACTCACTGCAAGAGAGCCTAACACTGACCTGTGGAGTGTTATTTTGGAGATAACTATTAATCTGCCAGAGGTAGCAGATTTAAAACGGCCTAAAAGCAGATTTGAAGGTCTTCTAAATTTTCTTTGCTTGAAAGTACTAAAATACGTTAGGAACACAGGAATTAGAAATCTGCTAATTAAAGAATTGAGTTAAAGTAACAATCCTGTGTGCTTATCTAGTTTTACTTCTAACAGTGTGCTCTTAATTTCCCAAAGATGTCTACATTGTAATATTTAAGCAAAATCTTTTTGTTGTTGTTTTGGTCTTTCTTTTTTTTTGAGACAGGGTCTCCCTGTAGTCACAGCTGGCCTAGAACTCAATGTGTATACCAGGCTGGCCTCAAGCTTATAGAAATCTGCTGGCCTCTGCTTTCCCAAATGCTGGCATGAAAAGTATGCACTACCACACCCAGCAATTTTACAAAATCTTGGTGTCTTTTAATGTCACGTGCACATGTAGAACAGTGGTTGAGATGGTGAGTGCATAATGACTTCTGCCTTGAATTCTAATCAGGTAGAGGTTTAAAGAAGCAGAATCCTGCTGATGAACTACAGAGAATAAGCTGTGAGCCAGGGCCTGTTGGAAAGTGGGTAAACGTGGAATCAGAAACCTTAAAGCAGCTGGTCCCGTTACACTCCTGGTCAAGAAGAGAGAGCAGTGCATGTGTGCCTGTGCCCGCTCACATTCTGTTTTTTACACAGTCCACCTCACAGCAAAACACCCTTCACAGGTGATTCTAGGTTGTGTCACATTGACAGTTAAAGCTCACCTTCACAGACCATTCAGAGAAATGATAGAATAATGCCATGACCGAGATGTTTCTACTTTACACAAAGAGAACTTAGGAAAACGCTAAAAGACTACCAAAATGTATTATGAAAAAATATTGCTTTGTCTTTATCTCCACTGGCACTGTCTTAAGACTCTTATAAATCCCCAAAGTTCAATCTTTCCAGTGACCATTTACACTGTGTGTCTGAAACACATATACATACTACAAGTCTTTTCAACATTGTTGAAGAGAAAGGACCTAATATGTGAGGAAAGCACTAAGCTTGTTAGTTGTAGAGATGAAGGTGACATGTAGATGATAAGCACACCCACTTCCTACGAGCTGCTAGGCCCTATATGTAAATGGAAGGAAAGAGTGACTTTCAGCCCCAAGGTCACTGGAAAGCTGGTCCTTGTGTAACCTAAATTGGTAGAGTGATTTTACCAGAGGGAGAAAATGCAAGCAAATTACAGAGATTTGGGATACCAATAATATAGTTATTAAACAGATAATCTGAAAAAGATGGGCGTTACATGTTAAAGTAAAGGTCAGAACATTATGAAGCATTCCTGAAGGGCAGGATAAAGAGTGGATTTTAAAATATTTTATTTATTATTTTTATTTTTTACGTGTATGAGTGTATTGTCTGCATGCATGTAAGTGCACCCATGTTGTTCAGACCCTGCAGTAGGAAGAAGAGAGTGTTGGATTCCCCTGGAACTAGAGTTATAGATAATAGTTAGCCACCATGTGGGTGCTAGAAATTGAACCTGGGTCCTCTTCAAGAGGACTTCTTAAACCACTGAGCCATGTCTCCAGCCCATCAGTGGATTTTGAAGGTGTTAGAAGCAGTTGAAGTTTCTGACTAGACATCAGAAATGTCATCTTAGACAGATCTTGTAACTGTACAAAACAGATTAGAAGGAAGGACAGCTAAGTCCAATTAATAAACTGTTGTAAAAATCTAGAAACAGGGCTAGAGAGATGACTCAGTGCTTAAGAACACTGGCTACTCTTTTAGAGGACCCAGGTTGGGATCCCAACACCCACATGGCAATTAACAACTGTAACTCCTGTTCCAGGGGGCCCCTGACCACCTCTTCCTGCCTCCACGGGCATTGCACTTATGTTTATACAAGTAAAAGCCATACACATAAAATAAAAAGAAATCAAAAATAATTTTTAGAAGATAATTCAAACACGAAATTGTGAGATCTTCTGGACATAGGGATTGAGAAAATGAAAGCAAATTAGAAATTACCTCACAAATGTGTTGTAAAGACAAAGAAAGATCAAGAAATGCTTTGAAACCTTGACTCAGAGTTATAACAGGCATTATGATCATATTGCCCAAAATAATTGGATATAAAGGGCACTGAACATTCAAATAAAATACATAGTGGCTGTTAATAGATAGGAAGCTATCTGAGGTACTTTTTGGAAATCTTTTGCCTAGAAATTTTTAGTTAAACCAAGGAAGTGTTGATAAGTGGGTTAGGAAGCCTGGCTGCAATAAAGTGATGCATGCTTAGCAGAAGGCCCAAAGTACATCCTCAGAGAAAATACACTCGGAAAGATTTGGAGAACCACAAAAAGAAGCCATACGGGGAGTGTTCAAAGAAATGGAACAGAAGGTGTTAGTGGCAGAGAACTTTCTCAGAGAGCAGAAGGTGGCACTAATTTGCTCTGGCAGCCAGGCAAGGACCAAAGAGACACTGTATCTGACCGCTGGGGAGGAGAGGTAAGGAGATACATGACAGCATATATTACAACATCTGTGTATTGAATGCTTGCTGTGAGCTAGTCCAGATTCATTGCTCAAGGTACATTCACTTTGTGTCATGGTAAAAGAAATGGGCAAATGAATTGGATTGCAATTTGCCAGAATGAAGAACATCATCACATTGTGAATGATGGGAACTAGAGCTAAAGAACTTGAGAACCTCTTGAGAAGACTCATAGAGTTTTTTATTCAAGTGATGCTCTATATTTATCTAATCATTGATAAATATATTCAAGCCTTAACAAGTGTTCTTTCCTTCATGCTTCCTCTTTCCTGAAATAACAGGTGGTCTGTGAGGATTTTGAATGTAACAAACAAACATCCCAAGTTTGTTCTTTGGTATCTCTGTATTATATCATCCTAAATAAATAATTTCTAGTAAAAGAATATTACTAGAAAATCCAGCATAAACCAGTGCTAATTTCCAAAGTCACATTATTATCCACAGGAGTTTTCTATATAAAAAGAATTCATTAAAAATTGGCTTGAAACAAAGTTGTGAGAAAAATCACTACTTTCATTTTCTCTAGTATGCTTTGTGTCATGTCTTCCTCTTTAATTATCTTATCCCTCCTACTTGCAACCATTTTCTTAGTTAATTTGCCACATTAAAAACTTGAGGGTTGAGGTTGGAGAGATGGCTCAGCCATTCTGGCAGAAGAGCCTGATTGGATTCGTAGCACCCACATGACAGCTTAAACAGCCATCCATAACTCCAGTTCTTGATCCAACACCCTCTTCTTGCCTCTATGGCATTGTACACATGGGTGCACTTAACGTACATGCAGGTAAAACACTCATACATAAAATTTTTTAAAATTTTAATCTGAAAAACTTGTTATTTGAGTGTTGAGGAAATGGCTCAGTGGGCAAGTGTGAGAACCTGAGTTCAGCTCCCCGGAACACAGTAAATTGGGCTCAGTAGTGCACATCTGTAATCCCATGCTCCTGTGGTGAGGTATGAAGTGAAGACAGGAGCTCTTCCCAAAGCTTGTGGGCCAGGTCGCCTGGTATACACAGGAGACCGTCTCAACCAGGATGGGAGGTAGGGACAGACACCCAAGGTTCTGCTCTGACCTCCACACGCGCACCCTGGCATGCGTGTGCCTGCACTCACATAAACACACATACTCACAGAGATTAAAAAACCAATTTGCTTTAACTAAGACTTGGATTATGGCTGACCAGTGCTCCTCTGTCTTTGTTGCAGACCTTTGATGAGTGTGTGGCTGAGGGCGGCTCGGACTGTGCTCCAGAGAAGCTCTGGCTTCAGATCCCATTCTTCTGTGGCCATAGCTCAGAATGCTGGTAGGAAAACAGAGTCAGCTTAACTGATTATTTTCCTTGTCATCTCTGTAATCTACATTTCATAGGTATGAGTGTAGAGGTCAGGACCAGGGTATAGGGAATTCAGTAAGAGACCATACCAAGCATAACATGTAATTCAGCAGTGTCTAGTTTGGCGTTCACATTTCAAAGATTCTTCACATATTGATCCTCAAAGTGTTTTCTCAAGTCCAGTGGGGATTTTTGTCTGTCTGCTTATTATGGTGTTCCAGCACAGCTGTTAAGAGATCAGAGGTCATCTCAAAACGTTATTTTGTCCTAAGCTTTCCGTTTCAGGTTAAATCAAGTAAAACTTAGTGGGTAAATTACTTAGTAAATTACCTGGTTTTAATGTTAAACTTATTTTAACTTTGAGTATATGGAAATATAGTTGTAATTTAGTCTGCTAGTAAACATCAAGACCAAAATAAAGATATTTTACTTCTAATAAAGAAGTTATTTCCTCACAACACGCTGTATTGCCATGTTCAATTTTTTAAGTAATTGTACATATTCTAGAGCCCCCCACCCCTCCAATGCTGAGGATCCAGACCAAGGATTACACATGTTAGGCAGGTGCTGTAGCACTCTACGCTCCTGATAAAGTCTCATGAGCAGCTCTAGCTGCCATTTACCTTGAATTCTCCTGCCTCCAGCTCCCATGTGCTAAGAACACAGGCATGCATTACCACACCTGCTTTATTCAATCATTGTTTAACAGAAAACTCAGAAGATAATCCATTCAGAGTTACTACATTTCATAAAATCATGAGATGTATTATTAGGTTGTCAGTAAAGTTCAGGGCCTGTATAGTAGACTATTTCAAAGCAGCACAGCAGAAAAAGAATTGGAAGTGTTAGAAGGATATCTGCTCGATTTGTAGCCATTTCCTTCAAACAAATATGAGTAAACTGCAACCTATGGGCCACTTTAGGCACAGCACTTGTTTTATTATAAATAAAGCTTTATTAGAGTGCAACCACACACATTTTTTCACATGTTATCTTGGATTACTGTCATACTCAAATGGCAAAGTTGAGTAATTGTGATTTGAACCATACAGCCTACAAAGCCTAAAATATTTATTCTCTGCCTTTTGTTGTAAAAAGTTGTCTGACCTTGCCTTCGAATAATAAAAATATTAGTTTATTGAGGTTTTAGTTTTGCTTCATTTTGTTTTGTTTCGTCTTTTTGGGACGGCCGGCCTGGAACTCTCTGTGTAGACCAGGATAGCCGTGAACTCTTACCCTTCTGTCTCCCCTTCCCACGTGCCAGGATGACAGGCATGTGCATAACACACTTCTTTATTTTGTGGTTTTGATTTTTTTTTTAATGGTTGGGGAAGCAAAGAGGCCACCCCCCAGGGTCACGTTGCTGCTCAGAGAATGTCAGCAGAATCGAGCCCAAAAGTGTAGTCTGTTTAGAACAAAACCTGTTCACAGAAATTTCAGGAAGCATTAAGCTCATAGAAAGAACAAGAAATTAAGTTAAGCACTAAACACAAATTGCTTAGACCTTATAAAACAAAAAGAGCTTTCAAACTGAACAAATTTTAGGGTTGTTAAAAATACTTAAATGCACAACTAAGTCAAATGGAAGGGATATATGTTACAAATGTACATTTTAAAAACTGTCCTTATTCATATTAAGAGACCTTTAGTAGAATCTGTTAGCTCTGCATGTAAGAAGAAACTAGATTTGGCGGTAAAGACAATTGAAAACAAATGTGCTTCCCAAAAGAAGATAATAAAATGGTGTTAAAGATGTGGATGCACATCTCCACAATATAGTGTCAGAAGCATGAGAAATCCTTAGCAGATTTTACAACCAGTTTTTAATCCCTTTTCTTTGATTTCAGGAATGTGGGAAGCAGGTGGGCTATGGATCAAGCTAAGTATAACCTAATTAACGAATACTTTCTGGTGGGAGTTACTGAAGAGCTTGAAGACTTCATCATGTTATTGGAGGCAGCATTGCCCCGATTTTTCAGGGGTGCTACAGACCTCTACCGTACAGGTATATAAATGAGGCGTTTCTTTTTAAAGCAGTTCCTAACTTCTGTTTATTTGCAATTAGAAAAAATGTATATGATTTATAAACTTCAGTATAAAATATATGTGATTTAAACTTGAGTAAAACACCACCAATGGCTCCAGAAAGACAGGCATAGTGTCTTTTTTTCTGTTCGTTGCTTTTATTGCAAGACAGTGCCTAGCACACATGGTGTTCATTAAATAGTTTTGAATTAATTAGGTGAGCATTAGAAGGCGCAGAAAAGATACTGGAATAATTCAGAGTATAGAATCATACTTAGAAATGTGTCATGTTCAGTAAACCTAATACATTAGGACAGTGTGATAAACTCATAGGCCTGCATTCTACCTTTAAAGTAGGGGTGGGGTGGTATGGCTGAGCTGCACTGATGTAAGCGTCATGTGCTGTATCTGCTGTAGTATTCCTGAACATGTACTTCCAAACCCTTGAGAGTGCATCATTTATGAAGGCTGACCATACTCAGATTCTGTTTTTTTTAGTTGTTTGATAGCATGCAGTTATATAGACTCTTCCTAGGTGCAACTGCCCTAGTTTCTTCCTGATTATAACAAATATAGGTAGTGGAGAATTAGAATTCAGTTTGGTGGTGTATATTTTATCCTGGTTCTTAAATAAACAAAGCTTGCCAAGATGGCTTAGCTGGGTATAAGCACTTGCTGCATAGGGCTGACCACCTGAGTTCAGTCCCATGGTGAAGACAGACTCCTGGAAGTTGTCCTCTGACTTCTACATGCTCGATGCTCCTTCTCTCTCTCCCCCTCCTCCTCCCTCTAGCCCTCCCCCTCCCCCTCCCTCTCTCCCTTGAAGATTTTAATTTTAAAAAATCAACACATCTTGGAGAATGAAGCACTTGAATATAGTGTGCGAGGTGACCTTCTGCACTTTACTAAGTGCTGATCGTTACAGTTACTATTTTGACATTTCATTAAGTCTTTTAAGGATTTACATTCTAGGGTAGTATATCAGAGTTCTGATTATGGTTAGGGCTGCAATTTTTATTGAATTACTTGTCCTTCAATGTGTCATATTAATGAAAACCATTTCTTCAAATAGAGAGGCCTTGGTCTTTTGTGTGTTCTGTAAGAAATATTTACTTTTCTTCTTTTCCCATTGTAAGTAGGAAAGAAATCTCACCTTAGGAAAACCACAGAGAAGAAACTCCCCACTAAACAAACCATCGCAAAACTGCAGCAATCTGACATTTGGAAAATGGAGAATGAGTTCTATGAATTTGCACTCGAGCAGTTCCAGTTCATCAGAGCCCACGCAGTTCGAGAGAAAGATGGAGATCTCTACATTCTTGCACAAAACTTTTTCTATGAAAAGATTTACCCCAAGTCAAGCTGAGTACAGGTGTGGCTAACACATTCTTGAAGTCAAACCTTGACTCTGTCCTCACCCTTGGTGTCAGCTTCTGAACGTGGATTGCTGATGTGTGTAAGACAGTTTGCATTGAGCTGAGCTAGGAAGCAGACACTGCTGCCAACCAGCTGGATGCAGGCTGGTGTGTCAGTGCTGGAAGAAGCTTTTAAGTTCTTGGCATTTTTATTTCTTTGTTGTTCCTTTTTTTCATTTTGGTGATAGTTATAACCTCCCTAGAGTGGGGGTTACCTCACATCACCTAAAATAAACACATGGCAGGTTTGATCAGAAAGCTAAATACAGTTTCAGAAAAGATTCTGATTCTCTTGCTTTGCTAAGGCCTTGTCCACCCAGCCTTGAATGAAGACAAATCCATTTGCCACTTCCCAGAGGTCTGCATTGCACACCTCCGCTGAGTCCTACTAATTCCTGTTTGGCAGTATGATTTGTTGTGAATCATGTCTCATGAAGTTTATTGGAGTGTTGGATCATGTTTGCTCAAAACTGTTTCTGCTACAGTTGGATTTGCCCATATTTATGTAGGTGGCTTTAATTTTTTTGGTGATATTAGTGTTCAAATATCAACCTAAACCATGAATAATACTGTAAAAAGATAAAAGGGTTAAAGCAGTATTCCTGAGTCCTTTCTCCCCAGTGTCTAATATTGGGATGATATTTCTAAGAATGTTGGCATTATCTGAGGCTTTCATAATGACTTCCACACATTAATATCGAAACAGTGAGTTTAGTATTTGTTTTTCCGTGGGTTATTTGTAAAGCTGTACACTGAGATATGTTGATTCCATATCATGACTCCATTAGTGAGCTGTGATATGGGTAGGACTTTCCTACTTCTGTACTTTTACCTGTAGACTATTTTTACTACGGTGCTTTATAATGTGTTTTGAAGCATTGCATTTACAAAAGAAAAAAAGAGAAAATGCTGTAAATATTGCGTATTTTATGTATTTGGACCAAAAGGTTACCCATAATTAGACAAAAGTGGTTTTGCACCAATTCCGTTTTGTCAAGTAAAGTCATCAGACCTACCATTCCTTGTATTTCTTATTTAACTTTACTGTAAAGACACCAAAATGAACTAAAGTCTCCTTTCCAACTTGGTAGAATACATTATCTGTCCATCATGGGAGGCAGCAGTAGTGGAGACTCCCAGATAGGAGTCTCACTGTTTCGTTTCTCGTTCCGGCTCTGCACCGTGCACTGTGTGATGTCTGGCAAGTTGTTTAACCTCTCTTTGCCTCTATTTCCTCATCTCAAGATAAGGATAATGATACCTGATACCTGCTGTACCTACCTCACAGGACTGTTGTGAGGACCGAATACAATAGCGTGTGATGGAAACTGTAAAGTGGTGTTTAAATGTACGGAATTACCATAGAAGCAGCTTTGATGGAGAGTTTCATACCATCCAGTTTTTAACAACAAAAAGGAAAAGTCCACTTTTAAGCTTTGTGGTAAAAAAGTTAATCTTAATATAAATTTGTGTTTGATAAATATCTTCTCAGTGTTTTATCTTCCACGTTTCCATAGCTATTGAAATATGAGACACCTGTGAACCCATAGACTCAGGATCTGCTTCTCAAGTTCAAGAGGTCCCCTTGTTGGAGAGACCTCCCTAGCTGATGAGCAGGGAAACCTTGCTCTTTAGACTTGAAAGATGATCTTGTTTTTATTTTACATTACCATTCAGAAATGGTAGCTATTTTACATCTATGGTTTTTCAGGTATATTTAATAAGGTTTGATTTCCTTATTCTTTGCCTTCCTCTTGGAGTAAAAGATACAGAATTTTTAAAAAACTAATCTTTATTATGTTTAGTTTATATATTTCTAAATAAAACCTTCCCAGGCTAAGCATTTTAGGCAGAGTGTTTTAAAGTTTATTTATTGTGTAGTGAAAGAACACTACATATCAGAACACATTTATAAATAAAGACTAAATGACAGTATCATTTTAATGCCCTTTCCCTCCAGAACTGTGAAAATATTAAGAGAGCATAGCCAGGCATTTCTTCCTTTCCTCCCTGTCCCTGCTTACCAGTTAACTATTACAAGTATCTGTTAAAAACATTGTCCTCTTGCCCAAAAGCTTAAAACACCACTTCAGGACAAGGTATTTGACATCTACCCACCGTTGAATACATCTGAGATTCTTCAAAATCTTTCTGAAGTGAATTAACTCTTTTAGATAACTAGGGTAGCACTTAACACACTAGCTGAGTGGTTCAGTAAGCTGCTCCTGTAAAAGACCAGAGTAAATACTTAAGGTCTGTGTCACAGCTACTCAACTTTTACTGTTAGATAGAAGCTGTCACAGACAATATAGAAACAAATGAGCATGGTTATGCACCAATAAAACTTTATTTACAAAAACAGATGACATACTAGATAGGGATTATGAGCCAAAACCTTGCACTAGAGACATCATTACAGAGATACCATCTCTATCTGTGCTTAAGTTCGCTGAGTTTCAAAAGCCCCCAAATTACTGTCCAAAGAATTGCTTTTCTGATTCAGTATTTCCCACAGATTCTTAAACTTTGTATTGCTTCCCTGTAGCCATGTTTTTCCTAGTTTACCAGTTCAAAATTGAGACATGTATTTGATCATGTTTTAGGGCAGGTGGGTTCACAGTGTCCTTTCCAGGGACTTAGAAAAAGGGGTGGATTAGCTTTTGTTTGATCCAGTACAGTCTTAGGACTCTGAATCCTTATGGTATATAACTTTATAATCGTATATATAAAACCACTGAGATGATGTATATTTTTAAATGTGGCAAGTCTGGTTTTCTTTTTTCAGCCTTTGTGCTTTTGTTAGTATCTTGATCATAAGGAGATTTTTTTTTTTAAATAATAGAACGGCAAAATTAGCCACTTTGAATTTTAAAGGTAGTGTGCCTGTGTATATGTATCTATATATCTATGTTTATTACCTAAAGGAAGAGAAAAAATACCTTTCTGTTCAGCTTGTATCAACTCCTGTTTTCTAATTGCTGTGAAGTGGCAACTGTTGATAAATTATTGTGACTGTTTTAAAATGTAAAAGGGAGGATAAATCTTGATTTTAGCCAGCTTTAATCTGTAAAGTATCACTTAAATATATCTGGTAGCAACGCTTAAAATACTGCATGGGAATTACTTTGCTGCCCCCCCATTCATTTCTATAATTTCTGTTATATTGACTGCATCTGAATTCCTCATGATTGAATTTAAATGACTGAAAACCAGAGAATTGAAAGTTACTGACTTTTTAAACGATTAGCTTTGTTTTCTATTCTTAAAATTCAGCTGATGTCTATAATTTGAAATCTATTGCTCTTTCTCATTATATATCCTATGGGAAATTCCTAAAATTGTTAGTGCTGTCAGGAAATTTTATCAGAGTATTTTGATGATTTACTTGTGTATTTGCATAGTTAGACACAAAATAGTTTGTAGACGATGATTCTCTCTTTTTAAATAAAATGACATTTTTTAAAAAATCTAAAAGCACCAGAGAATTTAACTAAAGGCCAGTTCCCAACTGCATAGCTGGTATTTTACTTTATGTTGAAATTCTATTTAGAGAACATCTGTGTAAATCGTCTGTCTGGATTTTCCCAGTGGCTATTGTTAGACATACCCGTGGTCTCAGGGTCCTTTGTTATGGGTGTATCTGGCACTATACCCTATGAAGCTTGTCTTTAAGGGACTCAGAAGCTTTGCTTCATGGTTTGAAAGGCAATCTCTTCATAGTGCTGTGCTGTTAAGTTTTTGCATCCATATACCCTGGGCAGAGTTGCTGTGTGTGAACCCAGGTGGTTCCCTGGGAGCTTTGGGAGAGAAAAGTAACCCTCTCACAAGTACACTTCCAATTTGGCTTCTCTGGAATAGAGCTTCCTTCCCAGTTTTTTAGAACAGGAATTTTAGAAAACAAATGATGGGGCTGGAAGGATGGTTCAGAGGTTAAGAGCACTAGCTGCTCTTGGAGAGGACCCAGATTTGGTTCCCATCACTCACATGGTGGCTAACAACCATCCATAACTCCAGTTCTGAGGGATCCGATGCCTTCTTTTGACCTCCGTAGGCATTGCACAACATTGGTGCACTTACACACATGCAGGCAGTACACTCATGCACATAAAATAAAAATTCAAAAGAAAACTATTTTCTCCTGTATTCTTTATGCAAAGGGACATTTCTCAAGCTTACTCTATTCACTGTCTTCTCTTGGCTTTAGATATTGTTGCCAGCAGAAGGCCTGCATCATTATTGGTCTGCAGAGACTGCCTGGCTTTTTTATTTTTAATTTTATGTATATGAGTATTTTTCCTGTATCTACGTAATTTACACCTGTGTCATGCAATACCTGGAGAGGCCAGAAGAAGGTGGTGGTTCCCCTGTAACTGTGGTCCTAGATGGTTGCTGTGGGTCGTGGGTTCCCTGGGCCCCACTACAAGAGCAGCCAGTGTTCCCAACCATTGAGCCATCTCTCTAGCCCTTTACTGGCTTATTTTTGACAATATTTTATGCATACTGACTTGCTCATGTTAGTCAATGGTGTTGATATTTCAAATAGAAAATTTGCAGGGTATATTTAAGTGTAGACTTTACTGGAGGGAAAACTCAGATCTGTTATGGGGGTGTTAGAGATTAAATGAATACCCCCATAGCACTCAGTACTTGCCTGTCATGTCTTTAGCAGCTTTTACTATGCACATATCGCTTCTAGATATCCTCAAAGCTGGGCAACTGAAGGGTGCATTTAGAAGGTACAGAGAGACCAATAACTGACCATCAAACAAGCAGTGTGCCACAGGGTTAGAATTCGCACTCAGGGGAACCAGCATTATCTGATCTTGAAAAATTGCCCTGTGCTAAGTTGCACCATTTGTAAAATATGATTAACAGTATCAACAGCTGCAGAACTGAGATGGTCGTATATGTAAACTTCATGCCTGTCATAGTAAAAACTGAAGAAGTACTGATGTTACCTGCCACAATCAATGAGAAGATGATGATCTCTTTGAAAACGCTGAATGTCTGCATCCACTCATTTGTTAAAATGTGCCAGGCTGGGGCTAGGGAGATGACCCAGTGGTTAAGAGCACTGGCTGTTCTTTCTGAGGACCTGGGTTTGGTTCCCAGCACCCAGATGGTGGCTAACAACTACCTGTAACTCCAGTTCCTGGGAATCTGATTCCCTCTTCTTGACCTCCATGGGCATTGCATGACACAGGCACTCTTAAATAACATGTAGGCAAAACACTCATGCAAATAAAATAAAAATAAATCTTTTTTAAAATGTGCCAGTCAAGAAAATCAACGATGATCAAAAGAGTTGTGGTCTCGGGAAGGGGGCGGGGGCCAACGGTATAACAAAGCATGGTGCTAAGGCCCTCCTGTGGGGCTGGAGAGCTCAGTAGTAGGCTGTGTACATGCATGAGGCCTCAGGTTCCAGTCCCAGTTCCACACACAGCACACACCCCCTTTTTACTAATGAATCATCTCTCTTTTTAAAAAATATTGTTTTTATTTTATGTGTGTGAGTATATTGCCTGCATGTATGGTAGTGTACCCATGTTGTACAGTGCCTGCAGAGGTCAGAAGAGGGTGTCAGATTCCCTGGAACTGGAGTTAACAGTTGTTAGCCACATGTGGGGTGCTAGGAATCAAACCCAGGACCTCTGTAAGAGCAGCCAGTGCTGTAAACCACTGAGCCATCTCTACAACCCCTAACTCTCTCTGTAGCTAGCAGAAGCACCTACCAGTGCTTCCCATGTGATCCGTCTCTAGATACCCAACAGACTTAGTTTCAGGACAAATCTGTCCTCTCACTTTCAGGTGCCCATTTGCATTCAGACAGTAAAAGATAAGGTTTTGCTGTGATAGGTGTGGTTAATACGCACCTGTGGTTGTTAGTCCTATTATATTTCAACTCCAAAGTAATTTAAGCAATAAGAAATACAGATGATGCAATATACTTAGTAGTCCTAAATCGCAAGAACAGTTATGTTCTCACTTGTGTTACCAGATGAAAGCTGTAAACCTGCATCAAGTGAATGTTAAAGTCTGGTAATTTGGAATCCATGCACAGCCAGTATGCAAATGAGCCCAGTACCTAACCATCCAGTTGCCCGTGGACTTAGCCCTTCACCACGGCTCAGCGAGGCAAGGACTGTGACCTTCCTGCTGCTCATTCTGGATTTCTGCCATTTTTTCAAAAGAGGTTTTGCAGAGTCAAACCTTACTCGCAGAGCAGTTTGCACTTAGCTGTGTACGTGACAGAGGTTGTAAGCGCAGGGTGAGGCAGTCATATTTGAGTTTGGGGAAAATAACAGCAGCCATACAAGGAAGGGGCCCCTCCACTGGAAGCCAGGAATATGAGCACTGAGGAAGTGAGGATGGTGATAGACTGGGGAGAATGGATTCTCATGAGGGCCAAAAACCTCAACTTCTGCTGGCAGATGGGACAGGACCAGCAAGCAGAGAGTGGCGCCCATAACTTGGGTCGTGCCACATCGCATGCCTTCCTTTGTCCAAATTATGTAGTGATGGCTATTTTCTAAGCCATATAAAACAGACTAAGTTTGCCTTGAGAACTATAGTAGTATTATTAACTGTATTAGTTACTTTTAGTTTTTTGTGACAAAATACTTCACAAAAGTAACCTAAGGAAGAATCTGTTTAGGCTCACAGTTTTAAGTTCAGTCTGTTAGGATGGGGCAGTCACGGCAGCAGAAGCCTGAGTCAGCTGCTCACATGCTGAACTGCTGCTCAGCTCACTACCTCCTTTTTACTCTGCTCTAGCCTATTGAGTAGTGCTATCCATGTTTAGAATGGGTTTTCCTACCCCAGTTAACCCAGTCTAAGCTTTCCCCTCACAGACATGCCTAGAGGTTTGTCTCCTAGATGTTTCTAGATACTACCAAGTTGGTGGTGTTAACAGGGCTAACGAGATGGTTCAGTGGTTAAGAGCACTTTCTGTTCTTGCAGAGGACCTGGGTTTGGATCCCAGCACTGTATCAGGTGGCTTACCTGCTTATAATTCTAGTTCCAGGATATCTGACACCCTCTTCTGGCCTGTGAGGGCACATATACATACACTCAGGCCTACACACATACACATAAAAATATATCTTTTTAAAGATCTTAATTATCACAATAACGTAGGAAAAGTCCTGTGCCGTCTCCCTCTCTAAGCTGCCTTCCCTTCAAACCTTTGATTCCCTTGCATCTTTTGCTCATTCCGATTTTGTCATGTGACTTGGAGCTTAGCAAAGAGACCACCTCCCACCCCTGAAACTGCCTCCACTGTCCTGTGGATTGAGACAAAGACTTCGAGGAAAGCCCACAGTCGACTTCAGTCCCCAGCCCATTGCTATGACTTCCTTTAAGCTGAAGCCTGAAAACCTTTGTCTTGCTTGGAAACATCTCTCAGGAGAGCAGTAACAGGGAAAAACAATGTACGAGGGTCGTTTTCATTTTAGGGCTGTGGTCAGGAGTTGAGGAGTTTGATCACCAAGAGCTCTCCATGTATCAGTGGTGCTGGCGAAAAAGCAGGGAGAGTACCAGTGCAAAAACCAGCCCTGCACCGGAAGACACCCCCAGTCCGTGACACAGGTAGGTCTCTGAGTTGTAATGATGCTAAGAAGTCTCTCTCCCTGAGCAGCAGAGGCAAGAGATTCTGCTGGAATTCTGAGTCATAGTTCAGTCCTTTTTCTTATCTATCTCCCTTCCTCCTTCCCTTCTTTAAATCACTCAATCTCTTAGTAGAATCTCAACATCACAGAAACTGTTGAACACCTAATTCATGTATCTTCTTAGGGTACCAAGTCAAAGCTGTAACCCGCATCTAACTGTTAAAATCTGACAAAGGGGGACTAGAGAGATAGTTCAGTGGTTAAGAGCACTAGCTGCTCTTGCAGAAGACTTCAGTTTGATCCCCAGACCCACATGGCAGCTAACAACCATCCATAACACCAGTTCTAGAGAATCCAATGCCCTCTTCTAGACTCTATGGGACATTGCACACATGTGATCCACTTCTATGCCTACAGGCAAAACACTCCAACACATTAAAAAATAAGTGAAAAAACTTAAAAGATTTGGCTAAAAGTAGATCAACTGTCCCCAAGTGGTCTAACCTCTAAACTTTGGTTTGTGTTCACAAATGTCAGCCAAGTTGACCTAACTCTGAGCATGTCCTATAGCATCCCTACAGATTTAAAGTGTCTGCGGCAATAACATTCAATTTGCATATATTTTGTTGAATCTGAAGGTCCTCTTGATAAGGTAGCCAGGTTAGGCTATAAGAAATGTAGGAAATTTTCAGAGTTTTATATATTCCTCAATGTTCTATGTATTTAAGGGTCTCTCAAGATGACTAGCTGAAAAAAAGAATGTATATTCTCTGAGTAATCAAGCTCACCAGTAATTCCATGTGAAGTGTGTCAAGCCTTACAAAAATGTCTAATAGGAAATAAGTGACATGTTATTAAGAGTAACCAGAGAGTTATTCTCCTCCTTTAAAAATAATTTGAAATTCTCCAGGGGATTAATAAATTAGGTCTCTTGGTATAGGGTAGTAATCTGATCAGGCTATAGGGCCCCAAAACAGTGAAACCTCGGCATACCAATCTATTCTGGGGTGTCTTTAGAGGAAGCTGTGGATATCAAAATCTCATACTTGCTGTGTCTCTGCTTTTGTTTCATGTTAAGGCTCTTTAACGCATACCTTAGACAAGAGCCATGTTTAAAAAGTTGGACGGTTACATTTTGCCTCTCCATTTCTCCCTCACTAATAGCTCCCTGCATGATCATGAAATACGAATGCAAGCCCAGATGGAATTAGATGCCCTTCCCGCAGAGATCCTGCAGTCAGGCAGTCTGTGCTGTTTGATACGGATCTTCTGAGTGGACTAGGTGAGATTAGATTGGTCTCTCTGGGAACCAATGCTATTGACTTTGTAAGAAAGTTCTACCAGAGGCCTGAGGACTGCTGGGAGCAAAGTGGAAACATCCTGGCTTTCTCTTTATCAAGTTTCACATTGAGTAATGGAGTGTCCATGGTCAAAGGATGTAGATAATGAATTGGATCAGAAGCCAAGAAGGTGATCCCTGCCACCCACCACTACAGTATAATTTCATGTGTCATAACCCTTATTTCCATGTGTGTGTGTGTGTGTGTGTGTGTGTGTGTGTGTGTGTGTGTGATCTGTGACAAAGACAAACATCTCCAACATAGAGTGGGTAATATTTATTGATTGCCCTATTATATCCTGGCACTATGGTACAGACTCTGTACCATAAGCCCTTTAACTTTTATAGTTATAGTAATGCTCATATTTAATCTATCATGATTGTCAAGACTGTAACTTCACAAGACACAGCTGCATTTATCCTAGCACTGGATTTTTACATGGAAGGGATTCCATTGTCGCCGTTTTACAATTAAAGTATCTCTGCTAGCAAGTCAGAGGTGGTTTCTGCCCTGCTGGTGCTGGTGCCCCGCCTGCCTCTGAAGGGCAAGTACTCTAATACTAAGCAGTTACACTGGTTCTTAGACTACAACCAATAGCATCAGATCTCCTGGGAACTCAGTGAAGCAATTCTTCCACTTAAACCTAAAGAAGCCCCATCCCTCCAGGTGGTTCTGATCCAGGCTGCAGTTCAAGAATCACCACATCAGAGCAGCAGTCCATTTATGAGCTGAAGTCTAGTGTGCTTAACCTTGCTGGTTAAGTAAGACCTCTCAGCAGAAGTGATAGCTAAGACTTGAACTCAGGTCTGTCTGCCTTCAGCATCTTCTGTTTCAGGCAATAGGCTGCTGTATAGGCTGCAATCTGTCTTACACATTTCATTCTTGGTACTTCCTTTCTAAAAAAATCTAGGGAAAGAGGAAAGCAAACAATAGACAAAAAAATTCTATGTGCTCTTTTGGAATAAAGCAAAAGTTCTACCCCTTTTCATGATTTGGGATTCCTCAGACGGTGACTAGAATGTTCAGGAAAGGCCAAGAACATCACTGAGGATCCAAACTGACCAAGCATAAGCACATGGCATCCACACATTCCCTGAGGTGTGGGGCTCATGTTCCTTGGCCACACTTCATCTTTAACTGTGATGGACTTAATAGCAAAAGAGCTCCAAGCCTTGTCTTGGTGATCTCTGTGGGGCTCTGGGTTGACAGAAGATGGGCTCCTGCATCTACTTGAAAATCCCAGTCCTCCCCACTGGCATTTCTCAGCTGCGACATCCCCTGGTCACAGTGGCGTTGTGCAGCTATGTGGCTTTCATAGAAATACCCACCTGGTTCTCATGAATTTCATCTGCACTTACTTTCCTGGAAGTAAGAATCCAACCTGAAGCTTAGTACATAGCTCAGAAGACTCCAGGGAACTCAGAACTGTCCCCTTCCAGTGCCAACAGGCTCCCTTCCACATGCTCTCAGGAGAGATCACAGAGGGGCAGTCTTCTCAGCACATTCCTGAGAGAAAAGCTGTTTCCCATGTGGAGAGCCTTTTCTGCGTGCTGGCACTGGACCAAGTGCCTCTTTACCTTCAGAGGAAGAGGCACCAGTAGCCCCATTTCACAGAAAGGAATGCAGAGCTCAAGCAAGTCCAGACACTCCACCACACTGCTGGTGGAGGCAGGATTCAAATCCAAGTCCTAATGCAAATTGCTTACCCTTAAGCATTGTGCCGCAGAGGCTTTGACAGCTGTGATGGGCTGAGAGGGCGATTTGTTTTGAGAGTCTTATGTGTTTTCTTGCAGCTTCTTCCACAAAGCCCCACAGGGCTTGGCAGAAGATAGGCGTGGGACCTAGGGCTGTGACATTCATCTGTGTGGGCTCTAGCTGGGACTCTAACTCAGCAGTGGCCTCCAGTTGGAAGGAATATGAGTCAGTACATGTAAATCATTGCGTTTTCTTGTCATGTTTTTTCTACTCTTTATTTCTAACTTCACGTGTCATCTTCAGCTCAGTATGTGTTAATATTGTTCTTGTTGCTGTCTGAAGATTCCCAAGTTCCTTGCTAGGCTGGCTCTATGCTTTAGTCAACCCCAGAGTGTGGATCAGGTCCAAGACCCAGAGGTCAGCTTATGGATTCTCCTAGGGTGCTCTGGCTTTATCAGGATCCGTACATGCAAGCCTCGTCTTTGCACAGCAGTCAATGGCAGGAGGCTCTACACGCTGATCAGAAGATGGATGTGCTGAGGAGCTGGATGCTTCATGGGGCAGATTTGGCCCAGTGTCAATACGGCCAGCTAGCAGAGTGCTATCCAGAGCTGCTTCTCGGTACCAGTATCCTCTCACTCCCCTGTGTGACTCTCTGCTCAATGCTGTCTTCTACCACACACCCAACGATCTCTCCCAAAAGAGTCCGGAGAGACCTAACCTCCCCAAGGAAGGTGGCAGAGTGAAATCTGACATTGTCTGAGGATGCACACCTAGAGGCCAGAGAAAGACATCGAGTATATTGAGTGTACTGCCTTAATCCCTTGAGACAGAGTCTCTCATTCCACTTGGCACTAAGATGGCAACTAACAAGTCCCAGCAATCTTCCTGTCTCCACCCTCTGCAGTGCTTGGGTTATAGGAATGCATGCCACCATGCCTAGCTTTAAAAAATGGGGGGGGGGCGGATTTGAACTCAGATCCTCATGCTTGATAGCAGGTGCTCTTTCCTGCTAAGCCATCTCCCCCTTTTAATTTTTTTACTAGCATGTATTAACTATACACAATTGGCTTTCATTATGGTATTTCCATACATGTTTATAATGTATTTTGATCACACTCCTCCCCATTATCCTGTGTTGTCCTCATCCCACTCCTGCTGATTCCCTGCCTCTTCGCAACTAGTCTTCCCTTCTGCTTTCATGTTATTGTTTGTATGTGACCAAACGAGTTTCATTACGGTTGCTACGAGGACAAGTTGAGGGGTTAGAGAATCCGAGCAGCTTACTAGGGGCTACGCTACTGAAGAATATGTCTCCTCTTCCCCCAGCAACCAGTAGCCAATAGCTTCTCAGGGAGGTGCAGGGCCTCATGGATCCTGCCCCACTCCATGACAGAATGTTAACTGGCCTAGTCTTGGGCACATGTTGTTTAGGTAATCACAGCTCCTAAAAGTTCAAGAGTCCATAGGCGTGCCATACTGGGAAGACAGTGTTCCATGGCACTCCAGCCCATCCTATAGCTCTTACATTCTTTCTGCCCCCTCTTCTGTGATGTTTCTGAGTTTTGAAGTGGATGGTATATATGTCCTTTATAGTGCTAAGCAATCAACTTTGGCCTGTTAGGAGTCTCTGAAATAACTACTGCCCGTTGCAAAAAGCAACTTTTCTGAACAGAACTGACAGCAGCACTAATCGATAGACATAAGCACAGATATTTAGAAGGCAGTTTGATGAGCACATCATCAACCTTCATGACTATTGTGTAGGTCTAGCAGGTGTCCTAAGCTAAGCTTCTTGTGTGGCTCAGGACTGACGAGAATGGCAGAAACCTTGAAGGAGAGTG
Organism: Eospalax fontanierii; assembly: GCA_035773235.1. NCBI lineage: Eukaryota > Metazoa > Chordata > Mammalia > Rodentia > Spalacidae > Eospalax > Eospalax fontanierii. The sequence continues at coordinate 21,863,427 of CM069543.1, forward strand.
TCAGTCTAAAAAGCAAGAGTTAGATTTCACAACTGTGAAAATCTCAGGTGGCAAAGAACAAGACAGACCACCTCCCTTCCTCTGCACCCAGCAGAGGGAGAAGGAACTACCAGAGGTGAACTTGGCCCGACTTGCCATCCTCTTGAGTTGTTTAATGGCAGGAAAAGCACATTTATGTCACAGCCAGTGGCATTGCTTCCAGCTCTGACAGTCTCTGGCAGTGCCCACAAGGTTGTGTTTTTTTTTTTTTTCTCTCTGCTGAAGACAAAGCTGCTTCCGTATAGGTTGATTGCACCTACCCTGAAAACCTGAAATTAAAAATGCTTCAAAAATAAAAAATTGTGAGTCCACCCATGATGCCACAAGTGGAAAATTCTAAAGGAATATCTTCCATGTCACAAGCGTTGAATGAGACAGACTTGCCCGCTGTGTGTCTTTTGGAAGATTAGTAATTTGTTTTCTTGTCCTACAAAAAGTAAAACCAAACCTCACTTGACCTTAAAATGTATGAATTGAATGACGTCACATTTATAAGATTCTTTGGAAAAGAAAATTATGAGTGAGTGAGTTGAAGGCCTCAACAGAATTGGTGTTTCCTACCTAGTTCTGCCCCTATTGAGCGTGTCCAACCTTTTGACACGGTGGCATGATGTCCCCTACCAAGTTTACCCTCAAGACCCGTGCTGTCAACTTACAAAAAAAGATGGGAAGAAAAATCTCATGTTTTAAGTAAGTTTACCATTTTATGTTGGGCCATATTCATTGTCCTTGGCCATTGGGTTGAGCACAGCTGCTGGATCTTACCAGTCTGCCTGTCTTCCCCAGTAGGAGACCAGCTCTGAAACGGGCCTCTCTAGCCTTCTTGCCGCTTTCCTGTTCCTCATCTAAGCCCAACAATGTGTTCTATGTTTGTGACTACTCCCAACACTTAAAGCATATAAGCATTTAATTCTTAGTTCCTCAGTTTCCCTATCTGGACAGTAATTTCAAAAGGAAGCAAAAAAAAAAAAAAAAAGAACATTCTGGGCTCTGAAGAAAGCTCCCAGGACAGAGTCTATTGTTAATTGGAAAGTAAATAGCTCTCCTCTGAGTCACTGCCTCCTTTCAAGGGGCCCCCTTGCGAGGCAGGTTGGGAGACAGTTACACCTCCTTTGAGGATAGTGGAGACTACCCCAAACTCCTTTGGAAGAGCTTTGGGAAGATAAATGAGCTGATACACCTGACAGCTTTTTGAGCTCTCCCTAGAAAGATACCCTTGAAACACAGGATCCAGGTGTGTTTTGCTTTGACTTGTGAATTTGGGGGATTTTCTGAAAGTCTGAATCTCCAAACAGGCAAATTAAGGGGTGAAAATTAGCATCACAAACAGCCTCTTGGCTTGACAAAAAGATTCACAGCAGGATCCCTTTAAATAGCCAGCTCCCCTGGTGCATTTAAAATATGACTCAATTTACAAAGAATTTGATTTACATATACCCCGTTAGGAACACATCTACTACAGAAGGAGAGGCACATATGTTTTTTATAATAAAGATCGATAACTGTGGGATTTAAAAGTATAAAATAATTCTTCTCATCCTCTCAGTTGTGCAGTTAACACTTCCAGAGCTAGAAAGCAGCTCTGAAAAAATGCACAGCTGTTGCTGGGACGGCAGTCGGGCCCTCCTGAGCACAGTTCCAGGAGTGCTGAGAGGAACAGGGTCTCCAGCTTACACCCGATTGAAATAACTGGCTTGAGGTCACTTCTGAACGCAATATTATAAGTTGCTTCTAATTGGGCTAAAGCATTTCTGAGTTAATAAGAGATGAAAAATCAGCAAGCAGGGGTTCTCTGATGTCTGAAAAGCCTTAAATAGAAAAGGGACAAAATGTGGCAGATTCTGAAATGAGTGAGCTCCTTGTTCAACTTTGCTCTCTGGGAGCACATGATGAAGGAGAAGTTCTGTGTGTGTATGTGCATGTGCATAACAACCGGTGCACCCTTGGCTAGATTAAGGGGAATATACTGTCAGAATAATTACATCCCCCAAATACACCTAAACACCTAATCCCTAAGAACCTGCAAATATGCCGTTACATGGTGAGGACAAATTAAGGTTGTAGATGGGATTAAATTTATTATCTGACCTTAAAATATGGCAATTTTTATCCTAGATTATCCACATGGGCAGTCACCGGGGGTCCTTAAAGGGTGGAAGATGAGAACTGGCCTGATGGCTCAGTCAGTAAACTTTACTTACAAGGACTTGTGTTTGATCCCCAGAACTCATGTAAAATGCAGCATTGGGAAGGTACACAAGAGGATCCCTGGGGATCATGGACCAGCCAGTCCAGCCTAATTGGTGAGTTCCAGGCCATGGAGAAACCCTGTCTCCAGGGAGGTGGGTGGCATTTCCGAGGATGACACTTACAGTTGGCCTCTGGCCTCCGCATGCATGTGCACTTACACACACGTGAATAGACACAAATATGCACATACAAAGCAACGGAAGGCAAAAACTGGTGCCAGGTGATGCCATGTGGAAAGACCTGACCGGGCATTGACTGTGTTATGATTTGGATATAAAGGGTCTCCCTCGGGCTCATGTGTTTGGACATTTGGTTTTAAGCTGGTGGTGCTGCTTTAGGAGCTGTGGAGCTTTTAAGAAGTGGAACCTGGTGAAAGAATCACTGGGAAGCAAATTCCCAGCCCCAGTCTCTCACTTTCTCTGCTTCCAGGCTTCCTGAGATGTACACCAAGCAACCTCATGCTTCGTCCACCACATCTTCCCCATCATTAACTGTAACACCTCAAACTGAGTGCCAAAATAGACCCTTTGTGGTAATGACTTTTACAGTATGGGTATACTCTGGACTAATCATGACTTTTACCTAACCTTGCAACCAAAAATTACTATTTGTAATGTAAACTAGTTCACTGAGCCCTCTGCTCCTCTCATGGCCTGATCATATGGGCCATAGTCCATCAGGACCCTTCCTTGCCCTGTACCCAAGATAGTGTGTATGCCTATTTTACATACCAAAGCGTTACAAACAGTGTGCTCTTCATTGCAAACAATGAGAGAACTTATGACTCTTCTGTTTGTAGCTGTGTGCTTGTAATCTAGGTCTGGGGATTAGATAGGACAAAATTCTTCTCTGATAAGATAAGGCCGGGTTAGCCGACTGTTGCTTCCCCATTTCTTACTGGACACGCTATTTCAATAAAGTTTCTTGGCAGTTTGAGTCCCCACTGTCTTGGTGTTAAAATGAATGCTAAGAGTCTGGCTGTCAAAAGTCAGGTTGACTTTTTTTTTAAAGTGCTGCCATAACGTTGTTTAGTAACGTTGCAGTCCTTCTCCTTTAAGTTGTTTCTTAACACAGAGATGAAAAATGAACGAAGGAAAACACGGGCCAAGGAGTGTAAACAACCTGTGGCAGCTAGAGAAGGCAAGAAAACAGTCCTTCCCAGGACTTCCAGGAAGAAACTCAGCTTTGACAAGATATTTGATTTGGGCCCATTAAAACCCATTTCAGACTTCTGACCCCAAGAGCTATAAGATTTTGGGTAGTTATGTCATTATATTTATAGTGATTTTTATGGCAGGCACAGAAAAGAAATACAGAGACATGGGGTTATAGCTTCATGTTCAAGCTGCTGAGACCTATGAAAAATCTCTAGATATTTTCATGAACCTAGATACAACTTTGCAAATGCTCCAGGCCCTATGAGCCTGAACCCCCATCCTAACTCCAAGTCAGGAAGCAGGGGAAAATACCATTATCATGGGCTAGCCCTTGAACATTCCCATGTGCCATATACGCAGGGGAAAGACCTAGGATTTAACTCTGCGGCTGTGGCTCCCCTCTTCCAGGGCCAGTGGGCACACACACGAAACATCCCAAGTTTTTCTCTACTAGTTTTTATCTCTTCCTCTGACTTCAGCAGCTTCCTTCCACACAGGGCTCTGGGTCTAGCAGGTCAGCACTTCAGAACTCCGCACGTCTCCTACGCTGCTCCTCCGACTGCAGAGCAGGTGGATGCCTGGAGCTGCCGGGCCTGGAACAGGATTTCTGTGACAGAGATGATGGAACACTGTTCTGTCTTTGAAAACCGCCTGCCCACTGCACCTTTCCTCTCCTACATGCTCCCCCATGCTTAAGCAGTGTCTACTCTGTGGAGGTACGGTAGGGTGGGAAGGAAGGTCAGTTCCGAGGGGAAGGCAGACTGTATTTTTCCAGCCTAGCTTTCAAGCAATACAGTTGATATTTTAAGCCTTAGCTGGTTCTAAACCCACACTGTGGAGACGGTACAATTAATTTGCCCCAATAGAGTCTCCTAATAGAATCAAAGTTCTGACCTCCAAAATCCTGTACAATAAGAAAATACAAAAGTAAATCTTTGCTTGTTCCTTGCCAGCTCTGTGATGTGTGCCAAACTGACTGACCACTCCACACTTCATCTATAAACTATGGATAAAACAGTTGTCTAGGCCTGGGGTTGCTGTAAGGATCAGTCAGGCTGATATTGGAAGCCCCTGTGCATTCACTGTTTACAGCAACAGGAGGAACGACAGCTGCTGTTACTGTTTTTGTTGTTATAAAACAATGGTAGAAACAAGCCTTGTTTTTGGAGTTTCAGCTGAAGGCCTCAGTGTGACTAGAAGTAAATTCAGGCCTCTTGTACCTTCATTGACCAATTAAGATATAAGATAAGGTCTTGCAGCAAGGAAAGCAACATTAGTCAAAAAGCCAGCTCCAAAGAAGAAAGGGGGCTCCTGTCAAAGCCCTTGGGGAGTGGGCACTTAGGGGTGCAAGGGCTTTTATAGGGCGATAAGGAGGGATGGTACAGGAAGTGATCCAGAACACATGTCTCCCTTCTTTTTCTCTGGCCAGAACATGTCATGGACTTTGACTCCTGAAGACTAAGAAAGAGGTTTCAAAGGCTGTCAGATATTTTGGCTTTGTGAATCTAAACAGCTAGCCAGGGCTAGAGAGATAGGTCCTCAGGAGCACTGACTGCTCTTACACAGGACCAGGCACCCATGTGGTAGACCATCCCATAACTCCAGGTCCAGGGGATCTGACACCCTTTTCTGGACTCTGCAGGCATTGCACATACATGGTAGACCTACACACATTTAAGCACTCATATACATTAAAGGACTGGAGAGATGGCTCAGTGATTAAGAGCACTGACTGCTCTCGCAAAGCACCCAGGTGGGTTTGATTCCCAGCACCCAGATGATGACTAACAAGGGAGCCAACATCCTCTTCTGACCCCCAAGGGTATTGCATGACATGGAAGCACTTACATACATGCAGGCATACACATAGAAAAATAAAATATTTTAAAAATATAAATAAATAATAAAGAGGCAGTAGTTAACATCTTAACCATTCAGTAGGACTCTCTTAATCATTTTAAATGCCAGTCAAAAGTGAGGGATCCTGGGCTGGGGAGGTAACTCAATCATAAAGTGTTTGTTGCACAAACATTAGGATCCAAGCTCCTTCCCCAGAACTCACACAGACAAGCCAGACATGGTAGAACACACTTGTTAATCCCACCCGAAGGGATGAGGTGGGTGGTTCCCTGGGGTTTGCTGACCAGCCTGCCTGGCCTACCAGGTGAGTTCTAGGCCCATGAGAGCGTGGCAGAGCATGATGGTACACATTTTTTATTTCAGCACTCAGGAAGCAGGGGCAGGTGAATCACTATGAGTTTGAGACTAGCCTGGTCTACAAAGCAAGCTCCAGGCCAGCCTGGACTACATAGTGAGACCTTGCCTCAAAACACAAAACAAAACAAAAACGTGTACTGCTCTTGTAGAAGACCCAAGTTTGGCTCCCAGCACCTATATTGGATATTTCAAACTGCTTGTAACTCCAGCTCCAGGAAAATACTAATGCCTCTGGCCTGCAGGGACACCTGCACCGCCCCCCACAAACACATAAGAAAAGTAAAATTTTTTAAAAGACAGGTTATTATGGTCTGTGCCATATTCCGCCTCCTTCCTGTATAGGATAGTGCAGTGCTTCCTGTAGAGCTGGATGCATGATCCAGAATTGTTCTCTGGGTCTGAGAACCCATGAGGAATGGTCTGCAGACCACCGAGTGCAGGTGAGGGGCGTGTGAACAGCTGGGCTGATAAGGAAGAGGACCCCCTCTGGATGTTCCCCGAGAACTAGGCCAAGCAAGCTCAAAGTAGGGTGAGTACATATGTCCCTTACCCTGGATAGTCCATTTTTGTATTCTTGGTTCTGATATATTTATAAAACATTCTTTAGCTCTTAAAACTGCCTGGGTTTAGACAATAAATTAAAGACTGTCCTCTGCTTGTGGTCAGAGACAGCCGCGCAGCTACACATGCTGGTCTTCTTCCACTCCTCTTCCCTGTCCTCCCTAGCCACGCTCACTCTGGCTGAGCCTTGACTATGTTGGTGAGTGAGGGAAGGAGAGGAGTGGAAATCTGGGTCTTCATACAGAAACTAGTAAAGCCTCGCACCCCGACCCACCTCCTCCTTTCACCTTAAGGCTGAAGTTCCTGTGCTAGATCCAAGGATGGGGGACAGGGGCCGGGGGGAGTAAGTTGACTTTAAAAACAATTCTTGCATGGAACTTGATGTGCTAGCTCCTGAACTATGATTAGAAATGACCAGAAGTAAACAAAAGTTTTCGTTATCCAACCAAAATTATGAGCAGCTGGGTGGTCTGGGCCATGCTAGCCCACAGAGTCTATTTTGAGTGGGCAGTGAGAGAAAGTAGAACTGATAAAAGCCCTTCCTTCCTTCCTTCCTTCCTTCCTTCCTTCCTTCCTTCCTTCCTTCCTTCCTTCCTTCCTTCCTTCCTTCCTTCCTTCCCTCTCTCACCTCCTCCTCCCTCAGACCGTCTCATTCTGTTGCCTCAGCTAGTCTTGAACTCCTGGGCTGAAGTGATTCTCTTGTTTCAGCCTCCAGAGTAGCTGAGACTATGGCGCTATGCATGCATTAGTTTCTGCTGATGTCCTTTATTTCCTCCTTGTTAAAGATACTGGTTATGCTATTATATCATCTTCTTTTTAGTTGTGTGAATGTCCAAGCAAGCAGACAAACACTGTTTTTCAGAAGCACTTTGACCTCGGGTTATTCTTTCACCTCCTACTCTAGCGAGCCGCCATAAGCCGCATGCAAATAGCTGAGAATTATTTTTAACTGAAAATTTAAGGTATAGACTTGAGCCTGAAGTTGCTAGATGCCCTCTTCAAAGATTAAGAGAAGAAAGAGAACATGTTTCCAGAATAAGTCTGGACTGTTCACCACTCAAAGGCCAATGTTTGGGAGATGAGAGTTCATAGGAAGGAATTAGGTTCATTCAAGGGCTAATATCCTGGGAACTGGAGAGTTAAACTTCAAAGCTCCATCTTGGAGGGGCTCAGGACACAAAGTACTTTTATAGCAAGAAAATGGAAGAACAGGGCAAGGAGGCACTTTGTCATCTAAGGTAACTGTCTACAAATGCCTAAGAAAGGGAGGAAGGGAGGGAGGAAGGATTTATTTTGGCTTATGATTTTGGAGATGCCAGTTCAAAGTCCTTGGTTCCTTTGATGATGGGCCCATGGTGAGGCAGAACATCATGGCACAGGAGAATGTGGGAAGGAATTTGAAGGTGAGACAAAGAAAGGTCAAGGACAAGAAACAGCCTCTAAACACACAGTGACCTACTTCCTCCAGTGCGGCTCTCCCCGTAAAGCTCCTAGACCTTCCCCAAATAACACTGCTGTCTAGGGGACCAAATCTTCAACACGCAAGCCTATGGGAGATATTTCTTATTCAAACCATAGCACTGCATCAAGGACAACTCCAAAAGTGTAGTCCTGTTATAAGGTGAAAGAAAAACTTCTTCTCATGACACTTCCCCTTGTTTAAACAAATAAAATGATAGAGATTCCCCAAATGCTCATTATTCGAGTTCTCATAGTTCCCAGGTTGCATAACAGAAGTCATGATTATACAAAAATACTTACGACCACCTATTGTTACTCTGACATTCCAGCCTCCCCCATCTCATGAAGCCCTTTTTGGACTGGTTTCCTGATTAATGACCACGGGCTATAGTAAACATCTGGCAGACAATGCAAACTATTTCAAAGTCAAGTTTCAGATCTCACAAAAAAACTGGAATAATCTCATGGCATTGAGGGAAATGAAGTTGGAGAATTGCTCAAATCCTAACTGCTAAAAATAGTGGCATGGCGGAGGGCTGCCAGATAACAATGGGAAAAACAAAATATAAAAGAAATCCTTGTTATAAAAGATGACAGAAAGGCCACAGGATCAGTTGGAAAAGGAAGCTAATACATACATTCCTTTCAGGAATGAGGTTTATTGTAGGGAAATGGCCTCAAGGGATGTGACTGGCCTCTAGGTGGGAGGGAGAATGTTAGGCAGAAAGGGGACAATATGTGGGCATAGTAATAATGTGATGGGGCCTTAACGGGACCAGGAGAGGTGTCCCTGAGTGAGAATGAGAGAAAGAAAGATAGAGAGATGATAGATGATAGATAGATAGATAGATAGATAGATAGGCAGACAGACAGACAGACAGGCAGGCAGAAAGACACCAAGAGAAGGATGGGACAGGGAGAGACCAGATCAGGAAGCAGCCTTCATCTCAGGGTCACCTCCCCATGAGGAGTCTCAGACTTCCCAGAACAAAGGAAGTGTCTGTCTGACTTTTTGTAGTGCTTTAGGAATGTCCGGATGTTTCACATCACATGATTCAGTTCTGCACAACATTCATGACAAAGAGCATGAAGGAACCATGTACCAAAAACTGAGAGCTGTCAAATCACACCGCAGACTGCCTCTCAACTCCCTCTCAGAGAGGGAGCTGCAGGGAGGTGTGGCTGGATCCAGGCTCTGGGCACCTGGAGGTGTAGGCCCGCATGCTAACAGTGACCCCAAAGAACATCAAAGAGAAAAACAGGTGATTCAAAACAAGAAAATTCATAAAGCTCTTGAATACTTTTGTAAAAAGGTCCCTTCAGGGCTGAAGAGATGGTTTACTCAGTAAAGAGCTTGCCAGACAAACAGCAGCATCTTAGTTTGGATCTCTAGCACTCATGTAGACTCTGAGCATGGTGGCATGTGTCTGTAACCCTAGCTCCAGGGAGGCAGGTGAATCCCTGGAGTTCTCAGTGGAGCAGAATCGGCAAACTCTAAGTTTAGAGAGAACTTATTCCCCCAAATTAGCTGGAGAGTAACTGTGGCAGATACCTAAAGTTGACCTCTGATCACCCCCTGCACACACACACACACACATATACACACATACACACACGTATGTGCAGTCACACACAAATGCACATACACATGAACATGTATACACACATGCACCACACTAAATAAATAGATAAATAAATAAATTTCTCTTTTATAATGTTGGTTGTAAAAGCAAAATCTTAAGCAAAGGCTATAATGTTATTACACATTTTGATTAAATTTCCAAAATAGAGGCTGGAGAGATGGCACAGTGGTTAAGAGTCCTTGCAGAGGACCTACATCTGGTTCCTGGGACCCACACTAGGCATCTCACAAACTGCTTATAACTCTAGTTCCAGGAGATCCAGTGCCTCATGAGCACATACCCACACATACACGTATAGTTAAAAATAATAAAATAAATCTTAAATGATTTTCCAAATTAAACAACTTTGTTCAGACTAAGAATTAATGAGTGCCTATAACTATAATTTAAATGACATGAAATATGACTGAAAAGCTCATTTATGATTTTTGCTTCTTAGTTTTCAAGTTCAAGCCCCCAATCAAACACCCCTCCCCCCCCCGATTTAATATAAAGTGGAGTCTTCCAAATAGTTTCCTAAATAGTTTCCTATTAAGTGGCCTGTCCCAGAATTAAATAAAGAGGACTTTCTTCTGGGAGCATCTCAGTCTAAACTATATTCTTTGCAACTGGCCAGCTAACTAGCTTCTCCAAGTTCAGGGCAGGGAGTAGGTACTTAACTTCTAACTGCATGACAAGAGAATCACTGAAGGAAATCTCTAGAACAAAGAAAACTTCAGCTTCCCAGACAAGTTTACCTGCCTGCATTTTCATTGCCATTGTTTGCACGTCCTTGCCTAAGCAAACAACATCCTGTCAGAAAGAAATGCCAGCACTTGTCACCCCTGCTAGAGGCACCTGCCTGTCCTCCTCACCCTTTATGCTGTGCCAAAAGAACTCTCAGGCCTCTGACTGCCAGATGCCAATCCCACATGGAGGTGAGAGGTAGGAGAGGAAGGGGGTGTGGGACAGGTGAAGGAGTGTTGTGATTCCGAGGGAGGCCGAGGCCAGCCTTGCCTGTGCTTCTACTACAAGTGCTGTCTTAGTTTGCGCCTCTGTTGCTATGATAAAACATTCTGATGAAACGTAAATAGGGGAAGAAAGGTCTATTTGGTTTTCAGCTCATAGTCTATCACCAGAGGATGTCAAGGCATGAATTCAAGATAAGAACGTGAAGCAGAAACCGTGGAGGAACACTGCTTCCTGGCTTGTTTCTCCTGGCTTGCTTTTCTTACACAGTCCAGGCCCATCTACGTAGGGATGGCACCACCCACAGTGGGCTGAACCCAACTTCATCAGTTACTAACCAGAAATGCCCCATAGATACTGTCACAGACCAATCTGATGGCGGAAATTCTTCAGTTGAAGCGTCTTCTTCTTTGGGGCCTCCAGTTTGTGTCAAGTTATCAAAAACTAACCAGCCTACACACCTTGCTGTTGAGCTGTCTCTGGGGGCCTTCACCCTTCTGTGGGGCAGGGTGAAAAGTGGTTGCCTCCCACATGTCTCTGGACCCTAGTTGCCATTATCAGTTACTCAGAGGTCTTAGGTTTCTTACTTGTCTAGTTCTAATGACCATTTTTTGCTCCTGCCTCTCAAATCTGTACCCCTCTCCCTCAAACATCAGCTCAATTCTGATGTCTTGGCCTAGGTTCCTTTCTTCCTTGGGATGGAATGAGGTGGAGGAAGCTCTTTGCCTCCCTGGTAGAGGTCAGAGCATGTCTAACAATCTAAAAGGCAAGTGGCCGCTCACCAACACTGACCCTCCTGTACTGGAGGAGAAGGCAGGAATTGTAGACTGTAGCCAAGCATGCAGAAAACACTACATTCTGTCTTAAGAAAGTAGTGTCATTTCAAGTTCCCTTGAGCTTGGTGTCTGACAATTTATTGTGTCTTCATTTCAAGTGGCTTATTGTCACAGCAGAGAGAGAGAGAGAGAGAGAGAGAGAGAGAGAGAGAGAGAGAGAGAGAGAAGGAGGAGGAGGAGGAGGAGGAGGGGGAGGAGGAGGAGGAGGAGGAGGAGGAGGAGGAGGAGGAGGAGGAAGAGGAGAAGAAGACAACAGTTTGTGGGGCAGATTGTCTCACACCCCTTCCTAGGTCTACCAGGAGTGTTCAACCTTTTGTCATTGTGCTATGATACTGTCATCAGATGTGTCGGACTGATGCATATGGTCCATGGGCCACAGGGTGGACATGTCTTACTGTCCAGACCTATCTATCAGCTGTGTAATACATCAGACATTGTTTTTGTTACTTCAGGGGCCTCTCTGAAGATCTGGAGGCATCCCACGCTTCTCCAACATGATGGCGGTTCTGGGACTGTCACACATTCCAGATCTGGGAACACCAGATGAGTACTCAGTGGCTCCTGCCCATGCTGAGGTTCAGTTCCTTTGCCATCCTTGTGGTATCTGAATGGCAGAAGTGTCCTTTGCTTCTCAATCCTTGAATCTCTCTGGTGGTTTTCGCAGTCTCTGCATCCTTCAGGAGGCAACAGTCACAAAGGTCTTTCCCAGGAACCCCACTGAGGAATATTCCATCTGTCTTCTCTTTCTGTCTTTGCTTCAGTCTTTTTTGATACCATTTCAGGGCGAAGTCTACAGAATCTTTTATATCTTTGATAGAACCCCCATCCCCTTTAGAGACAGAAGTTTCCCGAGTTCTGGGATTACAGGTGAGGGCTGCCACATCTGACTGATAGGACTTCACCTGTTTGTGTGTACATGTTTGCATGTGTGTACATATGTGTGGGTACTTGTACATGTATGTGGCTGCTTAACCATGTGAAACCAGAGGTCAGTGTTGGGTATGTTCCTCAATTGTGCTCTCTCTCTCTCTCTCTCTCTCTCTCGCACACACACACACACACACACACACACACACACGCACACACACACACACAGCAAGGTTTCAGGTTGCCCAGGCTTGCCTCAAGCTACCTATTTAGCTGCAGATGTGAACTGCTCTTCCTCCCTGGTGCTGGGGTTACAGACGTGCAGCACCACTCAGATTATTAAGTAGTGCAGTGGAACAGGGCCTCATGCATGCTAGGCAAGCCCTCTACCCCCGAGCTACCTCTCCAGTCCCCTACCACTGAACCTAGAGCTCACTGATCCAACTGAACTGATGGGTCAGCAAGCCCCAGAGAGCCTCCTGTCTCCTCTTCCCTATATTTCTGGGATTTCTGGTTATATACCACTAGGCCTAGCTTTTTTATTTTTACTCATTTATTTTTATTTTTAAGTATTTTTATTTTTTTACATTTTTGTGTGTATTGCCTGCATGTATGAAAGTACATCCATGTGAAAGTGCATCCACTGTGGAGATCAGAAGAAGTCTTCAGATTCCCCTGGAACTGGAGTCACAGAGGGTTGTTAGCCGCTGTGTGGGTGCTGGGAATCAAACTCAGGTCCTCTGCAAGAGCAGCCAGTACTCTTAGCCACTGAGCCATCTCTCCAGCCCGTTTACTTTTTTTTTTTTAATTTATTTATTGTTTAATGTTTACTTATTTATTTTGTGTGTACATGTGCATGCTACATTGGGTGTATGGAGGTCAGAGTCAACTTGTGGAAGTTGGCTCTCCTCCCAGGAACTGAACTTGGGTCATCAAGTTTAACAGCAAGTATCTTTACGTGGTGAGCCATCTTGTTGGCCCCAGGCCCAGCTTTAACTGTGGATGCTTGGCTGACAACTACTTTACTAATGGAGCCATCCCCCTAGCCAGGACTTCACCTTTGAGTGTTAAAGTCTAAACATGTGATTCTTGGGTGCCCCAGTTCCATCGGGACATCTTTCCTTTGGGACAGAAATACTTCAAGGCTCTCAGCCACACGTGGGAGACGCATGATGCAGCAGACACCAGAAACATGTCAGCACACTGCCCCCCACAGCAAATGAGAGCAAGATGCTGCCTCCTACTACCGCAAAGAGAGACTCCTGCTGGGAAAGGCAGCCTGCGCCCCAGGAACCCACAGCTGCAGACAGAGAGACTTAGCGCATCGCATCCCATTCTGTTCAATCTGCTCAGCTCAGCTCAAAGGTAGATGCCATCTCCTTTTGGAAGTACAGTAACTTGGCAGTTTCACCTTTCTGTGAACATTTGTCTGGAAAAGGATCCCAGTTTGTTGTGAGTAGTTAAGTTTATCCAACATATAAATCTCTTAAAACCCATGCACTTAAATATTTGTGGTCGTGTGGGTTATTACCAGTGTCAGAGATGGCAGAGTTGAAGGCATTCTGGGTCAGCCTACTTTCTTTAAATCTTCTCCAAACAATCTAGGTTTGGCAAAACCTGAATTGTGTTTTGCCAAGCCCCTGTGCCTGTAATTTGTAAACCTCTGTGTATTTTCAGGGAAATGTGGCCCATATGTTTCTGATTGATTTACACTTAACTCATCTAAACGTTGTTTTGCTAGTGTTATTTGATGTCCAAAGGGCCTCAGAGCCTGTTTACATCTGTCCAAACTGCTTTTCCCCGCCCCCCCCGAGACTCGGGAAGATGTTTTGCCAAAAGTAAACTAAGTTGAACCACTCTGCTGCCCCTCCCGCCTGTACCCCTGAGTTTGGATCAGACTCAGGTTGAGTCTGAAATAAAGATCTGAGGAAGTTGCATTTGAAGTTGACAGAACACCACTGCATACTTCATTAAGAGGAATCAGAGCCCAAGGCCTCCCTGCTGGGAATGGCATCAGTACTGAGACCACCCCCCAGGGCTGCCAGACCTTTCCCTCACAGTCTTAACTCTCAGTAGAAACTGGGCAACCTCCATTGTCCCTTCCCTTAGGAGCCTGTCATCCAGAAGAATGGAATAGATTTTCCAGAGTGAACAAAGAGATCCCATTCTCTTGCCAGATTTGTGATAACAATCTTGTCAAGCAAGACTGTGGTTTTCAAACAAAACAAAAGCAGTCTTCAGAGGGCTCCACACCACTGAGCCCTAATTTTAGGTAGTTTGTATTTGCCTTGCAAATGAGCCCCAAAATTACCAAGCCACAACCATTTAAAGCTGTTCTGCCAATGCCAGAAGGCACGTACATGTAGGCGTGTAAGCACGTACATGTAGGCGTGTGAGCACGCACATGTAGGCGTGTGAGCACATACATGTAGGCGTGTGAGCACGCACATGTAGGCGTGTAAGCACGTACATGTAGGCGTGTAAACACTGCTCTGCCACTATGGAAGGGGGTATCAGGTAGCGCCTGAATTTAGATGATGCTCTATAGTTTAGGAACTAAAACAGGAACTGGGACAAACTCATTCCTACTTTGTGATTCATCTTGGAGGGAGAGAACGTGTGGCTTCAAAGGAAGTACTTACTTAGATGGGCTTCCAGGCACATGCAAGCCAGTTACTAAGGATGGACATATTTGAGACAGAGAGGAGCTAAATGGCCTTGTAAAATCCTGGGCTACGTGGACTTCTCAGTATGCAGCTGCATCTCTGATGCTAATATCCCTGGAGGGCCACTCTGAGATGCTGCTCTTGCTTTTTGGACCCAAAAAGGTATTGGGAAACTTATATCCTGGGTAGAACGGGTTTTTGTCAAAGTACTAAATTGGGGAGAGGTAGAGTGGTCTCTGACACCTTGTCACAGATTATAGAGTAAGGGCAAAGACAGCCAAGTTGTCTGATCACAGGGATAAGGAGTTTCACTTCTATATTCCAATTCCCTTTATTATTGAGTTAAAACCTATTTTTAAAAATTTATTTCATGTGTGTATGCATGTGTACACAAGTTCAGGCGCATGTGTTTGTATGGCCATGACATGTCTGTGGGGGTCAAAGAACAGATGAGGGACTTGGTTCTCTCCTTCCACCCTGTGGGTCCTGGGGAGCCAACTCAGGTCATCAGGCTTGGTAGCAAGCACCTTTACCACTGAGCCATCTTACCATCCCCAGAAAATCTTTAATCAGTATGAAGAGGTTGGCCTTCGTTATTTTCTGGGGAACTGGGGAAGGGATCTATGCTATGGAGCTCCAGTGGCCTGGGGGAGCTGGGGGAGACATGAGGGAGGACACAGACCCATCCAGGGCAATGTGTCAAGTGACAAACGGTCCCAATTTCTGCCATGTGGATGTGTTCCATGGGAACTTTCAGGGATACCTGGAACCAGAACATTCTCAGACTGGCTTCTCCACACAAAGATTCCTGGGAACCGAACTAAAGTTGTAGTTGTTTGAGCATTAAGGGAAAGCCAAGTCTTGAAGGCTGTAGGCTTGGGGCCCCAGACATCATGTCTATACTAACTCTCATTGGTTGTCCATGGCTACATTAGCAAGGCTCACTTTGAGGCTAGCATGGGTACTACTGTCCTAAGGTTCCTTGAGCTGGACCAGAGTAGGACATAGGTAAGCTACTTTTCAAAACCCTGTGAACCAACAGCTCCTTCTGCCTCCAGGGCTGTCCAGTGTGGTGCCCAGGCTGTGTTATATCCTTTGCCCCACAGAAGTCCTCCGAAGCTATTTTAGCATGTGGCCATCAGCCTGCACTGAGGGCTGAGAAGTGTGTGGTTGTCAGCTGAGACTGTCAGTCACCACCTCAAGTCTCCTTTGGGAGCTCAGAGGAGAAATTTCTTTCCCCATTTGTTATTTTGTCTTTTTTTCCCCCTCAGAATTGAGGACCAAACCCAGGGCCTTGCTTGCTAGGCAGACTCTCTATCACTAAGCTAAAACCCAACCCCTTCGTTCCCCATCTTACTGGCTACTCCTGAGGCCGTGAGTTTGGGAATTGTGGTGACATGTACAGTGGTAAGATGTGCCACCTTAACTGTCTTCACAGGTGTAGTTGGGTGGCAACAAATACAATACCAGTGTAGTCCACTGTCGCCACCACCCATCCCCTGTTCTCTCCTCTTCTCAAATAGTTTTAGTTGAGACCTAAAGCCTGTTCCTCCTAAGCAGCACCTTCCACCTAGGCTTCCCCCAGCCCCAGATCCTGCAGCCACGCTCTACTTTCTGTCTCTCTGAACTTGACTATTCTAGATGCCTCTTGTAACTGGAATGAGACAGTATTTATCTTTTCTCGACTGGCTCACTTTATGGCCCTGCCATGGTTTTATCTTATGGCCACTCAGTTTTCTACTGAATGGAATGTTCCCATCCCCCATAGTTCTGGGGGGGCGGGCATTAAACCACAGTGAGAAAACAAAGCCAAATCTGTGCCTGATCCAAAATAAACATGTGTGGCAGTTGTTGTGGCCATGTTCTGGTCTTTATTTCCTTCTCTGTTAACAGTCTGGTATTTTCCTTTTAAACTCTAACTACTTCTAATTTCTCATCCAGTTCTTCCTATAGATCTTTCTAGAAGGCATCTCCAGGCCCTTTGTAGTAAAGATGGATTTATAATTCAAATACCAACAAGTGTTCGATGAGTACTCTAGGGGCATGGATCCAACGTTCAGCAAAGCGAGTTCTCAGAGCCAGTGGAATGCTCACCCCTGTGTGACCCATTCTCACCACTGGACCACTCTGTCACTGACTCAGGCAGCAGAGCCTGCCCTCACTTCCTGTCTCTTCTTCCTTGTGAATTCACTGTGCTCAGATCACGGCAGGTAAACACAGAACCTTCTCTTACTGCTAAATGTGCTGAGCTAACCTAGTGAGTCCCTAAAACTATTCAGAAACATGTAGGTCCTTTCGAGATGCCACTGAACACTTGCTCTCAAGATTGCTTTGCTTCTGGGGATGGAGTTTTGGGACACACACTGGGGTTGAGGGCAGAGTTGCATGGGAGGAGGGTGGCTTGAGTGATAAAGGGCCTGGACTTTAGATTTAAAGCTAATACTACTAAGTCAGAATCTAAGTTAATTTTTTTGGAGGCATTTTCTACACAGGAACTTGAAATGGTGGCCTCTAGGCCCTGAGGAGTCCCATTTCTTTTGGCTTGTCTTAGGCTAGTTCAGAAGCCTGAAACAGTACTGAGTATGAGCCTCTTAATCCCTCTCACCTAATTCCCCATTTAGTGGTCAATTGAGGAGAACAGGCCTGTGGGAGCTTTAAGGGTTGAGGCTGGCATGTGTGGTCAGAAGACTGAAAGCTGGTCCCTGCTGTCACCAGCAGCATGCAGGCTGCGTCCTTTCTCATGGTCTCCCATCTCCTTCCTTGGCATGCTAATATCCTTCTTTCAGAGATGTTTTTAGACCAAGTGGGGTGGGAGTAACCACACGCTTAATAACCCGTTACTCCAGTAATTATGGTGGAGATCAACTGATTGTCATACCTTATCCCCTGAGAATGTAGAAGGTGCCCAGCTTTTGTAGATCAACTTTGTACTTCTCTCTTCATCTAATTAAAAAAAAAACAATCCCTGAGAGTTAGTAAGTACTGAAGGATCCTGAGAAGTTGTCTGGAACTGTAGCTTCCAAACCTGGCTGCATGTGAGTGTCACATGCAGAACTTTAAATGAAAGGGCTTGAAGAGATGACTCGGTGCTTATGAGCACTGGCTGCTCCTACAGAGGACCTGAGTTTGGTTTCCAGCACCCATGCAGCTAAAAACTACCCGTAACTCCAGTTCTGGGGGAAATCTCACGCCCTCTTCTGGCCTCTGTGGGTATTGCACACACAGTATACATATACATGTAGGGAAATGAGTCATGCACATAAAAAAATAAACCTTTTACAAAAGAACTTTGAACAATGATTTTTTAAAAGACTATGCTATATAACCCAGGCTGGCCTTGAACTTGTGATCCTCCTGCCTCAGTTCCCTGAATGCTAGGCATGTGCCATACTAAGCCTGGCTTTAAAGACATTTCAGATAGAAGTTGAGCGGTTTAGCTTACTAAGCTTTCCTAGGACCTGTTCATGGTGGGTGTTTGGGTTAGTCTTGGTCTAGACATCTCTCTGCCACAACCAAAAAAATGTCTTTCTGCTGTTCCAGGGAGGTGACAAGCCATCTGTGCTCACAGACTTCAGCCAGGGCTCCACCCAACTAGAACCCTCCTTAAGACTGATACCCACTTACTTACTGCTGCAAGCTTTGCTCTGCAAGTGTGCTAACTGGCTTGAGATCACCCTCCAGCAACTCCTCTGTCTCCCGTCTTCCTGGTCACCTGCTTCTCTGAGGTGGGTTCCTCCTTGGCTCCTTCTTGCTCTTCTCTGAGGCAACTCTGACTATAGCTCTCACTCCTTCTCTACACTTTCTTCTGTCTGGAGTCTGGGTTTATTTTTCTTCCTGCCTAACTACTTCTAATATACTAAGTCAATAAACAGATTCTCTGTGGTTACATATGGCAAACAGCTGAAATTTACAGTCGAGAGTAAGATTTCCTCATTTGGGAAAAAAAACATCATTTCACAGATTTAAAAAGTGGTCATTCTGATCTCCAGGGCAAATAAAAGTGTTTTATAACCTTTCACAAAAGCTTATGCCTTGATTAAATTTTTATTATGAATTATTAATTAAACCAAGGAAATGCGGAGGCCCAAACCTTTGCTTAAATTTGATCCAGATTGAGACACAAACCAAAGGCGGCAAGAAACCCTGAAGGGGAGGTTTAATGATGAGGCAACTCTTATAAAGCTATCCGAGTGCTTTCATCTGCCAAAGGCTCCAAACCAGCCATGTAAATGAACCCACGTGCCTAGGCCAGAATGGAGTTGGAAAGGGGCCTGGAAGAAATAGGACCTTCTCAGCTTGAGCTGCTCTCTTCTGGGCTCTGTGTCAGGGTTCCACAGAGTGTGGCACCTACAGACACATGTCGGAGTTCCACAGAGCTTTGAGCCTGCAGAGATAATGAGGCTAGGTTCTCTGCTGGTATTCCATAGGGTACTGGACTGTTAAGAGACACTCAGGCTGGGTTCAGTGCTGGAGTTCCATGAAGCATTGACCCTGCAGAGATGCTCAGGCTGGGTTCTAATCTGGGGTTCCATGGAACACTGAACCTGCAAAGATATTCAGGTTGGGTTCTATGTTGGAGTCCCATGGAGTGTTGAACTGACAGAAAGGCTTATTGTTTGGGTAGTTGTGGGTAGGCCGGGAATGGCAACCCACAGAGTAGAAAATCACCCTTGTGCTTTGGAAGCTGGCCCGCAGGCGAGGTGAAGTGGGGTGCTAGTCTCAAATCAAGTGATTGATTCAACCAGGGCCATCCAATATGGTTGTTAGTTGCCACGAGGCAGGGGTGAGTACATGGAAAGGCCCAGACTCTGCAGTCTCGGTCATATCTTCCTCCTTACTGCAGAGACTCTCACAAGGGAGTCCCCTTTTCTGACTTGAACTGTGGAGCCATCTGGCCTTGCTCAGGGGTCAATAGCACATGCAGGCCAAGTAGGAGAGATGAGTGTATTCTCCCAACAAGGTCATCTTTTTTTGACTAGAGTACAGAGAGGTTCTTTGGGCATGTGGTGGCCTAGAATTCAGCCAAGAGATGTTGGTCATTAAAGAGCTCTCAGAGGCTGGTGAGATGTCTCAATGGATAAAGCATTTTCTATATCAACCCATAGACCCTGAATTAAGTCCCTGGTTTGTGTAATGGAAGAAGAGAACCATCTCCTGAAAACTGTCTTCTGACTTCCACTTCCCCCTCGCATACACACACATGCACACATGCACAAATAAATAGATAAATAAATAAATGCAACTAAAGAGCTCTCAGTAGTTCAGGGGAGAAGACAACGCGAGCATCCCAACACTGGGTGGTAAGTACTGTGTACATGCCCCATCTCCGTGGTGCGCATCCAGCGTAGGTAGCAGTGAAAGAGGTTTTTCTGAGGATGATACAGAAATGAGTGTGTAGTTTGGATCCCGTATCTTCAAAGGCCCGAGGGTTAAAGCCTTGGCTCCCTGGCTGGTGCTACTGATTGGGAGGTGGTGGGAAGTTTAAGAGACAGGGTCTAGCGGGAGGGCTTTAGTGGGGTGTGCTTTCAACAGGAGACTGCTGGAAGCCTAGTCTTGTCATCTCTCTTTTTGGCTTCCTAGCCATGATATGAGCAGTATTGCTCCAGCCATGATGTGTCACCATAAGCCTGAAGGGGGGTCAACCAAACATAGGCTGAAACCTTCAAAACTGTGAGCCGAAATAAACTTTTTCTCTTTATCTCAGGTACTTGTCACAGTAGCCTGAAGCTGACTATCACAATGAATCTTGAGAAATGAATGGGGCAGGGGCCAGCAGGAGAGTAGATCTGAAGACCCAGATGTCAGGACTGAGGAGGAGGAGGATAAAGAGGCATAGTCTGTCCAAAGGGAAGATGTGGAGATCCTGTGGGGCTTCCCAGCTTATATGATGTAACAAAAGCCATTTTTGAGCACAAACAGCTATTTTTATGTGACTGGAGGTGAAGCCCCTTCAGGTGTCCACTGGCAAAGACTGGCATGCTTAGAGACCTGTGTGCTTAAGTCTAATACCAAGTTCACAGCACAGTCCTTGGCACTTTAATGCTTTAATGCACTACCTCCCACCCTTGCCCCTGAATTCTAAGCTGTGGTTCCCTGGGGCATCAAACCTACAGAGGCACTCAGGTTGGGTTCTTTGATTTCAATAAGAACACAGGAATAAAAGATACCTTATTTGCATGTTTTTACAGCATTCACAAAAAAGAACTTCAAAACCAGGTACAGTGGCTCATACCTGAACCACAGGACTTGGAAGATGGAGGCAAGAGGATCAATAGTTCAAAATCAGCCTTGGTTACCAAGTAAGTTCGAGGCCAGCCTGGGCTACCTACATATGTTCTTGGTTTGTTTGTTTGTTTGTTTGTTTGTTTAAAAAAAAAAGAGGAAATGGCTGATTTGACCCTTTGGTTGTGGATAGCTCCCCATGACCTTGTGCCTTTACTTCAGAGAGGCTTTGTAATAAGGTTGTGCCCTCCTCGACCTCAGAGGAGGAGAGGGGTAGAAGCACTCCATCCACTCCGGGAAGCAAACATTGTTGCCACCTGATTATCTTCAGGCTTTCTCTAGTCAGGTCTAGAGAAATGCTTCATAGAGACTGTGCCATTTGATTGACTCTTTCTCATACTGGAGTTGGCAATTGCGGCAGATTGACAAGACCACTTCCCAGAGCTGTCCGTATAAATAAGTTTGAAGGGTAGATACTGCTTCGTAAGAGCCCTGTAAAGATAAGCGCAAGAGCAAAAAGGACTCGAGGATGCCGTCTCCTTTCCAATTCCTGCCATGAATCACAGTCCAGAAGGAAGACAGAAAACAGATGCTGGCATGGGCATGTGGGGTGGGGTGGGCTGGGGATGGCTCTCATCCCAGCTGTAGCGTTGGCCTGAGGCTCTGCAGAGGAGAAGAGGGAGGCAGGGAGGCTGCTCTGGAGGGTGTGTGTGTTGGGGGTCGGAGGGTAGCCTTTGCTGACATCTAGTTTTGTAACTGATTATACTGCACAAATCCATCAGCCCTTGCATGGCTCACTCAATTCTCCAGCACCTAATCGATACCGCGTGTAAGTCCAGCATAGCTGGGGAGCTGGAGTGATGATTCATACCCCAATACAAAGGGATTACTTCAACCCTGGAGGACTTTTTGCAGAAGACTTTTTTCCTTATCTCCTTCTACCTAAAGCAGAAATAAGGGACAAATATTCCTAGTGAGTTTCTCAAGGGAGAAAAGGTCTCTTGGAAAAACAGTGCTGTATATTCTTTTGCTTTGAGAGTTCTTTCCATGCAAGATATAGCTTAGTTGTGGATCTCCAAAGTTCCCCCGAAGGATTTAAAAAAACAGAGTGGGATGGTACCAGGTCAGGGTTTTAGAGCAGTGAGATTTTTAACTGTCCTATCGAACCAATGGTTTTGCTGTTCAGGTGAGATTGGAGATTGCCAAATTTTTTTACCTCTAGTGATCTTATTTGAGGAAAACTCCCATCATCTCCTTAGAAAAATTTGAAAGCACAACAGTTTGCTGGTAGGAAGCTAGAGGAAGAGAAGGAGGCGATCAGTCATGGGTGTCTTTACTTATGTTTCTGCAGTGATGGCGGGGGGGTGGTGGAATCCAGAACTCCCTGCATGCTGATGCAAAGGCTCTACTACTGAGCTACATCCCTGGCTAGCTTCACTTCCCGGGGACAGACAGCAGATAAAAGGCATTATACAAACCCAAGGAAGTGTTCAGCGGGCCTCTCGGTGGAGGTTTTTCCTAAGGTGATGTTCTTGACCTGGTCCTGAGAGGGGGCATGAGGATGGAGCTGTAGCTAGGGAACGAGAGAATCTGAACGAGAGGAGGGACAGAGGGGACCTGGGGAAGAGTGAAAGCAAGGCACGTGGTTCTTGGTGAACCCTCTGGCCTCTTGTGAGCCACACAGAGACCCTGTTGGTTTGGTGGAGGTCTGTGCAATAACTTGAGAAGGTCTTGGACACTATTTAGTTCAAGTCACAGTAGTGTCGAGGTAGCAGAGTCGGGTCTCGAAAGTTTTATCTTGCTTTTGGCAACATGGTGAGTTTGTGGCCCAGAAGTGCCTTGGATCTTCTGAGCTGTGGTTCACAGCCCTATCTTTGCTGATGAGGTTTAAATTCCTGTAGTTTGTTGCTGCAGGTAAATTGACCTGAGTTAGGTGATGCTGGCTTTGGGATATCGTTTCATACTTTCTCACTTTCTTTGATGAACTTTCTAGATGTTCTAAACAGGCCACTGTCAGGGTTAGTAAGGAAAGAAGGCTCTGGGACCAGCAAGGCCCATTGTGACCTCTACTGAAGTGTCCCCACTTCCGTCTTTCAGAGGTGGCAGTTACTGAGCAACATGACCCTTGAAGAAGAGACCAACTGTCTGAGATAAGGTTTTATCTCTGAGGTTATTGCAAATGTGCCAGAGGCCTTCATCTACTTCTGTCCAGATCTGAACTGGCAGCTAGATAAACTGCCGTATTTATCAAGTCTATACAATTGTCAGAAGGCATTGTCCCCCGGGAGGCCACTGGCTGCAGATAAGCAATGCTTGCAGCTGGTTTTAGCTGTGGACTAAGTCCTGTTGCTGTGGGCGCCATCATCACCACACCTTGACACGCTCCCTCCTCCTTCCCCACTGCCCTAAATTTTAAAGGGGATTCAATGTTCCAACACATTTGCTTGGTGTTCTTTTGCCCATAGCGGAAAATAAAATCCAATGACTTTTATAGGTGGATAAATCCTTTTAAAAGGCCCCTTTGTTATCAGCATGGGGTTTGTGTGCACTAAAACAGAGTTTTAAGGGACCTGTGAAACCTTAGAATCACAGTTTGCTGTGTCTGCAAGGAGCCAAGTGAGCACTGGGTGCACGACCCTTCCTGGTAGAGAGAGAAGCCACAGCACAGCTGGCCTGTGCCTTGTCAGAGGAACATGTTTGTGAACTTTGGCCAGATGTGGGTTGGAAGCTTAGTGTGGCCAGTGACCTGTGCCTGACTTCGGATAAACTCTGGGAGCCACCACTTCCTGATCTGTCACATTGGAAATCACAACCTGGATCTCACAGCCTTGTTGGGAGAGTGGAACACTTGTTTCCCTGGGTCAAGGTCACACAGATAATGAAGCAGGACCACTGCCAGGACTCTGGCATCTTGGCTCCCAGCTTTTCATTCTTTCTATCCCATTTTGGGATCTTTTCTGGGCTTAAGCTAATGGGTCTCTTTTGTTCCATGTCAAGTTCAGAGTGTCTCACACGCTACACCTCCAGGTGGTCAGAGGTTCAGTTCTGCTCTGGGACTCATGTTTATATGATGACAGCATTCATATTTTTTCTGGACGAATTAATAATCGACTTACCATTGTATTTAGGAAAAACCAGACATCACCTCATGGTTGTCTCAGAAAGGGAGCGTCATTTCTTCCGTTCATTTTGGCAAATGTGCTACTTAGATTCGGTGGCAGCAGAAGGAGAGGTCTAGGGGCTTTTTGCCTGGCAGAAGGGTGTCATGGTGCATAGCCAAGACACCCCCAGGATGACCCGCCCATTAGAGGTTGAGGCCTGAATCTGAGGTCCCACGACTGGGGTCTCCGCCTGTCCTGACTCTTGCCAGGGCGCCGTCTGCACCTTGGACACTAGGTGGCGCCACAGGAACATCCTGGCGGTCCGAGGCGCCACGATACACCCGATAGGACGCGCGTGGCGGGACTCCTCCGGCTTTCCACCCACTGTCGCGCCCGGATCTCTCGGCTCCTGTTCCGCGACATGCTGGTGCTGCCCCGCCGGGCCAGGGCATCGTGCTTCGCTGCTGCAGTCCAGCGTTTGAAGGGCTGAGTTCGTTGGTCCCCCGGGGTCGCTCCCCGCCCGGTTATTAATGACTCATTTGCTTTGAGTGGCATCGGCGCGGGCGTTGGGGTGTTAAGCAAGAGGCTGCCAGCGCCTACAGATCTTCCCACCGCAGACGCCTGCGTGCTGGCCACCAGAGCCTGCGCGGGACTGTGCTGCGAGAGGAGGGCCACTGCAGCTCCGTGTCACCCTGCGTCACGAAGGCGTCCCCAAGCTGCCGTCCTGTGCACCCCTGGGGTCACCACTGGACTTTCTGCCCACGCCCTGCTTCTTCCCTGGCCCCCGCAGATTCATAGTTGTTTCTCAAGTCACGAGATGGTTTGACGGCCTTAAAGTCACCGGCTGTCCCATGTCTTCCGTCTGCAATGCCATTTCAATCTCAGGCAAGGGGCTCCTTGGCTCTTCTGGGTTCTCAGACTCCGGCAGCCCTGCCCTTCACCATCCTGAACCTATGGGCCACCATTGTATCCTGGCCATTTGCCAGAACGCTTCCCCGAGGAGTGCCAGCTGCAGACAGACTGAGCTGAGGGTTTCCCCTAGTTCATACCAGGCTGCCTCCCCCTTTGCCTTCTGGAGAACCTGGCGATAAGCCAAGGACAGGTATCTCTTTCCTGTCTCCTGTGGCTTGAAAGCACACCCCTGTTTGCCTGGCGGTCAGATCCGTGGGAAGGTCAGTTGAGAGCACGCAGTTGTTTCTTCTAACTTAGAAGCCCCTCTGGCTAGTAAAATGTCTGTAGTCAGGGCACAGCTGGATGTTACTGTTCTCTGGGACTGCTGGCCCAGGAAAATTGATGGAAATTCCAACCTGCTTTGACAGTGAGGCCAAAGGGATGATGGACAGAGCTTAAAGGGTTGGGTTGGCACAGGAGAAAAGGATGGAGGGAAATGTTCCAAGGTCCAGGCTTCCATGTGGCTGCCTTGGGGCCGCTGAGCTGGCCTTTGCTTCACTGAGCTGGAGGACGGTGGCTAAGGTGCTTAATGTCTTCAGCCTCAGTTTCCTGCTTTCTACAGTGGGACTGCCACTACCTACCTCCTAGGAACATGGTCTATGCCAAACTGTCCTGGTGACAAACGAAAGGGACTCAGTAAATGGAACCTGTTACCACCAAACCCAAGTCTCTGCCCCAGTGTTTCATCAAACTGACATTACAGAAATCAGAAGGTGCCTTTAGGTGTCTTTATGAATCTTTTCTTTCCTCTCCAGAGTGGGAAAGAGGCTTATTTTGATCTCCCAAGGGTCCTGAAGGAGAGATGTGGCCATGCACAGGTGATAAACCATATAGCACTGAGCATTTCAGCCCCCTTATTCCTGCAACCGGGCTTTACCCAGGCCCTTCCCTTCTGGAATGTTCTGACTCATCCTGCTTCTGTATCATCTCCCTCTGATGGTTCTGTGTGTGGCTGTAAGCCCCTCCCATTATTTTCTGTGGAAGTCAGAACAAATGGTAGAGGTTCCTCCGTGGGAGACCTGGTTAAACTATCTTTTGACTAAACAAAATCACATATTCCTTTGCCTGGAAATGCCTGTACTGCTGAAAGCAGAAGGAAGGGTCCACCTAAATTCCTGGTTTTGCTAGCACTGTGCCTACCCTTGACTATTAATTTAAATATTAGGGCTGCAGTATGCTCGGTGGTCTAATGATTGCTTGCTGGGTGTGTAAGCCTGGGTTTGATCTCTTAGCAGTGCCCAAAAGGGCCAATGTAGGTATCGCCATTATTCCCTTGAATAGCCCTCTATGTGTGTCTGTTCAGTCCATGTCATGGGGTTGACAAGTCACAGTGCAGTTGGAAGGTTAGACACAAAAGGGGGAACATGAGCACCCTTCTCCTCGGATCTCGCCTTCTGATGCTGTAGGGAGCTGAGAAGTTCTCACCAGTGCCTTAGCTGGTCCCTTTACTTGTCCACAGATGCAGCCAATGGACTCGATTGGATTCTTGCTGGGATCCTTTCTGAGAACAGGCAAACCCTTCTTCAGCCTGTGACTGTCAGTGCTGCTGTAGCTAGGAGAACTGTCTTCCTCAGTGGGCAGCGATGGCTGGCTCATTGCTTCTCCCTCTGTACTGCCTGTCTTTTCTTTGGGCCTTGGGCCTTGGTAGGATACTGACTGAGGCAACAAGCTACCCCTAAGAGCGAAAGCCTTAGTTTATTAATACTTTACTGAGGCTAGCTCCTTTGCTTGTTACCCAGCCTAAACAGCATTTCATTAAAACTAGCTTGATTATTTTGAGAAGGCGACTCAATTAGAAGCTATATGCTCCCTCTACGTGTGTATTTATACATAGCTCTATAGATATAATACATATTTATAAGTGTGTACGTGTGTGTGTGTGTGTGTGTGTGTGCGTGTACGTGTATGCACTTAGCGATTTAATTACCTAGGCTAAATTGCTGGAAGAAATACCCAGGAGGGGGCCTCCTTTCTGCTGTTAGACCAAGGAGCAGAGGCCACCTCAGAAGGGGATGGTGTTGGTATCTCCTCCATGACTCTGCAGTGGAAATGCAGTTGTGACCTCTGCTGTGCTCTGAGGATGTCCCTCTTATTGAGATGTGTGGATCGGAGAGCACTGGGGCAAGTGTCCTTGCTGGAGCTCTGGAGAGACACTGATTCAGGCTTTTGTTTTGGAGCTGGCTGTCTAGCCTTCCTAATGAGCGAATATGTTCTCTTTAAAGAAACAAACAAACAAAAACACCAATTCATCTGGATTTTCTTCATTTGTTTTAAATACAAACAAACAAAAGGAGAGTGGTTATTTCAGCAGTGACTATTTCCAATGCAAGTCGTTCCATCGCTTGGGGTGCTTGGATGGTGCTTGTCACCATAGGACCCACAGGGCCAGTTCCAACTGTTACTCAGTAAGGCTTTTTTCTTTCCAAAATTCCCAGTGTTCCTTTAAGGCCCATTTAGCTGCGGGTTTTGTTTATTCTCCCGGCAATCAGCATTTAAAATAAGACAAACAAGCATTTTTCCTGGGCCCTGAAACCCTGCTGGCCGGCCTCCACCTGCACACCTGAAACTGACGCGTCCAATTGAATTTCTCGGTAACCCAGAGCCCCTTCAGAGACCTGCCCCCTCCATCTACCAGGCTGGAAACAGGGAACTTGAGCAGGGTAAATGCAATTTTAAGAATTGCTAATGACGCTAGAAATCTGCAATGCAATTAGCATCATTGGATTTGGCGCTCCTCGGAAGGCACAAAACTCCTTGTCATACCGCAGTGGCAGCAGAGGCGAGCGGGTCCACGTGCGCCCGCGCCGCCCGGGGTATGCTGGCAGCTCCCTCGCAGAGTCTGAAGCAGTTGGTTCAGCTTCCTTTCTTACTCCTATGTAGCTACTGACTTCTGTGTCTTTTGGGTCATTGGGGCGGAGGGGGGGCGGTGGAGGAGATTAGATGCAGGGTTGGATTGTAACCTTCTTGTCCAATCTTCCGGTGGAGCCACCCTGTTATCTAGGAAATTGAGTCCCATTTTGTGAACTCATTTTTGCTCCCTAGGATTTGAGTTCAACCAAGATTCCCCCTATCTGGGAACAGCAGCGATTCTGGCCGGGCTCACTGGCATCCCTGTAATTATGGGGGCCTCCCACTACCTTTACCCACCAGAGGAGATCTCTCTGTCTCTCACTCCCTCTCTTTCACTCTGCCTTTCTTTGTCTCTCTGTGTCTCTTGTCTCTTTTCACCTCTAATTTCCTTTTCTTCTTCACTCTCCATGGATCAGAGACAAACTGGTGTATGAAGAGAAACAGAAGCATGTGGGGGAGAATATAAGAATCTGAATGTGGATTATTGGATTAAAATAAACCCTTATTTTTATAGGAAAATTATTTTTGCTCCCTGGAAAAAGAACATGGGCCATGCATGGAAATCCTGTTAGCTGGCTAAAACGCTGCCAAATGCCGAAGATGATCTTGATGGGTCTGTTCGGTTTAGCAAAGGTTTGTACTCTGGGAATCTTCTTTCAAATCCAGAGGCCCAAATCAGAAGCTCGTAGAGGGGAGCTATTCTTCCAAGATTCCAGATGTGTCTGTGAGACAACACGTTATGGGGCAAATTGATTTCACCCTTGGGAAACCAGAGATTTTTCAAAGTTATGTCTGCAAAGCCAGTTAATGCAATTCCCCATTAGTACATTAAAGTGTGCCCTTATTAATTCAAACATAAAGGCAACAAAATAAGCTGTTAAATTTAAAATATAATACATATATAATGAGGAGAATGTGTGAAAGCCTTATTCAAATGAAAATACAGGAGTGTTTGAACTACTGAGGTATCTTTTGTATTGAATTATGAGCATATGTAATAGATTTAATTATTAATTTCCCCATTGTTCTATGCACACAGACAGGGTTCAAGGCACAGTCATTCTCTGGCTTTCATAGATCTAATTTGTATAATTATTGCCTGAATAAAGAATTGCTCCAATTCCTAGCTCTCTTTCTTTCCCCCCCTAAATACCATTTCAATGCTGCATTCCAAAAGGGGAACACCTGCCACTTCTTCAAAGTCAGCTGATCATTTGGGATGATGGACGGCTAGGCCGCCGATGACGTCCCCTTTCAAGTCTCTTTGTCTAAGTGAATTATCGTGCATCCTTTTAATTTTATTGAACAAATTACATTTGTCAAGGTCTATCTTTGTAAATAAATGATAACTAGAGACACATGGATGCGTATTTCTGCTGTTCAAGGGCTCTTGTTCCATTTCTGGAAGCCAGATGAACATGGAACAAAGGAGAAACTTCCCTCTAAAAGCAATTATCTTTCTGCATTCCCATCAGTATAATTATATTGCAGGGAATTTTAAGAAGCTGTAGAAGTAGAATTGAATGCTTAAAACTGTGTTTGCTGAATTGCTATGCAAAAGTTGAACAGGCTGTACTGCATCATACAAAATAGTCTAGCTCTCTCCTGGCTGCATTTCTGTAAGTTCAGAATGTGCCTCAAGGATGGAGGCAGTGTGGGGGTGACCTCGGCCACGTTTAGGGTTCTTGTGTTTCTTGAACAGAATAAGTGATGACATTTCTGACTCCCAAGGGCTGTTGGCAAGGTGACTGGGGAGGTGGACAATAAAATCACCCATTTCCAGTCTATTTGGAAAGCTTTTGATTTGCTGATTGTTCTCTGCCTGGAACAGAAACCTACTAGCTTATTAATGAATCCCTGAATGGAGCAGAATAAGGAGGTGGTAGGCACACTTGCAGAGCTCCTCAAAGCAAACCAGCCACTGGCTTCAAGGAGGTGCTGAATGTGGTTTGTGTGGCTGCTCTGCCAATCTGCCACGTCAGCAAAGGTCATTTCTTCATCATTGGCTTTCCCACAATGCAGTAGTGAATTGTAACTCGAAGTAAACAGTGCTATTTCATCAATGATGGCTCAGCAATAGTGTGTGTGTGTGTGTGTGTGTGTGTGTGTGTGTGTGTGTATGAGTGTAATGTATAGACAAGAGGACAATTTTAGGTGTCATTCCTCAGGAGCTATTTATTTTTGGGTTGGTGGTGGTGTCAGGGTCTCTTATTGGCCTGACACTTCCAGAATAGTCTAGGCTGGCTGGCCAATGAGCCCCTAAGGGGGATCCACCTGTCTCTGCCTCCCCAGCCCTGGGATTATAAATATGTGCTTCTACTTGTGCTAATTTTAAAGAAGACACCAAATAGACATTCAGGGGTGGGGAGGAGAATTGATGAAAAGCGAGAGTAGAGAACACCAGAACTGTGGCTAGTCTAGTGTGGTAGACTGTGGACTACTAGGCAATTGATGGGATGTCATCATAGGCTAGAAATCCCGAGGAAAAGAAACCCAGAAGCAAGGTGACCTTGAATCTTCAAGGAGGACTGGGGAAAAGAATGAATCCAAAGCCAGGCCAACTGGGGTTATGGGAAGACATTGTCAAAAAATACAATGATAAAAAAGCTGAGTTGGGCATCCTGGCAAATCCTCTTCTGTCTGGAGGAAATAGCCGATATGATTTCTTCATCTGATTCAGAACATCATGCTAGCTGGGCTAGCTGCATGGGCAGAGAGCCAGCAGGTTCAGCTGAGAATGGAATCCAGTCCCCTGAAAAGAACTGGGAGCGCTGCCTGGTACTAGGAATAGACATTCACAGGAGCCCTGTGGTCAAGAAAATGGTGTATGAGACTGATGGTGATGTCAGGTAGCAACATCCACAGTTACGAGACACAGTGATCTTACGAGACACAGTGATCAGGACCCTGAGAGGAAGTGAAGTCTGAGTTGATTCCCAAAAGCAGGGTAGAGGGAAGGACAACATGTGAATACCAGAGGCATAGAGAGAAGGCCGTGCTGGGGAGCTGCTTGGGTTTTAAGATGGCCAGGCGGGGAAGAGTAAGCAGGTGCAGGTGGTGAGGAGGAAATCAGCCTGTGATGGACAAGGAAAGACTTGGCTAGAAAACTTATTCTCAGCTACATAGGCAGACAGGATACATGGTCATGAGGAAACAGTGGGGCATTCCATAGGTCTGTGGCCTGACCTTGATCCCCCTGGTAGCCAGGACTGGCTACTGGGGTCCAGTGCCAAGTGTAAACAGAGGGCTTCATTTAAAAGGTAGGAAGAAGTGCTGTTGGAGGTCTGAGCATAAGCTAGGCATGGTGGAGCATGCCTGTATCCCAGGCACTTAGGAAACTGAGGCAGGAAGATTGAGAGCTCAAGACCTGCCATAGATCTCACCTCATTAATAAAAGAACTATTTCCTTTATTCTGCAGTCCCTCGACCTCTTCTACTTTTGCTTTGTCCCTTACTGTCATCTCCCTTAGGCACACACAGGAGCATATTCAGTGGCAAGCACAGGCCATGACCTGAGTCTCAGGCCCTACCCTGAAACTTGGAACAAGTGTAGCCCACTTGCAGTGGAGTTGCCCCCTCAGTTGCTACCTGGTTAACGGGCTGTGCCCCAGCCAAGAGCAAAGAAGCAGAACCAGCTATCTTCCCTTCCCAGAGGCCTGGTGTCCCAACCCTCAGCAGGCACCCTAGACAGCTTCTGAGACAAAGGGCTACCTAGTGTCTAGTTGGGACTGGACATAAGGCTTGAGAACACTAAGTTACATTCCAAATGCATTGTGGTACAACCAGGCAAGAGTGGCAAGAGCCACTGTTATGCCCAACTTTGGATAACACAAGGCATGCTTCCCAGCTCTCTCCCACCTGTGCCAAGGCCCCTCTTGGGGTGGAGCTGGAAGTGGTCACAAGGATAGTTTGGGAGGAGGCTTTGTAGGGCCAAGGTACCAGGGATAGGAGTGTTGATGGCTGAGAACCTGTCCTGGGAATCAGGGAGATGAGAGTCTCTGCCCATGTGAACTGAGGCCCTAAGTACCTAGAACGTGGCCAGTTTTAATGGACATCACCTTCAGATGCTCAGTTATTAAGAACTGCAAGACTATCTACACAGAGCATCAAAACTCACCCATGAATCTATCAATGCCTGAGCTCCGGGCTGGGTGAATATAGTACACTCACCTGTGAAGCCTGTTAGCATTGGAGACGATCTAGGCTCTAGGCAGGGAACCCCCTGGGAAGGGACCAGAGCTGGTTGGAGATGAGTCACGAGAACTTACTTGGACAGTGGTGATGGGAAAGGAGAGGAAGCAAAGGCAGGAGGCAGGGGGGGGGGGTAGAATCCCCAGGGCAAACAGGCTACCAGGGTGTGGGGAGGGGGACCAGGCAGGGTGGTAGAAGACAGCTTCAAGCTCTTCAGTGTCAGCAGCTGGTACTCTGTGAAATACTTTCACATGAATGTTGTCCCTCTACACCATAACTTCAGAATACACATCGTTGGTGCTTCCAATAAGCTGGGGAGGGAGGTTAGAGAGGTGAAGTAGCCCCCCAAGTTTCTCCAGGCGAAGGCAAGGAGCGCAACTCAAAGCCTTTGATTTCATTTTACCCTGATGTCTGGCTTCCCTGCTCTGCTTCATACGTCCATTCGTTGTTTCATTCAACAAATGCTTTTTAAATGAGCACAGTGTGCCAGGCACCCGCTTAGGTGTTAGACATGGGTTGGTAAATGAGTCAGACATAGCTTGCTTTCTCATGCAGTACAGAGCTCAGTGGGGCCCAGATGCCGAGTTTAATCAGACATTCTCCTAGGGTTAAGGGTCAATGGAAGACAGTATTTCCTTTTACATTTATTGTCCCACTTTGTGTGTGGTGTTTGTGTGTGTGTGTGTGTGTGTGTGTGTGCGCGTGTGTGTCCATGTTAATGTGTATATGCACATGAATGTGAAGTCTAGAGAGTAGTCTCTAGCATTGTTCCTCATCTTGTTTTGTGAGACAGTCTTTCACTGGGACCTGGGGCCCATAAATTAGGCTAAGCTGGATGGTTGGCAAGTCCTAGGGATCTTGCTGTCTCTGGCTCCCTAGCACTGAGATTATAGTAAACTCATGCCTCCACACCTGGCTTTTTTACATGGATTCTGGGGATCAAACTCAGCTCATCATGGTTTTGCAACAAGAAATCTGTGGACTGAGTTATGTCCCCAGAGCCTCTCCCTACCCCCAACCCTCACCTTTTTTTTTCAGACAGCATCTCTCTACCCCTGGCTGGTCTGGAACTCACTATGTAGACCAGGCTGGCCTCAAAATCCCCCTGCCTCTGCATCCTGAGTTCTAGGATTAAAGACACGTCCTACCATGCCTAGCACTTGTACCCAGTGTAATGAATTAGAGTTTTATTAGCAGCAACAGGACATTGGCCATTACTGAAAGCCTGTATTAATTACTTTTTATTGCTGTGATAAAACACCATAATCAAAAGCAACTTATGAAAGAAAGAGTTTATTTACAGTTATTACAGTTCCAGAGGGAGTGTCCCTAACAGTGGGGCAGGCACAGCAAGAAACAGCGAAAGCAGGAAGCTGAGAGACCACATCTTCCACTCAAACTCAAAGCCAAGAGAGTGAACTGGAAGTGCGGCAAGGTTATAAACTCTCAAAACCTGTCCCTGTGACACACTTCCTCCAGCAAGGCTATCCCTTCTAAAACTTCCAGCAGGGGATCAGGTGTGTAAATACATGAGCCTGTGGTGGACACTTCTCATTTAAACAACTGCAGAAAGGAATAAATTGTGATAGTTAATGTTAGTTGCCAAGTTCACAGAATCTAGAATCATTGGGGAGATAAGCCCCTGGTCATGCTTATGGAAGATTACCTTGATTATTAAGGTGGGAAGCCCTGCCCGCTGTGGGCGGAACCATTCCCAGTGCTAGCATGGCCTCTCTGCTTCTTGACTGTGCATGTGGTGTGGACAACTCCCCCAAGCTCTGGCTGCTGTGACCTTCCCCCCGTGATAGATTGTAACTTGGAACTGTGAGCCAAGGCAACCCCTTTCTCTCTTTGCTTTTGTCAGGGTATTTTGTCACAGCAACAGGAAAAGAAGCCAAACCAGTGTCTTTCACCTCTCCCTATCTGAAAGTTGCCTGTAGTTAGAAAATCAAACCCTAGACCCCTTCATCTCCATCTGGGCCAGGAGAGGTCTGTTTGACTCTTTCATGTTATCTGTTTCAATGAACAATGGAAATCTCAGGGTAGGAGACAGGATGCTCCTGATGAAGGATAAATCTCAAAACATTACATTGTTGCTGAGCCAACCATAGGGCTTCAACAATATGGATCTGGAAGACACTTAGCCCGGTGACAGCTTGGCCCCTCCCAGTGTCTTACTCCATAGAAGACCATCAGGAGTACATGTGTCAAATGGTATTAGCATAATCCAGTTTGTTTCCTGATGTACAGCCCCAAGGAAAACTGCCACATGACTCTGGATGCTAGAACCTGAGCGAGCATTCAGGAGGAACGCCTATGACACAACTATGAAGGAAGCCGGGAGACTGAAATTCTTTCAAAGGCGATGCTTCATCTGATAAGTGATGCTATAACAACACCAGTGGAGATCCCCAACTGAGCAGACGAGGAGAAGCCAAGTCATTGTTTTTGCAGGATGCTGCCTGGCTGGTCCTGCGTCAGAGTCTGGCAGAATGTACTCTGAAGACCTGTGATCCAGCAGGTGCACCTGCACATTGATCTGCACACACTTGAAGTATGAGCCTGGTCACTGGCATCTGATCTGATGGCTAGGAAGATGCTAGAAAAAATGAGAGCTGGAGGGTTGTTCTGGACTGCTGGACAGCAGTAGGTTTGTGGTTAGTGGGAATCAGGAAGCCTGATGCAACTCAAAAGACATCTTGATATCCAAAAACCATCTCAGGACTGACTGGAGCTCCCTGGGCCCATCATAAACCTTCTGGGCCTGGCGAGATTGCCATCAGATACTGGAGGCTGCCTTGTTGTGTGTTTGCTGTGTGTGGCGTGACTCTTCCAAATGGTTCCCTTTCTGGCCTGTGGCATCACTCTGTACTTGCACAGTCCCTCTCCATAGTAACAGAAGCTTCCACAGAGTTAACACCTCAACCCATTAAGCTTAAGTGCTTTTCAAAACATTTTATTATTGGCTGAGTGTTTGTGAAGCAGCTTACCTTGGACTCCGACTGCTTCAAGAGGTTTGTGCCTGTCTCATATTCCAGAGCAGCTGAGCCTCAAATGCAGCACACTCCAGCACCCACTATCCACCTTTCCTTTGCCTCTTTCTTCTGGCAGTATGGGAAGGCAATGAGGAATTTTGAATTTGGGTTATTTTTTATACTGTTACTTGACTCATTTAAAGAGGAATGCCATTTCTTTCAAAAAGCAAAAATTAAAACTGTATTTTACAGAGCTGGAGAGCTGGCTCAGCAGTTAAAAGCACTTGTTCTTGCAGAGGACCAAATTTGGTTCCCAGTACCCACACTGGGCAGCTCACAACTGTCTGTGACTCCAGCTCCAAGGGATTTGACATCATTTTCTGACCTCTGCACATATCTATATGCATGTGTGCACGTGCACACACACGCACGCACGCGCACACACACGCAGACATTTAACAAAATCTTTTCAAACTTTGCATTCTCCATGGATGACATCTGCCCACCAGGGTCAGACAGGTAGCACATGACAGTTTAGGACAGTTGAGCACATGTCCTGTTGTTCGGTCCAGTGATAATACAATGGATTGTCACAGTCACATCCAGCACTCTTTCTGGTCTTTTCCTGATATCACATTCTCTAATTTCTGTTGGTAGATAGGTACCTGCATGTATCTTAATCACAAGGTAGCAGTTTGGCTGTCCTGAGGGAATAACCTTCATTTATTAATACTTTGCTTAAATGACGTAAATAGCTACCCAGTGTTTTATTTTAGAGGTTTGCATCGTAAGCTCATTTGACTTATTTGTGTGTGTGGATGGGTATTGTGTTAGTCACTTTTCTGTTGCTGTGACAGAAACACTGACCAAGGGAACTTATAAAAGTAAGAGTTTACGTAGCTGTTGTCCAAAGGGGCAGCAGTCCATCATGGCGGGGAGGCATGGCGGCAGAGGTGGCTGGCATAGATGCAGCAGCTAAGGAAGCAGGCACAGGAAGCAGAGAGTGACTGGAGATCTGGCAAGGCTTAAGAACTTTCTAAACCTGCCCACAGTGACACACTTCCTCCAGCATGGCCACACCTTCTAAGACCTCCCCAAACAGCGCCACCAACTGGGGACAAAATGTTCAAAGTCTTGGAGCCTTTGGGGGACATTCTCATTCAAACCACCACAGGTATTAAACATCAAAAGATCTTGATGTGTGACACAATGGATGAGACATTGACTGAGCCTGGTGGTGGTGCCTTCTGCCCCTCACATAGGATGTGCGATATAAAAATGAATGCATGTAGCAAATAGGATAGGCAGCTTAAGCGAATACAAGAACACAGAACCATGAGAACAGACCATGGCACAAGCTCGCAACAGGTGAGATAAATACCATTCATGAAATTTTGGTTTCAGTCCCTCAAAAGGGAATTGTGAAATCGTGCCATCTAACTTGAGGTGCGTAAATAATGCTGAGAGGGCTAATCATGAATAATTTTTAAATCAATCTATGGCTAACAGTCGTGGCTTTAAGTCATCTTACTGTTTTGGGCTGCGGCTGGAAAAGCCATTGTGGTTAAAAGCATATAGACTCAGGAGGCACAAAGTGCCCCCTATTCCTGTCTCCAGTGCCATACAAGGCTTCAACTGCTCTGGGACTTCAGCTGCCTTGTCCTGAAGGTAGAGAGTGGTCCGTGTCAGAAGACAGAAGAGAGCATTTGATCCTCTGGAACTTGCATATGGTTATTAGCTGCCATGTGGGTGCTGGAAACTGAACTCAGGTCCTTTTCAAGAACAGCAAATGCTCTTAAACACGCTGTAATATCTCCAGTCGCTACCTTGTGTTTTAAGATAGAGTCTGTCACTGGGACCAGGGCACTCTGATGAGGCTTGATTAGCCTGATTAGGGCACTCTGATTAGCTGGCCAGCAAGCCCCAGGGACCCCCTTTCTCTGCCTGCCCAGCACTGGGATTACAAGTGTGTACCACCACACCCAGCTTTTTATGTGGATTCTCAGGAACAGGCTCAGGTAGATCCTCACGATTATTCAGCAAACACTTTGCTGACTAAGCCATCTCCCCAGCTCCCAGCAGCTATCTTCAAATTATTAAATTTATTTATGTATTTATTTATTATTTGTGTGAGTGTGTATGTGCATACATGTTTACATGCACATACCATGACACATATGTGGAGATCAGAGGACAATTTCCAGGAGTCAGGTCTTCCTTCTATCATGTGGGTTCTAAGAATCAAACTAAGGTCATTAAGCTTGGAGGCAAGCACCCCTTTACCCACTGAGCCATCTCACTGGTCCAGCCAGCAGCTAACCTTTAGATAACAGTAGGAACTAAACACCTTTCAAGTGTTAACTCATTTGATCTTTGTAAACCGCTTCTGAAGTAGGTACTGTTATTCTCTCACAGATGGAAACAGGCATCAATATTAAGTAACACAAGATTACACTCTGGTGAGTGGCGGAACAGGACTCATTGCCTTGTAGCTGGTTTCCGGTCTGTGCTCTAGTCACGTTGCAAAAGAGCTGCTCATGTCCTCTGTTCCCAAGTGGTGTGGGAATGAAGGTCTGAATGTGATTTAAGGTGTCTGAAGGTTATGAAGGCTACGTGAGCCAAAGACTACAAGTGATGTTCATCTTTCATCCATACAGTCCAAGGAGTTGCACACATGTTTGCTTTCACTCCTGTGTAGATGTATTTGAACATTTCTTGGCCATCCACCACTCACTAGACCATGACATGATGGTCTGGTTCTTGATGGAGCTGGTTCTTGACCTCGGGGACTCTCACGTTATTTTGGAAAATTCACAAATTAAATGAGAAAGTGTGTCCATTTTTGTCAGTTCACTGTATGGATTCGTTCATTTAGTCCTGGATAAATGAATAGGAAGCTTCCCTATGAAGTCAGTACTATTCTATTTCTATTTTACAGATGAGGAAATGGAGGCATATAAGGTAATGTACTTACCAAGCGACACAGCTGTTTAACAGTGGACCCAGGACCATGAGTCAGCGAGCACCTGGGAAAGTTAACCTAGGCCAGGAGTTTGACAGTTCAGGTCCTGTCAGTTGGTGAACACTACTGATTGTGATAACAAAAAATTGGAAAGTTCTTCGATCATTCACTCACTCAAGAGCAGTTACTAGGCATCTTCAGTGCTCAAATCATTAAGACAAAGCAGGTGGTGGGTAGAGAGATTGGCTAGACAGTGTTTGCATTTACATACTTCATGTTAAAGGATTTAGAGGCAAGAATTACTCCTTGCTCTCAAACTGGTTCGCATTTAAACTGAGGCATGAAAGCGAATAAGCTCAGGCTGTGTGTATGAACACCACTTGATAGAACAAAGAGCAAGGCCTTATAAAGAGCTACTAGATCTTAAGTGTGATCTTGACTGAAACTTGGACTTGTAGAACATCAGAATGGAGGTCCCATTCCTCATTTTATAGATAAAAAAACTGAAGTTCCGAATGTTGTTACTAGCTAGAGAAATATTTGAAAACTGACAAGTACTGTGATTCTCTTCCGATCCCTAAGACCTGGGAATCTTTGCTTGTGAATTGTTGTTAAATTTCACAATACTTAACCAGTACACCTCTTAGGGCCTTTGGCAGACAGTAGGTTTGGGACTAAAGAATCATGAACGCTTCCCAGAGCCAGCAAGAGGACCTTCAGAAGAAGAGCAGAAAGCAACGTGGACGGCATGAGGTGCGTCCTTCCAGCATCTGGGGATTTGAGCGGCCGCTTGGATGGGACATGAAGGAGAGTGGAGGGACTTCAGAGTTGGCTAGAAAGGAAGCAGGGCTCAGGAAGTAGAGAAAGCATTCAGGAGGGTGAGAAGTAGAGGGTGCAAGGGCAGAGGGAAGGCTGTCTAGGTGTGAGTCTTGTTCTTCCTTTGTAACTCATGACACTTTCTGAGAAAGTGTCCCTGGGGCTTCTGTATTGTGCTCAGTTGTTTGGGATAAATAAATTAGAAGGATCTAAGAGCAAGTTCAAGAAACCTTGATAGAGGACAAGATCTTCAAACCCTCTTATCAAAAAGCAGCATTCTTGGGCTGGAGAGATGACTCAGTGGCTAAGAGCACTGGCTGCTCTGGCAGGGGACTGGAGTTCAATTCCCAGCACCCACATGGTAGCTAACAACCATCCATAGCTCCAGTTCCAGGGGATATGACGTCCTCATGACACAGGTGCACTTACACACATGCAGACAATACACTCATACACATAAAATAAATAATAAAATATTTTTAAAAATCAGCATTCCTACACACTTCTTTTTCTTTTTAAAGGTGTACACCACCATGCCTGACTTA
This sequence comes from Eospalax fontanierii, assembly GCA_035773235.1. NCBI lineage: Eukaryota > Metazoa > Chordata > Mammalia > Rodentia > Spalacidae > Eospalax > Eospalax fontanierii. Next base: position 21,902,685 of record CM069543.1, read on the forward strand.
ATTATATATTTTTTAATGTGTATGCATGTTTTGCCTGCGTGCTTGTAGGTACATCCATCCGTGCAATGCCCATGAAGGTCAAATGAGGGTGTCAAATCCCCTGGAACTAGGGATGGTTATTAGCCAATGTGTGGGTGCTGGGAATTGAACCTGGGTGCTCTGCAAGAGCAGCCAGTGCTCTTAAACGTTGAGCCATTTCTCCAGCCTCTCTTACAAGCTTCTTGAACCTTAAAAAATTTCTAATGCTGTGACTGAACCCAGGACCTCACAAAATGAGCTTGCTCTTTTACCACTAAGCTACAGTCCTCATCTCCACAAACCAACCTTTAAACATTCATCTGAAATCTTTATTTCTTCAATGCCACCTCACATCTGGCCCTTTTTATATGCTGGAGTTAGGGGCCAAGAATTCAGAGAGAGGTGGAGGAAGAGAGAAAGAAAAAAGGGGGCGAGACAGAGAGAGAGAGAGAGAGAGAGAGAGAGAAAGAGAGAGAGACAGACACAGACACACACACCACCTGTCCCTTTGGGCTAGATGCTTCTCTGGTTGAAGAGCCACTTTGGCATCATTAAAATCCTAACAGGATTTTGTTCCCCATGGCTCTAATTCCAAGCACAGTCAATGAGCAGCTGTCAGATGATCCTAGACATCATCTTTCTTTGCAAGGTCAGGTTGGCTGCACCCATCTGGAAGGAAGGAAGGAAGGAAGGCAGAAGGCCCATCCCAAACACATTAGAGGCAAGGGTATTGTGAAGCAAGTCAGGAAAGGATGGCCCCTCTAGAGAACAGTACCATCCGTCCTGAACACATTCCCTCACGTGTACAGCATGGGTGTCCCCAGCTGCCTCAGCATCGCAGAGTGGTATGGTAGTTGACCAGGGTATAAAAAGTATTTACTATAACAAAAATGCCACCAGACTAGGAGTCTGAAGATGGTTCTGATGTCTGGTTGTTTTTACTTTTCATTCATGTGTAAGGAGTCTTCACACCTCAGTGATGTAGGGCTTAGCACAAAACACATGGTGAGATACGAAGCTGGGTAGAATTCAGTTTGTTATTGTTCTCTAGCATTGTCCTTGTTTGGGCTCCAGTGAAGTAAGTGAAGTCTGTGCGGTTGGCTTTCTTATTTCCCTAGGTGGGACTGATTCCTTCTCATCCGAGATGGACTACATGTTTAACCACTCAGCCCCCACATCCACCTGAGGTGCTCCCAAAAGCCCGGGACCTTTAACAGTGCCTTCTTCTCCTGCGGGTGCTTTCTCCGGGTTACTCCTCCTCGGGCCCTTTCTGGCCTCTGTTTTCTGACCCTGAGCCTCCTGTTCCACCTCCATTCTGCAGCTGAGCTTTGCTGATCTCAGTTCTTGCTCTCCATCTTCTCACTTGGACAGGATGCTTCTGATTCCTTCTTGTTTCCCAGAGTTCTCATCCTTCTCACTTCAGTCACTTGGGGGGACCCCACGTTGGACCAGTTGCTGTTTGTTGGCCAATGTCTTTGGAGGCATTCTGACCAAAGGCTCTTCTCATGAGCCTCAGAACTTCCTTTTTCTTGACACACATTTTAAAGATCTATCTTTATGTGTATGGAGTGTTTTGCCTATATACATACATATGTGTGTGTGTGTGTCTGTGTGTGTGTGTGTGTGTACCACATGTGTGCCTGGTACCCACCTAGACCCAAAGAAGGCATCAAATCGTCTGGAACTGGAGTCAAAGACAATTATTAACCACCATGTGGGTGCCAGAAACAGAACCCAGGTTCCCTGCGGGAGCAACAGGCAAGTGCTGAGCCATCTCTCCAGCCCTGCCTGGGAACTTCTTAAGTGCTCTTTAGACATCCTGGGCACCCCACTCTCACTGGGGCTGCTGTTCTTCCCCATTTTCCGGGGTGATCTCTTTGAACATCCTACACTTGTATATCACATTATGCTGGGAACACTTCTATCTGTCTGGGATGAGACCTCTGATCTTGAGAAGCTCAGTTACCTCTGAATATTTGGCTATGTGCTACACTGAGTTCGTTTTCCCCATGGTGTCCTCTCTGCTGAACCCACTAAGTTCTTAACCTGCACATGTGTGTGCGTCTCCATCATCTCAAGGCAGTTCTTTGACTACTTGTGCCAGGTCCTCTGAGGAAACTCACTTTGACCTTAAGTATAACTGATTGACAGAGCCCCCCAGGCATCTGGTTTTCGCCTCCATCTTTGAACCCTTTGATCTCTGCTGAGTTTGGGTGCTTCTGATCCCTCACCCCAAGGGATTCAGTGGTCTGACTGCCACCTAGCTCCTCTTACTGTCTCCCAGCCTCCAGGGTCAGAACTATGGCGTAAGCTTTCAACCAGGATGCAGTTAGAAAGCTGGGCTCCCTGAGAACAACCAGCACCCTCTCTCCCTTGCCGTTCTGAATCTCACCTCGCAGCTGTGTGAAAAGAAGCCAAATGCCCATTCTTAATGTGTGATGACTGAGGCTCTGAGCGCTCTGCTGTTATCTCAGCAGGAGAGCAATTTGCAACCATTTAAGATCCTTTCACTCCTCCCTTCCCCTTGGTGTGTGCGCTTATACACACACCAGTCCATATTTATTAGTGCAGATGGTGAGAAACTCCCCCATTGAAGGGGCTCAGAGCATAGACGGAAATGGAATTTTGGCCTCGCTCTGGCCTTATAAACAAGAACGCTTGAATGATTTTAGGTTCCTGATTCTTGCCTCAAAAGAGCACAGTTTGCTTCTCTCCAAACACAAGAGGTTGTAAATTGGTAATTCATCTCAACCAAAGGCCACATGATGAGCAATTATAGAAGTATTTTTTTTTCTTGTTGTGCAAAAGAGGAACCAGACTTCTGCGTGTGGGTTCCAGCTGGAATTTGCCTTTCACCATTTACTGCCTGAAGGCATGGTCTCGGCCTGCTCTGGGCTCCTGAGCACCTCCTGCCTTTTCACTAGCATCACAAGGATAAAAGTGGGCTCCTCATTGCCATGTGATTTTTTTTTCCCCTTTCAGGTTAAAAAAAAAAAATCTGTTCTAATAAAAACATTTATACTATATCCCTTATTGTCAGCTAATCCTGCCCGAACTCATTAAATAACAGTATGTGGGTTATTTGCTGTCAGTGAAATTATCAAAGGCATTTTTCAGCTGGGGCACAAGCAAAACATGCTTCAATGCCAACTAAAACAATAATGAGGAAATGTTATGATCAGTCTTGACCAGTTGACCTACCCATTTCAGACGAGCCCTTAATTTCAGCACAAGGGTCATCCTGTGAATTCTTACAATAAGTCACTGCTCCCCACTCACATGAAGAGATGTGACTTATTAGAAAACTTACTGTCCTTATTGCAGTTAATGAGATGTGGAGAGCTTTGTAATTTGATTTGCTGGGCCATATGCTGTAAAGAGATACTGCTGATTTCATTCCTTCCTATTTAATTTAAGCAGTATGCAATACCTTCTTCATATGGCTACTTATATAATAAAAATTAACTTGGGGTATAAAAAAATACACCATTGTGGGGTTTATGACTCGGTGTGGTTCAGTTTCATGTGTTTTGCATGGAAACATCTGTAAGTAATGTGTGCGGGTCTAATTTTAAATCCCGCCAAATATTTTCCATTTAACATTTGGTTTAGTTGACAAGCTTGCAGAGCTGTTGGTAACAGATATGTACAGTGTTCCCAAGGCCATAGACCTGGTCTGTTTTTGGGACGGGGCGGGGAGGGAATAACAGTAATTCAAACTTGATTGGTTTAAACTTTCTTTTATAGTTCAGTGCATACAAACAGTGTCAAGAATACAGCCACTTAGACCTCTTGAAGGCCTTGCTGCATTTTGATCTGTTACCCCTAAAGTCAAACCCCTTGGTTTTGACTTTTGCTTTAACTTCTATGGTAGGGACATATGGACAGATTAGGGGGGTTGACTGTGGGATGGGAACCCTTCAGAACAGGGTCCTGAGGAAGATGATGATGAACCCCACCACTGGGAGGGGTGGAAGAAACAGAATCAGGCCACCACAAGGGAAAGTCTGAGTCTCTCCAGAGGCCCCAGTAATCTACATTCTATTGCCTTACTACTGAAAAAGAAAAGCTCACCAACTCTTAGGGGAGCCCAGGCCCTCTGATCTATCTATAGATCTGGTCAGAAGCTGAGCTATAAAACCATAAAACCCAACCCCACCGTTGTCTGTTAGATAGGGTTATCCAATAAAACAGAGAGGGCCCAGAGTTAAATCTGAATTTCATATAAACCACAAATACTCTCTAGTATAAATGCATCCCATACAGTATTTGGGATATACTTATATTTATTAAATGTTTGAGGGTGGCAGTGTCTGGAATTCACACTCAGCCAGCGTCCTGTATTCAGTTACTAAATCAGGCCAGCCCTTCCACAGCAGGGTCAGACGGGTTTGCTAACTCCATTCTACAGATGGCTTTATTTCAGGTTGTTTGACTTCGGTGGCTGCAACAGCTTGAACCCGCAGGCCTGTGGGCAGAAGCCATAAAGAGACCCCCGGGGAATGGGATGGTCCCCGGGAGCACCACGTTGCAGTTAATAAATGCGCTCCTGCATGCTTCTCTCCTGGCTGCGGGGAGTGCTGACTCAGCATTTGGGCAGCGAGGATTCAGGGACCCCAGAAACATAATTAAACTGTTTCCATGACTGGATCGAAAATAAAAGTGTGTGTGAGTGTGTGTGAGTGTGTGTGTGTGTGTGTGTGTGTGTGTGAAGGGAAACTTGGGGGGGAAGTTAAACAGCAAATGGCGAGGTGTGGAGTGAAACCTCAGGGAAACTGTCGGTTTTGCTTCAAGAGAACTGAATTGTGAAACTTGCAAGTTGCGAAATTTCACTCGGTTGATGCTTGTGAGAACTGCAAGTTTGTTTTAATTGTCAATTAAAGCGAACGGTGCCTGAGTCCCCGGGATCTGTGGAGCCCTAGGGGAGGTGCTGGCCCGAAGGAACCCGGAGAGGGCAGGACGAGGGTTGGCCACTGGGGGTCAGAATAAGCTTGCAGAGTGGTCTGCCACCGGCCCTGCCGCGCCTTCCGGGAGGGAGGGCGATGCAGGCTCTGCCCGGGAAGACGCGGCCTAGGAGCCAGGGCCTTGCTCGCCACCTCGGTGAAAGATGCGCTTTTGAGGTCGCCAGACGGCCACCGCCCCTCCAGGTTTCTTAACCAGAGCCTCGTAGGCTTTGCTGGCATGTCAGGTACTGAACTGCCTTTACCGGAGGGAGCCTGCTGGCCGGGGACAACGCTCTGATAACAAGGGAAGTGTGGCTTCCTCCTTGAAGATTTTATGTAAAAGGAAATGATTCATTTGAATTCACAAGGAGTCTTTAAGGCAGAAGCAGGCAAGCCCTGAATGTTCTGCCTTATGACTTGTTCTTCAGAACATTTGGGGGGGTGGGGGCGAGGAAAAAGAGAGAGAGAAAAAAAATTGAAAAGAAAAACTACCCCAAATCGCCAACCAAGGTTTAGATGCTCGCTTGTTGTTAGTGCCTTTAGATCAAGGTTGCCTTCTTGTTAACCCTAGAAAACAGCGGCAGAAAATGAGATTCCCCCTACAGAGGGATTAACTGCACCGACCGCTTAGGGAATGGGGAGGTTTTGAGAGATTTGAGATGAACGAGTCTAAAATATTTGAAAGAAAAAAAAAAAATCCTCAGTGCAGTGGCTTGGGAGCTTTGAGAAGACACTTAAAAAAAAAAAATCAAAATTGCCCTTATTTAAGGGCTTTGGAGATCCAAATATAAGTCTCTTTTCTTTTGCCAAGAAGGCGGTTTATTCTTTTGGTGTGCCTCTAATGCAATGTTGAGATTCCCAGTCAGTCCCCAAACAGGAGTTTTACAACTAATTTTTATGATTTTTGCAAAGTCCATTTTTTTTTCCTTTAAAGCCTCAGATTTCTGTTCTATTTAGTTATGATATGTTGAAGAGAGGCTGACTGCCTCTCTCAGAAACTGCATGAGAGAAATGCTTGTGTCTTTCAAGTGGGTCCAAGTGCTTGGGTGGTAAGGCTTTTTGGATTGAGGGTGATGTCAAAAGGCTCTTTGAGGACTGTTGCTTGGTTTAGAGATGGCTTGAACATTTCATCCACATATTCAGCCATCTTTATTAGGGATTTACTGCATCCTTGCAGGACTAGGGGTGAAAGATACAATGCCTGGTAACAGTCAGGGTCTCAATCTTCCCTTACTCTGATAGGGAAGCCCAAAGTGTGAAGGGATACAGATGTTACTCTCTTCTATAGGAAAGTTACTTGCTTCTCTTTTTCATCTGGAAGAAAAAAACAAGATTGGTCAATGTGGTTTTGTTAACAGGTAGTACATTAGCTCAAACAACTAAAGACTGATTTACTGATTACTGGCAGGTAATCATCCTTGATAGCGGATGATCTCTTTCTCTCTGCCCTGTCTCTCTCTCTCCCCCTCTCCCTCTCCCTCTCCTTTCTCTCCCTTAACCTCCACTCCCCCTCTCTTTCTTTTTTTTTTGAGACAAGGTCTCCTGTAGTCCCAAATGGCCTGAAACTTGCTGTGTAGAACAGACTGGCCTTGATCTCACAGAGATCCACCTGCTTCCCAAGTGCTGGGTTAAAGGCCTGTTCCACCACACCCGGCCCTAGATTGCTTTCTTTTTCCACAGGGCCTGCCGTCTCTTCCAGTGACCCAGAGTGCCTTTTATTTTGAGACACAACCTCTGCCTACACCCCTACAGGATAGAATGGGAATGGAGGCCAAGAGCCAGTGGGTTACTTGGACTGTGTGACTTTATAACCAGCTGTTGAATGGCCCGACACGGGGAAACCATTCTTTTAGTTTCTGGAAGGAGGAGAAGCCAGAAGTTTATTTAATCTTTTCTAGGCAACTTATTTTATTGCGTTTTTAATTTCCTCTCTTGCATTAACATGACCCTTTTCACTGGCTTCCCACGCCTGGTGCTTAATTACTTATCATTAGCAATGTACACGGGGGCCTTGCTGCATATTTATAAATGTGATCATTAGTACATGGAAAGACAAAGGCTTCTTTAAGACTGTCATTAGTTATTCTGTTTTCATGGAAATGTTCATTAGGAGAAACTACCCACCTGGTTAAATAATTATAATTAAGAACTGGTAATCTCCTTTGCATTTTTAACTTGATCTTCCGTCTGTTTGCATGAGGTTGAACAAGCCTTATTTGGCCAGTATTCTATCATCTTTGATTTTCTCAGGAATCGTCAACAAATGCCAACTCCTGGTTTTAAATTTATAGGTTTGTATATAATGATTTGTATGCATGATAGACAGGATTTTGGTAATTCAGCAGCTCATCTCTGAGCCTACTAGCCAGCCAGGGAATGGTGAGTGTGAACACAGAGTTCAAGAGCTCTGTTGGTTTTATTATCTGGACTTTTGTCTAAGGCTGTCTTTGAACTCAGAGATGCTGGGCTGCCAGGCCACTGGCCATGGCTCCTTCAGCTGTACCAAGCAGGACAAGTGGCAGTTGGATGGTGGTGGCAGCTGTTTGTGTCAGTCTTGATGTGTTGTTGACTAGGGGTAACCACAACGGTGCCATGGCTGTGGGCTTACCAATCTAGGCATGGCCTTTGAGTTGTTAGCAAAGGGCCGTGAAGCTCATTCGTGGTTATCTGTCAACTGAGCTGAAGCAAACTAGGTAACAGAAATATAATAAAGGAAGCGTGGTCACACTGCCACCCACTTCCCTCTGCCCAGGCTGGTCCACGGCAAGCTGCCACCCTAGGCTGATGAGAATTTGCTGTCGATAAACCACAATTGTGGGAAACGCTGGGTCGGAGCATAAATATCATCTGTAAACAATTAGGCAGCCACTGCTCATTCAGTGCCATTTTGAGAAGCGAAGGAAGTCTGCAATCAGTTATATCTCCAATTACCATAAAAATATATTAGCCATTCATTCATTTATTAATGATTCATCAGTTAACCACACATAATGAGCAAATAATTAGCAGTGCTGTACGGTTGCCAAAATTGAAGACGTGTTGGCATTTTAAAGATGAAAGGTTGCATTTATGCAAAAGTCTGGTGATGATAAAGTTAATACGAAAGATAATTATAAAAGTGGCTGTCCTATATTGCAGACTGAGGTACCACAAAACTTGCCTAATTGAAGTGAAATTAACATTCTCTCAAAGTCTGTGTGTTGCCACACACAAACTGCTGGGTCTCTCCTGAAGATCTCCCTTCAGTAAGGTGCACCGTACAATACAAGTTAATAAAATGCCAGAGAGCTAGACTGTGCTCTTTGTTTGCATGGTTCAGGGCCTCCTAGAAAACAATAAATTGTATTCATGTCAGCTGAGGCCCATCCCTTTGCTAATTACCGTTTGGTGCTGAAATGACTTCTGTGAAATTGGGAGCATGAGGAAACAGAGAGCCTTACAAGGGAGGCTTTTCAGAGTTTTGCAGTAAATGTGAGATAGGCCTCAGGCACACAGATGTTAAAACACTGAATTCCCCCACAGATTACACTAATGGAAACCCTGTCAGGGTAAGTCAAATCCGGGTCTGTGGTCAAAATCTAATTAAGGTTTCTGTACTTAAAAAGAATATGAATGCCTGGGGGTGGCGATGAATGTATAAGAAACTCACTTGTTTGTAAAATTGTTAGCATAAATAGTAAGTACCATGGGGCTGTTACCTGCGATGTAACACCTGCTTTCTCCGACAGTTGTGCTCCACTTGGCTGAACATACTGGGAGGGTCGTTCCAGAGGTCAATGAACGCTGCTCAGCCCACAGTGGCCTCTGTCCCATGCCTGGGACAAGGCATGGTTTGAGGTCACGGTGAAAATGGATCCTTAGAAGTCGCCCTGGAATCCCAGAGGATGCCTTACGCTGCCACATGAAAACCACCCCAGATGATCCTGCCCAACTGCCTGGCGCCCCTGAGGAAATAGTTCTCAGGGAGGGTGTGGGGCCGGCCAAACCTTTCCTATTGGGGAAACAAAGGGTCGTCTGCTTGCAGCTCACCCTCCAGCCTGTTGGGCTGGCCTCCCATAACAGCTGCAGCATGCTGTGGCCCTGCTTCTAATAGAGGAAATGAATTTATAATGCTGAAGTCTCTTCATTTTCACCAAGCACAAATTTCCCCTTAAATACTTAAAAACAACACCCAGAGCTGGATGTACCTTAAATTTTGAATAAATGAAATCTTAATCCAGTCTGTTGCTGGGTCTGAGTTGTTATTAAAGAAATAAATTTGAAACAGCAAGTGGTTTGAGAGTTTTTGAATTTAATTATTTAAATCTACTTAGGGTAACTCTCGTGTGCTATTTCAGTTTCCCATGGAGAACATGAATTCTGGGAAAGGTATCCCACACAGAGGCCTGGAAATATTAACTTTCATGTACCACCGTGTCAGTGGTGGACAGATCCTGCCACCCTCCCACCTCGAAAAAGACAAGGAAAAATCTCTGAGACTTCTGTCCTGCCGCCCCCACCCCGCCCCTGAGACCTCCAGTCAAGGAGTATGGGTCATAGTTCTCAAAGAGAGACACCGAGTCTTCTTTTCAAATTCCATCAGCTTCAGATACACTGTTTCAGCCTCATTCATTTGAAGCTCTTGAGAGAGCAGAGGTCCATGCAGTCGCACGTTGAACTACATCAGAGAACAGGCAGGAAAGAGAAATGATCACTGCTACAGTTTAAATGGCCGGCAGCTTATTTAGCATAGCTTCTGACTTGGCAAGTGTTGTGTGCCTGATTTTTGACATTTATGAAAATGGTCTGCCCAGAGGGAAACAGCTCCAGGTCCGAGTACGCTGGGCCTTTTTGAGGCCTCTTCAATCCTGGGGCTCCGCCTTAGTTCTGACCGCAAAGTAGACCTTTCGTGAATTAGCAAGCCAGCTTTCTAACGGTGTCCACACACCGGGATGTGAGAGTGGGAGAAGCGGGATCAGGGTGCGGACGCCTTGCGTCTTCCTTCCAGTTTCCTGGGACTTTTCCATGGCACATGATAAGTGTTTGGGTCCTGTCTGAGAGGGTTAAATGGTCCCACACCTGCAGAGACTCTCACTGCAGTGTGGTCTCACCCACACAAGGGAGAGCTGGGGCCTGAGTCAGAGCAAAGACAAGCGTCCAATTTATTTCTTTCATGCTGGCCATTTGATATAGTCGTCAGGACCTTAGAACTGCCAAATGGAATGTTCCCACACCCAACCCAGACTAAAAGGAGGATATTCTAGATCCTGAATTCTCTTTTTTTTTTTGCTCAATATAAAAATCCTCATGGAAGCCAAAAGTCTTTAAGGAAAAAGCACATCTTAGTGTGAGGCTCAGCCTGAACCTCGTTCCCAGTAAATGCAAAGTGCTGTGGAAATTGCGTCATTCACAGTGTTCAGAAGATGAGTGAATGCTTTATCATCCAAAAGAACAGACGTGAAGTTAGATTAGGGGTTTCCCCAGGAAGTAAGGCCCCATAAGCAGCAATGGTCTAGAGGCTATGTCTGGAATAAAAGCAACCCAGTCCTAGAGCTAATTCTGAGTGTTTAATATATAAAAATATCTGCATACATTTACAGGATAGCCCCTCTTTTTCCAGGTGCAATGCTGGGCTGGAGGACTTTGAGGAGGGAACTTCATGGTTCCTGCTCTTGGGAGGTTGTTATTTTTAGCTGGGAGAGAAGGCACCCAGAAGTATGAATTGAATTTCATGCTGCCAAATTTCTACATCATGACAATGCCTAGCATGTAGAAACCCAGTAAGTGTTTGTTGAATGATTGGATCTGTTGAAAAGGGAGTGACATGCTTCCTGTTTTCCTAAGGAGTTATTGTGTGGGATAGAGGTTAACATTCACAACTCATTTCATGTCTCTATGTGCTACATAAGTACAAATTATTAAATATCATTGTAATAAACAAGAGTCCTAAGCAGTCAATTACAGTGTTTTTATTTTTTATGATGTTAGTGACATTTACATTCTTTTGTTGGACAGATGGTGTAATATTGCACCTGTTGGAAAGGTAAGCATTTTGGAAAGAGATATTAATTCAGAAGCAAAAACACTGGTTCTTTTATCTATCTATCATCTATCTATCTATCTATTTTTATGTTTCAGAGTGTTTTGCCTGCATGTGTGTAAGTGCACCCATGTCCTGGAATGCCCACAGAGGTCAGAAGAGGGCACAGGATCCCCAGGAACTGCAGTTACGGTATGTTGTTAGCCTGACCCTCGTTCCTTGCAAGAGCAGTCAGTGCTCTTAACCGCTGAGCCATCTCTCTGGCTCCTGGGTCCTCTGGCTTCTTAATAAATGTCCTTGTATTGTTTGCTAGGGAAGGAACCTAGTGGAACACGCAGCTGTCTGAAATAGAGCTGCTGAAGTGAAGAAAGCCACCATTTCTTAATGATCTACCTCCTCTGCACTTCTGTTCTCTCTTGTTTGGCTTTCAGTTTTTTGTTTGCATTTAAAGTGTGTGTGTGTGTGTACATGCTGAGGACACGGGACAACTCTCTGGAGTCACTTCTTTCCGTCTTCTACATTTGGGTTCTGGGAATCGAACTCAGGTTGCCAGGCTTGGCTTCGAGTGCCCTCAGACACCAAACCATTTCACCAGCTCTAGCCCCCCAACACACAATATTTTTTCTTTTGAAACAGGGTCTCACTGTGCTACCCTGTCTGGTCTAGAACTCAGTATGTAGCTCAGGCTGCCCTAGAACCTGCAGGGGATTTTCCTGCCTCCCCAGTGCTGGGTTATAGACGTAAACCACGGTGCTTGGCTTTCTGGATCGACTTTGAGTCTCCCGTTGTCCCAGCCTTCTCTCCTCGCATGTCTCTCTTCCTTGCCGTTTTTGTGCCTCGTTCCTCTCGTTTTGCTGTCTTCCATCTTCCTCTGCTCTCTTTCCTGTCAAATTCCCATTCCTCAGGAAGCTCTCGAACCACTTTGGCATTCAACTGTGCTCTGCTGTGGTCTCCTGAGCTGCTGCTTCTGCCTGGATCTTCAAGCTTCTGCCAGCCACAGCCCCCTACTCTCCTTCTGGACAAGAAGCCCTGTGGCCCTGCAAGCATCATGTTTATTTCTTGGGCTTTGCTCTTGTTAATCTCCCACCTAGAAGACTTCTGGTACACCTTTCCAAACTCCACGTGTTTACTGACCATCCCCTCTCTGAAACTGTTCTTTGCTTCCTTGATTTCCACCACTTCTAAGCTCCTAATGCCCACAATTTAGCAACTTTCATTGTACTCTATAATTTAGTCTTAGCATCCCCTATAAACCCTAAGCTTCTTATAGCTAAAGGAGGCTCCAGTGCTTATTATGTACAATGCTCTGTATTCAGGTACGTTGCATTATTATTCCATTTAATCTCCATGACAACCCTATGAGATAGGCAGTGGTTTTTTTTCTATTTCCATTTTATAGATAAGGAAACTCAGGCTCAGAGAACATGACTGATTTACCCAAGGTCATACAGTGACCAAGAAAGAGCTAGTGTTGGCTTCTGCAGTGTTCGATGTTTTCTACCCCCTGATCCCACCTCAGGCCTGAGGGGCTTGCTCCTCCAGCAGCTGGCTGTGCTGCTGCCTGGCAGCCTCTTCTGTCAGTTCTCTTTGCTAATTGCTTTCTGAGCTGGGCCTTTTCACTCAATGGCACACCTCCTTTGCCTGGGCAGTTTGTCTCCATAAGCTGATGTTACAGGGATATAAAGATCTGCCCTCCTGACCCCAACTTGGGACAACTCCCAAGTACAAAGCAGGTTCAGTGATGTTGGCTGAGACCTTTATTGTCACTATATCATAACTCAACTTCTCCCTTGGCACAGTCCTGTTTCCTTCTTATTTTCCTTTTTTCAATGGTGGTTCCCAGGAGCATGCACTAATAAATTTCTCATACACAAATATCTGATTCAAAGTCTGCTGCTTGTGAGGGAGGCTAACTGAAACAATTGGTAGTAGCCGTGATCGAAGAAAGGTGACATGAGGATGGACTCTAGAGCTGGCTTACCTGCTAGCCACGGGCAGTCAGGACCCCACCTGGGAGTAGGTGGAATGAAGACAGATGCTGACCCAAGGTGAAATGGCATGCAGGTGGAAGGGCATGTCCCAGGGGGTGAATGGATCCAGCATTTGGAAAATAGGAAGAACAATTGGATAGCTATTGGAAGGTAGAAAAAGTTGACATCAGAAACCTAAATTAATCATAAGATTGACAGGATTCCAGGGGAAATTGAGTGCTCAACCTAGGTAAAGTGTACTATGTCAGGCCAGACTCTGAGGGAGAAAGAGCAGGACCTTGGGATGTTAGATGGAGTTATCTGAGTCATCCTCCAAGTCCTCACCTTCCCTGGTCTGTAGGAGTGAGCTACTCCACTCTGTTAAGGGCTAACATTACTCACCTCTCACTTGGAGAAAATGCAGAGGCCTCTGTCCTGTGAGACAAAGATGTCTTCTCTACTTCAGGATCCACCCATATGGTCTCTCTGTAGGTAGCCAGACCAAAAGCCAATTCTTGATTTATCAACTTTAGAGGTCCTGGCTCCCAAAAGGAGAAAGCCTTTAGCAGTGGACATAGCAGAGTTCACTGGACTAAAACTATGGATACTGGCAGGGCATTTCGGATCCCCAGTGCCAAGGGACCACCATCTTAGCAGTGGCCTTTGACCTTGAGCAAGAAAACAAGGAGCTGCTCTTATCTAATGGGGCCAGGAGGGAGACCTCTGCTCTTCACATGTAATCACTGGGGCGTCTTTAGATAGTCTCTATGCAGTTTTGACTACAGATGGACAAGCACAGCAACCTTGTATGAGTAGACACTGAGGAGTTCAACCTCTCAAAGATGAGAGTGTTGGCTTCTCGTGAGTTTATCTGGTAAGTCACACAGACTAGAAGAGATGCTGGTGAGGGTCACCAGAAGAGGCAATATTGCCATGAAATGCAACCTTGAGACTAGGTACAAATGCAGTTGGCCCTAGTTACGGTAGTAGAAGCTGTGCCTCAGTACTGGAGTTGGAGAAACAGAGGCTGCTGCTCTTAGTGGCTCAGTATCTTTGCCCTCCAGGCTACCTGGTCACTTGGTATACGAGGTTAGGCTGGCGTTTATCATCTTCACAGCCTTTTCATATTATTTGAGGATTATTATCCAGTGAGCATTTTTTAATTTAGTAACCCATTGACTCCAATTTGTTCTGTCCATATGCTTCTGGATGTGGGTCCATCCACTTGAACACAGTCAACCTATCAGGAGCCACACCCTTGAAGAAAACTGATGGCCCCTCCCCTGGAAGCCATTAACTGTTCATAGCTCCTCAGGAGTGGGGGCTCATGAACCATTTTCTTGCTCCATGCTAGAACGTTGACTGGCTTGATCTTGTGCAGATTTCTGCACGCAACCACAGCTGCTATGAGTTCATGAATGCCGTGGGCCTGTTGTGTCCCGAAGACACTGTTTTCTCTGTTCATCTCTAACCTCTGGCTGTTATATTCTTTCCATCCCCTCTTTCATGATGGCCCTTGAGTCTTGGGGAGGGGTGATATAGATGTCTTATTTGTGGATGAGCACTCCCCAGTTATTTATTCTCTCTTTGACCTGTTATGAGTTTCAGTGTTAACCACCATACAATACACAAAGAAATATCTCCAATGAGATCTGAGAGCTGGACTAATCTATAGGTAGAGCAATAAGAATTTAAAGGGCAGATTGATACTATGTCTGGTCAGCAAAATAATCCTCCCTCTGAGGCCTGTGAGCTCCACAATTATGGTTTCTTCTCTATATCTTCAGTATCAGCCATGTGTTTCCTCATGAGGAGCAGGTCTTAAATCCAAGCATAGAGCAGCTGGTTACTGCTAGAACATCTGTGCCACTATCGCACACAAGGGCATATCTTGCTACACCAGTGACTATTGCAATTCACAGAGTGCAAAGCTGTGTAAGACTGTGGATGACTTTTCCTCCATGAGCCTCCAGAGCACTCCCCTTAATACTAGGAATGTTAGCCAGCAAGAAAGAATCTTCCTGGTCAGTACCAATTTGATTTCTCCATGTCCTGTGAGCAATATGCATGGTGTCTTCAGCAATGGGGTCTTAACATCAAGTTCTGATGGGCAACCAAGAAAAATGGAAATAAACTGTATGGCTCTGATGGTCTCCAGGACCCGCCCTGACCAACAACCTGAGGGGCCACTGAACATTTCTTAAGCAGCTACTATGTGTTAGACTTTGTCCTTGATGCAGGAAATATAAAATGATTAAGAGAAATAAGGTATTTTCTTGGCTTTTAAGAGAGTCACAGTTTTACTGTGTAAAAGAAACAACAAGGCTGTTTATTAAATAAATGTGGTGGTAGAGATGTCACACAGAATAGTGATGTGGTTGGAGAGAGCAGGAGAAAAGTTTGCAGAAGCTGATGGCTGAGATTACTCTTCTAGGTGAGAAAAAGGAGATTGGAATACAGTGGAGAGATAGACCAGGCAGAGCACAGGATGGGGTGAAAGGAATCACGTGGATATTGTTGCGACAGAAGACTAGGGCAGAGATAAGGAAAGGGTTACACATTTTACCCTGTGGATGACACAGGGATATTGCCAGGATTTCATTTGGGAATGTGGTTCTCATGTGTCCTTTAGTCTCCCATGTGCAGTTGCCTCTTAGTTGCGTGAATTCCATTGCTTGACTTTCCCTGTAGAAAGACATCAAGACTTTCCCTAACAAAACGTCATACCTGGAACTTGGTGCACTAGGGAGGATGATGCATTTATATCAACCTAAGACCTCAGGTCTGGCTGATAGCGAGCAAAGCTGGTATTGGAAAAGAAGGTGAGGAACCTTGTTGGTAGATTCTTCAGTAAGTGGTGTATGCCAGTTTGGTTTGTTAAATATTACTGAAAACTGCCCATCTCCATCAAATTATTTAAGATAATAACAGTTAAAGGCTTGGCAGGGAAAACTGGCTCATGGGCCCAGAACTCCAGAACATTAACCTTTTGAGACAGTAACCAAGATGCCCCTACACACTGATGGTGCTGAGAAAGGCCTTATTGGCTTGGGCCTTTCTGATGATAATTCTGAAGTCAGAGAATCTATACAAGACTAACCCATAACTCTAGCACAAAACCCAAGATTAAAGAAGGCATTGAATTCTAATGATCAGACAGTATGGTAGCCAGTGATGGACTGAAAGGCAATAAAGAAAGAAAAGTCAAGAAAGGCCATCGTACCTCAGGAGACAAGAAGATAGGGAGCTACTTTGGCAACAGACACCTGATCAAGTTCAAAGTGAACACTGAATTCCAAGTACAATTCAAGATTTGATGTAGATGGACTCACATATGATGCAGAGACCACACAGCTGTGAATTACAATAGACAATGAGTCTATCATGATGGAAGCCATGCTTGTTTAAAGAAATGTTAGTCTTGAAACACTCTGATTGCAGCTGGATCATTGCTTAGCACTTGGTTTTCCTTCTTTCTCACCTGGCCTACGTGGATATTGTTTTAATGTAACCCTGCACATAGGGACTCTTGAGTGATGCTCTGCTGCTGAAAGCTAACTTAGAAGCCATGCATCATAATTGAGAGATGCAGGGTATACTTTAGAAATTAGATAAACATTTCTTATAGCAAAGAGTATGTATGGCAGTGACAAAAGGTGGTCCCACAGTTGAAAATGGGGAACCACCCTTTTGTAAGAAACTTTAGGGAGCAAAGCATCTGGTATAGATCGAATGTGGAGAAAGCTTTAAAGGGTATTTGTTTGAACTTACTGAAACCATTGTGAAATTTGGTTCAAATGTTATATAGATTTGTCTAAAAATGTTCAGATTTCCAAATAGATGGAAAAACTGAGAACTGATAGTCTTCCAGGCGTCTTTCTGGCGTTCTAGTTAAGCCTCCTCCTCATCCGTCCAGCAGCTCTTCTCTTCTCAAAGCCCCTTTCAGTCTTCAGTGAGGAGGAGTCTTTGAGTACAGTATAACTTCCAGAAAGCTCAGGGGTTCCCACAGTGATTCACTTGGCTGTCCTGCCCAAGAGACCGAAGCATAGACATCACCTGACAATTTCTTGTTGAGCTGCAAATGTTTTGGGCTGAAAGACTGTCTGAAAAGGGAAGTGAATGACATTTGGTTCCCCAAGGACATTGAGCATACCTTCTTGGTGGACAGAATGATTACTTAAGAGAAATGACATTGGACTTAGATTCGCTCCAAATCTGACATGTCAGTTTCTCCCATTTTTGAATCATAGAAAAAGAGGTGGAGCCATGCAGCTTGTAGACACGGCGGTTACTCATCTTGGGATGTGCGTTTCTTTACCGGAAGCATGGAGGCAGTAATGTGAAGATCTCTGAATTTCTTTTCAACTCCAGAATTTCATGAAAAAGAATCAGATCTGGCCACCTTGGGTGGCTATATTGCTACTGTATGTTTTCTCTAAACAGAATCTTAAATCCATTCAATATGAAGTAGATTAGTAATGGGAACCAGAAACTCGGGAGAGGCCACCCTCTGATTCCAGGAATTTACTGTCTTGCCCTTGCTTGTGCTTATTTCTGACTCCTATGTGGGGGTCTGTTCTAGGGTAGTCACATTTATGTGAGTCCAAGTGGAAGGAGACGTTTTCTCCTTCATCTCCCCTTCCCAAACAATCTTGCTTAGTTCATCATCTTGTGTTGACATTACTTATGAATGCTAATTATCTCATAAATGCTAATTAATAACTCCATGTGCTTCTATTTACTGGCAAATATAGGCACCCAGGTGCAGTGTAGACCTGGTCTCCAATCTAGCCCGTTTCTCTACCACTGAGCTAAGAGCATAGAATGGTTGATCAAAATCAGTGCCTGACACATTTTTAAGACTACACATGGGAGTTATAGTTACCACAAAAGTATCACCTTCTTATTTTCTACTAAGAAAAGAAACCAAGGCCAAATCTATCTGTATTAGTTGAGGTTCTCCAGAGAAACTGAACCCATAGGATATACATGGAGATGTATAGAAAGACATCTTGGCTCATGTGATTATGGAGGCTGAAAAGCTAGTGTCTTCAAGACAGAGGACTGGAAACCTGTTAGGGACTTCTGTTCTACACACTACAGCCTGAGAACCAGAGAAGTCAATGATGTTCTAGTCAGAGTCTGAAGAAGGCCTGGGGACTAGAACCGATGACAGAGATGAGAGAAGGATGTATCAGCTCAAGCAGAGAAAGAGAGCTCACCCTTTCTCCATCTCCTCTGCCTATTCATGTCCTTGGTGAATTGGGTGGTGTCCACCAGCTTGGCAAGGGTGATCTTCTTTACTTGGTCTACCAATTCAAATGCTTGATTCTTTCAGATACACCCTCACAGATCACTCAGAATTAATGGCTTGCCATTACCACCCCCTTAATTCAGTTGAACTGATGAATAAAATTAATCATCAAACAAATGACAAGATTAGATTGGATTCTCCATCTTTTGGGTCAAAGTACAGAGGTGGATGGAAATCCTCTTTTGGGCAACCTTAACGTTGTCTCATTAGCAGAGTTGTTCAGGGACCTCAAAAAAGTAGCAAGGAGAGCTAAGCCAGGATAGACCTGAAGAAGGACAGTGGTTCCTTGAGGCACATAGGACATCAGTGCTTCTCTTCTCTTACTGGTGAAGCTGCTGTTGGCTGCCTCCTCCACCAGTGGTGAGCTCTAAGGAGTCTGCAGGCTATCCTAGCAGAAGCCAGGCCCCTCCCTGTGATGATACTAACGGAAACTCCATCTTGCTATCCTCTTTGAGAAACTCTTTGGCAAATGAGATGAATCCTGGCCTCGAGTCTAATGATCATATTGCCTGCGATTTGTCCAATGCTTATGGTGTGCCAGGTTGTAGCCTGGAATTACCAGGCAAACTTTAAAATTCTTTTTTAAACAACAACGTTTTTACATTATCATCTATGTGCCCCCTTTGAGGATTTTATAAACTGAGGCATAAGATATATATAACTCTGATAAGCTCACAGAAATAAGATAGGGAAGAAACTGGAATTTGATCTGTTCTGTGCCTCTGAGTGAAGTGTCTGTATAGTCTGTGCCTTGGGGTAGCCTTTGCCCTGGGGGCCAGTTCCGACACAAGTAACCCTGTCTGCACGCTTGCTCCCTCCCCTCCCTTGCCTTTCGGAACCAATTTCTTCTCCAGCTGCAAGAGCTAGGGCTTAGACCCAGTTCTCCTCCCAGCTGCAATTTACTTCTGAACCTCCTACCGAACATTCCCCTCACCAACCCTTCTTGACGTGGAAGCTCTTTCCCGACCAGTCCAGCCTTCTCTCTTCTCTCAGCCATCTCTTACAAGCACTGTCCATGGCTGTTTTTAGTCTCTGTTAAATAAACCCAGGGTAGAACCCCTCAGGGAGAGAGCTGAGTTGAGAGGGTGCAGGGGCCTTCAAAGAGGCGTTGTGATTGGTTCAGGTAAAGCTAGAGAGGGGGGAAAAAGCGGCTGTGTCAATCCACCTGCTTTTTAAGGCGGGTGTGGGAGGTGAGGGGCAAGCTTCCCTCTGTGTCTCTTCCTGGGGTCGACTGACCCCCTGCTGCCACTCTCTGGGACTCCCGTCATACCCCCGCAGCCCTCTCGGAGTGGTGCTGTCTGCCAGCCCCAAATGCCAACAGCTGCACAGTCTGGGGATAATTGCTCATATCTGTTTCTTCTCCTTTCTGGGCCTTGGAAAGTGTTCCAAGAATGGACTTTCTGCAGTGTGATGACCTACAAAAGCAGACCTTCCATTTATGTTTCAAACTCCAAGTCAGCCATGTCAGAGTTTGAACTGGGACTGAGGAGGATAACGGGTCAGCTGCAATTAGCAGCCCAGAGAGCTGCACGCTGCAGTCGGATTTATTTATTTATTTATTGCCCATCAGATTCCAAGAATCCTAGCACTTAAAAGCAACCAAACAATTGCTCTATTGTACTGAAATAGAGCCCAGTTAATTCGAAAATCAATTGCACCACCAGGTAGGGCACACTCGGGCCCCAAACAGATGGGGTTGACCCTCCCCCTCCCCCACTGAAGTCCTGTTAAATTAAAAACTTGATCCAGAAGTTGCACAAATAAGGAGCTGCGGATGGGATGGAGTCGGGTCCTCCCAGGCCAGTTTTTTCTGCCTCTATTCTCTTCCCTTCCTTTAAAAGAGAAAAATTGTTCACCACTCCAATTTCATCAGTGTTAGCATCTCTGCAGAAACATGCAGCCATCCACCCTCTGCAGCTCAATGTGTTACTTTAATTAGTCTGAAAATTAAAGGGCAACTCTGGGCCAATGCGGATGATTATGAAAATACATGTGCATCCCATGCAATCCTCTCGCTTAATTAATAGTATTGTAAACTATATGGTGCACTTTAAGTCAGTCGAGAAGCATAACAACTCCATTTTAAATATCCACTTAATATTTAACAGGATGTAAGGAACACACTAGAGCATACAGTCCCTTCTCAAGTTTCACTGTCTGATCATTTACAAAAGCTCACCCAAGTCAACCCGAAAAATGTTTAACACCCTGGGTTCGAACACCAGAAACCCTGTGATGAACAGACATTCAATTACATTTTTTAAAAGTGAGAAACATTTTTGTAAAATAGCGTCTCTGGAAACTAATTGGCAGCAGCAAAGTCATGAGCAAAGGCCAAATCTTGTGGGGAACTCTTACTACAGTAAAGTGACTCAAAGAAAATGTGAATAAAAGGCATCTTAGTTTCCCAGTCATATTAGCTGATTAAGAAATAAAGTATCTTAACGTGTTTTAAAATGTAGGATTAATTATTTATATGATAAAAATTAAAGCTGGGTTTTGTGAATTCTACCCTTGTGTGGAAATTGAATGGGACAGAAGGAGCAAATCCCATGGGTTCACATCTTAAGTCATTAAACAAAACTTAATTTTAAGAGTTCCAGCTATGGGAGGTGGAGAGAACGGCATTCAGGTTTGACAGTATGCTGCCCATTCCGATTCTTCAAGTCTAGATTAGTGGTGGTACAGACAGGAAGTAGGAGTTTGGAGTAAGACAACTGCACCAGATAGGTTGAGTTGTGACAGTTAAGCAGAAGAAAACAGCTATACAAAGAGCAAAGGCAACTGATAGGGGAGCACAGGCCTCTGCTTTCAAGAAACTGAGGAAAGATCCACGGGAAGAATACGAACAAGCCATTCGTTATTCTGCTAGTGGAGTGTGTTTGGAAAGCAGGAAAACAAGACACTCTAAGTCATTCCTGAGACTCAGAAAAAAAAAGTGGGCAGGTGACCTTTGACTTCTGAGGCCCCAGCATCTCAACCTCAGCCCTTTGGCCCTGACCTCTTCACATTCCAATATCCTGAAACCAGGCTCTCCCCAAGCCTATCCTACAAATTATCTTGGTGTTGTGTAGGCAGTTACTGGGTCAGGTATGGTCTAGGAACCACCTGCAGCAGACTTACTTGATACACTTCTAATGACAGCGAATCCTGGATCCCAGGTTTATCCAAGTAAGTGGAGTGGGACCCAGGATTAGATTCCTCCAGATTCTGTCAGGTGAGAATTACTGCACCAGCTTCTTCTTAGAGTCTGCTGGAGTCACCCTTTAACAGATTCCCTTGGTGAAAGTCCTTTGCTCAAATGTGGAAATCTATCCACAAATCCCTCATTGAACAACAACAAAAAAATCTCCCAGATACTTAGTTCATTTCTTTTGGCACCTCCTAAATAAAGGGAGTGTAGGAATGCTTTGTCCTTTAAAATAAGTCCTGTAGTACATGAGATGTCATTTGGCGCGAGATGAGGGATGAAACAAAGAGGGAAGATTAATGATGAACAGAATCTGAGTCCTTGCTAAAGTAAAAATAGATTCACACACATGGTTTTTGAAGGGTGAAATGTGGCGGCTCGTGTGGGAAGCGCATGTATTTAGGAGAGGTCCTACTGCAGAGCTGTGTGGGCAGGACAGCTTTCCCAGCCCACACAGCACCACGTGCTCTGGGAGAGACACCACCTTTCTGCAGGACAAGAGGCAGACTTTGCAGAAAATCTGAGACTATTGCCTGGGCAGGTTTAGTGGGTCCAGTGGGTCTGGACTTCAGAGTCCAGATGGTCAGGTTTGGAGAATTAGACCTAAAATCTTTGAGTTTGACTGGACAGCTCACTGTTTTCTGTGGCTATTTGGTGGGGCTGATAGTTGATGAAGTGTAAGCCACAATTCTCTTCCAGTTTTAAGAACTGAGAGGGCTCACGTACTGCCTAGCAGACACTGGTTCTAAACCTCGGCCTGACCATGCACACACTGTTTACCAGCATCTTCTTCGAGTGTCTTAGTTTTGACGAGTAAAATGCTAAGGCATAGCTGGGAAATTCTTTTTTTCTTAAGAAGGAAGGAGGACAATTCATTTGCACTTTGTGATCTGCTCTGCTCAGACTTTAAAGTAACGCCCAGTGGAGCTCAAGACTCAGTTACTAGGATTCATTCAAAGCTGTAGGGCTGGGGAGATGGCTTAGTCAGGAAAGAGCTTGCCATGTAAGTCTTAGTACCTCAGTTCAACCCCAGAAAAAAAAAAAAGCTGGGCCTTGTGGCACATACTTGTAATCCCTGTGCCCAGTGGGTGGGCAGAGGCAGGTGGATGTCTGGGTCTCACTGGCCATCCAGCCTAGTCAAATGGCAAGTTCCAGGCCAATAAGAGACCCTGTCTCAAAAAAGATGGATGGTGCCTGAGTAATAGTACCTCAGGCTATCCTCTGATTACCATTCGCAACTGTGTACCCATATGTGCATACACGAAAAACCACTATTAACATACATATGTATACACACACTCACATGCTCATACTCATTCACATACACTCATATACTCACACACATGCACTCAACATACTCTCATACACACATACACTTACACACTCAGATGTAATTTCACTCGCACACATTCACACACCATCACTCTCACACACATACCCTCATGCACACTCACATGAGTACATACACACATGTGCTCTCAAACACATTTACACATAGTCACACACACACATATACACTCACACAAAGAACATTTATAAATGTGGCTCTTATTAAGTTTATAGTAGCAGCTTTTGTCCACGGAAAATTGCTGCTTAATAAGAACTTTCCCAAACTCATGTCTCCTTTGAGATAAAAATTTCCACACTAAATTTCATCACCCTACTAGAATTTCCTTTGGAATGTTTGTGCTAAATTCCTTTATCCCTAATGGAAGTATACAACATAAAAACCTAGCTCCAAGACCTTAAAGCAAATGTGTGGAAACGCAGACATACATAGAGCGATCTGCAAGGGGCATTGGGTCAGGGAAGGCAGAGGAGACTTGGGGAATGAATTAAAACTCCCCAATCATTAAGAAGTAAGTTTACTCGGCTCCTTTGGTATTTGGAAGCCTTGAACAGTAGCACACAGTTCATGGCTTCATTCTATGCCCCACAACTCAGGTCTGCTGCAAGAAGTTGTTGATTTTCTTCTTTGGGTATTTCCTGACTTGGTGTGCACAGTTGTGAACTTAATTAACTACTGAGTCTACATCACCGGAGAAAAAATGGTAAATTTTGTAAAATGTAAATGCAGAAAAGAGAGATTCTTCCCCCACTGTTCACAACTGGTTGTATTCTTGTGCATTACATGTCAGGAAAAATGAAAACCATTCACAACTTTACAGAGTCCCCACCGCCAGACCCACTAAGGCACAATGCCCAGGGATTCTTCTTTCTTTCTGTTGTATCTTATAGCTCATCTGACTTGCTTTTGAGTTCATAGGTAGCAAAATGTATTTTAAAAAATTATATTGTTCTCATTTGGTTGTGACTTGAACCATTTCTTTTGAATCAAACTGTATAAAATTGATCAATATTATTTTCATGAAGCAAGTTTAAACCAATAAAGTTTCTTATTTCATCTCTTTTCTCTCCCATCACCCTCTTAAAAAACAAAACAAAATAAAAAACTAAACCAAGGAGAGCCACAACTTCGGCGTGAAGCCTGAGTTTGAAATTGTGGTAGGGAAAAGTTGACATTTGTAGATGGGTATGTATATATTTAATTTCTTGCCTGCGAGTGCACACGCGTGTGTATGTGTCACACACACATATATTTCTTCTACTTCTGTTTATCAAAGATCCAACATCATACTGAAGGGCATTTTACTTTATCCAATGAAGAGTTTCTTCAGTTCTCTTTAATTGGCAATTTAATTACAGAGCTAATTAGGAACGTGGTGGGTGTTGGGACTACAATGATTGTCTTTAACTGGAAAGTCTTATTGCTTACAAAGCAAGGAAGTTCCTAAATTATGGAACACTTAAATAATGGATTAATAAGTCAGTAAATACAAGTGTATAAAGGCAACAGTCAATTGGCAAAATTCTTAATTCAAGTCTGATTTCTTCCACTAAGTAATTACCCCTTTGCCTTTCCAGCCTACCGGAGGGGTCTATGTGGAGGCCCTGGGGAATAAGTGTGCAAAACTCCGGGGCTGGAATTTCTGGACCAGAGCTGGGGCAGAAGGTGGAGCGACAGAAAGCTGTCTGAGAGGAAGACGGTCCAACTCTTGGTGCTCAGAGGAATTCTGCTCGCCTTGCTTCTGCAAATGGAGAATGCAAAGGAGTTGCTATTTCTGTCTCAGTTGCCTCCACCTGTGCCCTCTGCGAGGGACACCTGTACCCCAAGACCACAGAGCAGCCTTCAGAGGAGGTTGAAGACTGGATTTGACTTTTGTGAATTCTTGGTGGCCCTTTGGGTGTTGAGCCCATCAGCCATTGGAGACTGGAGTTGAGGGCTAATCCATCCCTGTTCTGTTTGGTCTGGGAAATGCAGGCTTTCTGAGGACCCAGGATGCAGGGTGGGGATTAATACCCACAGCAGAATAGTCTCTGTATTTTGAGAAAATTTCTGCTTGATCTATTGCGCGGAACAATCATTTGTTCATTCAGAAACGTTTGCATTCAGGGGAGGGGCTACTGTGTGCAAGATGCTCATAAAAAGACAGGAATGCCAAATGTAAACACGTCATCATGTTGAATATAAAACACAGGGAATTTCCTGGAGGACTGATTTGCACAAACGCCTGTGAAAAATCCTAGGTCAGAATCCCATCTCCTGGGGTCCTTTCTGGGAAGTTTGCATTGGGAAAGTTATGGCAAGAAAGGCAAGCGGTTTGTACCGGAAGCTGCTCAAGGCAACCCAGGTCCAGAGGCTACATCTGATGAATTAGAATTTCTCAGTTTTCTGTGGTGACTGCAAGAGAAGGTCAGAGACATAGCTGGGGCACCCGAAAGCCGTAGCAGGTAATCCCTAACCCTAATTGCAGTGGATGGCCTCAGTTTAACCCGCTCTTCCCTAAGCCCTCGTTACTACCCACATACTTTGCAATGACTTTAAGTTTTGCTGGCACGCTGCTGCACACAACATGGTCAAGGAAGGCTTCTGAGGACCAGGCTGAGAGGACACAGTGTAAACCCTAGGGTTCTGGCGAGCTGTTGGTACCTAGTTCTTAGTTCCCCTAACCTCCCAGCCAAAGTGAGTTGAAAACAGAGGAGGAAAGCACAGTTGGTCTCCTAAATGCGGAGCGGCTTACTGAGGGGATCTTTTTTATTTTAAACGATAGTCATTTACTTATTTGCTTATTTACTTATTTATTTATTAAGTGTTGCCATGACAAGCGTGCGGAGAGCAGAGGAGGACTTTCAGGAATTTGTTTTCTCCTTCCATCATGTGGATTCTGGGGATAGAACTCAAGTTGCCAGGCTCGGTGGCCAGTGCTGCTCCTGATGAGTCATTTCACAGTCTTCCACCCCAGGAGGTATTTTTTAAAAACGAGACTGGGAGATTAGAACTTCTGCTTCTCCTTGTTCTCCCAGAGAGAGCCTTCTCATTCTTCTGTTTCACTCTCTTACCTTCATGAGTCATTTGTCCTGGTGCTCAGCAGCGTGAGCTGTGGAGAGCAGATCCTTCCCTTTTATGTATTTATTTGTTCCCTGCCTTGCTTCAGAAGTGACTTCAGCTGAGACTCTCCCAACTCCAGGGAGAGGAAACTGGACGATCAGAAAGACATGAATTAAGAAAGTTCCACCCTTGACTGTCACCTTCTCACCAAACAGCCAAATTCAGGTTTCATCAGAACTTCCTTTCCTGAATTTAAAAAGTCTGTAATATCGATGGAGGGCTTCTAAGGGCAGGCGTGGCGTAACTTTAGTCCAGGCCTTGCCATCCATGAGTTTCTAGCTAAATGGGAGAGATAGCATATGCACAGGTTATTATTCTACAGAACAGAGGCGAAAGCACTCCATATATGAGTGACTGATAATACAAGGCTTTTGAGAAACCAAGAGAGAGAAAACTTGCTTTCAGCCAGGCTCCTCAGGAAAGGACTTACATGAAACGGGAAAATGGGGCCCACACCAGGGCTCAGGTTAGGGAAGGACTGGACATGTATACCTGGGGCAAGTCATTCCAGGTAAGAAACAAATACATGCACACGCACAGACACACACACACACGCACATATACATGAACACACATATAACACACATGCATACATATACATGAACACAAATACATGTACACACACAATATTTTTTATCATTTACTTTTTGTCAAGAATTGTGCTAAGCACTTTATAGGTATCTGGCTCAATGCCAGGATCCAATGAGGGAGGAACAATTATTTTCTCCCAAACACAAACCATGACAACTCTTCACCTTTATACAGTACTGAGTGGGTGTCAGCACTGTACTGAGTGCTTTACATGCATGAAGCCTTTTAATTGTCATAACTCTATAACGAGGGTTCTGCCTCATTATTATTTCCATCTTAGAAAAAGGTATGTAACTTGTCCCAGTGTACCCAGCCATTAAGAGGCAGAGCTGACAGTGGAACTCAGAACTCTCCCTTGGGAACCCTTCACTTTTAAAATAAAATTTTAATTGACATGTAATTTTACATGTTCATGGGACATGGTGTGAGAAGTTGATACATGTACACAGTATACATTGATGAAACTGGGCACTACAATTTTCTTCTCCTTAAACATTCATCACTTCTTTGTCCTGGGAGTCTTTGAGTTCTAGTCTAGTTTTTTTTTATAAAATCTATAGCAGGGTGCTGTTTAGATGACTTAGTTAAGAGCACTGACTGCTCTTGGAGAGGATCCAGGTTTAATTCCTAGCATCCATGTGGCTGCTCACAACCACCTGCAACTCCAGGTCCAGACACCCTGACACCCTCTTCTGCCCTGCGTAGGTATTGCACCCACATGGTGTACTTACACACAGGCAACACACTCATTTGCATAAAATAAAAATAATAGATAAAATAGTCTTTTAAAAAATCTCTAAAAAATTTTGTAAACTGTAGTCACCATTATAGTGATGGAGAACACTGGGATTTACTGATTTATTTATATGTGCATATGTGTACAAGTTTGTGTGTGTGTGTGTGTGTGTGTGTGTGTGTAGGATGGAGGACAGTTATAGGTATTGTTTCTCAGGTGCAGGTACTGCCCATCTGTTCCTTTCAAGACAGGGTCTTCACTGGCCCGAATAGGCTAGGCTAGCTGACTAGTGAACCCCAGGGACCAGCCTGCCTCCCTGGTGCTGGGATTACAAGTGCTCATCACCACACCTGCCTTTTTTTTTTTTAATGTAGGTTTTGGGATCTGAACTTAGGTCCTTGTATGAACTTTATGGGCTGAGCCACTCTCCCTTACCCCTGAAATTTATTCTTATGTAATGTGTTTTGGTATTTGTTTTCAACTTCACTTTTAATTCTATTCTGTTGCTTTCCAAAGGAGAAGTCATAGAACCAGGGAGGGATGGGCCGAGAGCTCTTCTAACCTTCAGTACTTTGGCACATTGGTGCCAAAATTGGTGTAGTCACAGAGGATAGGAGTGAGTTATTCAGACAAATAGTCGCAGGAAGTTTGTTGGTACTGCACGAGTGAGAGTGAACGTGCCGTGGATTTTCAGGGCCTGTCCCTCAGTGTGAAACAGTGCTAACTGCAGCATTCAGCTGGAGGGGTCCAGGCAGTGAGCCTAATAGGAGATGCTGGGTCCAGAGGGTGAGGGTGGGCATGCCCTGGTCAGTTTCCGATCCTGTTGGGATGGTCTTGAGAGGTCATGCTGTCTCAGAGTTGCTTGAGAGGGAATTTCAGTGTAGGGGAAATACAAGTGCAAGAGCCATGTGTGCACATCTTGGGACAGAACGCCACAGTTTTCAAAGCAGTTTCCATGTGTGCTATCACTGGCTCCCACAGCTTGGGGTGGGGAGACAGGGCATCTCCTAAGCCACAGGTTTGTGGGAGCTCAGGTCTGCTGCCACATTCGTCCCTCGGGCCTATTCTTGTCTGGTGGTCTCCTTACCTCTGACTAGCAAGACTTGGGTGACCAAGAACTGAGAAAGCCAGAGCTGCCACTCACTAAGGGCTGAGTCTTCTCAGGAGCTGGATGCTCAGCCTCCTTCAGGTGAGGCTTGGGAGGGAGAGCTGGACAAGCAGAGTGAGGATTCAGAAGAGAGGAAGGAGCTGTGTTGAAAAGCCCTGGGAATAAAACTCTCAAGACACAGTCCCTGAGCTTGGTATGGTAGCTCATGCCTGTAATCCCAGACTGGGGAAGAAGATCACCATGAGTTCCAAGCCAGCCTGGGCTACGTAGTGAGTTGCTAGCTAGACTGGGTTACATAGTGAGTTCCTAACTAGCTTGGGCTACATAGTGAGTTCCAAGTTAGTCTGGTAGTAGAGTGAGACAATGTTTCAGAAAACCAAAAATAAAACAGGAACAATAACAAAAGAGAACACCTGAATGTCAATCACTTCTGTGATGATAACTGTTAACTGTCAACTTGACAGAATCCGGAATCCCCTGGAGACAGGCCTCGGGTGTGCCAGTGAAGGAATTATCTTGATTTTGTTAACTGAGAAGGGAAGACGGGCCTGCTATTGGAGGCACAGCCCCTGGCTGGAATCCTGGACCGTATGACTGGAGAAACGGAGTAGAGTGGCATTGTGCACCCATCACTCTCTGCCTATTGAACGTGGATGCGATGTGACCAGCTGCCTGCTTGATTTCCTCACCAAGGTCGACTGTGCCTTTGAACCATGAGCCGGAATAAGCCCTTTCTCTCTGAACCTGCTTTTGTTAGGGTATTTTATCATAACAACGGAAAAGGTAACTAAGTCAGCCTCCAAAGGAAGGAGCCTACATGGGGAAGAAAACAAACATTCTTGTACTCAGTCAACAAACCTTTAGCAAGCAGCCACTGTAACTTTGGCACTAGGTATGCTGAGGTGTGCTAGATTCATTTCATTTCTCAAGGAACTCCTGGAGAGTGTGCAGTGGGTAGATAGATAGGGATACCCTGTGGTAACGAGTGGTAAATAAAAGCCATGCTACTAGGGAGTAGAGGAGAGCACCATTCTCATGTGGGCCAGCTCTGTTCCAGAATTTTCTAGATACCTTCATCTAAGATACCTAAGAGGATGCATACACAGTCTCCAGTTGTTCAAAATAGGAGATTCAATGAGATAGGAAACTTGCTCAAGGGGATGTGGTGATCAAGGAAAGATTCAAATACATATTTGATTATTTCCAAAATTCATACCTTTGATGCCTACCTTCTGAGTGGCCAGAGAGCTTTGGCATGTCTAGTTATCCTATCTACGGGTGCATGCTCAGCCCAGTTCTCTCCTGGGTCTGCCCAAGAGTGGTGGTGGTGGGAACAGAAAGGGGGGACTAGCAGTGGGTAAAAGGCGGGCAGACACCTTCATTGCACAGTGACATTTAGCTAGAAAATGCAGAGCCAGCTCCCTAGGGGACAAGCAGAGGCTGAAAAATGAGAGTTTGCTGCATGGTGTGGTGCCGTGCTGGGACCTTAAGCAATCTGATGGTGTTTTCCATGTGTATTAGTTTCTTTTCTGTTGCTGTGATGAAACACCGTGACTAAGGGGACTTTATAGAAGGAAGAGTTTATTTGAGCTTATGGCTCCAGAGGGATCAGAGTCTGCCATGGTGGGAGCTATGGTGGCAAGAGGTGGCCCAGAGTAGAAAGCAGAGGCTTACATCTTCAAGTAGGCACAGGAAACAGAGAGTGACTGGAGATCCCACAAGGCCTAAGAACTCTGGAAGGAGCCTGCCCCCAGTGACGTGCTTCCTCCAGCGAGGCCACACTTTCTAAGACCTCCCCTAACAGTACCACTAACTGAGGACAAAATGTCCATAACACTTGGAGCCTATGGGGGACCTTCTCTTTCACACCACCGCATCGTGTGTTTCCTGTGACTTTAGTCTTAGAGGGAAACAGAAGTTAAGGCACTAATCCTCAAAGCCATCTTGTTCATCCCCTGGTTTGCCTGAGTGTATCAAGGATAGTAGAGTGCTCATGGGTTCAGTGACCAGTTGTCACCCAATGACTTGCAACAAGGAGGCTGTGCATGCCCTGGCCATGACCTCAGCTTACCACCACCACCCTGATGTGAGGCCCTTGGCTGGGTAGGGGTGGACACAGAAACAGAGTGGTCGCCTTGTCACCTGAGCCCAGGGTACTCTGGGGGTTAATTCCAAAGTAGTTTCCTACCCTTGGGTAATTATCTTGTCAGGAATGAAACCTCTGGTGTCCCCTGGGCTCATTTTGACACCTGCCATCTCTCCTTACCTTCTTTGGAGTCCTACGGTAGTGTCATTAAAGACCCTGGAAAATGTCAGCTGAAACCAAGGTTTCTATTGGTTGTAACCTATGAAAAATGTACTGGGTTTAATATGTTTGGTTTGGGAAATCAGTTTTTGTCCACTATAACCAATTGTCTATAATAACTATGTCTGTTGTAAGTGGTGTGCACTGTAATAACCCTTATATAGAGGGTAAAATGAAAGACAAGCATTTCAAGATAGTAGCCGGAGCCATATCAATACAGATCACTGCCTACGTACATCAAATGACTGATGGCCGTTTTTAAGGCTTTTTCAATTCCATGCCAATGGCATCTAACGGCAGTAAAGCATACAGTATTTGCTGATACCCTTCCTGATAAACCGTCTGGTTGCAAGCAAGAACAGCTTAAGGAATGAAAAGGCACCAGGAGCCATTTCTTTCAAATGATCCATTCCCAGTGTCTGGCCAGGAGGACAGGCCTCACCGCAGAAGGTGGGAACTTGTGGTGAAGCGGGAAGCAGATCTGTGACAGGACACGCCTCCTGGTCATGAGGAGGCTCAGGAGAAGCAGCTTGGAAGGGAGAAGACACTTCTGCTTCCAGTAGAAGCAGAGAGTAAATTTTGCCTTTACAGATTACTACACTTGCTCCGTCGTAAGCACTTGGTACTAGCTAATTCACTGAATCCTCTGATTAACCCCTTGAGATTGGTATTCCCATCAACCCACTTTACAGTTGGAGGGCTGGCAGCACAGAGGCCAAGGAACTAAAGCCAAGGACTCTGGTTCTAGACTCTCGGCTTTGTGGGAACCCAAAAGTATGTGGACACTTAACTGTATATTCTCGGCATAAATGTAGAGAGTTTCTGAGGCTGTTTGTAACTCACATCCACACCCACAAACACCTGCTGACAACTTCTGTTCCAGTGGTCAGTCCATCCATCTCCAGGAACATGTCCCCAAACCTGTTCCAACCAGTTTGTCCTTTCCCTCCGCCCTCCCCTGCACGGGAAACTGCTTCTCCTTATGGTGTGCTTGCTATTTGCTTTAAGCATTTATATTCATAATTATCAGTTTTTAAAATACAAGTCCTTCTGTGTTGACTATAAACTCCTGGAGGCAGAGAACGTTAGTTTTATTCTCTGTTGTTCTCTCAGTGACAGCCCAGCAATGACAGCCCAGCAGCCAAGTGCACAGTAGGCTGCAAGGATCGTTAAAGAGAGGGAAAACGAAAGAAAAAGAGGTATTTCATTTGTCCTTCCTGCTCTTTATCAGAGATTAGAAATACGATGTCTCTTCCTTAAAACATCCATATTTGGGTTATGGAAATGAAATTCTACAAGGTCCGGGAGCCTCCAATACGAAGCCTGTGCTACTCGAAAATGCCTTGTTTCCAGACACACAGGTGTACCCCCCCAGCTGCACCCCATTAATCCTGCCAAGCGCTCTTGAGTCTTCTGCTTCCTTCTGAGGAGCAAACATCAAAGGGGTTACCCCACCATCTTGGTAGAATCCTCCTGATGTGAACCTGCCTCGGGAACACATGCAGATGCTCACAGTTTAGCACATGGGCCCTGTCTTTTCAGCTC
Source organism: Eospalax fontanierii (assembly GCA_035773235.1). Lineage (NCBI taxonomy): Eukaryota > Metazoa > Chordata > Mammalia > Rodentia > Spalacidae > Eospalax > Eospalax fontanierii. The sequence continues at coordinate 21,934,874 of CM069543.1, forward strand.
TCTTTTAATCTTAGGTAAATTGAACCGAGCATGGAGATCTTGCAGGTGACAACCAGCTTCACTAAGACTGCAGGGATGAACCCATGTCAGCACAGTCCCCAGAAGTCCTTCAATGTGCTACAAGCACAGAAAGAGAACCCTTGATCCAGGCTATCAAAGGGTGCAGAAAGATCAAGAAGAATTAAAACTGACGGTGTGCCAGACGCCACCTGCAACAGAAGGTCATTACTTCCCCTCGTTAAAACAGCCTCAGTTCTGGGGCCTGATCTAAAGCTTAATTGAAATGTTTCAAACAGTGGATTATAACAAAGATGAGACGTCCCCTGCCCATTTCATGACCTCTGCTAAGAAAGGCAGATTGGTAATAAGGTAAAAAAAAAAAAATCTAAGCGATTGCCTGAAGACATCCAGGGCCTCTTAATGACATGAGCCACCACAGCTGAGGAGGGCTCGCCGGGATGCAAAGGGGACAGGGATGATGAGTGTAAGACGGAAGACCATGGCCTCGGAGTTCCAGACACTCCCCTGGAATCCACCTCTCTGCCACCATTTCTGTGACCTCTCCCTTCCTAAACAGAAACAGAGGGACATCAGACATAGTATTACTCCTGGGATCATAACTGTCCGTTGTTCTAAACGGTATTGTGGTGCAAAGGGCTCATCGCCCTGTCACACTTCTTTTGCAATCTTTCTATCTAACTTAAATAACCACTCATGACCCCCTTGATAGATGAGGCTGTGGAAGGCCCTCTGAATCTGCAGATGATGGGGACACTGTGTCAGGAGGGGAGACTGGCAGGAGATAGCTCAGCTCTGATGCTATCAATTTTTCTGTATCCTGGAAAAAAATCACAATGCTACCACCATTTATGTTTTTCATATGATAATAAATTGCAAGTCATATTCACCCAGAGGTTTGAATGCCTTCTGGCTCTCTTCCCCTTTTTGGTGCGATTATCTGCCCTGGCAATAAAGTCCACGTCTGAAGTCCTGTGATTATCTCAGCCTCCAGCTGGTCCTTGTGAAAGTCTTCGTTTTGGGGTACTGTTGTAGCAGGTGATGTGAAGCTTCACAGAAGTTCCTGCATTTTGGTTTTGAACGCACCTGTCTTAACCAGGTGCATAGGTGAGCCTTTTAAATGATCACTCATCTTTGGGAACCTTCAGTGATCTTACTGTGTGAAGTCCTGTCCATAGTATCAGGATCACAGAATATGCTTGCTAGAAACACAGATTTTTGGGCTGTGGAGAGATAGTTTGGTAGGAAAAGTGTCTGCTGTGCAAGCATGAGGATGTGAATTTGGATCCTCAGTACCCATGTGAAAGCTGATTATGGTCGTGTATGTCTGTAATCCTAGCACTGAGGGCTAAGGCAAGTGGAGCTTTTCTGGAGCTCCTTGGTCAGTTAGCCTAGCAAAATTGGTGCACTCCGGGTTCAATGAGAGACCCTGTCACAAAAAATACGGTGAACTCTGACCGCCACACGCACATGTGCCTATCTGAACACACACATATTACTCGGCCTCCCCAACCAAAAAAATAAATAAATAATTGCAGAATTCCAGGCCCCATTCCAGCCTTGCTGATCAGACCCTGTATTTTAACAAGGTACCCAGATCATCTGTATGCACATTAAAGTGAAAGAAGAACTTTTGGGGGAGGGAGCTGCCCGGGATGGGGGGTTTTAGGAATCTTATTAAGTTCTGCTACAGAACTCCTCTCTGGGATTGGAGTCAGTTGATCCCCTGTGAAGCAGGTCCAAAGGCACCTTTGCTTTTCTTGCACAGTTTGGAAAATGGCTAATAACTCCTTCAACAGCTGGAGCTATTTTATAATCAAGGACTGACATAAAAAGGCAGCAGGCACCCACAACCAGCTTGCCAGAGAGGCTGGGTTGCCAGTCCTTCACCTGCCTATGGGAAAGACTAGAAGTTCTTCCCAACCTCATTAAATGTTTTTGTGGTGGCACAGTTTGCATGAACTTTTCCAAATTCTTCACATAAAAGACCAGCTTGAACCACCTGGTTCTGTAGGGTAGGGTGCTTTAATTCAGGATCAGCAATCATCACTTACTGTTGTAGAAGTCGGTCTGAAAGGAGAGTCAGTTCCACCTACTCTGTATCCTGCCTGAGGAAATTTTTGCACTGAAACTTGGAGTGGAAAGTTGAACTAAGTAAGTTAATTTTGCTTTTGCCTTTTGCTTTGGGTATCTGACTCTATCTCATTTAATTCCAATGCAACGTTTCCTTCAAAATTTGGCACGTAACTGTCCCAGAACTTTGCTTTCATCATTGCCTACATTTCTCCTGTCTCCAGAAAGTTCTTTACAACTTTCTTCCCATGTTCTAGCCCATGCTATTTTAGAATTCTCTTCAACATGTTTATTCCTCCTTCCAAAATAATTTCATTGTCTTCTTTCCCACTCGTACCCTAGCACAGATGTAACTGGAAAAGCCTTTGTTAAAATGTATGAAAAGGCACCTCTGCTGAGATGCACCCCAATGTACTTTTGTCTGTTTTCTCTACTCCCCAGACCCCAGAATTTCAGGGTTACTACCTCAGGGAATGTCTTCTTTTGAAGCTCTCTCTGACTGTGACTGAGAGTGAATGGTGTCCGCTGTGTTTTAGGTTGTGAGCCCACATCCCCACGTGACCTCAGGAATGAGTATCATAATTCTACCAAGTAGCTCATTTACTTTCTGAATGTTGGTTAAGGACCACTCCCACAAACCCGTCCTGGCCTCCACCCCTCCCCTCCAGGCACACATTCTCTCAGATGCTTCCGCATGCGGAGCTCTTTGCAGCTAAGTGCGCATGGCCGTTCATGCCTCTCACTGTGCTGTGCGCTCATCCTTCTGTGGAAAAGCTTTCCCCTTGCCTGGGCTAGACATCTTTCAAGGTTTCCTGCCATCACCTTTGAGGCATCTTCTCCAACTTCTCAGGTGACCCCATCTGTCTCTGTAACTCTGCTATTTGGAGAACCTCTCTTCACTCTGCCCATAACCTACACCGTGTTTTAACTTACACGGTGTGTATATTTGCTTTGTGCACTTTATTTTATTATTTTATTTTTGAGACAGGGTCTCCCTGTAGCCCCAAGTGGCCTGGAACTTGACATGTAGACCAGGCTGGTCTTGATCTCACAGAGAGCTTCTCCTGCCTCTACCTCCTGAGTGCTGGTATTGAAGGTGTGTGTCCCCGTGCTCAGCCAGCCACTTTTTGCAAATTTATTTCTCTCTTTTATCAGCTAAATGAGGTTTTTGAAGGCAAAGACGGTGACTGACTCAAACTGGTGTTTCCTGTGCCTGCTTCAGCAAATGATTGTGGGACAGCTGAATGCACTGCCTTCTAGCCTGGGTTTATTCAAAGAGTGCTTTGGGTTAGGTTGTTTGGTAGCAAGCGACAGATATGAACTTGAACTTGGCTATGTCCAAAGGAGAGAATTAGTTGGAAGGGTTCCAGAATGCCTCACGGAGCCTGGGACAGCAATGCAGCCAGAATCTAGGGTGAGAGCAGAACTGAAAAGGAAAGGTTGCGATCTCCCGGCCCCTGCTTTCTGCTTGTATTCGTACGTTGCCTCTTCTTTTTTCTTAACGTCCTCCCTCCCTTCCCCTCCATGGATTGCCTTGCCTCTCAGTTCACATAAAGAAATCATATGCCACTCGTCCAATCATACTCAGAATCTGACAAATATTTCAGGAGTGAATCTGACTGGCCGATGGGCTCCTTTCCTGTTGCTGTGATAAAACACCAGAACCAAGGCAACGTGTAGAAAGAGGAGTTCCAGTGGGATAAGAGTTCATCATGGAAAAGAAGCATAGTGGCTGGTGACTGGAGCAGAAGGCCAAGAGCTCCCATCTCCAATTAGCAAACAGGAAGCAGAGAGAGAAAAGCGCAAAGTGAAACGGAGCTAAGACCTCTCAAAACCCACCCAGTGACATACTTCCTCCAGCGAGGCCACACTTCTTAAATGTTCTCTGACCTTCTCTGAACCAGACCGCCAACTGGGAACCATACACCAAGCGTTCAAATACTTGGACTTGGGCCTATGAGGGACATTCTCCTTCAAACCACCACACCCATCTATGTCAAGTGCTGGCCTCTGGATGAATCATCGTTCTTAGGGGGACCAACAGAAACTTCCAGATAATGGAACAAGTGCAAACACTCCCAAATATGGCCACCATAATGACATAATTGGAGAGTTGTTTAAATGCCAAACTGGAGGTGAATTGGAATGGTTAAACTCTATATAACAGTGACTTTTAAACCACACTTAACAATAGATTTTATTAAAGCATATGCCTCTGAAATTAATTTCCATAGGCTTTTGGGGGTCTTTATGACTTTTAATGTGGTTTTAAAGTCCTTGATAATTAACTCTTAATATTTTTGTAGGAAAATATGAAGTAATATGCCACATAAGAATCTTATTGCTCAGCTCTTTTATATGAAATACGGTCATCAGGTGTCTGATTTTCCTAGGGCTTTCGCAGCTCTGCTCTCACTTAGCAATTTGTGGTAAACTCTCAGCCACGTCAGCTCACTGGGAGAGACTAGCTGCCATGGAAGAAGGTGCAAAGCCTGGGTTGAGTCCCCGATTTTAATATATTTCCAAGGAAAAAATGTACCATAATCAACAAATTATATTTTCATTTTCTTTCCAAATCTGTTACCGTAAGGACCTCAACAAAGTATAATCTGTCTAAAGGGTCTCTGTTCTTGTTTTCTGGAGACTGGGGACGGGGGCTAGGTTGGCAGTGACAGACAGGATTTCACAAGAGTGTAGAACAAAATCTCAAAGTCCTTGGAGTTGTGTTGGGCAGTCTCCCAACTAGTGAAATCCCTGGTTTCACAGGTAGAAGGGCCACGATGAAAAGGGAGATGGACCCATCTATTGAAAAGTTTCCCTTGGGCATTTAGCTTTCCTACAGCTTGCTAGAGCAAGAAATGAGGATGTGTGTTTCTTTGATGTCTGCTGTATTAGATTACTATCAGTGGACATTGGTAGATATGTTCAAAATCCTACAAGCATCTCATTACTGTGGTTTTAGTCTAACACTTATTTCTAGAATCATCTAATCAGTGTCTGCTTCTCTCACTGGACTGTAAACTCCAAGAGGGAAGGAATACACCAATGTGGTTCACTACTGTGGTCTCAGAATGGATCTGAGAGCCTGGAACTCAGTAAATACTTGTTGGATAAGCACATGAAAGGAATGCCGATTCAGGGTCTGACGGTGATGGCACACTGGCAATGGGGAGAGTGGGAAGGGCGCCACAGCTTTTGGCAGGGACTGGGTACTGGAAGAGTATGTTTGTGTGTGTGTGAGACAGAAAGCCAGGGTTTGACTTTTGACTTGGCAATCTGTCTGAGATCATTTCCTTTGCTATTTTTAGTTTCGTTTCCTAACTTTTGAATGGGAAACAGCATCATCTATTTCCTAAGGGCGCGAGAAAACGCACAGTAAGTGCTTTATGAAAATTCATTGCTAAGCACCCCACCATACATGGTGACACACACCTGTAATCCTAGTACATGGCAGGTGGAGACAGGAGGACTGTGAGGCCCAGGCTGGGCTGAGCTACTTAACAAGACCCCATTTCATAAATCCTGTGTGCATGTCCGTGTGTGTGAGTGTATGTGTGTGAGCGTGTGTAGTTTCTTCTCCAGTGGACATATCCATTGTTGTCTTAAATCAGAGCAGCTGTGATTACCTGTCTGAGACCTTCACAGGATGGAACATTTCAACATTCTGTCCTTGAAGGACAGGGGAGAAGGGGATCGTGGACCCCTCCCTTCCCTGGAATTGCATCAGAGGTAAACAATGGGCTGGGATGTGGGACTCTTTGGGAGTATAGCTGTCTGTAAGCTACCCCAGGAACTCCAGTGGTTCAGCTTTTCATGAGTCGGCCACGCTGTGATTAAGACTCGTCATTGGCCCAGGTGCCTGTGAACTGCCAAAGGGACCACCTTCCAGGTGACGTGGCTGCTTTGAGTTCTCCATGCTCCTAAAAGCAGCCTCAATAAACTCACTGGTTTATGGAATCCTTTCTTTGGTCTGACTTTGTCTTCTCCATCTGAGGTGAATAGTGTACCCAGGAAAGTTATATGATCCACGCACACATATATGTATATGTACATGGTATATATAAAATGCAGATATAACATAGATAATATATAAGGTCAACACATCATGTTATATGTAATATTATAGCTATATAGTATTTTTTAATGTGTTAATTTTATAGGCAGAACTTAGTTTAGTTTAATGGATAAGGCAGAAGACACCCAGGAAAATTAGATGATTTGCTAAAAAAATCACCTCTCTGTGTAGTAAAAAAATGAAGAATGATGATGATTCTGACATTAACATTTTGAGTACTTACAATGTACTGACTACTTGGCCAGTGTATTCCATCCCTACCTAATCTCTGCACAAACTCTGAAGCAGACATTGTTTTATAACTGAGGATAGTTGTCAAAGAGTTCATGGGAACCGTGGAGCTGGGATGGCAGTTCTGTGGTCCTGGCTTCCCATCAGGAGATGAATGTCTGACGCCCTTACTGGAAGGACAGAGGGAAGAGCTAGTCACATCTTCAAATTTCCAGACTTGGATCTCTGCCCTGGGAGTCACATGAGGGGTCAAGTTGAGAGGAACAAGTTTGTTTGGGTGAAGACAAAACTGTGATATTTTAATAAGGCCAATTTTTGATGAAATTATTGAAGTTTTCAGAGAAAGAAATCTTGGGAGTTATTTAACTGGCATTTCTAGTTCTTCTGTGGATTTTACTTCCACTTATGGAAGAGAAGAATAGAAACGTTTATTACTGCGAAGTTCCTAGCACACGACGTTTCCAAATGTGAAATTTATAATTTTATTGCCATATTTGGCGCAAAATACAAATAGGTCTTGATTGTAAGTTAAGCAAGGGAGAGTATGTTATTTTAAAGTACCACCTTTTAACCACAATACTGTGATTATAGCTCCCGAGTTCCCTACTGACAGAAAGGCACATTACTGCCTTGCTTTTTCTCTCCCTCCCTCATTTCTTTTATTTCTTTTTTATCCCACACCCTCCCCCCGGACTTTATTCACTAAACATGTGCAAGGCTTGTGCTGGGAGTCGCTAAGAGCATGTCCCTCACGGATCATCCTCCGAGGGTGCCGTGCAGGTGCTCTAGCAGGGGGTGCTCTCGGTGATGGCAGACCCCGCTTGTTCATTCATCCTAGGGCTGTCTCTGTAACTCACTTTTGAGTCATTAGTGCAGGAGAAACAAAGGGCAAAGAAGGCACGGGAGATGGTGATGGACAAAGGGACGCCACGGAAAAGATGATTTCCTCCTTTGCCCAGTGTCATCACACACAGCAGAGGTAGGCTGGGTCTGTTTGCCTTTTCTTTTTAATGTTTTTATTAGCGCCTATCAAATTACACACAGTAGGTTTTATCATGATACTTTCGTGCACGTGCACGATGTATTTTGATCCTATTCATTCCTCATTCCCCGCTCTTGTCCCCTATCATCCCGCTCCTCATCCCCCCCCCTGCCATTATCTTGTCTTTTTTGGTGTGTGACACAACAAGTTTCTTTAGTGCTGTTTACAGTACTAAACTCCTAGGTGGGAGTTGTTTTGCTTTTTTGTTTGTTTGTTTGTTTTACAGATGCACATACACTAGTGGTTCCATCACTGAAGAAAGTGTCTCTTTTTCCTCTGTTAACTGTTATGTACAGTGACTTTATCTGGGGGGGTCTTTTTATTATGTATCAAATGAACACAGGAGGAAACTGAGGTACAGAGAGGTTAAGCCATTTCTCCAAGGCAGCACAGGAAGCAAATGACATGGGAAGTGGGAGGGAGATTTGAACCAGGAAATCTGACTCCTGAAACCATGCTCGTAACCCAGTTTTCTTTGTATCCTCAGGGACCACTGAATCCCTGAGCACTGAGAAGATGCTGGTCCTTTTTCAGAGAGTCCCAGGAAAGAGATACTGGGAGAGCAAACCCTCTGGGGTAGAATTGCCAAGCCTTCCCTGAGCTGACTCTTGCTAAGCTCCTCACCTCCTGTGTTGGGGCTGATCAGTCCCAATCCACCTGCACCTCTGGCCTAGAATCGGGCAGGCTCATCACTCACCCAGCCTTTGATTTGGGAGAGTAATATGCAGAAGCAGGTTTGGGCGGCTTCCTCCTGCCTGATTCTCTGGCTGTATTTATAGTCATGGTTGTGCATTAATACTTTGTACTTAGCTAAATTGTGCACATTGCATTTAAGGCCAGGTTTTTCTTGTTTAAAAAACATCCAAATTGGGATTAAGTATTCAAGCTGTAATCTCTTTAGTGGGCGCCTGTCTATTGGATTTGCAGGACATAAAGAGGGTTACTGAAATACTGTAACTTTAAGTTTTTATCCCTCTATATTGAAATGACTTTTAAATGAATTTAAAAATTGGGAAAGACATTGGACTATCTATCCAATGACCAGAGCAGTCTGCATTATTTTTCAGGCCAGTTATAGTGGAGCCCACATCTGCGTGAGCTTCTGAATTTAATTCTCCCTCCTATGCAGTGACATGCTGTGGTCCGTACAGGACAGTAAATTCCTTTGGGGCCTCTGATCTCTTAAGCTGACACGGTTTCCTGTCCTCTTTCCCTTTGGACATCCAGAGAATTTGACTCAGCCAGATCTTGACCATCCCCAGGAATGGGATAAGTGGGGGGGAGGTTAGGATGCACATTTGTATTTAATTGAAGAGCATGCGGCTCTAGTTAGTATTCTGCAAATACTGAATATGAATAATCAGATAAGATGTACACCAGCATAAAGAAACCAATAAATTTTATTTTTGTGGTACATTAAAATAAAATTTAGATAAAAATTTAAAATCATAACGTATCCCAAATCACCATTTGATAGCTATATATAAATCTGTTTTAGAGATGTGCAAGCACAAATTATGAAATGCCAGAGCAGGTTGATTTAGGCTGCTTTTTCTCTAATATAAATAATGCAGAGTGCCGCAAATATTCAAGTACACTTAACGGAAGATAATTAAAATATTGGAATATATTTTAAAAATAAATAATTAAGCAGTTAGAAGTATCTGTGATACTAATTCAAAGTGATAGTCACATGGTGATTATATTATGCAGTTTACTCTGCACTTTTGCTTTAAAATGCAATAATAAAATTTGCATTTAATAAAAATTATGATTCTGTAATATTCGAGAATATGGGTAGGCTCTATTTCAAGTACCAAACACAACGCTTGTCTTTCTGCTCCATCAACAGATGGACTGAGAACAGACATTTTCAGCTGAGCTGAGCAGCTTGCCTGCTGGGACCGACTCCCATTCTCCTGACTGTTAGTGCCGTGGCGGATTCTTTGTTTTCCTTTCACTTTCTAGATAGTACATTCCTTGAGGGTAGAGATCTGGCTATCCGTGCATGCCCAGGCCTAAGTAGAGTGCTGGGGAATAATGGAGCTTGGTAAATATCGGTCAGAGAATGAATCAGAGGGTGGGTCTCTGTACCCTCGCCTCCTGTTCAGCATAGTAGCAGGCCTGGCCTGTTCTGGCGCAGGCTTTGCTCACCAGCCCCCTGCCGGGAGCAGTCTCCTCAGATACAAGCAGAGTTTGTCCCTCACCTCTTTCAGTTTTGGTTCTCTTGTCTCCTTTTCCAGGAGGCCTCCTCCCCTATTCGAAATGAAATGACACCCGTCTCAAACCACACTCACTCCATTTGACTCACCCTAGGAAAGGTGATGCAATTTTTCTTCTTCTTCCTCTCTCTCTTCCCCTTCCCCTCCCCTCCCCTTCCTCCTTGGCCTCCTCCTCATCTTCCTCTTTCTTCTCCTCCTTCTCTCTTGCTCACTAAAAAATGAAAGCTCCATGACAGTAAAGATTTTGTTTACCTCATTATTGGGTCCCCAGTCCTCAGCATGAAGATCAACTCAGAGCAGGTGCTCAATAATAATCTGTTACATCACTGAATGAATGAATGAATGAATGAGTTGAAGTTGGGGACAAAGATTTGCTCCAAGGGTGGAAAGATGAAGGAATACAACCATAGTGGTGTAGAGTCCATGCTTGGAGTTCACAGGATAGGTTCCGCTGTTTTGGTATAACATCCTGCTATTAATGGTTGCTGAGTAAAGATGGAAACTGAACATTTTCAGTTTCTCAAAGGGCTTATGCAATGCTTTGTTGACTCTGATCTTCTCTGGAAATCTGAGATGAGCAGCACTTAATTCACCTGTGTCCGGGAAAGATTCTCTGCCTTCATGGGCACTCCATCTACCTCTTCTCCCAGCTGTCCATTGTCTCGGTCTTTTGGTGTGTCCTTCTCCGTGCCATGGCTCCTTTTAAAAAAAAAATTATTATTTTAATTTTATGTATATGAGCGTATTGCCTGCATGTGTGTAAGTGCACTTTTGTGGTGCAATGACTTCAGAGGTCAGAAGACATCAGCTCCCCTGGAACTGAAGTTACGATTAGTCACCATGTGGGTGCTGAAAACGGAAACCTGGTACTCGGCAAGAGCAGCCAGTCCTCTCAACTGCTGAGCTACCTCTCCAGCCTCCAACATCATGGCTTCTTTATAACCTTAAGTTCTCGGAGCAGCATTATTCCTGTCCCACAGTTCACAGATCCAGGGGCACTAGAAAGTTCTGGGCTGCTGCCCTGTGGGACCTTCCACAATAGTAGATTAAAAAATGAATTGCAGCTTCCTGTCAGCCTCTCTTTCAGAGCTGTTGCTACATTGCTACATTTAAGCTGGTTTCATGACTAGCCTAATTGATGGAACATGGTGGACAGGTTGCTATTCAAATCTTGAGTTTAACCTTTAGGAAGATGGAAGTTTCTGTCTCTTTTGAAGACCTGAACTACCAGATAAAAGGTTTGACAGAGAGGGAGAGGTCCTATAATGAGAGAGAGAGAGAGAAAGAGAGAGAGAGAGAGAGATCCACCCTTCCAGCTTTCTACCTCCCTAGCCTCATAGCTATATACTAGCCTTTTAACTGTTCCAGCAAGACTTCCACTATGTGAACGACACCAAAGAAGCCCAAATGGGACCATTAGAACTGTGCAGATGAATTCTACTCGAGCCACTAAATCACAAGAAATAACAAATTCATCTTCTTTTTTTCCCAGACAGGGTCTTATGTATCTCAGGCTGGCCTCTTACTTATTATGTAGCCAAGGATGACACTGAACAATCAATTTTCCTACCTCAACCTCTTGTGTGCTGAGACTATAGGCCCCACAACACCCAGTTTATGCTGGTCTGGGGAAGGAACTCAAGGTTTCAGACATGTTAGGCAGGCACCCCACCAGCAGACTTACATCCCCGGCCATTCGTTATTATGTTAAGCCGTTAGGTTTGGGTGATGGCTTCTTCTCCTGTAGTAGAGAACAACTGTAGTTGTTCTTGATGTTTTGGAATTCAAGCCAAGGACTTTGTGCATGCCAGCCAAATGCTATACCAAGAGTCACTTCCCTAGCTAGACACTATGTCTTTGAGCCTCTATTTTCTCTTTTTTGGCTTTTTGAGGGAAGTTCTCCCTATAGTTCCAGTGGGCCTGGAACTCACTATGTAGGTCACAATGTCCTCAATCTCACAGAAATCTGCCTGCCTCTGCCTCCCAGGTGCTGGGATTAAGGGAGTGTGCCATCTTGAGCCTTGATTTTCATTTTAAAAATTATTTTATTTTATGTGTATGAGTGTATTACCTGCATGTATGTAAGTGCACCTGTGTCATGCAGTGCCTGCCGAGAAGGCATCAGATCCTCTGGAACTGGAATTACAGATGGTTGTTAGCCATATATGGTGCTGGGATTTGAACCCGGGTCCTCTGCAAGAGCAGTCAGTACTCTTAACCACTGAGCCTTCTCTCTAGTTCCAAGCCTTTATTTTCTTATCTGGAAAATGGAAAGAGTAGCCTCTCATTTTGTGGCTGGTCTGAAGCTTTGCAAAGCAGCTGAGACAGAGCTTGGGGCTCCGTCACTCACTGAATATCCTTCCTTTCTTCCTTCTGCTTTCCCTGTAAGTTCCAGGCTTAACCTTCCATGCCAACACTCATCGAAACCCTCCTGCTCCCTGCACAGCCCATTTCCAGTTACAATCTATTTGGGGGAAGACAGCTCGAAGAACTCTTTCCAGCAGGGGTGGGCAACAGCTTCATCTGTCAGTGCTTCAAGGCTATTTACACTAATTTGTGCTCAGAAAGCACAAATCTTTCTCTCAAGAATTGAACTGCTGCCTATTCCAGCCGCAGAAACAGAGAGGGCAGGGAGGGAGGACAGAGAGGGAGGACAGAGAGGGAGGACAGAGAGGGAGGGAGGACAAAAAGGGAAGGAAGGATGGAGGGAAGGAAGGAGGGAGGGAGGACAAGGAGGAAGATTTACTTTCTGGCAGAGTTGATACTCCTGAAACCTGACATGATTGTGTAGAAACAGAATATTTCCCACACTGATTATTTTCTCTATAGTTTCGAAGGGATATGAAACATGCAGAGGCGAAATTACCTTAAAATATCATGAGATTAATGCTTTTTTCAGGTACAAAAGTATTTTTTTCCAGCTTCAAACTCTGAGCTTTGTACATATTAAGCAGGCGTTGTACCACTGAGCTGTGTCTCCAGTTCAGTCGAAACTCTTAACAGGACAGACAAGCATGATAGAAGGAAGCAAGAATGGCAGAGGAATAGAGAACAGAAGAAAAAATTAAGAACATTAAGAACAAACATGAGAGGTCTAGATAATGCATTCATCACACAGTTGATCAACGAATAACTATAAACTGGGCATTTCTAAAAGCATGTTTCATATTTGTGCTGAAGCCCATGATATCTCCTCACTGTTATCACCATCCAGGCTCTTGTCATTTCCTTACTTTGAGCAATGTCATGATCCTTTTAACCGATCTAAGAGGAAACAAGAGAGTATGATGGAATTAAGCAGTTGGGGTTGACATCTGGTCATGTCACTTTATTCTTTGGAACCCTCTTTTGAGCATCTATAATGTGAGAGCAGTAATTTGTCCGTATCTACAACAGGGAGTGATACCTGCACAAGAACTGAAGGCATCCGAGAGGGCGAGACTGGCTGTGAGAGCCATCCTGTGGCTGATGATTGAATGGTCTTTAGAAAAAACCCTATGGAAATCTACCACTATAGAAGCCTCTTAAAATGTATACATATATATTATAAAGAGTAAAAAGTCGTTATCTTATAAGAGGGAGACATTCCTCTACTAGATACCATAGGCTAGCAAATGGTGTCTAATAGAGGAATGTCTCCCTCTTATAAGGTAACTGCTCTCACATCTGGTTCATAAGATGAGGTCTACGCCTGACAGTGAAATCAGGCCTAGGAACATGTGGCTAGAGAGGTTGCAGGCCAAAAGTGGGAGATAATACTATTATTCTGCTAAATAGATATAGAATTAAACTGAGTCCTATTGACTTATTGTTACACCCATAGATGAATACAATGTCTCAGTTCTCAGCAGAGAAACTTATTTATGCAGCAGATGGTGATTTTAACATAGAGACCCACTCTGGCCAATGTGCAGAGAATAAGAAACTGCAGAGTGACTATCCCTGAACTGGACACCTGCATCAAGCTTCTGCCTCCAAGGGTTCAGAGATCTTTGTGGAAGAGGGGGTGGAACTATTATAAGACAGGGGTAATCAATGACTACAAGGAAACAGTTTTCCAGACAGCCAGGAAGTTGCTCATATGAACTCACAGCAATGATGACAGCAAACACAAGTCTCATGTAAGCTCAGGCCAGACAAAATCCCAGCACAGACATGAGGAAGTGGATTAGAAACTCCAATACTACCTGAAGGACTGTTGGCAACCAGTGGTTTCTGGGAAGGGGAAAGTTAGTCTCTTTTAAGAGTATGACTCTTGGTAGCCTAACCAGATCCAGTAGATGAACTCATACTGAAACACATTTGGAGACACAAATTTGACTCTACAGAGCTTAATGTACATATAATGGAGTACATAAAATTGGGCAGGGGATAGTAAGGAGGGCTGGGGATCTAAATACTATCAAAACATATTGTATGAAATTCACAAAAATTCAATAAAAAAGAATATGTACCAGATGAAGGCAGGCCATGTAAAATGACTAAGCCTTTTAAGAACCCACTGTGTGGTTATAGCAGGCTGTCCTGTCAGTGAAGAAAAGGTTTTCCTTAGAGTCAAAGTGGATAATTCTAATTCAACAAAGTGACCAATGTTTCTGAAAGACAGATGCTTCTAAAGAGATGATTACCTTAGTCTCTGTGATTGCAAGGGTGCACAATCCAAAGGTTTTAGACAATCTGCTTTTGACTAGAAAAGTAATATAAATACATAAAGAACAGTAAAAACAGAGTGCCGTAAGATGACAAGTCAATTATAGGCAACCACTGTTAAGTATTTCTCTTTAGCTGTCATTATATGTACCTTTATAACACCGAACAGTATAATTCTACCTACTGACTCATCAACTTTGGATCCAGTGCCTCCTTGCTACGAAGCATGAAATATTTGGTGCAATCGCAGTATCACCCATCTCCCGTCTTCCACTCAATTCTCAGTTTTTTATTTATCCTTTTACAGTTTCATATGTATTCATAACGTTCTTCGATCAAAGTCTTCCCATTATCTTCTCTTGTCACCTTCCTCCTCCAACCAAATCCTTTCTTCTTCTCAAGAACCTCTACTTTCATGTCTTTTTGAAAACAACCACCATGTTTAATTAGGTTGCCTTCATGAGCATGAGTGGGAAGTTATTTTCTTGATTAGGGGCGATGTACCAGTGACTGCATCACTGAGGGGCATGACTCTTGCTCCCTCTTCAACCTTTAATTATCTATAGCTGCTCTGCGGGGGCCTTAGAAGGCAGTCTTATGAGTGTCTGTCCCCGATGATAGAATGTTGATGAACTCAGTTTTGTGCAGGGAGCCGCAGGGAGCTGTGAGTGCATGAGTGTGACAGCCATGTCAGGTCTAGGAAGCTGCATTTCACAACACTCCTTCCCATCTTCCTGCTTTTACCCTCTTTCTGCCCCTTCGGCAATGTTCCCTGAGCCTTGGAGAAGTTTTATACATGTCCCATTTAGGACAGGGCATTCAGCAGTCACTTGTTCTCAGTATGTTGACTAGTTATGAGCCTCTGCTTAACTGTCACCCACTATGAACAGAAACTTCTCTGACCAAGGCTTTGAGTAGAACTAATTTATGCTATAAACATGAATATTTAGGGGGAAAAAAGTTGCAAGCTCTCCCCTATGGCCTGTGATTTCTGCAGCCATGGGTTTTGAGCACGTTTACAGAGTACTAAGTGTGTGTGTGTACGTGTGTTATGGAATGCATGTGGAGACCATTTATGTTGGTTCTCTTCTACCATGTGGGTTCTGGAGTAGGACTCAAGTTGTCAGGCTTGTTGACAAGTGCTTCTACCCACTGAGCAACTTGCTGGCCTTAACTTACATTTTTAAATTGACTTACAAAGTAGGCGTCCCTGAGGCTTTCTCATCTACCCTTTGTTGGGATTAACCCTCCCACCTCTCCCACCTTTTCCATCATCCACTGTATCTCTACTTAAATTTTTCTAGCCCCCGCCTCCCTTTACCCTCACACGACCTATGCTCTGCTGATCTCCCTCCCTTCAAGTATTGTCCTTCTAAGGGCCACTTTGTGAGTTCCTGAATTCTATAGGTATTTCAACTTAGACACACAAATCTAAAACTTTGAAGTTAGGATCTGCATACGAGAGAGATCATTCGGCATTTGTCTTTCAGGGCCGAGTTTCCTTCACTTGTTAGAATATTTTCCGGTTCCATCTATTTACCTTCAAATTTCATGATTTCATTTTTCTTTACAGCTGAATAAATGGTACATGTATTTATGTGTATATTACACATTTATCCATTGTGTAGATGTGCCATATCATTCTTTGGTTTTATTAGTTAGATTTCGTTATTCCAGAGAAAACACATGATGATTTGAATCCTAAATGTCCCCCAAACACTCCTGTGTTGAAGGCCTGGCTATGGCTGATGACACTGTCGGGAGGTGGTAAAGCCTTTAGGAAGTAGGGCATGGTCAAAGGAAGTTAGGTCATTGGGTGTGTTCCCAGAAGAGGATACTGTGATATTGGCTCCTTCCTCTTTCTTTTTACTTCCTGGTCAGCATGAGGGGTGTTGTGTTGCTCAGCCACAAGTCCCCTGGACTTATGTTCTGCCTCCAGAGGCCCCAAACACCAATGCTAACCCTCCATAGAGTAAGATATCTAAAATGATCCCAAACAATCTTTCCTCATTTTAAGTTGTTTATCTTAGGTATTTTGTCACAGTAATGGAAACTAACACAATATATTTATAATTTTAATGAGTATATATTCAAACCTCTGCTTAATGACTTAATGAAATTAGGCTTCTGTTTGTTTCCTCCTGTGAAAAGCTAATTTACTTACACTTTCTTGTAGCTCTTCTCTCTTTCTTTCAAATTTGATTAATTATATCATTTTTACATTATGAAAGTTTATGTTTACATTTGCTTCTGTGATTATATGTTCTATGTACTTAGTTTATTGTTTGATTAAAATTTAAAAAGTAGTCCTATGATTATGCAAATATTGTTTACTGTACTGGAGAGTGTGTGGTTAGACCTAAAGAGCAAGAAACTAATCTTGGGTCACCAGCCTATTCTCTTTGGAGAAGAATGTTCTAAGTGTTAAGGGCAGAGGAATTATTGTCATAATAACTTTTCAGTGGTATGTATTTCTTATGATCAACTGTGTTCATTTTTTTATTTCTCACACAGTCTATCTTTGATTCCTTTGCTTCCTTTCTGAAACATTTCTTGAGTAATTATTTTTCATGTAGAATTCATGGTGACAAATTTTTCTGCCTTTGCATTTCTGAAAATACATTTATCTTGTACACCTACACACACACACACACACACACACACACACACAGTTTGATTATATGCTGAGTCTCAGAAAACAATACACCAAAGTATGGTGGCTTGGCTTACTGAGTTCTTAGAACTGTAGGTGTGAAAGAACCTTAGAAGCAAAGATCATTGTCCTCTCTCCCTTTCCCGGTGATCCCGAGACAGACCTTGCAGAATCTGAACAGAGAGAACTTGCTGGGTTCCTATTTCCATTTGTTATTACCAAATAATAAAATAACACCCCTTTTGCACAATAATGTCTCTCTCTCCCTAGCCATCCATTTCTTTCAACAGAAAATATACATTAAAAAAAGTTTCCCTGGGTTTTCAGATCTTCATTTTTGAAGGTTCCTATGTCAAGTAAAACTTTGTTAAATTAATTTGTTATGGTTTTCTCTTGCAAGAAAGTCAGTCATGATCCTTCTGATGGTAAGGGAGGGGTATTACCTCTTTGCCTTTACAGTGAAAAATGGAATTGTAAGGTTAAAGTAATTTTTCTTAGACGTTTGAGGGCATTGTTAGCTGTGGTGGTATATGCCTGTAATCCCAGCATTTCATAGGCAGAGGCAGGAGAATCTTAAGGTTGAGGTCAGCCTAAGCTATGAGGGAGAACTTGTCTCAAAAACAAATCAATCTATAAAAACAATAATAAAAATATTTGAAGGCACTATTTTATTTACCTTTTTAATTTCAAGTGTCTTTGATGAAAAATCTGGAGAGATGGCTCAGCAGTTAAGAGCTTGCAGAGGATTGAGGTTTCATTCTTACGCTCATGGAAAGACTATCAACCATCTATAACTCCAGTTCCAGGGGCTCTGATGCTCTCTCTGGCCTCCACAGGCATTGCATGACATGGGTGCACTTACATACATATAGGCCCAACACTCATATACATAAAAAGAAAGAAAAAAGAAAAATCTAATGTCAGTCAAACCTTTAATTTTATTTTTGTAAGTAGCCATTTTTCCTCCTTTGGATGGTCTAGTTTTCCTTTTTGTTTGGGGGCTTTTGAAACTTCATTAGGCTGTATCATGAAATGGTCCCCCCTTCATTCATATTGTTGGCATGTAGTAGAGGGCCTTTAAATCTGAAGGCTCATGCCTTTCTTTCAGTTCAGAGAAATTTTCTTGTATTATGTCTTTGTTTATTTCTTCTCTTCTGGTGCCTCCATCTTAGGTTTCTAAAATTAGCCAGTCGTTGACGCTGGGAATCTCGACTCTTGTACATGTTATCTTGTGTCATATTTTGACAGACTTCTTTGTGAGTTTCAAATTTTAGATATTCTATTTTCCTTCATGGATCACTCTCATATTTATCTTCTCATGCTATAATTTGACAGGCTTCTTAAAGTTTTCCAGATCTCTTTTTTGTTCATGATGAATTCAATTATTCAGGTTTTTCTAATGAGTTTTAAAATTTAAATATGTTTTTCTGTTTCCAAGAATTATTTTTTTGTTCCCTGACAACTTTAAGAAAAACAACATTTTGTTTTTGGTTATTGGATAATTGTCCTCATGAATCTCTATTGAAGCTAATTGAAATTTTAAGCAAAATTATCTTGTGCTTTCTGACTAATCTCATTTTTCTCTGAGGTAAATTGCTCCCTCTCCTTTTTTTTGTAATTTCACAGAATATTTAATAATTCTTTGAATGTGTCCCCAAATATATTCTTAGGAGTTCTTGAGTCTCTGAGAAAATTTAAAAATTGGTTTTCATTTTAGGAACAATGTTTTGAAATATCAATTGCAGGTTCCAGAATTTCCCGAGTGTCGAATAATGTCAGAATCCATGCTCCCGTTTGCATTTATTATACCATTGATTCCCTGTGTTGATCAAATGATGTCAAAGGCCAGGGTAAGGATAACTTGCACAGACAATGCCTGAGCTATGATTAAGAAACATGGTTTGATTGTGTTTTAATCATAGATGAGTAACTACATAATGTATTCTTGAGACTGTAAGGAAAGCCATTAATGATTGTGTGGAGCTAGAACATAAACTGGAACTTTCAGGGTGACTCAGAATGGTTGGCCAGACTATTCAAGGCTGAGCAGCTGTTATTTATTCACTTATTTTTAATTTAATTAAATTAAGTGTTTTTTTTTTTTTTCTCCGAGAGAGAGAGAGGGCCTCATTTAGCCAGGTTGGTCTGGAACTAGCTATGTAGCCAAAGATGGCCTCCAACTCCTGTTCCTTTTGCTTCCATTATTGCTTACCTCTGTTGCAGTGATTAAAAGACCATGCTCGAGGCACGTTACAGAAGGAGTTTATTTGCCTTATGGTTTCAGAGGGATAAGAGTCCATCATGGCAAGAGGCAACTGGAACAGAAAGCTGAGGGCTTACATCTTCAAACAGGCACAGGAAGCAGGGAGAGAAAAACTGGAAGTGGGTTAAGGCTATGAACTGTCAAACCCCGCCCCCCCAGTGACGTGTTTCCTCCAGCAAGTCCACACCCCCTAAACCTCAGCAAACAGTGCCACTCACTGGGATCAAGGATTCAAATACTTAGTACCTATGGGGGACATTTCATTTAAACCACCACAGTCCACCTTGCAAGGGCTGGGATCACGTCACCGTCCACCATGCTAAGCTTTTATCTTCTTGGGTATTGAACCACATTTTCAGATTGCTAACCAAGCACGCCACCAGCTGAGTTACATCCCAGGCTCTAAGAGAAGCTTTAGTTGACAGTTTTTCTCCCGGACATTTGTTATGAAAGTCCAGTATTGCCCCTGTCCTGGTGCCTCTGTCTCAATTCCCAGCCCAGAGCCCTACACGGTCCGTGTCCAGTCCCCGCCCCTAACCCGGGGGTGGGGGCAGATGGCTCCCTTCTCCAGGGAGAAATTCTTCACGGCTTTAACCGGAAGGCAAAAACTACTAAACTGTAGGTGATCTGCAGGCATGGATGAGGAGGGTGGGGTGCGAGTAGGAAGTGTATATCTCATTGGTTCAGCTGTTCCACATGCAGTTCTTTTAATTAATTGCTCTCAGGGTTTCTCACTCTTCTCCCTGACACCTCCCGCTACCCCTCAGCTTTGCCTTTGTTGACTCTGAGCTTGGATCTTGGCCAGGACCTGGATGCAATGGAGTCTCATTTCTGTCTTGTTCCAGGCTCCTGTGCTTTCTTTCATCCAGTAATTCCTCCATGTCTTGTCTGCTTAAGTTGCCTTCTACTATTCTTGAAGAGTTTTCCTTGTTTTATTTTATTTTACCTGTTTGCTTGGAGGAATTGGGAATTGAACCCAGGGACGCACACATACTAAACATGCCCTTCTCCTCTAAGCTACAGCTATAACCCAGCTCTGGTTTTATATTTCTATAATTTGTTCAGAATCTTGGGAGGAAAGGAAGCAGAGGCCTGTGTTCAGAACACCATTATGAACCAGAACTCCCCATTCTACATAATGTCTGTCCTCCTGAACCTGTGCCTGACATCAGTGTAAACAGCTGAGTTACACCAAAAAGACCTCCTTAGGTTCTGTTCCGTCCTGTCTTTCCTCAAGTGACCTCCTAGTCCTTCTCTCTGTGAAGGAATCAATTCTCAGGAAAGAATTTAATTAAAACTCCACTCTTTGGTGCACTGTCTTCTTAGTTCATACCTAGACTGAATTATAGAAGGGATTGTCAGGTCTTTTAAAATACAGGAGATTTTCCCCTAACCTTTCTTGAGTGCTCTGTAGTCCTGGCTCCTGAAAAGCAATGAGCTGTAAGACATACTCTGGCTTCTCAGGAAAGAGTTGGGTTTAGACCGGTGGGAAAGAGACCAAGAGGATGGGAGACAAAGAGGGGAAGGAATGCTGTGTTTGGGGCCTATTGGATGAGTTGGAAAGGTGAGTACAGAGTATCATGCAGGAAGTGAGGCCTTCAGAAAGTTCTGGAACAAAACTGAGGTATTGGAATTGTAGCCTTAAAGAATACATGGTTGGGATTATCTGTAAGCAAGCTATGATATATTTGAGAAGCATTTATAAATCCAAGCTGTGAAGGGGGAAGAGAGATTAATGATGTCAAAACCAAGTAGAATGATAGTTAGCTTAGGACATCATTGGTATTTATAGAAGAGGTGCCATTTTTGGTCATGATGTTAACAGAAGGCTCAAGGAAGTAAGGGAGATGACAAGGCCACCCTTTCCAAATCCCTTCTACCTGCCACACAGCACGGAATGGAGCAGAGCCAGTGAGAACAGAATGAGAGAAAGAGGAGAGGAGACCTAGAGAGAGAGCATGAACGGGCTAGATGGTTTGTGTCTGGTCCCAGCCTAGCCATTGTGGGTATGCAAGTCAACAAATTATGCGTTTTCTTCAGTTTGAATCGGCTCTCATGACATGTGGCCCAAAAAGTCTTAACTTCCCCGTCTGATGGGTGAGTCTCATGAAACGAGGGTGAACTCCGAGAGCAGGGCCATCTACACTGAGACCAAGGTGCTTTCCAGGAAAGGTAGAGTTGGAGGGAGGCAGGGCTTCCGGTGGTGGTGACTGGGGGTGGTGGGGAGACGTTAGTAATTCTAGGTGGAAGGAACATCTTGTGTAAATATCTGGAAAGAAGATATCACATGGTACATCCGGAGTGTTTACAGGACTCTGCCATGCCTACCGTGGGGTATGTACAATGGTCTTCTAAGTGACTTTGGAAGGGTCCCTGAAGTGGTCCTTGTTCTGTGCTCTGATGGGACAAAGATACACGAGGAAGAATGTTTCTGCCCTCAAAGAAACTAACATTCCCTACAGGGAAGTTGGATACAAATATGCTCAAAGTTGGAGCAAGATGCTGAGGCGATGTACCGAGTCATGGTCGGGTGCTCAGGAAGTGCCACATGACTCAGAGAAGACCAAGTAAGACCACTGTGAGTTTCCGAGAGGGCCCAGATTAGACTTTGAATAAAGAGCAGCGTGTGTACAGATGTGGGGTCCAGGGTAGGGCACAGGTCTTTTGGGGACCAATGAGGACATCAGCTGTATGGTTCTGAGAGGTTAAATTGGAGAATGGTGAAAACCAGGCTTGGGATGGTAACTTACAGCCAGCTGGGGTGGGGGCCTTGGGAGTCTAACGGCTTTAGATTCTATCTCAGATGTAGTGCAGAGCTTAAAGATGAGGAGGGAGCACATGCTGAACAAGTGACATCAAGGAATGACCTGGTGGGGGTCTGAACAGTGACCTGGGCCCCCTTGAGCCAGAAGGCCAGGGAGGACTTGATCAAAGCTCAGATAGGGCAGTGGCAGCCTTAATGGAAAGGAGACCCTTAGGAAGGCAAAATACACTGGCCCGCATCCCTGGACCCGCATCCCTGGACCCGCATCCGTGGACATTAAGAAGAAGAAAAAGAGGAATGAGCTGGACTGTCTGTCTGTTAGAGCTGACATGCAATTCCAATGCAGATGGCTCTGTCTCCATGATCTCTCTCTCTCTCTCTCTCTCTCTCTCTCTGGGGAAATATGCAGCTGCTGCAGCAAGCAGCCTTGATGGAGGACAGGGGTGGATGACAGAAGTGATTATGCAGTGATGCATAACAATTGAATCTCTGCAAGTTACACCTTCCTGTGTCAATACGCAGAACTGGTTTGACTGAATTCAGTGAAAAGAACACCTGAATTTGGGAAGGCAACACTTTTTTTTTGATGTGTCAGCATGACACCAAAGACCT
Source organism: Eospalax fontanierii (assembly GCA_035773235.1). NCBI lineage: Eukaryota > Metazoa > Chordata > Mammalia > Rodentia > Spalacidae > Eospalax > Eospalax fontanierii. Next base: position 21,957,477 of record CM069543.1, read on the forward strand.
GTTTAAATGCTTGTCTACCTCTCTCTAAAAAAAAAAAAAAAAATAAGTTCGGTTATGAACCAGGCAAATCAGGATCCTCAGTGGATAGAATGCATGGTTAATGAGAGCAGCATACTGTAGTCATCTTGACATAGGTCACTTAGCTCCTGTTGACTTCCTTCAATGGCATTACTCAACAGGTATGTGTCACCCACTGGTCTATAAATGCCTGGATATGCTAATGTTTGGAACACTGAAATGTATACAGTATAGTAAACCCAGCTTCAGGATGCAGGTGAGTGGCAAAGGGAAAACTGTGACCTGTAGGAGGAGGGCAGGAGGTCCTACTTTCTTATTATCTTGTTTTGTTTTGAGATAGGGTATCCAATAGCCCAGGCTGGCCTCCACTCAGTAGTGCAGCCAAAGATGACCTTGCATTCCTGCTCGTCCTGCCTCCGCCCCTCCAGTGCTGGGATTGAGTGTGTATCAGCGCACCTGGCCAGGAAGTTCTGGTTTCAGATTTCAGCTCTGCCACAGACTAGCTGTAGAGCTTCTGTCAGTTCCTCAGCGACAGACTGCGAAAACAGAACTTGAGTGATTGCGATGATGACAAGACATATTTATGTCTGAGATGTTTTATACATTGATCGCCATGTAGGAGTTCAGGTCATATGGCACTGGAAACACAGCTCCTGAAATATATAGCTCTTATACTGCAGTGGAAATGTGTGTGTGTGTGTGTGTGTGTGTGTGTGTGTGTGTGTGTGGTGTGTGTGTTGATAGTGGTAGTGGTCATGGTGGTAGTATGTAGCCCAACTTTGAGGAATTCAAGGAAGGCTGACCAAGAAAATGTCATGGATGCTGGTGGATGAGGAGCTAGAAGGGTTAGGGAGAGCACTGTAGGCAGAGCACCTGTTACCTTTATATACCTGATTGTACTGGGCAAGGGAAGCAGATCTGCTTAAGATCCCATTCTACCTGAACAACAGACTAGCCTGTGCCTGTCTTTCTTGTTCATGCTTGGCCACTTTGACTCCTTAGGCCAGAGGAAGCAGGTGAGAATGGTCCTAATTGCTCTTAGGGCAAGCAGGCCTAAGAAACACAAAGAGATCAGTTGGGCAGGATGTCTGGGTGTTTGATGTGCAGGACTGGATGCGGCCCTGTCTGTAAGCACACCCTCCTTTCACAGATTGCTCCTGGTGCTCTGCGAGTGTCTCCTCTATGACCGCTCCATACTGCTATGCCCAAGCTGCAGGTGGTGGGGTATGTGAGGTGCTCCTGGAAATAGAATTTACAGTGCCTGCTTGTCCTTTTCCATACCTGCCCCCATGGAACCGTTACCTTGGCCGGAACAGCACTGTGGTGGTGGAGAGCCCTCCTCCCTGCCCCCCCCCATCTGCAGGGACAAGGGCACCCCGTGGATGAAAGGCTCAGCAGAACTCTAAGTCATTATCGTGATCAAGGACGAAGGGAACCTTTTTGGCGTGTAAATGCAGATGCTCTCTCAGTTTCTGTGATAGATGTTTCCCAGAGCCAGTGCTGCAGTGTGTTGAATTCTTTTTAAAATCTGAAAGACCTGCAGGCTCTTCTCTCCTTTTCTTAAATCCATTTCCCCGTTGAGATGAAAAATGTAATACTTTTCAGCTTACTTTAGACTTTCTTCAAAAGTATTTCTGGAAAAGGATCCTTCATGTGGAGCATATGAAAACTGTCAGAGGATGGGAGGGAGCGAGGTTTGAAAAACACACTAATGGACCACCATTATGCCGTGGGGAGTTCCTGAAGAACAGAGGAAATGCAAGCTGGGAAGGCAAGGGTGGGGATGGGGCTGTGTTCAGGTGGGGGTGGGGCGTTAAGGGATGGGGGTGATGTGGGGGAAGTGCATAGAACCTATGGATTAAGGAAGGCACCCACCCAGTTCAATGCTAAAAAGTGGGTACCAAAGTGAGATGAGAAACAGTAATGGCCAAGCTTTGCCTTGCAGCACACATCCCTAGTTTTAGGGCTAAAACTCAGATGGCACTCAAATGCTAACTTTGCCATCCGTCACTGTAATATTCCATGTGACTCAATTTCCTCACTTGTAAAATAACTATAGCAGGATGTCTTCATAGAGCTTTTGTGTTGATTAAATGAGATAATGTGTGTAGAATATCTACCCCATTTTCTGGGATACAGTGACTGTTCAGCCATGCTAGCTTTTATTACTAGCTGTGTGATTATTGTCTCTGACAAGAGCTGGACAGTACCGGTGACTACTTTGGTGGGAGCAGCCAATCTTCTCTCCCAGTGGGATATGTATGTGCTTGTGTTTGATCAAGCAATGGACACTTTTATCTGTGACCGCTTGAGGTCCATTTAAACCCATCACTGAGACTTCAAGCATGCATCCCAGATCCCTCTGTGAAGTACGGTCCACGGCCTCGAGGTCAGGTGCTCATGCGTGCAGTGGGTTGTATTCTCTGGCAACACAGGTTCCGAGAAGCACATCTTGTGACTCATTTGACATCTTGTCATTACTCACTGCGCTCCTAGGCCAGGGCTGAGAGACAGTAAGCTGGAGGCTTGCGCTGGGAGTAAATCTGAATCATGAGGAAAATGTGAAGGAAATCGTGCAGTTTAAAAATAATCTGGAGGAAAGAAATGGTCAGCAACATGGTTTCTTTTGAGCTTTTCCAAATCAGCCTCTAGAGAAGGTGCCATAATCCTCCAAAGGAGTGACTAAGAGTTGGGACAAAGGCAAGTCTGTTAGCGACATCCCCGTAACTCCGGGAGCAGACCTCGTTTTTTCCCCTCCTAGATAACTCCAGAACATTACATGGCATTAACAAGTTTCCCAGGACAGGAACTTCTAGTTTATTACTTGCTCACATTGTCATCAGAAATTAATTTTGTCCCTGAAAGACAAATTGGCTGGTAGCTTATGAAGTTAAATGGGAAGAACAAGTGCGCATCTGTTTCTTCTGCATTTTGCCTCCTTGGTGTCTTACATATAAATGAATCAGAGTGTTCAAACTTAAATTAAGATCTTTGGCTAGATAAACAGTTAAAACTGGTTCCCATAGCTACCTCTCACACATAGCTGTGATTGCATTATAATCCCCTAGTAATCAGCTCTAAATGAAAGAAAGATGATAAGGGCGCTCTTTTCAGTTTTCAGTACTGATTTTTATTAGCTCTCAATCAGTCCGGGGCTGCTCTGTCTTTCATCACATTGTGGAAGTGTTTGTAGAATCATTAGAGTAATAAAGTGTAAATCTTACTGAGGTGCATTTTTCTTGAGGTGTTTTATATAACGAAAACTCTGAAGATTATACTGGCTGGTACAAGGAAGATTTGTTTTTTCGACGAAAGTAAGAATGTAATGTATGCTAGATTCATTTAATCTCCACTGGAGTTGAAGGCTGATGAATTATCCGGCCTAGGTAAAGCAACTGTCACACACACAAAAAATAACCTCTCTTGGACTTCGGCAGCCAAGTATGATCATTATATAGATTTGCATGCATATTTCCTAATTTTCCTTGTTATTCTTCTCTAGCACTTCTATAGAAAGCCCACTCATCTACAAGCTTTGCTATTCCCAGTGGGATTTCTTCAGCAAGCTGGTATAATCCAATAAAACATCTTGTCTTGCCAACATTGAAATGTTTATTATGGTATAAATTTCAGTTTAGAAATGTGCACTTGCCCTCTTTTGTCATGTAGAACAGTGACCAGTGCTCTCGGCCTCATTTGAACTAGAGGTCACTCAGCAGAGACACGTGATACCTGGAATCTTTCCAAGTGTGTCCAAGAGATGGTCATACAAAAAGGAACCGTCACTGACTTTTCCCAGACTTTTCAAGTGGATCTGTGCAATCAACAGAGTTCTCAATTCAGACCCGTCCCTCCTTTTCAGCTGGCACGATGATGGCTCGATATGCAACAAAGAAGTTTACCTAGGAAAACGCCTGCTTGTTGCAAACGTTGGGTTTTATGCTCATATTAGGCCAAAAGTGTCCTTATATTTTAGTGACAGACATTTACACTCATCCACGGGGTAAGAAACAATATAATGGAGCAGCATGAAGTCTTCATAAGAGCTGATGGAGATGCGGTGGTTTTATATTTAATTTTAAGTTACGCTTTTTTAAAGAAAGGCTTTGCCTGAGATAATTATTGCAGTTCCCTCGCTCACGTGGTGATAATGCGCCTCTTTGCAAACAAGCAGAATGTCTGTAGGATTCAAGTAGCCAATCAGGGGTTCCATCATGAAGACATTCCCCAGGTATCTTTTTGGTTTGTGTCATTCTGTCTGAATATAGGAGGAGAATTTGAGCTCAGATAGAATTTTTTTCGAGAACAAGAAGAAATCACTTGATTAGGGTGGGTCAAGATGATTAAGGAAAATCTTGATTTCTTCTTTTTTTTTTTCTTTTAACCCTTATATAATCTTGAGAAAGATGTGAAGTGTACCACTTTTATTTAAAACTATAAAAGCCTGAATCCAATCATTGGTTCTCCTTTTTTTTAAAGAAAGCAAATAAGATATTTTGCTGATGATGGCACTTTTTGTATGTGTTTGCATGTTGGTACTTAGATGCAATATGTCTGGAAGATGTTGCTGTTTCACACTCTACGCACAAGAAAGAGTAAATTGTAGGTCCTGATTATCAACAGATAACAAGACATACTGTATATAAATAAATGCTCGGCATCGAAACCCATTATTGGATTAGCTATATAATCATGTTTCAGGCTGTAAGTCTGTGCTGACAAATGAACACTTTTCATTTGGCTCAAGGTCCTCATCAGCAACGGAACTAATTTTACATTCTCACCCATTAAGTGAATAAGATGTGGAAAAAGCTGTCTGCTTTTTGAAGTGTAAATTTGCTGCTACAGGCTGTGCAGACCAAAGCGCTTTTGAAGCAGGCAAATGAGATCATCTCTAGGGACATAGGAACCTCACAAAGTTTAGGTCATTGTTGCTGAAGGGATGAGGTGTGTGCATGTGTGTTCAGTAGTTCGTGTGACTGTGGTGGCCGTGGACTTGGGCTGTGTGGATACTCTTGGCCGTAGATGATGAACACTTTGTAAATCTTGGAGAGGGACTAAGCAGCGAGGTCTCCTCTGCAAATTAAGGACTCATGGAACATGCAAGGACTCTGACATGGAAGAACCAGGACTTGGTAGGACGGACGGGCAGGATGTTCTGCCTTCTGAGAAGAAGGGGTTTGGGAAGGAACAAGTCTTCTGGCATTCAGCTGTTCCAAATGACTTTAAATTCTCTGTTACCAATGACTCTTCAGTCTTAGCTATCTCCAGCACAGACCTTCCCTTTAAAATGCAGAATCTCACAGATAGTAGGGAACTTGTGATACCTATGTGCACAGCTCATGTGTATCTCAAATTATTCATACACAAGTAAAACCACAGGGCTGGCTGCACATATGTCGCTATTTTTTGGTTCATTTAAAAAAAGTTATTTATTTTTATTTCATGTTCTTATGTATACCGTGTGCGTGCAATGCCCAAGGAGGCCAGAAGAGGGCAATGGAATCACCGGAACTGGAGTTACAGATGGGTGTGAGTCACCACATGGGCGCTGTGCACTAAACCGGAGTCCTCTTCTAGAACAATGAGCATCCTTGGCCATCAAGCCATCTTTCCAGTCCCTCTAGTTCTTCTTTAATCTTATAAATTATATCATTATCATCATCATCATTATCATCTTTGCTCAAGTCAGAAATTCTTTTTTTTATTAACTAAAAAGTTATATTCATTGTGTAATGTAAAATAACATTTCAGCATGGTATTTTCTCATGTGTATGGAACATACTTTGGTCATAGTCACCTCATTTTGACCCTGTTTTCTATGGTTTCCTTTCTCATCCCAAATAGTTTCCCTTCTAGTTGCTTTCTCTCGTCTTTATTTTATGTGTATGAGTGTATTGTCTGCACGTAGGTAGGTGCACCCATGTGATACAATGCCTGCAGAGGTCAGAAGAAGGCATTGGATTCCGTGGAACTGGAGTTACGGATGGTTGTTAGCTGCCATGTGAGTGCTGGGAATTGAACCCCGATCCTCTGTAAGAACAGTCAGTGCTCTTTACTGCTGAGCCATCTTTGCAGTCCATTCCTTCTAGTTTTATGTCTTCTAAAAAGCTATATTCTGCAGATGATATTAACCTGAGTCTGGCCCACTTTGCTTAGTATGATAATCTCCAATTTTATTATTTTCCTACAAAAAACAGAATTTTATTCTTCTTTATGATTAAATAATACTCCATTGTGTATGCCTACTACATTTTTTGTTTTTGTTTTTTATTTTTTGGGGTACAGGGTGTTACTACATAGCCCAAGCTGACCTTCAATCTATGTTCCATCTGCCCTAGCCTGCCAACTGCTGGGATTATAGGGATGTTCACCACTCTTGGCTTAATAAACAACATTACATACATTCACCCTTTGATGGGCACCTGGGTGGTTTCTCTAACTTGTCAAGCTAGAAACTTAGAAGTCATTCTTTTTTTTTTTCCAAAATTATTAGCATTTTATTTATTTGTGTGCATGTGTGCACGTCTGTGTGTCTAGGTGCACATGCACAGAGGTCATAGAGCATGTCTTTCTACCATGTGTATTCTGGGGATTGAACTCAGGTTATCAGGCTTGACAGAACGTGCCTTTATGTACTGAGTCATCTCTCTGGGTTCTGGAACCCATTCTTGCTTTACCCATTTCTCCCATCTGTGTGTGTGTGTGTGTGTGTGTGTGTGTGTGTGTGTGATGGAGGAACCAGGCCTCAGCTCCACTGAACCCCAATCATATATTGAAAGCTCAGTACCTCAGAATGGGACCCTGTTTGGAAGTAGGCCAGTGTAAATGTTAATTAGTTACAGTGAGGTCATGCTGTAGTAGAGTGCACCCTTCTGCAATATGGCTGTTGTCTTTCTAGACCTGAAGTCAGAAGAGGGGTAAACAGTCATGTTCAGAGGAAGAGGACATGCTAGCTCAGGTGAACATTGACTGAAGACTGATAGAAACCACCGGAAGTGGGAAGGGAGGTCTGAAGCTGATGTTCTCTTCACTGTCAGAGGGTCCCATCCGACCAGTATTTTGATTTTGAACCACAAGCCTCCAGAACTGTGAGGAATTCCTGTTCTTTTACTGTCCGGTCTGTGGTATTTGGTTGTGCTAGTCCTAGTTGATGAACACAGCGTGGAGTCATGCCTCTCTCCTATTCAGATCCCTGGACCCCATGATCTGGCTCCAATCCACGTCTCCAGTTTCCTCATCATCTTCAGTCACATCAACCACTCTCCTTCCTTTAGTCCTGTCAAAATGTCCCTTGTCACAGCCCTCGTGTGTACAGTCTCCTCTTCTTTGAGTGCTTACCTCCTCTTCTGTTTGGCACATCTAACATCTCATCCTTCCAGTCTGAACTCCCAGGCCACCATTTCTCATCTTGGCTACTCTGCCTCATTTGATATTTCTTAAAGTTACAATTACTTATTGCATTGTGTATTTAATTAACATGCTTAGATGCTTGCATTCTCTTTTGAGGTCTTGTCTGTAAGATCCGAGAAATCCTGTCACTGAAGTTTACCACTTTTCCTCTAGTACCTGACATAGTGCCTTGCTTGTTAGGTGCTCAACCTGCTGCACACTGAGTCTTTGGTATTTGTCCAGTGCTAAATGAACAGAAGTTACTTAGAGAAGATCCCTTTCTCAGTCTTGGGGCTAGTGAAATGTGCTCTAGGTCATCCTTTATTTTTTTGGTTTCTGTTTGGAAAAGGATAGTTCTTACCTCTGAAGTATCCATTGTCCTTTTTTATATGTTGGGACTGTCTAGATCCCCTAATATCTTCAAGATTATCTGTCAAGAATTGGAAGACCTGACTAAGAATTTAAGTCGGTGGAATATCATGGGTTAGATAGATACTGAGGTGGGTCCTTTTCCATTAATTTCACCAACATGTCTGTGAAACCTCTCTCAGAAAGCATCCGGCCTCTTGGCAGGCTGAGTAGATTGCTATATAGAAATACTCTGTGATGTCAGCTTTTGTCAAGTTGAAAAATAGGAAGTTGTGTGGGTGATTGTGGGGGAAAGCTGTGTCCACCAAAATCTGTTCTTCTTTCTTTCTGGACACAAAATTAAGTTACACTTCCCAGCCTCCTTTGCAGTGAGGTGTGATCATGTGACAGTTCTTTCCAGTGGTATGTGGGTGGAAGTGGTTGTACCGTTACCAGGCAGAACCCACAGCAAACCTCTCACTTGCTGTCTATCATCTTCCTCCCTGGTTTAGGGAGTTTTCAATGTCCATAGCACCTCTAGAAATCATAGTTGGAAATGTGAACACCCTTAGCCTGGGTCTCTGATGATCAAATGGAAAAGGCCGTCCCTACAGTCCTGAACTGGCCAGGTTAATCTTGCTCGGCACTTTGTATTCAAGCATTGAACTTTTACTGACCTTATCTGGAGGCTAGACAACCCTAATAGTGTTGTGATCTCTTTTTTTAAGAAGCTGACAGTCAGAGAGGGATGAGACCAGTGAACACTTTGATAAAGCAGAGATCATCTGTTAGGCTGCACCGAGGTACAAGGAATGCAGTGCCCAACTCAACCTAAAAAGCATGGTCAGCAGTGATCTCCGTCCAGACCAGATGCTCTTAGCATCTTGTTCAAAGAAGTGAAGAAGCACACCCAGATAATAAGTAGTAAAGGATCTTATTATTCAAAGGTAAAACAAGGGTACAGATACACTGCAAAGCAGCGGGCTGCCCGGGCTAGAGTGCTCGAAAGTGCCTGGTTACTGCCAGGGCTTCCCTCTGTGGGCCCAGAAGAGGTGGAGTTAGTCGTAAGGGTGAGTGTGGGAGGTTTTCTGCTTTGATTGACTGGCTTAGGGCATGTAAGTCTTATGTGGTGTTTTAAGTGAGGACTGTTGCTCATAGGCTCATGTGTTTGGACACTTGATCAGTTGGTTCTGCTGCTTGGGGAGCTCATGGAACCTTTAGGAGGTACGGCCATGCTGGAGGAAGCACATGGAGGTGATGGTGGGCGGGGGTTGAGAATAAGTGTATGGCCTCATCCCACTTCAGGTCCGTCTCTCTCTGCTTCCTGTGCCTGCTTGATGATGTGGGCGCTCAGCTTTCTGCTCCAGCTGCCTCCTGTCTTGCGAACCCCACCAAGATGGACTCTCATCCCTCTGGAACGGAAAGCCCAATAAACTCTTCCTTCTGTAATTTGCCTTGGTCATGGTGTTTTATCACAACACCAGAAAAGTAACTAATATGCCTTAGTTCACTACAATGGCCTTTCCCCTGATGTATCTGGTTTTAATCATATGCATGCTCAAACATGCATAGACATAAAGTCCCACAAAAAAATCACTTTGAGGGCATAATTTGCCTTACTAAACATGTACCTCAAACCAGTCTAGGCTGGATCAGTCCATGACCCTAGTTCCCAGATAGGTTCCAGAATGTTTGACAACAGAGGGCGAGTTACCAAGGGATTTCTAGGGAGGAGTGGCCTATTGCTTTGTTTGGAGCAGGGTGTATTAGAAGCTCTATGGAGGTGGTGGGTCCCAGAGTGCTAAGAGCTTTGTTAGAAAAGAAATGTGTGTGTAGCCAAGCCAAGCAGAATCTGGGTTGCTACGGTATCCTTACACTTTCCCCCTCAGAAGGATTCCTCCGCCCTCTAAACTATCTTCTGAATGCTGGCCTCTTCCCTTATGGCCACAAGATGGTTGTGGGAGCTCCGAGTCTCCTGGAGTCCAGATTAATGCCGCAGGGAATGAAAAGGAAACATGCTTGTCTCTTGGTCTAGACATGGGAAACATTTTCCCCAAATTCCCCTAGCAGAATTCCCCAGACATCTTATTGACCAGACCTGAGTGACATGCCTACTCCTCAGGTCATCCCTGGCTGAGGGGAATGAGATGATCATGACTGGCCTAAACCACCCAGATTTTACCCCTGAGGCTGGGAGAGGCCTGGCATTCAGTGCAGCACATGGCCACCCACAGAGGAGCTAATGAATTTGAATTTCTGTGCACACAAAATAAGGCTGAATTTGAATTTCTGTGCACACAAAATAAGGCGAGGCCCGCTGTGAGTTCCCGTGGGCTGGGCTGTACTGCAGAGGAGCATACAGGATGACTTAGCCCAATGGAAACTGGCTTCTTGTTCTCACTCTGTGCATAGCCTGTCAGCAAAGGGTTCCACCATTTTCCTCAGTGTGAGTCAGGGCCATGCTGACAGGCCCATCTCACCTGTACAGGCCTCAGAAGTCACCGAGGCGGTAGTAAGGAAGCTGGAGGCCTTTCTCACTGTGTTCCTTTAGCTTATATTTCTTTAGTCACAACTCATGAGTGATCTCACCCAGGGAAGAGTGTGTTCTTCCACATACCAGCAGGAGGAATATAAAATAGCAGTTGTTCTGGTCCCAGTAGGCAAACGATACGGTCTATAACAAAGCCTTACTGCCTTCCAAGATTTTTATGACACTGAATGGGGTAAAATAGTTCTTCATTTCTCAAACAATCATTAAATGTAAACCTACCAATCACGGGACTGGAATACTCTATCCAAGGGTCAGGAACACACTGTGATGGCCCTGCTTGGAGACAGAGCCATTAAGGAGATAGCTAACACCTCAATGTATTTCAAAGCTTACTTTCCTTCTTCTCTTCCTTCAAGGCCCTGAGCTCTTGGCTCATAAATTTTGTCTTCTTGTTGTTGGTTTCAAAGGCCTAGTGATGCCCTGGAGAGGGGTCTTGGTCAGAGAGGGCACAGGGCTGATCTTGCAGTCAGTATCTGGGGATATAGCACAGAAGATGGTGAGACTATTTCACAAATGTCCTTCCTCTCTGACCTTTAACACTCCTATTGTAGAGTGTTAAAACAATGAATTCTCCCCTTGTTTCTCTCTAGATCTCTTTTTGTGTGGCTCATGAGAGAGAAGAGATTCCTGCCTGAGTCTATTTGCCTCCCTTCTCCAGTGTCTGAATGACTTACCCAGTATCTTGACTGATTAAGTAGAAGTCAGATCTTCTAACTCTGGGTCTTCTCTTGTTCTGTTCTGGGGAGAGCAGATGGAATTTTGTTTCACTTTCGGACAATTATTTGCAAGTAGGCTACTTGAAGAATTGTGTTGGGAAAGCTCTCAAACCACACCTAACATTTAAAGGTAGTTTTGGGGTGTGGTGGTACATGACTTTAATCCTAGACCTTGGGAGGCAGAGACGGGTGAATTTCTACAAATTCAAGGCCAGCCTGGTCTACATAAGGAGTTCTAGGCCAAAACAATTTCACGGCTACATTCTCCTCACTATATCATGGAAGTATGTTAGACTCTGGATTAACATTATTGTGTTACTGTGACTGGAGTGGTATATCAGTTTTCCACTTCTGTGTAACAAATAATCCCAAGATTTAACAGCTTAAAAAGACCAAGCATTTACTATCTAATGGTGTCTGTGGTATATGGGAATGAATGTAGATTAGCTTAGTGCTTCTGTCTGAAAAATCCATCAGAGCTCCTGTTTGTGGCTAAACTCTAATCTGCACGGCACTGGGGCAGGGCAGGCAGATTCACTCCCAAGCTTATTCCTGGTTATTGGTAGGACTTAGTTCCTCACAAGCAGTAGACTGGAGCTTCAGTTTTCCACCCGCTGTTTCTTAGGTTCTTGCCACCTGGGCTTCATTCCAGGACAACTCAGATTAGCTTACACTGCAGCTGGCTTTCCTTAGAGTGCCGGCAAGCCGAGGGGCCTCTAGGAATGAAGCATGGTGTTCCTGTAGGCCAGGCTTGGAGGGGACGGCTCATGATGAGGCAGTGTTGTGTCCGCTAGAAGAGCTTCAGGAAACTCGGCTTCCCGCTTAGGGGAGAGGGTTGCCCACAGACATCCCTTGGGAGGCGGGGATCAGCAGGCAGCCTACTCATCACAAGGACAAATGAAAAAGCACATGAAATTACTTTCTGTGTTACTATTTCTGCAATTGTCTAAGTTAATTATTGTGCCTCAGAATCACGATGTCTCTTTTCCAAGCTCCGTGTATCCAGTCTCTGTGTTTCGGCGATAGCTGTAGGGTATCTTATGTCTCCCTTTCACTCCAAGGGTGTTAAACATGTGCCACCAATATTATTTCTAATCCTAATTAGTTCCTTCAGTTTATAACAATCAATAGTATTAGAAAGGATTCCCATAGTTTAGGGACGGCTTCCAGTATTAACTTTCCTCTCCTTGCTCCTTCCCCTGGCTCCTGGTCATACTGTGTGTGCATGCTGTGACTAACAGCCCTGATGTCTTGAGGCCTCAGTCTCTTAGTCCAGATCTAGGCATAAACCACCTTTGGGAATTGGCTTGTTCCACGAGAGGCCAAAAAGGAGAGAACAAGAGAGCCACCCATTAGGGCAAGGCCCGCCTTCCTGCTTGGCGCTTCCTTAGATACCAGATGCATGTGTTGTTAGGAGAGAAAGAAACAGTTTCTGAGATTTGGGCCGAGGAAAGGAATGAAGTGGAAGGGTTAATGTGAATCAAAGAGCCACACAGTCTCAGGGCTCTTACTAGCTTACCAGAGTGGCTAAGGGGAAGAAAACTGGACTTTTAATAAACGGAGGCAGATTAAATTAATCATGACAGGAAAATGAGCAAGAAATGCTTTCACATTGTTATTTAATAAGAAAAATGTGTAATTAACTGATAAAAATAGGTTTTGCAAGAAGCAAGCAGTTAAATAGTTTATAAAGCCAGCCAGGCCCAATGCTTAGCGTCCCTGACTGTTAGCAATCAGAATGCTTTTTATATGGTGTCTTTCTTTGGAAGCGCACAAACCATCTCACCACAGACATTACCTCATTTGCTTCGCAGCCTAATGAGTGCTTTATGGCTGAGAAATGGTGGAGGAATTGAGTGACTCTGGATGAGGAAACTGAGGCTCAGGGACAGACACCCGCTGTAGTTTCTCAACACTGCCCCCTCCCAGCTCCCCACTGCATTTTATGCAGTAACTGATGGCTTTGAATGAAACAATTGCTCGTCTCTTCCAAAAACTGCCATGGAGGAACCTGGGCTGTGTATTCTGGCCGATATGATCCTAGCCTTCCGAAGGGGAGGTGGGGGCGGGAAGTGATCCCGGCATTTGCCATCTGCTAAGCCTGTCTTTAATCCTCAGCAAAGTAATGGAATAGAGATGAAGAAAAAAATGTGCAAGAATCAAGAGCATAATGCCACCACGAGCAAGCAGCTGTCTGGATTTTTAAAGAGCAAATTCCATGAGACAAATTTAATTGCATTTTTTAATAGAATTAAAAAAAAAAAACCCTTTTACCACATTAGTGAGTGAAGGCAATGAAATGGATGCATCCAGAAATCTGACTTGAAAGATGAATTCAACCCAGCCGGTTCCGAGCTCTGCCTCCCGGATGGAAACCTGGCTGGAAGGCCACGTGAGCAGCCGGTGGGCGGCAGTGGACTGGCTGGGATACGGTGGCCAGCCGAGTGCTTCTGGCAGGCTCTGAGATGGGCTGGTATCTACAGAGCATCATTATTAATGACTTGCAGGAGGTGATGAGCAGAACATTAATTAAATGTGCACATGTGGCCAAGTGGGAAATTGGCGACAAAAACACCAGAGGCAGGCACGTAATATCCAGGTACTTGTTTTGCAGCTCCTGTGATATGGCCTGTGAGAAGTGGCTTGACGTTGCTTCCCTCTGCTATCTTGGACTCCAACCAGATTTTCACAAGGTGCAACAGGGGCTGTACCTTGAGAGCAGGCTCACAGATCCCCTTGCCAAACACCAGGGTGTGTACAAGTTGCCACCTCTGGCTTGATGTGCTGAAAAAGGAAGTCTGCAAAAATTAATATTGATATTAGCAGAGTAATGAAGCAGCTGTGAAGCTGGTCCAGAAACATCTCGCCCCGTTTCATGGCGTGTTTACACCAGCAAAGGGAAGAGCAAACAGGAGATGGAGGCCTTCCCTTCTGTCTCCGGTGAATCATTTATGTGGGGGCCCTTGGGTCCAGCTCATCTTGTCTGCGAGAAGCCTGGGTCATTCGCCTCTGAATACATTTAGGCATCTGGAAATTAGATGATACTCCCAAATCCTAAAGACAATCATATGACTCAGTGAAGCCCAAGCATGAGACAGTTTTTACATTCAATCAGTGTTTCATTCTCTTCTTAAAAGATTATTCTGAGCAGCGATGGTGGGTGGGCTGGTGGATTTGTCTCAACTGGGTCTTGGCACTGTCCTTGTTGGAACTAATATTATTTGACAATGCCTCTGTTGCCAAGAAAGAAGGAATGGCCTCAGGAGAATGTAAGCTCCTTGCCCTGCAATATCAAGCGCTATGGGCTCTGAGAGCGTAGATTATCTTATGTGTTTTATTTAATTTGGGAACCATTAGCCAAACTGTGTAGACAGAGAGAGCTTTGTAATGTTGTCGAAGGTGATACTGAGTGACCCCATGGCAGCCTGAAATTGTACTGTGGCTGCTAAGGTGGGTACACAAGCATTTAGGAAGAGGGATTCTCCCCCAGCACACACACACACACACACACACACACACACACACACACACTCACACACCAGATAACAATACTGTGATCACCAGTTTTCACTAGTGGCTGTTGGGTGTTATTAAGTGACTAAATTCATGTACATTATTATTATCTTCCCTACTTTACAAGTCAAAAGAGTGATCAAGATTTTAGTACAAAATCTTCCAGAGCACAGAGTAAACTTTGAGAACAAGGCCCGTAAAAGGCGGAGCTGCCCCAAGTATCTGGGGAGCTGTTGCCTGGGTATCATGACCATTGCCCAACCTTGACCCAGGGTGACATTGGGAATCGATGCCTAGAATAACTGAGCTGGAATCCAAGGCCAGACAGTGAACGGGGCTCTGTAATTAGCTGTTTACTATTCTTCACAGGAGAGGCTGAGACTGATGTGAGGGATGGGCAGAGGTGAAGAGCCCTTGGTGGCAGCTCTATGCTTGTTTTTTTCTCTCACAATCAACTTGACTTTGGCTCTAGACATGCATAATTCACCCAGGAAGCAAAAGTTCTGACTTGGCTGAGCCACCCTGTCAAGAAGGCACTTCAGTGACAGTGTGTTCAGCAAACATGGCTCTCACTGTCCTCTTCTGGCAGCTTGAGTCATTTGTTCCAAGCTATCTTAGAAGACTTCTGATATAGCCACTTGTTTCAGTATGGTTCCATTTCCAGGAATGTTTTTTTAAGGTACAAGTGTTATTCTAGCATATTTTACAGATGGATGGCTCAAGTTACTATCCTGCTGGTCCTGTGGAAGCCATCCATTTATCCTCCTTGGGCTGGGATGGCAGGAATCAGTTATTCTAGAGTTGAACTGACAGAACATACAACTTTAAATGAGGGCAAAGAATTTCTCAATGGTGTCAGAAAACATTTTTGGCCTAAAAGCTATAATGGGATGCTTAAGGTACTGTACCATGGGAAAGCAATCAGATTCTGTTGTGTTTTGTGATGATTGCTTCTTGCAGTTCTATCTCTGTTCTATATGCCTTCTAAGGTGCCCTCCTTGTCAGTGTTTATGTGCGTGTGTGTCTATGTGTGTGTCTGTGTTTCTGTGTATTTGTGATGGTGAAGGTGGGTGTGATTAACCTGGAGACAGCATGACATTGTACTCTTTCTCTTAAGCTGGCCACACATATTTAAGAAGGGGAATAATTATCCCAAACACACACACACACACACACACACACACACACACACGCACACACACACACATACACATTAGAAAAACCTAATCTGTCTTCTTTGAATGTTGGTTGACTTGATGGCTTGCTTATAGCTTGCAGTGGAAGTAACACTGTGTGACATCCAAGATTAGGAGCTTCCCATGAGTTCTCTTGGGATAGTTCTCCTAGAAGGGATAGTCGTGTAAGTAGTCCAACATCCCTGCAGCATCTGCCAGAGAGGTGAAATACCAGGGCTCTGGGCAGTAGGACCACAAGAACCAGGTCTTCCAGCCCCTCTTAATAAGGTTGGTACATGAGAGTGAAGCCACCTGGAAACTACATAATCACAGGCCACAGAGCGCCACTGTAGAACCTCAGTGGACTTCACACCGAGTGAATGACTCACACCTTTGAGCCCTGCCTGAATTCTTGACTTGGCAGAATTCATGAAATAATGAGAGTTGTTTTTGAAGTAGTTCGGAGTAGTTTGTTAGACTACATAAGGGGACACTTCTAACCACTCGCACTGAAAATTGCATCTCAGTCCTGTACAGCACCAAAAAAGACATAAATGAAAAATCAAAAACACATGTCTCTGTATCAGGAAGCAAGCAGACATGACAAGTCACCTCACTGTCTCCAACGCCTGCCTCTGTGGGAATCAGGCTCCACCCCACGTGTGATTTCTTACCTTGCCTTCCACTTGGTGGAGCTGACATGGAACCACTATTTCTGCCTGAGCCACGGCAACATTTGATGAAAATTCTTTATGCCTCACAGATCAGCTACACAAATTAATCAGATGTAAAATATGTCATGGTCAAAGTCACCAGCCTCAGAGCCATGGAGAGGCAATTGCTGGAGAACAGTTGGGTTATTTCCTTTGTTCATGACTATGTCACCAAATTCGGAAGGACACGGGGCTTTGAAGCAGGTTGCCAGCTCCAAGGGCAGCCATATGGAAATGTCTCTTTGTGCATGTGGTGCCGGCAAGTGGAGATATTCCTATGCGTGGATTAGCATCAGTTTTTCTAACTGGGACTCCTGCAGGGGGTTACTACCGCCTCTGGCTGGGAAAATCCTTTGTTGTCTTTACAAAGTATAGGAATGAATGAAAAAACGAAATTTTCAGATTTTGTGGTAAATGTAAACTTGCACCTTATAGTAGCTCACAGTCAAGCTTCTGGGGGACACAGCAGGCAGATCTACAGATGCTTTCTTGTGTGTGTGTGTGTGCATGAGCCTGTATATGTGCACACCCCTGTGTGCCTGGGTAGAGGAAGAAATCCATGTTGAGTGATTTCCTCTATTGGGTGTCCATCACTGAACCTGGAGTGTGCCATTTCAGCTAGACTAGCTGTCTAGTGAGCTCCCGGGACCCACCTGTCTCTGCTCCCCACCTCCATGTCCCCAAGTGCTGGGGTGATAGACCCATTCTGCCCACCCAGCTTTTACATGGGTGATCACACAGTTACTCTACTCAATGAGCTGTCTTCCCAGCCCCTGTAAATGATTTCTTTAATCAGGTTTGTTTTCTTAGGAGAAGGTTTCATGTTACAGTAACAACATAGGAGTTTTAGGAAAAGATATATGCTATCAAAATGGTAGCTCTTACTATATACAGTTAATGCTCAGTAACCTTGATGAACAGGCTGGAGAGATGGCTCAGTTGGTAAAGTACTTATCATGCACACATGAGGACCTAGTTTGGATTCCCAGCACCTATGTAATAAGTTGGGCATGGCAT
This sequence comes from Eospalax fontanierii, assembly GCA_035773235.1. Classification (NCBI taxonomy): domain Eukaryota; kingdom Metazoa; phylum Chordata; class Mammalia; order Rodentia; family Spalacidae; genus Eospalax; species Eospalax fontanierii. The sequence goes on from CM069543.1 coordinate 21,974,920, forward strand.
GACATTCCTGCAACCCAAGTGCTAGGGAGGTGGAGTCAGGAGAGACCCCCCCCCACACACACACCAAATAGGTAGAGAAGGAATGGAGGCAGATAACCCAACACATACACACACACATTCACATGCACCCCTCCACATAAACACATATGCACATACTTACATAGCTTGATGAATAAATACATGACTGTTAAATTCCTACTTTCACAATTCCTTGGTTTTGGAGCACATCCAATGTTTTAGTTTTTGCAAATGCACCTCGTACCATGTGTGTGAGTGTGCATGTGTACATGGACGGATGGGGGTGTGTCACATGACCCATAAGAGGCCACGTCCCAGGTGGGCCAATCACTGCAGCGTTCTCTCCCTCCATGTGCTTCTTTCCAAAGCACAGGTTGAAGTGAGGTGGCCTTCTGGTCCCCTCTGGCTCTGTACAGAATCGTTTCTATTTGTGTGTGGAGGACTGGTTATATTTTCATTAAATGTTGAATCTGGGAAACTAGTAGCAAGAATGCTAAGCACAATCATCCAGTAGGGATTTTTAATCCAAACATTATTTATCCAGCACTAATCAAAAATACAATGAAAGGATTTAAAAAAAATAAAAAGCAAACCGAGAATCTGCCAAACTATAAAACAAGAGCTTTCCTCGCTGGCTCTTATGGACTCATTCAAACATCTGGGGGATTTACAGGTGTTAAAATTGCCCTTGAAAGAAGCCTTTTTATTTCCTGGGGTGATGGAAATATATTGATAATTACAAGAGGAAATGAGTTTTTTAAAATAAAACAATTAAAAGGGCTTAGCATTTAAATGAAAGAGAATGTAATTTTCCTTTATTTTATCTATCATTAAATTGATGTTACAAGCTATTAGAAGAGTTTAGTCAAGGCCGATTTTCAAATATAATCTCTACTGAAGTGGGTGGTTGGAGGAGAGGAATGGCACAGCTCCGTACCCCTGTACCTCCACACACGTGTGCACCCATATGCACCTCAGGAGTTTGTTTCTTTAAAAATTATGAGCACTGATGTTCTAAACAAGGAGGGGATGTAAAATCAGGAGGTGGGAACCCCTGTTGCCTGGTTAGAGGTTATTTCTGACTTAGGAGGCATAGGACACAGAGTAGACTTCTGTATTCTTTTTGTGCATATTTACATGTGTGCATGTGAGCATGTATGTATGTAAATGTGTGCATAGAGGCCAGGGGTCAATCTCTGGGGTTTTTCCTCAGGAGCTATCTATCTTGTTTTTTGAAACAGGGCCTCTCATTGGCTTGGCACTCACAGAGTAGGCTAGCCTATCTGGCCAGTAAGGTCCAAGGGTTCACCTGTCTCTGCTTCCCCAGGGCTGCGATTACAAATGTGCATCACCATGCTTGGCATTTTTTTGTGGGTTCTGGGGATTGAACTAGGGTCCTTGTAGTTGTGTGGCAAGTGCTATACACACTGAGCTATCTCCCCAGCTGCCCTCTACTTTTGGAGGGGCAGTAGATGTGTGAACATAATTAGGAAGGATCAATATTTGATATCTGAACACATTTGAACAGATCTGAGATGACTGTAGAGGAGACCTGGAATCATTCAGCTGCTCTTGATGGCATCCTTCTCCTTCCAAGTCTGTCCAGTGGCATTAACTGTCTACTCTAAGATTAGGCAGGATGAGAGGGTACATTGACAGTGTAGATAAATAAATGGTATAAATCAGTATCTAACAGATCTGGTTGTAATTTAACAACAATCAGTATTGTATATTTATCAACATACCTCTGATTATACTTAAGATCTTACAAAAGTATTATCAGGATGAATTGAATTTAATATCGGTTGCAATGATAATTAAATAAGTGACTCATACACATTCACATACAGAACAGCTGCCTTTCATTTGAGCACTCAGTGTGGGCTGAGCTCTCTGACTAACAGCACTTGTCTCCAGCCTTTGTGAGAACCCTGCAAGTCAAGGGCTAGTGTGTCTATTTAATAGGTGATGGAATAGAAACTTACAACAGGGCTTGTGGTCACATAGCCAAGAAGTAGCATAGGCACGATTGGAGCCCAACATGCTCTTCAAGTGGCACAGATGAACACTGTGCTGCTGAGATCAGCCCCTGAGGTGACTGGGGAGGATGATGCTGAGACGGGCAGAAGTACCTCAAAGCGGGGCTAGAGACAGGGCTCACGGCAAGCCGCTTGCTCTGCGTGAAGCATGAAGACCTGAATTGGAATCGTCAGCACCCACATAAAAACCAGGCATTGTTTGGGTGTACCTGCAATCCCAGCATTGGGGGGCAGAGACAGATAGATCCCAAGAAGTCATTAGCTAGCCATCCAACCACATGTGAACTTCCAGTTCAGAGAGAGACTCTGTCTCAAGGGAATAGGTGGGATGTCTATATCCTGTTTTGATCTCTGCATGCATGTACCCATAAGTGCACACATAGACATATTGGAGAGAGAGAGCGAGCGAGAGAGAGAGAGAGCGCACTAAAGCTTCCATAAGCCTCTAGGTTCTGATATTTACAGACGAGGCTGTCAGAGTTTTTCCCTTAATGGGTTCTGCCTTATTTCAAGAGTGATAGGGGGAACGCTGGCGTCCTAGGAGACCCAGGCTCCTGGCTATCCCAGAAGGGAGGCTCTGCAGGTCTCCACAGATCTGAGCAGTGGTGTGGGGAAGCCCAGGTTCAGCGGGCTTTCTTACTGCCCCTGCCCTGAAGTCTTTGCCACTGGCACTTTCCTGCAGACTGCAGCATCTGAGTGATTTCTCTCTTTCTGTCCTTATTATTCTGCTTCTGTGCATCATAATCCACCAGGTTTGTCCTTGTCTGCCTTCCCTTCCTCTTCCTAACTCCATCTCAACTCCAAACAAGATTTTAGTAGGACAGCATCTCAGCAGAATATGACTTCGTCCCGTCACCGAGCCACTCCAAGGCCTTCTAGGGGTGTAAAAGAAAAATTCTATGATTTGGATAACTAGCAACCAAATTTCTTCCCAGACATGACTTCGGTGCTTGGGGACAGCTGGGCTGGAGGCTCGGGGTGGGCTGGAGAACAGATGCAGTACATGATCGCCGGGAAGGTTTTGGATCTAGATGTGAGGAAGGTCAGGGGTGACAGAGGGAGAGGGTGGAGATGTGCATGGGGCATATGGATAAAATTTATGACGCGGGGGCTTGTGAGATGGCTCAGCAGTTAAGAGCACTGGTTGCTTCTGCAGGTGATCATGGTTCAATTTCAAGCACCTACATGGTGGCTCCCAAGCATCCATAACTCCAGTTCCAGGAGATCCAACACCCTCTTCTGACCTCTGTGGGCACTGTATGACATGAGTGCACTTATACATATGCAGGCAAAACACTCATACAGATATAAAAATAATTAACAAAATATTTAACAAATTACGATCCATGGAAGGAGTTGAATGAAGGACTTTCCATTGTGACCGTGGAACATGAAGAAGGCATCGGATCCACGTGGAGGTTGATATGTGGCTCAGCGGGAGCTAGTCTAGAAAGCTGCACTCATGAGCTTGCGGAAAGGACCCTGGAACTGGCAGGAATCTGGAAACATGCTTTGGCCTTTGGAAGGTGACAGAATGGGTGGAAGGTGGGCTGTGGCTTATTTTCTTTATACCCACAAAGAGCTAGGGGCTCCTTGCTAGCCTCTGAGTTACATACCTTCCAACAGTGTGTGGATTCTCCAAACTGACCCTGCAACTCTGTCTTGAGTGACACCAAGTAGACTTCGCCCCTTCCTAGTTCTTTTCCTTGGACCAAGTGTAGGCTTTGGACAGCCAACTGGTGGTGCAAGGATACTGGAAGAAACTGAGATCATTGGTGCCGGGAAGTTAGGAAAGATGGGCTACTGTGAGGAAGAAGAGATGCAGGGACCAGGTAAAGTTAAAGAATCACTAAAGAAAAAAATCAAACAATGGCCTGTGCAGAATGAAAAAAAGCAAACCAGACACGTCCCAGGTCAAATCTAACACAAACGGATGACCTGTCCCCGCCACAACGCCACCAGAAGAAAATTTGTTCAGCGGTAAGGCTAACTGGGAACAGCCAAGGACATCAAGGGCTTAGGGATTCAGTTTTACAGGGCTCAATGGTCATCAGAGACAGAGTGTTGGGTCAGGACAACAGAAGGTGGCCATGGAGATACTTCCTGCCTTACTTGTCTGTCACATAGGCATGCCAGCAAGGACCGATGTCTTAAATTCTATCCCTGAGTGTGAATTGCATGTGGAAGGTCCACTGAAAAGGGCACTTCGTGGGTCATGGGGAGAGGTCAGAAAGTGGCAGGAGACCCACCTGGTGGTATCGTGGAGAAGTGGAGGAAATCTCATTTGAAGTCCTGGATTTCAAACTGGAGATTTGCTTTTGACATGGCTATTAGACCAGGTGTAGAGGCACACAAGTGTAAGCCCAGCACCTGGGAGGCTGAGGCCAAAGGATGGCAAGTTTGAGGTCAGTCTGTGCTACGTAGTGAGATCTCTCAAAATAACCAAAACATGAAAGGGCATTATGTGTGCCTCGGTGTAAAGTATCTCACATTGTCAGCTAGCCAGTTGTGAATAGGGAAAAAAAAAATCAGTCTTTTTGTGGCTTTGTCCTTTTCTGAAGGTGATTGCTTACATCTAGAAAATTGTTAAGAATTGTCAAACTGTGGGTGCCATAGGCCTTAGTAAAATAACCCCAAATAGAAGGGACAATCCCAACCTTTACCAGAGGCAGGGCTGGGAAACGATTTGATGAAACTATTCAGATTTTGAAAACACAGCGCTGTTTCTCTCTTTGTGTCTGTGTGGCAACAGGAATTTGAACTGTGATAACTCTCAGGCAGCGGTTGTATGAACTTGCCTGCTCAGTGGAAAGATGGAAGCTCAGACAGCCTATCCCTGGAGGGGGATGATTATGACTACATCCAAGAAAGCATTGCTTGTTATGTCCTAGGCGACACGGTGCTGCCTGACATCTCTGCCAAGTGTATACAGCAAAAGCTAAATCTATGAGAACATGTCTGTTATCTTTACCAGACTGAGCCAGGAGGCAGAATATTGGCATCGAGCAAGGATACATTCCTTAGGAATTCCAAGAGATGTATTGGACTTCCATTTACTAGCTGTAAAATGGTGATTGTAATAATCTCCCTTTCATAGGCTTGTTGGGAGAATGAAAAACAATCCTTCTTGTGATACTTTAGTCCCGCGCTGGGTACTCTGGAAATGCTTAGTTATACACTCAGAAAATGGTACCAAAACTTCTGTTCAGGGAAAGTGGGAAGTTCCCATAGTATGGGAGTTGAAAAATGAGGACAAATCCTTCCTTTAAGATGCTCACAGAGCAGGGGCTGGAGGAAGACAGGTCAGCAGATAATTAAGATGTATAGCCCACAGTAAATACCATGTATAATAAATAGGAGTATGTATTGGGTCCTACCTTGGGAGAAGCTTCAGTGCTCCAGAAAGGGAATCATTAAGGATGAAAGGGCCATCTACTTGCATTAAGCCTCTGAGTATAAAGGAGGAGGTCCTGGCAAGGCCACAGTTGTCATTCTCCTGGCCTTGTGATGGATGGGGATTCATGAACAATTGAATTGAGCCTCTGCCATTACGATCGATTGTTGGATAGACTTCTTGATCAGAGCCAGTGGGCCGTGGGGTGGGTTGGTGATCACACTGACATGAGGTATAGAACCTTTTCCAGGCTTCCCATGAGGCTTGACTCACACCCATCTGGCTGGGACTCGGGATCAAGTTAGCGGTAAAGGACTTGGAGAATGAGGACTGAATTAAGTCACCATGGATCTAAGTCAAAGGTGTCTGGTTCTTCTTTTTATTTTTGAGGAGGAGGGGGACACTTTTTCACTCCCAAAGCTTTAGAGGTCATTAAAGTAAAAATAAGGTGGACAGAGGACGGTCAAATAGTAGCTTCTGTTGACCTGTTCTTTGAACACCACCCACTCCAAACCTTGTCTACCAAATGAGGAAAATGACACCTATAAGGACTGTTGTTTTTAATAACGTTTTCATAATATATAACTTATATCTCATTAAACTTGCCATTTTAAAGTGATTTTTAGAGATATTTAGTTTGTTTCCAGAGTTGTGCAGCCATAATCTCTGATTCTAGAGTACTTTCAGGAGAACGGTGACTGTCAGTGATCACTCCCAGTCCTCCTCCCCTCAAAATCTCTGAAAGCCTAGAATCCACCTTCTGTCTTACGGACTTTTCTGTATTTCACATAAATGATATTCACATAAATGGTCTTATACAGTCCATGGTGATCTAAAACTTAAGGCTGAGGATGGCAATGAACTCTTGACCTCTACCCCTTGAGTGTTGGCATGCACCCCTCTGTCTAGCCATTGGCTTCTTTTACTTAGCAGAATGCCTCAAAATTCCTCCATTTTCCAGCATGCATCAGTGCTTCATCCTTTTCTATTGCTGAATAAAACTCCACTGTGCCATATTCTGCTTATCTATTCGTCAGTTGACAGACATTTGGGGTGACTCTACTTTTTCCCTTATTAAGAATAACATTGATTTGAACTTTCATTTACAAGTTCTTATATGGACTTATGTATGCAGTTTTTCTTGACTATACATGCCTAGGAGCAAAACTGCTGGATCAGAAGGCAATTCTATGCAACTACTTAATTTTTTAGGCATTGCCTAATCATTTTCCAAAGCAGTTATATAATTTGTAATCCCCCAAGCCTCTAAAAAGTGCTCCAAGTTTTTCACATCCTCAGCAACACTTGTTAATTTCTGTTCTTCTGACTTTAGCCATCCTTAGTTAGTATGAGTGGGATTGTATTGTGATGGTCAGCTGTATTTCCTTGAGTCATGGCATGGCGCATCTTTTCATGCTCCGTGGCCATCTGTATATTATCTGTTAAAATTTCTTTTCGTCTTTTTTCAGAGAGGGTCTTTCTGTGGACCCAGCTGGGAATAAAGGCATGTGCTGATATTTTTGATAGTGCTGAAAATTTTGCGAATTAAAAATATTTTATTTATTTTTGATTTGTATGTGTCTTTTGTGTTTTGCCTGCATGTATCTAAGAGTTCTTTTGTTGTGTAATGCCTGCAGAAGTCAGAAGAGGGCATTGGGTACCCTAGAACTGGAGTTATGGATGGTTGTTAGTTGCCATGTGGTTGCTGAGAACAGAACCTAGGTCTTTAGCCAAGAGTACCTGTGCTCTGAACTGCTGAGCCATCTCTCCAACTCTGATTTTGTGGAATTTTAATTGGGTTACTTGTCTTTTAAGGTGAACTATAAGACTTAAAATTTGCATGATAAGACAAATCTATTATGGATGTAAGTACCTTATCAGATATGTTATTTGCAAATATTTGTTTCTATCCCATCGGCCTTTTTATTTTCACAGTAGTGCCTTTTTGTAGATTAAACTCAAAACTCTTGGTAAAGTCCAATTATACATTTTCTTTTGGTGTTGGATATAAGTAGCCAATATTTAGCCCATGGTGAAAATAATTTACTTCTGTTTTCTCCCGAATTTTATACACGATCTTTCTTAAAGTTTGGCCTATAATCCATTTTGAATTTTTGTGTATGGTTGGCAATAAGGCTATACCTTTATTGGTGTGTGTATCTAGCTCATTAGCATTAATAAACAAGACTTCCTCCTCTAATTATCATGAAAGGCTTCAATAGGTTTTCAGAAATTAATGGTATGTCCTATGTAAAAGTTCTAGCATATTATACATTACATAGTAGTTATAGTTATTATGCTATGACAGTGAGCTTAAGAACAGCAGTGTAAAGTTGGCAAATAATAATAGTAGCCAGAACCAATGGATTATTTAGTACTTTCTAAGCATCTGATGCTTCCTTTCGGTCAGCTCAATAAATTTGTACAGCACCATATGAAACAGGTACTATTTTAACCTCTTTTATTCAGATGGAGAAACTGGGACTTAGATTGATCCAGGAATGTATTCAAAGGCACACAGGTTGCAAGCCACAAAGTGGATATCTGAATTCAAACAGTGCTCAAGTGACAGGCTTGTCAGAATGAGATACAGAGAATGAAATATCCATTGGCTAACATGGTGAGAAAAAGCAGAGCTATACCACGTGGGTCTGAATCCTGGCTCAGCCAGTTACAAACCACATGTATCTCCATCTCTTTAAGGTAGAATAAGGATGGGAATTGGGAGGAATGGCTCAGTGACAGAACATGCGATTAGTATGTGCAGAGCCTTGGGTTTGATGCCCAAAAACAAAAGAATAAATAAAATAGCATCATGACAATCATGTTTTTTGTCTCATGGAGTGGTTGTATAAAGTCAGTATGTATGAAGCACCTAGAAAAAAAATCACCAGTGGTTATGTTGATGAAGTTTTCTTTCCAGAATCATTCCTACCATCAGGGCTGGCTTCCAGGGACCCTGCACTTGGAGGGCCTTGGCTTGGTTTAATGCTCTGGTTAGCATCTTGGAATTCTTTTTCTGTGTGCATATGCACATTCATGTGTATATGTATTTCATGAGTGTGTGCGTGTGTGTGTGTGCGTAGGGCAGAGGACAACCTCTGGTGTCTTTCCTTAGATATCACCCACTGTTTTTGAGATGGGGTCTTTCACTGGCCTGGGACTCTCTTCGCAGGCAACCTTGACTGGCCAGGGAGCTCCGGAGAGAGCTGCCTGACTTCACGGCTTCATCTCTGGGATTACAAACATACCACTACACCCAGCTTTGGCTTCCTTCCCAGTGGGTTCTGGGGATTGAATTCAGATCCTCATGCTTGCAAGATAAGCACTTTATTGAATGAGCTTTCCCTCGAGACCTCTCCGCCTTGAAATTCTCAATACCTTTTGAAGAAGGGGCATTTACCTTTGGTACCAGGACCTAGGAATATGCAGCTAGTGCTGGGTAAGGCATGGACCTTGCTGAAGGAGGTCCTTCCAGTAACACTGGACACTGCCATGCAGGGATGTCTTGAGACTCATATACATAGAAACTTTAGAACCTCTTTGGCTAGCATGCATTTCCAGTGAGTCTCAACATGGAAGATAGTGTGGCTCATTTTAATTACCATGGCATTGAAGCCAACACACACCCACTTGACATTCCTGATTTATGACCTAAAAGCAAGAGCAGTGCATAGTGGGCCCCAAATCCGGCCTCTATTATTGGACTGAAAACCTCTATTGACTTGGGTTGGCAGCCTGCACCACTAATTGAGGACAGAGTTTGGTCTCATGGGTTTTATATAGAACATTTTTCTTTATTTCTTCTTTTCATGGGTGTGTGTTGTGGGCTGGGGATTATTTTTATGTTTTTCCACTTCCTGATTAGTTTTAGGACTTGTTTATTTGGAGACTGCTTTAATAAATTTGCACAGCAGGGTGAGGGAGAAATGGGGTTGGTATATTTAACCAGGAACCACCTTCTCAGTTTGGTTTTTGGTGTTTAAATTCAGGGCACAGTCATTATATTTCAGTGCCAAATCTTTGCCAAAGATCACCTATCCGCGACACTCCCTGGCCCTGGTGGTTTAACTGGAGGGCAGGCTCTACTTCAAGTAAGTCCATGCAGTGGGCAACCATGACATAGCATCTTTGTACTTTTAAGGTGTGGTTTGGTTTAAAGAATAGTTTTCTGTTCTTTCTTCTAAATTGTGGAGACCAGAGGGCGGGAACTTAGCTATTGGCATGGCTTTAGTGCAGTACAGCTCCTTTCATGAGAGTTATTTCCCCAGGATGTATACACTAAGTGTGACCATGATCAAGACAGACAAGCAAGGTCCCTTTTCACAGTGAGCTTCAGTAAGACATGTTTCTGCAAGTGAAACAGTCCTGGGTAAATAAAGGATTACAGCACAAAGTGCGAGATTGCTATAAAAATGGTAGGCCTAGAGAGGTGGTTCAGCAGTTAAGAGTACTTCCTGCTCCTCCAGAGAACTCAAGTTTAGGTATCAGCACCCACATTTAGTAGTTCACAAGTGCCTATAACTACAGCTCCAGGGGACCTGATGCTCTCTTCCAGTTTCTATGGGCACCCACACACACATGCCACATACATACACATAAATCTTTAAAAAATGGAAGTGTGATACAGGATGAGTGTGTGTGTGTGTGTGTGTGTGTGTGTGTGTGTGTGTGTGTGTGTGTTGTAGGTGGCTGTCAGGGACTTCTGAGTCAAGGCCTGAGGTTATAAGGAAACAGCCATAGACAGACTAGCCTTGTCCACTGAGGGAACTGTTGCAAAGGCTGCAAAGTTGAAGCCCTGGGCTTTGAAGAGCAAGGGAGGAAAATGGTGACTGAGAGGCGAGTGGAAAGGGACAACCTTGGCCTGATCAGCACGTCCCAGAGGATGCTGGTTCTGAGGAGTTAGATTTACTTTAAGGGCAAAGGGAATCGTAGGGAGAGTTGCCCATCTTCAGTGGGTGCTTGGACTGCTTGGCAAGTGCAAAGCAGGAGACTTTAGTGTAAACTTATGGAATGGATTGGTTTATTCTAGAAAGAGAGGGGTTCTGCTTTTTCACGTTTTGTGTTTCGGGTTTTTGCTTATGGGTGTGTATGCGTGTGTGTGACATGCACGAGTGCTTGAGATCGGCCTCTGGTGACATTCCTTAGGGCACTGTGTATTTTGTTTTATGAGAAAGGGTCTCTCACTGGTCTGAAACTCTTCAATTAGGCTAGGTTGGTCGGCTAGTGGGCTCCAGGAATTCATCTGGACACTGGAATTACGAGTATACACCATTATGTCCAACTTTTGTGTGTGGGTTCTGGGGATTGAACTCAGGCCCCTGTGCTTTCAAGGCCAGTGCTTTCCTGAATGAACCATTGTCTTAGCTCCCTGGGTAGTGTCTTTGTTGAGTCTGGCAAGAAGAAGGGAAAAAAAAAATCAGTTTGATAACTTCTTGCTAGGAGAGCCAGGGTGACATTTTTCTTTACTGAATCTGGACATCTGCACTTAAATAAACCTCAGGAGCCCAGTCTTGGCCTGGTGAGAGTACTTGAGGCAGACCTTTTATTTGTATTTTTGATTACATTTGTTTTTTGTATATATGTATTTGTATATATGTCTGTATGTGTGTGGATGCATTCGTGCCTTGGCATACTTGTGCAGGTCAAAGGACAGCTTGGAGGAGGAGTGTGTTCTCTCCTTCTACGATATGGGACCCAAGGATCAAATTCAACTTGTTGGAGCGTCTCACTTTCCCAGAGAGACTGAATTTGTAGGGAGTGAAGAAAGAGCCTGGATGGAATGGAGAAGGAAGAATCACACATCCAGAGAATGACTTTACTAAGGCAGAAACCGCAGAGAAGTGGGCTCTTCCAAGTAGAGTGACCGTGGGGCATAGAGCTAGGGGATGACAGCATGGAGAGATAGCTTGTTTAATAGAGGACGCATGGCTGCTATCAGCCATGTAGAGCTGGCCTGCCAGAGTTGCACACTGGAACTTATTTAAAGAGGCTATTGTAAAAATCTCTGAGCCAGTTAATTACCAGTTTTTGTTATGTCGGGAACTCCTCGAGTTAAAGCAGAAAGGAACCATTGATGAGTACGTTCCAGTTCTGTAGTTTAATGGGACAAGTTAAAAAAAAATTAAAAACTGATAAAATGATTTAGCTCATGGGAGGATTGAAAATCCTCACAAGAAAAGATGAAATTACATATTGTGCTCCATCCTCTCTCAGAGACGCCACTGAGGTGGCCACAGACTTAATTGGACTAATGACCCATTGCTGTTATGCATAAAACTCGGGAGCCCACAGAGAAACGACGGGGCTGTAGAAATAGCCTGTAAGTACGAACCCAGTGACCGTGAGGACCCGAAGCAGCCTTCCACAGCAAATGCCCAAATGCACCAAGGAGAAAAGAAGCCGACTGTGACCAGGTTCTGTTCCGTAGAGTGTTCCAAAGGCTAAGTGTGTGGAAAACACATGGGAAAAAAAAATCAGCAGCTTTGACCAAAGACAAATTCTGGAAGGTTTGGAAGGTACAGATAACAGGGAGTGGGAGGAAGAGGCGATGCTTGAAACGGCACGACTCGTCCACACGTCAGGCCAGTGAGTGTAACTATATGAAACAAGTCTCTGGGGATCAGAGGAGGCTGGCCACGAAGATCTACTTTGTGCCTACAGTTCCCTTCTCACTCACCTGTTTTGACTCACTCTGGTCTCTGCTGGGGCTGCGTCAAATCCCAAAAGCTGATCTCTAGGGTGGTGGTTGGCACAAACACAGTACATGTGGAGATCGTCTCCAGAGCCTGCTCGCAGGCAACGCTGGAGTCTGCTAATCTGCTTAGGCTATGGATCCTGGTTCAGTCACTCTATCATCTTCTCATCTACCAGACAGAGACCTTGTCTCCTCACCACAAGCGTGCCTGGCACAAAGCGACAAGGAGGTCTATGGGGAGGTGGCCGCGTGAGCAGGATACCCATTGGAGGAACCTCTGGGAATAGGGTAGAGTTAGCCTTGGGTTCTTAAGCTTGGAGACCCTTAGAACAACCCATCCTCAACCAGCAGGCACAGCACTATACCCACCTGGGATAGTTTGGAGTTTTTCATTGTATTTTAAGCTTGACAATGATGCCAGGATAACTAATAAGGGCTACAAAGAAAGAAGTGGATTTTTAAATCGTCTTCCCCAAAGAACTGGGTTTTCATATTGCTTCTTTCTGTGGCTGATTTTTCCTTGCCAGGTGTGAGGCAGAACGCCTCTTCAAATGTGACCTGGGAAAGGTCTTTGCAATTTGCAGTGAAAAGGTAAAAACGCTGTTGATGACTAGATTTTCCAAAGAGTAACCAATGTTCCCAAATGAGGTTGAAATACAGAAGCAGCCAGCAGATCAGGTGAGGAGAAATGGGGACAGAAGGGCACACTCAGGGGCCTGGAGAGATGGCTCAGTGGTTATGAGCACTTGCTGCTTTTGCAGAGGGCCTGAATTTGGTTCCCAGCACCCAGGTTGGGTGGCTCACAACTGCCTGTAACTCCAGCTCCAGGGAATCTGATAACATCTTCTGGTCTCTTCAGGTAGACACAAATACACAGTAAAAATAAAAATTTATGAAAAAAATGTAATAAAAGAAAAACACACTGGACTTTAATGAGTGAAAGACGAAAGAATAAGAACATGAATCTAATGAAGGGACTCAGAGACTCAGAGGTGGAGTCTGGGAAGCCATGCGTAGCCAATGGGGGCATGAAAAGGTAACGTTCAGTTCTTAAGGCTCACCTTGCCCACAGGATTTGATGCAGAAGCAGGCTCCTCCCTTGATCAGCACCTTACCTGAAAAATAAAAGGGAATGCTGAGGAGATAGCTCAGCAGTTAAGAGCACTGGCTGCTCTTGCAGAGGGCCCAGGTTCAATTCCTGGCACCCACATGGTGGCTAACAACCATCAGTAACTCCAGTTCCAGGAGATCCAATACCGTCTTCTGGCCTCTGAGGGCACTGCATTTCACGAGTGCAAAGCACTCACACACATAAAATAAAAATAAATAAAACATTCAAAAAAGAATAGTACCAGAGTCCCCTTAGCAAGTCTGGGACAACTGTGAATTTCCAAGAAAGAAAAATGAGAGGGAGTGTGGTGCCAGGGAGTGTAGAACCTGTGCTGTGCACTTGTGTGTGTAGTCTGAGTGACAGTCCCTAAAGACACCCTCTTCTGATCCCTGGAACTTGTGCATTGCTTGGCATACTAAAAGGGGGCTTTGCAGAAATAATTCAGTCAGGGTCTTGGGATGTGGATTATCCTGAAATTCTAGCCCTAAATGTACTCATAATTGTTATAAGAGGGAGGTAGGGTTGGCGACTATTTAGAGGGGAAAGCAACGGAATGACAGATACAGGGAGAAAAGGTGACATGATCTAGGCCATGGGCCAGGGCAGGTTGACATCCTCCCATCACCCCAGAGCCTCTGAAAGGAGTCGGTCCTGCTGATATCTTGATTTTAGTCCACTGAGATTGACTTTGGACTTCTGAGCCCCTCAGCTTCGTGAGAGCAAATAAGTCACCAAGTTTGTGGTAATTTGTTCTAGGAACTGTGGGGAACTGATATGATGTGAGAATTTGGCTGGGTTTTCCCTTGAAGCCTCAGTCTTACCAGCTGTAAAATGGAGGTGCTATGTCTCATGCTTGTGTTCTCTCTCATGGGCTGACTGGAAGGCTGCAAAGAAAAAACTTATGAGAGCACTTGTTCTTAATTATAACACTCTATGCGCATGTGGGCCACAATGCTCTCGAAGGACACTTGTCACACTGGCCGCTCTTTAATCACATTCTTCCCGAGCTCTGTGGGATCTGGTTCAAGGTAGAGTTTCTCTTCTATGCTGAGGGTGGTAATGGCCGTGGAGAGAGAGGAGAAGGGAAAAGAAGGTGGGACCTGGGATCAAGATGTAGTCTTGTCACAGGGCACGTGGGCCCAGTCTGGCTGAGGGGAAGGCTTCCCAGGTTTAGTCTGGAGTAGCAGGTTGGGTTAGGCTATGAGTCAAGTGGCTCCAAGGAGTAAAACAAACCCTGAGGTCCTTGCTCCGTGGAGGAAAGGGAGAAAAGGAGCCAGTGTTAGGAAGCTGTTTTCTTATTTGGGGGCAGGGCAGGGTAAAACTTCCTTGATAAAGCCATGCATTGTGGGCTGGGGAGGTAGCTCAATGGTGGAACGCTTGCCTAGCATGGACAAGACTCTGGGCTCTCAGTTCTCCAGCAGCCTAAAAGAGTCCTGTATGGTGGTAAGCACCTGTAATCCCAGCACTTGAGAGAATGAAACAGCAGATTGCGAGTTCAAGGCCAGCTGGACGTATATTGAGAACATGTCTCAAAAACAACCCAAGCAGCCAGGTATGTTGCCACATGTGTATAATCTCAGTACTTAGACACTGAAGGCAAGAAGATCCTGAGTTCAGGGTCATCCCCAGTTGCATAAGGAGTTCAAAGCTAGCCTAGGTTACCTGAGAATGTCTCAAAACAAACAAACAAACAAACAAACAAACAAACAAACGGACTGGAGATGTGGATCAGAGTTAAAAGTGCAATAGAGAGGACTGGAGTTTGGATCCTAGCACCCATGGAACAAGTTGGGTATCCTGCAAACTCCTGCAACTCTAGCTCTGAGGGATTGGATCCCCTCTTCTGGCCTCTGTCGATGTGTCACTCAGGGTTAGGCATTTTACAGACTTACTCTTTCTGTATGACCAGTTGTGGAACTCCGTAATAGTCTAGATCTGTTGCAAAATAAGCTTCTTTGATGAATGGTGACTGACATACTTGTCTGTCAATATAAGGATCCATATTTAGCATATAGTAAGAAATTACATTTGTCTAGGGATATGACAGTCTTGGAAAGATCTGTGACCTCTCCAGCCATGTGTATTTGGCTATGTTTACAGTATAACACATGAGTCTCCTCCCACTGAGTGAGCTTTAAGTCCAATTAGGTAACTGTTGATTACTCTAAGATAAAAACACTACTACTGCCCCAATATAGTTTGCTGTGCCTGTCATTGTTGTGGTTATTAGGCCTTAAAGCTGGGACTGGACCATTGATTGATGTTCTCTCTTAGCTTGCATAGTGTTCTCCAAAGCTATGAGAGCTAGCCTTCAGGGAAGTGGCCTCCAGGTCAGTTCCACCCCATTGCTCCAAGTCCTGTCTTCAGCAACATGGTCTTACCTTTAAGTTCTTGGAGGCAATCAAGGGCTGTAGCAATAACTGGTGTAATGTTGAGAGTCTCTTGGACTATCCTGACCAACAACTAGAAGAGAGGTTTCTCCTGTCTGGCCCTATTTCTTGTTATGTAGCCTTCAGCTGTACACACAGACAAATGTAGAGACGTTGTATGTGTGATTTTTCCATAGACTTTTGAACTAATGTATTTCCCTCTAGTGTTTTCATACCAGCTAAGTATTATTTATTTCCCCTCTCTCTCTCCCTGTCTAAGCTCCCCTCCCCAGCTAAAGTACCCCATTTTCCCCTTGATAATACTGTCTCCTATGGCCCTCTCTCTCTTAAGCTCTTTTACCTTTTGACTTTCTTAGGGTTCATTGTCAACCCTGGACTAGAGTCTAACGTTAGAAATTGCACCTATTAAAACATAGAGCTTAATGCCACTGGACATCTTGAAATCACTCCATTACTATAGGCCTTATCAGTAATTTAGGTAAAATAAATTTGAGAGTGTAACCCAACCAATGCAAGTTTCGTGGCCACTAGAATAAGTATAATAGTATCTGTGAGTGAAATCTTTGATTTCCCTTAAGATGTGTTGTAGTAATTAACACTGTTTTCCCCAACCAACCTAGAAAGGAGGTGTCTTGCCCTTTCATGCCCATTTCCTCAAGCAGTAGGCCAAGCATGCTTGACTTAGTAAATGGGTGACTTCTTCAGGACATCTGTGGCCCAGACCCGGCTGTGACTGAGTTCTCTGGCACACAGGGTCCCGGTCAAGGATACACTTTGTGCTGTGCCCCAGGTCCCCTCGGAGGAGGTCTCGTCCTTAGTCAGGCAACAATCCAAACCCATAAACGACACTAGCTTCCTCTTGTCTGAAATGCTCAGGTCCTTATCTAAATGAAAGCTATCTTCCAGCCACAAAAAAAGGCAGGCGCCCACAGGGACGGAGCAAGGTGATGGATGAATGAAGTGAAGGATGGGTTCCGGGCTTTGCCAGTTGTCTTGACAACAGTGTGTTACAGATGTGTGTGCACTCTGATCTGCATGATTTAAAGCAATGAAGTCATGTTTGCACTTTCCCTTTTCAAGTCGCATTTCTAGGGAAAGGTCTGTCAGTAGACTCAGCTTATAGCCATAGGGGACTAACGATTAGAAACAGGCTAACAACTGGCTTGACTTGCTCCAGAGCTTCTTCAAAGAGAACAAGGTCCACACTGGCTGACTGTGATTCTTCACCTCCTCCACACGCCTCACTGCACCTGCTGCTACTGAAGTCATTAATGCTGTGTTAATTGCCAAACTGGATGGACGGTGTTTGGTTATGACCTCATCTGACCTTTCTGAGGGCTCTGACTCTACTGCTGCTTCCTCTTCTTCAGACTGGCTCTCTGTGGACAACAAGACACCAAGTGTTGTTGTCCTGACTCTCCTCCTCTTTGCTTGGCTTTTCTCTGGCTAGTGCTGTTCTCCCCAAGGCTCTGGGCTCAGTCCTGTTTTCTCCTCGTTTTTGCTCTCTCTGAGGTTCTCAAGCACACCATACTTTCAGATACCACAGCCTTTGGGTCTGTGCTTCTAGCAGGGGTTGCTCTTCCTCCTCCTCTTCCTCCTCCCCCTTCTTCTCTTCTTCTCTAAGCTCTGTGTGTATCTGTGCTCTTGGAGCAGGGAGAATAGTATAACGTGGCATGCATTGCTGATTAGAGGACAGTCTTGAATGCTCATCCTTGTTTTTACCTTGTTTGAGACACGGTCTCTTGCTTGTCACTGCATACACCAGGCTAGGCACCTGGTGGACTTGTGGTAATTTTGTTTCTTTCTCATCTTGCTGTAGGAATGATGGGGTTACAGACATGTGCCACTGTACCTGGCTTTACAAAGGTTCTGGGGATTCAAACCCAGTCCCTCCGTGCTTGCATGACAAGCACTCTACTCAGTGAACCATCTCTCCAGCCCTTATTATACTCGTTTGGTGAAAATGCCATCTTGGTTAGATCCAGTTCCTTTCCTTTTCCATCTGTGTAGCTGCATATGGCTGGAGAAGAAGTAGCCACACAGACAGGTTGCACAGACCATGCACTTTTCATGGCCATGGATCTTAAGAGGGTCCCTAATGCTGTTCTTTATTAGTTCCTGGTCCTTTGGCTTCCAAGTTCTAGTTTCCTACCTGTTGCTAAAATTCTTTCTGGGAGGAGTGAGGGGCACCCAGCCCTGTTTGGGAAACCAGAGTTTATCTGGGCTTGCTTACAGAGCAGTGGGCAGGGAAGGCCCTCTACTGAGGCCATACAGTAAAGCCTACATTTCCATGGGGACCTGTGAGCTGCTGACAGCTGCCCAAGAAGGTGAAGGGCTAGCCTCCTCCCAGCTTCTTGCTCACACCCTAGTCCCTCCCTCTACATACAACTCAGGCCACTGGTTGGTGACTGACTGTCCCAGTTCCTCCCCTCCTATGGAACACCAGCACTCAAGTTCCTTTGTGTGGATCCAAGCAGGCAGGTGCTGCTGAATGTGCAGTCCATTTTGGCGGGCAGGGGGCCAATTCACTACCCCATTCTGGCTCTCAGCTGATAATCTTGCTTCCTACTTTACTGAGGAAACTGAAATGATCAGAAGAGAATGTCCACAGGTTCCAACCCCGCATCCCCCACATTCTATGTCTACACCACAGTCTGCTCCTGTGAACGCAGACCATCTATGCTCTCAGCTAGGGTCCGGCCCTCAGCACGTGAGAGCTTCCACGTCCCCCTCTTCTCCTTGGGATAATCCTACAGGACTCTTCTCTTCTGGACATTTGCTGTGTCTTACAGAGTCACTGGAGCATTCCCATCTGATTGACTCCCAGTGCATACAAAGAACCTTTAAAGACCTTTCAGTGGCATATGAGATCCTGTGTGATCCAGTCCTCCTGTCAGGTTTGAACCCCATCCCTGCATCTCCTCCCTCACTTCACTCCAGACTCGTTGGCCTCCATGTTGGTTCTTAAGCCTTAGGAATGTTTTATCTTCTGTATCTGAAATGCCCTTCTCCCAGATATCCTCTTGGCTGACTCCTTGACCTTCTTGCTACTCAAATCTTATTTCTCAATGGGGCCTGCCGTGACCACCACCTCAATTAGATAGCAAGACACCCGTCATCAACCTCAGCACCCAGATCTCTCTTACCCTGCTTTGCTCTTTGTCTTTTTGTCATCTGCCTTATTATATAACTACCTGTCTATTGTTTGTACTGTTACTTGCCTGTCTCTATATTAGAACAGTCCCCAGTGGCAAGTATCTTTGCTTATTGATATATCCCGACGTCTACAGCAGTAGCTGTCACAGAGCAGCTGCTCAAGAAAATGTTAGCAAAAGACTGGATACCTGAGTGTCCTGTCCGTGTGGGTGCTCTTGGCAATCAAGCTCTCTCCTGGCTTGTCTACCTGTCCCCTTATTTCCTACAGGATAAGCTTCTGCAACAGAAGGCCTGCCATTTTAAACACATCCCTTAGTACCTCCTCTTCACCACTCTGTGGAGTTCATTTCTGTTCTAGTCTCACAGAGCCTCTGGTAGTTTTCTGCATGTATTCTGCCTGCCTCTACACAACTCCAGGCTTAACCTCTGTTGTCTTCTAGTATTCTCCATTTCTTTGTTCAAGTGCAGAATCTCCTCAAGAGTCAGCCCAAATAGCTGTCTTGCAAAGCCTTCCTGAGAGCATCAGGCTCTTCCATGGGCTCTCAGAGGCTTTGTTGATAACTCTATTACAGAGGAGGAGGCTGCATCTACCTTCTCTGTGGTCCTCAGACCTCCTCAGTGGTTGGAATTATGTAACTGAGTGTGTGTAGAACTGAGTACTCATAGAGATTATACTATTTAATAGTTCCACCAAGTAAGCATGCGCACCTACTCCAACCTGCAGCATTTAAAAACTGATAGTTTGTGGCTAAGGCGGTGGCTCAGCCAGAAAGTGCTTGCCTTGCAAGTATGACATGAGTTTGATCCCCAGAACACACGCTAAATAATAAAATAAAAATGTAAAAAGATGGCCTTGGTGGCATATACTTATAATTCCAGCATTAGAGAAACAGAGACAGGAGACTCTCTAGGGTTTGATGGCCAGCCATCATAGCCTAATGGGTGAACTCTAGGCCAATGAGAGAGCCTGTTTCACAAAAAAAAAAAAGTGGATGGTTCCTGAAGCTTGGATACCCGAGGTTGTCCTTTAGGCTCCATATGTATATGCACACACATTGATGGATACCTTCACACAGAAACATGCATACACATGAACACACACACACACACACACAATATGAGTTTGATGAGAGGAGTGGAGAGGTACTTGTTTTTGTTTTGATTTATACACATTGATTACTCGTGATTTGCCCATTTAAAGATATTTCATTTATTATTTTTTATTTCATGCGTATGAACGCATTGCCTGCATGTATGTAAGTGCACCCATGTTGTGCAGCACTCACAGAGGTCAGAAGAGAGTGTTGGATTCCCCTGGAACTGGAGTTATGAATGGTTAGCCACCATGTGGGTGCTGGGAATTGAACCCAGGTTCTCTGCAGCCCCAAATTTGCCTATTTTAAAAAGATTACAAACTGTGTTTCTTGTGTGAAGTGTCTACTCGTAGTCTTTGCCCATGTTTCAGTGTGTTTGCCTTTTCCAGTTTAAGCAACTTTTTGGTAAGAGACATTTTGATATAATAGAAAACTAGCCTAAGTGATAGAATGGTTGGGTTCTGTGGTTTCCTTGTCTATAGGTGGGGATAATAATGGGTGGATCTATAATCCATTTTGGAAGGTAAAAATGATTGATATTTGCCATTTCAGACAGGCTGCCAATGGTACTTGTCCTTCCCCTCTTAAAAAAATTACTTATTATTTTTACTATTTTCTGTGCATGAGTGCATTGCCTGCATGTATGTAAGTGCATCTATGTTGTTCAATGACCATGGAGGTCAGAAGAGGGCATTAGATCTCCTGGAACTGGAGTTCAGATGGTAGGAATCAAACCCGGGTCCTCTGCAAGAGTAGCCAGTGCTCTTAGCCACTAAACCATCTCTCTAGCCCTGACTTTTTTTCCTTACAGGAAATGAAAGAGGCTTAAAGTGAGTTGAGTGTACAAATACTTTATAGGTGACAAGTATGGATCAAAATAAGGAATTTATTGGTTCATCTTTAGAAATCTATAAGACATTTCCCTGCACAGTACCTCACATTTCTCACCACAGTTCTGCTAAGAGGGAGAAAAAGTGTGCCGAGTGAAATCACACAGCCCACAGGAAGCAGGCGGACACGAGCCTGGGATACCGACCTCTGGCCTGTGATTTTACACTGTGTGACCCTGCTTTCCTACAAGTCCTAAAAGGCAGGTTCACTTTTTCCCAGGCATAATGCACATCAGTAGCCTGCTAAGTGAGGGACATTAGCTGAAGCTGTGCAGACACAGCCTGGGTCTGTAAGGTGAGCTGCAGGGTCTCATTAACAACATAAAGAACATCACTGTGCTGCAATTATTTTCTTTAGAAATGGCTGTGCAGAAGAGATAGGCAGTTTTGAGCTCCTGTGAATGCACTTTGTTCAGAAGGCTAAAGGCTGTAATGATTTGGAATCATGGTCATCTTGGGTAACTGCTTAGGTCATTCTCATTCACAGTGGCCTAAGTTATGATGAGTCAGATTTACAACCCTTATAATGCAGCTGGGAGAACAATACTTTTAGCATTCTAAACTTTCCGAAGAGGTGTCATGTGCTTTGTGATACCCTAATTCTCCATTCCAGACATGTGAGAATAAACAGAATCCCTGAAAGAATAATATTTCTAGAAATATGAGAGAAAATTTAATTTCTTTCACTTCATCTCCAGATGTTTTCCAGCAGGCAGGAAAATCTCCATAGAATGCAAGGTTTCCAAACAAATAAAACTTCCAGAGAATTCCCCTTTTAACAGATCACATTGTGTTACTTGCAAACTAGCTGGTGACTAAAAGATGCTTTGAAGTTTGCATAGTCAATTAAAAATATTTCTTAGGGGTAAGGAGACATGTAATCTATCAACAAGTATTTTCTTCTTAGATTAGTTTTCTAGTTTCTAACCTTTAGATGTAGGATTTTAGTAATCAAAGTAGCAGGTAGAACGTATGAATAGGACCCTGGACCAGGTGCTATGGAGTGCTCCTATGTCTTCTCCCTGACTCCCCCAAGGCACAGAAAGAAGGAACCAGCCAGAAATGGGATGAGACCTCTGAAACTGTGAGCCAAAAGAAACAGATCTCCCTTTAAATTGTTTCCTGCATGCATTTGCCACAGTGACAAAAAGCTTGCTAGTACAGTTACCAACCTGCATGCCATTGAAAAGCAGGAAGTTCAGTCTAAGAAAATACTGCTTTGCAATTAAAGTCAGAAAATGAGAAATTCCACAAAAGCAAGAAGGCAATATTCTGAAGGAGATGACAAGGCCATTTCAGCCTAGGAGACTGGGCAGACTCCTTGGGGGAGATAGCTGCAGAATGGGAAGGATTCGGGGGTGCTGAGAGTGGGGTAGAGGGCTGTAGAGAAATGGAAGAGCAAAGATAATGTCCTTGGGCAACAATGACCTGTGGCAGAGGAATGGGGACAGAATGTGATCTGGCCAGGCCAATAGGTGGAGGGGAAAGTGGGCTGGGCTGGTGTGCCTGTCCAGGCCTGTGGGTGTATCTGTGGAGAATTTCCTTGATTGCTCATTGATGTAGGAGGGCCCTGCCCACCGTGGGTGCTGCCATCCTTGGGCAAGTGGACCTAGGCTGTATAGGAAAAGTAGTTGAGCAAGCCAGGGGAAGCAAGCCAGTAAGCAGCATTCCTTTGAGGTCTCTGCTTCAGTCTCTGCCTCCAGGTTCCTGCCCTGAGTTTCTGCCCCGACTTCCTTAAACCATGGACTGTAATTTGTAAGAAGAAATAAACCTTTTCCTCCTCCAAGTTGGTTTTGGTCAGTGTTTTTGTCTCAGCAACAGAAACTAAACTAGGACAATTGGGGCTCTAGGCGGGTGATCTCTGGGGGTGCTGCCAGCTACTCTGTCCCACTCGAAGTTCCTGGCCCAGTTTCTTAGGTAACTCAGGGGTATCGATGAACTCAGTAAAAGAACAAATGAAAGAGGGACAACTCCCCGGGAAACAAAGGAGAATGAAACCTTCAGGTTGGTGGCAACATATTCTTCTGTCGAATTCACTCTCTTGGTAAGTTGGTGAATTTACCCCCTAGCACAGTAGGAGCCTCATCTTTAGACTAGTCATTGATTACCTGAAAAACAAACAAATAACCAACATTAAAATCAGGTAAAGAAGGGAATCATAAATAATCTGCATTTATGACAATATTTTTGTTTCACTTAACATAAATAAATATACTCTTATTCACTGGCTTTTCCTATTATTATTGTACAGGACTTTGGCTTTGAGTAAGGATTCAGAGACCAGAGCTCACTGATTGTTTTGCATAAACGACACCCAGACTCAACAGCTATGATTCCTAGCTTGGGATCTTTTAACCTGTGAAGCTGACTTAAAGACACCCGGAAGACAGTTAGAATGCACACTGTCTCTGGGCTTCACTGTGTCACGCACTCTTTTACAGTTCTCTTGCTTCTTGCCTACAATTCTTTTTAGCAACCACCTTTACCAATTCTTTTCAAACCATTCCACTTAGCTTTCATAGAAATGGTCTGTTGTTCAGAATAATATTTCATTAGGGTGTACAACAATGACCAAAAAAGTATGATTATAATGAGATTTGGAACAAGGACTTTGAGAATTGACCCATGGATTCCTTTTTCGTGTGTATGACAGGGTCTCATAGTGTAGCCCAGGCTGGTTTGGAACCAGAGCTCCTCCTGTCTCGGCCTCCCACGTGCCTGGATTACAGGGATACACCATCATTCCTGGTTTAGGTCTTGTGGGTTGTATTTTATATATTTTGTCCATTAAAACCTCACAGCTGAAAACATCTACACTATTAATTGAACTTGATCTAAGAGATCAGCTTTCACTTTTTATATCTCATCTGGTCTTTAAGATGAGAGATAATCAATATGATTATAGTCTTAGGGTATTGACACAGAACTCAGGTTTTGGAATAAAAGTTTCAACTTTGGTTTGCTTCTCTCATAAGAATAGCTCTCACTGGTAGGATGGTCTCTTCTTTATGGTATTTCTCCTGCTGTTGATTTTTAGCATAGTTATCTGTGATTGTGTGAACGGAGTTGAGCGGAGAGGCACTTCTCGTGTTAATTATAAATAATACACAACTGATTGCTACAGTAATAAGGGGATAGACTGAACAGCAACTGCCCAATTGGGAGTTTAAGAAAATAACAAAGCCATAAAAGGCTCTTTCTGGCAATGGCGACAGTGAATTTCCCACCATTTTCCCTGTGGCTTCAGATAGTCTCAGTGCTCAGACCTTTGTGCTCTGACCCTCACTTAGATTCTTATAATAATATATTTCTAATTGTAGGAGCTGCCACGTGGGCTGACTAGACTGTTGCAGTGAGGGCCACAGCCATGTGTCCTCCAGGGAGACTAGTGAGCATGGGAGATGAACTGCAGTGAACCTTGGAGTTCTGAGAACTTGCAGGGCTCTGATAGCCCGTCTTCCTACAGCGTGCAGAAGCCTCCATCAATGCTGACCCATGGCATAGAAACAGACACAAAGGCAGTCTGCCTTGGAGTTGGCTGGGCTGCCTCCCCTTAAAGATCCACAGAGGTACTCCTAAACACAACTGCTTCCCATGGGGCCCCTCCAGGTGGCCCCCTTGTTGGCTCCAGGAGTGAAGTTCCTGGGTATATAATTGTTTTAGCATAAATCAGTTCAAAGTGGGGAGGAAGGCTCCGGGGGACCATGGAACAGTGTTTGGCACGCTGCTAATGCATCTTAAATAGCTTCCAATGAAAATGGACATAGTTTCTGCTACACTAGGCAGAGCGCTGGGCTCTTGGGGAGTTGAATACTTGGAGGAAGGGAAAAAAAAATGAAGGTTTTCAAGACTCTGGCTTGTGTCCTAGCAAAATTCATTTTCCCTTGTCAAAGGGACTAGTTCTCGGCAGGAGGGAAGGAAAGACATCCTACCTGAGCATCCTAAGTCACTGCCGAAAACTGTGATCCTGCCCAGAGCTAGCAGAGAAACCAGAGTTGGAAAAGGATCTTGGCAGTTGCCAGGAGCCAGCTGTTCTGTCCTTTTGTGTCCTTGCCTACCTGTCACCTAAAGAACATGTTTTTGATCCTTGATGGCCTTAGTTACCTGCAGAATGAGGGTAAACTGAAAGCATCGGCAGAAGTCAAAAGCCCCGAGACCTGAGGCAAACATCACTTGGTTCATTCAGCAGCAAGAACCATGCATCATCCAATGTATTTTCAGTTGACTGATACTTGTCAGCCTGTAATCTACCCACCAGGATTATTTAGTATCTCTGCTTTCAAAATTGTTCCACTCTGAAGGATTAGCCATTGGACACAAAGCCCTTGGCCGGGAATAAAATTGTGAGGAAACTGAAATGACTGGGGATGCCCCTTTCTTTTCTTACAAAGTATATGTATGTGTGTGTCTATGTGTGTGTGTGCGTGCACGCGCGTGTGTGTGTAACGGGTATGCAGGTGCATTAATCTGCAGAGGCCAGAGGTGAATGAATGTTGGGTATCTTTCTCAGTTGCTTTCCACATTATTTTTGAGACAAGGTCTTTCACCAGACCCGGAACTCACCGTTTTGGCTGGCCAGCGAGTTCTAGGGATTCACCTGTTCCCCCTACTCCCAGCCTGGCCCCCACCTCCCAGTATTGGAATTTAGACACACATTGTTAAGCTTGGCATTTAGACGCACATCATTAAGTTTGGTTTTTACTTCAGTGCTGGGGATTAGAACTCAGGTCCTCATGCTTGTATAGCATTGAAAACACTCCTATTATGAGATTTTAAAGATCCTTTCTACCAAACTACTCTCACTCTTCTACAAATATCCACTAACCCACTTAGTCTACCCTAAGCCTCCACTGAGCAGAAGTTTAGCACCTCCTACAGCTGAGCAAATCTGGCCTTTCTGTGAAACCTGCAGAAACTCAGGCAGCTGAGCAGGGAAATCAGAGACCCAGTCCACAAGGCATGGCTATCTCCAGGAGCCATAGGCTTTGTAATCCTTTTGGGGGCTTTCTGTGCTGCCTTGCTGTGGAAAAGGATCAAACAAGCTAGGGACTGAGTCAGCTGTGAAATATTCCCTTACAGAGTGCTAAATGCCGCCGCCACTAAAACAAGCAAAGGAAAAAGCCAAGCGTCGGCAAATGAAGAAATGATTTCTTTCAAACCAGTGGATGGTTGTTTGATCTGATGGGGAACAAGTGAACCTGTAGCTTCCTAGTTAATAGTGGCTCAGGCCCAGCAAGAGATTCCGAATGTGTTTCTGGAAGTTGTATAAAGGAAGGCTTTCTTTGGAGCCACCTTGGAGATCTGGTGGGGGTGGGTAGGAACTGGAGACCAAGGCCAGAGGATGGAGCTGGAGGGCTTGCTGCATGGGGAAGGGGTTGCTGAGGCAGCAGGATCTGGCCACATTGCCATCTGGCTTCAGTCTCATGGACTTTGGAAAGTAAGTTGGTGCTCTGAAGGCCAGGCAAGCATGATCCCAGTGCCAAGGAACAGGGTAAATGAGAACTTGTCTCTAAGCCACAGATTCTGGAATTTCCCATAATTAACATTCCAGTGGAACATTCAAAAGACCTGGGCCTTCAGTAGGCCTGGAAATTAAAACAGGATAAAATATTTAGGATCTAGTTAGGAGGGTAAGGCTTTGAGAAACCATTGCGCCTGCCGGCTACTTGTGAAATGCGACTCAGTTGTATCTGTGAAGTAGCAGGAGACTCAGTACTTTGAAGCATTAGTTTTGACAGGGATCTTAAAGAGAATCCGGTTCTCTTAAAGACAGCAGTGTCCTGAAGCCAGAGACGAGCTTGCCCCTCTAATGACATTGATGTTAATGAATCTGGTGACTGTGCTGAGTGCCTTAAGTGTATAGTTTCATTTGATCTTCACCATTTCCCAGGAACAGTAGTTACCACTATCTCTGCCTAGGAGAAGAGGAAAAAGAGGACAGGCAGCTTGCTCACAGTTACAGTGGCTAGCAATGGAGTAGCTGGGACTTCAGTCCACATTTCTGAGGTCTTAGAGAAGTAACTCGTAGCAGAGAATATAAAATTGCTAACTATCTATCACCTACCTATCATCTATCTATCATCTATCATCACTCCTCTATCATGTGTCTATCTTCAATCATCTATGTATCACTATCATTATCTAGCTATATACCTAACATCCATAATCAACCCATTATCTATTAGTCTATCTATCTATCTATCTATCATCTATCTATCTTCATCATCATCATCTGTCTTCTATGTGTCTATCATCAACCCATTATCTATCAGTCTATCTATCTTCATCATCTATTTTCTATGTATCTATCATCAATCCATTATCTATCTATCATCTATGTACATCATCATCATCTATCTATCACCTATGTATCTATCAACAACCTATTATCTATCTACCTATCATCTATATATCATCTATTATCTATCAATTATCTATCTCATCTACTATCTTGTCTACCATGTAATCATCTATCATCTGTCTATATCATGTAGTGTTAGGGAGATAATGGCACTTGTTTTAAACAATTCACACTGTATTATCTAACAGGAATAACAGTAATAATATAATGAGTGGGAGGCTGACTGGATGTCAGATGCTGTACTAAGCTGTATATGTAGATTAGGTAATCATTGAATCTCAGCTCAACATGTTAAAGAAAAATGACTTTGACATTGTTAAAGTTGCTCAGACAGAGCACGCAATAGACACAAGGATCACTGTGATGGGGTCTCGCAGTCGGGGAGACAGACTAGACTCAATACTGCTTCAACAAGGACAAGTGGAGATTTATAACAAGAGGCAGGGTAGAGATGGCCATTCCATAGAAAATGATTAACAGGAATGTCAGAGAAGGGAGTTCCTGGTTATATCAACTCAATCAGGTGAGTGTTCAGATATCAAGTGTGGTGGATATTGTTAAGTCACTTAGGATCCTAGCTCAAAATGGATTCTGCAGTGTCAAAGAGGGAAACCCAAGATTGAATTCAACTAGGCAAAGGACTCAGTTTATACAGAAAGGGTCATTGTACAACTGTGGGGGATATTACCCTTAAGTTATAGATTAGTAAGCTGAGGCAAAGAGCCGAGTTAAGCTCATGCAGTTAATAGCTAATGGAGTCAGGATTTGAATTCACCTCTTCACTTGTGTGTTACTGATCTGTCCTCTAGATACCATGCAATGCCGGTTCACGTCTGTCTTCCTAACTGTGCTCATTAGTTTTGTCAACTTGACACAAAATAGATACAGCTAGGAAGAGGGACCTCAGATGAGTAATTTCTTCCTTGAGATTGGCCTGGGGGCATTTTCTTGATTGTTGATTGATGTTTGGCAATGTCACCCCTGGGCAGGGGGTCCTGGACTCTATAAAAAAGGAAGCTGAGCAAGCAGAGGGGCAACCAGAGAGCAGCGTTCCTCCACGGACTCTGTTTCAGTTCCTGTTCTAGGTTTCTGCCTTGAGTTCACGCTCTGGTCTCCTGGGTAGACTGTAATCTGTAATAGACCTTTTCTCCCCAAAATGGCTTTGGTTAGGAAACTGTTGCTGGGTAGCTTTAGTGTCAACCTGACACACCTGGTTGAGGAAGCCTAAAGTGGGGAATGGCCTCCATTGGCCCAGCCTGGGACCGTGTATGTGGGGTATTTTCTTGATTGTTGAGTGCTGCAGGAGGGCACAGCCCACTGTGGATGGTGCCATCCCCAGGCAGGTTGTTGTCTATTGTTAGAAAGCAGGCTGAGCCTGGACCAGGGGAGCAAGCCAGTAAGCAGCGTTCCTCCGTGGCCTGTGCTCCAGCTCCTGCCTCCAGTTTTCTGCCCTGAGTTCCTACCTTGGACTCTCTGATGAACTGTGAGACCTGAAGATATAAGTGAGGTAAACCCTTTCCTCCCCAAGTTGGTATTGGTTGGACTGTTTTGTCACAGAAATTGAAGGTAAGCTAGGACAGAAATTGGTACCTGGATCATGGGGTATTGCTACGACAGACCTAACTTTGGTTTTGGGGGAGGATTGTGGAAACGTTTGGAACTTTGGGCTAGAAAAGCCATTGAGTGCTTAGAGTTTGCTGCTGTGGAGCTTGAAACAGTTATGGATAATAATGCCTGGCTTGTGAAGCTTTAAAGGGAAGCGGAGACTATCAGGACTGTTTGTATGATCTTTGAATTGAGAATCTGTGGGTTCTGGTCAGCTGGAGCTGAAGAATCAGCTGTGATTAAGAAGAGACCAGAACCTAAAGTGAAACCTTTGCTTTACTGGGACTATTGATGCTGGTTAGCTGGGGCTGAAGAATCAGCTGTGAGTAACAAGAGACCAGCATCACTGTGCTGAAATCTTCTGGGAAGTATTTCCTGAGGGTCAGCACACAGAAGCTGTGGTCCAGAGGGGAGCGAGACTCCATCTCAAGCTGGAAGCAGGACTTGGTAATATGTAAGATCTCCTGCATGGTTATGGTGCTGAAAGCATGTTTAGGTCACAGAGACTGGCTTTGGCTCAGCCTTGCCCTGTCCATTCCTCTTCTGAGTTGGAAGGGAACACGGCCTTGCCAGGAAGTCCTGCTTTCTCCCTTTGATTGCTCATTTTGGAAATCATCTAGCAGATCAGACAAACATTGTATTTTGTGAAATCCATTGGTGTTGAAAGGTACAGAATGAAATTGCTTGAAGTAGGAGCTCTTTTCCAAATGATTTCATGTCTCAGATTTAAATTATTTATTTGAAAAATTAATCAGTTTGGATTTAAAAAGTTACAGTAGGATGATCTTTTTTTTTCTTCTTCCTCTAATGGATGATTTGAGGGAATTGGCTTTTAGATTATTAAGATAAAATATGAGATTGCAAAGATGCCGTCTGAGCCTACTGCCTGGAGGGCCGCCTAGGAAAAAGATTCTCTGATGATGATTGGAACCCTAGGTGCCTGAGGCAGGAGATGCCTAAAGACAGCCCTCTTTATCTTTTATTTAATGCAAAGCCTTGCACACCTGGGCACCACACACTTGCCTGTTAAATGATACATGGAAATTTGCTTAAAACACTAAAGGCCCATTGGAGAGGTTGTCCACTTCTTGGGGAACTATCCTCCTTTCTCAAACTGTCTTCTTTTCTTTCTTTCTTTCTTTCTTTCTTTCTTTCTTTCTTTCTTTCTTTCTTTCTTTCTTTCTTTCTTCCTCTTTAATGTGTATGAATGCAGGTGTGTGGATTATAGCACACATGTAAGAAATCAGAGGACAACTCTCTTGGCGGTCAGTTCTTTCCTGCCTTGGAACCTGGGGATTGGACTCAGGTCTTTAGGTCTTAGCATACGTGCTTCTACTCACTGAGCCACCTTCCAAACCCTTTCTACACTTTCTTTGTATCTCTTCTTGCTCAAACCTGGCCAGAATAGATGCCACCCTCATGGAGCACAGGTATGGATTTGTCCAATGGAGACAGTGATCCAGGCCTTCACTGGCTGCTGGGTTCCTCAGGTACTTCTTTGGCAAATGTCTGAAGATAGTACTCTTCTTTGAGAATGAAATCTGCATCACACAAGGCCCTGCCTAGTGATGCCCTATATCCCAGCAGGAAGCTGGCCCCAGGCCCATGAACAATGCAGATGCTTTGCTTATTTCCTGATGCAATTTTTCTACTTATCATCACTTTAGGAAAATCACTTTTCTACTCTGTACTACCAGATACAGACTTTTCCTTTTTTCTTCTCTTTATTTTTGCATTTACTAAGAGATTTTGTGTCAAAGTTATCAAGTTCTTATAGCTCTTAAAGGTCATCTATGTGACTAGAGTGATGCTTGAGATTTTATTGCTATTTTTAACATTTGGAATTACTGTATAGTTACAATGAGTCAAACACCATGCTAAGTGCTTTAAAGGTACTGATTGATACAATCCTTCCAACAAGATTCTGAGATATTTCTACAATACACATTTTAAAGACATGAGACTGAGGATCAATGAGGTATGTTGACTTGCCCAAGATGACTCAGCCAGTAAGAGACACAGCCTTGAATTAGGTAGTCTGACTTCCATCAGCTTTTTAGTGGGCACACTGCATCGTCTCCTCTTCCAGTTGGTGGCCTTCCATAGTCTTTATGATCATCCCAAAAGATCAGTGTCTTATTGTGCCTACCTTAACAGGATCTTCGTCTTGATCTCAGGTCTGTCTGCCTTCAAAGCCTATGCGTTTCCACTCTTCAAATGGCCTTTGAGGAAGGTCGACTCTGAGTTAGCCACTGTTACCTCACCTGTCCAACTGTTTCTTCTGTCACAGAGATAGACAGAAATGCATTATTACATATTGTGCCTAAGCAAATGCATTGGTTTACTGCAGGGGCTCACAGATTTCTAGCATCTTGTGTTCGGATTTTATATGAACACTTGATATGTATGGGAGATGAAGCAGAGAGCTACTAGAGTTGAATTAAGGATCATGGACCAGTGTCCTTCTCAGGCCCATTGCTTCATTTCCCCTGATTCATTGTCCCTGAGGCCCCTCCATCAAACTCTGAAGGACACTAAGAAAGTATAGCTAGGTTATGACTTAATGTATCCCAAGTCAAGTACACATGTCAGTCATCCCCAGAGGAGCATTATTTATTCTGATTTGGTATTTATTATTTATATTGTTATTACTATTATTATCATTTTGGTCTTTTTGAGACAGGATCTCCTTGTACTTCCAGCTGGCCTGGAACTTGCTATGTAGACCAGGCTGGCCTTGAACTCACAGAGACCCATCTGCCTCTGCCTCTAGAGTGCCTGGACTCAGGGCATGTGCCACAATGCCCAGCCCATTTATAGCATTATTGCAAGACATTTGTGGTTTAAGAAGAAAACTCAAAGATTGTTCTTATATTAGCCAAAGACGCATTTTCTAGGCGCATCTTGCTATTGTTCTTAAAAGAAATATTGGTCAGATCAAATCAATAACCACTCATTTACAAGCCTGGGAAAACAAACAGTATGACCTGGTAACTTCTAAGTTACGATATTATTACCTCCTCAGTTTCTGCAGGCAGGTTTAAACAATTTGTTGTCTTGTGTCTCTTCTCTCATGGGAACGCCAGTATCTAAGCTGTAGACACATTTCAAAGACAGGTCATGCTGTGATTTAAACTGAGGAGTGACAATCAGCCATAACTAACTCTTCCTACTAATGACTAAGAGAGCTGGCAGGTCCAGAACCTCAACTACTGGTTTCCTTGTATGGAACCAAAAGAGGTCATAGAGACTCGAAGCAGGCTGTAGAGTACCTTGAAGCAAAACCTAAGCTTTTCTGGCTAGATGCATTATCTTCACTATTTTGTTATTAGACAAGATTTTAAAAAAGCTGCGTGGGTGTGGTTGAATAATGGTATGGTTGGAAATGGGCGACCTTTTCTTACTCAACTTTCTAAGGGCTTGGTGGGTCTCTCCTTTGACTCAGCAGCTTCTGAGTTCTGCCTATGATTGGTACATGTTTTCTGGCTTTGGCTGCCTTTGGCCACAATCCCATCACTTGAGAGGCAGAGGCAGGTGGATCCTCTGTGAGTTCAAGACTAGCCTGGTCTATATAGTGAGTTCCAGGTCAGCTGGAACTGGGAGACCCTGTCTCAAAAAGACCAAAAACACCTGACCTTTATGTTTAATGGAAGGAATATTTGACTCCTCCACAGAAGGAGACAGGACAGGTAGTATATATGTCCTTAAGTTATGAGCATATGGAGCTGTGGTAAGAATATTATGGGTCCCTCAAATTCCATTCCTTTGTCTTCTAGGCATCTTTGCAGGTAAGTGTAACCATGCCATTGAGTTTTCATCAGTAGGTGCTGGCAGAAAGTGGTGGTTACCATCTCTAGGCCTGGACCGTAGAGTATCTTTCATCCTGTCCTCTTGTGTGTTTTGGCTAAATGGAGAGGACTCTCAGGATTTATTTAGAGGATGCTGACCCAGAGGATAGGAGGAGCAAGGGTCTCCAAATGACATGCCAAGCAATGCTTCTCCTGGCTACTTAACGTTGGCGATAAAGGAAGTGATAATCAATGAGACTTGTTCTAGGCCATTGAGGTTTGAGGAGTGCTTGTTCTGAGTCAGTTGGTACCCTAAGACTGAGGACAGTGACTGAGGACGTATGTGTTAGAGTCAGGCAATTCTGGCTTCTACAGAAAGCTTTCCACTTAGCAGCTGTGTGACCTTGCACAAATTACTTAACCTCTCAGAGTTAGAGCTTCATTTGTAAAATGGGAATATAATAACACTTTCCTCATAGGACTGGGGGAGAATTCTATGAAAACATATGTATATGGTGTCTGTTACATAGCGGGTATAGCGAGATTACAGATTTACTCACACAATCCAATGGTGCAAAGAAAATGTAGTTCCTTTATTTCTATATAACTGATTGAATTTTCCTCAAAATTCTACAGCCCTGAGGTAGCAAGGAAACAAATGTGAACTTTAAATGAGCCAATTAACAATATGCCAGTCTCCTTCTGCTTTAAAGCAATCCTTCCCAGGTAAATGCTCCAGCTCCCGGATTCCCCCTGCCCCCTTCAGCTTAAGATGGTGGATGGGCGAGTTTATTTGGTCCCCATAGCAATGTGGAGTGGCCCTGGAAATCTTGGGGTGGGCCTCATGGGGTCCTTGTTGGATCATTTTCTTCTCTGTGTTCATGCTTTTCCTGCTGGCCTCTTGCTGGAAATGGGAGGCCTTTTCCTTACCCAGCTTGCTAAGGGCTTGGTGGGTCTTAGCAGGTTCTGAGAGGCCTTCTGAGTTCTATCTATAATTGCTACATGTTTTATGGCTTTGGCTGCTTTTGGCCACAAGCCCATTGTGTTCCACTGATGATGCCTGTGCAAGTCGGTCCACAAGTCTGTTACTTTCTAATTCCTTTGATATAGCATCCATGAGTATGTTCCATACAACAAGGGAGACTTCAACCAACCAGCATAGGCACTCCAGCCTGTCTGTGACTTGACTTCCCAATATTCCTACCATGTGGGCACAGCTCTCTGCGAGACAATTTCTCCTTGGAGACTGAGACAAGGGCTGAGGTTTCTTTGCTTTTGGTAATGGTGGCAGATGGATTTTAAAGGGCTCCCTGTAATCCCAGCCTTCTAAATTCATGTCCTCATGTGATCTCTGAGGTATGGATGAGACCTGTGGTTGATTCTAGCCAACAGAAGATGACAGGTGTGGGCAGAGTCACTTCATCACGCTTGTGATTATGTTATGCAAGACTCCATGCTGCTGCTAGACTTATTCTCAAGACTTCTTTGTTGGCTTGATAAAGTGGCATTGTTGGGAAAATCAGTGTGACAAGGGACTTCATGTGACCTCCAGGAAAAGAGGATAACAAATAGCATCTGAGGACAGTCAGTAAGTGTAGGTTAGTTGGAAGCCTGAACTCTCAATCTTACAACCACAACTGAGTGAAAAGGAAGAACCATCTGAATACGCTAGAAAGTGGATTCTTTTCTAGTCTCCAGATGAGAATGCAGATTTATCTGGCTGCCATCTTGACTGTGGTCCTTTGAGACTCTAACTAGAGGATCCCACTTATCCTGTCCTGTGAGCTAATAAACGTATGCTACTGTAAGGCTGTGGGGAATCATTGTGTAGTAGTGAACTTTGACTAAGAGTGAAAAAGCAAACCTGTTTATTGGCTTCCCACAGTCTACCAGGGACCCAAAGGGAACATTTTCATTTTCTTCTCCTCCTCCTCCCTTCACACACAACTGCCCGAAGGGGTGATCTCCATTTCTTTTGGGTTCAAGATGTGGAATGGCCATTATGAGCATAGAGGAAGAGGTAAGAATCAGCAGTGTTAAAAAAGAGAATCCCCATTACAAAGTTAATTATATTTAGGCTTTTTCCCCTTTAGATTTAGTTGGTCTGAGTTTCACTACACAGCCAGTCAGAAAGGTAAGTGAACCATCTTTGACTCTACTTTTCTCTTTTGTCTAGCTCTGTCTTCATCTTTTTCTGGCACAAGGAGGAAATCAGGGCTGGGTGCTCATCTACTTCAAAGTAGATACAAATTCATGGAGAGAATGCTGTCCCACAGGACTATATCTTTTGGAAAGAGATGAGTGACTAGTCAGTTTGAGTTCATGGAATACAATCACAAGTTATCAGAGTTGGGAGACGAGCTATGAGCCCAAATATTTTCATTTGAAACAAAAGGAAACCAAGGCCCAGGAAAGTAAAACGACTTCCAAAAGGTTACCCTGTTGGTGATGCCAAAGTGGGGATCAAAATCTGAATATTCCCATTTTAATCCACTCAGGGGCTCCCTAAAAATACCTTGTGTGAACCGCAGATCCATACGCAGCAAAAAAGTCTTCATTAAGAAAGTTTTGCCAGAGTCTTTTTAAGATCTACTTTCTTGAATTTTCTTCCTTTTACATGAATTAGATGTTTAACCTTTTCTATTTGTAAAAGAAAAATCTTCCTAGATAAAGTCAAAGAGTCACCATTGTCTTCTGAACTGCTAAATGGCAATCACTTCTGTATTAACTGCTTTTCTGCTGCTGTGATAAAACACTGTGACCAAGGCAACTTACAGAAGGAAGAGTTTATTTGACTTGTGGTTCCAGTGGGATAAGAGTCCATCATGGTGGGGAGACATGGCAGTGGAGCAAAAAGCCAAGGGATCACATCTTCAAGCAGGCATAGGAAACAGAGAGAGACTGGAAATCTGGGGGAATCTGGCAAGGCTGAAGAATGCTCAACCTCCATCCCCACGCCCCCGCGGGCTTCTTCTAACAAAACGTCACCTTCCCAAACCTCCCCAAACAGAGCAGCCAACTGGGGACAAAATATCCAAATACTTGGAGCCTATGGGGGACATTCTCATTCAAACCACCACACTGTCTGTAGAAATGTGTCCCGCCATGCTCTAGGGAATGAGGTGACGGGTATTTACAAACTATAGGCGCCTGTTGACTTGTCTAGTTCTGGATACAGCCTGCTGACCTTGGACAGAGACAAAATTTTAAACCATTTTTTACAAAGCTAAGCACTCACTTCCTTTCTCTACGCCTCTTTTTCTTTTCTAAGGAGACCTAGCCCCTACTCTTTTGCAGCCTTGAATTTCTAACAAAACCCTGGAAATATGAAAGCAGCTTTGTAAAAATGAGTGAGAGTTTAAAAATATTATTTTCATTCTCTGTGTGTCTACGTATGCATATGGTGTGTGTGCACATGCATGGGGACACTTGGGCATCCTGCAGAGACCAGAGGAAGATACTGGGTATCCTGCCTTACTGCTTGCTCTCTGTCCCATTCCCTTGAAACAGGGTCTTTCACTGAACTTGGAGCTAGACTGGTGGACAGCGAGTACCAGTGACTCTCCTGTTTCTGCTCCCTGTGGCACTAGGGTTTCAGGCATGGGCACAACTGACTTTTTACTTGGGTGATACTTTCAGAACTCAAGTCCTCGTATTTGTGCAGTAAATGCTTTTATGCATGGAGTCATCTCTTTAACCCCTTTCATTCTTTTTCTTTTTTTTCTGCTCCTAGAATTAGAAAATATTTTGAGCCCTAGAAAATAACTTCCAAAGCATATTGCTTTATTCTCAATTCGAATACGGGGCTGTCTGCTGAAGAGTAGGTTGAGGCACCATCAGCCTTTGTTTTAGTCCCCAATCTTGGCAATAGTTCAAAACACCCAATCAGAGCATCGCATTTTAGTTTTGTGGGAGAGCATAGTGTGGCGAATCAAGGAGCCACAGAGACCTGAATTTGGAGCTTTGTGATTTGAGGTGGGTCATTTAACTTCTCTGAGTCTTAGTTTTCACAGAATTAATGTTGAGGACTCATGGTGCCAGCAGGTAGGATACTGTGAACCTCACATTAGCTGAGAATATACATCTGTCTCAGAGCCTGGGGCGTCATGTCATGTGTGTGATTGTTGCATGTGGGATGCTTTATTAGAATTACCACTCAGATCTGATCACCTGTGTTCCCAGCTGAACTGGAACCACTTAAATAGGAACTGTGTCTGCCTTGTTCATCCTTTTTAGTGCTACTACATAGAAGATGCCCAGGATATATTTTTGGTGGATAAGTGGTGAACGGAAGATCAAAGACCAATAACTGTTGTGTTTCCCTTAACTCAGATGGCTTATCAGCAGATTTCACAAATTAGTGAGCTCACGATACTGTCTACCATGTCCTATCCCCAAAACATATTCAGTCTTGTTTCTACAGAGTTGTGGGGTATCAATTGCTTCCAAGCTTCCTCCCAGGAGTCCACTTAATACAAATTTAAGAATTTAGAAAGGTGTTCTTTTTAAAGAAGATGCGAACACCTGAAGATTAAAACAAAACAACCAGTAATCTGAAGAGATAGAAGGGCAAGTGTTAAAACCATCTGATTAGAAAAATTGTTTTTTATAACAGTTCTTGAAATTCAAAACCAACACGAACCCCTCATGAGTTCAATAATTTCCAAGGAAACTGAGGCTTTTAATGTTCCTGTTCCATTATAGATAATTTCCTTCTCATAGGAAGCCTCTAACAGCAGTTGAGAATGAAATAAAAATAGAGGAGAGAGAGTAGGAGACATAAAAAAGGAACATAATGTGAAGAGATGATAGATCCCTGGGAGTTTGAGAATTTTATAAACAAGCCTTCTCTAGGTGATTAGCTTTTGCTTCTCTAGGACCAATTTATAATTGACGCATGAAATTTGGATCGCCGAACCACTCAGCCCACATTCTTTGGGTCAGAGGATAACCATGAGATGAAGTGGTGGAGCAGGAGGGAAAGTACAGAAAGCTAGTTAAGGGGAAGTGGAGCTGGGCAGATGTCCACTGCCTGTGCCAAAGAACAGACCAAGGAAGCAAGTGCAAATGAGGGACTGATTAATTCAGTGTTCCTCTTTTCTCTCTGAGATGGTTGGACCTCTGGTCTGATTCATTGCCTCTTCTTATCTAATTTTTAAAGATCTATTTATTTTTATTGTATGTGTATGAGTGTTTGGCCTGCATGTATGTGGGGCACATACATACATGCAGTGCCTGTTGAGGCCAGAAGAGGACAGTGGATTCCCTTGAATCTAGAGTTATGGATGGTTGTGGGCAGCCATGTGGGTACTGGGAACCGAAACTCAGTTCTCTGTAAGAGCAGGAGTGCTTTTAACCACCAACCTACCTTGCTAGCCTTCTCTTCTTGTTTTTAAAAAGATTTATTAATTTTTATTATATATATCCGAGTGTTTGCCAACATGTATTTATTTGTACCACATTTGTGCCTGGTGCCTGTGGAGGTTAGAAGAGGCCATTGGATCCCCTGGAGCTGGAGTTGTGGATGTTCATGTGCTGCCATGTGGGTGCTGGGACCCAAACTTGGGTCCTCTACAAGAGTATCAAGTGGTCTTAACCTCTGAGTTATGTCTCCAGCCCTACCTCTTTCTTTTTTAAATTTTAATTTATTTTTATTTGATGCATATGAGTATTATGCCTGCATATATGTAAGTGGACCCATGTCATGTAGTGTGCCCACAAAGGACAGAAGAGAGTGTCAGATCCCATGGAAGTGGAATTATAAATGGTTGTTAGCTGCCATGTGGATGCTGGATTTGAACCTGGGTCTTCTCCAAGAGTAGTCACTGCTTTTAACTGCTGAGACATTTCTCTAGCATAACCTTTTCTTGTTTTTATTGGTCTATGTCATCATACCACAATCAACCTGAGGCAGAAAATCTATTTTCTCTTTGTAACCACTCTGGACCTAGTTGAGTGCTCTTCATTTGATGCTTAATGACATGAGTTGGTAAGAATGGTTGGTACTCAGCAGTGGCTATATTCACATACAGAAGCTCTCCCACTCCATGATAGTGGGACCCTCGAATCTTTCTTCTCTCTTCCACTTGACATATATAGCAAGGAACAGGACACTGAACATTAAGGGGAGAACTTTTGTACTTCTACACACAATGTTTCTAGAAACTGTTAGAAGAATTTAATGAAGACAATACATTGCCAAACATGGTATGGTGGCATATCTCTGATTTCAGCACTTGGTAGACTAAGGTAGGAGGATTGCTACAAGTTCAAGGCCAGTCTGGGTCAGGTAGCAAGACCCTGTCTCAAAAACCAAAATTCAACCAACCAAACAATAAATACACACGCACTACTGTATATATCAACTCTGTTATTCTGGCTGCTGAAGGGAAAGTGTATGTCTGAGAGAGACACGAAGCACTTGGGAACATGTGCATCTGTTCCTAAGCTGTGGGGTGCTTCAGACAAGAGCAAGGAGGTCTAGGCAAAGGGAGGGAATCGCAAGCAGAGCTCTCCTTCCTGGAGCCCCAGTTGACTGTGTGGAAGTATGCTACCTGGATGTCCCGAGGGGTCATGACTCCGGGTGCTTACACAGCTGTGTAGCCATAGTCCCTGGAGTCTAAGCTACTTGCTGCCTTGCTTTAATCAGCAGAATGTGGCAGGAGCGGGTTTGTTCTGGTGAGGCCTTAAATATATCTGAGCAGTGTTTGCTTTTTGCCTTTTGAACCCTGAGGTACTCTAACACACCTCTGTGTGACTTCTGTGATGGGTCACACAGACAAACCGTATGAAGAGAGATAGACCCCGAGGCTCCTTAAAGGAGAAACATAGACTTGAACCACCGATGTGAGCTGGGGTATTGGGTCCAGGGACTCCAGGCAAGTCGTTTCACACCTTTCAGTTCAGCTGCGCTTGGCCAGCAATCCTCTCTGAAGCATCAGACGTGGAAGTGAAGATGGGATGTTCTAGTCGCATCAGAAGAGGTGAAGACATTAATGAGCATCTTTCTGTCCTCTGTTCAATTCTGGAGCTGCAACATCATGAGAAACAGTAAAAGTCACTTTTTAAAGCTACCAAATTGGAAGGAGGTAGATTTTACATAGTGACAAATTATTAAAATTATAATTTTTATCTAGAAGTAGGTATAGCTATAACTTAGACCTAAACCTGTGTTCAAGAGTCCGGAAAAGAGATCATTCATGGAAGCTCAAAATGGCAGTAAGAAAACTGTGAGTCAGAGGAAAAATAATTTTGAATACTTGCTGTTGGTTAGGGTTGACATTCTCTGTGTTGCAGTTTAGATTCATTCATTTCTGAAGATTTGTTTATTTAAGAGAATAGTTTGGGTCACTTGAGGTGTTAAGGGCGACTACCAGGAGTTAGGCCTCCCTCTCTCTTTCTTCCGTGTCTCTAAGAAGTTCATATTCTAGTGCGTAAAACAGAAAATGAAATCGATCTGGACCTTGCAGTCATGGTAAGGAAAGCACAACGGCAGCAGATGTGCACATTATCATAGTAACCACCATTTGTTGTGGTGCTTACCGCGAGCCAAGTATCAGTCTCATTTGATCTTAAAAAATTTAAAGTTGGCTTTTATTTCATAAACCCTTTATATAGATGTCATACACCCATCACAGACTTCATGACCCTTTAATATAATCCAGTGATTTTCATATACTTACAGAGTCTACAACCATCACCACTAAATTATTCTAGAGCAATGTCATCAACCCCAAATAGAAACACCCAGCCATCCATAAGTGTTCCCTATTTCCTACTGGCCCCTGGCAACCACTAATCTTCTGCTCTTATGGATTTTCATATGTAGAATATTTTATATAACCAAATTGTTCAATATACTTGTGGTTGGTGTGTATTAGTGTGTATATGCTGTATGTTAGTGTGTATATGGTGTGTATTAGTTATCAGGCTTTCAAGGTTCATCTATGCTGTAATACGTATTAGTACTTATTTTCTTTTTATTGGCAAACAATATTTTATTGCATGGATAATCCATTTTTTTGTCTCTTTGCAGTTTGATGGGCAGCTGAGTTGTTTTGATATTCGACTTTTCTGTGTAATGCTACTATGAACGTTTGTATGAAAGTTTTTGTGTGGATTTATGTTCTCCATTTGCATGGATTTTTTACCTCAGGGTAGAATTGCTAAGATCATGTGGTAACTCTATGTTTAACTTTTTGAGCAGCTGCTAAAACTATTATTGTCTGCCTTTTTAATTTTAGCCATCGTAGTGGGTGTGAAGTGGTATATTGTGATTTTGATTTGCATTTTCCTAATACTAACAGTGTTGAGTATCTTTGTATTCTCTGGGAAATGTTTATTCAAATCCCCTGCCTGCTTTGTGAATTGAGTTCTCTGTTACTACCTTCCTATTGCTGGGTACCCATTCAGAATACAAATCTACTATTAGACATATATTTTACAAGTGTTCTCTCCCATTCTGCAGTTGTCTTTCTGCTAAAATTTTCTCCTTTAACACACAAAGTTCTTTAATTTTGATTAAGTCCAAAGCATTCCTTTTATCATGTGCTTTTGATGTCGTATCGAAGAAATTGCTCAATCCAAGATCATCAAGATTTATTCCTATGTTTTCTTCTAAGATTTTCATTGTTCAGCTCTTATAATTAGGACTATGATCCACTTTGGGTTAATTCTTATGCATAAGATGA
The DNA here is from genome assembly GCA_035773235.1 of Eospalax fontanierii. Taxonomy (NCBI): domain Eukaryota; kingdom Metazoa; phylum Chordata; class Mammalia; order Rodentia; family Spalacidae; genus Eospalax; species Eospalax fontanierii. The sequence continues at coordinate 22,016,153 of CM069543.1, forward strand.
GGTAAGGGTCTAACTTCTTTCTTTTTTTTGGGTGAGAGTTGTTTGGGCCAGCAGTGCTTGTTGAAAGAGTATTCCTTCCCTGTTAAATTATCTTATCCTTACAGAAAGTAAATTGACCACAAAAGATAAGATCCTGTTCTGTTAATCTATATGTTTATCCTAAAGCCAATCATTTAGTTTTTATAAGAGTTCCATGAAGAAGAATTACTTAAAGGTTGATGAAGTTTGAGTATTTTCTTTAAGTTTATATAATTAATATGCAGTAAGACTATGACTAGGAATTTGGATCCTCTCATACCAAAGACTCAGTTAGAAAGTTAATATTCCACCCTCACAGGAGGAATTACTGTGGCATGGTCTTATAATTAGGCAGAGAATGCCAGGATGGAAGGAATTTGGATTCAGAGGGGAATACCACCAGTAGGGATGTAAGAATATACAAAGCAAAGCCAAGACTCAGGAGGTAATACGAATGGAAAGAAGCCAAGATACCACAATTAATTAGTGCATTTGGAAGCTCGGATGAAGTCACCTGACTAGCCTGTGTGAGTCAGGAAAAAGTTTCAAGAACTCATATTTATCAATGTCAGGAAAGTTCCACAGAGGTTTGGCAAGTATGTTGAATAGGGTAGGAGTCTAGGTAGAGAGCGAACAGAGCATCTGATGATACTAAACAATTGGTACAGCCAGGTAATGGTAAGACCACTGGGATCTAGTTGGAGATAAGACTGTAAATTTTGAAGCTTATGAAGTACATTAAATAAATTGCCAGAGTTTGGTTTTTCTTTTGGAAACCACTGGGAGCCATTGTAAATTTCATGTAAGGGGGTTAGGTCTTCAGATGGGATTGCAGAATGATATAGAATAGAGAAGGAAACGAAGGCAGGAGAACTGGATTGGGAGCCATCCCAGGTGGACTGATAATGAGGGTGTTGTCAGAGTCATAGCTCAGACTTTTGGTACAAGCAAGAGAATGAGCCTGGGATACCAGCCATAACGAGAAGAGATGCTTTAGCAGGATGGGGTACAGAGGAACCCAGGGAGTGCATGGTGGTGGAGGGTGCTCCAGAACATGCTCAGGGAGGCATGAGGATGTCACTATTCGTCCCCCTGAAATGCTGGGGATAACCAGGAGAAGCAGATCAGGTTGTCCAAGGAATAACCCGGAGTGTGAAAGGACCAGAAAGGAACGCATTAACAAGATGAGAGATGGGAAAGCCAGGTCATCTTCCCTGGAGGCGCTAGTGTCTGGGAATACCCTGGTCTATAGCTTGACTTCCAGGCTTGAGTGAGAGGGGAAGGGCCTTTCCTTCCAGTCGAGCCACTTGATAATTGATCACCATTATCATCACTGTGGTACTGAGCACAAATCAACAGCTCTTTTTCAAAAGTGCACCAAATAATGGCATTAAACAGTTTCTGGTGGTCCCTTCCAGTCCCATGGTTCCATCATTCTCCCGCTTTTAATATAAGACTAGTAAATAAGAACTATCTTGAAATTTTGATTCTTAGCCCAGAGTCTATCATTATACTTCCAAATTTTATTGAGAAAATATTTGAAGCCAAACAGAGACTTTCATTTTGTTGACTTTAAAGAAAGCTTCATTCATATTCATTCGACAAATATCCATTTATCACTTGCTCACATAAATAGTCCTATGCTGGGTGCCGTGATAAAAGCTCTGTGTAGTACGAAACCTCTGTCCCCGGGTTGTTTGTTATCTAGCTGAGAGTGGGGCACAGGGGAGGAGAGCACATCTGTTATCAGTAAAGGTATCAGTGGTAATTAACAGAAGCCAACCCTTCTGAGGGTTACTTCAAAGCAACTTCAGGTCCAGTCTTGGACAGTATAGATCATATAAGGCTGGAGATGACAGAGATGGAGAGAGAGAGAGAGAGAGAGAGAGAGAGAGAGAGAGAGAGAGAGAGAGGGGAGATAGACAAAGACATACATACATACATATGGGGACTGAATGGTGGGAGGAAGGGTATGGGGAAGACGAGCTTAAAGCCAGTCCTGAGCTTAGATCTGACTTAGAGATGAGACTAAATCCAGAAGAGAAAAGGGAGAGAATCTGAAAAGAGAAGATAATGGTAGCTGGTGTACGGCTAGAGAGGACTCAGCTGGAGGAAAGGAGGGTCAGTGTACTCTTGGGATCTACGCTAGCAAGAGTAGGGAGAGTTGCAGGTCATAAGACCCATGAATGCATCTTCAAACAGGCACCGGGGCCAGAGCCGTCCTAGATTTCACATGACCTGGCGGAAACACTGTTATCTCTCCCATACAAGGAGACATAGTTACCACTTCAGCCAGCAGAGAAAAGTCACGCGCTACCAAGGTCAATGGTGCATTTCCGAAAGCTCTTGAGTATTGCCGGAATGTTTCCTCAGCACCCCCCTTTTCCAAAGCCACACAGCTTGCTATGATGCTAGACAAAGTGGGATCTGGGGACATCGGGCTGACAGACTGTCCCATTTCACCCTCTGTGACTACGGCTTCTAATCCTATCCTTCCATGATCTGTGTGGGCGCATCTGCGTGCGTGCGCATGTGTGCGCCCTTTCCTTGGCATGGAATCCTCCTCTGTGGGGCCTAGAGTGCACCCCCTACTGTGTAGAGTCTGGGTGACCAGAGAATGAAGCCTGCGGAAAGCTGTCTTAGCTACCAAATAACACGTCGATGATTTATACATAAATGAGTCAGAAATATGGAGATTAAGTTTTTGCTGAAATGCACACGAATTAAGGAGAAAAGTCTTTGAGGCGATTTAAATAGCAATGCTATGAAACTCAAAGCATATAGAAAAAGAATACAAGATATTGGTGAAATCTCTAAATGGATGGGGTTTGGTCTAAAGTGTCCTTGGAGTCCCTCACTACTTCACAAAAATCTCATTTGAAGAGATTAACGTGACTTTAGAGACTGGCTAAAAAGAGTCACTCTCTCCAGGTTTGACAGGCCCGTCCCCAGTCTAATTGTTCGGATTTTACTTTTTTTTTTTTTTTACCTTGTTCTGTGGTTCATGTCTAAATACTCGAAGATGTTTATATTGCATACATTCAGCTTTAATTGGCCCTTAAAAGAAGGTGTTGATTAGAATCTGCTCAACATCAACAGCTAGCTCACACAACATTCTGTAATTACTGTTTATTAATTTAGTTCAAGTGGCATAGTTGAAAGCCCTGTTCAGATGGGAGAAGTAAATTGTCACTGGTATTGAATATGTAAATTATGTGCATTGTAAATTTCCATGAAGAAATGTTTAAAGTTAAATGCTGTGCACATAAACCCTTCCAGTTTTATCTAACTCGGCCCTGGGAGTGGAACCAGGTCTTCAAGCATGGCACAGCAAGCCGGCAGGGGCTGGGTCTGTGCCCCAGGATGGTGCATCTTACCTAGAGTTTGTAAAATGAGGTTTATGTAATCAAGTTTTGTTGTATGTGTTCCCCTTCTCATGAAACAAGACAACGCTAATGCACTCTCTTTATCCTTGCTCACAAAGCCCTTCCACAGAGTTCCCCACCAGATTTTTCTCATCCTGTTTGACAATACTATAAATTCCCTAGCTGCCCGAGGACGCTTCTAGAATGATGCTGTTGGGTGGCATGCTAAAACCAACAGCAATTGAAGACAGCTTTTCTTCAGCAAAGACCTGAAATGAGTTACTGTGTCTACATTTTTTCCTTCTCCCAGAGTGGCAAAGAAGATGGCAGAAACCAAGCAAGCACCGACAGGCTTTTCTGGAAGCCCAAACTCTCTGATCTCTGAAAGCTGTCTTAAAGACTCTGGGTAGCTTTCCCACAAGAGGGTGTGACTGCAATCACTTTATTCCATTAAAGATTGTCTAGGATTCTTGCTGTGTTAAGGTTGTATTAAGTGATATTTTCCTTCAAACATCACCCAAAACACTTTGTTTTCTTTCTGTAGTAATGAGGTATTAAGTAAATGCCTTAATCCATGCATTCCTTGAATCGCTTACCTGTAAAGTGGAGAAAAGAACAGTATCTGCTTCTGGATTGGAAGGAAAGATTAAATGAGATAATGCATATAAAGGACTTAACACCAAGCCTACCCACAATGCATAGGCAATAACTGCTAACTAGCCTTTGTCTCTGTAAAAGTTTACACAGGAGGGCTGGGGATGAAGCTCGTTGGTAGAGTACTTGCCTAGTATGTATAAGACCCTAGGTTTGATATCCAGCCCCCCCCAAAAAGTTAACTTGATACTCCAACTGTCATGTAATCTATGTATGTATCTATGTATGTTGTATCTATGTATCTACGTACCATTGTGGGTATAGGTGTGGCTATGTGTGGATGGGTGGGTATAAGTTCAAGTGGCTGTACTTGTATGCATATTTGTGTGCATGTGTATGCGTATGTGGAGGCGATAGGTTAATTGTAGGTGTCATTCCTCAGGAGTTGTCCACTGTGTTTTCTGATATAGGCTAATTGGACTGACCAGTGGATCCCAGGCATCTGGTTGTCTCTATTCACCCAGGGCCGAGATTACAAACCTGTCTTGAGATTACAAACCTGTCTTACCATGCCCAATTCTTTTGTATGAGTTCTGGTAATTGAATTCATGTCCTCATGTTTGAGTCACTTTACTGACTGAGATATCGCCTCAGTCCCCTATCTGTCTATCTTTTAGAGGTGATGTCTTGCTTTTGGTTTGAGCTGATCTCAAACTTACTATGTGGACAAAACTGGTCTCAAACATACAGCTATCCTCCTGCCTCAGCCTCCCAGACCGCTAGCCTCCCAGACTGCTAGGATTACATGCAGGGCATGAGCCACACCCAGTTCTTTTATACATTATAAGGAGATTCCCTTTTTACAAATTTCTGACTATCTGGGCAAATCTTTAATTTCCAAAGAGTCAGAAAAGATATTCTTAAAATTTAGAGATGTAAATCAAAAACTTGGGGTTTTTGATAAGCATGAAAATTCAATTGTATTTTTTCCCCTAAAGGTTGAAAAGAGTAGTTGAGGCAAAAAAGCACATCTGGCTCCCATGCCACTGAAGCCCACCCATGCCCATTTGGGCCTTTCTGTCTTTGTATGAGTTTTTCAGCCCAGATGTTGGATGTTTTCAATTTTGCAGAATCTGACTATAAATGAACTGGAAAAAAAAAAAGGCCCAACTGTTACTGGGACTAATTATGATGGTTCCAAGGAGAATGTGCATGCTTTCGCTTTTCCTTTATGAAGTGTTCCTGAAGAAAGCCTTTTGATTGAAATAACCCTTTTGGATGATAGCTAGCATTTTCAGAAGTAATAATAATACGACTTCAGATCCATAGAGAGGAAGTCACAGAGAAGCAAAGCGCAGTACAGATGCTGCCTCGTTTCTTTCATTTCCCTCCTGGGTGGTAGGTGGTGGGAGTTATTCTTCCTGTTTTTCGGATGCGGAAACTGAGGCACTGAGAAATAACAGCATAAAACATCAAATTTCGACAAGGGTCTAGTTAGTGATATAAGCAAGAAGTCTAGAGGTTGGGACTCTGGTTATGTGTTACCCACTCTGGTTAGGTGCTGCTCACTAGCAGTCAGACTAAGAGTCCATCCTGTGGAACAGTGCTGTTAATGGGAGCTCTACTTGCTCAGGAAGAACTGCTGTGTGTGTGTGTGTGTGTGTGTGTGTGTGTGTGTGTGTGTACATGTTTTCTCACAGGCCTGAAACTTGCCAGTTTGACTGCACTGGCTGTCCAGCAAGTCCCAAGGATCTACCTGTTTCTGCCTCCCCATTGCTTGGATTACAACCACACATTACCTCGCCTGGCTTTTTAACATGGGTTCTGGGGACAAACTCAGATCCTCATGCATGTACCATAAACACATTACCAACTGAGCCATCTCTTCAGCCTCAGAAGCTGCTCTTATGATTCGGGCCTGCTTCAGCAGAGTTGTTTGTACACTGTTTAAAGTAAATCCCATTTCCCCATTGATGTCTCTTGAAAAAAATACTCAGGCCCCTAAATCCCTCCCATGAGTGGAGCTGAAATGTGCTACCCAAAGAGCACGGGCTTCTTCAGTCTGCTCCACATCCACCCACGCTGGCCTTCTGTAGGGTTTTGAGAAACTGGGAAGAAAAATGAGCCATTCTGGAACTTCCTTCCTCTGGACAGTCTGGGTTCTGGGTGGGCAGAGATCCTCTGAGCTAATCCCTCAGATCCTGGACTTTGATTTTTCCATCTCCTTTGCACAATTCCAAGCTATACATTCTTACAGATTTCACATAAGTGACACCATCTTACAAGAGATTTAATTTCTTAAAATATTATGTTTATTAATCTAATTGCCTATTAATGTCTTAAATGCAGGCTGGGCACAGACTTAGAGACTGAGAGGTGGGAAGAGGTGGGTGGGGAGATGAACAGGGAGGTTGGCTTCAAGGAGGTGAGAACTCTCTAGGGGCATGAAAGCAAACCAAGCACACAGAAGGGTGTTGGAAGGAGGAGACGTCGCAGGGCCGCCTTCCTGATCTGAGTCTGCGGGGATTCCGAGGGATGCATTAAAGGGTGAAGAGGAATTTGGTAGGTGGAAAGCAGGTGGGCTATTACTCTTGGGAGGGTACAGCATAGCAAAGACATGAAAGCTTGAGAACTTGGCTCCTGGGGGCACATCGGAGGTGCCAAGAGATAGAGGTAGAGGTGGGTGGGGATCCAGGCTTGGTAGGTTCTCTTGTGCAAAGGGGCATTTGAAGCTTTCTTTGAAGGTTTCAAGAACTCACGTAAGGTTGCTGTGATAGGGTTTAAGTATGACCAAGAGGAAGGCTTTCAATTTAAAGAAACACCCAATGCCCTCCCTTGCTACTAAAGTAAATGTTCTGTATTTGTCAGAATATCAGCCAGGATACTCCAGAGAAACAAAAACAGAGGTGCCTTTCTATTGATTGATTTTAAAGAATTAATTTGACCAGTGAGAACCTGGAAGATGACCAATTTAGGACCTGCAGATTGGAGTCAATGTCGTAACTAAAACCCTAAGACCATCTAGCTGGAGGAATTCACTCTTGCTGGAGGGTGGAGGGGGATAGAGTGAGGACAGTGTGAGTCTTCTGTTCTATTCAAGCCTTCAACTGATTGAATAAGGACCACTTACATTACGCAGGGCAATCTGCTTCACTCAAAGCCTACCATTCTGATAATCTCCCTAAAAACTCTTATAGAAACACTCACAATTTTCATCACAAATTTGAGCAGCATAACCCAGTCCACTTTATACATGAAACTAACCATCACCAAGGGAATTACACGCAATTTCTCTCATTAAGTTTAATATTCCTGTGCTACTGCCTGTTTTCCATAGGAGTCTGTTTGCTTATACATTCTTTTAAAATGACTAATTGAGTACCTACTATGTGCCAGGCCCTGACGCTCCAGTAGTAAGCAAGACAGACAATGTTCTCATGGGACATGATGACCTCATGGAAATTTCTGCTGGAGCAGCAGTTAGCAGCTTGTAGCGAAGTCTGGCCCACAGTCCAATTTTATCAATGGAAATTGATTGAAACAAGACTGTATCCATTTATTTATACATCGTGTATGGCTGCTTACTGGATGCTATAGTGAATTCAAGCAGTTACAGTGGTGACTATACAGCTAGAAAATATTAAAGTATTTATTAAATTATTGTTGTCTAAATTGGAAGAAATATATGATACAGAAAAGAATGCAGACATATCATCACATGATGTCAGATAGTCATTAAGCTCTTTGAAGATAAGCAGGACGTGGGCATGAAGCAATGACTGTTCTTGATATGATGGCCATGGTAGGACTCTGTTACAATGATATTTGAGCAGAGACATTAATGATAAGAATCTCTGGGGGAAGTGAGCCCCCAGGACACAGCAAGTTCTTGAGGATCTGGAGATCTACAAAGAAGACTTGCCCAGCTAATCACTTGCAAGTTGTTCTTTTATTGACTTCATATCATAAATATATGGGACATGATGATCCAAAATTGAAAGGTTGATCTTTAGGAAATGTGGTCTGAGAGTGGTGTTTCTGAGTTTCTGAGCATTAGGCTCCCAAATCTTCACAATTTTCCACAAATCTTCTAACATGCAGGTGTGATCAAAGGTTTGTTGGTTAATCTTGATTGTAAACTTAATTGGGCTGGGAGAAGTGCAGGAGATTAGTGAGGCATACCCGTGTGTGAATGTGTGTGTGTGTGTGTTTCCAGACATGATTAGATTCTGAGGCATTTGACCCAATGGATGGTTCTAAGTATATCCATCCTACAGCCTGTATGCTGAATGCTGAAAGCATGGCAGCTATGATGTTTGCCCAACATAAAATCTTAAACTTGTTCAAAACATCGTGAATTTTTTTTCTTTTTCTGTATGTTCCTGTATGTCAGTGTGTATATGAGTGTGTGCATGTGTACATTCACATATGCACATGCCATGGTGTACATATAGAGGTAAGAGATGGGCATTGGTCCTTGTCTTCCACCCTCTTTGAGACAGGGTCTTTTGTTTGCCACTATGTATGCCAGATGAGTTGGCCTGCAAGCTTCTGGGAGATTCTCTTGTCTCTACCTTCTCTGTAACAGTCCTGGGCTTATACCATGCCTGACTTTACATGGGTCCTTGGGATTTGAACTCAGGTCCTCAAGCTTATGTGGGAAGCATTTCACCCACTGAGCCATCTCCCAGCCTACAAAGTCAGAAAAGTAGCTCAAACAATGGCAAAGGCAGAAAGCTGAAGGAGTTCACTTTGAGACTTCAGGGGAAATTCTACATGGTGAAGTCTGGAGAGGCTGTCCTGGGACTGGAAAGGCAGGCATCTCACTAAGAATCCTGATGAAGCTAAGAAAGCATGATGCAAACTTTTTTTTCTCTTTACATCTCCCTCACTCAATCTTATACCTCTGGTAGGCTGTAAGCACCTGATTGTTTCTTGGAGGGATCCAGCCAGGTTGATGTGAAACCTCTCACACCTTGACTGAGCAAGAGACAAATTTTACTAAGTGTCTTGAGACCCATTAAAAGATGCTGTTCCAATAATTGCAATGTGAAGCTATTGCTTGTAACGATTAGGTCAAATACACACTATTATAGTATAAATGTTGGTGTCCCCTATAATTCCTATGTTCAAACTTAACCCTCAATATGATATAATCAAGAAGTGGGGCCCTTAGATGGGATCGTATCATGAGGACGGAACCCTCACAAAGGGGATAAAGATCTTTATAAAAGAGGCTTGAGGGAGTCCTCTTCCCCTTTCACTGTCTTGAGAGTGCATAGAGCCATATATGAAGAAGGACCCCTCCCCGGACATTGAGTCTGTGATGCCTTGATCTTGAATTTCCTGTCCTCCAGAGCTATGAGTGAAAACTTTGTTGTTTATATATTACCTGGTCTATTGTGTTGTAGCACCCAGCAGAGACTCAGACAAATCCAGACAGTCTCTCATTTGCAGTGGTTCAACTTACAGCATTTCAACTTTACAGTGGTACAAATGTAATGCCTATATAGTTGAAATCCTAGTTTGAATTTTGGTCTTGTTTTCCAGGCTGACATTGAGCAGTATGATGATCTTATGATACTGGACAGTGTCAGCAAACTGAAGCTTCCAGTCAGAGAATTAGGCATATAGAGTGTATATTAAAATTTTTTTAAATTACATTTATTTATTTTTTATTTTTAATTTTTTGTGTGTACACATGAGTGTGACTTTCTATGCCATGGTGCATGTGTAAAGGTCAAAGGACCACTTGTGGGATTTCATTCTCTCCCTCTAACATGTTGGTTCTGGGAATGGAACTCAGGCTTGATGACAGGTGCCTTTAGCCACTGAGCTACCTAAGTGGCTTAACTCTTCTTTTTTTTTCTTCTAGAGCTGGGGACTACACCCAGGGGCTTGGGCTTTTCTAGGAAAGTGTTCTACCACTTAGCTAAATCTCCAACACCACATTTCTAACTTACAATAGTTTTAACGAGTGATAAGGTTCTTGGGGTGTGGTTGAATCGTAAGTTGAGGAGCAACTGTGCATCATGTTGCATCTTATAATCACACACTCTCCATGTGGGGCAGGTGTCTTCCCTGATCCTGGCTGTGGCTTCCTCACTGGGAACAAAGTGTTCATTATGCATAAAAGTGTGTTCTCTGTTAAAGTAAGAATTATGCCATGTGCTTCAGGAATGAGATATATAGGAGCCAGCAGACCCACCTGATGTTTGACTTTCATGGGAACCCTGATAGTCACAGCATGAGAACAAGTAGGAAGGGCAGGATTTCCTTTAGGAGAAACTGAAGAAATCATGACTGAGTCAGTGTCAATATTTAATCACTAAATGAGCTGAATGTCATCCGATAGCAATTTGATTTCCTACCCAAATAGCCCAAGCCCAAGCACGTGCTCTTGGCAGGAAGATAGCACCATCTTAAAGATGAACTTGTTCTCTATTAGGTCAATGAGGAGTGAACTAAATATTTTCTACTTGGGTCTTCACATGATAAGAGCTTAACAGCTTTGAAGGAGCTATTACAGGCAAATGCCTAAAAGAAGTAACCATTTGAAAAGCCTGTAATTATGTACTTCTATAATAGTGTGTAAAGGGATCACAGTTCCCATCAAGGGTTATTGAGTAAATAGTGAGTTCTTGAGTCAGTAGGTACTTATTTACATGATGGCCAGTTACAGCCGTGAAGAAACCATTGCAAGCTGCTGAGCAGGTCTTATTCACCCACATAGCTGGTGCATGAGGTCTTTCTTCACATACACAGGAGAAACACTGCAGCAACATGGCAGGGAGAGGAAGGCAAGCTGTTGAGCCAAGGGATTTTACTGACTTCCAAAGGTCTCTGCTACTGATTTAGGTTCAAAGTCAGTGAGTGTGCTGGATAGCTTCAGTTGTCAACTTGACACATTTGGGTTAAAGGGGCCTCAGCTGGGGAATTGCCTTCATTGACCTGGCCTGGGACCATGTCTGTGGGGTATTTTCTTGATTGTTGAGTGCTGCAGGAGGGCCCAGTCCACTGTGGACAGTGCCATCCCTGGGCAGGTTGTTGTCTATTGTATAGAAAGTAGGCTGAGCGTGGGTCAGGGGAGCAAGTCAGTAAGCAGCGTTCCTCCATGGCTTGTGTTTCAGCTCCTGCCTCCTGTTCCTGGGACACTCTAAGTGATGAACTGTGACCTGGGAGATGTAAGCCAAATAAACCCTTTCCTCCCCAAGTTGGTATTGGTCAGAGTGTTTTGTCACAGCAATGGAGAAGCAGACTAGAAAAGGGAATATCTCTGTTCTCCTTTCTTCCGGTAAAATGTCTTCTCTTTTGGGATCTTCACATCCCATATTATTTGTGACTCTGGTAGGGATGCCAATCAAATAATGAGGCCCCTCAGTCATCACATGATTGAACTACCTCTTAAGAGTCCTGTTAGGGAACTGACATGATCTCTTGGAAACAGAGGACTATCTGGTTTTCTAGGTTCTTTTGATAAAAAGGTCTGTGTGAGCTTGGAGCTGCTGGTGGCCTTCTTTAGCACATCTTGCCTGAAATGAAAATCAACAAAGAGTACAGTGGAGGTAAGAAAAAGAAGCAGGTCATAGCACTGAAGCATCTGGGTGAGCCATTGCTTACAGCAAGATTGCTTTCCGAATATCCCAGTTGTAGGAGAGCTAGGTCTCTGTTTTATGTTTATGTGGTTTGATGGTTTGAGATTGGCTTTGTGTAGCCCTCACTGCTCGGGTGGAACACGTGATTTCCCCCCTCTGCTGCCCACCCAGCTGTGTGAGAATATCTTAGTGTCTCTCTCAGAAGCCATGGATTTGTATTGGGACAGATGACCCCAGTTGCTTGACATCTTCTTTCAATAGTCCCAGTAACGAATGGTAGGATTTGGAAGCAGTTGTAATGAAAGGCTTAGCGTTATCTGCTAATGCCTCCTCCATTAGCAGGAATCAGCAAGTGTTGCCTGTCTGCACCTGAAAGCCAATCTCAGAAGAGAAATATTCCTGCCCACATTTCCCCTTTCATCTCTCCTTCTTATCTTGCCAAATGCACAGATTTCTACCTTCTTGACTTTCAAACAGATGATTAAATACAAGGATAGGCTCTGTTAAAGAACATTGTATTTGGGGCTGGAGAGATGGCTCAGTGGCTAAGACCACTGGCTGCTCTTGCAGAGGACCTGGGTTTGGTTCCCAGCACCCACTTGGAAGCTAAAAATTGTCCAATTCCAGCTGACTCCCTCTTCTGACCTTCACAGGCATTGCATTTACATGCATGCAGACAATACATTCATACACATAAAATAAAAATAACAAATAAAATCTAAAGAAGTTTAAATATTTAATATTTAAAAAATATTTTATTATTCTTTCTATTGTTTATGTATGAGTATATTGCCTACATGTATGTAAGTGCTCCTGTGTTGTGCAATGCCCACAAAAGTCAGAAGAGGGTGTTGGGTACCCAGAATTGGAGCTATGGACGGTTCTTAGGCACCATGTGTGTACTGATATTCGAACCCAGGTCTTCTGCAAGAACAGCCAGTGTTCTTAACCTCTGAGCCATCTCTCCAACTCCATAAATATTTAATGTTTTTAACACATGTAAAAAGGAAAAGGCAAGTTGTGGTTGTACTGCCTGTAATCCCAGCACATGGTAAGCCGAGGCAGGAGGATCATGAGACTAACTTGAGATAGATGGTAAAGGCTTGTCTCAACAACAACAGCAGCAACAGCAGCAGCAAACAAGCAACAAAGCCAATCAACAAACCAAAAACAAGGAAGAAAAGAGGACGAGATGGAGGGAGGGAGAGATAGCAGTTTTGCTTGCTAGCCATGGTGGCTGATGCCTATAATCTTAGTATTCAGGAGATGGAGGCAGAAGGATTAGGAGTTCAAGGCCAGCCTCAACTACATAGTGAGTTCGAGACCAGCCTAAGCTACATGAGATCCTAACCCCCAAAAGAGAAAATAAAAGAAATGTAGGACTTGAGGCTGTGATTGTGGTTGAAGGACCACTCGCCATCCATAATGAAGTTACATAGTGATTCCGCTCTCCAAAGACTGAAGCTTCTAAGGAGATGACAGAATGTAATTTTAATCAGCATAATTCTTTATGGCTAAAATGCAGCCTTCATGATGGAATGAATGAAAATTGAAGCTGTTGGCAAAGTCCCAAAGAAGTGTTTAAGAGAACGAGAAGTACAAGGTCACAGGGGAATGAGATTGCCTCACATTTGGCCTGATTTTTCTGTAGCCAAAGGAATACAGTTAAGAATTGGAGAACTAGTCCAGAATCTTTTCAGAAATGTCATTGCCCTGGGTGCCTCTGGCATCTGAGACTGAAGTTCGAGGACCAGAGGCTGGATAATGTTTGTCTTAAGCGTTGACTCTGGGCTTCAGCCGGAATTCCAACTTCATTTAGCGTGGCCTTTCCTTCAGGTTATTATTTTTTTCCCAGAAACCACCATTATTTCTGTAATGTATACTCATCTCCTAACCTTGCTTGGGATGTGGAAAATCTTAATTGATGTGACACGAAAGTGAGCCAAGGTCAGGAGAGAACAGCTGTTCCCATAGTGGGAATCAGCACTTTCAGTTGCACAGGATTTAGTGTGGAATCTGAATACCTGACTGATAAATAAAAATACAGAGGAAATGATATTGGAAAATGTAGTTATAATGAATTAACTATTGCCCAGAAAGAGGTAGAGACAGAGGCAGAGGGGGCAACCTGGGATACACAGGGACACGTCACTCACGGCGTCAGAGTCCCCTATGATCTACCTGACACTTTTAAGGACTGTATTGTGAGCTTGCATGGGAGAATGACTCTACTTTTTTTTCTTGTAAGATATTGAATAATTATTCTACAGGGCTGGAGAGATGGCACCACAGTTAAGAGCACTGGCTGCTCTTGCAGAGGACCCACGTTAGAGTCCCAGAACCCGCATGGTAGCTATCAACTATCAGCAACTCCAATTCCAGGGGATCTGATGCCCTCTTCACACCTCCACGGATGCCTCGTGACACGGGTGCACTTACACACACGCAGGCAATATACTCATACATAATAATAAAAAATACTTAAAAACATGTACAATTGCTCTGTATGTCCACTTTGAAATGTTGCACCTCAATCTCCTTTTCACTTGTATTTCGGAGTCATAGATCATTTGGGAAGGAAATCAGATCTGTAGTATGGTGGGGTTGGCAGTAAAGGACGAATGTTTTTATACAGGGTTGGCTTTATTCTTACTGATTCCCAACTTTAGTTTCCATCAAAATGTCAGAATAAGAAAATCAGAGCCATTTCCAATGGCATGGGAGAGGCTGGGAATGGGACTTGGCCAGTAGACGAACCAAAATGACCTAGAGTTCCTCTGTGCCTAGCTGTGGAAAGGGACATTCTCATTTCAGTGATGGCTTTCTTTGCCTTACCGTCTTTGCTAATGGTTTCTTAAAGCCCTCCCAAGCAACCACCACCTCCCTTCTTCCTTCCCCTGTTCCTCTCGCCCCTCAGAGCTTCTCAAGTTGCTGCTTCCAGCTCTCTTCTCCATTCCTGCCCTCAGCTCATCTCTACTTGGGCCAAAGTACCAATAGACGTGCAGGGCAATTTCCCTGGGGATGTTGTGCTCCAGTCCCAAATTCCACTATTATAACAAGTGTGTTCCTTGTCATGCTCTCTGTCTTAGAGTGGCTTCCCCATGCTTCCAGCCAGACCATTCAGAACATGGAAGGCCCTACATTCATATGAGGATCTGATGTGTATCTCTTCTGTTTAAGCAGAAGGGACATTTGTTAACCTAAACCAATTCCTGTCATTTAGATCTGAACATCCTAAATCCCTTCTACATTTTGGTGAAGAATTTAATTCCCATTTAGTAGCTTAATTTATATTCTGCATAATAATCTCTATAATGTAGTGACTGGGGAAGGGGATGACAGTGTTCAGCCTACGTACTTACTTTGACTATCAAGTTTTCGTGATGGTAAAGTAGAAAACTGATATCCATTCAAATCCTAAATGGAGCGAGCTACCCCCATTCATTCCTCAAAGAAAGATGCCAATCTTTAAGACCATGAGATATTGAATAACTAGGCTCTAATATCTTATGTTTTTGTTTTCTGTGTAAAGAAATGTCTCTTTTCAGATGTTGAACTGAAATATCTAGTGCTTCTGATGTTGCTGTCAGAGGCCAACTGGGGGCAGAACATTACACAGTGACTCCTTTGAGTCCAAGGCGGAGCACTCCTAGCCTCAAGATTCCAGTCTGTCTTGTGTGTGGAAAATCAACAAATCCCCTTCAACTTAAAATTGGCCTCAGTCACGGGGCCCAGGAAGGTCAAGGAAGGGGAGCCTGGAGGATGGGAGTCTGCTGTCACAAGGCTGGTAGGCATGCTGCAGAAAATGTCTGTGACATTTAAACTCTTAGTCACTTTATTAGATTCTCAATTTGAAAGCAGATCTCTGGAAGTGCAGTTGGCTCATGATTCTGGTCAGAACATGTGCATGTTGTGGGCTCATTAGGCATCTTTCTCCCCTTCAAGGAAGGAGGACACATCGTGGTTTGAGTGGAAGAGCTGTTGCAGGATTGAGTTTAGCAGCTTCTTGTTTCATTTCCAAATGAACTGCAGCCTTTTTTTTTTCTTGTGTAAGCAATCATGAATTTTGGACTAAGTAAAAAATAATGTGCTGAGTCATTTTTATCCCTTTTGGGGATAATGGTGTTCCTTTTTATGTGTATTTTTAAATGAGATATACAGTTTTCTAAAGTTTTAGGCCAGTGAAGTTTGGAAAATAACGCAGAAGCTCTCAGTGTTTGACTGGGAAGTCAGACAGGTCTGAACTGAGGACATTCTTACTTCCTGTTCTTTCTCTTTGCCTTGATCTTCCCTAGAATGGAATTCAGCGTACACGGGATATAGATTTAAAAAAATGCAATGGGACAGTCAGTATGATTTTTTTCCACCCACGGTTTTTGGCTGTTGTTTGTATTTCTATTAGTTGTTTGGGGGCCAGGGAAAATGGGCGTGCATTTTGAAGATGAAAATTGCTCTCAAGGGCTTTTTGTATTACCTTTGAAGTCAGATTCTTCTCAGTTATTCAGGGACAGACTCCAGGTTGCCAACTTTCTGGATATTCTGTTTCTCTCCTTCTCTCTCTCATGCTGCCAGTGTTTTGACAATTTCCTGGCCCTACTGACAAGCACAAGACTGACCATAAAAGGAGAAGGGAACCATTCAATCAGTTTTGTTTGTTAGTTGCTCTGGTACAGTTTGTTCAGAAAGAGACGAAACTATAGCCCCAACCAGAGCTCGAAGATTATCTGACTTGCATCTGCCCGTACCATCTCTTAGCTTCATTTGTACAGATAATCGAGAGCTGGCAGGACTTCAGAGGCATTTCTCTCAGGGGAGATCAAACATGTCTTGAAACCCAGCTCCCTCTGAAATGGCACATTTTTTCATTCTCATGGGAAAGTCATTTTCTTTAGAGAAGCAAGGAAACAGAGGTGGGATATGTGTGTGGTGGGGGGAGGGAGGAGGAAGAAGAGGAGGAGGAGGAAGAGGAGGAGGAGGAGGAGAGAGAGAGAGAGAGAGAGAGAGATCAATTTGGTCTGTTCTACTTTTGATAGCCTAGGTCCCATAACAAATGAAGAAACGGAGGATTTGTTCTGGGCCAGAACCTGTATGGGACATATTCCACCTGTGTCTGCACGAGTGTAATATTCAAATCACCTCAAAGTGGTTTGCCAAAAGCCATGAAGAGGTCATCACCTGTGAGCCACAACTTTCTTTGCATTGAGAACTTTCCAGGCCCCAGTGTCCCACCCCTCTTCCTTTGGGGGGAGGGGTTGCTCTTTGAACTCTGACCACCCAGCAGTGTGAGACTAATGATTAACCCTTTGGCATCAGCACTACAGAGTGTTCCCCACTAATTGGTAATGCAAAACCCATTAGTGGTTGGTGTGGGGCTACTCCAGGTCCTGATGTCAGAAGGTTAATGAAAAATTAAGTATGGTTGTTTTTCTGGGGGTGGATTAAAATACTGGAGACTGATGATGTCTCTTTCCATTGGCACCTGGATTAAGCATCATGCCGTTGGTCTGCATGAACTGTTTGCTCAAGTCTGATTTGGATTTTGTCCAGAAGGAGAGGAAACTTCTGACACCAAATCCAAAGAGCTTCGTCTAGTATTCTCCTTCACAGTTCAGAAATGGAGACTATTTCCAGAGGACACAGGAAAAGTGAATTTAACTGCCCAACAATGGCAGGCATTTTGCCTGCAAATTATTTGTTAATTGAAAAAAAAAGTATGGGTATAGTTGTTTTTTGTCATATTTAGGCTCATGGAGTTGGATAAGAGGGAGATTTATTGGAGAACTTTATTTGGACTCAAGGATCCATTTGTGCAAGTGTATTCTTTAATAATGGGTCTTTGTTGTTGCTGTAACCCTCAGACAGAGATTTTGAGAGACATAGTCATTTTCTTCTAAGTCCTATCAGCATAGTAATCACTCTTGGCTGAAAACCAGCTGCCATTTGCATGTTTAATAAAAATATAATGCTAACGCCATATTCAAAACTATTTTTTCTTTTAGCCTAAGACTTCAGAATGACCCGATTCTCTATATCTACCATAAATGCTATTTACTTCAGGTTGAAATCTTTAAAATAGGGAGATAATGCTAAAACAATTTGATTACTCTTCCCTTCCTCTATCAGTCACAAACCATCTCTCTTAATTATGGTGTGAGGACATTTACATAACCAGGGAGAGGGTCCTTTAACTACATTTCTATTATGCTTGGCACTTTGGTGAAAGGATATTATATTCATGTGCATTAGTGATTGCTTATAAAAGATCAAGACAATAATAGCCGATCCTGTGATAAAGGTCTCTTTTCTCCTCCCAGACAGGCTGTCTCTGACAGAAGAATACAGTTCATCAAAAGTGTCTGCAGGTTGTCAAACTCGGGGAGGTTTGGGGACCCTGTGAGGCTGTCATGGTCAACAAGAAGATTTTCTGTCGGGTTCCTCCATCACTCACCCCGAGGAAATAATCACTCATTGCAATTCTGCATGTTCTCTTGATAGAGCTCTCCATTTGAGAGAAAAGAGCTATTTTATCAAAGGACAATATAGCCCTTCTCTGGGTCCACGTAGCTTCCATTATCAGACCATAATAAATCATATTTATGTTCTCAGTTAATAAGACTGATTACAACCCAAGTTCCAGACATGGGAAAAGCAAAGCAGGTGAAAAGATGTTTTAATGAAAATATGATAAGAAAGCAGCTTCTCGTGAACATTTTGTGCTATTATTTGTAATGATTACAGACAATGTTTGATGCATCTTCTTTAGCAATGGTTTAAGCTGCATAAATTGGCTCACTGGAAGGTAGGCAAAAATAATGAGGAAAAAAATCATGAACTCTTCTTATGTTGTCTAGAGTCATTATGTCCATAACAAGTATAAAGTAGATTTAATGTATATGCTGGGGATGTAGGAAAAACAGAATTCTCAGGAAAGCACCGTTTAGGTATTATTCCAAATGATTTAAACATTTTATCCTCATCTCGCTTTCTAAAGGTGTGTGTTCCCTGAAATTTGGGCATGCTGGTCATTAATTTCATCCTTGCAAATGAATGTCTTTTATTTAATCTCAGAGTCATTGTGTTGTTCTCCCCCCTATTCTTCATTTCTCTTTTTCCTTGCTCTGGAGCTCAGTACAAAGAGATATATGCTTCCTTTGCAATGTTTGTGCTTAAACTATTAGTGCTAATGGGAGTTAGTTTGGGGAGATGGGGAGAGGCAGACCCCAAAGTTTAATGCTGAAAGCTACCTTATTAAAAAGGTCTGGACATTTTTAGCTTCAGTGAGTTTAATTACATTAAAGTACCAACTTTCTAAATTAGTACAAAAAAATCAGATAAAATATTGAAATAGCCCGAGTCATTAGCTGTCTAATACAGAGCATCTGAAGGCTGAGGACTCAGGATGTGCAGTACGGCTTGTTCGTTCATACTAATTTACCAATTTATGGTGTAACAAATAACAAATCCAGGCTAGCATCCGACACTTAGAGTACTTTTTCCACTGTCTATTTGTAGCCTTGCTAAGAATTTTGTTATCTGTGGGGTTTGTTTTCTAAAAGGCAATAGAGCATCTCGCATTCAGCATTGCTCTGATCGTGATGTTCTGAAATTTTGGATTGGTACAATTCAGATCCAGCAAGTGGCTGGGTATCTTATTTTGTGTGGGGCGAGGAGAAAGAATTGGCCTCTTTCTCCTGTGTACATTTAGGCCTCATGTGCATACATATGAGGAGTTAAGACTCTGCTTATGGAATAGCCATTGTTATAGACTGAAAAGGGGAGCATTCTCCGTGGTGAAGCTGTCATGGCTTTGACCAGCAATGCAGCACCAACAGCACCACAAACCTTCTCACCCAAAGAACACAATATTCAGTGTCTCAGAGACTTTGATTTTTGTTCAGAGACACATGGATCCCACAACCTGTACGGCGGTTTCTACTTAGGTAGATGCTGGGGCTGTTGATTAATTCAGTAAGGCCTGAAGGAGGAACTTCAGAGGTCAACCGAATGTTAGGGAAGACATGTCTGTCTGAGTACATGTGTGTGCATGCAAGGTCCCATGTTCTCAGCACTACTATCCTGTTTCCTGAAATTAAGAGCCCATTGAGATGCAGCCCCCTCCCCCTACATCTTTGCTTTCTTTGTTGGCACTTTCTCTTTGTTCTATTTAACACGAATGAAGGGGGAGAGCCATTGTCCCCATGTCACTTACAGTGTCTGACTTCCACGAAAAGAGCTGCCCAGACTTTGGCTTCATGTTTCTTTGATTTTAGCCCTTAGTCATTTTTCTTCTCAAAGGCTGACCAAAAAATATTGCCTGTGAGAGAATTCCATAATGCCACCATAGATCTGATATCTATGAGGCGTTTTGTTTTAGCATTACTGGTCTTAACCACAAAAGACTTTGACATTGATAAAGAATCTGTCGGGTCTACTCCATTCAGTGTGCTAAAATCACTCATGACAGGAAAGACACCAACCCCCCAAAGCAGTGGTAGATTAGGAAAAAAGGATTAGGAGCTCTGTCATGAAGCCATTTCACGTTGGACTCTACACGGAGCCAAATTTTGTTTGTCACACTCCATTAGCATGTGTAAAGCAGTTGGGAAAATGGCCATATGATTAGACAGAAGGCAACCTGGATTCCTCACACAGGGACTTGTTACCACTGAATAATGTCTTTATAGGAGGGATTGGTTTGGATTTTGCTGATTTCTTATGTGATAGGAAACAAGTGGTGTTGTAGAAAGTCTACAAAGATTGACCACAAACAGTGCCTTTAAATCTATCCCACTTTAAACATTTTGAAAAGAAGACTTCACAAGTCTGTAACACCAGTTATCAGGGAGACTGAGGTAGGAGGATCTGCTGGGGCAATTTAGTGAGACCCTGTCTCAAAATAAAAAATAAATAAAGGTGCACAGTGGTAGAGCGCTCACCTGACATGAGGTCCTAGGTTTAACAACCCGAATCCCAGTACTGCAAAATATCTAAGTAAAAAGACAATGAAGAAACAAAATAAAATAAGGAAAAATAACAGAAGACTCGATGGCACAAACTTGTAATCTCAGCACTAGGGGAGCAGAGACAGGAAGGGTGCAAGTTTGAGGCCAGCCTGGGTTCCATAGCAAAACCTTGTCTCAGAAACCAACCAGCCAACCAACCAAACAAGCAAAATAGGTGAATGAATGAATGAATGAATAAATAAATAAAAAGGAAGATGTGAAACCCACACATTTGTTGGCAGAAACTTTCAACGACATTTGACATCTAAAAGGTCCTCCTCGGTGCCTATAGGAACCAATAAGCTTCCCATTTTAGGCATAAACCATCTTTACATGGTTCAGCCAGAAGCTGAGGATTTCTTTTAAGACGAGGACTTACTTCTCAAGTTCTTCCCTGACTAAGGTCCCGATCTGAGCAGCTGTTTCACATTGACCAGACCTTCTTTTTTTGTTGCTGCTGCTGTTTGTTTTTAGAGAAGGCAGCAGTGCAAACATGACTCGAAGGATGAGAAGACTGGAAAACTGTATATACAAAGAACACTCCAGTAATGCTCAAACACCATGACCTCTGGCCATCGGGCAAGGACAGAATGGGTCTCATGTTCTTCCCTGGGCAACTGTTAAAACCAGAGTGAATAGAAGACAAGCTATTATGAGAAAGAAAGGTAACTTTCTTGATTACTGGCTGCATAATTACATACGGTATGAGTGTTACAATTCCCTCAGTATGAGATCTTGCCCCACATATGATTGGAGAATTATTAAATGTTGACTATTAAATATTTTAGTTAGTTTCACACTATGTTTATCTCCTCAGAATGATGAATATGCAGATTTAGAATAGAATCTCTTCATTCCCAAGCAAATGGTTCAGTCAAGTCCTTGGCAATGTCTAGCTTTTACAGATGGGCCCTGGGGTAGTGTGACTTACCACAGCAGGCAGCTTCTGTGTCAAGAAAGAACCACATTACCTTGAGATTCCGAGAAGGGGAACATTTGGATTGAGAAACTCTGTAACTCTGATGATTGTCCCTGGGCACTTGTGCAGAACGGGCCTGATTTAAGGTTGTGGATAACAGTTCTTCAGCCTCAGCCCAAGCAGAGGCAGTAAACAGACACTATTGCCATAGCAGAAAAGGACAACGACTAACCAAAGGATGTGGGAGAACAGTTTATGTCCCTGGACAACCAGCCGGTTGGGCAGCACTTAGGACAAAACATGAGCCTCTGTTTTTCTTGAGTCTGTTCAACTCACCCAGCTCCTAAAGCTTCGGAGCTGGTCCAGATACTCAGCACTGTTCTCCTCTGTGATGGCACAGAATGTGTTTGCAGGGTTGAAGGCCAACCCAGGACTAATTTTGAAAAGTAAATCTGGGAAACAGCTTAATTTCATTTCCCTAGAGATTTTTCTGGGACAAAGTTAGGAGGGGAGACATAGAGAGCAAAATTGAAGTTAATGGCAGAGGGTGCAGTATTATATTTGCTCCCCGATTTCTGAACTGTGAGTGAAATTTAATGGATTTTCAGTAAACAGTTGTGATTTTTAATGCTGTACTGCTAAGTTTTACAGCCCTGGAGATGCTGGTATAAACGCTAAGATCTTTAACTCTGTGTCCTCTTGAACATCCAGGAGAAAGGCACAAGTCACTGTATCAAGTGACTCATGCTTTGTGGTCCCACCAGTATCTGCGGACTGCCTACGGTGTGTCAGGGACTGTCTGGTCCTATGCCCTTTCTACTGCGCCATATCCTCTTCCTTGGGAGAATCAGAAAACTGATGCAGGGCTCGGGGTGTAGCCAACTTGTAGTATGCTTATTTAGGGTGCATGAGGCCCTGGATTTGAGTCCCCAGCACCTAGCAGACTGGGTGTGGTAGAAGATACCTGTAATCCCAGCACTCAGGATGTGGAGGCGGGAGGATCAGAAGTTCAAATTCATCCTTAGCAAGAAGTTTAAAGCTAAGCTGAACTGCATGAGACTTTATCTGAATTAATAAAAGCACAGGGTTCTGACTGTTTGGTTCTCAAGTCAAAAGCAGCCATTTTAGAAGCTCAGAGGTCAGAGCATAAGCAGTGACCTTACTTTTCCTGGAGATCTCACTGAAAGGTAGTGTGTTGTCTGAGCCTGGGCTATGGAGTCATATACTCCAGTTCAACCCCTGGCTTCATTGCTTTCCAGTAGTTTGCTTTGAAGTGAGTTAGTTAACCACTCTAGTCACAATTTCCTCATCTATAAAATAAGTCCTATAATAGTATGTGTTTCTTAGCATTGTTGTGACAATCAAATACATAAGGATGGTTGGCACCAACAAAGCCAGATTCAGAGCTGGACCATCGGGACAGTGTCCTGGCTCGCTGTTTCAGAGAAGACATAAATACCAGTGATGCAACTTTCTGCACACAATCTTGATGTGTCTGGCAAGGTAGACTTAGCTTTGTCTTTTGGAACAGACGAGTGGGAAATAAAAGCATTATTATAATCTCAAAACAAAAACTAATCCCCACTGGCCAGTGTTTCTGGGCGGCATGCTCCAAAGGAGACTGTGCTGCCACCTGCCAGAGACTAGCAGGTGCAAGGTGAAAGTCTGACATCCAGGGGTGCTGAGCTTGCGGCTGAATTCTGAAGACTAAACCATTACCTGAATTAGAGCTTTTGTACAGGATCCCTGGCAGTTGTCTGACTCAGAGAATCATAAGAGAAAACATGAACAGAAACAAGAAATATTGTCCATACGAAAGTCAGAGAAACTAGATTTTAAGATGAAATTCCAACAAGATTTGTCCAACTATATCCAAGTTTTCTTTCCACTTTAAAAGGAGTCCTTTCAGCTCTGGGGGTAAAATGCATGAAATGCAAGATAAGTTAAAATATTTCAGTGAATGAAGCGATATCCTTAGTCAGAGGAGATGGTTCAGTGTGTAAAATGTGTGCCCTGTAAGCACGAGGACTTGAATTTTATTGTCAGACTCATGTGAAAAAATAAATCAGAGTGGTGGTACATACACTCGTAGTTCCAGCACTGAGGAAACAGGGAGGTGGAGCCCCAGACCTGACTGACCAGGCAGCCTAGTCTAATTGATATGTTCCAGGTCACTGAGAGACTCTGTCTCAGAAAAGTGCGTGGTCTCCGAGGACCAACATCCAGTGCTACCTCCATACAGGCTTATACCCATATACACAATGCACTCCCATGCACAAACATGTACACACATGCACTTACACATAACACATGCACATACAGAAATAAATAAAACAATCAAAAATCATGATTTTGTTTTGTACACAGAGAATGATATATAGGAATTATATTAGTGGAGAGTCAGCTTCTCTAATTCTCACACAGGGCAATAGGACATGGGCGGATAGCAACACCAAACCACGAGTCTACCTGAGCTAGGCATGTTCTGAACCTAGCGCCTATCACACAGGAACCCCCAAGAGGTGTTTGCTTTTAAAGTATGAACATTTGCCCCCAGGACGATCTACTTTAAAGTATCTGAGTAAGAATTCTTGAAATAATTTGGATGAGGAACTTCAGAACATCTGACCTGTGACACAAAGGAGAAGGAAGAGATTTGTGATGGAGGGGCCTCCTTCACTGGCCTGGTCTCTACCCATCCTCTCTCTCTGCTTGTACCCCTTTCTCCACCTGGCCCTGTCCTCCATCTTCCCTTCTCTCCACCTGAGATACTAGCCAATAGCCTAAGAGAGCTCTTCTCCGGACGGCCACGAGAGCCCTCTTCTCTGGCTGTCTCATGTGAGAGGGGGCTGCCTGCCTTGCGTAGTTGTGAGGTTTATATGCATGAGCCAGGTAGATCTCCTGGGTGTTGGTTGGAATCCCTAGGATCAGAGCAAAGGTGCTGGCCTATACCTACTGAGTTTTGGAAAGAGCAACACGTGTCTTTTTGTTTTGTTTTCCGAACACTGTTCTATGTAAAATGCCTACGAGTAGAATAGATTTGGCAAATGACATTCAAGAATGAGGACAGGAACTCAGACCCCATCCTCTCCCCCAGTCTCTCCTCCTCCAGGGGTAGCCTTCTCAGAATCCATTGGGAAATCACTGTGGAATAGATGATCTTCAAGACTACTTTGATCGAGGGGGACCTGAAACTGACGAAGCCTCTCGAGGACAGCCATTCGACCTCTTATTTTCAAATACCACCCCATTCTTTAATGCTTCGTGAAAGACTAGATATATGTAAGCATTTCTTATTTATAACATCATTAAGATTTTTGGTGACTAGAAAATAATTACAAAACTGCTACTATATTCAGTTCCAAGACTTAGCCAATTTGAGCTAGTATTTCAGAGTTTTGTTTAGGGCTTAACTATGAAATAATAAAAATTGACATGCATCTTCCAAGTAAAATGACACCTTCATTCCTAGGGTCATTTAGGCTCAGTTTCCCCTTCTCCAACACTGGCACCAACCTAGGTTGACACGAGCCTTTTCTGGGCAGCGTGATCCTGTCTCCTCCACATCCTGACTATGCTTTATAGCTCAGGAATAGACAATGACTCCAGATCAGGCCAATCAGAATATTTTCCTGGGGTTTTCTAAATTGGAACCAAGAGAAGATTGTCCATCTCTGATGTTGGCAGCCCCTGGATGCTGCACCCAAGAGCTTTCTGGGCCATATTTTCCCCCCACCAGGTAAAGGCAGTTAGTGTATAGAAGAAAATAGAGCTCCTCAAAGGGAAATGACCCAGATTCATGGTGGAGGTTAAGCTCCAATCTCAAATTGTTCCAGGGTCATAGCTCTTATTCCTGATGTAAACTCAGCTTCAGAGCACTGTAGTCTGCTACTATGGTGTCTACTACTTCAGCGGTCCAGACGCTGCTCTCAGGGATCACTCTTTGCAGTTCCATTGTTTTGTGTTTTTCTTAAGCCATTAGCTCTCTGTGTATACTCTTTTCTGAATGTGAGAGCTACTCACTTTCCTCTATGATAAGGGGATAGACACCAGAAAAAAAAAAAAAAAAAAAAAACAACAAAAAAAAAAACCTCACTGCTCTGAGGCTAATGAGTAACCAGGAATGCCAGTCGAAAGAGCTGATACCTGTGTGGTGGAGCCAGAGAAGCCCGAAGGACAGGGTGCCACCTTCTCTGAGAGAAGTCTGGCCAGCCTGTGAGGGATCTGCACCTGCGAGTTACTGTTCCTCGAGAACCGGTTTCACCTGCCAGACTCTACTGTGCTGCGTCCTACGTGCCATACTGTGTTGTGACAGTGTGACATGAAAAACTGAGGAATAGTGGACTCAGTAGGTTTCCATAGTTCCTAACTGCACATACATTTAGGTCTGGTTGTGTGAAAATCTAGAATTCTCAGGAAGCGAAGTGTGAGAAAGAGACACAGAAATATCCTACTAATGAGGAGCTTCCAGCAGTTAATTAGAAAAAAAATAAAAGTACCATAACCAGATTTTGTATTCCAATTTTAAAGGAAGCCAATATCAGCCTCAAGTTGAATAAACAAAAGTGATGTTTGGGTCCACCTTGTTGAACTATTTCCCTGTGTCAGATGGCCCCTGCTGGTCTGTTACAGCATGGAAATACCAGATGTTAATGCAGGTTATGTGCCTCAAGTCAGCCCTGTTAAGATAAGCAGGCGATTAGCACTATCTCCACTCTGAAGGTGAGGAAATTATTGTTCAGAGTGAAGGGCTCACATGCCATTGCCAGGGCAGTTAATGGCACAGTGCTTTCTACCAAGCTGAGGTTTCTCCTCCAGGTGGTTAGTGGCCTCTCTGTATTTTGAATTTAGAGAACGGGGAAGCTGTGTGGAATGATGCAGAGAACGCATGATCCCTTGTCAGTCCATCTGGCTTCTAGTCTATTCAGCTGGCTGGTAAGAGATGGCAAACCCTTCTTAAGGGTTCTGCATGCTCTCTTTCCTCATTTTGGAGGATAAGTTAAATAGCCTCTAAGGTACCTTGCAGCATGAACATTTCTTGGATTTTAGGATACAAAACTCAAAAATGATTTCTGGTAAAAACAACAACAACAACAAAAAACAACCAAAACAAACAAACTGCCAGTTGTCCTCAGGTATCTCTATCTATCTATCTGTCTATCTATCTATCTATCTATCTATCTATCTATCTATCTATCTATCTATGGTTTCTTGTGGCCTGGGCTGGCCTTGAACTAACTAGGTAGCTGAGGCTGACCTTGAACTACTAAGCATCCTGTCCCCACCTTCTAGTTGCTGGCATTATAGGCGTGCATCATTGCACCTGGTTTTTCTTTATTTTTTAAAAATAAACAATTCATAAAATAGTTTTAGATTCACAGAATTATTGAAAAGACAGAGTTCCCATGTATCCTATGGCCAGTTCTTTCACTATTAATACCTTATGCTGGTCGAGTACATTTGTAACAGTTGGTAAACCAGCACTGATACATTACTAGTAACTGAAGTCTGTACTTTCTCAGATTCTTGTCAGTTCTCCCTTTGTGTGGTGTGTGGCATGTGTATTCACACGCACATGTGAATGTGTGTGTAGTATGAGGTATACATATATGGTATGAGTTTTTTGTGTGTGCATTTGTGTGTACAATGTGTTTTCTTTGTGTGTGTCTGTGTCTATAGTGTGTTTTTTGTGTATGTTGTATGCACATGTATATGTGTGTGGTGCATATATGTATATGTTGTACAGTGTGCATTTGTGTGTATGGTGTGTGTCTGTAGGGCTCCACTCAGGAGGCCACATTCTGTGTATATTAGTTATGTGTCCTGTGTCAGTTTCTCAATTCCTTGCTTTTAGTGACCTTGACAGCTTTGAGGAACACTGGCCAAGTATTTTGTAGCATGTCCCTCAATTGGGATTTGAATGGTGCTTTTGTCATGATTAGACTGTAGTGATGTGTTCTGGGGAAAAGGCCCTTAGAGGCAAAGTGTCACTCTTGTCATGTCATCTTGGGGTTCACACTATCAACACAACTTAGTGCTGCTCATTTAACCTTGATTTCCTGACGAGGTGAATTTGCCCCAATTCTCCATTACAAAGTTACTTTCTTTTTTCCTTGGAAAAAAGTCACTATGTGTAGACCATGTTTATAGAATGAGGAATTATGTTCTGCCTACTTAAAGTTGGAGTAGCTATATCAACTATTTGGGAATTATAGGAGCTCTGTCCATTGTCTTTCACCTGCTCAATCCCTTACTTGCATAGAGAGACTCGTGGATACTGGCTTTGTATTTTAGGTTACAGCCCAGTACAACTTCATGTGTTTTGTCACTCCCTCCTTCCATAGTAATAATCTTCTATGTGACTGTCATGAAGAAAGGACATTTCCCCAGATCCCTGGAGCTCCATGTGACCTGTGATTAGGATCTAGCCAGTGGGATGTAAGCAAGACTGTAAGAGCCAGAGGTGGTGGATGACCATAAAGAAACAGTTTTCCAGACAGTCAGTAAGTTACTCATATGAACTTGCTGCAGTAGTGACAACATGCACAAGACCCACGTAAGCTCAAGCTAGACAGAATTCTAGCCTAGGCATAAGAAGTTCTGGCCTTAGGCGAGAAATTATTGGCAACCAATAGCTGCTGGGAGAGGGCGAGTTGGTTTTCTTTAAGGGTGTGATGCTAGATAGGTTAACCAGGCTTCAGTGGATGGACCCGCACTGAAGGACATTTTGGGACACAGATTTCCCTTATAGGCCTTAATATATATGATAGAGTGCATGAAATAGGGTAGGAGACATTAGAGAGGTGCAGATCAAGGAAGGGGTCTAAATATGATCAAAATGTATTGTATCAAATTAACACAAGTACAGTAAATTTAAAAAAAGAGTGCTATGTACAAATTCTTTTAAACCTATGTGCTCACTAAAATGAAGCATGAGACTAGAGACGGAGCAGCCATCTTAGACAAGAATAAAGGGAAGAGCTTTAGCCCCCAACTCTGAGGAGATCCGTGGAAATGGGATCACGCCAAGTGAACAGGGACGAATTTCTGTCTTGTTTAACTTTCACAGTTTTGGATTTTCTATTACTTCTAGAAGAACTTGATCCTAACTAATTCAGTGGGGATAGAGGACAAGTATTTTTTCAAGTGTGTGTGTGTATGTGTGTGTGTGTATGCACGCACAGATGTGTGGAGGCCAGAGGTCAATATTAGTGTCTTCCTCAGTCACTCTCCATATTATTTTCTGAGACAGACTTTTGTCCAACCTGGGGTTGGTTCACCAACTTGTCGAGGCTGGTCAGCCAGTGAGGCCCAGGGTGCACTTGTCTCTGCCTGCCAGGCGCTGGGATTACAGGTACCGCCATGCCCAGCTGTTTACGTGGGTCCTGGAGATCCAAACTCAGGTCCTTTTGCTTGCTGCTGACTGAGCCATCCTTTCAGCTGTTGCTTTGCCTTTTGAAGAGAATTTACTAGAAATAAATAAAATTAAAGATAGCAGTAAATGAAAAAATGGCTAAACTACAAAGAAGAAAAAAAGGAGACTAATAAACAGGCAGCAAATTTTAAAAAAGAAAATATACTAGAATTTTGCGTTTTTTAGAAAAGTACATTTTTATTATGTTATTATTTCTTAAGAATTAGTAAGGATAACATGATGGGATAATGGGGGTTTTTGCTTTTGTTTTATGTGTTTTTTTTTTTTTTTTTTTTTTGCTGGCTTTTGGTCCTCTGACTCACTTTGATTAGCACTATTTATTTTTTTAAAAATAGAAGATAGGTTTCAGTTGTTATCCACGGAGTAAACTATGAAGGCATCTACTTAGTAATTTGAAGTGGACGAGTCTTTTGCTGTGTTTTGGAAGAAAGGGAGAATCAGTGTTCTGGGAATGATTCAGTTAGAGAGGTGTGGTTGTGTTCCCTGACCTGGGTTTAAATTTGTGCACATAGGATCTCTGCAGAGTTGGAACAGACCTTTGTTCTTAAAGTTGTGGATGGAATTGTGTTCTGTCAGAATTCCTATGTTGAAGTCCTGACCTCCAGATTTAGAATGTAGCTATATTTGGAAACAGGGTCTGTAAAAATGTAATTGAGATGAGAGGAGACATTAGAAGGCCTCATCTAACATTACCGGTGTTTTCATTGGAAGAGGAAATGAAGACCTGACTTCTATGTAAAATAGAGGTGTTTAGGGTTTCTAGAAGAAAGATGGTGAGCTCTTTAGCAAGAACTGATCTTCTTTTGTGTTTGCACTGTTTAGCTTGGAGGTATAGGAAAGAATAAACAAATACTTTTAAGAAAACCATAATGGGAAACGTTACAATGAAGAAAAGTGCCCAGAAGTTCTTTTCCACCTCGTCTTCATGGAGGTTTCCATGTTTACCTGAGTCTGGGATTGAGTGGGGGAGTATTTGGAGTGAGTTTTAAAGTTCAGTCTCTTAGTCACACTAACCACATTTCAAGTACCAGTGTCTTAGCTAGTAGCTACCACACAGGACAGCACAAACATTTCCGTCTTTATCGATAGCTTTAGTGACCAGCACCCTTGCAGGGTGAGGAAGTGTGGTTTACATGGCCATTTTGACAGGACCTTGTAAGCAAATCTCTGGGCATGTCTGTAAAGGATTTTCTAGATTGGGCTAATTAAGGTAGGAAGACCTACTCTAAATGTGGGCGACTCCAGTCTGTGGGCTGGAGTTCTACACGAAAGGAGGAAAGCTACCTGAGGAAGAGGTTTCGTTGCTCTCTGCATTCTGACTGTGGATACAGTATGACCAGCTGCCTCACTTTACGGCCGCCATGCCTTGCCTGCCAGAATGGACGTATCCCCTTTCTCTGTGAACTTGCCTTTTGTCAGGCACTTTGTTACAGCAAGGGAGAAAGTAATATACACGGAGGGAGGTAGCTGGAGTCGGAGAGCTAATAGAGGATGGCTGGAAAAGGGTTTTATAAAGCATGCATAGGGCTCAGAGTTCACCCCCAAAGTGATGGGGGAATTGTGGAACCTTTGTAAGTTGTGATAAAATATGTATAACAATGTACTTTACAATGACACAGTTCATCGGCATTTGAGTACATTCTCCCTGTGCTCCCATTCCCACTATTTCCAGAACATTCCTGTTAGCCCAAGTGGAAACTCTGTACCCATTAAACAATAACTTTCCATCCCATCCCATCCCTGGTATCCCTTATTCAACTTTGTTTTTCTGTGAACTTGAGTATTCCATAAACCTTTTACAAGTGGAATTGCGGAATGCATCTCTTCAGGTCTGCTTTATTTCATTTGAGATGCTTTCAAAGTTCGCGGATGCTGTAGCGCATATCAGATAGCCTTCCTTAAGACTATTATTCCATTGTACATGGGTACCACAGTCTCTTTATCCGTTCATCCATTAGTAGAATTTGGGGTTGCTTCTGTGTCTTGGAGTATGTGAGTGGTGCTGCTGTCAATACTGATGAAAATATCTTTCTGATTTCTTGTTTTTCATTCTTTGGGGGTGTACATCCAGAAGAAGGATTGCAAGGTCATATTCTTTACTTTTACATATCTTTTACATTTTTGAGGAACCAGCCCACTGTCTTTCACAGCATCTGTATCATTTAGATTCCTCCCAGCAAGGCATAAGGCTTCCAGTTTCCCCGCTCCTTGCTAGTGCTTGATGTTTTCCTAATTCTTGGATGATAGTGATCATCATGTTGAAAGCAGCTACCTTTGCCTTTTTGTTATGCCGCATGGTTTTCTTTAGGGAACATGATCCTGTGCTTTAGACTGATTTGGATTTGGTAAAATTAGAGGTAATGTATGTGTACAACTGTTCATCCCCTAGGTCATGGTGATTGGCTCAGAGGTAACAGGTGAGCCAAGACGTGACAGGTCAGAATCAATCTGGGATTGTAGTGGAGTGTACAAGGACCAGGTTCTTCATGCTAAGGCAGCTGAGCTGAGGCATACATACCTGGGCTGCTAGTGACCGTCTGATTACCACAAGGAGAGCCATCTTGAATAAGAACCAACACTAAACCCAGAGGATGGCTGAGCTTAGTGAGAAAGACAGGCACACGACTCTACTCCAAGTTATAAGAACCAACAAAATTTCTCTTTTGCATAAGTAAGTTTGGTATTGGGTTCTGACAGCAGCAATCAACAGAACCCTGAGACATACAGATAGAGAAAGATTTACATTTAAGAATATTTCCTTGATGAGTCTGTAAAAGGAAACTGTGAGATAGGAAATCTAGAAGCAGAGATCTGATTCAGACTCTTCTACAATAAACAGTGAAAGATGGGACTGTCCACAGGGGCAGAGAGAAGGGCACGGGGTCTGGGGCAGTAGCTAGGGTTAGGGTGATTTCAGATGAGTGGCTGATTGTGATGAGGACTCAGAGGGGCAGGATGACAGAATCTTTGTGATCTGGGGGACTGAGAATGGCAAGGCCATTGAATATGGGAAAAAAAATGCAAGGAGACCCAGTTTGGTGGCAAGATGGACTATTCCGAGCATGTTGAATTGAGGTGCTTGTGCAAGGATAATTAGAGAAGCAGAGCAGAAACCCGACCATGAACTCCATGAAGGGAGAGATCAGAGGTAGAACTGTAGGTCTGAGAAGCCCTGCCTTTCAGAGCTGTGGGGGTGGGGGATGAGGGTCAGTTAGGAAGAATGTACGTTCTGCTGATGGAGTTACAGGGGGGCTTTCTGGGGATCTGAGCTCTTTCCTCAGTGAGTGTTTTAACCACTGAGCCACCCCCTCAATCCTGGGCTTGTCATTTTCATAGGCAATGTTAGCCCTGAAGAAGACAAATGGGAAATTCCTTGCGCACGTATCTCCCACGCTATACAGGGAATATACAGAGTAAACTGGTCATTATAGCTGGAGCAAGCTCTCCTCAGAGCAGTCCCATCTGAAGAGACTTCCCGAGGTTCACTGCGCAGAAAGCACAAAGCAATGGAAGTTTACTCAAATTATGCTATTAACGCTTTTATTTCCAATTAGCCCTAAATGATAACCTATGAAAATAGAAATTAATTTCTGAATATAAATTCAGAAAGTATCTGATGCCTGGTATTTATAAGAAATATGACCATAAGAAAGGAATTTTTGATAGTGTCTAGTTTCTCATGTTACACCCAAAATATGGCCAGGGAGAGGGGCCCCTTTACTGTCGTGCCTGGAATTGTAGACACTTGGCCTGTAAGCTGTGGTGGCATCAGACAGACTGATTTAGTTGGTCAGGCTTAGAGATGGAGACCCTTGCAGGCGTTAGGATAACAGATACAGGATTTGAACTTTAAAAGATGTCATTCAAAGGTGATTGCACATATCCTTTTGTTCAGTGGTTTGTATAAAATAGTTTATTTAACCAATATAGATCTTTTACCTTAAAGTGTTATTTGACTGATTTCACCTCAGCCCCTGAGAGGGCCTGAAGGCTGGGATTTTCATATTTAGGCATCAGAGATAGTAACACCTGAGATTAAGGTGGGAAGGCACATTAAGAGACAGGCACTTCAGAGCGGGACTTGGGGAGTTGGGGCTATGCTGCCACAAATCTTCAAGAGAGGCGTCAGGAGGGAGCTCCCCAGGATTCTGTGGTTCTCTGTGCCTCAGCAAGTCAGGAACTTAGGGTTCTGGGTGATGGGTTGGTTGGGTGTGTGATTTGCAGGGTTTGCTTCCCTGTCATGTTGCCTTTTATGGATCTGTCTGTGACCTTCTGGGAACACCTCCAAGAAGGTTCAACGCACAATGAGCAAGACCAGGAAAGGCTAACCACCTCCCCTCAATCAACACTGTCTCCTTGCCTGAAGGCCCTGAGTGGGACCTGAGAATTAAGCATAAACCTTACCTCTCTTATGGATATATCTTGTCTAACAGAAGCATCAGTAGGTGCAAAGTTTACTGACAAATAGGCTCTGAATTTAGCGTTTAACTCAAGGACCAGCAGATGGCGCCCTTTGTCATTTATTGACACTACTACAGGCTTAGAAGTGTACTTGGCATGGCTTCTTTAATTTGGGTAATACAAGTAGTATTTTCAACTGTTTATTATGCATGAGCCAAAATTCCATGAATGTGTAACATTTTCTCCTGTATTTCCCTTTTTATAACATCATTTAAATTCCTTATTAATAATTTAAAAATGTTCTGGATTTTAATCACTTTTCTCATCACTAAAATATCCGATAAAGAGATGGGTTTTTTTTTTCCCCCTGCTGAAGGTGAGATAGAGGAAATTGTCAGCAAGCAAGGAAGAAAATCTCACTCTTAAATCCGGCTCACCACCCCCTCAAGCTCATCACCCCGTCTTTTCAGTTTAATTGAATAGTATTTATTTAATTAATAAAAATATCGGTCGCATGCAGGATTCAGAAATCCGAGGCTAGAATAGGCTGCCATTAATAAAACAAGTTTTTTTTTATATCCAAGTTTAATTATGGTGGTGTGTGTTTGATAGCTTGTTACTGTAAATAAAAGAGATAAAGGCAGCCCTTCACTGGAGTAGCTGAAGAGCTGTGAAATATGTACCTAATTAAAACTATTGGTGTAAGAGGCTAATAAAGTACATGTGCCTACTACATGTCTTATTCTAATGAATCTCGGCTAATTTGCTTTGACTGATGAATTTCGGTGTTAGTGGTAGGGGCTGAATAATTATGAAATTTATCACAAGATACAAGGACTCATTAAGGATTACCCAGGTTGAGTTAGAGGAATGTTTTCTTTGTCAAGAACACAAACCTTGACCGACATAATTACGGCAATGCCAAAGAGTAGCCAGATTCCAGTCCAACCCCAAGTGAATGTTCAAGGCCAAGAGGGGTTTGTGTTCCCCGATAGGCTGGGCTGAGGACTGCTTGTCACCCTTGAAGAGACACCTGTGAGGTACTCATGTTTGCATTTTAAATAGAAGCATTCCAAGCACACAGACCATCTCATGAGGGCATTTCACGATGAGAATTTTCTCCCCATCTTTTTATGGAGAGCGTTTTCCCACTCTTGGTGAGGAAAATGGACAAGACTACGCTTGTTTAGCAAGGACACTGCTATAGCGAGCAATGATCAGTCCCCAAGTCTTGTTTTTTTCCTTCTACTGACAAGTTTTAATGCTAAGTTCCCAGTATATTAGCTTCATTTCATTAAGTCCTGGACAGGGAACTCCCAGTCTGAGGCTGTGAATGGAATCCATGTTGTCAGCCTCACAGAGGCACTAAAGAATGGCCCAAAGGTTGACATGGAAATTCGAACTGTTAGTTGGAGTTAGACATCCTGCCTCCCACTGCTGGATAACCAGGGCTGAAGATGAAGACTCACACCCAGATCTCTCTGCCAAGACAATAAGATATGGAGCCAGTGGGACAGCTGTCTTCCCCCAGGCAGGCAGGATCCCAGCTCAGAGGAGATGAATGAGTGAATGACCACTGTGATCAACCTGTTTTCAGTGTCTTCTCCTGGGGACAGCAAGGGACAGTGTGGAAGGCTGACAATGCCCTTGTGAATGGCACTTGATGAAAGCCTAGCTGAGTGCCTTCTGAAACAAACACAGACTTCATTCCTCTCTACCCGCAGAGACGGCTGTGCCCAGGGCTGCAATCTGCGGGATGGCCCAGGTCTCACGGGCACTCTGCCACCCAGGCCTTGGAACAGTACATCACCAGGGGTTTTCCTTCTTGTTCATACATTGGAATTTTGCACGAACAAAGAACTAGAAATTCTGTGGCATCAAAGCAGTCACATAAATATATAAATATGCAAATACAGACACATGAATATGTTTCTAAATGTGATTGAAAACAATGAGAAATTCAACTTCTTACCAGGAAAGCTTCCGAAACCATTAACCCTCTTTTGTTTTGCTTTCCCCAAATAACTTCAAAACAAACTTTTCCAATTTTTTATTTGAGAGGAATTTTAGGTACCATATTAAGTATAAGTTCAACCTTGGCCAAAGATCAAAACTCAGAATCTAAACATTGGTGCTTCCCTTGTCTTCTAACTCAGAAAGGCATCTTTGCAGGAGAGAAACTAGCTGTGATTCAAGACATGCACAGGATGCTGACCTGGAGAGTTTCCTCTCCTCTGTTCCCTCTTCTACCTCAACTCTTTTTGCCTAAAAGAACTAATAATAATAACCATATGCAATACACAGTGCTTACTATGTAAAGCATAGTGCTTTATGTTGTTATCTGTACAATAATCCTAAAGGGTAGCAACTATTTTTTTTTCATTTTCTAAAATAAGAAACATTTGCATGTGACCTGCAGCATGTTGAGGGATTGTTTCACCCAGCAGTAAACAATGGAGCCAGCCTCCACCCCAGGTCTGTCTGTCTGCCTGCCTGTAGAGCCACCGTATCATGCTGTCTTTGGACTGAAACATGTGCTCTGTTGTCTTGAGGATCTTCTAGAACTGCAACAGTTTCAACTTCTCTTACCCCTTGAGCTAAAAAGACTCTCCTACAAATTAATGCCAGATCTGCCAGTTCAAACCAAGGCAAGCATCTAGTGGGAAGGCTTTGCTCAAGGAATTATGGGAAGGCGGAAGGCAGAAGGCAGAGCACCAAGCCGAAAACCAAGACTTGGGGCAGGGGGAGAGCAGTGGCCAGGCTAACATTTTATCATCCGTCTGCCTTCATCTTGGATCCATTGTCTGTAAATTCCTGCCAGTTGATCGGTTCAGATGTCGAAGGGTTCAGAAGCTGAAGTGAGGGACCTGTTATACACTTCTGAGTAGATCTACCTGCCTCCTGTCTCCCCAAAGCCATGATTTATATACACTGCCTTGTCTTTTATGGCTTCCTGAGTTAGTTATTTCAGACTAAAATCTGTGTGTTATAAGCCTCAGCGTGCATGATTTCTTAGGTTTTTAATTACAAAATGTAGTTTTGACCTATTAAATCACGTGTGAGGTAAATTTACCATAATAAAGCCTTATTAATCCTCTACAATTAAGAATTTACAGTTCTTTGCTGAACTTTTTATTGAATTTCCCATGAGAACCCTTGCACAACTGATTGCGAAGAAACTTTCAGCCTATAACCAGCAAGCCCAGCGCAGAAGCCGAATTTGATTTAGAAAATCGCTTCATACATGGAGCCAGACTTCCTGTCTCTGGAAACAGTGTCTCATTGAGGCCTACAGCAGCCCCTGAGGTGACCGCTGTGGTTCCTGTTTTATGAATGGAGAAACTGAGGTATAGAATGTGATGTTACTGACCAAAGTCACACAGCTACACATGATTTCAGGCAGATCATCAGGCTCCAAAGTACACATTCCAAGCCAGAGTCTCCATTGTCTTTCTCAATTATAATTACAAACACAGGATTAACTACATTCCCAGCTCTACTCCACACTAGTATATATTTATTACTATTTACGTAGCTCATTAATTCTCATAGCAAAGCTATGAAGGTGCTGCCATTTATCATTCCCCCTTTTTACTGAAGTCCTGAAATTTTCATAGGATATAATCAGATGGTATTTAGATCCCCTCCCCGATCCATACCTCCCTTTACTGCTCCCATGCCCAAATTAATACACCCTATTATATAAATAATACGGCTTATAGAGTCTAAACTTGTGTCTCCAAATGTCCTTCAGTGTGGGTCCTCCAGTTAACCACTGGAGCCTGGTTAACCTGCCAAGAGTCCCATTCTTGAAAGAGTCTGTTTCTGCTCCTCCTGGCAGCCATCTGTTGCCACAATTTCCTTAGGAGGGGTTTCAGCTTCCTACCCACTTCCTCCTGTCTGCGCTGGGGTTTTTTTTGTTTGTTTGTTTGAGTTTACATGGGACTTGTGCATGCTGTCACCATTGCTGTGAGTTCGTTTGAGTAACTGCCTGGCTGTCAAGAAAACTGTTTCCTTGTCATCTATGACCTCCGGCTCTTACAATCTTTCCATCCCCTCTTCCACAATAATCCCTGAGCTTTGGGAGGCAGAACTTTGACACAAGCATCCAGGGCATCCTATTCATGGATGAGCAGCCTCTTGTTCTCTGCACGTTGCCCAGCTGTGGGTTTCTGTGTTAATCACCATCTGCTGCATAAGGAAACATCTCTGATGAGAGTTGTGAGATGCATTCATTTACAGGTATAACAATAAGTCATCAAGTATAACAAGAGTCAGTTTAATACCATACCTAGTAGAAGACTAGTATCAGATTCTCCTCTATGTCCTGTGACTAGCCAGTGTCAGGTTTCCAAGCCTGATAACAATGTCAGGTGTAAACTCCATCCTAGGAGCAGAATTTAAATCCAATTAAAGAGTGGTTGGTTACTCCCATAATATTTGTGGCACTATTGTACTACTGGGCATATCTTGCCAGGCCAGTTGTTCTTATAGTTCACAGAATCCATAGCTGGGTAATGTTGATGATCATTTTTTCCTCCCAGTAGTATGTGCAGTACCTTCCAGCACTATGAATGCTAGCCAATGGAGAGATCACCCTTCTTTTATAGAAAGCAGAAATGCAGAAAGATCACACAGGTTCTACAGCTGGTGAGCGGTAGTAAAAGGAACACACCCATGTCGTGGACCCCAGCTGACACTGCCCCATGCTCTCCCTGTATCAACTCAAGCCTCACCAAAAAACTTCAGCCTCTGAAAATCTGCTCCCTCTCTTCTTTGAACCCACTTCCCCACTCTGGGTCTTTGCAACCTTTATTGCCCTGTGGAAGGCTCTGGAGGCAGACAGACCTGGGCTGTTCCTTAGCTTCCACAATGCAGTGATGATTTTCTGGTATGATGTATGTCAAAGATATGTAGTATTTATTATAGTAAGTGTTCAAGAGTGAAAATGCTTTTACATTTGCTTGTTCTCAAAGCTTCATTAAGGTCCTAGGTTCTATAAACCCCTCCCATAGATGTTGGGGTCCCTGTGCTCGGGGCCAGCCTGAGGGGGATGAAGAGGCTCCACCGTGAGGGGGTGAGCAGGTGCAGAGTCAATACACAGACCTGGGTGAAAAGCATGCGGTGGGCGAGCCACAGCAAACTCGTTTACACAGAAATGCAAGGGGTTTTATGAGTTTGGTTAGCCAGTTGCCCTATGGGATGGTTCCCAACTGCAGCCAATAGTAATCTGTCCCCAGGTAGATCATCTCGGTGCAAGTTCTCTCCAGATGCTGGGCAGAAGCTGGTGTTACACCTAGCCAGAGCAGAGCGCCACATCCACAGGATCACTCCCTTATTCCTCACAGCAGGTAGTTTGGCTAAGGCCCACACTGCATTATGCCATACACATAGACAATATAATCAGGTGTCGTTGGAGCCTCCAAAGCCATCTGTGTAAGCAACTCTATTTAGCGCTAATCACCACTTCCCTTGTGCCATGGCTACTGCTGAGTATGTCTGTCCCAGACTGAGTTCTGAGGTTCTTAGGGTCAGAGATAATGTCTCATTCACCTCGCCATCTCCAGATACAAGCCCAGATCCTTATGCATTCAAAGCTCTGAAATTTTTTCAGTGAATTGAATTGAAAACAATTGGAATTGTGGGCTCCATTCATTATGTGCTACACGCTTCAAGTAAATCTCTCAGGAAGGTTGTGGGTCACTCCTACCGCAGAGACTGAGAAACAGCCAAGCCACCTCATGCCCTGTCTGCTTCCACCTTATTCTCCACTGTTCAAACCATGAGGGGCTTTTCCCATAGGAGCTTTTTCTCAGGGAAATTCAGTTGATTGCAGATTGCAGTATATCCTAAGGAGCCCCTGAAAAGGGGGTCCTGAGTTCTCTGAGTGCCTGGACTAGCTTTTGCTGTAATGTAAGTGTTTGTGTCCCTCCAAAATGAACACAATGAAACCTAGCCCCTCAGAGTGATGGTGTGAGAGGGTGGATCCTTTGAGAGGTGATTAGATCATAAAGGTAGAACACTGAGGCACAGATTGGTGTCCTTATAAAAGACTCCCCTAGAGTTGCTTCCTTTAGTCTAATGAGAAAGGGCACAGCTAAAAGTTTGTACTTATTAGACCACCTAATCTGACTTGATCGTGGCCTTCCCAGCCTCTAGAACAGCGAGGAAACATTTCTGTTGTTTATAACCTATGGGGTTCTGATAGTTTTCCTTGACAACCTAAACGAACCAAGACACTTTCTGTCCCTGGCCTGGGAGAATGGTTAGATGTAGATGTCTCTATTTCCTGAGTCATCTTTGGGTGACCAAATGTAGAGCCCAGAAATTCTGACCTACAATTTTGGATTAAAACCATCTTATGACAAGCTTTGGACACAAGACTTGGCATAACTGAGCTGGACCTAGAAGCCTCCTGAATACTAGCTATCCTATCATAGTATCAGAAGTATCCGTGGACAAGCTGACAAGGAAGAAAACCAATCAATGGTTTCACCCAGTTGTAAAGCCTATGAGCCACAACAATGACCAGACCAGCAAACTTATCTCTATCGGTGCAGTAGTGTCACTTTTATCTTGGGGGTTATCAACAGCTGTCTAATTGGACTTAAGGCATACTCAATGGGAGGGATTCATGTGTGATATGTAAGCATAACCATGCATAGGTGGTTCAAGAGGTCATAGACCCTATGGAAGGACTTCTGTCACTTCTCTAGACCAATGTAATGTCTCACTATATTCTGAAGACATACGTATCCATATATTTACAGACAAGTGTACCTTCACCACTCATCAAAGAAGCTTCCTTTCATAACATATGGAGATTATTACAAGGTTCTACAACTGGTCAAACACAGAGAAGAAGTGTCTGTGAGGTGCCAAGCCCTAAGTGACACATCTGCAATGCAACCTCTACACCTAAGGCTCAGGGAAAACTGAAGAAGAGGGGCAGAAAGAATATGAGAGCCAGAGGATCAAGACACCTGCTGCCAGTTTATACATTTTAGACATGACAAGGAAGCTGCACCAATGAAATCTTCATGATATGATAGTCTAGCAAGATCTGCATAACACTAAAACCAGTTGATGTGACAAGGTGGATGGAGGAAATGTCAGAGGGTCCCACCTCAAGATGAAGAGCTACACACAATCAATGGATGTTGAGGGAGGGAGAAACAGTTTCCTCTAGGGACAGCTCCCTGAGAGGTTATCTAATCCCAAGTGGGTAGCTTAAACCCAGGTATACACCAGAATTACTAAATGGACTCAGTGCATTATATTATATATATGTGTGTGTTCATAAATGTATGTATGTATATATAACAGTAATTGAAGACAGGAAATTGAGAGGATGTGGGGAGACATGGGAAGAGTTAGTGGGGGACTGGGAAGGGATGGTAACAATGCCAAGACAACACTTAAGTATGAAATTCTCAAAACAAACAAACAACACCCACAGTCTTCCAAAGTCCTAGATAAATGGGATGTACTGTCAAAGGCCCCATCTACAGTCTTAGCACCCTCTGGAATTCCTGCTTTGGAAGCTTCATAGAGAGCAAGGCCCAACGGGACTGGGATGTAACGTTAACATCTTTCCCCTGAGATCTTGGTAGGTGTGGGAGGTGACTATGCCAGCAAAGAGACCTGGGACACCCAGTAACACTGAGGTAAAGGGAATGGGAGAGAGGAGGTTAGTACAGCAGAGAGACATCCTCATGAGCCCTGTGCCATTCATTTTCTGTGACAGAGTGCCCTGATGTGTAGTTGGTGGCTAAACACCACCTACAAAAGCAGATATTTAATTCCTACATTCTTCCATTACAGAGCAGTGAAGTGGACAGGCAGAATGCTTTGACTGTGAAAATCTCTAACTTTGGGGCCCACATATCCAGACTTCCATTCTGATCGTGCTAGGACCTTGTTTGGTGACTCATGCAGTTACTTGACTCGGATTTCCCATTTTATAAATGGGAAACATAGATAATAATGGCTCCCGAGGTTCCTGGGTGGATTGACTGAGTTCCTCCATGGTAAGCACTCACTAGATAGCCAGTCTTAGGAAGGGAGGCCATCCCATACATCCTCTCTGCCCGGATTCCACTACAGAAATTAGCAAGCAGTGGATCAGCCCTGCTGGGAGCAGGCGGGCTGTGATGCTGGTCTGCAGAACCTCACAAAGTTAGTTCTAGAAGAATTTGATTCAAAGTGTTACCTGATTCACACCCCATCCCTTAATTTTAAAGGAAATACACCTAAACAGAAATTAAGTGACTTGACACAGATGTGTAGGTGCGGCCACGGGGCTGAGGAAGTGGCAAGTGGTGCGTGCAGCCTGGACTTGTGGCAATGGGCACCTGCTTAGAGGCCTGAGTGGCAACAGGCTTTGGGGGCCATTTCTCAGCCAATTGTAATCACCATCCTCAGGCCCAATGACTGAAAATCCAAGACGTCACAGAAGGAAGAGGTATCCAAAGATGGATTGCATGTTGCTTCTTATGGGTGACAATGTAATTCCTGGGCACCTAGTGAACTTGGACCTTCCTTCTCTTGAATGCTCATTTCTTTGGGGTGATACTTCTTTGTTTCTTCTCAGGCTGGGTTCAGTACCAGCCTTTCTGCTTATGGGTGTTCCCCTCCCCCCACCTCTTCCATCCTCCTAGGTTCCTATCAGGGATAGTCAGTGATTGAAATTATTGATTCAATCAGTTTATCCTCCTGCCGAGCTGCATCATAGCTGGATCACTGATTCAGGCTGGGCCTCAGCATAACCTGCTGGCTGCCTCTGCTTAACACCAGGCACAATTGGAGCTGCAGAACCTCCTGGAGTGATGCCAATGAGGACTGCAGGACTTGTCGGAGAATGGGCTCCCCACTCGCCATCCAGCTGCTGCTACTGAATTGGAGGCTAGAGAGACACGTCCATTTTCTCTGAAGACAGAACCCATCCGCGTGTTCCATCACACAAGCGACCAGCCTGAGCTCCCAAAGTTCCTCCAAACCTGGATGGGGAACTGAAACCAGATTCTTCTCAGACTGCTTGTTCCTGGAATCATCTGGAAGCACCAGAATGAAGACTCTGCTGTTTCTTACTTAAGTGATAATAAAGGCATCATCATGTGGCAATTTTGGCAGGTGAGTGACTGGGCTTATTGTAAATGCCTTCCCTTTTTTTTTTTTTCACCAGGTCTCTTAAGTTCTCTTGCCCGCACTCATTTATTTTACAGGCATTCTGTGTAGCTGAAGTCATGTGCACGAATATTGCGTAACATTCTGTGGACGGACACAATATTATAGAAATAATTTAATTGACGACCTGTAATGAAAAGAGCTCTGGGTAAGTCGCTTGGGTTGCAATTTCTCTCTGTACTTCTACATCGCCAGGGATAGTGCTGTTGACATGAATAGGCCAGTATTGATTTCATTTAAAATTTTCAACATCTGAATGATGCGAGCAGTGATCTGTGTGAAGATACTGCAGAGTCGCCAGCATATCCCCTGCTAACAAAATACCACTTTAAAAGGATTTTTTTCTATTAGCATTCACAAAGAGAGAGTAAAAAGGGTTATGAGAATGTTAAAATTTTTCACTGACCAAAGAAATATGAAGTCACCATCTTCATTTTACTCTTAATTAATTGAGTTATTGGACCTTATATAATCCTCTGTTAAATGCTAAAAGAAAGCAGGCAGACCTTAGGTGGTTGTATGGAACACTTTGTTTTCTGATGGCAGTTACTTTAATGACTCCTCCCCCTGCACTTGAGAAAGTCCTTGATGGTGTTCAGACTCCCCCTAGAAATGGATTTCAAATGCGACAGCAACTCCTTAATGCTGCCCTATTAACGAGTTCCAATTCAGTGGTTAGAAGTTACCATTGTTTAAACAACAGTAGCACAAATTAGATTTTCAAACTTTCCAAGATGCAGTTTCTCCCAATGCCTGAATCTGCCAGTGATGTAACAAAAGGTAGTAGGAGACAGATT
Organism: Eospalax fontanierii; assembly: GCA_035773235.1. Taxonomy (NCBI): domain Eukaryota; kingdom Metazoa; phylum Chordata; class Mammalia; order Rodentia; family Spalacidae; genus Eospalax; species Eospalax fontanierii. Next base: position 22,059,465 of record CM069543.1, read on the forward strand.
TTGGGTAGGTGGTGTGAAAGGGGTTCTGTTCTGCTTTAAATAGCCTCACTATTGCAAATTGGGGGATGAGGGTTTGAGGTGCTCTGATTATGCATCCTGGAGATACGCTTCTGTGAAGATGCAGACAATATATAAGGTTAGCTTGTCTCTCTGTCTTCTGTTGGCCTGGACATTCAGACAGGCAGGCTGGGGTGCGCAGTAGTCTGGCTCTTGGGGTCGTGAAAGCTACCTTTCCAGCAACTTCTCTGCCTTTTGCCTTGGTAATGAGGGGCTCACTTCAGCTTAGATACAGCTAAGAGATCTGAAGTGCAAGTACAGGGAAGGAACTTTCCAGAATCACAGACAAGAGGTCTGGAGTGTTCTCCTGCTACCCTGCTGTGGATTCTCTGAGTTGTAAGATTTGTTTCTGCCTAGTGGCCAAGCAAACAGGAGACCTTCTGCCACTAGAGAGAAGGGCTGTGAAAGAGCCCAGCCCAGTGCACTCAAGAAGAAAGGGGTGCTCACTGTCTGTTGTGAAGAAGGTGTGCTGATTCAAGCTTCAGTGTGGCGGTTAAACCAGAAAGGGGCAGGATATATTTGAAGCTGGAGAGGAGGCTACAATATGGCTTCCATTTCTTATCCACGCAGGGTTAACACCGTTAGTGATATTCTCAATGCGTAAGCTGGGTTGTAAGATTCTATCAGGGGTGTCCAACTTCTTGATATTGCAACTTGATGTTGGCATTGTACAAATGTGTTGGGCTGCATTCACAGCTGTCCTGGGATGTATGCAGGATGCAGGTTGGTCGTGCCTGCCCCTGTCATTTCCATGGACCTCAGTAAAACTATTTACATTTATAATAAAACAATTTTGTCAATTAAAAAAATTGACCTTCAAGCCCTATGCAGAGACATCTAGAATACCTCACTGGGCCCCACAGACTGCAGATTTTCTCTAATATGTCTAGTTCTCAGGAGTCTCTGATGCCCAGGGCTGAGAAGCTTGCTTGCTCAGCTTCCTTTCTTCAGCACTTAGGATCTGAGTTGAGAGCTTATTGCTTTAGTGCTAGGAAAGACTGATGTACTGCATCAAAGAAATAATGATGGACCAGCCAGAAAACAGAAGTTTGTTTCTGCAGCAAGGACCTGGATCACTTGTCCCAGGTCTCAGACTTGGGGCTCAATGCCTAGTGGGAAGCAGAAGAACCAATTAACAAGTTGGATAAGGTGTTAACTGAGCACTTATTTGCCATGCCTTGATATACTTCTAGACAGAACAAAATTTTCCCAAATGACTACAATCACCCCCGCCCCAGATGATGATCCTCCACTGAAATAATCAACCTAATTCCTGTGCCTTTGAAACAATCCACACATTGTTTCTGTTTTGGCTAGGAACTATTTTCCAATTTATGCTAAAGGTGAGACATTATCCCTAAGACTATTTGGGTGGCTCGTAGACAGACATATTAAAGTTTATTATTTCATTCAGTAAGAGAAAAATTTTCACTTAAACTTCTTTCAATCCTAATTAATTCAAAGAGTTACTTCTACTAGTGCTATGCATCCTTAACACCTTTAAAATAGTCTTCCTTCGTTACAGAGGGCACACATCATCCTAGGAGTTTTCAAACGAACACTGCATACAGTAATCATTTAATAACATATTACTTTATTAACAAGTTCTTTTTATTTAAAATAAATGAAACAAATTGCCTTTTTATATTACTAATAATAGTAATCAAACAATATGTAGTACTTAGTCAGGACCAGGAAGCACTTTATGTATATTACCTCCTGTCATCTTCAAACGACGACTCTATAATACAGACCTATTGTCCCATTTTTATGCAGGAAGATAATGATGCTGAGAAAGCAGAAATAAGCCACCCAAGTTTACCCAATTAGTGAGCAGTGAAGGTGGGTCTAATCCTGCTGCTCCCATTCTCAGGTAGAGGAGGAGGTGGAAGTCATCACTTGCCACCTTGACCCTGTAATCACCACCTGTGAAATGCCCTGGGTATCTTGCCCTTGGTCACCTCTTGTAGGCTTAGAATCTGAGTTTGGTCAAGTCTAGCTTGGCCATATTCCAATGGAACGCCATGGTATTCTGTCTTTCCAATAACCCAATAGCCAAGTATAGTTTATAAGGATCATAAGTGACACCTTTGCCAATAACTGGAGCTTTTTCAGTACATGTATACGAACTATATGTGTATATACACAGGTATCTGCACATACTATGTATTTTTAAATTTTTATTTATTTTGCATTTGCCTGTGTGTGGATAGCAGAGGTTGATGTCTAGTGCTTTTCTCAATAGTTTCCCATTTTAATTTTTTGAGACAGGGTCTGTCACTGAACCTAGAGCTCTCTGATTGTCTAGACTGGTTAGCCAATGAGCTCCAGGAATCTGCTGAGGCTGCCTCCTCCTCCCCCTCCTCCCCCTCTTTTCCCTTCTCCCTCTTCTCCCCCTCCTTCCCTTCCTCCTCTTCCTTTTGATCCTCCTCCTCCTCTACAGGATCTCCCTGTAGTCCCAGCTCGCCTGGAACGAACTGTGTAAAACAGACTTGCCTCTATCTCACAGCAATCTATCTGCCTTTGCCTCCCAAGTACTGGGATTTAAGATGCTCCAACATGCTTGGTCTTTTCTTTAAACATAGGTGCTGGGATCTGAACTCAGATCCTCATGCTTATACAACAAGCATTTTATCAACTGAGCCATCTCTCCAGCCCCATGTACTATATTTTAGAAGTGAAAATGAGATCATATATATGTATGCATATTGTATGTGTGCACACAGTTCATACTGTGTGGTTCTGTGTACCTGTGGACATGCATGGAGTGTGATGTTGGGTGTGTTCCTTTATTGCTCTCCACCTTATTGCCTTGAGACAAGGCCTCTTACTGAACTGGAAACTCATCTAGCTCTCAGGATCCACCTGGTTCTGTCCCTTGCTGTCAGGGTTACAGGTGTGCACAGCCATGCCCAGCTTTTAATGCAGTGATGCTGAAGATTCCAACTCAGGTTCTCATGTTTGTGGAACAAACAGCTTACCCACTGATCCATCTCACCAGCCCCACATACTATATTTTTAAAGTGAAAAGGAGATTACACCAAGCACATAGTGTTTTAACTTCCTATTTCACTTAAATGGACTCTAGTTTTCTTTACGTTGGTCCATGTCCCTGTTGGAGAGGCCATTTCTGATTGGGTGACATTGAGGTTTGAAATTGCAGAGTCTAGCTCCCTAGTTCTGAAGACTATATAAATGAAGGGTCTTACGAAAGCTGTCAAGAGCCATTAGTGTAACAAGATATCATTCCCAGGTTAGGGGAAAATCCTTTTGTCTACATGGAGTTTGATCCTCTTCTGCAGTTGGGGCTTCATCAAAGGGGAGGTTTGCAATAGTCTCGCTCATTTTCCACACAAAACTCAGAAAATTGCTTGATTTAAAATGCAACTTCCCGCTCCCCTTTTCCATTTGTCATTTCTGAAGCATGCTTTAAGAAGTGTTAAAATGAATAGAGAAACACTCTGCAATAAGGTAATAATATTTTAGGTGGATAAAAATGCATCCTAGTAGAGAGACAAAGACGTAAAAGTGGAGAGAGGTTGAGATGCTGCCTCCGGCCTCAGTCGATCAGATTTTACCTAAATTCAACACGTTAAGCACTTTTGAGTTTTGTAATTGTCCTAATGGGGGACCAGTGGAGACAAATTTTGCTAAGCATGTTGTGTCATGCTGACAATACAGGCCTTTAAAGATTTTTTTTTTAATGCCTTTTATTTCGAAAGATTTTCATGTTTTGAAGTCTTGCTTGGGGGGCCAAACCCTAGTGTTCTCTGGCTCTGGAAAGTCGGCCTCACCTCCGACTCTTGATATCCTATTCTCTCTGGCTTTAATTCATACTGTACAATAAAATCCCTTCTCTCTAGCCAAACCACCATCAGCTGTAATCTTGTCAACTCTCATAAGCCAAACAGAAATACATACTTTTTCTTGTTCCGTTGCCTGCATCTGCTGTTTAATTTCCAGAGGAGCCCTGTCTGGCGCTGTTCTGTGTTCCCCTTTCCTCTTCTGTTTATTTATTTACTTTTCATATTTTTTCCCATGGAAAACCAAAGGTAACAAGCTCTGTGAATCAAATACTGAAGATTCTAATGGCAGATTCTGCGGTTCATGACAACCTAAACATTTGTTCCCAGTGGCCATGCGTTGCCTAACAGAGAGGTGGCTTTGCCTTTAATGAGAGCAGTCACTGAGAACAGGCATGTCCCCAAACATCCATAGCAGGATGCTTCACTTCAGAGTCAGGAGTTGAATTTTAACACTGCTCTTTTTCACAAAGTGTGCAAAAGGTGGTGCCTCGTGAACTCCTGTGTTTGGTACTCGGCTCTGCTGAAGGGTGAGGGCAAGCTTGCTTACATGTGAGTATTCAAGGGCCACACTGTCCCTACTGTCAGTATATGTGTGTTTCAGAACATCTCTCTGAATGCATTATAACCATCACCCACATCACAGACCTGAGTGGTGCTGATGGGCGTCTCTCAACTTCAGACATCACCAACATCCCCCTGAGCTGTTTATGTAGCTAAAACAGCAATAGGGTGTCATTCCTTAGTACCCTGCTAATGTTTTTGGTACTTTACCCTAGGACTTTTTTAAACTTTCTTTTCTTTGTATTATTAAATTCAAACTCTATGAACTATGATAAAGTAACAGAAAGAGATTGTACACTTCACAAGAAAAAAATTGCTCTTGAAAACCTTTAACTCTAAGTTCCCTGGCTCTGGTGTGAATGGAATTTTGTCTCTAAGGCAGCATTAATGGGGGTCTGCACCAAAGTACCTTCTGGGGTTTGATTTGCCTTTTAGAGAAGCTGGTGTTTGACTGCATGTTCAAACACGGCGTGTATTCTTATGAGCGATGTGAGATTCAAATAAACACAACGAGTGTGTTCATTTTGATGACCTCCCCATCACACATTCAAATAAACACAAATGTTCTCAAATGTATAAAAGCAGCTGTGTTTATGTCAATGTGCAAAGCACCAGATATATACATTCAGAATCTCTCATCCCTCTGGAAGCATGCACCTCCGTGCATCGTTAAAAATTTAGTGGAAAATCATGCACGGGGCATATGTAATGTGCAATTTTCAACTATACACACATCTCTAAACAAATTTTCTTCAAGCATGTTACTGACATTTGTTCTAATTGAGGATGAAGCCCGAAGAAACTTTGAAGTTTTTGAAAACAAAACAAAGCAAAACTCAAGTTGCTACCAGAGATGAAGCTCATCCGAAGCATTCTGAAAGCAGCATTTTGAAAGCAGCATTCTGAAAGTCACCTTTCTCGATGTCAGAACAACCTTCTAGGCCTTTCTTTTCCCTCCCCTCCCTCCATTCCTGCCCTCCTCCCTTCCTTTAGACGTGGCTAAGAAAGCAAAGTACTCGCCCCCCCTCCCCGGCCCCCAAGCTTTTTCTCTCCAGTGAAGCATGCACTCAAGCTAGGTTTTGTCTTGTTTGCTTTAAATATTACAAATGGAAGACATGGCAGATCTTCTCCTCAGGACTTCAGCTGGAGCAGCTCAAGCGTCAATGCCAGGTTAAGCCGCACTCTTTGTGTAAGACCCAACTTCTGCTCTGCATGTCAGACTAAAAGAACATTTCCATCCTAGATTTCTTCAAATCTCAGAACAGTTTGCCATACTCTAGGAAAATTCTCAGCCTCCATTTTGCTGTTGGACAGTAGTGAGTCAAACAAAAATAACATAAGGAACTGGAGATACGGTTTAGTAAAATGCTTGCTGCACAAGCATGAGGACCTGAATTCGGATCCCAGCACTCAGGTGAAAAGCTAAGTGTGATGGTGTACACTTGGAATCCTCAGAACTGGGGAGGCAGAGGCAGGAGGATCCCTGGGGTTTCCTGGTCAGCTAGTCTAGACAATTAGTGAACTCTAGGTTCAGAGAGAGACACCATTAGAAAAAATAAGGCAGAGAGCGATTGGGTAAGAGATCCGAGGTTGACCTCTGCCCTCCACAAGCACAAATATGCACCCATACACGAGTTTATCCATATATGTACACACACACACACACACACACACACCAGTTGACTGAAGCTATCTTTGGGCTAGAGACTGTCTTGAATATTGTGAATATTTAATCTCACAGAATTCTCCAGCACCCTCTGAGCTAGGCATTGTCACTATCTTCTTTTACTATGAGGTAATGTTCTCAACAACACAGAGGTGGTAGAGCTGCATGACCATGAAGGTTCCAGAACTTTCTGGTTGTAAAAGAATCTGTAGATGCAAATATTTACAGGTAAGATTCAGATTTTTAAGTGTTAGCCAAAAATTCAAAATTTTAAGATGTTGTCAGCTAAACAAAACCCATCTGGTGGCAGGATTAAGCCCCTAGGCTGCCAGCTTGTCTTCTTTGATTTAAGACATAGGGTTTCTAGTCTCTGAGTGTTACGAAGCCTACTAAGCAGGATTCAGAGGCAGAGAACTCTTGTTTACATCTGAGATCTGTCTATTCCTAGTTACCGGACATTGTTCAAGTCAGTTCCAGTCTCTGGGTTTTTGTTTCCACACCTGTAAAACAGAAATAATCCCTGCCTTAGGAGAGCTAGGACAAGAACATGTAACCCTCATAGCTCTTGGCAATATTTACATTAAAGTATTTTATAAACAGATGTGTTTGTCATAGAATTAGAAAGTACTGCTTTTATCTTCTTGACCTGAGCATAAACAGAAGGACATATACCTTACTGAGTGAGAGGCATTATGCCAACACATTAACCTTCGAACTTCGCCAGCAAGTGCATCAGTCCAATTTTATAGATGAAGACTGTTTCCTCCCCGTCCCATTCAGGGAAGTTAACAAAATTATCCAAGTTCACAAAACTATTAAGAAGTGGAACTGAAGCCAGGCACGTTGGCAAATGCCTTTAATCCCAGCAGGTGGCTCTCTGTGAGACTGAGGCCAGCCCAGTCTACATAGTGAGTTCCAGACCAGCCGGGGATACAGGAAGACCTTGTCTCAAAAAGACCAAAACTAAAAAAGGAAAAGAAAATGGAACTGAAATGTGCAATCTTAATGGGAATCAGTTTGTAAGACGTGTCCAAGTGTCAGCTTTGGGTCCTGCTATTTCTCTAAAGGTCGGTAACTACTTTTGAGCAAAGACAGACATGCACACCCAAGATATGAATGTAGGCAAGGATAGAGTAGACATGTCTCCATGCCAGGCAATGTTAGAGAACAGAAAGGGAACTCCAACATTCTCCTCCCCTTCCTCTCAAGAACAGACCATAGGGAGCAAGCTCTGTACTGTCCTCTATCTAGCTGCGCGTAGAGGCCTGCCCAGCTTGGACAGCACTAGGAAAGTCCAGCTGGGCTGTTGGCCACTATACAGCTTCTTGACTTCGGGTAGAAGCCATATCTGCAGACACTGACTTCTTTGGTCTAAAGGTGATGGCTGGGCCTCCTCCTGCCTTGTCCCTTTGTGTTGTTTCTATTAGCTCAGAATTCAGGCAAGGAAGAGAGTTTCTGCCTCAGGGTCCCTGAAGCCCAGCATGAGGTTGGGGGAAAAGAGAAAGCAAGTGCTAACCCTACTTTGGCCTGTACAGTCTTCCGAGCAGTCTACCTTCCAGTTTAGCAGTTTAGCAGATTTCCATTTCTTGTGGCCAGCCCAAAGGCCTGGGAGAAAGCCTCAGGTTTGTTGTAAAAAGTCGTTTACTATGGTACGCCCCCTTCAGGGTGGGATCTTTACAATCTGGGGCCTCTTTTTATGGAGTCCAGTGACCTTTGGGGGAGAGCTGGCTCCTCTGCAGCTCATTTCTGCTGATGCTCCAGTCCGCATTCTCTTGAGGTCTTTCTGAGGGAAGAAATTTAACGTGGTGGATGTAACGAATATCCAGCCCCATGGAATTATAGGATGGATGGTTTCCCCAGCAGATTCAACAGTGGTAATGATAACAATAATCAATACAAATTAGGGACATGCTTCTGTTTTAATGCACTTAGTAACCAGATCTCTTGTCCTCAAATACATCCAAAGGAGACCCTTGTGCTCCTAAGTGAGCGGGTGCTGTTGTGAAGGAGGTGTGGGGTGTGTGTGTGTGTGTGTGTGTGTGTGTGTGTGTGTTCCCTTTTCTCTGAGGGATTCTATAGCCTCCTTCATTCTTTGCCTCTCTCATATTACAGAAAGAAGGTAATTTTTCCTGGCCATTTACTAAAGCTCATTAAAGACTGAAGAGAACAAACAATGCTACTCCACAGAGACTACCATTCAAAGTCACTCTGCAATTCTGTGTTCTAATACTTGAGACAAATTAATTATTCCTTAGTGAAAAGTGTATAATTCCTATTCTTCATTTTTGGGGGGTGGGGAATGATAATGTGAAGTTTATATTTGAGTGAAAAGCTGTCTGTGCTGAAGGGAAAAGAGAAACAAAGTGTGTTCTGAGAGGGGTAAAAGCAATTATTCTAATAATAATTCTAAGAATATTAATGTCTTTTTAAAGTAGATTGCCTTCAGATAAACACAGAGGTTGAAGCAATGGGAGGGTGGTTTATTTATTAATCATTCCAAATGTGCATTCTTCCAAATGAAGAACGACAAGATCAACTTTGCCGGCACATATTAAATTTAGTTAAACAGCGACTTGCAAATGTCTCAAAACTTTTGTAACCAGAGACTAATTTGTTTAACACATTTAAAATGTTATATTGATGTAAAGCCCCACATATTAAACTTCAAAGAGAAAAGCTCTTGAGAGTTCCTTGTTGTAAAGACTCCACGCTGGAAACGAGCTGGAGAGGAGGCTCATTCTCCATTCTTCTGTTCTGGACTGTTTTGTTTTTAAACACGAGAGGCAGTCTCTGGGCCCTGGCCTCATCCTCTGCACTGTTTGGTCATCTGCAGAACAGCAAGTATCTAGCTGTGGGGACTGTAATGCGATGGTTAAGAAAGGTCTAGTGTTTCCCTTTCATCTCTATTAATTAATCCTGGCTCCGTTTGCCCAGAGAACGTTGCCGTTGACATCACCTTTTCCTTACACTTTAAAGAGTCCCGAGAGAGACCGACTGCAGAACAAAACTGGACAAAGACTACATTTGGTAACCATTTTATTTCTCAATTACCAACCTAAACGTATGGAAAAGATTTGCGTGCTATCCGATTTACACAACAATTATGCTTCAAAAGTTTAGAAATAAATAACTTTTCTCTTGGACTCATTAGTTCCTCTACCAATTGTAATTGGTGTCAACTAACGAGTTTGCTCCATGGCTTGCCCTTAATTACTGATAAAAGCTAAATTGCAACTCTAGCCAATCAGAAACTAGTTTATTCATGAGAGTATAGTATTCTTTAAAAGCTCTGTTTGTCCTAATAAGTGGTTTTGTGTTTGGCTGAACCCTTCCATAAGCCCCCTTAACATAAGCAAAGGACTCTTAATAACGATATACAGCGAAGGAACTCATTACTCCCTCTATTCACACAGATGAAACAAAGGGAATGGTTTGTAAATTTCAAATGTATACATCACAAGCTGACCAGGCCCTGAAATCCCATCCATCTGGCGGGAAGCAAATATTAGTGCCTATGAGTCTGATATTGGGAATTTGTTTCATCCCTAATGTTGAGGGTTTTTTTTTTTTTTTTTTTTTTTTTTAAGTGTCCCTTGCCTTCTGAAACAGGCAATGAAGAAACAAGGGAAACCCCACAGAGGCAGGAGGTGTGTTAAATCCTAATGGCATAAACAATGGTTGGCTGAGGCCAAAATTCCACATTAAAAATAATAGGCATTCTGGAAACAGGAGTGTGAAGAGATAGCCTGTGGTGGAACCGTGCCAGGAGGCCTTGTAGCAGGAGAGTCTGACTGTAGAGCCATCATCCTACACACAGCTCTCCTCGGCGGGTGTCAGAAAACACAACACCCCTCTTCAGGATCTTTGGAAATTCTGAAGCTCAGTTCTCAGTTTATAATAATTAGGGTGCTTCTGACTGTGTCTAGAACATCAGAGGGCATTTATTCCCTCACACAGCAAGAAATTAGAGACAGGAAGTTTACAGTGAGATTCATTCAGGCTCCCACCAATACCACTGAAGTGACCGATTCTTGCTTTCTCTCTAATCCTTTTGCCTCAGCGTGTTGATTTCTCTCCTTGTGGTCACCAGATGGTCAGGCAGGAGGTCCAGACATCTTTCCTCACATTACATCTAAAGGCAAGAAAGGAGGTGATTCTTTCCCAAACCTCTTCCTAGTACCCAGTCTGTTTTGATTCTTCTGGAAAAGAAGCTGTGGCTCATCTCTTCTCACAGCAAATTGGTCAGAATGGGGTCACGTGCCTGTGGGTAAACTGGTTGCCGACAAAGCCTGCTTAATTAAGGCTTAAACCAATCCCAGTTTACTTCTAGAGTTGGGAAGGATCCTAGGTTTCTGTAAACCTTTGACATGTTGGCATTGACCAAACCAGTGTTCCATAAGTGAGTCTTGTCGGTTACAGAATGAAAAAACTATTTCATGGTAACGGTAGCTTCAGTGGCCTTGCTCAGAAGGTCCAAGACATGAATTCAGAAAACCACATTAAGTCTGAGATTCAGTCTGTTGTTGCCTCTCATACCTGTTCCCCTGACAAATCACCGTTCATTGATGAGATCATGACAAGCACTGGAAGGGACTGTGGACACACAAGTGATGAGGCAGGGACAAGACAACCAAAGGATGTGCATTACTAATTGTCTGTTGCTGTGATAAGATGACCAAGGCAACTTAGAGAAGGAAGAGTTTATTTGGGCTTATAGCTCCTGTCGGATCAGAATGGTCATGGTGGGAGGTGTGGCAGGAGGCAGCTGGAGCAGAAAGCTGGCCTTTCACAACTCGGAAGCAGAGTGAAAAACTGACAGTGAGATAAAGCTATGAACCCCCAAAGCCCACCCCCAATGATATGCTTCCTCCAGCAAAGCCACACCTCCTAAAGGTTCCATGACCCTCCCCAGATAGTGTCAACTGACCAAGTGTTCAAATACTTGAGCCTGTGGTGGGGGACAGGTCTTAACCAACCACAGGATAAATGTAGTTTCTGCCACCAACTTGTTGTGAGATCCCTGCTGATTCTTAAGCCTCCACCTGATTTCACTGAAAGAGAAGGGTTCCTGCCTGAGGACCCTTAATTTCTCTTCTCACTTTGGAATTTAAGAGATTTTACTCTACCATTTGTACAACACTTTTGTCTATCACCTTTCACTCTCCAACCCACACAAATGGCGGGCCCAAATTCTCTTCCTCCTTCTAGAAATCTCATCTTTTAATTCTCTTCTCAGACTGGATTTGGGAAACAAGACACACCCGTGTACCTTGCAGAAGCCTGAGTTCCTCAAGCTGTACTGAGGCCCTACGTGGTGCTGCGCTGTGTAAAGTGCTTTGCCCATCTGTAGTAGCCTTCTGGCACATCATTTCTTTATTGGTTGTACTCAGCAGCTTTCGGCGTCTTTAGGCTTTATTAAGAGAGGGAAAGAGGCATTCTGAGGTAGAGGTATTACATGTTTAGTTTGTTAGTGCTGTGAGGTTGAGGCCAAGCCTGGTCCCACAGGATCACGGTTTCTGTGAAGGCAGCATTCCCAGCTTCCCAGTGCCACCCACTCATTTTATAAGCACAATTTCCATAAATGGCTGCAGAGTTAGAGGAAGTGAGAGAGACTAATTCCCATAACTTGCCTGGGTTTGGAGAGAAACGACAACGGAATGTTTGATTTTAAGGAAGTTATGAAGGCAAATGAAAGGGGTTTTACCAGAGAATGAGGAAGCCTACACAGAGACCCAGGATTGAAGGACCATGTGGAGAACTTTTTGGATTCTTTCATTTTTTTGATCTCTAGTATCATTTCCCCCTAAAACTTGTTCGATAGTAACGTTTGAGCTTTTGTGCATGTGATCAAACTGTGTTTACTTTTCTGACATCGACAAGCAGGTGGCTCTCGCGTTTTGGAGGAAAAATATCCATGTAGTTGATTCCTTTTTTCACTTGGAAGCATCTTTATTTAGTTTTAGAAGTCTTTGGTGTGTGGAACTTCTAGAAGATGGGAGTAATTATTTCATAACTCATAGCATACAAATGCCAGAGGTTTGGTTCATCACAGGATCAACGGCAACAGCAGAGAGCCCTAGCCCCCGCCCCCCCCAACTGCACGTGTGTGAAGCAAGACCGGCTCTAGCTGGGATGAAGTTTGGAATTTTTATGTGACAGTAAAAAGCATCTTGGTAGACACTGTTTATTGCCTAACTACCAGCCATTTCCCTGACCCCACTTCTCGGCTAACCCATTTCTGAGTTTTTTCAAGGCATAGGTCTAGTTATTCCACAGAAAGTGGTTCTTTGCTCAGCCCAGGAACTCGGTAATGATTGTGCTAAGGATGAGCATAAGACCCTGCTTTAGCCAACCTGAAGGGGCAGGTAGTCTAATGAGCACTCCCCTTCCCGATAAGCAGTCTCACTGAATTCAGGGCTCATTTTCAGTCCTTTTAGCTTAGCAGCACTTGTAGATTTCACGAGCGTCTCCACTGTATTTTTCTTGTGTGGGTTTTTTGGTTTCTCTCCAGTTTTATTGCCTTCTGTTTTCCAGGTACTAAACCGGTGGCTTCTCTTCATGATCTCTAAGCTGGGGTACCCCAAGACTCAATCACTGACTCTTTTCTACATAACTCTACATAATCTCATTCACAACTGAAATACTTTCTGTATACAGATGATTTTCAGATTTATTTCTATGGCTGAGATCTTGCCACTTTTATATCTAATTGACTTTGTAACTTTCATATCTAATCGACTTTGCAATTCAACAATGTGGATGTTCTATGCAATCTCAGCCTTATGTCTAGATCCTAGTAGAATCTTGACTTCTCCCTGTCTGTGATCCTTCTTTCTTTGGCTTCCCTATTTCAGAGAAGACCAACAATCATTTGTTTGCTCATGAGTAGAAATTAGAGATCATCCTTGATTTTGTTCTTTCCCCTGTAAACCCCCACAAATGTCTCTGCACCTGCTCTGAACATTGCCTTCTGAGCATATGTGTAGTCTTATACTGCTTACCACTTCTGTACTTTACCTTGGTCTATGCCGACGTCATTTCTCATGCAGAATACTACAGCAATCTTTCTTCCTCTTCAAGCTTCTGCTTTTGCACCCTAAGCCGTTTAGAATTGGTTTTAACTCTGTTTTAAAAAAAAATAGATATTTTAAACAAGGTAAGTTTATTTCTTTCTTATATCAGTTTGAAAATAACGATTCCAGTGTTGTTTTGTTAACTTTGCAGAGTCACCAGCCTATCTGGTGACTTTATCTATCTGTTCTATCTTTCAAGACTTCATCCTAGCCCATGCCTCTACCCTCAAGGTCATCTTATGATGAAGCTAGAGCAACTGGGTCCGCATTTCAGAACCAGAGAGGGCAGGACTGAAGCTAAGAGAAAAAAAGAGTCATGGCCATATTGAGGTCTTTCAATGGCTGCCTCTCCCAGGCTGGTTTTTCACTGTCCTCCTGAGCATTTGTTCATAAGAGCTCTGATACACGCAACATCCTCAAAGCCAGGAACACTTATCACAGAGGAGAAACATGATGCTTAGGATAGGGTTAGAGGTGAGAAATTCGTGATCATTGGGGTCAAACAAAGTAGACAGCTGCTTCATTCTGGCTGCTCCATACAGGTCAGGTATGGAGAATGTAGAGCATCAGTTGTGCCCTTAGGTCCTAGCTTGCTCATCTGACCCTCCCCATCCTGGGGCAGTTAGCTCCTTAGATTCATCATGAAGTCTCCTGTGACCTGACACTCTTCTTTTTGAAGCCACACTTTGGATAAGACTGATAGTCATGATTCTAGCATTTCTTCTCTGGCTACATTCAATCTGGTTGACATTTATCACTTAAGGAAATTATCTAGGGCCCATTTCCTTCCAGGGCATTATTACCTCATGCTGACTGTATAATCTTGGTGGGAGGACACCTCCAGGGCCTGCTCTCACAAGGACAGCCCAAAAGCTTGGATTCTTCTCCTCCTTTAGAAAGCAGGTACTAGAGAATGCCCAAGGGGAAGCTCTCTTCAGATACTCTGTAACTGGAATGGGCAGTCCACGGCAGGCTGGGAACAATCATTTGTCCAGGTAATACCATATAAAGCAGCCAGAGAGACTGCTACTGAAACTCCTTTCTGATTCTGTGAAGCCCTCTGCTTCCAGCTTTTGCCTAGCCTGGTCCTCAGGCCTTGTGTTAAGTCTATGAATGACTATCTTCATAGGTTCCCTTGGCATGAGCCCCTTAGCAGTATTATCTGCTATTACGCCCAATCCCAACTGACACACACCCTGATTAAAGTGCAGATAACTCAGGCTTTTTCCTTCATGCTCTGCTAGGGAAGGGACAGGACAAGGAAGAACAAATAGAATCAGTTGGATCGGAGGACAGAAGTTGAAACAAAACACCTTCTTGGGCTTTTCCTCATAGCATTTACATTAGTCGGGTGAAAAGTTAAATTAACAGCGGCTTAAAACAACACAGGTAGCTGCAGGCGGGAAGTTCTACAGTGGCGTAGCTGGCTTCTCTGCTGGGGCGAGGTCCTGGCAGCAGCTGGGTCTCCCACCTCATCTAAGACTCAAGGCCGCTGACTGTTGGCCATTTCCTCTCTAGATGCTGGTGGAGCCCCCCACTTCTCAGGCCCTTGCTATGTGGCTCCTTTATTTAGAGCAGTTTCCTTCCAGGCCATCAGGACCACATTGTTCAAAGTTTAAAATTTCTCCAAGTTCGTACATCACTGACCTCTACACCCTCTTTGCAAGAGTTTTTAAGTAAGGGTGACCTTCAGTCCAGAAGGGATTATGTAGGACAGGCTTAACAGAGAGTAACGGTTTGGGGGCCAGCTGGGAATTCTGACTTCCATACTGTTCCTGTGAGAGGAGGTGTGTTTCTTGGTGCTTAGGACTTTTGTCTGGATGCTATTAGACCAAGATCCAGGGTAGCTGGCTTACAGGAGTAAGATGCACAGGCAGAGTTTTTCTTTAGTCATACCTGGGTTTGCTGGAAAACAGTGTATAATACAAACAGGAGGCTTATCACAGTGTTAAATAGATACTGATCTTCATGGTTGCTTGTTTTTATTTTTCTGTTAAGGACACAGAATGCATTTTGGGGTCTCTAAATGGTACAACTTTTAAAAGCTGTCCCTCTAGGGCTGGAGAGATGTCTCAGCACTTAACACTTGCTGCTCTTCCAGAAGACTAGAATTCAGTTCTCAGTGCCCACATTGGGCAGTTCACAACTGCCTGTAACTCCAGCTCTGGGGACTTCGACACCTTCTTCTGGCCTCTGTGGGAACCTGCACACATGTGATATACACACATACACAGACATACACACATACATATATGCTAAGAAAGAAAAAAAAAGAAGTTTCCTTCTAATTGGAGGAATCACACAACAAATTTCTCGTAGTCTGAAAGAATGTTCCTTTGTCATGGAGGTCAGAGGGAAAAGGGATCACTCTTTATTGCCCAAACTAAAACACAGTAAATGTAACACAACAGTGTCATAGGCTCCATGACACCTGCTTTAAAAATAAATCTCCTGGCTTTGTCTTTAACTTTATTTTCAATTATTGCCAGTTTGATTGCCATTGCATTAATCTAGCAGCAGGAAACCATTATCCTATGACATAGTCTCTCCCATTAACATTATCTTTTAATTTTAAGATTGTTTAGATGACAGCTAGAAGCTACTAAATTAAGATAAAATGAAGCAAGTATTATTTTCCTTAAGCCAAGTATTCAGTCAAGTAACCCGCCTCCAATCTTGATTGCTCTGGCAAATGACACACCATTATTTTTGTTTCAGATTACAAAATATTATTTGGGTATAAGTTGAAATTTTCAGAAATCTAGACATGTTTAAATGTCATCTAGGAAAACAACCATTAAATTGAAATTATTATTTATATTGCCTGGCTTATTCCATGGTATATATTAAGAGTTAGAAATACTGTTATTTTTCTAGGAAGCAATTGTTGTAGTAAATCAGACAATAATGAAATCACAATGATGAAAACTCAGTAAAGGAATAAAGGAAACATTTGTCTAGTAGAATTTACTCTGAGAAATAATTGAATTTGTAGAAAGCAGCAAAATGAGACAGGATGAAAACACAGAAAACTAAAACAGAATTGTGGTTATTGGCGAATGCTATTTAATATTCTGACAAACTTTAAAGTGATAGCTAGATCACATTAAACACTGTTTTATATCAATGTATTACAAGATTATTAAAGAATTAACTTACCTAACATCCATGGATTCACACAACCCTCTTTTACCCTATTGGCTTGTATCCTGAGACTTTAAGTGACCAAAATCTTTCAGTATTTGTTTCGCTACACCTTCATCTGTCTCAACAGCATCAGGACATTCCAAAAAGCAGATGCTGGAATAACTGTAAATGAGGAATAGAGCTAAATAATTATTAGAGCAGTGATTTTACACATTCCGTAGTAGAGATCTGTGATTCCCTTTTCCCTTGAGTAAAGCACACAGAAGAAAATTAATAGAAACTAAGTTACTGTGTTAATAGAATCTCTCTGGAAAAGAAGATATAAAAAGAAAAGAAATGCTTAAGTTGTGAATTGTTCCATATTGTTAATGTACTTCAAGTTGGCCATCAATATGTGTCCTATTTACTGATAGGCACAAAATAGGTGGAGGAAGATCAATCAAAGCCCCCTTCCATAAATTATCATGTCTTCTAGAAATTATCAAAACTTCACTGGAGTGTTATGTGTAGTCTTCCCAGCAATGAGTTATAGTCAATAATTCATTCCCTGACTGGGCTGATAACAGGCAGATATTCTAATAATGTGTAGGATTTACTACTGGACACCAGCAGTAAGTAGGAATTCCAATGCAGTGCTAAGTGTTATCTCAGTGGAGAAAAGCAATAAAAATAGACCAAGACCTCTGGGTAGATGTTTGGATGTTTTAACCCTCTAATTAGATCAAACATATCTAAAGGTAGAGTTAAGTTTTCATTCTTTTTTTTTTTTCTAGGCAAATTGGTTCCAGAATATTGTGCAGTAATGACTTTTTCTGGCCTTACTGTCAAAGAGCACGGCAGTTGGCCCCATAAAAATGCTGAAAATAAAGTCTATTTTAATCTTTGATTCTTCCCCCAAATTTGAAAATGGCTTCCCTTGGATATTTTCCTTGTAAAAGAAACTTCAAAATAAAATCATCTTCATATATTTTCAGTGATTTCTTATCAGACAAAGAGATCAGCAAATTTGCCTTCTCTGTCAGAATGCTTTGAAGTTAGAAGTGGTGATTCATCAAAAACAATTTTATTATGAAATTTGATTTATGTTGAGAAATATAAATGATGACGCTATAATGTGTACCTCTGCGTGGAGGGACACATTTTAGTCAATTGAGTTATCCAATTTTATTATTTTAAAAAATCCATATCTGGTTGTTCTTTTTACTCAAAAAAAATTTATAGTGCTATATAGAGTAGAAATGTATGTTTTTCAAGCCCACAGACAGGTATGGATTGTATTCTGTAATTCCAGCGGGGTCATTCATGACATTCGGATGAATGAATAAATATTATCACATTTTCATCAATTTCTTCGGTAAGCAAATAGAAACTAGGGTTATACTTTAGAATACCGCATTCCATTACAAAACTGCACAAAGGCTCGATTATATCAATACTATAATTAAAAGTGACACTATAGAAGTTGTGCTTTGATGCACTTAAAAAAAAAAACCCACAACTGAATGATTAGCCTTTCTTTTACCAAAAATAGAGAAAAGAAAAGGAGAATGAACTATGCTTTAGTTTCTCTATCAATAAGTACTCATTTCCTTTGTCTTAGAGAGGAACAGCAAATGATTTTAAATAGAATCACTGTTTCTTACAGGATATAAAATTTTAATATACTTCATAGTAACCATCTCACATACATACAAATTGCCCGATCATCTCTATGCTGTCTTTTTAACTATTACAGAATTAAATTTATCTATGCAAAGTTTCATTCCAATTTCAATAAGCTTTGCCTGTTGACCCATTAGACCACTCAGAAGACCGGAATGAATATACAGTATACTCATACAAATAGTCTGGTAGTTTATTTGCGGTGATATTTGCACAATACCGCTTGTGCCTGGATACTGTTGACAGAATTCAGTTGTAGAAGAAGGTAGTAAGGAAAAGCCGAATTTCTCCTAAGATATTGTCACTGTGAGGCATATTGATATATCAAAACTTGCCAATAGCTTTGAAGCAGATTTGGAACTCAGTTAAAGTCTTCCTGCCCTTAAAAACCCATATGAAATAAATGGGTAATTTCTTGCTGCTATAGTCAAGTTGCCTTGCTGTGTCAGGCAAAGTGCCTGGTCACAAATCTGTTTCTTTTGCCTATCATCTTCTTCACCTTCCCTGTCATGGCGACAAGTTCCACATGTCTTAATGAAGCAATAACTAAAAGCATAAGCTACATCTTAATTTATATTTCCAGTTCCCACAGCATTAATGCGATTTCAACAATGTAGATACTGTCTTGCTTCCCTCAGTCACCTTCCATTTTATTTCAACAAAATCAACTTCTTTACTATGCTTTTAATTACCTTGTAAAACTGGAGTTAGGATAGAACTTTCTATCTCAAACGTATTAGCATAACTTGATGGAGGTATTTACCAAGTAAAACCACTGGGATTTTTTTTTAATGTTCTAATAAAACAATTGCCTCCCCCCTTTATCATCTGAAACATTTATCTCTTCTTCTCACCTTTCCTTCCTTCCTTTCTTTTTTAATTAAAAAGCCCACAGTTGTTTGTTATTTTTTATTTAATTTTGTATTGAATGTTTGCAGTTGTCATACAATATAGATTGATGGTATTAGGTCCCCTCCCTTTCCTGCACCTCCCCCAATGCCTCCCCTGACCAATTTAATTTAATGTACCCTCAAATATATAACACAGCCTATAGAGTTTCCAAATGTCCTTTAGTGTAGGTCCATCAACTGGGCCCACCAAAAGTCCCATCTCTGTAAGACACTGTCTCTTCCCCTCCCATCAGCCATCAGCTGCCAAAAGTTCCTTAGGTTGGGTTGGGATTTCTTACTGGTTTCCTCATGTCTATGCTGGAATCAGTGTCTGTAAGATGCTTAACCCTAAGTGACACATCTTCCTTATGCAGCAGTTGGTGATTAACACAGAAACCCACAATTGGCCAATGTGCAGAGAACAAGAGGCTGCAAAGTACTTCTCCCCGAATAGGACACCAATATCAAACCTCTGACTCCCAAGGATCAGGATCATTTTGGAGGAGGGGATGGGAAGATTGTAAGAGCCAGAGGTGGTGGATGACCACAAGGAAACAAAGTCTTCCAGACAGCTGGCCAGTTATATATGAACTCACAGCAATGGTGACATAATGCACAAATCCTATGCAAGCTCAGACCAGACAAAATCATAGTTGTTTATTTTTGAGACAAGATCTCTTATATTCCAAGCTGGCCTATAATTCCCTGTATTACTGAGATGATCCTGAACTTCTGAACCTTTTGTCTATACCTTCTGAGCACTGGGATTGCAGGTGTGTGCTACCATACCTGGTTTATATGGTGCAGGAATCAAACCCAGGGCTTCTTCCTACATGCTATGCTAATCCTCTACCATCTGAGCTGCATTCTTTGGCCCTCCCATTTCTTTTTCCTTCTTTTTCTTCTTCCTTCCCCTTACTCCTCCCTTCTCTATCTTGTTTCAAGATAGGGTCTTGCTATGTTGTCCGTGCTGACCCTGAATTCAAACAATCTTCCTGCCTCTGCCCCCATGTAGCTGGGACTATAGTTACACACCACTACCACCCCCACACCAGGCTCAGTTTTAACTCCTATTTTCAACAGTGCCAGTTTTCCCAGCTCCTAGTTACTGTACTGGATTCCCAACACCTAGCCAACAATAGGAAACTGAAGGTCAGCATAGGAGCTGTCTGCCATTCCTCTGCCTTAAGTTTTCTCTACTGGTAGCCAATATGCCCTCTTCTCTTCAGAGTTACTATGCTGTGAAACTGTCCCAGACTCAGGTTTTCCAGATTCACCTTGGAGGAAGTTTTTGATCTCAAAGAATCTCTCTGATGGCAGAATAAAGATGAGCAACAGTTCTTAGAATGTCCTTCCTGAAAAGGCTTCCTTCAAAAACAACTTTGAGTTGACTTTAAAAAGGAAAAATCTTTTTTTTTTTTTTTTTCCTTCCTGAAAAAGAGCTGGGCCCTTGCCTTGGGTGGAGGGCAGCATGGGTCACCGCAGAGCCTCTCCTGTTAGCAGATTCTTAAAGAACTACTATTGGAGAATACAGAGGTTATGGCTGAGAACCCGCAGGAGAGGTGTGGACAGATCATCTCTAGGTAAGCACCGGGAATGAGGGGTTGATCTGGGAGCTATATGGTTCCTATATTTAATAAAAACTCAGAAACAGTTTTTGGCTTCTCCCTTTCTTCAAAGTACCACACTTTCATTCTCATTTTAGGCTGGTGGCAGAATGATGAATGTATGATGTCAGCAGAATTTTCTCAGCAATAGGTACAACACGACATCGTTTTGAGTTAGGTAATTTTACTTTGCATCACGATTTCTTGGAGCAGTTCTTGTATTTTGTTTGAAGAATCCGCTTACACGGAACTTCTGTACCCATAATGAACTTGCATGTGTTTACAGGTTTTGTGCTTTTAGCACTAGCACAAATAAAAGACTGACATGGCTACCCCACTTAGGCACCTTGAGACTGCTGAGTGCAAAGACTGCAGAAATAGAGACTACCCAGAGGTGGCGCTGTGGTTAAAGTCCACCTGAATTTTGATTACAGTCACTGGATTTCCTTCCCACCCCTCAGAAGAGATGCTAGCTTACCACTTTTGTATTTCTAGAACAAAACATCAGCCAATAAAGGGTTCTGGTAATATAGTCCCACCCATTCCAATCTACCAGAACATGCGGAAAATGTCACATACAATTAGAACCAGAACATTAAAATTGCTTCTCAAAATGTAGGCCCCTCATAGCCTAGAGATCTATACTGAGTTCCACCCATCTTTTTTTCCCTTTCTTCCACAAAACTACATGGATCCTTAGAGGAAAAACTCCACAATACCGGGAACATTGCTGGTTAAAGTTCCATTATTTCCTTTTAGAATTAAAACTTCATTTTAGTGTACATACTTTAGAAAATACTACAATTCATTGCATACCTAGATGTTATATATTCTACTTTTTAAACATAACCTAATGAGGAAAAAAATAAAGACCATTGGTTTAATTTCTTTACTTTTAGATGAGAAAAATCAAAGGCCAAAGAAGGAAATCTACTCTCATACGGCAACTTGTAACATAATAGGAGCTGTGAAAATCTTGTTCAGGCTGGGCAAGGTGGTGCAGGCCTAAAATCCCAGCTCTTGGAAGGCAGAGGTGGCAGGATCCTACTCCGAGGCCAGCTTGGCATACATAAAAAATCTGGCCGAAAAACAAGCCCACCTTGTGCTTATCTAGTTCCAGTTAATGTAAATTATTATTATTGAAAATGAAGCCAGGAGTTAAAACACATTATTTCATTGTGGGTTTCCTCTCCTTTGATTTGAGCTTTTTTGACTAACCTTTAAGGAACGGTACATCCTTTGCAAACTAGTCTTCTTTCACGTCCATCTGCAGCTGTTTTCTGTATGGGCATTCCAATTACTGTGATCATTTTGATGATTTTATAAAAATGCTTTTACTACGTACACAAGGCGAAGTGTTATAAAAATGCAAAGTTAAATACAAACCAATAACAAGAATACTTGTGGCTAGGAATTCAAGGTGCTAGAATAAAGAAATGAATATTTAAGTTGGCATTAAAATTGTCCTCTGCCTGGTTTAATAGACGCTATTTATTCTTTCTTTTGCAACCCTAATTTTGGTTGTTTAAAGACTGAGAACCTGCAAACATATGCTAACCCTGTAGAGGATTCTGCTGGATTCTCCCTTCAGCTTCCGTTCCTCAATCTCACATCGCTGTGTGTAATACAATATGAAAGCTTCTCCCACAAGGCTGGTTTTACTTAATGATACTTAGCAGAAGGGCTTCACACCTTCATGATCATTTCCAATAGAAAAATCTCTCTGGAACTTTCTATTAGTGATCAGACCTAATATTAACCTCAGATCGTAGATTTATTAAACCTATTTGGCAGTGTAAAGTTGAGTAACTAGGCATTCGAGGATCTAGGCCCTGGAAAGAGGCTCTGAGGCTAGCATTGCTGAAATCTTGATACGAGAAATGACACTTCTTCCTTTCCAGATGTTGTGAGATTGCAAATCTAGCAAATGCTTCGGAACGTTGCTGTGTGTGTGTGTGGTTATGTGTGTGGTGGTGGTGGGGTGTTCCGGAGCCAGAGTCAGCATCTCGCTCTCCACACTGGAGGAGTGTTGGAGCAGAGCTTTCTCCATGAAGTTTTCTTCAACTCTGAAAACCAGGAATGTGATCTGAATATCCTCAACAGTGGACAGGCATCTGAAACGCCTACTCCACCCAGTTTATACAGGGCCAATGGGAGCAAGAGGGGCTTAAGCAGTCTTAGGTAGGAACTACCTCTTCCCGGTCTCCCTGTCCTTAACAAAACTTCCACTAGGGTTCAGAAGCCTCCCACGCCGCGAGTTCAACAAAACACCACCTCTTTGCACGTGCGTGAAGTCCCATCGCCTGGAGGCCCAAAAGCATTTTCTTCCCCTACAGGAAGAGACTCCTTTCTGGGAAAAGAAGCAGCGAAGTAAGTTTCCTAAGCGTCTGATCTCAGGGCCAGGCAGGAGCAGCCCCAGGGGCGGGCCTACGCGTCTCGGCGCGCCGGGCAGGCAGAGTCGGGGTGCACCCTCGGGGTCCCCGGCGCCACCCAGGTCCATGCTCCCCACCTGATCCGGGCCCTGGCCGCCGCGGGCCGGGCCTCACCGCCGCCTCCCTCGCTCCCCCGCCCCCCGAGTCTGGTTTCAGTCATTCCCTTTGTCCTTGCCCGGATTGGCAGGTTTTATTATTCCGCCTGAACAATCCGGCCGCCCAGTGGCTGAGGGTCGCTGACGTCGGCGGCAGAGCCGGGGAGTAGTTGGGATTCTGCTCTGTCAGTAACACATGTGTAAGAGCCGCGGAGGGAGCGAGCGAGCCGGCTAGAGGCCAGCGCCGCCGCCTCGGAGCCCGGGCGGCAGCAGCAGCAGCGGCGGGGCAGCGGCTCGGGCTCCCGCCGGCCCCGCGCGGCGCTCCGATCGGGGCGCGCCCTCGTGCGGCCGCCGCGGCTCCCCCGGGGCCGGCCTTCCCCGGCCGCTCCCGGGCCGGAGGGTGCGAGGGCGCTCGGCCGAGCCGCGGGCGGCCCGGAGCGCGGAGCGGGCGAGCGAGCCGGCGGGCGGGAGGAAGGCGGCGGAGGAGGAGCGGGCGCGCGGGGGCGGGGGCGCGTACAAAGTGAAGCCACATTGCCAAACTTGCAGCAGCGATTGCTGCAGTTGCCGCCGCTGCGCCGGGAGCAGCCGCGCCGCGCGGGCCGGGCCGAGGGCGCCTGCAGCTCGCTGGCTTGCACGCAGCCGGAGGCGGAGGACGAGGACCCGGGGACCGAGACTTGACACTTCTGCCACTTAACGTGGGGCGCCCTCCACCCGCCCCCGAGCCACGCGATTCAAAAAAAAAGAGGCAGCCCTGAGCCCCCTCCTCCTCTTTCCTGCTTCTGCGAGAACTCCCTCCCTCCATCCGCTCTGTCAGCCGAGGCTCCCCTGCCCTGGAAGCCGAGCGGCTCCGCTCGCATTTCGCCGCCGCCGCCTTTCGCACTGTTGCAATATAAGGGAAAAGCAGGTAAGGGGGTGGCCGGGGCCGGGAGGGGGACCGGGAGGGAGGAGGGGGCGCCGATGGGGCCCGGGCTGTTTTCTCTGGCTTCCTTCCCTTGACCGTCCCAAATTGCAAGTAAACAATACGTCGCCTTAGATAATGCGTGAGTCTGAAACTAAGCGAGGCCGGCCTGCGAGCTAGCAGCGAGGGCAGCCCCGAGCCGCCAGCTTTGTAGCGGTTCCCTGCTTACAAAAGGGTTCTTCTTGGAGACCCGGCTGGTGGGGACCCTGGAGGGGGGTGGAGACGTTTCCAGTTCCTAAAGGGAAGGCAGGGGCTGCTTAGATGAGAAGTAATGTGTGCGGGGGTGGGGGGGGGAGAATAGTCACGAACCCCCCCCCCCCAGTAAACACTGTTTTTGAAACAGTGACCAAAAGGATCTAAGTGACCAGGCTCCAGTACTGCTGGTTCTTTTAAAAGGAATTCCTCTTGGCTTATAAGTCTTTTGTTCCAATCCAGGAGAAATCCGGTGAATCACCTAATTAAAATCAAGACATGAATTAAGCATCCATTTTTTGTACTACAAATTGCCAGCGCTACGTTTGTCCCTCCCTTGGTCTCCATTAAAAACACCAGAGACGTTGTTAAAGGGGGGCAGATTTTGCCTCTAGCTGCCAGTTCTGCTTTCTATTTCACTGACTATCCCAGGACCTAAATTGCTTGGCTATGTAATTACTAGAGTATAAGCCTATTTAACTTAAAAGCTTTCTTTTTTTTTTTTTTTTTTTTCCAACTCTAAATGAAACTTGATGAGGGCCCGTCCTTAGTTATCAGGGGAGTCAGTTTCTGGTCAGTCCTCCTGATTCATCTCTTTTAGATTTAATCAGCATTAAGGTATTGCTTGTCCTTAAGAGCTTTAGCTAATGGGGTTACTGGATGCTTTTCTCAGTGTAATGTTTCCTTTTCAAAAAAATATACATATATATATTTACCTCTTGCTAAAGATGGGGGCGGGGAGCAGTTTGGAATCTCCCCCTCCCTCTCCCCTTTTAAAAAGGAATTCGGAGCGATTAAAACGTTGGGGGGGGGTGGGCAGTTTAAAGACCCAGGGCAGGAAATGCAGATTCATTTGGGTTAGGGCTGAAATTGTAACAAAAAGCAATTCCTCGAGTAAATGCATCAGATAAATCAATTTACATAAAGGTAAGATGCATTCGGATAAATGCAATGCTAATGGGTTTTAGAGTGGTCCTGCTTCCAAAGTCTCTGGGTTTTGTTACAGCTTAATTGGTGCTGTTCTTAGCCTGGTTTATTGTGCGGTCACTGGACACACGTTCTGGGACTCTTTCGGAGGAAATGTGTTTAAAATCGGCCTATTTAAGGAACTGGAGTCCTTGTCTCCTTCCCTCTCGCCCTGGTTCTTTGCAGCAGTCAAGTTGGGCCGGGGACCAGGCAAAGTTAGCCTTCTGCCTTCTGAGGTACCAGCTGAGTGTCTTGAGCAGATAGCTGGGAGCCTGGGGGAGCCCACACTCTCGGCTTACACGGAGGACAAAGACAAAACAAGCTGCTTAATTGGCAGTAAATAACTTGATCTTTTTATAGAATAAGTGACTGGAGAAACACTGGGACTTTATTGGACTTAGAATTGGAGGCAACAAATTAATCGGTTTAAGCTAAGCTTTATAAATTGATTCCTATATTAGACCCCAGTTGCTTCTCTTGTGGCATTCATTATAAAGAGTGGGGGGATGTTTAAAAGCAGTTTGGGGTGATATAGCTGGACTTATGTGCCCCCTCAGTGATGCCTAACCGCATATTATCCCCAGGCCCCCTCCCTTTTGGAGGAACAAAGCTTTAGCATTTAAATTGCTGATCAAGGGCAGATTAGCACGACCAAAGTGGAGAGTGTTTGTATAGGAAGTTAACAGGCATCCTAAAGTTCAATGATCTATTATCCTTGCCTGTGTCCTGAAAACCCAGAGAAAACACTCACTGATCTTCAAAATGAAATGAGATTTGGAACAATAATGAGAGATGGCGGTCACCACAATGGCATGTGAAAGGTGCTGTTTAAAATACGAAAAACCAGTTTCGCAACTTTACACCCCGCACCCCCTCCCTCCCGCCACCTTACCTCCCCTCCCTCCACCCCCATCTCCATCTCTCCCTCGGCCGCTCCCTCCTTCCCCGCTTTCTTTTCCTCCCCGAGCCGAAAAACCCGAACTATTTCCAACTTGTGAAGTGCAGCTGCACTTCCCCGGGCAGAGCTCGGGAGGGAACGTGGCTGCGGCGGGGCGGCCGCCTCCTGCGGCCCGGGGCTGGCTCGCGGGGCTCGGCGGGGGCCGGGGAGGGGCCGGGCGCGGCGGTGGGTGGGTTTGACCCTCATTTGCTGGAGGCGGGCGGCCGCGGGAGGAGCGGGCGGAGGCGGGCGCTGGGAGGAGGAGGGGGAGGAGGGAGAGGAGGAGGGGGGGCGGGAGGAGGAGGGGCAGGAGGCGCCGCGAGGGGTGGAGCGCCGCCGAGCCTCGCTCTCCGAGTTTTGACAGTCCCCGAGCTGAAATTGTCAGCAGCGGCGAGCGCTTTGGAAAGTTGAGAGCAGCTCGTGGCCCCAGAACAAAGCTTGAGAAAAGTAAACAGGCGGCTGCTGCCGGCGAGCCTCCTTCCTCTCCCTCTCTCCCGCTCGGCCTCCTTCCCGCCCTGGCTCTGCTGCTGCTTCCCTTCCAGCGGCTCCGGGGAGGGAGGAGGGGACCGCGCTGGCTCTCCACTCCGGCCTCTGCCTGCTAACTTTTGCCTCGCCCGTCTTGTCTTTTCTCTCTCCCGACCCCCTTCCCGCCCTCTGCAGACCATGGTGAATCCGGGCAGCAGCTCGCAGCCGCCCCCGGTGACGGCCGGCTCCCTCTCCTGGAAGCGCTGCGCGGGCTGCGGGGGCAAGATCGCGGACCGCTTTCTGCTCTATGCCATGGACAGCTACTGGCACAGCCGCTGCCTCAAGTGCTCGTGCTGCCAAGCGCAGCTGGGTGACATCGGCACGTCCTGCTACACCAAGAGCGGCATGATCCTCTGCCGAAACGACTACATTAGGTAAGCCGGCTGCTTTTCCCCAAGATGGGCGAGCCCTGCAGTGGCCAGGCCGAGGGTGACCGGAGGTTTGAAGGAAAGGAGCGGGCACGCGTGGGAATACATGACAGGCAGCACTTCAGAGACCTTCTAGGTGGTGGCATGGCAGGGACTCAAGAAGCATGTGCTAGGTTTCCGGTTTTGGATGACTGTTAAGGTAAAACTGCGCTCTAGTGGTAGTGGGTAGTTGAGGTGTGCAAAGACTGAGCACCCACTGGACCCAAATTCTAAGTGTCAGCTGGGCTTCAGGTTTAAAAGCGAGCACTTGTAACATGTTGGATGGTAAGGCGCTTTCTAGAACAAGGCGGGACCCACAGAGAAACTCAGACAAAAGGTTTACTTAAAAAGTGCAGTTAGAAATATTCCTCTGTAGTGATGGCTAATCATGATATTTACAGAAGCACTTTTCAACTTTTGAGTGCAAAGCTCTGACTCATTCTTTGTGCTCCTTGTGAAAAACGTTGATTATCCATCAGTTGCAATTCTTTTTATAGCAAATAATAATAATAATAATAGTATTGTAAAAACAAAACCGAGTGATAATGTTTCTCCTCAGAGGCTTGCTCAGAAGGTTTGCTATGCTCACTCTTAATGCGTGGCTTTGGGTATAGAATTTGCTGTTTTTTTCATTTGAAGAGTGTTCAGGTTTGGGTTTTTGTTGTTGTTGTCATTGGTAGCATTGCCCTTGATCCCCCAAATGATTGAGCAAAAGAGGCTATAGAATTATACTAATCTTGCATTTTAAAGCAATGTATAGGAACATTCAGTGTGTGTGTAAGCAGTCTTTCCCAACAAGTTTCAGTGCAATTAATGGGAAGAATTCAGGAGGTCAGGTGCCTATAGGCTCTTTCAGGTGAACTCAAGCTACTTAAACTCATTAATTTGAAAGGAGGCATTTGAAGGATTACACATTTAATTTGAGCAAATGGTTTGATAGACTGATGCACATGAATGCTTTTAGAAGGTGTTCTGTTTCAACATCCAGTAATTAAAAAAAAAAAAAAACACACGCACACCGTTGATACTAGAAAACCACACACTTTAAAGAATTTCCTTCTATTTAAATTTCTGCTCTAAACCTTTGTCTTTATAGCAATTAGTAGAAAATCCTGTTCTGTCTTCATTGTGGGAAAATCAGTGGATGAGATATTTTATTCAAAGTTTTGCTCCACTGTGATTATCATCATCTGTGGCTGATAATGCAGAAGATCCCAGAGCAGTTTGGAGCTGAGTATGGTTGTATTCGTCCCAGTGATATTGTTAGTGTAAAATGATGGAGTAAAATGACGTTTGGTTATTCTGATAATGCAACCTATATCTACTCTGCTGGCATCCTCAATCAGTCAAGTGAAAGAAATATGGGAGGGAGAGGGCTTTTCTTTTAAAATTAATAGGGCTGCATTAATTTCACTAAGTGTTCTTTTAGAAGTAAATGTTGGAAAATCAGCAGGAGCCTGGGTGTAATGCTTTCTGGTTCTCCTTCCAAGTGATGCCATGAGCTTTGACAGTATTATAATTAAATAGAGAGCAAAAGTGTGGTAAGAAAGGATGGTGGTTTGAAGTGGAAAAATTGACAGTGCAGTTAAGATTGGGTTGAATGGTACAGTTTCTTCTCTTCAAGTGCCTTCAGAAGGGGGTGGGTATCTTCGCTTCTGATTACCACTAATTAAAAAGAAGATGCGGCCACTTGGATTCCCTTGGGACAAGTTTAGACAAGTGGCTTCCTGGGAATGAAGTCCAGTCCTTTTCTTGTTCTTGGAGCCAAATAATAAATGCTCTTCTGGTGTTTTCTTGGGGTCTGGTGGAGGACGTGTGCACAGCTCTGAACCTTAAATAATCTTGAAGTCTTACTTCTTTCTGCCTCTGAATCTGGGAACTGGAATTAGGTTTGCTCTTGAATTAGACGGTAAGCTGAGAAACTTCAGTATGCCTAGCAGTTAGTTCTAGTTCAGTGCCAAATGGATCATGGATGACTTCCCACTTTGACCAGGGCACCCCCAAGGCCATCCCCTACCCATAGACATAACCAGAGCGAACTTTTCTCCCCTCTGCTCTTCAAGGTGCCCAATGGGTTGGAAAGTGTGGGAGGTGCTGCCTTCTCCCCAACTGCCCCCAAGTCCACTTGTTGGTGGAGCTTGCAGTTCTCAAGAGTGGAGCGCCTACCCCCAGCTGAAGAGAACCCCTCTGCCTGGCTGAGACCAGAGTCATTTATTAAGGGTCTTTTAAACTGACTTTGAGGGTGTGTGTGTGTGTGAGAGAGAGAGAGACAGACAGACAGACAGAGAGAGGGTGTTTAGAAAACAACCCAAGATCTGGCTGAAAAGCTATGGGTGAGCTGGGAGAGACTGGGGGGGGGGGGTAGGAAAGGGGAGGGGGTGTTTCTCTGGTCCCCTCCCCCTCGGTGGCCAAGTGTCGATTGGGCAGATCTGGGCTTCTGCCTCCTCTCCCTCCAAGATTTCAGATAAAGCGGCGGCCTTGCTGCTGCGAATCTGCACAATTAAAAGCTTTAATTAGTGGCTCCTCCATTTTCTTAGTTCTGATGGGCTTTATCTAATGAGATCTGGTCTCTGGCTTAGATCTGCTCCGAATGACGTGTCCGCAATGAATGAGAGCTGCGTCGCAAACAAAACATTTAATTAAGAAAATTGGCCTCTAAGAGAGGGAGGGAAAGGCTGGAAGCGGGGTGTAGGGAGGAGGGGGAGGGCGGATCTTAAAGGGACCCACGTTTCCCTGACCCCCGCCCCCCCACCTTTCAAAAGTCGGGGAACCTTGCAGCTGCCCGCCCATCCTCGGCTCCCGACCCCTCAGCTCCACCCCAGCGCCACCAAGTAGCTTTGGAAACTCGGCTTCCCTTTTCCCCGAACCCCCAC